>JALGBA010000376.1:0-1309202 GCA_023970755.1 Azemiops feae
TATTTCTGTAGAGATGTAGTTATTTCTTATATAGAGAGCAACTCCACCTCCTCTTTTATTTGGTCTGTTTCTTTTAAATAATTTAAATCCCTCTAGCTGTGTGTTCAATTTGTGAGTTTCATCCCACCAAGTTTCCATAATGGCAACAATATCATACCTGCCCTCATTTACCTGAATTTCTAGTTCACCCTGTTTATTGCTCATACTCTGTGTGTTGGTGTATAGACCATTTATATTTACCCAAATTAAATATTTCGGATACTGCACAATACTTTATGCTTCTTTTAGGTTTTACTGATGGCAAGTATAACAGACAACAATTGTGGAATGCCATGTGGGAAGTTGGAAATCATTAAATAATTAAAAATAATTAATAAAATGCAGTTTGACTTCAATAGTTTCACTTTCCCAAATTGTGCAGATATTCTTTAGGTTTATCAGTTGTTTTGATTTCTTTTATACTCTCCCCTATCTCCTACCTTAAAACAAAACATAAACCAAGTTATCCCAAATTCCAATCCCAAAATAATGGATTATATATTAATTCCCAGAAGGAGTAAAGTGCCTCTAAACTTAGCTCAGTTCATTCAAGAAGAACAGAGTTTAACTTAACAATGGTCAAAGCCTAGAAATCTGAGTTGTCTCCCCAGTTGCTACTTATTGAAGCCTTAAGGCCTTCTATAGCAGAAAGAAAGGATAAATCCTGATATGATTTCTCTATGGACCTCACAGTGTGTTTTACATATCTTTCCCCAGATACTCTTCAAGCTATTCATTGTAGCAGCTTTGCTGGGTTTGTGTCTTATGTTTTCAAACTATTATGTATATGCTGTGATAAATGTAAAAATCTCAGTGAACATTGATGTTTGCTTATGAGTTATATTAAGAAGACTCAGCAATATGTTTTTCAACCAAATTGCATTTAATTCCATCTGAACTTCCTAGATGATATTCTGGAAACAAATCAGAAACAACACAAAATTGAAAGCAAAATTATACTTATATTGTGATATTTAAACGTTATGCTTCTGCTTTTTGTCCTTAACAGTCAGTGCTTTCATAGAAATACAGAATAATAAAATTAGTAAAAGTAATTTAGGCCGTCAAGTCCAAGCACTGTTTAGTGGAGGAATCCAAATTAAACATCCCTGTCAAATGTGAGGTTGGCCTCCATATGAAGATATTAAGGGAAGACAATTGTCTCCTGGATATTTGGTTTTACTGTCAAGTACTGCTAGATTTAGTATGGTTTTTTTCCCTTAATATTCCATCTTATCTGTAAATTAGATCTATCTGCTGCTGTATTATGGAACATTGGCAAATAAATTTGAGCATCTGTGACATCCTAAATAAAAACTACATTCATATCCCACCTCAGCCTTATTATCTCAAAGTTTGTTGTGTGGATCAGTCATTTCCAACTCTTCATTACCAGATACTCATAATTTTGGCTCCATCATTGATACTTCAAGTCCTTGTAAACCTATGCTTGTGCCACCTTTTTAGGGGTCATTTCCATTTTGTCAGCATAAGACTGTTGTCCATTCACCAACTCTTACCCTTGTTTTAAGTATGTTAATAAATATTAGATAACAATTCTCAGTGTTAATCCAAAAGCTAAAGCTAACCTAGAACTAGGGGTTGGTGAACTGGTGTAAGGAAAACAGCCTAGTTTTAAATACAGGAAAAACCAAAGAGATCATTGTTGATTTCAGAAAAGGCAGGCACACCCACACTTCTCTGTGCATTAATGATTCACCTGTGGAGATGGTTACCAGCATCAAATTCCTGGGTGTGCAGCTAACGAGTAGGCTGACTTGGTAGCTCAACAGTGAGAAATTGGTGAAGCGGGCACAGCAGCGCCTGCATTTTCTGCGCCGCATGAGAAAAGCACATCTTCCTTCCCCTGTCCTGACCACTTTCTACAGGGGGACAATCGAGAGCATCCTGTCATACAGCATCACAGTCTGGTTTGGAGGCATCACTGCTTCAGACAGGAAGGCGGTGCAGAGAGTGGTGAGAATGGCTGAAAAGATCATTGGCAGTTCCCTCCTTCCCATCCAGGACATAGCACAGAAGCGTTGCTTGAGCAGGGTCCGTAAGATTATCTGGGGCACTACACATCCTCTTCACGACCTGTTTTCCTTGTTACCTTCTGGGAGGAGGCTTCGTGGTATCCGTAGCAGAACATCCAGATTCAGCCATAGTTTCATTCCATACAGCATTAACCTTGCGAACTCTCAAGCTTCCTCCTTGCATTATATATTCAAGATGGACAGTATTTAATATTTATTTGCTATGTATGTGTAGGGATGTGGGTCTATATATATGTTGTACATAGTATGTTTAGGTGTGTGTCATGTATGTGTTTCACTTTGAGAGCGGGCAACTAAATTTCATTTTTGATGTGTGCCATTGTGCCCACAATATAAAAATGACAATAAAGGTTATCTTATCTTAACTAAGGAGAAATTTCCTGACAGTTAGAACAATTAATCAGTGGAACAACCTGCCTCCAAAAATGTGTTTGTTGTGATTGGTTTAATATTCCTAAAGGAGAGCTGTTCTACCTAATCACATACCTGAAGGCTATAAAGCCCACGATATGGCATTATAGAATTTATTCCTTTTATATTGTGTAGCTATATAGGCTGTGGGAATTCCCTCTTTTCATATTAAGTTGAATTAGACACTAGGTAAAGGCATTTTTCAAGTAGATTGGCAATGTCTGTGATAACTAATAAGCAGCTAGGAGAATGAGCCACAGTTTGTAAAAGCTAGAGAGTTTCTGGGATAAGAAGATTGAGACCTTCACCCTCTAGTTCAGACCTCTTGCTACTGTTTGGCATTTCTTTGAATATAATTTTAGGGATTTTTAAATATTGAGTAACAGATCAGCTTTTGCATTTTCTCTTTAGACTTTAAAAAAGAAATTAAGCTTTCCTCAGTCCTAGTTATCAAGAGTTATATCTTTGCATATCTGAGATTATTTAATTATCTTTTTTCCAGCAAAAGTTTAATTCCAATTTCTTAATTTTTCTGGCCCCAGGTTTTGCATTATATACCCTGCATATAAGTTAATTAAATAAAGTGTTGGTATATAACAAAGAATCTTTGAGAGTGATTGGAGGTTCAGAAATGTGAATAATATAAACAAACAAATAAATAATCTCATTGCCTTCCTTTTTTAATTTAGATTAATTTGTTTGTTCGGTATCCAATTTTAACGGTTGTTTCCTGGTCATCATAAATTGTCCAATAGATAGGTCAGATGCCTCCTACTTTTAAGGGATATGTATCTTTTGGTAATCTAAATGGTGAAAAGCCTCAGCGTAATAAATAAAGAACAAAAACAGATATAGTTTTACAACTTCCTTTTTTTCTGCCTCTGCTTCTTAATTCATTTTGTATATGTAGCAGTTCTTGTTCTACATATGTTGAAGTCTAGGTGACAGATTCTCAAGATTAAATGATTTCTTGAAATCAAAATATATTACCTCTATTGGATTTCATATTTCCACAATTAATTGTGCAAGGCATTTGGTTAAAAATGAAGTAATATAGGAAGACGTCTTGACACATCCATGCTGACTTTTGTTATTTCTCGCATTGTTTTAAGGTACTTACATACAGATTACTATGTAAATTATTCTCTGATGTTATGCCAGATTGACTAGTTTGTACTCCCTAGATCTTCTTTTTCTCTCTATGAAGATAAAAATAACATGTGTTTCCTTCCATTTTTGGCATCGTATCAATTGAAGATTTTTTCAAAGATATCATATAAAAGAGACTTGAATTCATTTAAAGAAACAAGGTGAGGTCTTGCTAGTCCTTTAGAAGACTTGAGTTTTTCTCCCTCCTTTTCTCGGAGAGGTTATTTCAGTTACTGTTATTCTTCATTGATTTATTTATTATAACTCAGTTGTTTTCAACACTATTGCCAGTTCATTCTGAGTAGGTGTGAATACTTTTAATATACACTACCACTTCTTTTCCTTCTATTTTCCTCCCCCCCCCTTTTTGAGCAAATTGTATCATTCAATTGTTATATTGTTCCACCAGGTCTTTGTTATACATGTGAAATCATATTTGCTTCCTGCATAATTCATTCAAGCTCATCTTGTTTGTTTCTCATACTCAAAGCATTAGTATATAAATGAAGGCCAAAAAGTTCATGAGCCAATAAATATTTTTCCAGTGTATTCCATTGATGATATTCCACTGAATGATTTAATGCTTCTGTAAAACTCACTGTACAGTACAAAGCCTTTCATTTCAAGTCAACTATTTCAAAAGGGCTGATCTTAAAACCCTCATATTCAAACTCATCATCTTCCGCCATAGATTTTGTCTTTGTGACAAGCAGCCCATCACCAAGAAAATTCATTACTGAAATAAAACCTTGATTTAATGAACCATTTATGAAGAATCTGTTAAAAGCAAATCTACATTATTTCTGAATTTATGTAATTCTATATATGTATTTTGCATAATTATGTAATTGATGTTTTTACATAACTTGCATAATTTTCCAATGTAAAAACCTTAATAAAATCATACAAAAGACATAAATCAACACAAATAATGTAAATATATTAATTATGCTATGACACAAATGCTGTAAATTACAACACTTGTCCAGACTGCTTCAGAAATACTGGACACTCTATGGATGAGAATGAAGGTTTTATTATTTTGAAATTATTGGTGCTTTTTAGGCTTTTTTTTTGTTTTTTTGGTAATGCTGTTTCTTTACCTGATTAGTGAGCCCTATTTTCCTGATTTATGATCTCACTATTGAATAATATACAGTGCATCATTATTATATGATTGGTATTTTTTAAAAATTACACCCTACTTCAAAAAGATTTATTTCTCAGAAATAGCATTGAAATATTCAAAATAATATCCAATAGATCTTCACTGAGTTCTTCATTAAGGAAACTACTAATTTCACCCTTCAAATTGATCTCACCTATCATTATCATACTGAATGTTGGACATTTCAGATGAATTAGTGTCTAAGAATTCCCAGGCAGTGGTTCTTGGAATTTAACACTAGAGCATTTGCTTACCTGCTGAGGCCATTAATTGAATCTGGAACTTTGCATGCAAAATGTTCTTTGCCAGTAAGGTACAGCTTTTCACAGTGCTGACTTATAGCCAGTTTTTACAGTGAATACACAGAATGCATTTTTGGAAGATTCACAAGTGAACTGTCCAATTTTATGCTTTTCTCTCTATTGCCACAGAAAAGACCCAAGGCTGTTTACAGTCCTATTGGGACTTCTCTGAACTGAAATTGCTTTGACAATCTATGTTTATTAAGGGATTTTTACTGGAAACTTTCATTACAGTCTCTCAATTTCTACTGGGAATTAAAGAGCATTTATATTCCTTGCAATAGGTACTCCATGGATCTCATGATTAGAGCCTTGAGACTCACTGATGACAGAGATAAGCTGTCCAGATTCTTAGTCACAGCTGCAGCAGCAAACCTCTTTAACTAGGCTTACTTTTAATGTCTCAGAGCCCTGCTGAGCCTGTGGAATTCAGAGTGTAATAATAACATCTGCAGCCATTTAGCTTCTCCTTTTCTGATTTCCATCATTATCATGCTATTTGCAAACTTCAGCTAGAAATGGGCTATGAAAGAGGGGAACTCTGATAAAGAACACAAAAAGTATGTCAAATTTCATTGTAAAGTTGTGCTAATGGATTCTTATCTAACAAATGAAATGTCATGACAATACATACAATCTTGGGCAATATTGTACTTTGATTGATGCTAGAAAGATGCAGAATTGGAGCTCTCACTAATCCATAACATGCGTTTAGAGGAAACGGAGGAATATTACCAAACATATAAATGAAAAGAGATAGGTGGATGGATGTTTAGATACAGATACAAATAGAGAGAGATGGAGAGGGGTTTTTACAGGTTTCTGCAGTCTAGATTCACAAGGATCTTTGTTGTTGTTATGAACTGACCATGCTTAGAAAATGAAGGCTGTTTTTTAGAAGTTAGTTCTGGTAGTAATTGCTTTTCTACATTTAAAATTTATTTTTAAAATTTCACATCACCCCACCAGTTTAATTATAAGAAAAGATTAAAAGATGATAGAAGAAAAGACAGTGAGTTCTATCCGTACTGCTTTCCAAGAAAAACCTCCAGGATCCATAATAGGGAAGTGTCCTCATTAGAACCAACCAAAATAACACAAATGAGTTGCAAATTCTCCAGAACTGTTCATCAGGCAAGACACTGCAAAAAAAAGGATATTAGAGAAGCAAAAATTTGTCATTTGAACATAAGCTCAAGATAGAAATTTAAGTCTGAATTTGAATTCTGAATTATTACAGTGAGATACAAAGAAGAACAGGCATAACAAAGTAAAATGCTCACTTTAAAATGTGGTGTTAAATAGGGAAATAGGATTGTTCTTTCCTGTGCCTCTGAACCAAAACAGGATGATTTTCTAAAACAGATTTTCTTCTCAAGCCCATTGCTTCTATATCTGAGATTTTAGCTGTGGTAAAATCCACGACAAGGAAAGATACATTTTTAAAAAATCATAAATATATCTTGTTGACAAAAAGAGTTCATAGAATAAGAGTACATGTATTATATTGTGATTTTAATAAAGAAGTTAAAGTAACTATTTACTTGTTATGTTTATAATTACAAAACAGCTTTTTAATACTGCCACATGTGGCAACCTTATGCTTCCTTTCTTCAACCCATTTGCTTTCTTCTGTCATCTGAGAACATATTTTTATAATTGGGGATGAAAGGCCTATTATTTATCTTACTCTAGGCTTACAAACGTATAGGGATAATTTTTTTAATATAAATAATTTACATATTGTCTGCTACCAAAAATAGTCATTTGGACCTTGGCATAATTTTATAATTAAAGTGTAGACCTAATGACCCATCCACCCCATCAGAGCTGTGGTTCTCCTCTCTTTCCACTTTTCCATCTGTCTGAATGAGAAAATAAATGGTCCTTGGTTCATAATCAAAAGAACCACAAGGATGACTTCCTTTTGTTCTGAAAACAGCTGGGAGAGAAGATTGATGATGGCTGCCCTCAGGAGAATATTCTGCAGATGGGACCACATAACCAAGCAATTGTATACTAATGAAGTTGACTTCACAGTCCTTCAAATCTTTCGCAGAAGAGCTGAGTTTCAGAAAAGTTCATTCCTGATGCCTAAGTCCATTTTTCTTGTCTCAACTGAGGAATAACTTTGGGGATACTTTTCTCATTAGATGCTACAATGAAATACTATTTTTGTTTCAGTTTACTAGTTCATTACATGTATATTTTCTTTTACTATTTTATATCTTACCATATAAATTTATTTCCAAAATGATAAGAACATTAACAGTGTAACACAATGATATCAAACAGATAATATTTTATTTTTGCAAGATACTTTTTCAATATTTATGTCAGACTTAATTATTTTTGAAAAATAATTAAATCAGTTGGTAAACAAATGTTTCTGGCTGATATCTTTCTACTTTTAAAAAAAATCTCAGCAATCTTGAATGTAAATTAAGAAGCTTTAACAAGGCGATGAGAGCAACTTTATTCTCTTCATACAAAGTGGCATAAAGCTATAATTTAAACATGAATTTCTGGCAATTTGTCTAATAATCATGGTAGCTCTGGTCACAAATACTGACCACATCAATAAGCTCATATGTGGCAACTAATTCTGTGCATTGATCTTTGCATATTGAGGAAATTTACTCCCCCTCCAGATATTCTCTGTATGCAAATATAGAAAAAACAACAATAACTAAGTAATTGGTATTTGAAGTGGATCTGGGAGCACAATCTTGTGAGCCAAGTTCACAGAAGACACTAAATTAGCCTAAAATGGGATAAGATTCTACATTGTGGGAACCCAGCCATTGTCTTAGCAAATTGTATGAAACACACCATCAATTAAATGTACAAGGGAAAGAAGACCTTGATGGATCTTCAAGTAATGTTATCTGGGCAAAAGAAGGTGAATTATTTTTAAACCCTAAAAATGAGATAATATTCTGGAGTAACTCAGGTAACACTTTTCTGATTAATTGGAATAGAAGGGTGAGGGTGAGGTAGAGAGAATATAGCACAATCGGACTTGTGTCAGCTCTGCAGATAGAGCAGACCAGAACATTAAATCATCATATGAAACTGTTAGCTTAACATATTATATGAAATATAGAAATTAATTTTAAAAAATTAAAATTGAGATCTAAAATTGATATTTAAATCCCTAAACTTAGACAGAGGGGTAAACCCTATCAAGGAGATAAATCTGCTTTTAGTAACCATATATCATATTTTACCTATAGTCACACCCCCTCATGGTACATTACGCTTTGTCTCGGGACCATTGTTAGATAGCAACATTTGTCCATATTGTTCATTGAATAATGTTTTGAAAGAAAGCAGCCTCTGTGGAACTTTCTATCAAAGTGACAATAGAGGAAGACATGCTCAGTGGAATCTATCTGTCCTGACTTGGAGGCACATGGATGAAGCTAAAGATTCTTTATGTTCATACATTTGTTCAATGTATTTTATTTTTAAAAAACTTCAAGAACAATCATTGCAAACTTAATCTGGATTATGATCATTTGATGTGAGGAGAAATTTGGTCTTTTATCCCCCTACTCCTAATGAAAATTTAAGTTCCCAAACATTCCTTTAAGAAGCTTCTTTCCCAGGACTTAAAGCAACTTCAGAGTAGTGGCATTTTTTCTCAGACTTGCAGTTATAGGGACAAAGGTTAACTCCTTCTCCACAAAGTGTTATTAATCTTGATTAGTAGGAGATACCAGTATTAGCAAAACCAGGCATAAGTACCTGCACATATATAATATATTACGTGGCTTGGCTCCTAAGCAAGATTTATACAAGAGGACTTCCTAGCCCTAGTTTGAATTCATGATTGTATAATTTCAAGTTTTAGAATTCTCCCATAAAAAGCAAATTTCAGATCTAGTAGCTTTGGTCATGGTAATGCAACCACAAATGTGGAATTCCATTAGTATTTTTTAAATTTCACATCCTTGTAGATATGACAAGGTAGGAACATTGCATGTTATTATGGGATTACCACCAATAAATTAGTTCTAGGTTGACTCCCTCTTCTTTGTGGCACCCCTGAGATATTGTAGCACTGCTATCATGTCACCCCTAGTCCTTCCTTAAACTAGACATACCCAATTCCAGCAATTTTCTTTATATATTTTAGCCTCCAGTCCCCTGATCTTGCTTTTATCTTTCTAAATGCAGCTACTTTTTTAACATGCAGCCTCCCTTTCAAACCAGTTTCTTCCTATTTTAAATTTTGTTTTCCTTCCTCCTAGCTTACCTTCTCTTGTATACATTCATCAATGCCTGAATGCATTAGTCTTTTATATTTGACATGAGATTTTCATCTATCTAAACTTTTCTCTGAAATGTTTCTAAGTGTTTCCTGTGCATATATTCACATCTAACTTTGGAAAATAGTATTCTTATTTTATTTTGTATGATATAAAGGACATCAAATGGGGGGAAACGCAATGGATGAAAAAAGAGCCATTCTGGTTAATTGCCCACATAATTCTTTCTCATCAAGTAGCTTGGGAATAGTCAATTCCCCAAAAGCTCCCTTGGCTTGCACATACCAGTCAATCCACACAGGACTACAGTCTTGAAATAGTTGTTGTTTCAGCAGATGTTTCCACTTTTGAGATAAAAGGTAATGTTCTTCATCTTCCGTTTGTACAATAGTTTGTCTATGTATGCATAGTTTCATAATTTATTTTACAGAGCCCAGAGATGTTTGGCTGTTAGGATTACTTAGGCAAATTAATATCTACTGCAGCAACTTCACCTTGACTAACCTTCCAACATTTCCTCCCACACAACTTTCCTTCTAGGTATACACACAGTTAAAGACAACTGCATTATGTTAGAAGAAGCAAGTCATCTTCATTATATTTTAGTACTCTAGGGCTGTGCTTCCAGAAATTATTCTCCCAGTTGGTGACTGTGTTATGAAGAAAAGAGCAGAGGGATTTTTACTGGATTATTTTTAAATTAAAATTGTCTCCAATACTTTACTTAAGGTAGATTAATTAATGTACTGGGGAGAAAAATGCCAGTGTGCTATGAGAAATTAATTTATTGAGAATCATTATTAACACAAAATGCTACTGTAAGCTGAAAGTTCTTAACAATGAACATTTGGTATCCAGTGAATACTTGGTTTTGAAGTAAAAGTTACAACTGTAAATTATTAGATTCCCAATACAAATTAAACTTTTAGAACACCATCTTGATATGAACAGGACAAAAGAACCACCTTAGAAACAAATGGCAATATAAAATATTGCTTGTTCATAATCACTAGTGAAAGCATTCCAAAATTTTATTCCTGAAAATAACAACTACAGAAGTGCATTAACTTACAAAAATCAATTAGTTTTGTCAATTTCAGGATACACTTCAGAATATTATCTATGCTCAGTAACTATGAGTTGCCTTGTGATTTGCCTTATGATTCAGTAACAAAAGAATTAAGAAATTATATTTTCATGAGAGATTCATATGATTCCCACCCTGATGACATTCAGGAACCTATTAAAAAACTGGCTATTCTCCCAGATTCTGGGGCAAAGTTAAGGTTGAGCTCCTGCTGGATGTGTTTTCTTTTATTATATGTTGTCTGTTCATTATTCTTTTGGGGTTTTATATTGTTTACTTTAATGGTTACCTGCCCAGAGTTACTGGGAGTTGGATGCCTTATAAATTGTATGGATGTATGTATATATGCATGTATGTATATACTATATGTATTTATACCCGCATTTATTATTTTTATAAATAACTCAAGGCAGGGAACATATCCAACATCCTTCTCCTATTTTCCCCACAACAACAACAGCCCTGTGACATTACTGGCCCAAGGTGACCCAGCTGGCTTTCGTGGCTAAGGCAGGACTAGTATGTGTATATGCATGTATGTATGTATGTATAAATAAGGGGGTTGTATAATCCATTTCCCACAAGTTTTACTGGTTTAAAAATAATCTTTTACACATAATTCTGAAATGAAACTTCTCAAAAAAGAACTTTTAGTTCACTTTGAACTAGGGTAATGGGCAGTGGAAAACTGCATAACGACTTTGGAGACATTGAATAAAATATTTGGGTACTTCATTGTTGTTCATGAAGTTCATCTCCCAGCAAGTAACTATGACATTTTAATTTGCTCTGAAATTCTCAGAGTGACATTGATTCAATTGCCATTCCATAAGGGGGAAAAACAGTGCAGTTGCCTTCTGAAATCTGCACATTCCTCTCATGCCGTTGTAATAATTATATGCAAAAACACAGAAATATTTTGGACAGCCTCAAATTATAAAGTCTGCTTTTGCAAATAGTTGCCTAAGTCTATCCATCTGAAACTTTGGCAGCCATAAATGCTCAGGATGGGCAATTATATATGCATCCTTCATTCACTTCTGTTAGAAAGAAATCTCACCAGGTTCATTTCTGAGGCAGGCATAAAATACACAGGCAGGTGCTTGAACCAATTATTTACAAAAGTGCAACATACAGAGTCAGCTGTTGGAGGTGGACACACATGTTTTTTGCAAGAGCCCTTTGTTTAGGGAAATTTTGCCTTTGTTCCTCAAAAGAGCCTATTCTAATGTATGATTTTGAACCTCTTGTCCTAATTATGGTGGGAAAAATATGTTGTGGGAGGACTTGACTTTCTTCCTATACTTCCCAAACATTTAGAAGTTATTTGCATCCTTCTTCAAAAAGACAAAAAAAATTAAAATTGTTCCTCAGTATGAAATCTGGCAATCTTGTCTTTTTGAACAACTTGCAGTTTGTTTCACACTTTGAAAATGATTAGTGTGAGCTCGCATTTGCTTAAAAATACATGGATAAAATGCCCCTTGGTTGTCTGTCCATAGCATTTAAAGAAATAAAAGAATCAGAATTTCCCATATGTCCAGGGGCATGGTTGTCTACCAGCTTGCCAACTTCAACGAGTGTCAGACAATCTAGTGGTTTTCGGCTGGAAGAAATGTGCTACACAGCTGGTAAAGCTTAGAAATATGGAGATAAGTGAAAACAGGAAGATCTTGTAGAGGAGGAGGTAGAGGAATCTGGATTCCTTGTTTGTTTCTTGTTTTATCATGCTTGGGGCACAGGGAAGAGGAATCAAACAGCTTTGCTCAAGGAAAAGATTGTATCTGTTCAAGAGGAGTAGCTATAGTCTTAATCATGATTATTTCAAAGTCTTTCATCTCTCCTCTGAAGAGAGTTGTAGAGAAGGGAGTGGTGAGTGCAAGACAGAAGGCAAACAGTTTTGCCTTGTTGACTGGTGGAAGCCAAACAGAAGAGCAAGAACAAAACAATAGAGGGTCCTTATGTTTAGACAACTGCAAAAAGAGTTCTTTCGTTTGTGCTTTGATGGATGGCCAGGCTCATTTTATATGTAAGGATCAATACCTATTTCCTGAGACATTTATTTTGGGATTTAATGCTGCCAGTTGAATCCTGCCTAGGGAGATAGTTTTCCTTTCAAAAATTGTTTCAACTGATTCCCTCACCATTTTGTTTTTGCTACTCTTCTGTTCTTTTAAAATATCTCCCTCATTTCTTTGCACCCCTTCCTTTGTTATTATTATTACAGAGTTTCAACGTTGTACAGCAGCTATATTTTAATCAAATCTCTTACCTTGTTTTTCAAACAAGTTTCAGCATATTAAGTTGGAGAAGAGGGGAGTATCAAATTATCACATGCTTATATTCCTTTCTTATGTTATCATCTGAAATCATGCACACAATAAATGCATACTGTGAGAAGGATTAGATTAGGTACTGCTGCCTCTATTGTACATAAATCCTGGTGTTTTTTTCCCAATTGCTGATTTTGAAAAAAAAAACAGAATAGCGATATAATTTTATTCTTTGCTAATATTTTTTAAAAATATTTTAATTTATTGTTAGCTGCATATGTGGATGGATGGCCATATAGATTTATTTAATAAGCAAATAAAAAGTTATATTTTCAAGCAGCACTCAAAGGGCAACAACAACAATCCAGTGTAATCTCTAGTGCACATAAAATAATATAAAAGGGCATCACATTACCATGACTAATTTTACACTTCTGGTGTGGATAGCTTGGCTGGCAACTTCATCTCTCTGATCAGGTCTCAAAGGTCGTCTTGGCAGATGGCACTCACTCATCATTCTGGTTGGTCTTGTTGGTTCATTCAATCTGTTTCTGAGAGGTGGTTTCGAAGATGCCCTAGTAATAAGTGGGAATAAACCTGTAACAAATGCAATTCCTGAAACAGAAGTGTTATGTATTGACAATTGTTTTTCCTATGAAAATGAAAGTTGGCCTTTGAAGAAGTAGGTCAGAAACAGAATTGGTATCTTTTCCTTTGGCATTGGATATGGCTATTGAAAAATAGCATGAATAGGTGAGAAAACAAATGTATCATTGAAAAAAATCAGTCCAGAGTTCTCATTTAATTCATAAATGACCAAGCTTAAAAATAATAATTTTCTACACATTATTTGAAGACCTAACTGTTTTGAAAATTTATAAAAAGGGGGATGATCAGCAGCAAAGTCAATAGACTCAGTTACATTGTTACTGGATATGACTTTGGAATCTGAAGACTGGGCTAGGGACAAATTATCTGGAGAAAATCTATGTGGTCATTAAGATCTAATACCTAATAGCATATAATCATCATTATTTCTTTTCTTATAGTTTCCTTTTCTTGCAAGGCCTGCAATTGTGAGCGTTTATAATTTTTAGTGCTAAATCACCCTTGTGAAACCAAATGAAAGACATTGGCTCAAATGATTTTTTTTTTTTAAAAAAAGAGTGTGACATTTATTATCTGATCAGAGTTTGACTAATAATTTTTAATCAAGTTAAAAATATCTAATTAACTAATTTTTCCATTATTTTTTTCTTATCGATCTTTGGCTATTTCTGTGAATCTTAAAGAGATATTTTCCCCATGTACCTGCTCTTTTTACTTCAGTGTAGCAGTGATTTTTTTTTAAAAAAAATACTAAACTTCTTGTCATAGAAAATATTGTGTCTTGCATTTTTGTGAGGAAGAGAATGTAAACAGGGTTTCCCCCCCCTTCCATTACAACGAAGCCTTAATGTACAGTAATTAACAAGAAATGTTTTAATTTTAATAGGGCTACCAATATGCACTGCAAAAGTGATCACTAGGTGATGGCAAAGAGACAAAAAGCCACTTAGTGCCATCTAGTGGTCAGTTGAACTTTTGCAGGTCAGATATGCCAGCTGAATATTTTACATGTTTTAGATACTCTAAACCAGGGGTATCAAACTCGATTTCATTGAGGGCTGCATCAGGTTGTGGTTGACCTCGGGGGGCCAGGATAGGCATGGCCAGCTCAACGTCACTCATGTCAGGGGTGCCTGTGGTGGCCTGGGCAGGGCTGGGGGATCCATTATTTCCAGCCAAGGAAGGCGAGACCAGGGTGAGCACCGTACCCTTGTCCACCAGAGGAGCCTTGCTGTCCCTCTCAGGGCATGCGGAGGACCCCCAGTGATGCAGGCATCCCAGAGCCCTGGGCAGTGGTGGGCAAGCGCCCAGTTCAGCCTTTCCCAAGGGGGGCCCCAGCTGTGCTTACCTCCTCCTCAAGGCTGCTGCTGATTGGCTCGCTCTCTTTCGCCAAGTTGCTCATGGTGCATGCGGGAGGGCAAAATGTGTGGGTCAGAGGGAGGCCCACTCCCTCTCCCTGTGAAGAGACCCAGCTTTGTAACCAAAGCATCCTCAGTGATAGGATAGAAGACCACCAGGAGAGGTCAGGAGAAGGGGACAAGGGGATGATGAAAGGGTAGCAGGGCTGCTTTCTGGCCAAGTGCTAAGGCAGGACTTCCCTCAGACCCTCCCTCCCTCTCGTTATAATCGCCTTCCTTCCTTCCTTCCTTCCTTCCTTCCTTCCTTCCCTCCTTTTCTTCCTTTTCCTTCCCTCTTCATTCTCCTTTCCTTCTTCTTCCTTTCCCTCTTTTCTTCTTGTTGTTTGTCTTTCCTCTTTCCTTTCCTCCTTTCCTGTCCCTTCTTGGATGATCAAATGCAAAAGGGAAACATTTCTCGATGCCTCTTTGCTTCTGATCAAATGCCACTTTTGCTAGTAGTCTGTGGCCACTTAAAAGACTGAGAACAAACCAGTTTATCCCATGCTTGCATTTAGTGGGGCATCCACAGATAACAGTACAGCAAAACTGTCAAAATGGTGGCTGTGATAGTTGATCAGAGCTCCTCTGTTTTTTATGTGCAACAGCTTTAGCATTTAGGAACAGAGGTAGCTTAGTTGCTTTTCTATTAATACATAATCCTAATTCAGACTGGAAATATAGCAAAGGAAAATATTTTCCCCCACTCTGATTTGTCCTGTTTTCCCCACTGGAAATGGCTGTTTGCAACACACAAGGAGGTGACACTTTCCTAAGAGTTCACAATTCAAGGATACCAATGTTAACTTGGATTGCCAACAAGGTCCTGTCTGTGACAAAACAGAACACATAATTGCTTTCTCCTTTGAGCCCAAGTCTCAATGGATCCAGGATTTAAGCAGAACTGCATGAACTGGGGCATCTCCAACCATGTTGCGTCTCCTTCCTTCCTTCCTTTCTCTTTCTCTCCTGCCTCTTTCTCATTCCCATCTCCTTCCTTCCTTCCTTCCTTCCTTCCTTCCTTCCTTCCTTCCTTCCTTCCTTCCTTGCATCTCATTCCCATCTCCTTCCTTCCTTCCTCTTTCCTTCCTTCACTGCCTCCCTCCTTCTCATTTCCATCTTCTTCCTTCCTTCCTTCCTTGCATGTCATTCCCATCTCCTTCCTTCCTTCCTCTTTCCTTCCTTCACTGTCTCCCTCCTTCTCATTTCCCTCTCCTTCCTTGCTTCCTTCCTTGCTTCCTTCCTAGCTTCCCTGCTTCTCATTCCCATCTCCTTCCTTCGTTCTTCTGTCCCTCCCTCCCTCTCTCCCCTCCTTCCTTCCCTGCTTCTCATTTCCATCTCTTCCTTACTCCATGCTCAGGAAGGAACAATGGGAGGGGGAGAGATTGCCAGCACTGCCAGTGGCCGTTGCTATCCCATGTGGGCGGGGCCAGTCCCACTGAAAGGGAAGCCTCGTGGCTGCAAGGCTAGGGCCATGGAGGTGCTGGTGGGAGGAGGGGTAGTGCTGATCTACAACCTGGTTGCATCCATCAAAGCAAGAGAACACTCAACCTTAGATCCACGGAGTAGCCCTGGAACCAGCGAGGGGCCACCCCACCATTTCTGCCCCACCCTGTGGGTGTGCGCACAGGAGGCAATCCTTTTACTTTGAAGACCTTCACTTTGTTCTTTGAGAGTCCATTTATTTTTGTTTTTCCTTTGCCCCTTAAAGAGTTCCTCTGCACATGCTCATTTGATGATCAATTTATCAAAGGAATATTTCTTTTCTTTTGTTGCTGGAAGAATGATTTTTTTTGTAACAGTTAGACAATTTGATCAGTGGTTAAAAGAAAGAAGAGGTATGAAGGATGGGTTTAGGTTGATTTTTTGGGGTGGTAACTTTTTGTAGAAACTGATGAAAAGTTCAAAGTGCAATCAGTGCTATTGAAGTGCTTGTGTTGCTTAATTCTATTTACACAAAATTGCAATTTTACTATTTTCTTATGTGAAAACAAGCCTTACAGAAGTCAACTGGACTTTCATATATATAAAAAAGCACATAAAGTATTATACTCTGTAAATGATAATTTATTCAAATATTGTGTGGGGAAAAAAGGTTTTTTTTTCTTTAGATGATTGTCCTGCAGTCACTAGAGAAAAGGGAAGTATGAAAATGGAGCTGTGTTAATTATGTAAAGAAAGTATTTTTTTTACTCTTTATAAGGTGTACCCAAACTTGTATATGCTTACTTGAAAAGTGTTATATTGAATTTCTAGGCAGGCTACGGCTTACGCATTTGAGCTACAAGATGATAACAAAGAATTAGAATTTTCTGCAATTATATCTTGACTATCCAGTTGTCTGAAAGTTCAGCAATTATTTTGGTAGGAAACAAATAGATGAGATTGCTCTATAATTACTCACATCTCATCACAAATTAAGATCTCTGGATGAATATTACTGCTTAATTTTTTAAAAAATACTCTTTTGTCCCTTAGGGCCATTTACATGCTCATATCAGTTTGATATGCTTTACTTTATTGCAGACTAAGTCAATAGTTCCTGCAGTATTTGCAAGAGGGTCAAGATGGTAGCTGGGACCACGTAATCAAAGCTTCACCACTTTTTTACATGCAACATGTATAATGCAGGTAAAAACGGAGGAGGGCTTCAATCACATAGTTGTGTCGGCCATTTTGATTCTTTTGCCTGCCTCACAAGCAACTCTGAATACTTCACTGGATGTTTTGCAGAAAAGAAATTCATCTAAATCAATGCTTGCCATGATCCTTAATGATGTGTAGAATTATTTTTTTAATAGGAAGGCTATAATAGCACCATGATTATAACACTTTCCTTTTAAATAGAAGGTTGCTGGTTTGAAACTCAACAAAAATTATGTATATGTTCTGCATTTGTGAGTGTTTGTATAGACATCTAGCATTTTAAAAAATAACATTATTACTATATTTGCCAGTTTTCACCATCCTGTTATGGTCTTCCAAAAAGTCAAAGCAAAATTTGGCTATAAACTTGAAAGCAAAATATTTGGATAAAAAGGACTGTGGGTTGATTTAGGCAATAGATTTTAATTTCATGCAATAATATTTATTTTCAGTGATCTGAACTGAAATTTTGAAAATCAGAATCCTGTATATTTCATGTGTAATTGATACCTTTGTCTGCCTTTTATTTTTTTTATATAGATTTTAATTTTAAACATAAAATTAGAACATGGGTGTGGAAACCTTTCCCAGAACTAGACTGTAAAATTTCTGTATCTGATGTAGTAAACAAAAATGTGGAAGCTTTGTTCTTCATGATCTGTCCCTCCAGAGCTTCAGAGACAATGTAAGTGCTAGGAAAAGTAAAAAGGGATATATGTATGCGTGCACATGCTGCTATGTAAGTTAAATTTAAATAATCCTGTCCTGAAATATTTGTGAATACTGTACAAGTTTCTGTTTAAAACAAAGGTTTTAAAACTTTTTCAGTCTATAAGTTTAAAAGAAAATGAGAATGCAAACTGTAAGAATAAAAATATCTTTGAAGATATTATAAAGTGCACATAAGGTTTCTTCTATGATGCTAGGATAATGCATGTATGTAATTCAGAGATGTTTGTGGAAAAGCAGAATATAATTTACTGTGCTACAGAGATGTCCGTTCAGGCAGTGAGTTAGGGCAAATGATGAAATGGTGCACTCACCTGATCCAAGTTCTGCTCCTTTTATTTGTGTGTTATATCATCACTTGAACGTTGAAATGGATGGAGCTTGTGATAAAATGGTAAAATATTTTAGATCATGTAGGCACCATCGCTTTGCTCCCAGCCAGTGGAAAAAAGGTCACTGGGAGATGATAATTGCTGACTCCCAGGAACTACAAGGAAAGCTGAAACTCCATTAATCAGGCCAAAGAAACTTGTGCCCCTCTTTCTTCCAGAAAGAGAATTCCATTATTAGTTTTCTCCTGCTCTCTCCAATTTATTTTTCTTTAATCCCAGGTGTATTAGACAAAAGTTTTATAGGCAAACTTTTAATTGCTGTATTTTTTAAAGAGAGCAAAATGATTAATTTAGAGCTAAGCAAAAATGACCCTTCTAAGCAATGCTGTGTGCAGTGAAATTGGAAGATATTTTGCTCTATATTCTAAGGTTGATTGTGGAGTTTTCAAACAGTTTTGGCAAAACAGAAAAGCAAAACAAAAGAAAAACCTACCAGAACATATTTTTCAAAGAAATATCAACTCATTTGATGTTGAATGTCACTGGATGAAGGAAGCAACAGGCTTAACATTGAAAATATTAAGGCAGAATATTTCACTCAAGTCAGTGGTTTTTACAAGTAAACAATTTGGGGATTAAACCATTTTTTGACTTATTTAAATTTAAACCTTTATTCATTTATTTTCTGCTTTATCATCCAAGAAGAAATTCAAAGCTGCATAAGAAATAAAATAAGAAAATCATCAGAACAACCAAACCATGGAAATAATTATCTGACAACCACAAAAATATTCCTGTAACATAGTGTCAGTTCAGTATAACTAAACAAACTGATTCAAAGAGCAAGTCTCTATATCCTGAAGGAACCCAGAGAAAAAACAGATGTAACATAAATGCTACAAAACCAACATCAGAGGTTAATTCAGAGGCAATTCCCAAACGTGTCACATCAAAAGGTTCCATGTATCTTGTCTATAATGAAAGACTTGCAGTTGTTGCTTATTTCTCTCTCTCTCTCTCTCTCTCTCTCACACACACACACACACACACACACACACACAAACACATTATGGTTCTGTGGAACCATACTATGGAATGTTAAGATGCAAAAGCAAATCTGTGGAAGTTGCAGAGGGATCAGTTGGATGAAAGTAATTCACAGCATTTTATCACAAGTCCCTCCTCTTTTTGTAAGTGCATTTACTAAAGCATTGGGCAGAATGGAGGGACAAAAATTAAACAATGATGACAAGTCTAATTAAACATTTAAAGTCAAAAAATAAAGCCTAATTGATACACTCTTTAGACTTGTTTAAAACTTTGAGCCTCCATCTGGTTCTTTGAATTAAGTTTAGATCTCATAGACAAGGATTCACCACATGCCCACTTTATGCAACACAATAAAAATAAAATGGGTAGGGAAAAGAAACAAGCCACCATATTTTTCAGAAGGTGCCATTTATGCTATTTACTTGCATGGCCTGACTCACTCACTCACTAAACAGTAAAAAAAAAAATGTTGGGATCATTGAAACATTCCTCCTTTCCAAATTATAGACACATCAATCAACTTTGTTCAAAATAATTTTATCATGTTACCACTGTGTCTAAAGACAGAAAGGAACAGCACAGAATAAAATAAAATCTGCTGCCACATTGTTTTGGCAATAATTATCTTGAATTAGGAAAATTGTGTTGGCTGCTAAATATTAACAGAGGAGGGAATGAGTCCTAAAGTAATGAGTATTTGCATGATGTCCAAAGAAGTATTCAGTGGAGACAACATTAAGAAGAGAGTAGAAAAAATACAGGAATAAACTGAGGCTTCATTTTGAAGCTAGCTTCCTAACACCCTCCCCCATTCCCCAATTTTTTTTTATAAGATTTAATTGAACTAGGAACTCTATGCAGGGAATGATTGCCAGCAACTTCACATAATAGATATTTCATTCTACTGTATGTGTGATAGAACTTACTACCATAAGAGAGGAAGAATAATTTTCCTTTAAATCAGTTCCAAAAGAACTTTAACTTACACAGAAAATTAGCACCCAGCTAAACATTTTATTGAATGTGTTTGTAGTGAGGCCATTAAAAAAAAAACTAACTGTAGGGAACAGTTTTAATCAGTGCTGTAGCATGAAGTGTTGGTGAAGATGATGGAACTTGCTGAGATGCTAAATTGACTTCTTTGATCAGAGAAAAGATAAAATCTACATTTATTGCTGACTGGAAATCCCTTATGGAATTTTTGTAAGAAACAGAAAAAAATGAATGTTTGATTTATGGTTTTGATGATTAGACAGAATAGATTATAAAAACAGAGCTATGTTGTAACCATAGATTAAGAGGTAAATTTATAATTTACCTCTGTAAAGAAGATCAGAAGTTACTGCTTTGTACGTTTTTTTATTTTCTAATTTTCTTTTACTTCTTTTTCCTTTCTTGCATTTTTCGTTTTGTCTTTGATGTTTTCTTTTTTCTTTCTTTTACTTATTTATATTAGTTTATATCAGATTTTACCTTCCTTTTTTCTTCCTGTACTACTGTATGTTTCTGATGAAAAATGCCTGCCCTTATGTTACAAATAGCAATGTGTGTGCAAATTTTATCTGATCACTTGATTCATATTTACACAAACTGGGTTGTGTTTCAGTCTTTAGATTGAAAGTGCCATTATAAGTAGGTGTCATCTTGATATTTTTTCTTTAGATTTTTTTTAAACATAGCTCAGCACTTTATGAGACAAAACATACAAGAAACAACTCCTTACTTCCAAACTTTGAAGTCTAAATTTAGGCAGTTTGTGGTCTTTTTGATATATAAAAATAGACAGGGAAGCAGGAATAACCACAGGCAAAGAAGAAGCAGGAATATAAGTGGCAAAGGTAAGGATAAAGCTTCATTTTACATTCAAAAAATTATCTTCCTCCAGGTTTTTTGAATTCTCACTATCAGAACTTATGTTCCAGCCTTACTCATTCATATTATATACAGTACATAGGGGGTAAGCCATTTGACTGACCAATTGATTGATTATGTGCCAACAATCTTAACAAACATATAGAGTAGGTGTATTTCTCCATGATAATCTATCCATAAGTTGGTCATTCAGATCTTCCAGTGATGTACTCAGCTCCAACATAACTGAGTCCATCCACCTTGCTGCTGGTTGTCTTCTTCTTCTCTTTCTTTCCACTATTCCCAGAATTAGAAACTTTTCCAGAGAGCTGTGTCTTCACATAGTTTGCCTGAAGTGGTAATGGTAGTGATCAATATCATAAGAGTGAGACTATAACCTAAAAAAAAATTAAGGGAAATCACCTGACATTTTCAATCCAAACATAATAGTTGATTATATACAAGAGCAGATCCACTCTTTGCTATAAACTATATATTGTCTCCTGAGTTGTATACCTGGAACAAAGAGAAACAGGGTTAGTGATATTAGTATAGGTTTTTCCTTCTTCTTTCACCCTAACCAAATTTAAACTTATTTGCAAAAGAAAGAGTTTCCCCCACACCAGAGACCTCTATTTCATTGAGATGTGCAAGCATAGTCCAAAATTCACCTTCATTTTGTTATTAAGGGTTCTGCTATTTTAGGCTTCGACGCTTCAGTGTTGTTACTCAGTGGATAGCAAAGCTCTAGTAATGTGTCTTGAACATAGGGTTTTCTTTCTCCTACTTAAGGAAGCTGGATGAAGGACTTCTAAGAAATTCTGCCATGAGTGTCCTTCCTCAAATATCTGAGATGCTTAATTTCTTTCCCTTAGAGAAGAACATGACATGGTGATGTCATGAAGGAAAAAAAACAAATCAGAGACAAAGGATGGTTGTGTACCAGACTAGCTTTTAACTTAATTGCTGAAGCTTACATTCAAGTGCCTTTTCTAACAAAAGAGAGCTAGATACAAACCACAAGACTTCTTTTCTTTTCTTTTTATTTGTTTGCTTGTTTTCTATGATAGAGTTATGGAATGTCTTCCTGAAAGACATTATTGCAGTGCTAATATAGCTCTTTTGAGTTCTAGCTAAAGTATGCTTACCCAACCAGATGTTTTCCAGATGTGTTGCATGTCTACTTACTTTTGGCAATGCTGCTTAACAAAATTAGGACATTCAGTTGGGAAATGTTTCTCAACTTCATCAATTTAAAGACACATGGATCTCAATTCCCAGGATTCTCCAGCTTGCTGGGGAATTCTGGGAATTGAAGGCCACATATCTTAAAGTTGCTAAAGTTGAGAAACACTGAGCTAGGCAAATATTTGTTATTTGTTATTCACCTAGCTATTTAATTCAAATATAATAACATGAATAAAATAATCTTAGCAACTATGTGTCTATTTTTTTTTAATTAAACAGACGACAGAACATTCCCAGTCATTGAAACACCTAGCAAATATGCATGCCTGCAAAGGCACACAAGCCAGTCACTTTATCTATTTTAATCAATCATTGACAAAGAACATATATGTCATTCTAAAACAATGATCACAAAGTTCATTTCACTGACACAGAGTTCTGATAAGGATAATAAGTCCTATTTTTATTACTTCTTTCCTTTGAGAAGAAGAAAGAAGAAAAGCAATAATAAATATAGTTTTCCATACTTGGTCACTGGCAGCACACTGAATAAACCATATTGCCATTTGTGACTCTAATACACGGGTGTCAAACTCGATCGTGTCACGTGATGTATTGTGACTATCATGACGTTTTTTGCCTTTGCAGAGCTGGGGTGGGCATAGCCTGTGCATGACGCATCTGGCCCGCGGGCCTCCAGTTTGACACCCCTGCTCTAATACATTGACAAATAGACAGTATGTCAACTCCCATTTTTATTATCCTATTCTATACTCAAAGCATTAGTCAATATTGCCCAACATAGGACCCCATTTATGATGATTTATTAGTTTTAATAATTTCTGATTTGGGTTTGGATGTGATCTTAATAAGCTTGTCTTCACATAGTGTAATTTTACTACCTTACTCCCATAATATCATTTGCGTGATGAAAACATTTTATAGAGCAACAAGAAATATGCTGCCATTTCCTTGAAAGAAAAGGTTTCATTTCAGAGAATTACTATTCCTGGGAAAGTTCTGATGCAACTTTTGAAGAATATATTTCTGCTACAAGAAATGATTCACAAGATATTCCATGATAATATGACTCAGCACTTACCCTTTGAAGCCTTTCCAATGGAAAAAAAATGAATAGCAGAATTAAGGAATGTGGGGGCGAGGAGAAAGGAAACTGATATGAGCTGTACTAAGCCAATGTGTGGTTTCTTTAGTTTTTGCTTACAGAAGTGTATGAATCTAGAAATTATGGACTGAAAATTATGATTTATTCATATTGTGTCAGGCTAGTAATTGGAGCTTATTTAACAAGCAATATTTAAAATAATGTTCTGGTAAATGAAAGGGTATTATAATTAATATTATATTCCCTAACAAATATATCAGGGAACTGAATAATACAATTGGAATTTCCTTTATTAATTTATAGAATCTGGTAAAGACTGAAAGATTTTCCAATATTTATATATAATGTTGGGGTTTTTTATTAGTACTTGCTTATTGTTTTCTGAGTCCCTTGTGCCAATTAATCTTTAACTTAGAATATTATATTTGTTGTTCTGTTCAAAAATAATTTGTATGTTATATTTTATTTTGCATATGATATGTTGCACCTGTATTATATTTCTTATCAGATGTTCATTTACAGGCATTAGGTATTTAAAGGTACTATTTCAAATGGCTGTTAACTGTTGTTTGTACCATAAGATGTTGTGAAATATATAAAAGTATTAAGTGTTATGTGAACCACTGTTCTCTCCATATCACTATCTACAAAAAGGAGCAAATATTGATCTACCTTATATGGTTATTTTAAGGATGGCTGGCAAAATGTTTAGATTTTTAAAAGATAGTTAATTTTACAATGGATATGTCTAGTTATTATCCATTGTCTGTAGTGTGAATTTGCCTTCAGCGAACAGTGATGGCAGTATGAATCCTTAGCATTCAAAGACAATGTATCCCTGAATATTTGACATATGATGTTACTTTTGAAGATATTTAGTTAGCCATTACATAACGTAAAATGCTGGAAATGGGCCTTTTGGTTTGGCAGAGCTCATGTCATTTATGTATCAGTTAACAATTTAAATGTAAAAAAATGCAAATGAAATGACATGTACTACTGATAATAAATTATTTTTTTTTAGAATTTTGCAGGCAGTTTATTCATGGATCCTGTACACAGCAAA
Source organism: Azemiops feae (assembly GCA_023970755.1). Lineage (NCBI taxonomy): Eukaryota > Metazoa > Chordata > Lepidosauria > Squamata > Viperidae > Azemiops > Azemiops feae. The sequence continues at coordinate 24,752 of JALGBA010000376.1, forward strand.
CACAAAATATTGGCTAATGACAGATGGACATAAGAAGACATTTTGTCATTTCATCTAGGAACAGCTTGCTAATATCAGAGGCTTCTTCCTCACTGGGGAAGAGATACATTACTTAGTAACTGTTGGTTCCAGACAGTAATATTCTCTATTATAAAGATAAATTGCCAAATCCAAATATACTTGCTCTGCAGTTCATTTGGATTTGCTTCATGGTTATTTCATGATATTATACTGGTTATTCTGGCTTCTTTTACATGGAGGTACCTGTGTTCATTTGTATGTTTTATTTCCAGTTCAAGAGTTGACAGCAGGATGTTGGCTGCATTATCCGTCTCTACATGCCTTTCATACTTCAAGTTTGTTGTTGGATATATACATAACTGCGTGACCTCCATTAGTTGATGAATGATAATTACAACACGCGATTGTCAGCCATCATAATCCTATCTATATTCAGTAACTGGAAAAAATCCATTAAGCTCAAACCAGCGTAGCTTAATTTAAAAATGGCAGCTAATAAAGGAGAATCCTCACACTTTCCATATAGCTTTAGGTTTAGGAGCAGCATGTTCTCTATTTAGGCTGAATCTAGCTGCCTTTTTAATCTTCTACATATTTCTAATTTCTTCCAAAATGGCAGCTAAATGTAGCTACTCAATGATATGCTAGATAATTAGTCTTGGCATTGCACCTTCAGACTAGTAAGTCTACGAGACCTGCAATCATAAATATGTTCAGAAAATAAACTTGCACTTCTAATACAAGATCCATTTTCCACATGATTCTCATTGCTTATTAAAGACACTTGGAAATTAATCCTACAACTAACATCTGGGAACAGCTCAAAATTAGATTACCTTTGTTCTACTGATGATATTTATAACATGCTTCCTAGAAGGAAGGATCTAACGTGATTGATAGATTAAGAAGACCTTAAAAGTGTGTTTATGTGATCAGGCTTCTTCCACTGTATTTTTATCAGTTTTTTGTTGTTCTACTTTATCTACTTTTGTTCTGCTTTATCAGTTTGTTTCAATACAAATTATTGCTCACAATATATTTAATATACTAGCAATAGTAATTTTTTTTTAAAAAAAAAAATCATTCAGAGTAATTAATTTCCTTGAAATCAATCTTTTCTATGGCTCCATGGACAGCAGCAGCAGCGGTGGTGGTGATGGGAGGCAGGTAGTTTTGCACACACAACCTAGCTCCCATACATGTACAAATGAAGCTTCATGTGCTCTCCTGCCACTTGCATGGCCTGTTCCTAATGGGCCCCAGGGGTTAGGGACACCTGGCCTAAGGAATATCCCATATAATCCTAACTGCAGTACCAAATACCAATCTTTATCGCAAAAATGTATCCTCCACGATGCCTCCAAAAGAAGGTGGGGAAATACATTATGGAAATCTAGCTCTACATAAAATAAAAATAAAAATTCCAATAAGAGGATATCTGGCAGTAAAGCCTCCTGCCTGAAGTGGTAGAAAACCATAGAAAAAGAGCAAACAACACAGAACATATAAATACAGAACAGGACTTATATATTTTTTACTTTGTTGGTTCTTATTTATAAATAAATGCATTTTAATTAGTTATTTTGCTTTATAAATAAATGTGGTAAATTCAGAATATCAGAGTCCCTTGATTAACAACCAAAGTTTACAGCAAGAGTAGAAATTTGGCCATCTTAAATAATATATTGACAAAATGACTGTCTAATGCCTTAAAATTCTACTGATACTATAGCAACTGGCAGCACTGAAAAGAGTAAGCAAAAGAAAATGAAAAAAGAAGAAAAATGAAGGTGGATGATCATTAATTACTACTGAAAATAAATTGAATTTGGTTAGTTAGTTGGATAGATGGATAAATGGGTAATAAAATAATTACCTAGAAAGGAACAAAATAACAAATCCAAATAAATGAAATATATTTCTAGCTTTTTTGTGAACTAGGACTGTTTACCAGAATTAATGTTCAATACAATAAAAGAATTTTTTTTATTATTCAGCTTTGGGAAACATTAAAAATTTGAGTTGAATTTTTTAAAGTAGATAGCACTATTCAGAAGGGGGGGAAGAAGAAGAACACTCCACCCCCCTCCCTAAAGGTTTCCACTTAAGCTGAAAACAAGCAGGCAGAGAGAGAGAGTCACAGCAAGGATCCTTCTCTTCTCCTTTTTCCTCAGGGTTCTCCGAATTCCAGCCGCTCAAACAAACAATAGAAATTAGTCATTTTTTTCTTTTTCCACAGCTCTTTCCCCAAGTGATCAAAGGCTGCTTTCTCAAGGGGGGGAAGCAATTTCTAAGAGCTTTTCACAGGGAAATGAGTAAAATATCAAGAGGGAAAGAAAGGTCTCACCCGGATCTTCCACGGTGGGTCTTTATGCTTAGATGTTGCTGTGACTTTCGGCCAGAGCAGCTGAGTGATCGGCCATGTTACTGGCCGATCTTTTCCCCATCGGCCCAAAGGTGATTGCTCGGATCGCAGAGGGAGTTGCCCCTCCCTCTGCAATCAGCGAGTGCCCTCCTCTATGGTGGTCGCCTCTCCGGGGCGACTTTCGACCCTCTCCAGGGTCTACCGGCGGGGGGAAACCGGTCGGCAAAGAGAGCATACTCTTTGCCTGACCGCAGGCACTGCCACAGGAACCGGAAGTCCCACAGGAACCGGAACAAAAAACAAAAACGCTACGGCTCCTGGGTGAATTTATGTGGATTGCGCCCAGACGCTTGCATTTCTTTTGGAACTTGTTTGAATTTCTGCCTGCTGTTTTTGACTTTATAATACAAAGTATACTCCCCTGAAAAATGGATCTGTTCGCTCTAGGATTACAATATAATAATTGAGACACCAGTTGCTATTATTTATTTGGATTATAAATTAGATATTCATAATATTGATTGGGACTTTTGCTGTCTTTATTTTTGTACTTGCATTTTCCTATTTTTGTTTGGATTTTATATTTTATAAAATTGCAACTCAGCTTTTAAGTTGAAATTCTACTAAAAAAAAACGAAGAATGGAATCCCACTCACAGCTTAACTATGGATTTATATTAGAAAAAATCTTGGAAACAAAGGAGGAATTAAAAAAACATTTTAGAATGCTTCGGAAAAGGGAAATCCCAGAGTTAAAAACTGAAATTCAACTTATTGGACATGATACACAACTAGGTCTACAACTTAACGATATGGAGGAAACACATTTACAATCTATTGAAGAGGAAGATACTACATCTTATACACAAATGACAGAGACTTTGGATGACCAAAGGCAGAGTTCAATTAAAACATCTATAATTTTAAAGGCAACAGGAACAGACTTTCAGATACGAGACGTTAAAAATGCTGACAACATGAATAAACAACGAACAATCACCATATTGATTAAGACTGATTACATAGTGCAGACAACAGTGGAGAAAAGAGAAGAAGACTATGACTGGATTCAATTGTTGTGTATGGTCAAATACTATGGAAGGAATTAGAAGCCCTATTGTGGAAACCTGCTTGGCACAAAAAGAAAGCTAGAATTAGGTTTAAAAGTCAGAGCTAAAATTTTATTGGATGGGTAAAAATGGCTTTTAGAGACTTTGACTGAGATTCCTAAGGTTCAAGACTTTGATCCGGATGGCAAGATGGAAAATTGGAAAATCTAAAATTAGGAGTTGGATAGAGATTGGTGAAATATTAAACTATGATTTATAAAAATATTTGATAGAGTACAGGAAATAAAATATAGACACATTAATATATATATATATAGATAGATAGATAATAGGCATATTATAAGTCTATTTTAGAAACAATTATTGTTTTATCATCTCAGGCTTGAATCTAAAATGGTTTTAAAACAGAGAAGTATAAATTGAACAACTGGAATAATATCTATATCTTAAAAATAATCTATACTATATGGGTACCCGAATTGTATACTATATGTTTATATAAGGCCAAATTGGAATATGTTAAATTGTGAGTTAGTTAAGCCTGAAAACGGGTGGAAATATTATTGATATTGTGTGTGTGTGTGTTTTTTTCTACTTGTTTTTTCGTTTCTTGCTTAGAGAGGGAAACTTTAAAGAAGTAACTCAAATTGTCTATGTATGATTATATTTTTTACTTTGTTGTATGGAGTGCCCTATCTTCACGATGAGTTCCAAGCACTTGGTTGTAAAACAAACAAAACCAATAAAACTTGTTATATATAAAAAAAAAAATTGAGTTGAATTTTTATAAGTAATTGTTTTAGCCAGCAGAAAGTAAATTTGTGAATAAAGAACCTGCTATATAAATATGGGAGGAACATTTCAGAGTTTTGGACTCAGAAATTAACCAAGCAAACATCATTCAACCCTTAAGATTGTACAGTACAAGGTTAGGCACCAGTCTCTCCCTCTGAAATTGTCAAACTGACTGAATCTCTTAGACTTGGAAAAGCCTCTCATAGTGATTGCATTCTGCCTGAACTATCATATGGTATAGAGCATAGTGGGAATCTCTTCTTCCCTCACTCTTCATGCATACTGATTGTGTGGGGCATATTCCTAAAGATTGGAGATGGTAATAATAGTCCCAATATAATAAGAAAGGCAATGAAGAACATCCCACTAATTACAGAAACATTAGCCTTTAAAGAATTTTATGTAAAATATCTACACTAGAAATTATCCAAATGAATTGAATCAGAAGGCCTGATCAGAGAACAGGTGGGGTTTTGAACCATATATTTAATAGTGGACCACATCCTTGTGCTACATATCACGAATGAGAAACACATCCACAAAGCCTGAAGTCTACACTCTATGTAGCTTTTCTTAATTTTAAAATTGCATTCATTCCATATTCCAGATATTGTTATGGGAGAAGCTGCAAAACACTAATACTGATGGGTGATTATTCCTCTTAATCCAAGAGCGCCATTCAAACAATTATGAGATGTAATCCCAAGGAATATACATGTAGGCAGAAGTATGTGACAGGGCTACATTTTGTTTATATAACTCATATGGCTGATCTCTTGGATACCCAAAACTTTTGTGTGCCAAAGATTTTAGATGCCCATATTATCTTATGCAGATGATGTTGCGGTTATATCTTCCACACCTATGAGTGGGTGTATGAGTGATGTGAATCACTGTTCACAACTGTACTCGAAACAGAGTGGTTATTACTTACCAAAAATTTAAAATCATGATTTTTCACCAAGAAACCAAAACAGCAAGACTGCATAATTGAGCAGAATAAAACTGAACAAGTACACTCCTTTAAATATTTGGAGGCAATCTTCCATGACAGAGAATCCTGGGAAGTGCATTGTGGCATACAGTACTAATGGCATCAAGATTTATACAAGATTTTTCTGCTCCCAAGGACATGAGCTAAGCCCAACAGTAGTTTTTCTTTTAAAGCTAAAACTTTTTTTCAATAAATTTTATGCAGCACAGGTTGAATTATGCAGGAAGAAGAAGACAAACTAAATTTCTAAGGTTCCTATTTGTTGTGCCCAATGTTATCCCTAATGTAATATTCAGGCTGGAATCTGGACTGTCTAAAATTGAATTTAGTTGTTAAACTTATTGGTTGAGGTTTAGATTATTTCTATTGGGCTTCCATTTGTCCTATCTATTGCTTCCATTAGTCCTATCTGATAACTACCTTTCAGAAGAGCTGGCAGAAGAACAAAAACTACAAATTATTACATTGTCTGTAGGCTTTTTGATAGTTTTGGACTATACTCAAGTCAAAAAGCTAGTACTGCAAAAACTGAGTGATATGGAATATCAGTCTGAAGTCAATTCATTTTCTAGAATCCTACTAGATACAGGTTCCTGGGATCCAGAAAGCTTGTTTTACATTCTCTCGTCCTCTAAGTTGAGAAAAGAATCTAGGCACAATATGCTCCAATGAGTGCTTCTCTACAGCCAATATGCCAATATCTCCATACCTCAGTGCACATATCCTTGTGATACTAGGGAAATCAAAGCAAGCCAAATGTTCTCCTTTACTGTAACTACTTCAGTGATCTTCAAATTAGTGGGAACTTCTCTTATACTGTGATTCCTGGGGAGAATAAATTATTTCTATATTGACAATCCTGTTTGAGACAATCCTTTATCACTCACATGGTAGCTAATTGATGTCAGCAGCAGTTAAAGCTAGTTGAAGTTAACTTCAACCAAATAGGTCAACGTCCACAACTATTTTCTTTTTCTTCACTTTCTCTCTTGCCTTGCTTTTTATATCTCAGAATTATGATTGTAATAAACAACTAAGTAGTTATTAAGTATAATTAATTATGCTCAAATTATCCCAGCTAGAAGTATAATAGGTTAGTCTATACCTCTGTATTTTATCACATTTTTAATTATCTAAACATTTTAATATACTACTATTTTAATATTTACAGGACTGTTATACAGTCATTTAACTTAGTATATTTGACACAATATTCAAGCATTTCTCACAATATTTACTATCTCACATGTTTTAGATGAGGTCTGGCACTTCAGTACTTACCTGATTCCCCCCCCCCTTCTCCTCTCTTTTGTGTAAATTGCTTAGCTATCTTTAACCAACTTCTCCCCCCCCCCCCAGTATTCTTAATGAATTGCATCTACATCTGGATATCAATAGTAATAAAAAAATTGTGTTTATATCTGTATTTGATAAAAAATGATGTCCAGAAAACCATCATAAAAATGGTTGTTAAAATAGCCATTGCAAACAATTTAACCTTTCTCTCTTTCTCTTATTGCTTTTTTCAATAATTCAGATAAATAGAGACCATATCTAATATGACAACATCATGGTTCTATGTAGCCAAACAGATTTGGTTAAAGAAAAACATAAAGTCATCCTAGGATGGCTTCTTCTTCACATTCAAGTTCACACTATTTGGAAACTTTCCAATATTGAGAAAGGCCATACGGGGTATATTTCAAGGGATATTTTTTTTCATAAAATAATATTCTCCCTTTTCACTTTAAACTCAACTCAGATTTATGTCTGTGAGATCCTTACAGTCACATTCATTCCAAATACTTGCTGGTACTTCAAGCTCACCATTCTTATTGAACAGGATTAAACCAGGAACATTCACTATAAGACTAAATACTAATAAATAATAGTAGGCAAGCTCTGCAAGCAGTACCAATTTGAATAGGGAAGTCGGTGGCTTTAGCAACTGGAACTCAGTAAATCCTAGTCATGTTAAGATTTCCTAGACAATGAAAAGGTAAAGTAATAAGATAGAATTCCATTCTAGTTTCTAGTTTATTGACTCAAGATGTACACTGCTTTCCAGTTCAATTATAACATCTTTCCTGTAACTCTTTCCACAGAAAAGTTTTTAGGAACACTTTTAAAATCAGTACAGGTTGTATTATTTATTTTAGTTACAAAATAGATATGTCAAAAATAATTCAATTGTAGTAGTACATTTCAATTTCTTAACCAAGATTATTGTGACAAAATAATAATGTAGTTTGAGACTTAGCTCATAAGCTGGTGGTAGATTGGTCCATTGTCTTTTCTGTTCAGAATCATTTTACTATCAAAGAGCCCAGAGAGTCCTTTCACATGGGAGTTAATATCAGGCCCACAATCATCACTGGAGGAAAGCAAGTAAGCACTGCAAATAGTGTTTAAATACCAAAGAAAATGTGTGTTGTTCAAGAAAGATGAGAAAAGAACAGTGGTTAATTTTATTATATTCACTTTATTGCTTGCTTATAGTTCAACAGAAGCAACACAACAAATGTAGATATATTTTGACCTTAAAGACTTTTAAACAGCTATGTTCTCCATATGATAATGGAAAGGTGTATAAGCACATTAGGTCCTCATGTCCATCAATCATCAAATTTAGGATAGAGGAGCTACAAAATGTGGGGAAAACAATGAAGAAAGAGGAAAAGCTAAAACCACTGGACACACTGCCATTACTCATATATAGATCTTAAATATAAAGATGGATGAATAGTGCAGTCAGTTGACTTTTATGTAGCCAGAGGTCACATTTTAAAATAAAGGACCATTGGGAACAGGGCACTGATTTGATGATTTCCCACGAAAGGATAAAGATATTATTTTGGCATGATAATTCTCTTTGGGGTTTTAGGTGTTTTGTGTAATTTATAATTTATGTGTTATGTATAATTTATAATGAAAAAGTCATGCTTTTGTTGGCATATTTTCTTGAAAATCTACAAGGTCCACAGAAATTTACTTGTAGTTTGGAGGCTGATGACCACATTTGGAAATATGCACACCTCTTCTGGCAAACAGCCCTTAATTCAGGGCTAAAGAAGTGAAAATGCACAGATCTGTCATTTCAGGTCTACAATGCCTTAGAGCAGCTTTTTCCATTTTAGTATAATCTATTTATACTAAAATTTGCTGGCTGGATATTCAGTGAACATTGAGAGGCTAGTGTTTATATGAGCTCCAGTTTTGTGAATGCAAAAGAGCTTCTATACAAGCACTTTTAATCTTGCTTAAAATGTTCAGCTTCATTGTAAAAGTATGGATCAGTTAAATTAGCTACGTTAGTTTGGCAAAAGGGTTCATACAACATTGCAAAAATTGCCAGCATGTATGCTTTTGAAAAATGAAGCTGGGTCTTGTGTATATTCTACATACATACATACATACATACATGCATATATATACACATGAATGTATGTGAACCTGAGTCCTAGGGTGATGTGATATGACACTGCATGATCTATTCTGTTCATTGTGCTATAGAATTTTTAAATTTTTATTATTTGATACTGGAAAACTTGCATTCTGAGCATAGAGTCAATGTGGTTTATAGCAGTGACAGACAATCCAAGCCCCAGTACCCTCAAATTTCTTGAGATATTCTTTTTCTAGTCACAGTTACTTGACAGTGTAATTTCTTGCCATTTGGAAGTGGGAAATAGACAAAAGCATGTGTCCTAAAACAGGGTTAACATCAATAAAAATAAAATAAACTTGCCCTCAACAGAAAAGAGATTTTAAAAAATCCTGATTCCTTCCAAATGTGAGTCTGATTTACTTCACCACCACAACCACCTCACAAATAAAACATGTGATCTCTAGATGTTAAAATATTGTCCACTTCTAATTTATGGCTAGCTGTGAACATTTTAATAATGGTTGACACCACCTTTATTGTGGGTTTTTTTTGGGATTCTTGTGCCAAATGATATTGGCAGTTGCTAAGAAAAATAACCAAGTAAGCATCAAGTAGAAAAATCTAGCAGGCAGCATGAAATTAATGCTAAGCAAGTCACTGGTGGCTATGAAAGGACAAACACAAGGACAGACACACAAACTCCAAGCACAAACTCCTCCCTCCCTCCCTCCCTCCCTCCCTCCCTCCCTCCTTCCTTCCTTCCTTCCTTCCTTCCTTCCTTCCTTCCTTCCTTCCTTCCTTCCTTCCTTCTCTTATAGTAGCCATATTCAGGTCAATATTCCATTTCATTTAGCATTTTAAAGAATAAATATAGAATCCAGCATCTGAGACATACAGCTTGGTAAGAAATGCATTTAATTCTCCTAGGTGTGTTAGTATAAATATAATATACACACATGCATATAAATGAAATAATTCTCCTTCTATAGCAGACACATCAAACTCGCGACGTCACATGATGTCACGCGACGTATCGGAGCTTTTTCTCCATTGACGGCAATGGGGTGGGCGCGGTTTCCTGGTGACGTGTCCGGCCCACAGGCCGGCAGTTTGACACCCCTGTTCTATAGTTATCACTTCCCTTAACATCAAGAATTGTCAATATTTATAAAATTGTTCCTTGTAGCATAAAACAGAGTTGTCTGTATTTCTTTACAATAGCTTAACCGTATTTAAAACCGAAATGGAGAATAAAGATAAATCTCTGCAAACAGGCAGGAAACAGGAACAAAAGGATTTGTATATGATATCTATTCCTTTTGAGCTGTAGGAGATTTTTGCTTTAAGATTAAAAATAAAATGCCTTAAAATAAACACATCAAAAGCTGGTAGTGATAAAATCAGAGTAGAAATTTTGTTTTCTTTTATTGGCCACAATTAAAATATTAAGAGGAAATAATTTTACCAGATAATACATAATAAAAATATGATATGATATGATATGATATGATATGATATGATATGATATGATATGATATGATATGTTATGATAGCATTAGGAAAATTTTGCTTTATGATTCTGACTTTATTGACATATCTATGGTTGGTGGTACATTCTTCTGCAATGAGTCATGAAAATCAATAGTCACATGACTGCCTTGAGTCAAGGCCCACTTTTTGTGTTTTGTAACATGTAAGGCTAGATGCAGGGAATCAGCCAACAAGGACTTAGCTAATTTGTAACATTAAAAATGGGGGGACAAATGCAACATTAGAGCTACCAAATTCTGGATCAACGCTGCAGGACAGAAAAGAAATATAAAAAAAAACTCTGATCCTTGCAGGTTTTTTGGTTTATCTGTAAGGTTTTTGACTATCACTTTGGTCTTATCTCTGTTTATTTCAGTCCTGCTACTTCTCCAAATTCTTCAATCTTTGTCAATAATTTAGGAATTGTCTCCAAGGGGTCTTCTAATATAAATACCAAATCATCCGCAAATGCTTGTAGTTTACATTTTTCGTCTTTTATCTCTGTTCCTTTAATTTCTGGGTCCTGCCTAACATTTCTATTCAGCACTTCCAGAATTAAAATAAATAATAATGAAGATAGTGGACACCCGTGTCGTATGCCTTTTTTAATATTAAAATTCTCTGTAAAATCTCCATTTACAATTATTTTAGCCATTTGTCTATGATAAATTGTTTTGATTATATTTATAAAGTTTTCTCCAAAATCCATATAGTTTAGTTGTTGTACCATAAATTGCCAATTAACATTATCAAAAGCTTTCTGCACGTCTAAAAAAATTAATGCCATTTGTTTCCTTGGATGCATTTCATAATATTCCAGAGTATCTAAAACCATTCTTAGGTTGTTCTTTATTTGTCTCTTTGGTAAGAATTCATTTTGATCTAGATGTATAAATTCAATCAAAAATCTCTTCGATCTTTCTGCTATTATTGAAACAAAATTTTTATAATCCACATTTAATAGAGATATTGGTCTATAATTCCTTATCTGAGTCAAGTCTGAATCTTCTTTTGGTATTAAGGTAATATTGGCTTCTGTCCATGTATTTGGTAATTTGGCCTCTACTAGTACTTCATTGCATATTTCTTGCATTAATGGGCTTAGTATGTCTTGTAGGCATTTATAAAATTCTGCGGGTAGCCCATCTGGGTCTGGTGTCTTGTCATTTTTATGTCTTTTTATAGCTTCTGTCAGCTCCATCATTGTTATTTTTCCATTTAACATGTTTTTGAAATTCTCTGAAATTTTTGGTAGCTTAGCATTTTCTATATATTGCCTTATTTTTTCCTGAGTAATTTCTTCTGTATCATAAAGTGTTTCATAAAATTCTTAATTATTTTTTTTATTGTATCATTTTGACATTGTAAATCGCCTCTCACATCTTGCAGTTTACTTATCAATTTTTCTCTCTTACTTTTTTCAATTTATAAGCTAACCATCTACCTGGCTTATTAGCATTTTCAAAAAAGGTTTGTTTTGCTCTTTTAATTTGTTGGACCATTTCTTCAGCTTCTATTAAGTTTAATTTTTGTTTTATAATCTGCATTTGTTTTTTAAGAGTTTTCTTTTATGGGTCTCTTTGTAATTCTGATTCTAATTTCATAAGTTCTTCCTTTAGCTTCATTTGTTCTTATTTTTTTTCCTTGTTCTTTTTTGCCATGTAAGTTATGGCTAGTCCTCTAAAGTATACTTTGGCTATGTCCCAAACATTTTGGAGTGATGAATCTTCTTTCTTATTTTCTTTAAAGAAAAATTCCATTTCCTTTGCTACCTTTTGTATAAATTCTTTCTCTTTCAATAGAGATTGATTTAATGTCCATCTTATTTTTTTCTTTGTTCCTCTCCACATCATCTTTATCGGATTATTACATTAGTTTCTATCTCAATCTCTTGTATGTTCATTCTTAGTTCAGCAGATACTCATATCATATCAATTCTAGACGATGATTTGTACCTGTTTGAGTAAAATGTATATTGAGATTTCTTTGGATTTTTTCTCTCTCCACATATCCTGTATACAAATTTCTTCTGCCTTTTTAAAAAAGGGCTTAGGTAAAATGTTCCTATCTTTTCCCCCTATTTTACTACTTCTATAGTCTAGCTTTCCATTTACAATTGCATTAAAATCTCCTACTACACAAATATTTTGATATTTAACTATTTTTTTAAACTTCCTCTGGCTTTGTTTTTTTTTTGCTTTGCCTGTGCAAGCCTCCCAGAACACTCTTTGCCAACACAAATCTGATAAGTATTTTTTTTTTAAGTTATGACCATCTTCTAATTTGCTCAAGTTTCCTGAGCAGGATGGCTCACAGTTTGAGAATAATTGTTTTAAACTCTTTAGCCCTATCTTCCTTCTTTGTAACTTGCTTCCTGCATCTTTTTATACCATTGCTTGCCATTGGCTTTGCTGCACTTCCTTGGCTTAGTTTTCTGGGTAGGGTATTGAACCATCACAAGGACTGAAAACTAATAAATGAAAGGTGATGGAAATATTTGTTCCAACCCAAGCTCCATGTGGGGATGAGATAGATCTTCACCAAGATGTGAAAGCAATAATACATCAGGGCTTCTGAGCCACTAGAGGGTTATAACCAGATGAATGCCATGATATCTGGACTATAAAACGTCTCTTCTGTGTGAAAAGGTAGAAAATGATCATTTATGCTTTTTCATTTATTTTATTTGTTTGAATTTATTATAGCCGCCCAACTCCAATGGACTGTGGGTAGCATAAAAAACTGAAAAATCCATAAAAACAGATAAAATGTAAAACACACACAGGCAGTCAAACAATCTTAAACAACACAAACTAAACAAAACAAGGCCTAGAAATACAACAGTACATTCATGCATCAACCACAGGCCTGGGCAGTGGTGGGATTCAAATACCAGAACAATCAGTTCTCTGCATGGATGCAAGCCTGGATGTCTGAGGCCTAGAACAGACTTCCGGAAGTGGCATCCACGCACTTCTGGTGGGTCCTTTTGGGCCTAGAACAGACTTCCGGAAGTGACATCCACGCACTTTCGGTGGGCCCTTCTAGGCCTGGGAGGCCTCCTCCAGGCCTCCAAAGCCTAGAATGGACTTCTGGAAGCATTCAGCCAGTTCTCCAAACGCAACAAAATTTAGCTACCATTTCTGCTGAACCAATGCGAACCGTCTGAATCCCACCACTGGGCCTGGGGCTAAAGCCAGGTTTTAAGAGCTTTCCAGAACCCTAAGAGAAAAGACATAGTCATCTCTAGGGCTTTTATCTTTCAGATTTCCCCCCCCTTAATTTAGGATCAACAGACACCAGTAATGCAAAATAGCAATTGTTATTTGTTACACAGTCATACTGAGTACCCTATACTTTGGGAGCTAGTAGCACTGTAAGATTTTTTAAAATATGCTATTGCAAATTGAATGCTGGGAAATTTCCCATTTACAAAATGGCTATTTAGAGGAAATAGTTCATAAGATAGTATCTGCTATCCCTTCTGCAAAATGCCAGGCAAAGCAATGAGCCATTTTTATTTTCTAAGAAAGTTAAGGGAACCATGTGAAGTCAAGAGAAAGAGAGACAGAGTGTATACAGTATATACTCTCTCTCTTTCTCTCTCTCTTTCTCTCTCTCTCTCTCTCATATATATATATGTGTGTGTGTGTGTGTGTGTGTGTGTGTATGCATACAATCATTGTTGTGTTAAATTTGGATTGCTAACAAAGAGTTAAAGGGAAGCTATATAGCTATATCAGCTTCCCTTTAACTCTTTGTTAGCAATCCAAATTTAACACACATACACACACACATATGTGTGTATGTATGTGTATATATATATAGAGAGAGAGGGAAAGAGAGAGAGACTATATACTGTGTGAGAGAGGGGGGAAGGAGGGAGGGAGAGAGAGTATATATAATCAGCTTCTCATTTAATGCAAACAAAACAAGGAACAAAGACGCCTTAAAATATAAATATATATGAAGTTGGATGTCCATAGAATGTCAAGGGAAATTTTCAATATATGCACTGGTACAGCACTGAGGAATTAGTATTTGGAATTAACATAGCCTTATTATTTTCACTGGATTGTATACAAAACCAGACCTCCCATGAAAGTGAATCTTGCTCTCATAGGATAAGGGATCTTAAAGAAGAATTAAGACATTGTGCCTAGGGACTTTTTCATTAGAGTTGCTATCTTCAATCCTCAAGCAATATTTATTTTATTGAGAAGTTAGAGAATCAGTAATAAAGATTTTTGTGCCCAACATTGCATCTTAACAGGCATCTGAATCATTGGTATGTAACAAGGCAGCAGGTGGTTTAAAGACCACAGATGTGGTGGCAATATTAGTGCTACATGTATAACAATTACAGTTTTATTGTCTCATTCTCCTTTTTTGAAAACATCTTGCTTGCTAATGACTGATAATATATACCCTATAATAATCTCAAAGCAAGATGACTTGCATGCCACTGCTGTATCACTTGCAAGTTTTTGGAACAGACTTTTGAGCAACAAAAATATTGTCTACCTTACTAATTTGTGCTTCTTCAAGATACAGCCTTTGATAGCCTCTACATACTAAAATCTTAGGAAATGACTTCTGGTTCAGAATGCGGTTTCCATTATTAGTGTTTTGTCTCCATCATCTCAAAACCTGAGGGTACTTTTTTCATTCCTCTATGTCAAATCCTCATAATCTATCCAGGTTTTATTTCACAATGTAGGAGAAGTGATAGCTGAAGCACTGTTTCCTCCTAAGAAGGAAAATAAATCCAAGGATCTGAAACCTAGTCCAAAGCTATCAGTATTAAAAATGCATATCTGAAGTATATTTGTACGCAGATAATATATGATCTTTAAATGTTTTCCAAATGTTGGCTGATAAGTAAAACCTAAGCTGTTTTTCTTCCCAAATGATACTGTCTCTTGTCGGTTCTTAACAGGAAGCACCTGCAAGCAGTAAATAGACTGTTTTGGAAGCAGGGCATGAAAACTTTGCTCTGCAGCATGAAAAAAATATGGCTTGTATGTTTCAGTATATAAACACATAAGGCTGCAGTGCTGTGACCTGGGGTTAAGTCTCAGGGAGCCTCATAGAATTTGCAGAAGGACTGAGCTGTTTGTCATATTAAGAAGCTCATGTTTTCGTTCACTTAGGGGAGGGACAATGAGCATTTGTTTTTCCTTCACCCATGATGGCTTTTAACAGCTGGCAAGTTACTTTTTATTTGGATGAAATTTGGGGGCTCTTTAAATTGCTACAATGCAGGTTCCCTCCATTGGTCAACAAGATTTTTTGCAAAACAACTTGAAATGCTGTCTAAAAACTTTCATAAATTTTCTTTGAAAGATGAAAGAAAGAATATATGTGCTATATTTTGTTTATTTAGTTTGTTATTTATTAGATTTGTGTGCCACCCACATTGTCTAGAGGCTACTAGTTCAGATATGTTTTTATAATATTAAGACATAACTTACTGTAATGACATTTATCTGAATTTGCTTTCTATAAATGAAAGAAACAAAATGCATAGCTTTTTTTCCTTTGCTTCTAAACCAAAATGACGTGACATATATGTTCGGTACTACATAATTTTCATTTATTTCCAATTCTTTCTGGGCTCAATTTAAATTACCATTTGTGAGATTTGTTGATTTAAGTCCACCAGAAAAAAGATTAAACTAGAACAAAACGCAAGTATGTTCCTTTATATCATCATCATTATCATCATGAGATTTGTTGAGCTGTAGCTTATGGAATAAATTGAATGTTCAGAACAAAACTGGAAGGGAACTTGGTAAACATGTGTAATGTTCCCTTATTTGCTTGAGGCATTATTTCTAGGGTTTGTTGCATAATCAGTCAGATATTTAAACTGGATCTGCCATATTTATCAATTTAATGAGTCCTTTCCAATGACTTAGGATAGGAAGATGTTGTGTGATGGTATTAAAAGTATTGTCACAAAGTGTAAACTGGTGCAGGGAAAGTACCTTTTACAATTGACTGATGGTGATTTTGTCAATGCTGATAGAGTTTAAATGGTGTTCCAGATGTTTTGGGATTGTACCCAAGGCGGGATTGGATTGTACCCAAGGTGCCTATTACGATTGGTACTATCTTTGTTTTCTTTTGCCTCAGCCATTCTACTTCTATTTGCAGGTTTTTTTATTTTGTGGTTTTCTTCAATTCTTTTTCTTCTGTTAGCTGTCTCCATGTGTTGCCACATCCACTATTCAGCCTTTTTTCAGTTTTTCTTAGTGACAGTTTTTAAGTCTGGGGTGTTATGCGGCAGTAGTCGTCTGTTTGAATTCTAAATCCATGATGATGATGGTGATGATGATGATGATGATGATGATTGTTATTGTTGTTGTTGTTGTTACAGTTGATTGCCCATCTCATCTAGTTGACTCTGGTAGCTCACAACAGGTAAAAATATTCAATAAAAATAAACCAAAAATCAACAAATAGAAATATATTAAAACCCTCCATAATCAATTTAAAATGAATAATCACGATTAGCAGCACAATCTATCCTTACATCAGCTCAACACAGCCATTGTAAAAAGTTCCCACCATTAACAAGCTCCCAGGCCTGGCAGGAGTTATGTTTAACATATAAGGAATGTTGATGGTAGAGGTATGTGGAGACATGAACATATGTTTGCCTTTTAAAAAACTGAATGCATCAGTTCAAGGTTACTCTTCAGTCATTGTGGTTTACTCCCTTCTGTTCTTTTTCTAGCTTCACTAAATCCATTTTCAAATCTGGTATCAGAACTGAATGTAGTATTCCAAATGTGGATATACCATGACACATATAAAAGCATTACAATTAGGTGGTTTCATTTTCAGTCTCTTTCTTTAGCATAGAATTTACATTTTGCATGCCTGCCACACACTGAATTAATATAATTAAACTATCCATTATGACTCCCAATATCTTTTTCCCGATTAGTTACAGACTACTTAGGTCCATCAGTATAAGTGATGAAGTTAGTTCCACCCCTTAGTGTTCCTTACTTACTTAACGGAACCAGGTTTGCCAGTTGACTGACTATCACCCGATTTAAGAATTTCTTCCTGAGCAGCCCACAGTATTTTATACCTGAATAGCTAGTATTATTTACAAGCCAGTCCAGTTCAATACTTATCTCTAACTCAAAGTAAAGTAAAATGGATAAAAATGTGGGAACACTCCAGTGTAAGCCAATCTCTTACAGAGAAGACAGAATATAAATGAAGTAGTAGTGTTATTGTCATAATAGTAATCATTATCATTGTCCTCACCATCCTCCTCTTCCTCCTCCTTATCATCATCAAACCTGGGTAGTTGGAATATTTACTGAAATTTGTCTGAAAGTGTAATAAGGTGAATTCAAGGGCAGTCAAATTTAGATGCAATGCAAAAGAATAATAAAATTAAGGTATCCTGTTTTAACTTTTGAAATATGAAATGAGTAATAGATAATAAGATATTGAATTAATTATGATAATACCAACTAATAATTAATATAACTGCTACTGGTGAATACAATATTGCTTAATTGTATTTTTTTTTTACATTTACACTCTTTTTTTACATTTTTCATTCCAGAATGTGATCAAGAAGTTAAAACAAACATAATTAGTACTGTATGAATTCTAGTTACTAGGAAGATACAACATGGGAAGACTAGATTATTTTAAAATTGCATGGATATTCCCATCCCTGGCATGATGAAGTAAATGGATCTTTGATTTAATTCAGCACGGCATTTATATTCTTAAAATATTAACAGATGCTTCTTAGAAGAAAAGTTAAATTCATATTTTAATTACTAGTAAAAGTTCCACACCAGATAACTACATTAATGTTAATCCCTTCATTACACAGGGTGAGATTCTTGTCAGTGTATGAATAAAATGACAAGTGACATCCTCATCAACATTACTGCCAAGAGGGCCATCACCAATACTGTATATATATGTTTTAAACCAATGTCATCTGTCACAATCTGCCATTCATAGAATTACTCATTCTGACTAAGCCTGATATATCAGTTGATGGAAAGACTTCTCAGTGTGAGATGTTAGACATCTATTTCAAAGATCACCACAAGCCATTTCCATGATATAGTCAGTCAGTCAATAGGTAGTCCCTGTTTCTTTTTATATTGTGGGTAGGTGAAATCTTAGAATTCAGAGAATTGGGTTAATACTTTAGCCTAGTAGAAATATACTGATCTATTTGCATCACTTTTAAATGAAATGAGTCATCTATATGAATCATTATTTGGATTGTCAGGGAATTTAAAAAGTCACTGAAATCTAATATATCCAAAGCTTCTATCATGATGTTGTGACGAGCTACTTTCAGTCTTCTGATGAATCAAAAGCATGAAATGGCACTGAAATAAAATTAAAATCATGTACTTCACAAATCAGTGTTCGTAAACAGTCAAACCAATTGTGTGCAATATGAACATTGCATGTTCAAAAGAAATGAGAAATCATATTGCATTTTGCTGTTATTGTTCACCATAAAATGCCTATCTTGATGCAGTGAGATATGGGTGTGGTGGTACTAAAAATAGTACTGGAAAGATATACATATACTATGCAGAAAATTTGGGAAATAGTAAAATTAACAGCATACATACAAACAGAAATTCAACCAAATTCAAGCATGAATGTTCCTCATACATACAATATACAAGGTAAATATAAACACT
This sequence comes from Azemiops feae, assembly GCA_023970755.1. NCBI lineage: Eukaryota > Metazoa > Chordata > Lepidosauria > Squamata > Viperidae > Azemiops > Azemiops feae. Next base: position 43,625 of record JALGBA010000376.1, read on the forward strand.
TACAGTATGGTTTCTAAGGGAGCTAAATGTTTACAACCCAGAAAATTAGATAAGGTATAAAGAAGGGAGAAGTTAGACACCAAATGGCTTTTTATTATTTTTTTAATTTCCCCCCCTTTTTTTAATATTGTGACCTTCAGGAAGAATACAATGATGATTTTAGCGTTAAGTGTTACACTTAAGATAGAAACCTTTACTATATAACCAATAACCTAATGCATTTTGCGGTGGTTTATCAGTACTAGATTCAGCTTTAGATGTAAAATGTAAGAAACCTTATGCTTATCAACATTAACATTTTATAACACATTGACATATCCTTTTTTCTTCATCTTTAGAGGTTTCAATTAATTAAATCAGAGTATTAATAATTGTAGCCAATATTGTATAGCTGCCACTGTACCCAAATAAAATAATTTACTATTATAATGAGAGATGTAGCTTTTGTTTGCCATTTCCTTTTACAGTTTGGTTCAAAGAAAACTCATATAGATCAGTAGAAATGGATCTTCTTATAAGGCACAGTCTATTTCATTTCATGGCATATGGAAGAATTAAAAATAGAATTTAAGAATTTTAAGAACAGAACCAGAAAATATTAAGAATGAACATCTACCACATCTAATATTTCTTTATAGCCAAATTACAGGTAGTCCTCAACTTATAACCACTTGTTTACTGATTATTCAAAGTTACAACGGCGCTGAAAGAATTCTTGTACTTGCCACCATCGCAGCATCCCATGGCCATGTTATCAAAATTTGGGCTCTTGGAATCTAACATGTATTAATCATCATGTGATTGACATTCCCAGCTACCTTCCAACAAGCAAAGTCAATGAGGGAAGCTGGATTCACTTAATGATGGCATGGTTCATTTAACAGCTGAAGAGATTCATTTAGTAACTGTGGTTAAAAAAAGTTTATAAAATTAGGTGCAACTCACCTTGCTTAGCAATGGAAATTCTGGTCCCAACTGTGATCATAAGTTGAGGACTACCTATAGCATCTAATAGTGGCTCAAGATGCTCCTGAGTAGAACTGAGATACTATTCAGTTTCAAAGAGTTCATTCACATGACCAAATTGGCCTGTGGTAAACTTGGGTGGGTGGGTGATATTAGGGAATGTTAACGATCATACCTATAGCCAGAACTCTTTCCTTTAACTAAGATTCCATACTGTGTATTATTCCTTCAAATGTTCAAGAACATAACAGTTGCCTTCAATATTTCTTCGGTTATCTTTTCATATAATCTACGGTAAATTCTTACCTCGAGGGACAAATTGGTATCTTTGCCCTTTATTTAATTATAAAATTTATAAATTTTGAGAGTCCATATTCTTACAATGGATGAATCCCATTTGTAATATCTTGTAAGTCTAATAGATTCAGAAAATAAACCTATTACCAAATGAATACATTCCAGTATGGAAGTATTCCTACTGGAAATGCCTTTTATATTAAAACCAAAAAGAAGTTTCTGTAAAACCACACTTTTCCAACAGTCTGGTGAAAGAAGAAAAATTAACTAGATTTATATTTATCTACTATTTAATTAAATGTTTCCACTTCTCATGTCTAGAAATAAAAGTAAAAAGCCCACTAATCATAGTGCACAGTGCTATAAAAAGTTGGCAATATGCTTAGTAGCCACAGAATAAAGTATGTGCTAATTATCCTGACCTCTCCCAGGAGAATCAACATGACTTCAACTGAGCTAACAAGAGGGGCAGCAAATAAACTTTTATTTTATCTGCACCCAGGCCAAATTTATTTGCAAAGTGCTTAAAATATCAATGGTTTGAACATGTAAAACCAAAGTTAACAGTTGCAAACTAAGAAAGCCTGCGTTTCTTTTTCAGTTCTCAAAGTACGTCAGGGACATATATTAACCCTAACAGTTCAAGCTTTTTAGAAATGTGATTGTCAAGCTCTGTTTTGAAACCTAGTATTTCATGGAGTTAACTGAGAAAACAATAGGTCAATAATATTTGTCCACTATTTCTAAAGAGTAATTATATTTTGGAATTCAATATGCTCTAGGACTAAGAATAGGATTTACTTTCAACTGAAGCAATAAAACAATAATGCTTAACAGATTGCCAATATCCCATAGAAATTAAAATATGTCCCATATTTCTTTGTAGTATAGAAGTTTTCATGGCAAGTACAAAATTATTGGAATATTCTTTATTAGCCAAGTATGATTGGACACGCAAGGAATTTGCCACCGGTGCATAAGCTCTCAGTGTACATACAAAAATAAAGTGATAAGTCATAGATCATAAATCATAAGATACAATCATAAATCAAAAGACACAATTATAAATCATAAGATATAAACAAGTGATAAACCATAAGATACCAATAAGAGAAGGTAGTAGGAAAGATGAGAAGATGAGATGGATAATAGCAATATAGCTCATCTTTAGGCATAAGACAGTGTTGTGGGAGTTAGATGTTCAGCAAATAATGACATGGGGGGAAAAACTATCTTTGTGTCTAGTTGTTTTGGCATGCAATGCCCTATAGCGGCGTCCTGAAGGGAGAAATTGAAGCAGTCTGCATAATTGTGCCTTAGAGGACTGTAATTTCTAAGAAACATTAAGTCAATTTAAGGAAATAATATTATAATGTAAGATATAGATTATTTTTGAAAATATATATGGCTTTTTGTAACTATGTGTTATATTTTCTTAAATAAAAATTGAAAGTGCAATATTATTCTACAGTGCTCTATTATCAGGAAATCCAACTTTACAGATGCCAGTAGGACAAAAAGTATGGACAGAGAGGTATTTTGGTATCTTCTTATACACTCTACCAGATTTAGAATAACTCAAGACTTGGTTTAAATTTTCATCAGACTGTGAATCATGGACATTGGAAGACTGGAAGGACTTTGGATTCACAAAGATTCTCCCATCTCGCCTGTTTAACATATCCAGTTTTTCCCTTTTTATATCTGTAATCCAATAACTAGGGCAGGAATAGAATACACGTATTTCTACAGAGATGAGAAAACAATCAGTATTAGCTTTCTTTCCTCAAGATAGAAGATCTCAAAATTCAAAGCAAGACATCTATCATTCTGAGATGCTTTCTCAAATGCAGGACTGCAATGTAAAAATGTGCTGTTTACATTTACTTTCTATTTTATATTTAATATTGCTTAATTATAGCATTAAAAATCCTGTTTCTAAAAATAGATTGTTAATATTTTCAGTAAAGTTAAAATTTTCATAGTTTAAGATACTTCTTTCCAAAATCTCATAGTGACTTTGGTATGTAAATGCCTATTGTATTAATCTCTAGTATTCTGTTTACATGGTTAGTTGGAATGAATATTTTGAATTGCATATAAATTATTTTCAATAATAAATATTTTGGTGCAGGAATTACCTTTATTATCTGACAAAAGAATGTTAAAAGATATTATTTTAACATCATTTAAAAGTTTGGAATTCTTTCAGCTTCTCTGACATAAGTTACATATTTCCATCATTTTGCTTTCAAAATAATATTTTTAAACATACCAACTTAAAAATAACCCCCAGAAGCAAGTTGTACCAGCGCAGAAAAGAAAGGGAGATTATAAATTGATTAAAACTGTCATTATGTGGCTAAAATATCCTTGCATCTTGAGACTATTAACGTAGAATGGATTTATAGATAAATACAAACATAAACATTCTTGAGAGCCCTTATGTCTGGCTTTGGATAAACTGACATACTATTATTCTCTTTCCATAGGGATATTCTTTATTCTATAAAGTCTTTCCATCATATGATTTAGATTATTATGTTTTGTCTTCAAATATTTTAATCAAAATCCTCTCTCAACTTGGCATAGATTTTTAAACATAGAACTGAAATGAAGATTGGGGGAGAGAGAAATGCATATTCTATGAAATAATCTAGGAGGAGCTGAGGAGAGTGATGGGCAGCTATATGATAAATGGGAGGAGTCAAAGCCAAAAGTAAATAAAACCACGTCCCTTCTCCGCTCTTTCCCTTTTTTGTTTTACTCTGGCCAGCATGGATAGAAACACACATCCTGCTCTTAATTTCATTAGGCTTTTTGCAAATCACAGCCAGAACAGACCATAAAGCAAAATTCCTAAAGGAGACAGTATGCTGTTTCCATGGAGCTTGGAGATCTTTTTCCCCCTCCACCAAATCCCAGAACACTTTAGCAATTAGTATGCACTGCAAAGAGTACACAAGTTACTGTTTCTCCTCACCCAAAGAGAGATATTGGATAGACTGATGCCATAAAAGCCTATGCTGTGAGACTAGAAATATTTCTGTTTTATATTCTGCTAACTTGTTCCCTAATGAGCCTGGAAAAAAAGCAATTCTCCAGCTAATGGCTTGTTCTCCAGCAAGGTGGGCAAGGCTCCAGAGACATTTCTTTTTCTTCATGAGGTTTCTTTGACTAGGAGCAGTGAATCAGCAGAGAAGTGTGAATAACAAGGAATGTTAGGGGAAGATGTTCTTTCCTTTGTCATGAGCAATGGAAGAGATGAATTACTAAAAAGTTGTCTGCATGTCAGTTAGCTTCCAGGGAGTGATGCAAATAAGAGGTCACTGTTACACTCAGTGCACCATTATGTTGACCAGCCAAGGCCTGAACTTTAGTATAAATGTATCTTCTCAAGAAGAAAAGCATCGATGGTAATTTTGTTCTTATGCATCATTTAGCAGGTTAGGAGTTCAGATGGGTGAAGAAAAGAAATGCTGACCTTTCTTTTTTTAAGGAATTTTAAACATGAATCTTGATCTGCGTCTGTGAAAGAATGTAGAGCTGATCTTGGAAAACGAGAAGAAATGATCAAATGGAGTTTCAGAAAAGACTTCCGTCCTGAAGAAGGAAAAAAAAGTGTGTGAAAGAAAGTCAGAATAAACTCCCTTTGATTTAGTAGTAGTCAACCTGTGCCACATTATGTCATTGTTTCAGACATAGTTCCTTACCGAAACAGAGAAACAGAATGATTATGGGTCGACAAAAAAGCATTGGGAATGAAACTTCTGAATTCCTGCAGATTTCTGCATTGAGTTTCTTTGTGGAAAGCTGAAAGGGAGCATCAGAAATTTCCTAGCCTTTGCTCAAAAATGGAAAGAGGAAGATATTCCAACTGAAGAGGAAATATTACTGAAAAATTTTAACTGCGCAGAAATGGACAGGCTCACTTTAGAACTCAAGGATAAAAGTGAAACTAAGTACTACAAAATCTGGAAACAATTTTATGATTGGATAGATAACAAGAGGGTAGCCAAGACAAATGTATAGCTTTAGAACAAAAAAATAGATGTTATTATAGACAAATGTATGTTTAAGAGATAAATAAATATGCAGAAATGAGGGGAAAAGTATTAATACTATATGATATTTTGCTTAAATAATGAATAAAGCTTAAGAATTATATGTTTATATGAATAGTAATATTATTGTAAAGTGATGGAAGATGTATGGAACCAGTGATGTCATATCTATGTCCAATGTTTTTTTAATTTTGTATTATCAATAAAAAACTTTAAAAAAAAAAAGAATGGATAACTCTTAAAAATAAAAGTTTGCGGTATCTGGAGGGACATGACCTGCAACCTGGTTGGCATGCTTTTCTATGGTATGGGGAAAATAAAATACATAAATACTTCCAAAAAAAAAAGAAAAAGAAAAAAAAAGAAATTTCCTTCCTTCCTTCCTTCCTTCCTTCCTTCCTTCCTTCCTTCCTTCCTTCCTTCCTTCCTTCCTTCCTTCCTTCCTTCCTTCCTTCCTTCCTTCCTTCCTCCCTCCCTCCCTCCCTCCCTTCCTTCCTTCCTGTTCCTCCCTTCTCCTTCCCTCCTTTCCTGCGTCCTTCTCATCTTCCTTGAAGACAAATGAAGAGAAATAAAATCTTATGACAATAAAGAAGTAACAGGAAGTTGGTTTATTCAATCAAAGTTCAAATAAAATAAGTTTTTACTTCTGGCAACCCTTTTATATACTTAAGAGATGGGATATGGGATGAAGTAATAAATGTTTGTAACCTTAGAGTGTGTGAAGAATCACTAAATTTGTTTATAGTTGTGATGAAGGTTGGATGTTATTTCTTTATATATTTCCTTTCTCTTTATTGAACATTAGATGAATATGTGAAGGCATTGTCTGTGATTGAATTCTCAGGACAAAATTCAAGGGCAAAAGTTGAAAGTCTTTCTCAGTAGGAAACCACCCATTCACCATGCAGCAACTGCATTTTGAGACTGTGAGAATATTGCCATAAAAGATCTCTCCCTTATAGTAAAACCCTAGTCCAGATTGTTTACATTAATTATTTCATTTACTGAATTTGTTGTTTAGTTGTCTACAGTAGCTTACAATTAAAACATACTGCCTTGGTAGCTTACAATTAAAATAAACATAACTTTCTCTTTTTCTCTTCTGATTTCAGATAACAAAAATTTTAACAACTGATTTACAGTTCTCTATCTTCATGGGATAACTAATGTTTTTGTTGCTTCAGCCATACCCTTGAAAAATAATCAGACTCTGAGATCTAAATGGCATCTCGGTACGTAGATGTCAGTGTTTCTAGCATTTCAGTTCCATTTGGTAGCTTTCTGGAGAGTGTTGTCCTTCTACGGTAATCTCCGTTCTCAGACTTCATTAGCACCGTGAAGCTGTAGTGGTTGATAGCTCTTGGCAAGAGCTTCTTATTCCAGTTACTGACATTTCTATTTAGTGGGAAATAAATCTCTTCTAGCTGCATTTTCTTCCTTGGGGTGAATTTAATTAAACTCTTAAATGTCAAATACTAGTAAGCAGAAGGAAATCCATATTGACTGGCAGAACGTGTTAGTTACAGTACATGAATGAGTGTTTATGTGTTAACACTGAAGCTTGGAACACCTTGTCTGGGTAAACTAATATTAGGAAATATGGTGGAGTCCTTGGCATTTTCTGAGCGTGGATATTTGCTTGTACACATTTCATTACTTGAGTTCTCAGGACTCAGGTATTTTCTGGGGTAATCATAATGGTGGGATTCAGCTGGTTCGCACCAGTTTAGCAGAACTGGTAGCTAATTTTTTGTTGACTTTGGCGAACCGGCTGAAGCCCTAGCCCTTTTTTGCAAGGCCCAGAACAGCCCACTGGAAGTGCATGGACGCCACTTCTGGAAGTCCGTTCTGAGCCTTGAAGATCCAGGCCCAGAATGGATTTCTGGAAGCGGCATCCATGCAGAGAACTAGTTGTTCAGGTATTTGAATCCCACCACTGGGCAACCACTTGGGTAATGAAATGTCTGCAAACAAACAACCAAGCTCAGTGAGCACCAAGGACTCCACATGATATCAGGAAAATGCCAGAGAAGCCTGTTTACGACATGAAAAACTTCTTTCTACCTTTTCCCAACAATTTTCAAATTCCTCAAGTTCTACATCTGCTTTCTCATAAGTCCACCTCTAAGTTACATTCAGTGTTATTCAACGGTTTGTTCCTTTTCAATAATACCTTCTGATTGTACTATAGAGTGAAACTACTTAAACGATTTCCTGTACCCAGGCATTAAACATTTCTTTTAAGGTATCCATCTACTCTATTTCATGCAGATGACCTAGAGTGGTAAGCAATGATAATATATGAAGGACAATAAGCAGCTGAAGTAAAGACAGCAATAATTTTGATCGGTTGATTACTAGTTTTCTGCAAATGTTAAAATTAAAGATTCAGAACGTTGCCAACTATACCAAAAACTGGTCTTTGTATGTCTGGAACCAAATGCATGCCAAAAGCCTAGATAGCTTCTTTTTATTATTCTATATAGGCTTTACCCTAAGAATTTTTTTGTTCCATTCCCATATCATTCTCATCAGATAACTCTAACCTGAATGAAATACTGCAGGATTAGAAGGGTTTAATCATCTCACAAGATGCTCAGAGAATAAATTTACTAGGCAAATTTCCTTTGACAATTTAATTGATAGGTTCACCAAAATGAGAACAAAGAAACAAAGGCATTGAGGCAGACTTGTCTTTACATTTTAAATTCATTAATTAGAGTAATAAAGAAGTTAGATTTGAATTATGAGGATATTTGATCATTGGTACTCTTTAAAATAATCTTACATAATATCTTTAGTTATTATAACAATGTATAATTTCCTGAACTTGTATTTCCTGTTGCAATCCCTTAAGATCTGTTTGAATGTTTAATGAATTTGCAGTCATAATTATCAGTGAATTTACCATAAATTAAATATTGCTTAGCAAATTATATGTTACATTTATCTGTTTGCAATTTCATGAACTTAAATGTGCTGGAATACATACTGTGGCCTCAGTGGAGGAGGAAATAAAAATGGCTCTTACTCTTAGGCCTATCCATCTTCTATTCACATGATAGCAGTATTTATTTGAGCATAATTTGTTTGAATAGCAGAAACTTAATACCAGACTGACAAACAACAGCTATCTCCTGAGAGAGGCTCATACACAGAATCCAAGAGATGATAAGAATGTTTAGTTTTTCCTTCCAAAATAATAGAAAGAACTCCAGTCATAGAGGGAAATCTGACTTCAAATTCCTATTACTGTAACAACCGTTGATTACCCAGCTGACTGTTGCTCATATTAAAAACTCCAGAGCGGACAAGAAAAAGGCTTGAAGAGTGGTCAGAAGATGGTCTGTGGAGCACTTTAGTTGCCATCGTAATGAGTCTTCTGCTCATTATTGGACTTCCCAATGTTTTATCTGACTTGGTCTGCAAAATATTATATCTTAAACAGCCAATGGAAAAGAAAAGATGCAAAAGCTTTCCTGACTTTATTTTTGCATAGCTATCACAGCTTGAGCTGTTGGAATATTCAGTTTCATTATTTTCACTTTTAAGAACTCTGAATGAACAATAGGCTTATCTGCATAACATTTTACTCTGCAGCTAGACTAGAATCAGGGTGCTGTGTTCTTTGCAACTTGCTTCTAATTAATAAGTGCTATATTATGAATTAATTACAAATCTGAGCTATCAAAATTATGTAAAATGGTTTGTGATTGCTACTTTTATTTTATTGTAAATATTTGTGTATTAGAAATATTAATTTGTATTAATTAATACAATTAATTACTATTAATATTACCTGTAAGAGAATTCTATAGTGCATTTTAGATTCCCACCACTATAAAATTTGCTTCTTATATTTAATTCAAGTCCTTACCAAAGACATAAGTAAATAATAATAATAATAATAATAATAATAATAATAATAATAATAATAATAATAATAATAATAATAATAATAATAATAATAATAATAATAATAATAATAATAATTGTTGCCTTCAGGTTATTCTGTGGATAAACTATATGGGAAACAATGATCAATAATAAATTAATTCAGGAACTATATTCAGCAGCTCCTGAGAATAAGACAAATGCATTAATGTGTTTCATATAGCAGTATCTCGGCAATTAATTATTTTATAGAAAAAAGGAAGAAAGGGAGAAATGACATACCTAATGATATTCTGGGACTATCCTTATTTTGAGAATGAAATTCCCAGCGAGATTTTTTTTTAAAAAAATAAATCCATATCCCATATTTATGATATACTGTACCTTAGTATTTTTTTATTCTCTGCAGCTTTGCTATGTGCTACAACATGCTTCTTATTGTGAAGAATTTCTCCTAGGAACTTCTATTTGAAAAACATGTGCTCCATTAACTTATTTTTGATATTTTTCTTATCTATCTGATGGGTTCAAGAGGTAGATCTAGAACTTTATTTCTTGACCTATGGTTTTTGGTTGAATGCAAGATATCATTTTTCTCACTCCGTTGAATATGCATCACCAGTTGTCGCTTCAAGATTAGAACCATTCTCTTTCTTATTTTCATATGATCTTAGGAAGGCAATAAAATATTGGAATTAAGACCAATGTTTGTCCTATTTGTGGCAATTCCCCAGTACCTGTTAAATATTTAACTTCAAAAGCTATCCCAAGGTGCATAGTAACTATTTTCATCTCTATACTATAAATGCACTAGATGAATTGTTATAATTGCAATATATGGAACAAATCAGCTGACCTGCAGATGACTTTTCCATATTTTTATGCTACTTAGATTTCTCTTTCTAGGCCAATTTTGCCAACATTTTGCCTTTAGTCAGATGTTTTGGTCATTATGAAAGTAGAAGTCAACCTATTTTTTTCCAGCGATAACTGGTTTACTTAATTTTCTGGTTTACCGGTAATAGTCTACTTGCAATCTGATTTATATTCTATCAATCAGTATATGTCATAAAAGCATTTGCCTAGTTTGGATGGGCACACAAAACATTTGTGCATGTATGAAATGAACTATGTTTTAGTCTTGTGCCAGTACTGAACTTGTGAGAAGATTACTATAATACAAAAATAACATAAGTGACTCCTATAGAATTACCAGAACTATTTAAAGTTATTCAAACCAAAGTATTCTTCCAATTGCATGGAGCCACAGAAAGTTGTTTCTGAATGATTCTGCTGAACATTTTATATCAGGATGATGTTGATGTTGATCTGGAAACTTTGACCATCAGTGTTACCACATTTCTGGGAACTCAACCATCTGGTTATTGTCCTAATTGTGCACAACAGGAGTGTTGATTCTAGTAGCTCAATACAGAAAGAAAAATATTTTCCCATGAAAATATGGGAAAAAAATTCTGCACTGATTCTTATTTAGATAACCTATTATAGACTTTGGGTAACATATATCACATTCAAATAACAAGCTCACATTAACAAGTACAAGAATAAGAAAAAGAGAAAATGACACTGATGCACATAATGCCAAACTCTTCATACATTTGTGGACTAAGTTAAATTATTGGTGCTGCCTAATTTCTGAAGTCTGTCCCCAGTGTTCCACTCAAAAGTCAAATGTAAAAGTCAAAACTTGATCTAAAATTATTGCCCATCATTACATTTCAGGGTTGTAGAGTGCGTGACATACTAAGGCTGAGGATCTTTTGTGGTCATTTTGCTCCTTATATACATACCTATGCACCTTTTCTTTTGAGTTCATACTTTACAATTCTCCTAGGTTTCCTGGAACGCAAAATGAATATATGTGCACAAGTTGTTCTTTATTTCATTTGCAATGATAGTGGTGGGAGATGAAGTTTGGAATATCTAGCCTTTTCTCTCTAGGATCAAAAGACAGTATATGTAGCATTATTTTCCCTCTATTATTTTTTGTATTAAAACAATACTGTGAATCATTGTATCATAGAGGTGTAAGGAATCTTAGAGGGTTTTTATTTCTTCTCCACCCAGGACAAGAATCCTCGACTATCCCATACAAATGACTGTCAAATTTTGCTTAAAAGCAGCTATGATTTCAAGTAGTAGATTGTTCCACTATTTAATACATGTTGCGGGCCTCCTTATTTTGAATCTTAATCTTTCCCAGTAAAGCTATTTATTGGTTCTTGATCTACTCTCAGAAATTATGAAGAATAAATCCATAACCTCCTTTCTGTGACAGCCCTTCAAGTATTTGAGGACTATTATCAAGACTCCATTCAGCCGTCTCTTCTTTAGGATACACATACCCAGTTCCATTAACTATTCTTTGCAGGATTAGACTTCAAGGCTCTTAACATATTTGCCATCCTCCTTTTGTACTCTTTCCAGTTTCTTAACCTCCTTCTTATATTGTGACAAACAAAAGTAGACATGCTATTCCAGGTATGGTCTGACAAATTAGCATAAAAGTGCTAATTTATGCTAAAAACAGCATAAAAACTGCTGTTTTCTCAATATCATAACTCTATTGATACTGCCTAAGATTGCATAAGCCTTTGGTATTTACACAGTGTATACCCATAATTAAATTTGTAGTCTAACACAGATCCTTCCCATAAGTACTACTGATACGTCATGTACCACATATCTTCTCACCATAAGGAAATTTGGTCTGACAGTGAGTAACTGGTACAGTCATCAATGATTTTCCATGGGTAACTGAACTTAAATCTTTAAACTATACAATCCTAGGCCAACCACTATTTCACAAAACACACTGACTCTCATATACGACTTTTATAATTTCAAGTAAACAGCAACAACTCTTTTTAATGGAGTTGTAGCATTCTAAGTTAGTGGCATTCTAAGTATTTTTGCTTGTTGTCTACCAGTCTCCCCTGTTAGATGACAGACATTCATTATTTTCATTCACTGCTCTGCACAGTTGCTTTCCACAGCTATCAGAAGATATTTAAAGCTGAACAGCTAGTGTGAAGGCAGGGGACAGTATGTTGGATTAAGATAAGAAACTCTGGGGCTTAAATCATTGTTCATACTTACATTTGCAAGTCACACACACTCAGCATAGTCTCTGTAATAAGATTGTAGTACAGATAAGGAATCTGTATGGCGCTCCAGGAGGTTTTCAGAGGAAGCTGAATAATTAAGAGACTCCTGTTTCAGTACTTCATATAACCTAACATTATATATCATAATGATATATTAGTTTCTATACACAATGATATAGACTTGTGAAATACATTTAATTAGCATCTGTATATTTATACTGTTAGCTTCTTAGCACACTTTTTTAGATCTGTTTACATTGAAAACAATATGTGTAGATTTGCATATGTTGATATTAAAGCTGTTAATTATATACTTATTGTTCTTCTTAGTTCATACTTATTACATGGTTTTGTCTTAATAAGCATTTTTAGTAACTTCTCTAATTATATTTCATTTACACTTAATTCTTGCTCTTTTTCTTTGTTTTACCTCTTCATTTTATTATATCAATTTATGACTATTGCATCTGGTGATCCAATAGAAACAGACTTTCATAGAAGAGCTGATGGTAAACACAACTATCTCTTATGGCTTCTGTAATATTTTAGGAAAATTATCAAGAAATATAGCAAAGTCTCACATGAACATATGAACTTTAAAAAATATAAAGAGACTGCACATTATGATTTGCTGATTCATGTTGATCTTATGCAGAAGCTGTATGGAAAATATCCAAGGAGAATACTACAAAACGAAGTCATTGTCTGAACACAGTAGTAGTGTGCAAATGTTTTGCCTGACAGAGATTCAACTTTCTCAATTTGGAAAACAAAGCAAAACAAAACTTCTACCTGAAGCTTGGAGAAGTTTTGCCAGACAATAGAGAGGTTGCTGTAGCTTTCTTTAACCTGACACACTCCAGATACTGGGGAATACAAATTCTAGAAATTCTAGCTTGCATGAGAATTTCAACAAAGATATCATATTGGAGAAGATCTTCTGAATGTATGAGAGAAGGTTGGGTTTATTTATGTCTGAATTATCAAAAAGATATCCTCAAAATCATGGTTCCTAATTTAATTAAAATGCTTTAGAGTTCACCAATTCTTCAGAACAATGGTTTCCACTTGTAGAACATTAGAAATAAGATTAAATTCTCAGCTTGTCCTCATTATCATGTTTATTTATAATGGATATAATATGTGGTTTATTATTTTAACTTTGTTTTTTTCCCCCAGAAAAATGGCGCTAAGAGCATTTGTTACTGGGAAAGTATCAAATTTGTTTTTCAAAAGTTCCTAAACTTTGTCATGTACACACTATTACATCAAAAATATCTCTCACAATTTCACATACATCTAAACAGAGAAAAAGTTTGGCAATATAAAGATGTTAGAATCTGAAGCAGGGTAAAAATATGTGCCAGAACAAAGCAAAAATGTAACAGTTTATATTGGAACTGAAGGATTATTGTATCTCAGGATAGGTTTGATGAATAGTGCCTTTTTTATGAGTTACAAACTAAAGAACACAATCTTTCTTATAAAAAATCAACATGCAGCTATTCTTCCCCATACATTTTCATTTTGTTGTCCCTATTGTGTGGCCCAGCAGTTGTACGAATGTCAGAAAATATTGTAAGCCATAGCATTACCTTCTCCATCAGGGTTCCTTCTGTTGCCTTCAGAAGAATTGAAGAAAAGTAGCAGGGAGTATACGTGATACCTTCTGCCACTTCTATATTGTACAAGTTCAAAATTGACCAAATTTCGATCCTGAAAAACAAGATAGAAAAAGGAGAGGGGCAGGAAATATTGTGCCATAAATATTGATTATTAGCTTAATAGTATACATACTGTTCTATTATGCCATTTCCATGCTAATTAGAATTACCTGCTGTAAAATAAAGATGTGTGGAACAAGTAGGTTTACAACTTCAAAAAGGATAATTGGGTACAGTCTAATCATCAATCCTGGTCAAGATGCTAGAGTCCCCATAAAGGATGATAGATAGATAGATAGATAGATAGATAGATAGATAGATAGATAGATAGATAGATAGATAGATAGATAGATAGATAGATAGATAGATAGATAGATAGATAGATAGATAGATAGATAGATAGATAGATAGATAGATAGATAGATAGATAGATAGATAGATAGATAGATAGATAAACTTTTATTGTCATTTTTTACTGTGGGCACAAAGGCACACATTAAAAATGAAATTTAGTTGCCTGCTCTCAAAGTGTACACATACATAACATACATTTAAACATACTATATACAACATATGTATAGACTTACACCCTTACATATAAGTAACATATAAATATTAATCACTGTCCATCTTGAATACATAACGGAAGGAGGAAGCTTTAGAGTTCATAAGGTTAATATGGAACAAAAATGGAACAAAAATGTGACTGAATCTGAATGTTCTGCTTCAGATACCACGAAGCCTCCTCCCAGAAGGTAACAAAGAAAACAGGTCGTGCTTGTGGACCCTGCTCAAGCAACGCTTATATGCTATGTCCTGGATGGAAGGGAGGGAACTGCCAATAATCTTTTCAGCCATCCTCACCACTCTCTGCACCGCCTTCCTGTCTGAAACAGTGATACTTCCAAACCAGAGTGTGATGCTGTATGACAGGATGCTTTCGATTGTCCCTCTGTAGAAAGTGGTAAGGACAGGGGAAGGAAGATGTGCTTTTCTCATGCGATGCAGAAAATGCAGACGCTGCTGTGCCCGCTTCACCAGTGTCCACAAGTCACAGGAAAGTGACTTGTGGACAGTAAATAAAAACATTCAGAGGTAATAGCAATAAACAGTCAGTACGGTACGGTAGCTAATTCGAGGGTTGGGATGAACAGTTTGCATCTGACTCATCCAGAGCAATTTTGGAATTGTGTTTCATCCATTAAAATAAATGAGAAAGAAAGACATGTGGTGGTATAAAAATGGTATAGTATTGTTGATGGGAGCATGTCTTTGAATTGAAAGTGTAAATTATTTCACCATGTACCCACTTCCCATCTATTCATGATTCAACTCTTGCACCAATGTTTTTAATGATAGAGGTGTTTCAGTAACATATCTAAAGTGTTCCATTAGCATATCTGGTATTGGTCACAGGTCATGGGGCATATACTGAATCTTATATCTCTCACTAAATGGGCAGAATTTCAACATAAGGCTTTTTGGAAAAGGACTGAGTCTTTTATAGTATTAAACTCAACATTTTTGTTCTAAGTTGACTGACTACATTTGTAGTCTAACTGACTAAGTTGACTGTAACAACCCTCACTTCCTCTAACTCCTCTATTTACAATAAACAAAGCTGGTTATGAAGACTGTTTCTCATATTTAGCATAAGGATCTTAAAATAGAAACATATATCTTTATACTTTTTTCAGTTTGATACTTGCTTTGAAATTTATCTTTGAAGGCAAAGCAGAAGACAATGAATCTTCTTTTTCAGAGCCAGTCTGCACTGATTCTCTAATCTTCAAAACATTTAGTCCTGATGCATTTGGAAAAGATGAAGGGAAAAACAGCTTCTGTCAGTATCCAATTTTTCTGCAAGAACACCACAACATTATAGCATTTGATATATAATGCTGGTAAGCTAAAGCCACAGAACAATTTGGATACACACTGTCTGATAATTGGCATTTCTCTGGCAAAGCAGTGTTTAGCTATTGCATTTGTACAGTTCGTTCTTCTTTGTTGCTGACCTTCATTCAGAAAAGAAGGTTGAGTAGGAAAAGAGTTATTTTTTTTATTTTTGTCTATCACATGTTCCTGATTAATAGCCAGAAATGTTAAGAACCACCAGAACAGTACAGAATCAGTTATTTCAAAATCTTAATGGACATATTCGCTGCAACTTCCTAGAAGGCTAAACAGAGCTCTGGAAACAATGATGGTAACAGTTTATTCACTGGATTAAAATTCAAGAATTTTTTTTTCTAAAATAATAATAATTCAAATGAATCCCTGGTTTGCAATCTAGGATGCTGTGTAACTACTTAAACAAATAAGTCAGGGGAAGGCAAGGAAAGAGAAAGGAAAGGAAAGGAAAGGAACTCTAAATTCACTTCATCTTCACTTCAGAAATTCATTCATATATAAAATTTTATTTAATAATGGCAAAAGAAGAACCTCAACAAAGAACCTCCTTTCAAAATCATCTATAGAACAAAAAATGTCAATTTCCATTTAAAAGAAATAGTTATAAATAAGCCTCCCTACCTGCTTTGCTTATAAATATGTCAGATAAACTAGCATATTCTGCAAATTTGCTGCACATTGCTGTAATCTGATTTATCAGCAGTTCAGTAGAGCTGCTGACACATGCCCTCCTTTTTGGTGTTGTTGGTTTTTTTTTTTGTGCAGCATAAAAATTTCAGGGCTACTCACAAACCTGACCATATTGCTGTCAAAAACTGCATATAAAACACACAGTTTGCTTAATCAAAGAACACAGAAAAGCTATTTTTTCCTGTCCAGACATTTAATATAAGTGTATTAGAGAAAAACTGAGAAATAGAATTGATATATTGTCTATTTTCACAAAAATGGACAGGTTCCTTTGCTATATAAAACAAATAACTGAAAGGAACAAGTTGTTTATTTAAATTATGTATTTTAAGAAAATCTTGACTGGCTTCTAATTAAAGTGAAGTGTTTAGTAAACATTTTAGAGACTATCTTTTCAAAGACTATTAAAAGAACATATCTAACATATGAATTGCTTTATCTGCAGCCATTACACAACCATATCAAATAGTTGCCTCAGATTTTGCTTCATGTTTTTGTCAGCTAAGTAGACTGTCTAATACAGTTTTTTTCAACCTTGGCATTTTAAGATATATGGACTTCAACTCCCAGTATTATGGCTGGAGAATTTTGGGAGTTGAAGTCAACATATCTTAAAGTTGCCAAAGTTGAGAAACACTGCTTTAATATATTCACTAGAGATTTTTTTTAGGAGAAATGGAAATGCAACCAATATCTTCAGCTCAATAAATATTTTATCTAAATGGGGGAAGAGGGAAAAGTTGACCATAACATAATTTGTGATTCACCCCATGATTATGCTTCTACTACTAAGGCTATATTGGTAATGACTGCAAATGCCCAGAATCCAGGATCATAATCTCACTAGGTTATTAACTAATTGATGCAATTAAGGTAGATGTGTATTCTACTGGAACTTGCATTGTGATACATTGATCACAACCCTGAAAGCTTGCAAATAATTTTAAGAAGATAGATCAAGAGTGGAAAAACAGAAATTGCCATTATTCTTCTATAACGATTATGAAACCAGGATGGATCAAGGGTCAAGCAAATTACAGATGGACATATTGGAGCAAATGAGGTACAATTCTGATATAAATCTGTTCTTGTCAGATTAATGGGATGAGTGCATTATTTCATTTTAGTTAATGATGAAGAGCTGTACATCAAAGAGTTATGAGAGAAATGTTAACAGCTGCTGTTGTCCTACTACCCTGATATCATTTCCCTTGACTAAGCTTTTTGCCTCAGATTTGCTGCAATCGAAATGTGTCCCTATACACTATGCCAGTATCTCTCAATCTCAGTAGTTTTAAGATGTGTGGACTTCAACTCCCAGAATCACAAAAACAAGACCATATGTGAAATGAATTGGTACAATGGCACAGAATATGTATGTATAATATACTTTAAACATCTACATAATATAAAATTGTTAAGAATGTTTTATCAACAATTCGAACCACTGGAGACTGTATGGGTTAGGGTGGGTGGGTATTACATACATAGCTTTCACTGGACAAAGAGAAGGTAAGAGGACTGATGAAATAACTAGGCTTCCTTCTGACAAATAAAATCTTATTACATATCTAATAAGATTTTAGAAAAAATTTACTGTTGTGGTTCTACCTGAAAGGTGTGGGACAAAGGAAGAAGTTGATGTGGCAAAGTCTCTTCTTCAGGTAAGGGAATGACATTCATAAAAGATAATAGATCAGCATCTAGACCTGATAAAATCTCATACCCAAATGAATGAAAGTTGAAACAGTGTCAGGTATTGACCATACCTTTTCAACCCTTGAGAAAATCTGTCTCAGAGGTACATGGCTGACACTTGCTAGTCTGCAGGACTGTATTGAAGATAAATGAATTGACAAAAAAAAAGGAACTTGGAAATGACCTTAGATAGCAAATTAACACTGACAAGTTCAGAACAGTAACATAATACAGTTGCAATTTTATTCTTGATCTCTTGTACTTGCCTTTAATATGAACAATTCATCAACAGATACAAAGGTTCATGCATTTAAAAAGTAGAAATCTGCCCACAGCAAAAGAATTTGGACACTGCACTTTCCACCTAAATCAAAAATGAAAAGACCACTGATGTTATTTCAAGAACTGCCATTATTAACAACCACCATATCAGCTCACACATGCTTCAACAAATAAACATTATACTTAATAGAATATGAATGTACATCATACCAGTTTTGCATATGCTAAATCTCATTTATGAATATTATTATTATTAATGAAAAGCTTTGCTGTAATGACTTTGCAGGATAAACAACAGTTTTTGAAAATCAATGCTGTCTAACAAGATGTCATATCGAATTATAATTTCCTAGTATTACTGAGAAAACGCAGGTGTTAATGTGATAATTTGTGTACTCAGTCTGAAATATGGCATCTTTACTGTATGGCTTGATCATGTAAAACAGTATTTTGCTTATAGCATTGAGCATTATTGCTTTATTAAGAGTTTTATTAGTATAATAGCACTCCTCTTTTCATGTCCTCAACATCCTCCATGTTGGACAAACTGGGTCCTACATGGACATAAAAGATATTCACTTTCAACAAGAAAAATAGTAGGAATATTGATAAAGAAACATAGTTAACATGTATGCCCTTGGTCTTTTCCCCTGATATGTTGTACTGAGCCTAGATTTATATCAAGACATTTTCCATCAGCATTAGCTATAAGCATTTCCCAGATTTCTTCTCAAGCGTTCACTGATAAGAGAGAAACAATCCTTTCTACTGACGAGGGGTTTACATCTTTTCTATTAACATATTTCCTTCTGTATTCTATGTTCAATTGGGCTCTTGTCTATTCCTGTGCTTTTAAAAAACATTTACAAAGCTTTAGAAATATTTCAATGTTTCAGCAAGACATTCATAGCTGACCTCATATCCCTGGCAAGGTACAGCTGCCACTTCATCTGTTTGGTGTTGTCAGATGAAACAGTGAACATCAGGCATCACTGAAGATAATGAGCAATTGTTACATTGTAAGAAAAAGAAATGTTAGCTGTTTGTAGCTTTCCAAAACCTCTTCTCTTACAATTCTTATTCTTGTTCCTCTAAGTGTAATATTTTTATTATAAATATAATGTTGATCCAGATCCATTTTGAAAAGTACTCTGAGAACAGTACTGAACATAATAATGAAAGATATGTCTATGTTCTAATGTACCACCAGTTTCCACCAGCTGGCAGCAATTTTTTTCACCTCCTGTGGTGAAAATGGTGATTGTGATTGACATTAAGATGAAAGCCTAGCCTACAAGTTCAGGGAATATTGCACTGGAATCCATTCAACTCACCTGCAATATAAAGTAAGAACTAGCAGAAGGCAGA
Organism: Azemiops feae; assembly: GCA_023970755.1. Classification (NCBI taxonomy): domain Eukaryota; kingdom Metazoa; phylum Chordata; class Lepidosauria; order Squamata; family Viperidae; genus Azemiops; species Azemiops feae. The sequence goes on from JALGBA010000376.1 coordinate 63,590, forward strand.
ACCAATACTTAAGATTATCCAGAAGTATGTGTATCCTGGCCAGAAGCTTTTCATTAGCCTACTTAAGAAACCTTTAAATGGGGCCTAGTAATAGCATCCAAAATTTGAGTATGAAAAAACCATTTGGAATTCAAGACATACAATAGGAATGCAAAGACCTAATAATTCATATAAGATAAACAAACACAGATTAGTCAGGACAGAAAATGCACTTCACATTTACAATTCTTCTTTCCCAATTCACTAAATTCCAATTTATAGCAATTTTCTTATGGTATGTAGAAATAATTAATATTAAGCAGTATATATTAAAAATATCCAGAGTTTTAGCACTTTTTTTTTCAAGTAGTGGGAAATCTACTTCTACATCTTCATGGAGATTGCCTATCAGTGGCATAAGGGGTACGAAGTATTATAAATTCTTTTTAAAGCTACTTTCATTATCTATTGCTATATTTTTCCACTGGTAGCATCAGGCTTTTTCCAATTGGAGATTGGAAATATATTCATGCTATTGTTTAATTGGCTCGTTTCAAATAAACTGAACAAAAAATCTCCACCACTTCCATGAAGACAACAACCTGGCTTTCAGGAGAAGCTCAAAGTCACAAGGTTATGCATGCATTGCATATCGGGGAAGGAGTACAAATGGGGATTTAATGCCCACTCCCAAATATTACAGTTCAATTGGGAGATAATGATTTGGGCAAGCACAAGGTTTACAGATTTAATGTTGTGGGTACATGATTTCCCAAATTAATAGGACTTGGAGAGAGCATGGAGAAAAGTAAGGCACTTAGAAAATTTAACAAGATGTGGCTTGTCTGTGGCCCATATCATACAATATATTCAAATTTGGTTTAATGCAGCGATGGGATTCAAATATGTGAACAACCGGTTCTCTGTGTGGATACCGCTTCCGGAAGTCCATTCTGGGCCTGGGCAACAAAAAATTAGCTACCGGTTCTGCCAAACTGGTGTGAACTGGTTGAACCCCACCACTAGTTTAACGGCAGCTTCTATTATACAAATATATGGCTTTGTCCATAGATTTTAAGGCAGGGCTAATCAGCAAGCAATTCTGCAGCCCAGCCCAGCTTGAACTGAAATCAGCTTTCCCTCTTCCAATGATAGAAGTAAGTACATGATATATTTAGTGCACATATCTATACAACCTGCCCTTTGCAGTGGTACCTTGGATTTTACAAAAAGGCTGGAAATGTACAGAATTTGGATCTCTAGCTAGGCTAGAGAGAAGTTCCCTGAAGACGGGCCCCATCACGAGTCTGAAAGCTCAGAAGACAAAACTTCCGATCCCGATGACCGACCCAGATTGGATCCTGCAACATTATCCTGGGACACGTATATTCACCTTCATTCATATACTTAGGGTAACCACAAAGTTGTGGTCGCTTTCTCTGAAACTTGTCATATTTTGTGTTTCTGAAGATATTCTTCCACTCTTTCTTGCAAACATCACTGAGTTTTGCTAGCCTCAATTTCCTACGCAAAGAAGTCTTTAAAATACATAAATTTAAAGTAAACAAGTTGATAACTTATATCTCCAACAGACTTGTACTTGCCTTTAAACTTTGCCATAATTACTACTTGTAACAGACTGCCTTTAGCTATAGTATATTTAGAAATAAAAATATCCTATGATTCTTTTTTCATTTTTCTAAATTAAAAATGCGATATATACTAAAATACACAATTGGCTTATCTAAGCAATGTTGTGGGACATCATCTTCATTACAGGCATAATGATACTTTTGCAGAAGTGTTTTTTTTTTAATTTGAAAGGCTGTCTAACCAAAATAAAATAAAATAAAAAATTATAACAAAGGAGTGTAACCATCCTGAGATTGCCCACCTATCTCTTGTACCTGAATGCTGAAACCTGTAGTCAGCATTCTGCAAATCTACTTCAGAAGGATAGGTTACTCTATGGAGAATAACAGAGGAGCACATGGTCATAGAAGGAGAGAAAAAAGAAGTGTCTTGATCATGCTGAAGTCTGCCTGTATGATATCGACTGTATTCTATTCTGTATTCTATTTCTATTGAAACTGTGGTAAATATTTTACATATATATTTGACATGAATTGTTATTGAAAACCATGTCCCTTTTAATCTACTTCTTTAGTTCATTATTTTTGGCAAAACATAATGAGCATCCTAGATTCAGTATAAAGAACAATTAGAATTTATATTTTGAAAGAGATGATATTTCTCCTGGATGACTTAATATTTGTAGATATTGAGTATACACAAACATCAACCAAAAATTTATTTGAGACAAGCTACCTGGTTAGCCCTCTTACTCAAAATCTCTGCTGTTGAGAAAGGATACTGAGTTTAGCCTGCTGACCTAGGAAATAGGCACCTGTCCTTACCTGCAAGAAAACTACAATCTCCTGTCTATAAAAGCCACTTGCAAGTTAATTCAGCTGTGTAACTGAAGGAATGTTTCCCAATAAGATAATATCCTAGCTGAATTTAATAAGCAAAATATTGAGTGATGGGTTTCACTACTAGAAACAATATTTATTACAACTGAACGTAATAAACAAAATATTAATAATACGCCTCACTATATAAACAATGTTTATTACAATAAATAGAACCAATCCATTGCCTAAGATATCAATCAATCATTACTTTCAAAAGCCCAAGTGGGTTTTAGATAAAGCTGTTCAAGAATGGATCAATATCTGATATTACTTACTTGTCGGATAAGCACTCTGGTCTCTTAAGAAAAAAATATTTACAGAATTTCTGAATGTAAGGGCTATATTTAAATCTGTCTCCTAGAGTTAATTTATGGTTAAAAGTAGAGACAGTTCCCTAGAGAAGCAATTAATTCTTTTCAAAAGGATAACAAAGGAGTATGGATTCCTATTTATTTATTTAATATGTCCACTTACCTCAAGCAATGACTTTGAGTGACATACAGAGTTTTTTGGAAATTAAGCCAACAAGAAAAACAAATGTGCAAAGTCAAAAATAATTCTTTCCAATTTACAACAAAGAATCACAGCAATAAAACCAGCAAAACTCATCCTTTCAGCCTAAACTCCTGAGGGCACATAATAGTGTTTAGTATCTTGCTAAAGTCTAACACTCCTTCATGGATTACTGCCTTGTCATGGCGAAAGGGCTTGCGTAACTCAATGAAGCTAAGAGCTATGCCGTGCAGGGCCACCCAAGATGGACAGGTCATAGCAGAGAGTTCTGACAAAATGTGATCCACTGGAGAAGGAAATGGCAACCCACTCCAGTATCTTTGCCACGAAAACCCCATGGACAGTACCAAAAGGCAAAAAGATATGACACTGGAAGATGAGCCCCTCAGGTCGGAAGGTGTCCAATATACTACTGGGGAAGAGCAGAGAGCTAGTACTAGTAGCACCAGAAAGAGTGAAGCGACTGGGCCAAAGCTGAAAGGATGCTCAGCTGTGGATGCATCTGGTGGTGAAAGGAAAGTCCGATGCTGTAAAGATTTTTTCTCCATAGGAACCTGGAATGTAAGATCCATGAATCAAGGCAAGCTGGACATGGTCAAACAAAAGATGACAAGACTGAGCATCGACATGTTAGGAATCAGCGAACTAAAATGGACAGGAATGGATGAATTTAATTCAGAGGACCATCAGGTATACTAATGCGGGCAAGAATCCCTCAGAAGAAATGGTCAATAAAAGAGTAGGAAAGAGTAGGAAAAGCAATACTGGGATACAATCCCCAAAATGACAGAATGATCTCAGTGTGAATCCAAGGCAAACCATTCAATATTACAGTAGTCCAAGTCTATGCCCCAACCACTGGTGCTGAAGAGGATGAAATTGACCAGTTCTATGAAGCCCTACAGCACCTTATAGAATCAACACCAAAAAATGATGTCTTTATCATCATGGGGGATTGGAATGCTAAAGTAGGAAGCCAAAAGATAAACGGAATAACAGGCAAGTTTGGCCTTGGAGTACAAAATGAAGCAGGGCACAGGCTGATAGAATTTTGTCAAGAGAATACGATGGTCATAGCAAATACTCTTTTCTAACAACCCAAGAGACGTCTCTACACATGGACAGCACCAGACGGTCAACACAGAAATCAGATTGACTATGTGCTCTGCAGCCAAAGATGGAGAAGCTCTATACAGTCGGTAAAAACAAGACCAGGAGCTGACTGTGGCTCAGATCATGAGCTTCTTGTTGCAAAATTTAGGCTTAAATTGAAGAAAGTAGGGAAAAACACTAGGCCACTCAGGTATGAACTAAATCATATCCCTGATGAATATACAGTAGGGGTGACAAATAGATTTAAGGAATTAGATCTGATAGACAGAATGCCTGAAGAACTATGGACGGAGGTTTGCAACATTGTACAAGAGGTAGCAACTAAAACCATCCCAAAGAAAAAGAAATGCAAGAAAGCAAAATGGCTGTCTGAGGAAGCTTTGCAAATAGCTGAGAAAAGAAGGGAAGCGAAAGGCAAGGGAGAAAGAGAAAGATACACCCAATTGAATGCAGAATTCCAGAGAATAGCTAGAAGAGATAAGAATGCCCTCTTAAAGAAAATAGAAGAGAACAATAGAATAGGGAGAACCAGAGATCTCTTCAAGAAAAGTGGAGATATGAAGGGAACGTTTCATGCAAAGATGGGCATGATAAAGGATAACAGAGGCAGAAAGATTAAGAAGAGGTGGCAAAATTACACAGAAGAACTATACAAGAACGAGCTTAGCATCCTGATAACCACGATGGGTGGTCACTGACCTCGAGCCAGACATCCTAGAATGTGAAGTGAAATGGGCCTTAGGAAAGCTGAGCAACAACAAAGCTAGTGGAGGTGACAGTATTCCAGCTGAGCTATTCAAAATCTTAAAATACGATGCAGTAAAAGTGCTACACTCAATTTGCCAGCAAATTTGGAAAACTCAACAGTGGCCACAGGATTGGAAAAGGTCAGTTTACATTCCAATTCCAAAGAAAGACAATGCCAAAGAATGTTCAAACTATCGCACCATTGCACTCATTTCACATGCAAGTAAAGTTATGCTTAAAATCCTACAAGCTAGACTCCAGCAGTATGTGGATCGAGAACTTCCAGAAGTACAGGCAGGATTTCAAGAGGCAGAGGAACTAGAGATCAAATTGCCAACATACGCTGGATTATGGAGAAAGCTAGGGAGTTCCAGAAAAACATCTACTTCTGCTTCATTGACTATGCTAAAGCCTTTGATTGTGTGGATCACAACAAATTGTGGCAAGTTCTTAAAGAGATGGGAATACCAGACCATCTTATTTGTCTCTTGAGAAACCTATATGCGGGTCAAGAAGCAACAGTGAGAACTGGACACGGAACCACTGATTGGTTCAAAATTGGGAAAGGAGTCCGGCAAGGCTGTATTCTGTCGCCCTGCTATTTAACTTATATGCAGAGCACATCATGAGAAAGGCAGGGCTAGATGAATCAAAAGTTGGAATTAAGATTGCTGGGAGAAATATCAACAACCTAAGATATGCAGATGATACCACTCTAATGGCAGAAAGTGAAGAGGAACTAAAGAGCCTCTTGATGCGGATGAAGAAGGAGAGTGCAAAAGTTGGCTTGAAACTCAACATTAAGAAAACCAAGATCATGGCATCCGGCCCTCTCAATTCCTGGCAAATAGATGGGGAAGAAATGGAGGTAGTGACAGATTTTATCTTCCTAGGCTCCAAGATCACCACAGATGGGGACTGCAGCCAAGAAATTAAAAGACGCTTGATCCTGGGGAGGAAAGCTATGGCAAATTTAGACAGCATACTATAAAGCAGAGACATCATCCTGCCAACAAAAGTACGTATAGTCATGGCCATGGTTTTCCCAGTTGCAATGTATAGCTATGAAAGTTGGACCATAAGAAAGGCTGAGTGCAAAAGAATTGAGGCCTTTGAACTATGGTGCTGGAGAAGACTCCTGCGAGTCCCTTGGACTGCAAGGCGATCAAACCGGTCAGTCCTAGAGGAGATCAACCCTGACTGCTCTTTAGAAGGTCAGATCCTGAAGTTGAAACTCAAGTACTTTGGCCACCTGATGAGAAGGAAAGACTCACTGGAAAAGAGCCTAATGCTCAGAAAGATTGAGGGCAATAGAAGAAGGGGATGACAGAGAATGAGGTGGCTGGATGGAGTCACTGAAGCAGTAGGAGTGAGCTTAAATGGACTCCAGAAGATGGTAGAGGACAGGAAGGCCTGGAGGAATGTTGTCCATGGGGTCACAATGGGTCGGACACGACTTCGCAACTAACAACAACAACAAAGGTCTAACAGTGTTAGGGCCATCCAGATCTCTAAATTGATGCTGTTTCAAAGTGAAGGCACTACAACAGAGAAAGCACATATTTTGTTACCTGCTGTTTAACATTTCTTCATTTAAAATTTGCATCCCAGGCTGCAGAAAATATACTCATAGCATCACAAATCGACAAGTTTTCTATCTGCTTTAACAGATTTTGGTACGAAAACCTTTTGAAAAATCCAAGATCATGGTTTTTGAGGGGAAAAATATCACCATTTGTAGATGGATTGCCTATAACTATCTAGTCGATTGGTTAAAAGCTTCATCTGTATAGGAATATTCAGCATCTATTAGCATTTCCCATGTCCCTTTCCATATTCCCATTTTCCCAGCATAGCTTTGTACTCTAGAGAATTGAAGTCACCCTGTCAGCCTTTCTTAGCTTTTCCTACTCTGAAGGTAGGCAATTCATTTTGTCCACTAAATTACTATTGTAATTTCTTTCTGGAACCTAAATTTATTAAGACAGCCTTTAAAGAGTTGAATAGTCCTAAATAGTCTTCAGGTTACCTTCATATAAAAGAGACCTAGTCTGGCTATTTTAAAAAAAACAATCATTTCATTTCTCAGCAAGCAAATATTATGGGATATTTTTGTTCAGAAGCAAGTGTATAAAACTGAGTCTTATTACTTAGCATGGAAGTTTAGCATTAATTATATTCTATATGGACTTCTCTTTAAATAGTCTTATTCATAGTAGAAATCAAATCAGCTCTATCATGGACAGATCAAATATCCTATCATTACATACAGTGAAAGTGGGCTTCGGGGATTCTTTTTCACACAAAGGTTCAGTCTGGGTAATAAGAAGTAGGGAGTATAAGAATTTGTGGAGTATATTCTGCATATTCATATCTCCAGAATCTTTCCAGGAGCTGGAGGTCCAAGGTCTTTCCAGGAACTGATCTGGCCTATATTAAAAATGATGCCAGGCAAATCTGATATGATTACGACTTTCAGTTCAGTTCTTGGTTTCTAATCAGGATTCCAAAGTGAGTCTTCAGACAGCCAAATTTTTGGTAGTAGTTATCAAACTAAAAATGCAGCTACTGAATTAGTTAGGAATGAATGGATTGATTTAATTTTCTGATATTTTGCTAACAGATAACCAATGAAAAATGTTTATTCTGTATTCTGTTTTAATTCAGATCTTTTCACAATGAAAAGCTTATTATATTCCATGCAAGAAAAAGCTTTTTAAAAAATTGGTCTCGCAGGCTTCAAATATACTTTCCATAGCTTTTCCTCAAAGTACATAGCATATTGGAGCTTTAATCTTTATCCATCTACTTAATAGGAAATAAGCTGCTGCCTTTTTCTCATAAGCATATATACAGTAAACCCCTTACTGAATTTCTCCTTCAACCTACAAATTGTAAGTCTTCTGTGGAAGAGGCTTTCTAAATCTGTTATAGGAAAAGTAGATTAGAATTAGAGTATCACTAGGGTCAGACACAATCACTAAAAATAAACAACCTCCTCTTCCTATTACAACGAATTTATGTGTGATTGTGAGTAATCATTTTTCATTTTAATCCATTTTCTCTAATGTTATTTATGGTTGATTGTCTTGACAGGGATTTTCTATGATACTTGTGGTTAAAAGTCCTTTTAATATAGAGATGCACACTCTTCTTAATCATTTGTTGATTAACTTCTTCCTCTTTTCTTAATACTACTCAGTCCCTCTATTTGTTTCTGAGTGGGTTATTATTGCACTGAATTATTCTCAGTAATGGTAATTCTCTGCTCCATCCAAAATTGTTTGCTTTTTCTTAATTGCAGTGTTTGAGTACTTAGCTTTGGATGCAATATGTTTTATGTTGTCTTTATAAATATATACTATTTTTAAATATATTGAAATAATATATAAATTATTATGCCTCTGGACTTTTAACACTTGTTATCTGTTGTAAAACTCTGTGTGCATGTTTGTTTTTATCAAAGTTAGGTGTTCAGAAAAAAAAATGCAAGGCAATTTTAACCACTCAAAGAAATACTAAACAAAACCCATGTTTAATCCTCATATACTATCTTCCAATCCAATTTTGTGTCATACTATCAACTATCCCTTTTCAGGTGTTAAGAGATTTTGCTTCAGGGCCCTATTTTAGAAGCTTAAGTTACAAAAATCTTGGCAAGATTTTAGGTGTCTGACAAAAAAGTGTTTTTCATCATGTCTGTGATCAAGCAAACACTGATTTAATGTTTGTACCTTGTTACCCTGTTGTCAAAATAGTGCAGCAACTATATCTGGAGAAAAGATATGGATGATACTGCCTTCTATTACTTACCATCATAGAAAAATTGGGCTAGAAGGGATCTTGGATGTCTTCTAATCTAGCCCCCTGCTCAAGACAGGAGTCCTTATACTATCCTGGACAAATGGTTGTCCAAATGAGGCCCATATGTATAGAAAAAAATAAAAAGTAAAACTGGAGGAACAAAGGAGTTAGGGAACAATCTCATTTGCTTTTCTTCTGAAAAAAATGGGTCTTCACAGCAGTCCTTTTGTGAATAGGTAATTTCCGCCTCCCACCATAGAAACCTTTTTTGCTAGTGAAACCACAACAGCTCTGAAATTAAACTAAGCTCACCAACTCAGAATCCAACTTGGTATTCCAATCAATCCTACCCAATGTCACCACGACCTGTTATTTTATTTTCTATCTGACATTGTCTTCATTCTTGATCCTTTTCCAAATTTTGGTTTTGGAGTGAAGAAGCTACACAAAATGGTTGTAATCCTGTTCCTATTGGTGCTATAATCTGATTTCTGCAACCACAGATATCATGGGTCATTATTATAATATCTGCAGGTTCATGACTTAAGCATTTTAGAACAATGGAGAATCAGCAGGGGCAGTTATGGGAAGCAGAAAGGTGGCCATTGAAGATGAAATTGTTAAATGTTATAAAAGACTGAGGACAACACCAAAGCTCTAGACTCTGCATGACCTTGCTTGCCTGCCACAAGAGTAGCTATTAGAAGAAATAACATTAATCTCAATGGAGATTCTCAATCATCCCAAAGGTGCTTTTCAAAAGACAACTGGACTTTCTTGGGGTTTTTTCTCTCTGAAAATGTTATGCTTTTCATTCTCACCTTTGGGATGAATCTCATTAATAAAACTGAATCATCTTAGATCAGTTTTTTTTTCAATCTTGGCAAGATGTATGACTTTAACTCCAGAATTCTCCAGTCAGCTTCCTAGTCATGATTCCTCCATCCCCGTAGTTAGGACTACTGGCGTTTACAGACATAGGTTATTGAAATGGGTAGATTTGATTCAGTTTTCTAATGAATCTGGAGAAAGTGACCTCAAGATTTGTTTTTATGCTCTACCTCTGAAATATACCTTTCTATGTTATTTAGTCTTTAGTATTCTTGTATATTTCAATCTGGTGTAGGCTAACACCAATAATCCATTAGCCACTATGCAAAGGGAAAAGGTTCCCCATCAATTGAGAAAATGCTTATTATACTCTCTTCTAACTTTTAAAGCTGTATTTATTAAAAGTGCTCTAATAGGTCAAGGGTTATAGCAATTTTCTTGCAAATATAAGCTTGCTAGTTTGAAATGAAATAACATTATTTTTATTACTATATTTTTCTTACTTTTCCTTGTGATTTTTATCTTCTTTTGAAGTCCACTGGTGCATTATTTCATTTTCCAGTAATCTGAAATAGAAGGATTTCATTTCTAGCTCTCAAACAGTCCACATATTATTGGGGACCTGAGGGTGAAACCCTTCTACCTAATTACTGCTAGATTTTAACAGACATTTTCTGGCATTGGCAGCATTATAATCATTGTATCATTTCGACATTCATGGTAAAGATTGCACTAAAAGATATTAGAAAGCAATATGAAATAAAAGGCATTTTGGACATGTATTTTTATGCTTTTATAACTGCATTTATAAATTTAATTTACACATCCACACAAGTTTGCATGTCAAGTAAGGTCTCTTCACAGGAAAGAGGTTCACTGGAAGTTCCTTTTCTGAGGCAGAAATTGGAAGAGTAAAGGAACTATTTAATGAAAGACTATAGTAGCCGATTGTCTGTTATTAAAATAATAATAATAATAATAATAATAATAATAATAACAATAACAATAATAATAATAATAATAATAATAATAATAATAATAATAATAATAATAATAATAATAATAATAATAATAATAATAATAATAATAATAATAATAATAATAATAATAATAATAATAATAATAATAATAATAATAATAAGTTGTAGAGAACCGAAGCGTACAGCTGATTGATATCGCTGTACCAGGAGATGCCAGAGTCGAAGAAAAAGAACTGGAAAAAATTACGAAATATCGCGACCTGGCCATCGAAACTGCGCGATTATGGATGAAACGTGTAACAGTGGTACCTATTGTCATCGGGGCACTGGGAACTATGTCCAAAAACTTTGCAAAATACATCAAGAAATTGCAGCTTCCTGCAATAACTCCAGCAATGTTACAAAAAACTGCGCTACTCGGAACATCTTATATTTTAAGAAGGTACCTGGTTGACACCTAGGATGCTGGTAGCAACCCGTGTCAACCATCAGCGCCAGCCAATTTGAATGTTCAGTTGACTGAGGTTCATGTTTAATGAATAAAAGATAATAAAGTTGGAAGGGACAGTGGAGGTCTTCTAGTCCAACCCCCTGCTTAGGCAGGAAACTCTATACCATTTCAGACAAATGGCTGTCCAGTCTCTTCTTAAAAACTTCCAGTGTTGGAGCATTCACCACTTATGGAGGCAGGTAATTGTTCTAACTGTCAGGAAGTTTCTCCTCAGTTCCAGGTTGCTTCTCTCCTTGACTAGTTTCCATCCATTGCTTCTTGTCCTGCCCTCAGGCGCCTTGGAGAATTACCTCGGTTCAGGCAAGATAAACTATCATAGAGTCAAACCAACACAAGCACTGGATAGGAACAGCTTAAAAAATAAATGAAGATATTAGAAAATGTATTTATAACCCCATGTTGAACTTACCTTTTACAGATATTTTCAAGACACCTTATGGTTGTACAGGAAATCATTATTTTACAGTTGTGCTTATTTCATGAAAAAAGTTAAGTCATATAATTTCCCAAGATTAATGCTAACAGGTCTAAGTTACATCGACCATGTTTCTAGATTTTTTTAAAAAAATAACACTCAAAATGCTAGTCAATAAAGTTTATTACATTCATAGTATCATGTCAAAGATTCATTACACTGTTTTTAATAATAAAAGATATACAAGCTACATAACCTTTTGTGAAATCAATATAAAATATAATAATATACAGTTGTAAAAAGAAAGTTCATTAATTTTTATTTTCCTGTGCTTTGTTCTTTTCCTTGTGCAGCATATAACTGCAAATTGCAAGCTGCAAACCAAATTTTGCTCTTTTTACAAGATGTTGGTGGTCTACAGTGATACATAGTTTAGATAAAAGTCATCCATCCACTTGATTTTTTTTTAAGTGGAGGTGAATATCATGATACTGCAGATTCTATGTACAGTAGAAAGCACAGGACAAAATACTTGGGTTAGTGTCTCTATTGGGATTCAGGGTTCGGTGAACTGGTATAAGGAAAACAGCGTAGTTTTAAATACTGGAAAAACCAAAGAGATCATTGCCAATTTCAGAAAAGGCAGGCACAGCCACACTTCTCTGTGCATTAATGATTCACCTGTGGAGATGGTTACCAGCATCAAATTCCTGTGTGTGCAGTTAACAAGTAGGCTAGCTTGGTTGCTCAACAGTGAGACACTGGTGAAGTGGGCACAGCAGCGTCTGCATTTTCTGTGTCGCGTGAGAAAAGTACATCTTCCTTCCCCTGTCCTTATCACTTTCTACAGAGGGACAATTGAGAGCATCCTGTCATACAACACCACAGTCTGGTTTAGAAGCATCACTGCTTCAGACAGGAAGATGGTGCAGAGAGTGGTGAATGTTCTGTTCTCATGGAGGTAGACATTGAAGAGACTCGATGGTAAAGGAACAAAGTTTATTCATGACACACACACACAAACAAACAGAACAGAAAGCAAAACTGACTCCACCCATTTATACTGGAGCCTGGGAACTGTTAACCAATAGATGCACGAGTTCTTCCCGCACTAAACATGCATTCCCGGGGTTTCAGACACCCAATATGGCTAGCAGACCACGTGGTCTGCTAGTGCCGTTGGTGCAAGCCTTGCACCTGCTGTTTTAACCACTCAGTACATTACACTCCTCCCCCCTTGGTTGGAAGTATAATGCACCTTTAGACAAAATAATAATGACAGCCTCCCTGTGGAGACTTCCAAAATCACTCCCAATAACCAGCCTAGGCTTAATTTCACTGCCTAGGACCTCTTTAGGACGTGGCGCTGCCGCTCAAGGGCAGACATTGCAATCCTAGCAAGGTTGTTCTTTTGAGCATGTTCTTAACACTAGGCTCTTTCTGACAGGACCCTCACATAGTCCTGCAGGAACTTTGGTGGGCCTCTGGCCCGCTCCGATCTCCTCGGAGGTGCCGCTAGTGCCCGGCCTGCAAGCTTGCCCGCCGGGCTCGGCAGACCGGGACTTGGGGACCCACTTAATGCGGTCGGGATTGGACCATGCAGGCTGGCCGATTGGCGCAACTCTGCATGCCGGTTTGGGCTGGTATTCCCCAGAGGGGTGGTATTCCCCTGGTCAGAGTTCCACTGTGGGGTGGAATTCCCCTGGTTGGCATTGGCAGCCGATGGGGAGCGATGTCCTGTAGGCGTGAAACCCGCCATTGGAGTGGCTTGGGAAGCCAATCACGAGCAATGTCCCATGGACGTGGTGCCCGAGTCAGGAACCGCCTCGCTAGCAAACCCCTCTTTCGATAATTTCAGTGATCTGCTGTCACTGCTTGGTTGATCTTCCCAATCAGGATCAAGGGCTTCCTCCCCCCCTAGAGCAGAGCCAGGAGCGGAAGAGTGGCTCAGCAATCTCCAATGAAGCTGGTCAATGTGCCGTCGCAGCACGCGACCATCCTCCAATGCCACTTCGTATGAAAGAGGCCCGGTGACCCTGCAAACCACAGCTACCACCCACAAGTTGCCATGGCCGTAGTTGCAGGCCCAAACCGGATCGCCCACATTCAAATGCCATGGTGCCCGTGGCTGTGACACCAGTGATGCACCCCGGTCCGGGTGTAACCTATCTAGCTTGGTGATAAGATGGCATCCCCAATGGAGCTCGGCGGGGCTCTTGCCCATAGATGTGCACGGAGTGGTGCGGTTGCAGAGAAGAAAGTCCGCCAACCGGTGATGTCAGTTGCCGTGCATGATCTGTTTTAATGAGTCTTTTGTTGTCCGTACCATGCGTTCCATTTGGCCATTTGACGCCGGGTGGAATGGTACCGACGTAGCATGTCGAATTAAGTTTACCCGAAGGAAGGACTGGAACTTCGACGAGGTAAATTGAGCTCCGTTGTAGGAGACAATTACGTCGGGAAGGCCATGAGTGGCAAAAATGCTGCGAAGTACCCTGATGGTGGTAGTGGAGGTCGCAGCGGACACTGGAACACTTCCAACCACTTAGAGTGACTGTCCACCACAATGAGGAAGAGCTGCCCCTGAAAGGGACCAGCGTAGTCGATATGGATCCTCGACCAAGGAGCATGTGTTGTTTCCACCTATGAAGGGGCGCTTGGGATATTTCTGGCCTGGACTGCTGACAAATATGGCACCCTTGGACCTGGGGTTCAATTTCCTTATCGAGCCCTGGCCACCACAGGTGGCTGCACGCAAGCGCCTTCATGCGGACTATTCCCGGATGTCCCTCATGCAGAGAAACAAGGACTCTAGTCCTCAGTGAGGTCGGGATTACTACCCTACTGCCCCACAGTATACAACCCTTAAAGGTGGATAGCTCATGCTTTCATTTCCAGAAACTCTGGAATTCCGTGCCAGGACACGTGTCCGGCCATCCCGATAACACCCAGTTCAACACGCGTGTTAGCATGTTGTCGGTAGCTGTTTCTGCAGCTACATCCCCAGCATGGAGGGGGGACTCAGGCAAATCCTGAATAGACAGAATGTGGTTTGCCAGTGCAGGATCAGGCTCTATTTGTCTTAAGGGCAATCTACTGAGGCCGTCTGCGTGGCCCATCTCTTTGCCTGGTTTGTGAATCAGGCAAAAATCGTAGGCAGAAAGGAATATTGACCATCTCAACATTCTAGGAGAGATGATTTGGGGTGTCTGCTTGTTCGTTGTGAATAACCCCAGAAGTGGCTTGTGGTCCGTGAAGACCGTAAAACAGCGACCATACAAAAAGTCATGGAACTTCTTGATGCCCGCTATGATTGCCAGTGCTTCTCTGTCTATTTGCGCGTAGTTGCGCTCAGCCGCAGAAAGGGTCCTGGAATAGTAGGCTACAGGGACCTATGTCCCATCAGCCTTGAGGTGGCTTAACACAGCCCCGATCCCATACGGAGATGCATCGCAAGCTATTCTAACTGGCAATCGCTCGTTGAAATGAGCCAACACTGCATTAGACGATAGTAAGGCTTTGACTTCAGCAAAACTTTTCTCGTGGACATTCATCCACTTCCATGGAGCCTGTTTGTCTAAGAGCCGGTGTAACGGCTCTGCCACTGCAGCTTTGTGAGGGAGGAAAGCATGATAAAAATTAAGGAGCCCTAGGAAGGCTTGAAGCTCTCCCCTTGTTTTAGGGCTGAATCGCTTTAAGCTTGGATTCAGCAGGGTGGATGCCTTCGCCATCTATGTGGAATCCCAAGAATTCCGTGGAAGTAACTCCCACTTTACACTTTTCTTGTTTTAGCCTCAGGCCCGCTTCGCGGAACTGCTGCAAAAGAGCCCTGAGACTGTCAGCCAGGATTTCGACTCATTCCCCTGCTATGAGGACATCGTCGAAGTATGGGAATACACCCAGAATATTTCAGAGTGTGTGCTCCATGACACTCTGGAAAATGCCAGGGGCTATGTTAACCCCAAATTGTAACCTCCGCACCTTGAAGGCTCCCCGGTGGGTTATAATTGTTTGAGCCTCTGCCGTGGCGTCGTCCACCGGCAGCTGCTGATAGGCCTGGGCCAAATTTAGTTTCGCAAAATTGTGACCTCCCTTTAGCAACGCCAGAATATGGCTGACTACTGGCATCGGATAGGAGTGTTGCTGTAAAGCTTTATTCAAGGTGCACTTATAGTCAGCACAGATTCTGACTTCTCCGTTGGCCTTAAGTGGCATGACGATGGGGGTTTTCCATGGACTGCTATCCACAGGTTCTAGAATGCCTTGCTGCAACAACTTGTCCAGCTCGGCGTCAATTCTCTGCTTGAGAGCAAAGGGCACCCGGCAAGGTTTAATCCTTACTGGCGCGACAGATGGATCCAACCTTAAAACAATTGGTGGCCCCTTGTATTTCCCTAACTCTGGGCTGAACATGTTTGAAAATTCTTTACACACCTCCATTAGGTCGGCCGTGTGCAGACTATTAAGCCCCATCACCTGAATCCCCAGAGCCTCGAACCAATCGAGTCCGATTAGACTCGTGCGGTTCCGATCGACTACAATGATGTCCAAGGGCCCATCGAACCCCTTGAATTATACCCCGATCGTGGCCTCCCCCTTGACACTGACTTGGGAGTTCTGGAAATCTGTTAAGACCAGGTTTGACAGCCTGAGCTTAATCCATCGGCCGCTTCTGCCACAGATCTGTTTAAACATGTTCTGGGAAATTATGGACAGAGCCGAGCCCGTATCCAGTTCCATTCTCAAGGGGACCCCTTGTAGCCTGACTTCGATGTGCAGTTTCTTTTTTAACGGCCGGTGAGCCCCCGTCCTATAAATACTTCTCTGGCTTGCACAAAACCCCACCCTGTTCTGGCTGGGGACCCTGGTACCTTTTCGAGGCAACTCTTCCTTTGGGGGTCTTTCCTGCAGCCCAAACATACTGCGGTGATGTGGCCTTGCTTGCCACACCCCCTGCAAATTGCTGCGTGAAAATGGCAGTCAGCTCGTTTGTGCCGACCTCCGCACCCGATGCACCTCGAGGAGGGAACTCCATCAGTAGGCCACGGAGATCTTCTTCCCAGGGGTTGTCGCACCTGATCGAGCTCTTGGTCTGATTCGGCATCTTCCCCAGGTTCTGTGTCCTCGTGGTGGATGGTATCCGAGCACTGGGTGTTCTTTGAGAGCCACAAAGCCTTAACAGCACCTCCTGCTGCCTCTTCGGCTGTTATCTCTCTCAAGGCATCTTAGAAAGAAACAGTTTCTTTAGCAAAGATCTTTTGTTGCAGCTCTCGGCTCCTCAGGCCACAGACTAAGCGGTCCCGCAACTGTTCTTCCAAATCCTTGAATTCGCACGGCCACGATGCTTGGCGCAGAGCTGCGATGAAGTCTGTAGTGGACTCTCCAGGACGCTGGTCCCGCTGCTCGAAAGCGATGACCGACAGTTTCGGCTCGAAATGTTCTTTGAGCATTTTCTTTAAATCGCTGTAAGTCACAGTCTCCAATGGCGCAGGGGCCACTAAGTTCTCCGCAATGTCGAAAGTAGCTTGGCCACAAACACAGAGCAGCGTTGCAGCCTTCAACTCATCTTCCAGAATCCAGTTAACTCTGAAGTTGTTTTCAGCCTGGGCGACGTAAGAGCTCCACCTTTCAGGGTGAGCGACGTCGAATTCGGCAAGTCGCCCTATTTTCATCATGTCAGGGTTCCGGCGGTCTCTTTGCTACCATGTGCTGCACAATCTGCTGGAGGGGTTCCAAGGCAGTTCCTCGCAGCACTCTCCTCCAGCATTTGCGTACTGGCAGGTGAGTGAGCGGAGGTAGGAACACCGTCCCTCTATGTGGTCTAGGCCTTTCCTTCAGTGTGCGTCGGGCCTTTGTTGTTGTGGCAGCAATCCCACCTTTGTCGCCAATGTTCTGTTCTCACGGAGGTAGACACTGAAGAGACTCGATGGTAAAGGAACAACGTTTATTCATGACACACACACACAAACAGAACAGAAAGCAAAACTGACTCCACCCATTTATACTGGAGCCTGGGAACTGTTAACCAATAGATGCACGAGTTCTTCCCGCGCTAAACATGCATTCCCGGGGTTTCAGACACCCAGTCTGGCTAGCAGACCACGTGGTCTGCTAGCGCCGTTGGTGCACGCCTTGCACCTGCTGTTTTAACCACTCAGTACATTACAGTGAGGATGCCCGAAAAGATCATTGACAGTTCCCTCCCTCCCATCCAGGACATAGCACAGAAGTGTTGCTTGAGCAGGGTCCGTAAGATTGTCTGGGACACTACACATCCTCTTCATGACCTGTTTTCTTTGTTACCTTCTGGGAGGAGGTTTCATGGTATCCGAAGCAAAACATCCACATTCAGTCACAGTTTTGTTCCATATAGTATTAATGTTGTGAACTCTAAAGCTTCCTCCTTCCATTATGTATTCGATATGGACAGTGATTAATATTTATATGTTACTTATATATAAGGGTGTAGGTCTATACATATGTTGTATATAGTATGTTTAAATGAGTGTTATGTATGTGTACACTTTGAGAGCAAGCAACTATTTTTCATTTTTAATGTGTGCCATTGTGCCCACAGTAAAAAATGACAATAAAGGTTATCTATCTATCTATCTATCTATCTATCTATCTATCTATCTATCTATCTATCTATCTATCTATCTATCTATCTAACTATCTATCTATCTATCTATCTATCTATCTATCTATCTATCTATCTATCTATCTATCTATCTATCATCTATCTATCTATCTATCTATCTATCTATCTATCTATCTATCTATCTATCTATCTATTAAATTGGTGGCAATTACACAATACATTCCCATTTTTTTCATTACTTCAGAACTAGGGTGAGAGTATTTATACATGTATTGTAGTCTCATTAATGCATTGTTTTAACCATTTTATGGTACTGTGTTCTTAGGAATTTGAGGCACTTGACTGGTTGGAAAGTAGAATATAAATCAAGTGCTAAATACAAACATATCTAAACACAGTGCTTTTTTGGGGGGGGGGAAAAAAGGTGTTGAAACTCACACATGTCATACAACCCACTTTGCCTACCCTATAAGGTTCCATCCAAAAAAGGTGCCGGAACTCCGTTCTGAGCATTCTATGAGAAAAAAAGCCCTGTCTAAACATACCTAAACAAAATTTTAGAGGATTGTTTGTTCATTAGTCTATATTACAATTGCTCCGTCTTTAAATCCATCTCCCTGCAAATATAAATAAAGGACTTTGTTTGGTTTCTGTAACCTTTTCTATAAAGGGCAAAGCATATCAGAGATTCAGCTGAAAGGCCACAATAGACTAAATCCCTGATTATATCTTTTCTCTTTGAATAGAGAAAGCTATCAATAAAGATGAGCTGAACAAGGATTACACACCAAAAAGTAGCTTTATTCAAAATTTTAAATAGCAAATTCTCATACAAACTCTCAGAAAACAAGTTCCAAATGAAGAAATGAATTAGGCATACAGTGAGGATACTGAGCAAAATTCTCAGGTTTCTTTAAATTTTTAACAAATTGTTTCAAGTGCAATCAAGTCTTCATAAAAATAGTTTTTCCCCTTCTTTTTCTTCTAAACTGATTGATGCAGCTGAACAAAATTATTGAGGCTACTTCTATCAAAACTAATTATAGCATTTTAAGTCTTCTGGCACAAACTGAGAGGTCATAACTGATATTCCAACATAGTGGAGAACTGAAAGCAAATTCCTAAGTATTTAAATACTGCTCTGTTCTTTTTGCATGCTATTGATGTTCTGCTGACAATGGCAATTAACACAATAGTTAATAAAAGAACTACTTTTGTTTTGGAGGTTTTTATACTAGCCTGGGGAGGGGGAGGGAGGAAGCAACAATACATCTATGGTTAGCACCCTTCAGAATGGAAATGGAACCAGAGAGCCTTCCATCAGCAAAACATCTTACCTGCAAATAGATGTTCTCCTGCAGCTTCATGATCAACTTTAATAAACGTTGATCTATAGATGAGGCTGCCAGTTTTCTTCACAGCATCGCTCTAGAGATTGAATTTAAATCAAGAAAGGCCACATCAAGAATTTCTCTTTGGCAATTATAATATTTTTGATCAAAGTCCATTTAAAAATGACCTGTCTTGCTTGAAAGCCATATTGTACCTCAGGCAACACATTCTCTTGTGGGAGGCAGTCAGTATAATTCATATAAAGGTATCCAGCATATAAGTGGACCAACTGGGTAGTAATTGGTCAAGTAAAGCATGTCTCCTTTTTTAAAAACTGGAATTTCTACCATTTGGACTGTCCCTTTAGGCATCTGCAAGGACTGAACTTGCAGTTAATATTATTTCTACTAGTCATTGTTTCTTTTAATCCTGTTTATTGATGCATATAAAATGTTCAAATCCGTGAGGAAATGAGCAGCATACTGTAGAAGCTCCAGTACATAAATAAATAAACACATACATACAACTGTCAGCAATATGAGTCAGTTACCAAGTGTCTAAATGTTGATCATGTGATCATATTGATGCTTCAACAGTCGTAAGTGTGAAAATCAGTCATAAGTCACGTTTTTCAGTGCTGCTGTAACTTTGAATGGTCACTGTTGTAAGTCAAGGATTATCTATAATTAGATAACCTCTTTGGTCTGAAGGAAATTGCTCTCTATTTGCACTTTTAAATAGGAACATCCTTACTTGTAGCAACACTATTTTTAAAAAGTCATTTGTGTTGGTGGCAATTGCCCTTTTTCTTTTCAGAACATTTTTGTCTGACTAAATCTATACACTATAACCTACCATAACAGTATCATTTTTCCCCAGATAGTTATTATTTTTATGTCTATCTTTGGGAATGACATCTGTGACTTCTTTGACAAAACCACTGAAATTGTTTTACCTGTCTTCCTATATTGCTGTATTTAGAGCACAGGGATGGCTGATTGAAAGACTAAAGGGCAACAATTCAGATTCAGATGAGGGCTAATTATCTGAGATTACTTTGAGACTAGCTATTTCAAAAGTTAGAACAGCACTTTAGGGCTTGGGAAGGACATGCATCTGGTAATTTAAAAGAGGCTTCATTTTTTGTTTTGCTACATGGTTTTACAATAAATTCAATATTCTATCTAAAAAATAGCCTGTTTTCTATCCATGGCACAAATAATATATCAAAATAAGAAAGCAAAATTGTTTATTTAAAATATTTTATCCCACTACTCTACTAACAAAAATAATTTAAAAGACTAAAATAGAATTAAGTTCTGCTACTACCTAGTTTCCAGAGATATAATATATACATTTAAAAAAGCAAATTCTGAATTCTAAATTGCTCTCCAATTCTTTTGTAGGTAAACAGAGATTATTATTTGGGGCACTTCAATAATGAGTTGCCATTTCATTACAAATGTGTTCAGTCATCACAGTATTATTAACAAGAATACTCATTCTTTGTTTTTGACTTAAATTAAGAGGAAACTATAGCAGTATAAATTCTTTGGACAACATATGGGAGTACAAAAATCCATTTTAAGATGGGGAAAAAAGCAGAAAGAATGAAAGTATATTTTGTATAAAATCATAGTGTTGGAAAGGCAGCTCAGGTCAACAATTCAACTCTTCTCTCTGAGTAGGAATCCAAATGAAAGAAACCCTGACAGATGGCTGATAAATTGTGCCCATCCAGATGGCTGCTGTTAGTTTTGTCCTGTTTCATAGTTGTTATTCCATTTCTGCTGATTCACTAGTTCTGTGATCATATTATAAGTTTATTCCTGATAAAAAATTAATCTGAACTAATGGATCATTACTTGACAAAGAATGGGATTTTGCATGCTTGCTCCAATCATCAGTTTTTCAACAAGAGATCCAAGAAGAACTGTACTTGTATCTGCAGGAAGATGAATACTGCTCTCCACATTATCAGTGACCCAGCTTTATTAGAATCTGAGACTTACATATTGAAGTTTGCACCAGTGAACTCACCCCAATTATTTTGGAATCTACTTCCAATGGAATGGTTTAATTCACCGCAATATATATAAGTTCATTAAAGGCACCAGACTAGACATTGGGATACTATAAATTCTTGTTCTGGCTTAGGCACAAAACTAGCTGCCTGACCTTGGACCAGCCACTCTCTTACAGCCCTAGGAAAGAGGCAATGGCACAGCACTTCTGAAAAACCTTGCTGAGAAAACTTGCAAGGAATTGTCTAGGCAGTTGCTAGGAGTCAGAAACTGACTTGAAGACACAGAAAATATGTCACAGGATCAGCATTCTGAAGAAAACAGTATTTTCTTTTCCATAATTTTGGTTCCAGTACAATGCAAACAGTTGTTTTACATTAGTTATTCCCCTTTTGACCTGTTTGCAATGCAGATCTCTTTTCAAGATGGGTCACAGTTGTGGCAAGATTGTAAACTTCAGTAGCTTTCAGCCTCTCCCTGACCACATATTTAGACTAAATAGACTAAGTATGTACATGTGTATGCATTGTATTCCAATATTTTCAAAGTTTAGTTGTTGATGCATCATATATTGTTCGAAAGACCATGAAACTCTTACCGTCATACATTTACAAATATTCTTCACTTTCGTGCTGATCTACAGAATAGCCATACAATTATTACAGTGCATTATCATCGTAATCAAGGTGTTTCTACCTGTTAAATTCTGTTTTGCTGTTACAGTACAAATTTAGGAGTAACACCAATGGATATACAGCTAGGTGGACCTGCCTCTCTACAATATAGATTTTGCTTTTTTGCTGTCGCTGTTCTGTGCTGATGATCACGTAAAGAATCCTACTCATGCACAAATAAATCCGAATAAACTCTTGGCAAACATTCAGATGGAGATGCATAGATCCACCCTCTTATATGCATTCCTTGCTATGTTATGTCGCAATCTTAAGACTAATTATTTCCAAAATATTTTTATTACAGGAACCATGTGTTCACTTTATGATACTTTTCTGAGTTTTGGAAGGGGTTATTTGTATCTCATATACAGTATATATTTTGAATGTTCTGAGAACAGGATTCATGACCAAATGTTGAGCCATTGTAGGTATGTCTGTTGGGGGCAGTCTGTTTATAGAGAAAAATAGACTTCCTTTAATCTTAACATGCATGTCCAACAGACAAACATACAGCAGTCACATTTCATTTAAAACGTTTTCCTTATGGCCTGCCCTGGGTATTGCAGCATCTATGGGACATTTGGTTCCCATTTAAAACACCTACACAATTAGAAGAATTAAGAAGGGAGTCATGTAACCTCATTCTATGAGTGCACATTTTGTACAGTGATGACTCATTACATTAATCTGATATCTGTGTTAATCCTTTTTGTTTGCTTTGACAGCACTGTCTGTCAAATCAGTTACTGGAACTTTTAAACTGCTTTTTGAACTTACTGGAAAAAATTAGTGTCTTTACATATGGTGGAAAATGCTGTCTCTGTGTATTACTGAATGTGTGTGTGTGTGAGAGAGAGATGTATACATGGAATAGTTGTCAATCGGCTCTCAGATGAATATAATTATGTATAAACAGGTAATCTGTATATTGACTTACAACTGTAATGGAATCTGCTATTATGATCAGAAGTCATGACAGTCATTAAGCAATGTGCCCATGTGATCAACTTGCCAAATTACCCCAATCCAGTGGTGGGATTCAGCCAGTTCTCACCAGTTTGGCAGAACCAGTAGCTAATTTTTTGTTGCCTAAGCCCAGAATGGACTTCCGGAAGTGGCATCCACACAGAGAACTGGTTGTTCACATCTTTGAATCCCACCACTGCCCCAATGCCTGCTCTCCTCATTATTAAGCAACCATGTGAATTGTTAAGTGGAACATAGGATGCCTCAGGAGTAGAGGAGGCCCTGGGAAGTCTAGCCTGGGCCTAGGCTTACACTACAACCCCAGCTCACACAAGGCCCTGAGCCTTCCCGGGCTTCCCCCAACCCTTGAGACAGCCTTCTTGCCCCATTGGATCCCCATGGGCTTTAAGCTACTTCCTACCCCACTGGATCCCCACAGGCCTTGGGCCTGCTTCCCACCCCTCTGGGTCCCCACTCTCTATCACAACCCAATCATTTTTCTTTTTAGCAGATCTCTTTGGGACACAGCCACCCCACACAAAGGGTGGTGATGTCCTGGCAGCATGGTGATGTCCTGGCAGCAGGTGCTATTTTGGAAGCAGCCGTAATGAATTGCGGTAAATGCAATTGTTTGTAATAACAAACAGTAGTGGTAAGAATGAGTCTCCTCAAAAGATACCTGTCTTGAAATTAACCTCTCCCAATCTATCATCATTAATCAGCAACTGTGTCTTCCACTATGCCATTGATCTTTATACAAAGGTCCAGATGCTTCTACTGACTGCTATTATTTCTAGGCACTTGATTATCTAATTATGTGACAGAGAGATATGCCTTCTTATAATCAATATAAGCTATAGTCAAGGTGGTCTTCCATCTCTTGCAATTTTCCAAAATCATCTTGTCAATTAGGAGATGATCATTTGTTCCATTGCTGTTTGGGCAGTTTCCTTTCTGGTCAGGTGGATTGAACTTCTCTTCAACTAGACCAGAGTTCCCCAACCTTTCTGGCTTTGTGGCCCAGTTTGGTGGAGAGAGGGGATGGTTCCACGCAAGCAGCAGGAAAGCGTGCCCACCATTTGTGCAGATGGAGCACATGCACTTGCCTGCCACTCGTGCAAATGGAGCGCATGCGCTTGCCCGCTGCCTGTTGAAGTGGGGATGTGCGTGCGTGCCCACACTTCCGCAGCCCAGTTATGAATATCTCAAAGCCTGGTAGTAGGTCGTGGCCTGGGAGTTGGGGACTCCTGAACTAGACGTTATTGGATTGCATCATCTACCACACCAGTTAGCAATTGAAAAGCAGGTAATTGATTTGTAGTTGCCTGGTGCTGCCCCTTTTGTTGGATCTTTCATTATCTGGTAGGTTTTGCCAGATGTTAACCAATTTTCAATTTCACCTCATTGCAGTATGTTGTTAAATTGCTTGGTGATAGTGTATGTGGACCAAGGGGATGTTTCAATCAAAAACCATGCAGTTCATCTTCACCTGGTGCTGACCAGTTCTTGATGTTTGTTGCCCTTTTCTCTATAATTTCTGCTGTTATTACAAATCTTTCATTTCAGCTTCTTTTTTTCTTACCCATCTCATTTATCCAAGCTGCATTATTATATTTCTTTAAGTTGTCCTATAGCTGTGTCCAGAACTGCACTGTTTTTTCTTGGTCAGGGTGTTGACTGGTTCACTGCATTCTCTTCACTGATTGATTAGTAGAAATGTTTCTGATTTGACTGACTTAGGAGATTTTGTCTATAATGTGCAATTTGAGCTTCAGGTCTGCTGATCTTCTTGGCTGAAGTTGTTGTTTCCTGCTTTATTATTTCCAGTGTTTCCTTAATCTTCCTTATTTCTAAGTACTATTTTGTTAAACAGGTATTTTTTGGTTTTCTTGTTCTTCAGCTTCTTTCCATTCATCCATTCTAGCCTGCATGCATCTTATTTTGGCAGGCTGGTCTTATTTTCTGACCTATTTTTCTTTTCATTTTAGTGGTGCACTGTTTGTCTTTTTTTCTTGTTTGTTAATTTTGTGTCCCAAGTATTCCATTATAACTGCAGTTGTGCTGTACATTAGTTGGTTTGATTCTTTTAGTGAGTTGGTGCTTATAATGAATGTTACAGTATCAGCATATTTTAATAATCTAAGTAGCTGTTTCTTTGGAATAAAGTTCAACGTAGACAATCTTATTCTATTGTGTTTGTGTTGTTCTAAATACTCAGTTATTCTTTGTTTCAATTCTTTTATTAATTAATTTTATTTATTTATTTATTTATTAAATTTGTTTGTCATCCATCTTGTTTTGTTTACAATATCAAAAGCAATAAAACCATAAAAGATGAATATTTCTAAAAACAATAAAAGTAGAATTACAATCCAAAGTAAAGTTACAGTCAAAAGAGAGGGAGGGAGGGAGCAGGAACAGATAGAGCTTTGTTCTTTTGAAAGAGAAGGCAGAAGAAAGGCTGTCTGGTTTGGGGATTATTATTGTTTACTAATTTTATGAGACTAATTCTATAAAAAATCTGTTTATAGCTTTATTTTCAAGCTCCGGTTCCTGTGAAAACAATTCAAAAACTAAATAAATCATCTTGCACATCAGATCAGTATGTAATTAAATTTATCACATTATTACATTTATATATCACTTGACTCCCAGCAAACTGGGTGGATTTACAAATTCTTAAAATATTTTAAAATATATCACAATTATTAGCCAATAGTCAGAATTAATAGTCAGAATTAAATAGCTAGGGAGATCCCCCTGACAGGAACAATTATTCAGTCCAGCTTCTCAGACTCATATGTAGCTTTAACTCTAGGCTAGATAATATGATCTAGTAATCTAAAATTCTTTCATTCCTTCAATGAAAATCCAATACCCATGATCTTTCAACAGACCCAGAACCATTTATTTGGAAATAGGTAAAGACTTCCAAGCCAAATCTTTATGCACAATCCTGTAATTAAAAAAGGTACATACACGTATGCATACACATGTGCACATATTCACATATATCTTTCTGGGTGGATTTAGATTATAAGAGGGATCTCATAATGACAGTGTCTTATAAATCCTATAAACTATCAAATCAAATGAAATAATTATTGCAATCATAGACGAGTATAACTAATAAGCCTAGCTTTTAAAGGAATATGTTTCTTGCTTTTTATCAACCACCATAATCCTGGCCTTTTTCTGAAGGTAACGCTAAATATAGGATTTCACTTGTATTTCTGGATTTATGTCATGGTAGAATCATTGTTGAGTCATCAGTTCTCAAACAATACAGGAAGAGAATGTTAGGGAAATAAATTCTTCAAGATATGTTTTTATTTTATCCTTTGTGTTATGCTTAGTTACTTTGTAGATAAAACCAAACTATTTGTAAGGACAAATGCACAATTTTCTTTACAAAAACAAAGAAACAATTAAAATACATTAAAAGATAACTCAGAATGGTACTATTGATATTTTTCTTCTTCAGAAAGGCAGCAAGTGTACAGGAATAGAATAATGAAATAATGTCAAAAATAGAGAGGAAAGCAACCTCTTCATGCACTTCATCCTAATCTTGAACAAGGATTTATCTTATAGTGTAGAGTTCTGAATTGTGAAGAGGAGTGTATGTGCACTAAAGCAAACATGAATATGCTTCAGCATATTCAGAGTCCAGCTGAATAGATGAACAGAAGGGAGAAAAAATAACACCATCCATTACTATATATGAAGCTCACCATTTGCTCATCTGAATACATGAATTAACTCTATCAACTAGTTAAAAAGATAATTAAGTTTTCAAGGTGGGATTTCTTCCATCGGTGTTGGTTTTTATTAAACGAAGCTGCTAAACATACGTGATGATTACATTACATTAGCAATAGCAATAGCACTTAGACATATACTTTCCCGCAGTGTTTTACCGTACTTGCTGGACAGTTTACAATATCAGCATATTGCCCCCAAGAATCTGGGTCCTCGACCTTGGAAGGATGGAAGTATCAAGTACCAGGGAAATCAGGAGATTCAGGCAGTTCAAATGAGTATAAAGATTTATTGCAAGCTTAAACTCTTTACAAGAATCTGAGTTACTAACGGTCAAAGCAAATTGGCAAATTGGCGTAGATAATAGTCAAAGGAAGTCAAGGACTTAGATCTCTTGTAGGGAGATCATGACTGATGAAGTGTTTGACCCCTCATTCGAGCTCAGCTTGATCATCTCCTACATCAAGGCTGAGTCAACTTCGAGTCTCATCAGGATCAAATTCCAGACTGTGGGCAGAGTTAGCATACAATACTGCATTCTAACCACTGTGTCACCAGGGCTCCTCCTTACATTATATTAATAAGCCAGCTGGATGACCTTTGGGCAGTCGCTCTCTTTCAGACCAACCTACTTCACAGGGTTGTTGTTGGGGGAAAATAGGAAGATGAAGAAGTACTACATATGCTCACTGCCTTGAGTTACTTATAAAGTAATAAAGGTGGGATAAAAATTTAATAAATAATTTTACATGAACATTGAGTATAAGGCTAGACCTTGAATTTTAACATTATCTTTAATATATACTATTCCTCATCTGATTTCAAGGGAACATTCAGTCTCATAGCTTCAGATTTCCAGTCTCTACCTGTTTTTTAGACTCTGTTACAGGTCTATTATTTACTCTGTCCTTGCCTGTCTGAGTTAACATGTTTCTTAGGAAAATGAGAGAAAGGAACATAGCTGAATCACTTAATCCTGATCTTTCAGAATATGTCTTGACAAGCTGTGGCTGAACCAATGTATCATCTTAAGTGATTCACTAATAGAGTCACTGGATTATGATATATCTAAAAAAGCATTGAAACAACCCATTTATTTATTTATTAAATTTATGCCAAAATAATATGTTTCACTTCCAATAATGATAATTGAATACTAAGTCTCTCAACAATCCTACATCTAGACACTATATGAGTCTGAATACCTAAGATGATTTTAATACATAAGAGATATTTTGGCACATTCAACCAAGATTGATCAACTTTTATTTTACTATAACAGTGTGCAGATACTTCCTCATGTTGCTGGATAACATTCTGTCTTGTCCATGTCTGCCAAAGAAGAACAATATCTCCATGCAAAAGAATATCTCCTTCCTGTGCCAGCAGTGACAGTCATTTTATCCCCTGGTGCCAGACAGTTCTGGAGGGTTAAAAAGAACTGTTTCTGAAAAAAAATCTTTGTCACTTTTGATGTAGTATTCTTAAAAAAAAAAAAAAGAGCAACAGCCAAGAATTGCTTCAGTTTCCAGATACAAAATTTTTACATCTTCTATAATATAAGATTAGTTTTGGTTCCTAGCTAGAGTGAAAAAGTATTGGAGTGTTTTCTGACAATCAGTTCAACTCAATGGGCTATTAAAACATTTAGCAGTGTACACTTTTAAGATGAGCAGCGCAGCATGTATTAAACAACAGATTTATTAAAGCTTTGCACACCAATATTATCTGTATGCTGAAATAAAGAAAAAGTAAAGCAAAACTATATATAATAGATAGATTGGATGCAAAGTACAAAACAAACAAAAACAATCAATAAAAAATCCTTTTGGCTGAACTTTAGCTTGTGCTTCTAAGCAAACCATACACAAATCCTTTGAGGTGCAACCGTATATCATTATCACTCTGTCTTCCTCAGTTATGCACATTTAAAGAGTTCCATAAAATAGTAGAACCAGATGAGAAGGATACACGGGACCGTAACTGTTTTGTCCTACTGAAAAAATAGAAAAAATCGATGCATTTCTGCTTATTAGTGGGAAGTTTACTAAGAGTGGGGAAATGGATAGAGAAAGTTAGACATGGAAATATTGATATAAAGGTTACCATGTGGTTTCTTGCATGGAATGAATATTTGTCAAAAGAAAATGATTGTGTGCAAGGATCTGTATCTACCCAGTTTATTGTGAAATATATCAGGAAAATGTAAGTTGCATGTACTGAGAATGGGATATTTAAACACTGTGTGTGGTCTAAGGAAAGACAGCATCGAGAATAAATAAATGTGCACTGAATACAAAAGTGAATGCCCAATTAAAAGGTGGTTTGACTATATAATGAGAACATATGAAGACTGGATTGCAGAAGAAATATATGAAAGAAGAAAGAATGAGTTCAGAAGAAGTAGAAGACTAATAAAGTCATGGCTTTCTGTTGTAGATAAAATCCTCAAAAAGAAAGAAGTGACAAGTTTAAACAACACAAGTGATGAAAGTAAGGGTGGTTGGTAAGGACAGAAAAGATTGGAGAGGTACCGTGAATGGTACAGTTATAAACTGGATATGTTTTATTTTCTTTTTCATTTCATTTATATCATGCCTTTAATTTCTTTTGCTCATGTCTTTTCTTTTTCATGTTCTCTCATTTATCACAAAAAGGACTAGGATATGTTAATACCTATATTAGGTGATGGTCTCTAGGGCTTTTATTATGCTATTGCTCTATTTTATTCACGAATTGAAAGGGAAAATTATTATTCTGGCCTGGTCAGAGACTATTTGGAAAACTATATGTAATGGGACACAACCATTCAAAAAGAACAGTGGCAAATAGGAATAAGTTAATGGCTGGACTATGAGAAGATAAAGCATCTATAACCCAAGCCTTATAAGGAATGATTAAAATATTTGGGTAGGTTTAGCCTACAAAAAAGAATGCTGTGGGAAAGTATATAATAACTGTTTTAAAATAAATGAAAGATTGGCATACTAAAGGAGAAATGGATAATTTTCTATTGCCCCAGAGGACTTGCAGAATCACTGGATTAAAGTCCAAGGCAGTTCAGGCTAAACATTAGGAGGAACTGCCAGACTATGAATTATGAACCATTGGAAAACACTGCCATATGAAGTGGTTATGTACTCTTCACCAAAGGTCTTCAAAGAGAGCTTTTTAAATAGAATTTGCACGGAAGAAGGAGATGGATGAAATAATCTCCAAGGTCATTCCCAATTCTTTAATTGCATGAATTTAAAGCAGATACATTGCACTTCTCCATTTATAAAATCCCAACCTCATTTCCTCTTTGTTTTCTATCTCTATTAATGAAGGTAATATCCTGCCATAATTATTTTTAAGGGTAATATGAAGTCTGTGGTCTAATATAGGGAGCTATTATTGTTAATACATACTTTGGTTTCAGAGTCCACTTCAGAAATAAGGATGTGAGACAGCAGATTCTGTGATTGGCTGAAAGTGTGAAGCATTGGATTGATTTTGAATCTTTGCCAAGTCAGCACAGTAGGGTAAGTCATTGATTTCAGAGACCCTGGGCTGGAAAGTGATGTTTCCAGTACTTCAGAATATCAATTGACTTTCCCTCTCTGAATAGCCACATATGGAGTGTGTGTATGCATGCATGCGTGTGTGTGTGTGTTTCTAATGTCTACAACAGGAAGCTAGTGGGCATGTATATTTCCTATGTACATTATAACATCACATAGATTGAGAAAAAATAGGGGCAACATATGGTGAACATGATTTGTACTTTAAGCAGCATAATTTTACACCAAGGAGAGTACATTCCTTGATTTTTCACAACACACAGCCACAAACACACATCCCACGCTCTCACCCCCACAGATACACACACACACACACATACATAGACACACACACACACACTCATTTGTGAGTCATGTCTCTAACTGAGCCTCTTAGTGCTAGAGGTTCTGTCTTGCCAAAAACTGTGGTTTTTAAAAGCTCTCTAGAGAGCATTTGGCATAAAAGGTTGAGCAACCCATGCCTAGTCATGCTTCTCATTAAATGCATTTTTTTAAAATGGGTCATTCAAAGACAAAGCAGCTCTGTTTGTTGGGGAAGTCACCACTTGGAGGTCATCACAGATACAGGAATTTTTAAATTGCTTCTGTTTGTTTATGGGAATGAAGCTGTTTAGGAAGCATATATAAACATTTAACCAATAGCAATGGGTCTGCAAAAGCCTATATACATTGGAAAATATTATTAAAATTTTATAATAACATTATAAAAATATGGATTAAGTTTTGAGATCACAGGCTGTTTAATGTGGGTTAGACAGCATCACCACCAGATGGGTCCATAGCTGGCTGACCGGCCGTACTCAGCGTGTGGTCCTCATGAACTGCATCTACATGAGGGAAGTGTGTAGTGGGGTGCCCCAGGGCTCTGTTCTGGCCCAGTGCTCTCAACATCTTCATCAACGATTTGGACGAGGGATAGATGGGGAACTCATCAAATTTGCAGACGACACCAAGCTGGCAGGAATAGCCAACACTCCAGAAGACAGCTTAGATACGGGAGGAACTGGACAGACTTGAACACTGGGCACTATCTAACAAAATGAAATTCAATGGTGAAAAAAACAAGGTTCTACATTTAGGCAAGAAAAACCAAATGTACAGGTATAGTATAGGGGGTACCTTGCTCAATAGCAGTAACTGTGAGAGGGACCTCGGAGTCCTAGTGGACAATCACTTAAATATGAGCCAGCAGTGTGCTGCAGCTGCCAAAAAGGCCAACACAGTGCTAGGCTGCATTAACAGAGGGATAGAATCAAGATCACGTGAAGTATTAATACCACTTTACAATGCCTTGGTAAGGCCACACTTGGAATACTGCATCCAGTTTTGGTCACCACGATGTAAAAAAGACGTTGAGACTCTAGAAAGAGTACAGAGAAGAGCAACAAGATGATTAGGGGACTGGAGGCTAAAGCATATAAGGACGTCTGCTGGAATTGGGTATGTCTAGTTTAATGAAGAGAACGACGAGGGGGGACATGATACCAGTGTTCCAATATCTCAGGGGCTGCCACAAAGAAGAGGGAGTCAAGCTATTTTCCAAGCGCCTGAAGGCAGGACAAGAAGCAACGGATGGAAACTAATCAAGGAGAAGCAACCTAGAACTAAGGAGAAACTTCTGACAGTTAGAACAATTAACCAGTGAACAACCTGCCTCCAGAAGCGTGAATGCTCCAACACTGGAAGTTTTTAAGAAGAGACTGGACAGCCATTTGTCTGAAATGGTATAGGTTTCCTGCCTGAGCAGGGGTTGAACTAGATGACCTCCAAGGTCCCTTCCAACTTTTTATTATTATTATTATTATTATTATTATTATTATTATTATTATTATTATTATTATTATTATTATTATTATTATTGTTATTGTTATTGTTGTTGTTGTTGTTGTTGTTGTTGTTGTTGTTGTTATTAATGGGATACTGAATCGTCAGCATTTAGGGCTGCTTATTTGGATAGTTTTTCAATGCACTGTGGTTAACGCAGATTTACAGGTTTTGGTTGAGATTGTCTCCTGTTATATAGATAAAGAAAAATAAATTATGGAACCAAGTTTTGTTTCATCCAGAGATTTATATCAAAACAAACACATGAATTAACAGAGGAGGCAACCTTCCACTCACCTCCTGGTTTCAGTTACAGTTTCCATCAGCATAATCACATTCAATTACCAGGAATGATAGGAATTGGCAACTCCAAAAATTTAAAGGTATGAAGTTAACAAAAAAAATCTTGAAAATCCTTCATAAACACAGTCCAAAGTGTTTGTATATTTTTGAAACCAGCAAAAGACATTTTTCAATAAGGGACAACAATTTGAACATGAAATTTTATGAAAACTTCAACTGTCTTTTTTGTAGTCTTATAAGGTCAAATGCCCCAAATCAGTAGTTTAATGAATTTAAAATAATTTAAGTAATAAGAATATGCACAAACAAATAGCTTCATACAAGCTAAGAAGAAAAACTGAAAATCCTGGCAAAATTGTAACTGTCACCTATAATATTCAACATGTACACAGAAATAGTTATGAGAAATGCACATTTGGAAGAATCTACCTATGGGGTTAAAATCTGTGGTAGATGATACCACATGCAGATGATACAATATTGTTCACAGAAAGCAAGAAGGATCTGGATGCCTAATCCTGATAGTCAAAGATGAAAGTGAAAAATTTGGACTGCACCTTAACATCAGGAAAACAAAGATAATGACAACCACAGAGAAAACACAGGTCAGAGTGCAGATCAACAATGAGACTATCAAAACAGTAAAGGAATTCGTCTTCCTGGACTTTAAAATTGACCAAAGTGGTGACTGCAGCCCTGAGATTAAAAGACATATAGCACTTGGAAGAACTGCAATGCCTGCATGAATTACATTTGGAAGAGTAAAGACCAGCCTCACAACCAAATGCAGATTAGTTTTTTTAAATAAAGATTTTGTTGATTTTCTTTTACATACATATGTTAATTTTTCAACCAATGAGGTGTCTGGTGTCTCCAAATGCAGATTAGTTAATGCAATAATTTTTCCAATTGCTACTTATGGCTGTGAAACCTGGACTCTGAAAAAGGCAGATAGAAGAAGGTGGATGCCTTTGAACTCTAGTATTGGAGGCAACTATTACGTATCCATGGACTGCAAAAATAACAAACAAATAAGTCCTAGATATCACTTGAAGCCAGATCATATCAGCTCTCATATCATCAGAGCCGACTCATTCAAAAAGTCAATCATGCTGTGAGGGATCAAAGGAAAAAGGAGATGGGGCTGCCTTAATCTCATAGCTGGACACTACAAAGGATGACACGGGGATGACCACGGCGGATCTAAAGGAGGCAGCGAGAGACAGAGGGGCATGGAGAGTGCTGATCCATAGAGTGGCTGAGCACTGAACACAACTGAATGGTTGATGAGTATGATGATCTTCCCTTCTTCCCTTCTTTCCTGGCATAACTCTAGGTAATTAGATTCAGTTTACTTGATAATAGTAGAAGTGGTTTGTCATAGCATCTTTCTGGACTGTTATTCACTTTTTAAGTGTAATTTATAGATCTGGAATTCTGTGGTACTTTCCCATCCAAATACTAATGAGATCGAAGGCTGCTTATTTCTAACCTGGACAACATGAGACAGGTACTGCTAATACAAAACTTTTATTACTGCGCAAAGTTCTGTTCAATTTATTTAACCTCTGTTATCATTGATTGTATTCCTTCTATCAGAGGCACAAAATCTTGCCTGCCTCTTGTTTTCCATGCTTCATGAATCTGGTATTAGAGAGGTGACTAAGGACATGAAGAAAGAAATGACACGATCATCTATTCATATCTCATTAGTATATGTTGTAATTTATGACACTAATATAATTAAAATAGATCCAACTCCAAGTTGTATACAAATTATATCTAGAGGTTATGGGAGAAACAAAATACAAAAAAAGTAAAACAGAGTGAAGAAGATTTTATTTATTTATTCATTCATTTAAAATATTTGTATGGCTACCCATCTTACAACATAACTCTGGGTGACTCATAACTATAATAAAATACAAATAATAAAAACTAAAATCAAGAACTAAAAAAACAGTGAAAGGAGATGAAAGAATTTCACTAGGCTTCATTTTTGCTGTGGTAAAAACTCAAATTTGAAGCTGCAAGTTATAGAAGGATCAAGGTACACGTTATTGGCAAAAACACGCTTCCAAACTAGCTGTTAATAAAGACTAGTGTCAGCATTTTGCATACCTGAAACCCAGCTGCCTGTGTGACATTCAGTTTCCATACAAGAATGCCTGCAGGAGAATCACATGAGATATTTGGTATTTAGAAGTCACCTAGCGAACATTATAAAGGACACTGAATTTAACTTACAAGCTTTCTTTGCCTATTGTTGAAGAGATCCTCATAGCCGTTCGAGTCCAAGAAATAATGTCATTATTTAATATGTACATTTTGAAAAACATAATAAAATCACCACCATCTTCATTTGTTGATTAATTCAGTTAAAAATCTAATCCCTACCCCAATGATGGCACTGATTACCAAAATATACAAGTTTGTTACTAAAATAATAAATAATTTAAAAAGCATATTATATACTAACAACATTAAAACATATAAAATATTCAGATTAACAGTTGACATGTATTAGAATGCACAAGATGAGTAGAATAAATGAATTTTTATTAATTTATTTATTCAATTTCTATAGCCACCCAACTCAACCAAGTGGCGCTGGGTAGTTTACAATGCCATTCATGCTGTAGAAAGTGAATAAATTATAGATTTAAATCAAAGAACCTAGGCCAGGTCCTTGCTCAGCCATGAAGTTTGTTGAATAATATTCCATTGGATTGAATGTCCTCATTTTTCACTTTGATTGTGATTTTGTGATGGTTTGTAGTAATATGGAGCTATTTGCCTTGAATCAAGCTATCCGCTATGACACATAGTTGCAGATATGAGAAACATAAATCATTTAATAGTGATGCAATGAAACCTCAATATTTGGTAAAAACCTGCTATAATAAGACAAATAAACCCATTTAATAGAACCTAATTAGAGACACATGCTAATGTCATAACATTTGGAAAAAAAACCATAATTTTTCATAAGTATCTTAACATGAAAACACAGCTGCTAGGACTTTCATCTCAAATCTCTCAAATTTAATTTTACAAATCAAATGCATCATTTAGGGGTTAAATAAACATGCTAATCTTTTAAATTGAATCGCTGACTTTTTAACATTGTCAGAATTAATTCTTCCCCATTACTTCTGACTGCTGGTACTTGTTGAGCTAACTGTTCCCAATCTGTATATTATTGTTCATTCCTTCCTAATTAGTTAATAAAAAAGAAGCATTCATTTTAAATAGTACTGCATATTATATCTCAGTTAAAAGGTACCTCATTCTAGCTTCCTCTACAGACATGCACAAGTTAAAGTGCCTCCTGACAGCTGGAAGACATTTAGATTAACATTTATAAAAGGACAGAAGAGCTCCCTTAAATATCCTGTTATTGATATGCATGATGTATATCTTCTCAGTATTACCTTTCATTTGTGGAATTTCATCTAGGATTGAGCATTTGTTTGCTAATTTTCAGGCAAGTCTTCCAGTCTTACTAAATTTGGACTGACTTTAACAAAGGTGGATTTTTCAGTATATATGCTGAGATTTTACTTTATTTTTATCTAGCTATCCCGAAAGTATTATTTGTTTGTATTATTATTGTACTTGGTTACTATTTTATATTTATACCATGTCTTTTTTTTTAAATGATACTTACCATTTTTATTTTTCTGTTGTATGATGCCCAGACTCACTTTGTTTAAGTTGGGTCGCCTTATAAATCTAAAAAGTAAATAAGTAAATTTGACTTTCTATTTTTAGAATTTTAAATACTGCTGCTTTTTAATTTTGTTTTAATTTTTGCTGTAAGTAGTAAGCCACTTTTAAGAAAAACAACACTGAAAAGTGACCAAGGTCTTATCAATAATAAATAAGTAAGGATAATCAATAAATACTTAAATACTGTTTTCAGATCAGTTACATAACTCAGAAGAAATACAAGTTCTAAGTTCAGAATCCTGAATTATCTAACTACTGTGTCTTATGTCTTATAATAACACAGTTCACAAGACAGTTGTCAGTCGAGGAAATAATTCTACTATTGAATAATTAAACTATACATACATAAATAATTGACAATTAGTATAAATCTCCTGGCCATCCAACATATATTTAATAAATCAAAAAATTGGCACATATGCACGTAAGTCTTATTATGAACATCTATGAAACTGAGAAAGTGGAAGATGCAGGATAAAAAGATGCTGTAGATTAAAAAAAAAACAAAAAAAACAACCCCAACAAAATGCATAACTTTATAGTGGTGTATTGCTATTCTACCAATAAAGACTTATAAATTCCAGTTCCTCAAACCACTGCTATCTGTCTGATTCACTGACCTCAGAAAAACTTCTCCTCTACCTGTCAACGCTGCTAACATTGGATGTTCCTGCTCTGACAACTGATGAAAATGCAGCCATTTTCTCTTCTCTTTTAACATGCTTTTTCTTACTTTTAGAAATCAGGTACAGCGGGGGGGGGGGGTTGGGATGTAAGCTCAGCTAGCCATAATAATAATGCTGCTGTGGGAACCCAAGGACAAGCTGATAACGTTTTGGCGGGCTGAGGAGCTGAGAAGAAAGCTTTAAGCTAATTGGGGAATGTGCTATATGACAGCTTATTGGGGGGGGGGGGAATTGTACTTTTTTATTTTGTATCCGGGGGAAGGGAATTTAGTTTTTGGGTTCAACTATGTAGTGCGATACTTTGTTTCCTAAATAAATGTTCTTTAAGGAAGAATTTTGCCTCGAAGTTCTTTTGATGGGTTTCATCTACCGGAACCATGACACTACCATAGTTTTCCCTGAAAAACAAAATAGCATTCTTTGCCATAGCCAATGTTCGTTTGTTTGTTCTTTTGTTAGATGTCAAGGCCCTTATGCTAATGTTCTTGCTCTTATCCCTATAAAAATGGTAAGTTTCTTTTATCAGGACAGTAATAAATTCAAATTATTTGATTTTCACCAATATACTGATCAAGTAATATATTTTAAAAATTAGGTTCTGTTTTTTTTAAAAAAAAATACCTTTTTTAATATTAGGACTTTAAGTAGCTCATTAAGTAGCTTATCCAGGATGTTTCAAAAATTGTATTGCACGGGAATAGTTTTTGAAAAGCAGGACATGGCTGACATTGGATGGGTACAATCCTGTTAAATTTATAGGTTATTGCCCTATACCCAATAATTTTTTTTCTGTCAGTTTGCTGAATGATTTTCTCTAAATATCTATATAAATGATTAAAAAACACAGTGTCATTTTTAAGAGACTGTTTGTGTCATACTGATACTCGCTTTAACAGTGCAAACAGCAGCAAAAAATACCCATTGAGTAAGTGAGTGATTACTAAGTGCCATCTTAGTAATTATTTGATTGTTGATATCAGTAGCTTAATTGTAGTTTAATTAATACATAGGGGTTTTTTTACCACTTAACGTGATTTAAATACATTTCAGATACTATGGGCAAGCATGACTTACAATACTTGTACACCACATACTTGTACACCAATATTGATATATTCCATTGATTGAATTATTTGCCCATTTTTGTAAACATTCAAGAAATAATTATAAAATACATAATTAAACCCCAATTAGAATCTGTAGACTTTCTATCCTTCATTTTCTATTTTATAAATGTCAGGCACCACAATAATTGCCACTGTAGTCACAGTTTATTGTTGTTATGATGAAGGTGGAGGCAAAAATGAAATTGAAATGTGTGCCTTAAAATAGACATTTAAGTTTTAGACACAAAGAGATCTTCAAAGCAAAATAGTTATCACCACATTGACATCCATTACAACCTTATCAATTTTTTATTCTCTCACAATCCACTGTCTGGATCCACTTTTTATTCTATTATTTGGTATTTTAATGTGCTACAAGAGCTGATGCTGTGCCATCTAAACAAAACAGGGGGGGGAGGAGTATTAAGAATTTATATAAAATTTCATGATTGGGGAAGAAGTGAGAAAGACTGTAGAAATCAGTTGGGAAAGATCCTTGTGCTCAGGTCATATCCATTGTCTAAATCACAGTACCTTGTAGAAATGGAGAGATCTTTCAGATTAAAAGAACCCTTACTCAACCCAGTTTTTTTCCTAAGTAGATTTGTGATAATATTTTGGAATTTTTTACATTAGCTAGCAGATACAACTTATTTATTTTATGTAAATAAATTGTGAATTAAATCTTGTACTTCCATTTTAATGCTGACCATCAGCCCTATACATTTAGAAAATAGCATTATTATTGCTTGCAAACATCCTGTCCCTTTGTACAAAATTCCTGTAATGTATCTGTCTGAACTATGGGCTCAATGTTCCTGTACCTTACAACAACAGATTTTAAATAAAATCCTTATACTATCATCTATGAAATTGGGCAGACCTTATTCTTCATAAGAGTCTAATTTGTTTGCAGATTTTATTCCACTATACTGAAATATATATATATAGGATTATGAGCAAACAAGAATTGATCCTTCTGAATCTGTAACCCGGATTCAAATTATATTAGATTAGCGCTAAAGCAACCCAGATTATGTTAGCATGTTCTGGAATTTTGGATCAGATCCCTTAATCAGACAAGATGGTCTTCACTCACCACTTGTAAAACATTTCAGCCAGTAACTATCTGCAACTCAAGCAAATATATAGTGATATTGGAGAAATAACAAATGAAGGGAATGAAAGAAGAGGTAAAATTAAATAGTATCTATCCTCTCCTTCTTTCCTCTGTCCCCCTCTCCCAATCTCAGATTTCAGAATCAGAGGTCCGTAGTGCAAAGTTCTGCCCCCTTTTAAAGCTTATTTTTAAATAATAACAGTGATAGCATTATTTTATATATTAAGTGGTTTTGAACCCTCTGACAATATTTAGCTATTTTCATCTTTTTTTTCCCTCTCAATTTAAACCAGTCTATTTTCCATATGTTGTGTGTAATGTACTGTGTTGCTAAGACAGCAGGGTGCAGCGCAAGCACCAGGCGAAGCTAGCGGCCACGTGGCTGCTGTGGAGACTGGATGTCTGGAGACCCGGGCATGCTTGCTTTAGCGCGGGAGAAACCCGTGCAATGATTGGTTACAGTTACCCAGGGCTCCTTGTATAAAAGGGTGGAGCCAGTTTCATTTTCTGTTCTGTTTTTCCTGTGTGTGATGAATAAACCTCGTTGTTGTACTCGCACGTCTCTTCAATGTCTACCATCCTAAGAACAGAACAATTGGTGACGAAGGTGGGATTGTGCTGCCACCACAACGAAGGGCCCGACTCACCATGAAGGAAGGCCAGACCACGCTGAGGGACAGCGTTCCTACTTCAGCTCACTCACCTGCCAGTACGCAAACGCTGGGGGAGAGTGCTGCGAGGAACTGCCCTGGAACCCTTCCAGCAGAGTGGCAGCACATGGTAGAGAAGAGACCCTATCATGGCAAAACTAGGGCGGCTCGCTGAATTCAACGTTGCTCACCCGGAGAGGTGGAGCTCGTACGTCGCCCGGGCTGAAAATTACTTCCGAGTAAACCGGGTTGTGGAAGACGAGTTGAAGCCGCAACGCTGCTCTGTGTTTGTGGCCAAGCCGTTTTCGAGATTGCGGAGAACCTAGTGTCCCCTGTGCCGTTGGAGACTGTGACATACGGAGATTTAAAAAAGATGCTCAAGGAGCACTTTGAGCCGAAGCTGTCGGTCATTGCATGGTGACACGCTTTCGAGCAGCAGGACCAGCATCCAGGAGAGTCTGCCACAGAATTCATCGCCGCTCTTCGACAGGCAGTGAGGCCGTGTGAATTCAAGGACCTGGAGGAACGGTTACGAGACCGTTTAGTCTGTGGGCTCAGGAGCAGAGATCTGCAGCAGAAGATCTTCGCGAAGGAGACCGTCTCATTCCAAGATGCGTTGCAAGAGGTCACAGCAGAAGAGGCAGCCGGCGGAGCTGTAAGGGCCTTGCGGCTCTCAAAGAACCCTCAGCCATCGCAAACTGTCCACCATGAGGACGTCAAACCAGAGGAAGAGGCCGAGTTGGACCAGGAAGTTGACCTGGTGCAACAACCCCCGGCAAAAGGACTTCCTAGACCTCTTGAGAAGTCAGATCCTTTCCCTAGGTGCATGGGGTGTGGGGGAC
Source organism: Azemiops feae (assembly GCA_023970755.1). NCBI lineage: Eukaryota > Metazoa > Chordata > Lepidosauria > Squamata > Viperidae > Azemiops > Azemiops feae. The sequence goes on from JALGBA010000376.1 coordinate 104,142, forward strand.
GGCACAAACGAGCTGACTGCCGGTTCCGGACAGCCATTTGCCGAGCATGTGGCAAGCAAGGCCATATCGCCGCCATTTGTTTAGGTCGCGGGAAAGAAATTTCTAAGAAAGAGTTGCCTCGGAAAGGTACCGGGGTCCCCAGCCAGAAGAGGGTGGGGTTCTGTGCCAGCAGGCGCAGTATCCATAGAACCGGGAGTCATAGGCCCTTAAAGAAAAAGTTGCAAATCGAAGTCATGTTGCAAGGGGTTCCATTGAGGATGGAACTGGACACGGGGTCCACCCTATCCATCATTTCCCAGAGCACTCTTAACCGGATTTGTGGCAGAAGCGGCCAACGGGTGAAACTCAGGCCGTCGAATTAATATTGACTGATTTTCAGAAGTCCACGGTCAGAGTTAAGGGGGAGGCTACACTAAGGGTGCAATTCCGGAAATTCATGGGAATGTTGAACATCATTGTGGTCGATGGGAACAGGACAAGCCTAATCAGGCTTGATTGGTTCGAGGCCCTGGGAATTCAGGTAATGGGGCTGAATAGTCTAAAAACGGCCAGCCTGGACCAGGTCTGCAAAGAATTCGCAGACATGTTCACCACAGAGTTAGGAGAATACAAGGGGCCCCCAATTGCCTTGAAGTTAGATCCTTCTGTCACACCGATTAGGATCAAGCCTCATTGGGTGCCGTTCGCTCTCAAGCATAAAATTAATGCGGAATTGGACAAGCTTTTGCAGCAAGGCATCTTAGAGCCTGTGGACAGTAGTCCATGGGAAACCCCCATAGTTACGCCACTTAAGGCCAATGGAGAAGTCAGAATCTGCGCTGACTATAAATGCACGCTGAATAAAGCTCTGCAGCAACACTCCTATCCCGTGCCAGTAGTCAGCCATATTAGGCATCTCTACAAGGGGGTTGTATTTTTGCAAAACTTGATTTGGCCCAGGCCTACCAACAGCTGCCGGTGGATGACGCCACGGCAGAGGCACAAACGACTGTGACCCATCGGGGGGCTTTCAAGGTGTGAAGGCTACAGTTTGGAATTAACGTAGCACCAGGTATTTTTCAGAGTGTCATGGAGCGAACGCTCTGAGACCTTCCGGGCGTATGCCCATATTTCGATGATGTCCTCATCGCAGGGGAATCAGTGGAAAACTTGGCTGAGAGACTCAGGGCCATTCTGCTGCGGTTTCACAAAGCGGGCCTGAAGCTCAGGAAGGACAAGTATAAAATTGGGGTCACTTCCACAGAGTTTCTGGGGTTTCGCATAGACACGGAAGGCATACATCCTGCTCAGTCCAAGCTGGAAGTGATTCAGCAGGCACCCAGTCCCAAAACAAAAGCAGAACTTCAAGCTTTCTTGGGACTGCTAAATTTCTATCATGCCTTCCTTCCTTACAAGGCAGCTGTAGCAGAGCCATTACACCGGCTCCTGGACAAACAGGCTCCATGGTCGTGGACACGTGTCCACGAGAAGAGTTTTCCTGCAGTTAAAGCATTACTTTCTTCAAATGCGGTGCTGGCTCATTTCGATAAGTGACTCCCTGTTAGCATAGCGTGCGACGCTTTCCCTTATGGGATCTGAGCTGTTTTAAGTCACCTTAAAGCAGATGGGACTCAAGTCTCTGTAGCGTATTATTCAAGAACTCTGAGTGTAATTATGCGCAGATAGATCGAGAAGCACTGGCAATCATAGCGGGCATCAAGAAGTTCCATGACTTCTTGTATGGTCGCCGTTTTACGGTCTTTACGGACCACAAGCCACTTCTGGGGTTGTTCACAACGAACAAGCAGACACCCCACATCATCTCTCCTAGAATGTTGAGATGGTCAATATTTCTCTCTGTGTATGATTTTTGCCTGATTCACAAGCCGGGCAAAGAGATGGGCCACGCAGACGGCCTCAGCAGATTGCCCTTAAAGCAGGGCTTTTCAACCTTTTCACCCATTGTACTACTTTTAGGATAAGGCAATATCCGAGTACCACCAGTCACCCAGCAAGGTGTCAAAAACTTGATGACCCCCAAAAAAGGTACAGTACAGGTAGTCCTCGACTTACAATAATTTGCTTAGTGACGGTTCAAAGTTACAACGGCACTGAAAAAAGTGACTTATAACCATTTTTCACACTTATGACTGTTGCAGCATCCCCAGGGTCATGTGATCACATTTTGCAACTTTTTTACAAGTGATGTCAATGGCCAGGGGGCGTGGCCAGCTCATCACTCAGGTTGCAGGGTGCCTGTGGGGGGTGCGAGTGGGGATGTGGGGGCGATCCATGGGTCTCTGGTGGAGGGGGTGGGACAGGCATGGGAGCCTTCCTTCCTTCCCTCTCTCCCTCCCATTGTCCCTTCCTTCCTTCTTTCCTTCCTTTCTTCCTTCCCTCCCTCTTTGTCTCTTCCTCCTTCCCTCCCTCCCTTCCATTGTCCCTACCTCCCTCTCATTGTCCTTCCCGTCCTTCCCTTCCTTCCTTCCTTCCTTCCTTCCTTCCTTCCTTCCTTCCTTCCTTCCTTCCTTCCTTCCTTCCTTCCTTCCTTCCTTCCTTCCTTCCTTCCTTCCTTCCCTCTTTGTCCCTTTCTTCCTCCCCCCCCTCCGTGCCCAGAAAGGGACAAGGGGAGGGGGACAGGCTGCCAGCGCGGCTGGCGGCTGTGCTCCCAGTGGCCATGGCAACATGCCAAACCTGCCTATGCACGCGCAGAGGCAGAGGCAGAGGAGAGCTCTGCCCAGCTCACTTGCTCGCACTTTGCCGGAAAACATGCTGCTTGCTAATTTAGCAGAAGCGCCAGGATCAGCGCGGGCTACAGCTGATTCGCGCTTCTGCTAAATTAGCAAGCGGCATGTTTTCCGGCAAAGCGCGAGTAAGTGAGCTGGGCAGGAGAGCAGCTACAGCTGATCTGTGCTTCTGGGCTGCTCTGCAGAAGCGCGACTCAGCTGTAGCTGTGCGTCCCGATCCTGGGCTTGCTCGCGCTTCGCCGGAAAACATGCTTGCTAATTTAGCAGAAGCGCCAGGATCAGCGCTGGGCTACAGCTGATTCGCGCTTCTGCTAAATTAGCAAGCGGCATGTTTTCCGGCAAAGCATGAGCAAGTGAGCTGGGCAGGAGTGAGCCCAGGATCGGGGCGCACAGCTACAGCTGAGTCGCGCTTCTGCAGAGCAGCCCAGAAGCACAGATCAGCTGTAGCTGCTCTCCTGCCCAGCTCACTTACTCGCGCTTTGCCGGAAAACATGCCGCTTGCTAATTTAGCAGAAGCGTGAATCAGCTGTAGCCCGCGCTGATCCTGGCACTTCTGCTAAATTAGCAAGCAGCATGTTTTCTGGTGAAGCGTGATTGGCGCCCTTGCCCTCTCGCTCGCTTGCCAGTGCCCACAATCTGCCCAGCCTCCCCTCTGCCTGCTTTGTGCAGATCCTCCTGGGCCCCCCGTGCCCGTTAACCCTCCTACCACCATGCAGGGTAAGGTTGGCACCCCCACCCCTGCCCAGATGCCCTCGCCTCCCCCAAGCATTTTTTTTCTCACCTGCTTTCAGCTACACTCCCTTTCTCCTTTTGCTTCTCTGCCTTTGTTTGCTTCTCTGCCTTCGCCACGTGTTTGTGGGTAAAAAAGAAAAAAAAGTTCCATGAGACTTTCTAACTTCTCGCGAGAAGTTTTTTTTTGTCTCACAAACACATGGCGAAGGCTGAGAAGGACATGAGAAAGGGAATGCTGCTGAAAGCAGGTGAGTAAAAAAAATGCTTGGGGGAGGTGAGGGCATCTGGGCGGGGGCGGGGGTGGGGGGGAGGCAATGCGTTGCACAGCTCCAGCGGAATCTTCCCTGAAGACTGCTTGAGGCTGCCTGCCACCCCCAAGGCCGCCGCCAATCAGCTGGAGCTGCGCGCTTTGATCCTGGGCTCTCAGTAGGACCCAGGCAACGTGCAGTTCCAGCTGATTTTGCCACAAGCCTGTGCGGCTTGTGCCGCTTTACCTCATCCACTTTTACACTTTTTTTACATTTTTTTTTACATTTGTTTTTTACAGTGCTGTTCAACCCGTCCTACGCGTACCACCAGCCAGGTGGTATGCATACCACGGGTTGAAAAGCCCTGCCTTAAAGCACATAGAGCCTGATCCTGCACTGGCAAATCACATCCTGTCTATTCAGGAATTGCCTGAGTCCCCTCTCCACGCAGGGGATGTAGCTGCAGAGACAGCTGCCAACAACACGCTAACACACGTGTTGAACTGGGTGTTATCAGGATGGCCGGACACGTGTCCTGGTACGGAATTTCATAATTTTTGGAAGCGGAAGTCTGAGCTATCCACCTTTAAGGGGTGTATACTATGGGGCAGTCGGGTAATAATCCCGACCTTGTTGAGGTCTAGAGTCCTCGTTTCCTTGCATGAGGGACATCCAGGGATAGTCCACATAAAGGCGCTTGCGCGCAGCTACCTTTGGTGGCCTGGGCTCGATAAAGAGATTGAAGCCCAGGTCCAAAGGTGCCACATTTGTCAGCAATCCAGGCCAGAAATGCCCCAAGCTCCCATCCATAGGTGGGAAACAACACATGCTCCTTGGTCGAGGATCCATATCGACTACGCTGGCCCCTTTCAGGGGCAACTCTTTCTTATCGTTGTGGACAGTCAGAATCATTGGCCCCTGAAAAAAAAAATCATTTCATTTGTAGTTTTTCTCTCTTGTAGAGATACATTCCCTATTCATTTCCATTAACAGCTGTATTGGAATTTCTCTATAGAAATGATTACATAGCAGTTGCCCCTAATAATTATGTGAAATAAACAAAAACTGATGCAGTATGTGATTATTCAATGGAACTATTGTAATGTGATATAAACTTCTGTTTCTTTATAAAGCCTTTATTTTATAGTGTATATTTTTAAAAATTATGAAATAATTTTGAATCTGTGTTACATTATAACTATATTATAAGTAGAAAAACAACAAGCATTAACATACCATATATAAGTGATGGTTACTTATACATTCTGCTTAGTGTGCTAAAGGCATTTAAATATGTTTTTCTCTACTAGTTAGAAAACATGCATTTCAAAAGTTACACACACTACATGTTTATCAGCATCTAGATCTGAAAAGTATAATATTGTTTCCCTGTCATAATATCATTGGATGCATGAACTATGCAAAAAGCAATCTTTTACCAGTCCAATAGACATCAAATAATGTGTAGCATTTTGTGACTGTTAAAGACATAAACAAAACTTAGCTGGCATTTTTCTTCAAGGGCAGGAGAGGGAAATACATAGGTAGCTGCAAAGCTGATACATTAGCTTAGCTCACAAATAAAAATCCCTTACAATGCCCCTTACAGACATTGGACTCTTTTTGGTAATCATAGTTCAGAGATAACCAGCTAAGAGTTTTTAGAGGAGATATGATGCCATCATGGCCAATTTGGCTTATATACAATGAACATCAATACTAAAAAGACGTTATGCTTACATTTACACCATGTGGAGGTTGTGTTAGCTTCTGTTCACTTACAAATTAATTGAAATATACAGTTTGACCAGGGCAACAAAAACATTTGCAGGTAGCTGAATATCCTTCATATAAACTTGTGCCGGGATCTTCAAAGTGATTATGTAAGATGGGTAGAGATAATTTACCAGGGATATATTTAATCTTTGTCTGAAGTGTTGTTGTTTTTTTAAAGAAAGTGACTAACAGTTCTTGTGCAATATTTATTCTACATAGTTTTAAAATAACATTTCCTTCAGCATTCACTTGTTGAATGGCTACTTTCAGGGAATGGTAAATATAACTTGATAACAATACTGAAAAATGAGGGTGTTTCCTGCTATGTGTTAGGCCTAAATGAAAATTGTGTGTGTTATCAAAAAAGAATCAGAGAAGAATCCCAAGTGCCAGTAAAAAGTGGCACAACATACCCAAGATGAAAAGATGTACAGAATGCCATTCTTCAAGACATAGTTTTAACACAGTATCTAAAACCAGTTCAATTCTCAAGGCTAAATTGCTGGGAAAACCTATCCCGGGGTTTTCTTTTGAGCCTTGAGTGAATAAAAATGCTTAAGGCCTCTTTGAAAAAGCTTGCCTGTCTAATTTCCAAGACAATTAAGATTCTTAAATTGCAATTTTAAAAATTATTTTTATTTACATATTTTGTCTGTCTTAATTGTCTTGGCATTTATATGAAGAGATAAAGTTGGTTTATCATAATACCACAACAAATCTTTTATAGTCCTTTTGTTATAATTATGATTATTTTGCCTTCAGGTTTTTCTTGTCTCCTAATGACTACCTGGATAAATCCCTACAATAGTTTGTAATTGTCTTCTTCCTAGGAGCTGAGAGAGAATGCCTGGCCTCAATTCACCTAAGTGGCTCCATGATTAAGGCAGGACTAGAACTCGCAGTCTCCTGGTTTCTTGGCTGTTGCCTTTGTATATAAACTAACTCCTTATACAAACCTTGGTACTTTTTTATTATCATGGGTGGTGGTGGATAGGTGTTTATTAATTCTGTTAGATAAATGAGCATGATGTATAAATGGCTACTAGTCATAGAATTGGGATCCAAAATAGCAGACTAGTTTTACATCCCCTCACTCCAAATCTCATCTTATTGATTATTCTTTACAAGGTGATAATGCAGCAGTTTTCCTGGATACACGTTACAATAAAACAAAGATGTCTATGCCCTAATTAATAACAATTAGTAATGTCAATTTGTTTAAATAGTATACTATTTGTTTGTTTATATTTGTTTTTTATTATTTTTTGGTAAAATTGATTGTTTTTTAAAATAAATATTATTTAAATAAGTATTTATTCATTCCTTTATTTATATCCTATCTTTATTATTTTTGTATGTCCTTAGAAAGTTTGTTCAGAAGAGGAGAGTGGAAGACACCTAAAACTAGTTGGCTCCATGTACTGTGAACTCCAGCTACAATTACTTCTGCTGTGTCTTGTTTTTATTTCTTTTTATAGCTCCTTTCTTGTGGTTTCGTCTTAGTGACGTCTTAGTGGGGAAATAATTAGGGACTCCCCTGCTAAATTCCAAAATTCTTGTTACTTTTCCCTGTATGCTGGATCAGGCTGCCTTATATTCTTCTTATAGTCTTTGTTTATTTAGGTGGAAGTAATCCCCCACAATGGACTACACAATCTACAGCTATTCAGGTAATGACTTTTTCTTCCCTCACAATTTAGGAGACAATCCTAGACCAGCTTTTCTGGTCATTCCTCTTTCTTCCTCCTATTGACTTCCCTGGCAAAATCTTCTTAGTTGTCCTGTTTGGCAACTCAGTGAACAGAACATACAAAGCATTCACTGCATGGGACTGAGTAAATAGCTGACCCTGTTCATGCACAACACTAAGCAATAAATCATGGTTTAATAGCTGGACTCAAACAATATGCCAAGTTAAAACAAAACTAACAGTATTATGGCATATCACAATATGAACTAGCTACTCATTATTTGTCCGTTCTGTCATCCAAGTTTATTATAAGAATAATGATTCTAGTCTGAATAACCAAGGGAAAAAGTAGAATAAACCATAATAAATATTGTTAAACTTAAGGAAAAGAAAAATGTTGTTCAATTGGTACATAAACTCAAAGACAAAGCTAAATTGTGATGGACTAAATAATGAAAAATGACAAAACATTTTCAAATGTTTATTTGTACTTCATACAGTGGTGGGATTCAGCCAGTTCGCACCACTTCGGCAGAACCGGTAGCTAATTTTTTGTTGCCCAGGTCCAGACGGCATCCACACAGAGAACCGGTTGTTCACATATTTGAATCCCACCACTGACTTCATAGATCTCCAGATGCATAAATCCAGCTAAGAACATATTTGGATATAGTAAAAGAGAAGCAGGAGAGGAGTTTTGTTTTACTCTATCACAGTGAATTGAAGATCTCTATTATTATGTTTTAAAATACATTGGATTTAAGGTGGAAGTTCGAACAACTTTCCCCAACTTTTCTGTTGTATTGGATTATAATTTCTATTGTCAAAACTGGACTGGAGTAAAGAGAGTGCCGGATAACACATATGGAGCTGGATAGTTAAAGTTGAAAGGTTCTTTTGGAGAAACAGAGGGAGCAGATATTTTAATATCACTTGTGAATTTCCAGTAAAATTAAAATCATTATTACTAATACAAAAAATATACTCTTAACTTCACTACTGCATTAACCAACATGCTTTTCATAATTAGCATCCAAATTTTTCATACATACTGTATAGTGAAACAACTCTTTCTCTCCACACACACACACAAACACACACACATACACATACATGCAGAACACACATGCATACTGACAACTAGGAAATGAATATTCAAACAATGAAGACCTAGGGAGGATTTTTAATACTCAATGCAGCTAGCTAAAGCACACAGAGATTCTTCAGCTTTTTACTGAATTCCTTTAGGCTTCTTTATCTCAATTTTCTCTTGATGCACAATAATGAGAGATCTGCAGATATTTCCACAAGAATAGTATTCATTATGTATACATATACATATACATATACATTTTGAAAAAAGGATTCAGCAGTATGGAGTGGCATATCCACCACCATTTACTTTGAAATGTTTTATATGATATTTTGGTAGCCATCCTTTGCTTCTAACAATGTTGTAAGGTTTGGATATTGTAAATGTTGAAAAACTATAATCCTACTCCTGTTGGTAGATAATACATTGGCATTTTGAATGAACCATAATAAATGATTCACACTGCTAAGCAAAAAACAAATAACTTTATTATTGGGCAATATGTAAGTCTATCCATTTACAGCTGAAAAAAAGGAAGAAAGGCAAATTATATTACCGCCATTTTCCCATTACATTTTAACATAATTTCTCAGATACAACTCCTCCCAAAAAAGAAATTTTATTAAACACTTCCTACATTCTTCATCTCTAGAAATAATGGAGGATTCTCAATTATTTGTTCATATTTGCGGTGGACAACATATAAATTCTTGCCTCTGCTGAAGAAAAGATAGCAGTTACAATTAATGTTGAAGTAGGCAGAACATGTACTTCAGAATCACAGTCATAGACAATTTTCTAAATATGTATCAGTCTATTTCTTATGTGTCAAATAAAAAAAGAATCAGTGTTCCTTCTTGTTAAACATGTTAGTTATTTTGAATGATATTCATAAATTGAAGAATATTTTAGAAAGGTTTAAGTCAAAAATAATTGTTAAGAGCCTGGAAAAGTACTACTGAAGAGAAAAGATTGGTTTCACGAGCTCTGCAATTGATCAATTTTTTAAAAGACCGATAATGTAAAAATGACACAAACTGTCCCTTTAGCACAGACTTCATAACATTTTACACTATGGTATGTGAATTTTTTATAGGGGGTTGTTTCTTTGTTCATTTTATTTATTTATTTATTATTATGTTTATAATTACAGTTTTATCAGCTAATGATTTTGTTGGATATTGTTTTCTTGTGATTTATTGTACATTGTTTTCACTGTATTCCTTTTTCATGCATTGTAATTTTTTAATGTTACAATTTCCTATTTCAATTTACAAGTGAATGTTCACACATCTATATAATCCTGCATAATATATCTACATTTTATTAAAAAATAACTCCCACTCTACATCATTAAAAAAAACCCATAAAACATATTAAAAAGATAAAATCAAGTTAAAAATATAAATCTGCAGTAATACAGTAGGAATAGTGATAATTGATATGAGCAGTGATGACCACAAGCCATTTAATTTTTTTCCCCCTGGAATAAACTAATACAGAAACAAGTCAGCCTTTAATTAATTAATTAATTAATTAATTAATTAATTAATTAATTAATTAATTAATTAATTAAATGTTTTGGCTGCCCATCTCCAGTGGACTCTGGGAGGTGCACAAAGCTAAAAGAAATATAAATACAAACAGCCTTGATAAAATGCTTTAGTAACAAAATCCACAAAACAAAACAAAATAAAGCAAAACAAGGGCCATTAAACAAATAGCAGACATCAACCCCAGGTCTGGGACCATTGACAGGTTTTCAAACCTTTCCAGAATGGTAGAAGAGAGGGTGCTGTCTTTACCTCTGGAAAGATGCTGTTCCAGAAATGGAAACACGCCCACATTAAAAGAGATTTTGCTTGTCTGTTCTGTTTTAGAAGGCAATATTACTTTAGCTTCCCTTTTTCATTTAATAACAGATATTTTCCACGCGTATACTTGGCATGAAAAGACCTATAGCTGCTTTAACTTCCTTTGCAAAGGTATTTAGCTGTTCTAGGAACAGCTTAAGAACAGAATGTTCCCCTGACTGCCTTCACCCCACTTCACTGAATGATTTAACTAGCCCATTAGTACTGTATAGTGCAGGGATAACAACATTGGCTGAAATACATGTGGAAAACCTGGTTTTCCTGAAAATGAAGAGGAATAACTTGGTCATTAAAATAATTACTTCTATTGGTTGTAATTTATATATTCATGGATAAATGAATACAATACAGGCATTTGAGATGTTTTATACTTTAGATATGCAGTTGGCTTTGGTACTGATAATACAGAATTAAGAAGTCATATGCATAAATGAATAGAAGCTCATTTATTGTTTTTCTATCCCCAGCTTGTTGAGTATATTTATTAGTGAGAAGAAAACCAGATCTCTTGCAAACATGTTTATTGGGAGTTAAATCCTGACTAGAGTAGCCTAGTAATATGGTAAGTTTTGTATTCAGGTGTTATAATTCTACAAGGAAGAAACAGCAACAAAGAAAATCTGACAGCAGCAACTCATATCATGTTTTATGGATTCACATAAATATGGTAAACCAAAGTAAAGCTAAACATATCTCATTGTGTAAAGTAAGAAATACTTTCCTAAAAATCAATCCATATGGGAAAAACCCTGTTATGTGCTTAAGAATGTTTTTTTTTTTTTAGTGGCAAGCCAAGCCTTGCTCCTCCTCTACTATCCACATGCATGCACATATAAAAGTCATGCTTAATTTACTATTTGTTCATTCCATTCCATTCATAAGTGGCTGGCTGAGAATTCTGGTTCCAATGCCCAAATTATTTCAAGAAAAAGGAAGGAACACAGCAACAGGAAGAGGGCTTTCTAATTTATTACGTCCCTTCTATTTTAAAACATTTACAAAAAAAACTGTTGAAAACATTTACTTGCAGACGCTCACCACACTTTTTTTTTAAATAAACTTTCACATCAGTGAAGAACCAATGTTTATAAATTCAGTACAACTGATTTGTTCTGAATCATTTCATTGGGATATATGAATACAAGTTCATTGGTCACTGTAGAATAAACATTTTAAACCAGAAATCTGTATAGTATGAGGCTAACCTATCCCCCATTTATACAGTTCATCTTGGATAGATAGGTTTTGCTGTTGCAACAAGTTATCAGTGGCATAGAGATAAAATCAAACTGTCAATTCAGGAAGATACATCAAAATAACTCTTGAATGTTTTTGAAGGGGCACTCTTTGCCATCTTATAAATGTATTGCCTGAAGCAGTTCAGTGGAATCCAAAGCTGGAATCAAAAGCTAAGCTGTTCTCTGGCTTTCAAAAGTAAACACACAATCCTCAGCAGCAAGTTTCTTTCTCTGTAAAATATGTACAATTAAACAGATTCCTGTACATGAACACAAGGCACTCTTTACTATGTGGATTCTAAAGCCAAATGGACTTGCTAAAAAAATGCTTAGCCTTAATCCGATCTACAGTAAATTTGTAACAACTTTAGAATTTTGAAAACAACAAACATTAGTGCCTTAGAGCAAAAGCAGCAGTTACAAAAGCAGCTACAAATATATAGAGAGAAATGTCATATTAATATGGAACCTGAAAGAGGAATGTTGATTATTAGGTTCTCTGGAGGCTAACCAAATGTATTTTAGGTACTTCCCTGAAGTTGCAATGATGTAGACCTCTTATACAGCCTCTCATTCTATTTATTTTTAAACCTTATTTTAACCAGACATATGTTTTATCAGAAATGCTTAACAGTCCTCTTTGTTAGAAAGCACCTTGTGATATTTTAGGAGAAAAAAAACCACAACAATTTTCTTTTCTGGTTTTAATGTCTTAGTGATAAGTTGGGGGGGGGGATTGTTTGTTTTTTGCATTTTTTCTTTTTCTCAAATTCATCCACCAATTTTTAATCAAATACATTTTTTACAAGAAGAGCGAGTAACCCTGGCATCTTGATAGAATTTTAAAGTCCCTTGGTATATATTTTATTTATTTTTACATAAATTTAAGAGAACACCCAACTGCAATTGCCTCTGAGCACTATTCATAGTATAAAGGACCTATTCTTCCCCTGGCATTCACTTTTGAGAGAAAGAGAGAGACAGAAAGGAAAAAAAAGATTAGATAGCAGATGATGGCTTTACATAATGGAAAGATTGTATGAGAGATAAAGGCTTATAAAAGATATATATTTTTTAATTTAGTCTTTCTCTAGGCAGGTGCTTGTATGAAAGAAAACTAAAAATAATCTTTATTTAAAATGCTTTTTTTCCATTATGAAAAGAAAGTGGGTCACAGAGATACCTGAAGTGCACAGGTCATAGTCAGAGCTGAACTGAGAGGGGACGGAAGTGATGAAGGCCCTGCAAAGGCCAGTCTACCTACTAGGAAGCATGATTACACAGACACATGCCAAGTAAGTAATTTAGGTCAGTGACCCCCAACATTTTGGCCACCAGGGACCGGTTCTGTGGAGAGAGGTTTTTCTGTGGACCGGAGGGGGCGTGGTTTTGCATGCTGCCTGCATCCCACGGATGGGGTTTCGCTTGTTTGTGCAGACCAGTTTTTGGCATGCCGCAGCCCGATGCCAGTTCATGGACGGTGTTGGGGACCTCTGATTTAGACAAGGAAACATGATTAAAGTGGAGAATCCCTCTGCTAATTATTTTAATATCTACCTTTAACATTAGTAGTAGTATCAGTGGATTTTTGGATGCAGGGAGCCATAATGTAGTTTGATTCCAACAAAAGGGTGGTAAAAAAAAGAGAGACAGATCCATCTTTTTTTGTTCTGCCCCTCGCCTTTCTGCCACTAAGATTATTGATAGATTGTTACCAGAGAAGTGTGGCCCTTGATGCAGAAAAGATTCTTATTTGCAGTTCTACAGATTTGCTGCCTAATGTTCAAAACAGATTCTGATGTACCTTTTAGGAAATAAACTGGTACAGAATTTTAGACTGCCATATGGAAGACTAATGCACATTTACTTTGCATGTGTGTATTTTAGGACTCATTGTCAGCAAGATGGATGTGGATGCATTTATACATACTGTATATGCACATACAGTACTGCACATGTGTGTGTGTGTGCACATATTGTACACACAAATTGATATATAATGTAATCACATCTTGAAATGCCTTCAGTGTAGGAGCTGCAGCATAGTTGAAATGGACCTTTGTGGCCAAGTAGTCACTGAATGAATGAGTTAACAAATTTTGATTATCAATATGGCTAAGAAGTTTCAAAATGATTTTCTTATAATAATATCTAAATGCATGATTTTGTAACTTGATCTTGATCCACAAAATCAGGGAGCTGTGCAGGAATTGCCTGAATATTATTCCCTATATATATATATATATTATAAAAACATAAAACATATGAAGGAAAATATAATATTTGAGTGCATGATAATCTGCCTCTCCATTTTGCATCTAGGTGATTCAGCAGTACAATTATTTTTTACCAGTGGCTGAGTAGCAATGCATAATTTCCATCCTTGGATTGACTGCAAAAGAATTTAAGAGATTTGGAGTAAGAGTCAGCATCTTATGGATGTAGGGCCTTTAGATGAAAAACCGATCTAAGAAATACAAATAATTTAAAAGAATCCAATGATCATTTTATTATTTTCAAAGCTGCAGGCTATAGTAAATCAATGCTCTCTTGCACCCAGGAAAATCAAAAGCAAGACCCATAAAGTTACATAGACCTTACAGGTATGTTGATCAAAGACTGAATATGTATATATTCTATGTAATGAATTACTTTCTGACAGATAAAGGATGCAAGAAAATTAGAAGGAAGACAAGAATATCATTTAAAATGTGAAGATACTACAGTAACATTCTTTGAAGTGCAATACTATATAGCCTTTGATATACAAGAGGTGTCAAGTCTAATTGTTATTGTTAACAAACTGACTCTATCCTTAGCTGTGGAAAGAGGAAAGATAAGACATTACTACCATGTTCCTTTGTTTGCTGCATTTTGCTAAAGACATATATTCTATAAGTTTTTTGAGTCATTGAAAGAACAGTGGCACAAATATAAAGAATCCTATAATTAAATTAAAGGTAATGTTTTACATTTAGGCAACAAAAATCAAACACACAAGTATAGGATAGTACCTGGCTTAACAGTAGTAACTGCAAGAGGGAGCTTGAATTCCTAATGGACAATCACTTAAATATGAGCCAGCAGTGTCTGCAGCTGCCAAAAAAGCTAACACAGTCCTAGGCTGCATTAACAGAGAAACAGAATCAAGATCACATGATCTGTTAATATCACTTTATAATGACTTGGTAAGACCACACTTGGAATATTGCATCCAGTTTTGGATGCCACAATATAAAAAAGATGTTGACACTCTAGAAAGAGTGCAGAGAAGAGCAACAAAGATGATTAGGGCACTGAAGGCTAAAATATATGAAGAATGGTTGCAGTTTAATGAAAAGAAGGACTAGGGGTTACATGATAGCAGCATTCCAATATTTAAGGGGCTGTCAGAAAAAAGAATGGGTCAACCTATTCTCAAAAGAACTTGAAGGCAGGACAAGAAGCAATTGATGGAAACTAATCAAGGGGAGAACCAACCTAAAACTAAGGACAACTTTCCTGACAGTTAGAACAATTAATTAGTGGAATGACTTGCCTCCAGGAGTTGTGAGTGCTCCAACACTGAAATGATATAGGGCAGGGGTGTCAAACTCACAATGTCACATGACGTGTCGTGATATATTGCGACTTTTTTCCCATTGCCGGCAATGGGGTGGGCGTGGTTTCAGCATGACGCATCCAACCTGCGGGCCGGCAGTTTGACACCCCTGATATAGGGTTTCCTGCTTGAGCAGGAGGTTGGACTAGAAGACCTCCAAGGTCCCTTCCAACTCTGTTATTCTCAATATTGAACTTCATTTAATTCATCTGCAGTCATATGTACCTCTTCCCTAATTTCAAAAGCTGTGGGCAATTACTCCATTGGACAAGGGAATGCCAAAGAAGAAAGAATCCATGCTCAGTCTTTAATATATATTAAGATCTATATAACTTTATGGTTTTGCTTTTGACTTGTCTGGATGCATAGATTAACTGTAGCCTGCAGTGACATGTACAAATGTAACAAATGTATATATTTGATATTGCACCTCCTAGTCTCTAACTTTGGTCCCTCCTATTCTAGATGATGATGATCATGATGATATTGCACCAAGCACTTAAGGTATCTTATATCAGTGTCTCCATTTAGTTTATCTGCAGTAATTTTAGTAAGTTCAGACCCTAAAATTGCCTTCATTTTTTTAAATGGAAACCTTTTTCAGGGTTCGTGTATTATTATAGATTCTTCATTTTATTGTTTAATGTATTAAGTATGACCAACTCTCCCAAATATCTAAGGTAACCCACCATATTGCAGGCAGATGCTAGAAAATATTTTTTTTCCAAGATAAGCCCATTTTGACCTAAATAGCAAACAAACCTTGACATCCTCATGCATATTAAATATGTAAGGTACAATTTAAATAAGATAAATTGGTGACATAAGAGATATTAAACTGCACTTCATTTCCTAAGGAATCTGTTCTTATGATGCATGAAATGAAGAAGAATAGTAACCTTTAATATCCATCCATACTGATCAATTTCTTCAAGTTGTCAAAATAAAATAGCAACAAAAAATTATGTGCTGACCTTCTCTAAAACAATACCTTCTCAAATATAAGCTCAAAGTGTCTCTTCACATTCGGATGGGTGTTTAAATTTTCCCTTGATTTTTATACAAAGCTAAACTATCTGATAAAACACTACTGTAGAAACATTTTCCAGCTTCAAAGCCCACTTGGGGATATGGAGAGAAAAGACCAATACCATGAACATGTTTTAAAAAATCTTTTCTGAATAGCTGATAGCTTCTGAAAACAGGCAGTTTTGAAACTTTTAACAGTTCCTTGGGAATTGGAAAGGGAAAAAATGTCATTATTATAGATGACCTTTTTTAAAAAAAAAAGTCATCTGATTAGTTCACAGATTCTGGAAATAATTAATTAAACATTGCCTTTGCAGGGAAAGGTTTTGTCAAGGGTTACAAAAAGTAGATAGGAAAGTCAGACCAGGACTAGTGAGTTAACCCCAAAGTTACCTGCAATGCAATTGTATGCACACTAACTCAGATGTACAAATATTTTATTGCATATAAAACTGCAGAATTTCTCTCTCCATCCCATGAATCTCAAAACTGAGCCATCTGAAGAAGAGCAAAAGTATATTATTAGAAATATGTATTGCTCTCCAGAAATAATAAATATCATCTGTAACTTTAGGAGTGGCTGGAAAGATTAAAAATGGCTAGTGAATTATTGACCAGATATCTTGCATTATGTGCTGCCTGCACATAAAAATGAATTTATGGACTAGGGAGAGGATGCCTGGGTCATTTGTGTTGTGCTTCAAATATTCTTTCTTGTAAAATGCTGCTCTGAACAAAGATCCATTCATTTTTTTTAAAAAAAAAAAGTACGGTGAGCATATTCCCAAACTGGTCACTATGTTTTCATATTCCAGTGACTTTCTAATGTTTTGGCTTCCTGTTGCTTTATGAAAGCATTTGCTTTTGTGTGATTGCTTTCTGCTTTTTTACTGAAGCCAAATGCATAAACAAATTACATCTCACTCCCGCTTCCTGGCCTCCCACAGACAATCCTACTTCATTCTTATGTGGGATGTAGCATTTAGCACAGCAAGCAATTTGTGATGTGGCAAGATGTGTGGCAAATGTTGTAAGGTAACCCAAAGGCTGTTTCATTCAGTAGTCTGAATGAGCAAACCTAAATTGACTAAGACGTAAAATATATCTATAAATGCACTTTTTAAAAAACATCTGTACAATTAGGCTGCCTTTGCTTAACTACAAAAGGATTTTGAGGTTTTATTGCATTATCAGCAGTTTCTATATTTGTTTTATGCAGAGATACTAGAAAAAGCTTTTTCAAAATTTTTATCATTATGGTTTTGTCACTATACCCTAAGGACAATTTTTTAAAATTATTTTTTGAATCTTGAAATAGATTGAATCAAATTGGTCTTTTTCAGATGGTGATTCACAGACCTAAATTGAATCAGACTCCTTTCAGCCATAATTCTCCAGTTCAGTTTAGGGCTGATCCACATAGGCCTACAGACTATTGTACATTATACAATGCATTAACAGTCAATAAAATATATGCCAGGTTTGATCTGTGTTAAAGAAGAGCAAGACTTTAGAATTCTTTATTGGCCAAGTGTGGTTGGACACACAAGGAATTTGTCTCCAGTGCATAAGTTCTCAGTGTACATACAAGTAATAGTGATAATCATGATCATAAACAACATGAAAATGCATTCATCATAAATAATAAAACACAACACTTCATCATAAATCATAAGATGCAACACTTAGTGACTGTCATAGAGTACTAGCTAAGCAAACAACATAAATCATACTTGGATACTAAAAAACAATATAAATTGTAAGATAATAATAATAATAACAATAACAACAACAATAATAATAGAGTTGGAAGGGACCTTGGAGGTCTTCTAGTCCGACCCCCTGCTCAGGCAGGAAACCTTATACCAAGCAACAAAGTTATAGTCATAAGAAGATAAGGATAGGTAATAGGAAAGATGAGGAGTATCATAGTAATACAGCTTTACTAAGTAGTTTGACAGTGTTGTAGGAATTAGTGATGGCACGGGAGAAAAAACTGTCCTTATGTCTAGTTGTTCTGGTGTGCAATGCCCTATAGAGTCGTCTTGAGGGAAGAAGTTGAAATAGTTTATATCCAGGATGTGAAGGGTCTGTAGATATTTTCACAGCTCTTTTTCTTGCTTGTGCAGTATACAGGTCCTCAATGGAAGGCAGGCTGGTAGCAACTGATTTGTTAATCTAGAATATATCTCTATCATCTATCTTAAAGTTTTGAAAATTAAATAAGTACAGTGGCCTTATCAGGGCAGGACTCTTAACAATTTTGCTGGAGCTGTAGTGGAACTTTGGAGGTTTTTGTGAGAGCAGCAGGGAAAGAGGATTATTTCCCCACTAAGCCCTTTTTCTGTTTGTACAAGACAGTGGACTGGAGTAGTTAAATATAGCTCTAAACAGGTCTGTGGTTGTTTAAGGTTAAAGCTATTCTCTTTACTGCTGACTGGAATTATAGAGTTCATGTGATACATTAACTCTGACCCCAATAGGATGTCAGGTGAAAAGGGCCATTAGGATGTTTTGAGAAGCTTTATTTGTTTAGACTTTTTCTCTCATTTCTGCAAACCTTTTGTTTCTTGGAGAATTCATTTCAATTCTCTTAACTGTAACCACAGAAGTCTTTTTATTAGAAAAGTTACATATAACAATGTCACCGGACTCATGTGTTCTATTTATTTAAAATAATAATTTGAACCCACCCTTCACTAGATAATTTCTAAGTGATATAGAGAATAAAACAGGGGGGGAAATCCATTATGAAAACAACTATGAATAAACCATTCATACAACTTATATTAATAAAAGTATTACATTTGATTTCAGAAAAACACCTGAGCAAAACATATGTATAGAAGTATGTATGTACTGTATGTATGTATTCATGTATGTATGTAGACACACACACATTCCACCTCAGCAATAGGTATGCAAATTACCAGCACAGCCCATCACAAGATTGAAATCCCATAGGCCAGCTTGGAAAACAGTTATTCACTTAATATCTACCCACTTTAATCCCAAGAAAGCCTGGAGAGAGGAATGGTCCAAGGTACCTTCTTATGGCCTGACCGTTATGATCCCTCTACCAAACCACCTGGTTTTCACCTGCCTCACTTTGTCTGGATGAAATTGAACAGAATTAGGTGTGGAAGAAGTGCCTCTGCCCTGTATCA
The DNA here is from genome assembly GCA_023970755.1 of Azemiops feae. Lineage (NCBI taxonomy): Eukaryota > Metazoa > Chordata > Lepidosauria > Squamata > Viperidae > Azemiops > Azemiops feae. Next base: position 123,316 of record JALGBA010000376.1, read on the forward strand.
ATAGGGATGGAAAGATTCCCCTTGTTATTATTGCGGTGCTGGTATGCAAATTATTAAACATATTGTGCAAGACTGCCCACAATGTGCATATCTGTTTCCCTAGAAAATCTGCACAAAGCAATGCCAAAAGCAAATGCCTGAATATCTGAATTGGATGTCCAGTTATGAGACCATTGCCGTACCCCCATAGACGTTTTGTATAAATTTATGTGGGTTGTATTTATTTCTCTTCTGTCATTATTCATCATCATATGCTAAAATAATAATATGTCTATGTACGCTGAAAATTTAATTCTGAAGAAGGTCAGACTAAGTAGCTAAAATTGGTCTTTTATAAGTGTGCACTCTGTCTGCAGTATGGAGCATCACTAACAAAAACCTCCTTATTGACTGTAGCAATCTAATAGGTCTAACAGGTAGTATTTCAAGTAATCTAGGCCAAATTATTCAAGACTCGGGTTAACAATATGATATTGAAGTTTAGCATCTGACTTTCATCTCAGCAATAATTTCTTGTAGGTAAGTGTGTTAGAAGAATATAGTCTACATCATAAAACCAGTTTGCCAGACTGAGAACTATTTCTTTTAATAGTCAGTAATTCACAGCAATTGCATATTCCTCTTTTTTATATTTAATGATCTGAACTATTCACATGTGCAATCATAAGGCACAACCATTAGTCAGACTTCAACCAAGTTCAGTGAACCAGAACCACAGAGTCACTGCTCTGCAGCATATGATTAAGTGAAATATTCAGCTTTGAACTTGCAGCACATAAATAATTAAAAGTGGAAGGGAAATGAATTGAGAAAAGGAGAGTCACCCTAAAATATAAGACTAGTGTTGTAATGTTAGTATCTCTGAAGGTTTGCTCTAGCAAGAGAACAAATGCAATGTTAAAATCATTTCAATCCTCATTTTGCTAATAAAATATGTTCAGGGCAATAAGAATTCCTTCTCTCTCTCTCTCTCTCTCTCTCTCTCTCTCTCTCTCTCTCTCTCTCTGTGTGTGTGTGTGTGTGTGTGTGTAAGTGTGTGTGTGTGTGTAAGTGTGTGTGTGTAAGTGTGTGAATATGAATGTCTCTCTGTGTTAAATGCAATGCTTCCTCAGATCCATTGACAGGGCACTTCTGTTTCTGGACAAACAAGGTAACCTGAAAGAGAAAGGAGTGACTTACAAGATTTATATCTATTAAGGGAGTCCAACCCCAGGAGACTCCAGAATCCAAAAAAATTACTGAATATTTTAGGAAAGCTCAAATGACTGTGGCCAATAGACTTGTCAAGCCAACAGTTTTGCTGTGATCCTTAAGGCTTTCCAGTGCCAAAAGAAGTCATGCCTTCTTGGGAATCAGCAAAGGCATTTTTTTTTCTACCTGTCACAACCAACAGGCTTCTTTCAAGAGGTGAAAAGTTTACTGATATTTTCTTCATTGAATAAAATATGTGACAGAACTTTCCAGTTTTGTGATCTATCAGTTATGGAAGTCTGGGAATATATACAAAAAACTTGTAGCTAGGTGACCTAGAGTGTATTCTCTTAGCTTATATCCTCCGTGCTTTCTAAAGTCAGCTAGGGATAATTTTATTTTTATAAATCCATTTCATTATGGCTTCAGATTTATTTTGCTATTGTAGATGACCACCTTTAGAAGAGATATAAGATATATCAGATCTTCTGGCTATGCTTACATGAAATTCATAAATGAATTAGGGAATGTGATTAATATGTCATATGTGATATAACCAAATGAGTTAATTATGTTCCAGAACTAATCTAAAGAGATTTAGACCTCAAATAATTCTGGAACTATTTGAGCTAAATGATTTCCCACCTAACAACTAGACTATTTACATCAACAGTAAAAGAACAAGCAATAACAAAACATGCTGTAGACCAGGGGTGTCAAACTGCCGGCCCGCAGGCCAGTTGCATCATATGGAGGCCGCGCCCATCCCAGCAAAGCAGAAAAAGTTGTGATACATTGCAACACATCACGTAACACGGCGAGTTTGACACTCGTGCTGTAGACACTTGGTACAACAGACATGAAGGCCTTGAAAAAGATATTCAGATGACATGGTGTGCCTCTACCCGCAATGATCAAAATAATGTAAGCAACACTTTTTCCTGTGACACTCTGTGGAAGCAAAAAATGGAAGATACAGTATAAGAAAGAATATTGATGCATTTGAACTTTGACGGTGAGAATAACATGGACAGCTGAGAAAAAGAACCCGAATCAATCACTGAATAAATCAATACAGATGAGGCACAAATGAACACCTCAAGTTATCCTATTTTGGACATATTATTCAAAAACTTAGCTCTCTGGACAAGGCTCTGATGCTTAGAAAGGGAAAACAAAAGAGAAGAGAAGGTTGACCAAGAGCAAGGTAGATGGACTTAGTTATAGTGGCAGTGAGTGCACTGTGGGAAGATTTGAACAACCAGATTAAGATTATGGGCAAATGGTAGATGGAAAAGGGATAGAAAGTAGGAGATTGATCCTATGTACTAGCTTATAAAACCTCATATGTTTTGGTATCAAAGTATTTGCAGGTTTGGAATTTACCCACTTAACTATAAATATTGATTTGTCAAGTATCAAATTTTGTCAGAAATTACAAATTAAATGTTCTCAGGATTTCTTCCAAAAATATTTCAACCTTTAGAAATTTATCACAATATCCAATGAAGCAAAAAACATCTTGCTTAACATTATCAGTTTTCATTTATACTCACAGAAAATTATTAGGTGTGTTCCAGAATGCTTTCTGAACTGACAGTAACCGGACTGAAAGGTGCTGAGAATGTATCACATTAACTAAATCTGCACTCAAAAACATGTCCTTGAATCAAGGAATATTTTCTTGGAACATTTAGTGCTGATGTACAGTAAGGGATTCAAATTGTAGTAAGATTAGTCTTCTAGTATGTAACCATTTCATTTTAGATTATTACATCTCAGAAATATTAAACTGTGTAATTTTTTTGTACTTCACCAATTCAGCAGAAAATTAAATTACCCAATTTCTTGGACAAAATGAAACTACCAATCAAATGCCTTTTTAAAAATTATATTTATATTTGTATATATCCTCAAAGTGCTGCATGTAGCATGCAGTTTATTAAATCCAGATTTTTACTAATTTTAGCTAAATTTCAAATTGTTGTCAGAGTACAGGGAATCTATATATTGCAAGTCTCTGAAGTATTGTTAAAAGCATCTGGTTGTTTGGGTAGAATGTGCCAGTATTTTTATTTCAGGCAGAAATAACATTCCACAGAAGAAACTGTTGCTCAATCAAAAGCCCTAATGCCCATATAAGGCTACTGGAAGTTTTGAATGAAGGTAAAGCTTTTTCTGAAGTTCCCAACTAGTGGAATAATGATTAAGTTTCCAAATGACATAGCTAAATTTGTGCTTGGGAATCCTGTCTAAAGGGGGGGGGGAGTCAAAGCCTAGATTAGTAACATCAGTGACATTTCCTTTTCCTGCAAACAGCCAACAGGGAATATGTGCACTTATTCACAAAAAAGCAGCAGAAATACATACCACATGGGATTGAAGCATTACTGGAGAGTCACAAATAGTTGGAAAGGTCTGCTCTTATGCAATTCCTTACGTCAATAAAGTTTTCCTTCATTCTTTTTTTTCTTTTAAAAATCCCATGAATCATTAAAACTGGAAAAGGAAAATGTAGCAGATAAATAATATTTCTCCACCAGAGCTAGGTCCTTTTGTAAGCAAATGACCTTCTTTTTTTGCAAGGATAAGCAGGACAGTTGGTAGATCCAAGTGTTAAAATATGTTATAGATTCCTTTTATAAGATTGAAAATTACTTTATACTTCTAAAAATAAAGTAACATATTTAGACACAAAATGGCTTCACCTCCAAATAACCCAAATGTTGTATATTCATGATAGTTGTCAGTATTCAGAAATGTCTCTTGGTACACAAACATTCCCTGTTTGAAAAAATAAGACAAAACTAGAGAGCTGGCTTGCTGCAAAGTGCCCATACCATACTTATTTGTAGGAAGTCTGGACCCCACCAAATAGAGCATATAAGAGAGCTAGCTGGTTTTCTGATAAATAGATATTTGGCAGAGGTGTTAGAATAGTTGTCTCAAATGGCGCTTTGCACCACAGAAGCAAGAGATTGCCTTATTGTGGCACAGAGGCAACACCATTTATTGCTATCATATTACTTCAAAGCCTCAATTGTCAATTCCATTGTGCAGAGAATTCTGACCTTGCATTGTACATTTACAAAAGCCATTTGCTATGTTACTGATAACTGATACAGGTTGGCCACTTAATTTTTAAATTACATTGCTGTGTATTTTTGAAAAACAGACACATTTCCATAGGCCTACTATTTTGTAACCATTGACTCTTTTGAATCTCTTACATCTTCCACAGTAGCTATTTCGTGAATGAATCCATTATGTGCTCTCAGAATTTAAATATATCTTGGGACAAAAGGTTGTCTATCCTAGTACTGCATCATAGTTTTGAATCTCTTAACACCTAGTAAAATTGTGCTATGATGCCAAAAATGTAGGGATGCTCCTAGTAAGTAGCATTTTTCTAGTAATACATATAGTAATTTGCAGTGCTTTTTTTGTAAAATAAAAAGGTGCCGGAACTCACATACGTCATACAACCCGCCTTGCCTATCCTACAAGGTTCCATCCAAAAAAGGTGCCGGAACTCCGTTCTGGGCGTTCTATGAGAAAAAAAGGCCTGGTAATTTGTGAGAAAATCCATAGGGCATAGTAAACAAAGAAGGATCTAAAAGTCTAAAATGACCTTTTTGTTAAATACACATCATAATTCTTGCTATAACTAGATTTTGTACAGAAGACCTGTTACAAATCCAAAGATGTTATGAAGATTTATAAACTAAAGTATTTATAAAGTAAATTTGGCTATTGTTTTTAAGCTGCTACTCTGCTTAAAAATAAAATAAAAAAGTACAATAAACCTTGAAAACCATTTTGTCTAATCCCTGCCCATCAGAATCCACTATCTTAGCATTTCAAACAGATGGTAATCCAGCTTCTCTTTAAACAGTTCCCGCAGTTAGTTCATCATTTTTCCTGTTGTCCAACAAAAATCTATTTGTTTGTAATTTATCATCTTAGTCACTCTTCTCTGCACATCATCATTTGTCTATATCCTTCCCATATGGCAGTGCTCAGAATTGGACCTTAAATTTTCCACCTAGCAGTGGGTGGATGTCAATCTTACCAGGTACATCCGATCACATGTTATCTAGCCTGCAAGAAAACAATCAAGCTCAAAGAGCACAGATCCAATCACATAGACTTGATTGGACATGACTATATAAACTAATTCTATTTTATTGTAAAGCCATATTAACATAGTCTTGAAGTCTGAAATTATAATTGTCCCATAGTCACCACAGCCCAAGGGAGAGTCTCTTCTGAGACTTTTGCTCTGCCCAGTTATATAGCTACAGGCCATGTTGTCTCTAATCTGACCATTCCTTAGGCCAGGGGTGTCAAACTGGTGGTCCGTGGGCTGGATGCATCATACACAGGCCACGCCAACCCCAGCTCCGTAAAGGCAAAAAACATCACAATACGTCACGATACGTCATGTGACGTGATCGAGTCCTAGGCAGTACCATCTTTCAAGGTCTTTCCCACATATAATTATAATAGTAGATTTATAGATAGAGCAATATCCAAGCCTAACAAGGAACTTCCTGGCTATGACAGCTATTAAGCAATAAAACAACCACCCCTTTAAAGTTGTGGGTGTTCCATCACTGAAAGTTTTCAAAAAAACCTGGACAGCCATTTGTCCAGACTAGTATGAAGAGTTTTAGCATTGGGCAAAGGATTAGACTAACAGACTTCCAAGACCTTTTCAGCCCTATGAATCCAGAGGCTGCTGCAGTCACATCCACATGATGAGCAACAAATAAATGTTTTTTCATTTGTTTCTTTTTGCTTTCATGTTCAGTTGTTTGGTGAGCTTGCTGTCTGGAAACCTGCCTTGCTTTTTGTGTTTTCTGAAGCTGCCTCAGTTGAATCAGCAGCAACATTTTCAGGCACATTTTGTTAAGCAAATTTCTGAGAATAATATAAGTAACATCAACTTGATATGGGTTATTTCCTGATTGTGCATGCATCAGATCTACCTGCTTTTTTTGGGGGGGGGGTTTAACAAGAGTGTCCATGCAAATAAAGATTTCATCAAAATGCTGAAATAACCATTGTGACATCAAAGAGTAAGCTTTGAGCCTTATGTACTTCTTTATGAGATAAAGGCAAAGGTGGCAAAGTTCCGTAAATTGCTCCCCCATCCTCACCAGAGATATCCCTTGTACATAATGTTTTTCAACTTGTCAAACATAACTACAAAGAAACAAGAAAGAAGCAAAGATTTCGGAAAAGCATTTCTATTATTATTCAGGAGAAGAAAACATAATCTTGGAAACTGTAAGAGTAAATTCCCAGGCAAACGTATAGTGAGTCAATTAAGGCAGAGTCTCTCTGAAATGCTTTCTTTGCATGGCACCCATAACTGGGCTATATTGTTTCTTCTCATATAAATTGAACTTCCCCTTTCCCACTTTCTCTCATAAACTCTCACACAGCTGAAGATAATGTTTATTTTAGAATGTTATAAAACTTGGCCTTTTATAGCATTATAAAAACTATGTTCCAATAATTGAGGAGGGCAAGAGTAAAGGTGTGGGTGGAACCAGGAAAGAATTAAATTTGATTTAATGCATATTGATTTAATTTAATTATATATAGGTATTATGCTTATCCACATAGTAACTTTTATGAAATATAAATCTGACTATATTTCATTAAAGAACAAACAATAATCAGAATGTCAGGCATCATTCTTGCTTTAAATAAAATGTTCATTGAAGAATTGAAAAAATAAGGATTAAAGCAAGAAAACAGAAATAGTTGAAAAAGAGCTTCCATCATTGAAATATAACTTCGCATCAAATTTTAAATACTACTTACATAAACTAATACAATGAAAGTCCCTTTGTTTTAATAACTTTAAACTGTAAATAATGAAGGTACTCTGTGTTGTTCTTTGGAAATAGAGTATCATATAATAAAATACATGAGATAAATGCAAATACAGTGGATATACTGTAGAAAGTATATCCATGTTAACATGCCAGGTTTTTGAGATGTTAAAAAAAAAGTCAGAACAAGATAAATCACTTCAGAATTTTTTCCATGTTTAATATAATTATATACAATTCAATTGAAAAACAAATTGAAATCTTTTAGGGGGGAAAATAACAACAACAATAAAATCTTATAATAAAAACCAGGAGACTATGAGCTCTAGTCCTATCTTAGGCATGAAAGCTGGCGGGGTGACTTTGGGCCTGTCACACTGTCTCATCCCAGCTCACCTCGTAAGGTTGTTGTTGTGGGGAAAATAACAGGAGAAAGGAGTATTGGGTATGTTTGCCACCTTGAGTTATTTATAAAAATAATAAAGATGGGAAATAAAAACAACAATAATAAACACTTATAAAGAACACTGAAAATTTTTATCTCTTATTAATTTACACTATTTGTCTAGACCAGACATGTCAAACTCGCGATGTCACGTGATTTTGTGTGACGTATCGGAACTTTCCCCCCATTGCCGGCAATGGGATGGGCGTGGTTTTGTCGTGACGCATCCAGTCCGTGGGCTGGCAGTTTGACACCCCTGGTCTAGTCTGAGATTTTAAGATTTATTGCTATGGAGAGCAATAGAAATCTGAGTCATTTCTACTGACTTGCTTGTACTGGAAGCTCTTAGATATTATGAAATCTGAATGTATTCACAACTGACTTCATTCATATGATGTAACATGTGATAAAAGCACAATCAGCTACATTTTTATGGGATAGCTAACAAAATTACCAAATTTTATGAATTCATTGTATTGAGAAGGTTGTAGACAGAAATTACAAAAGTAGCCCATCCAAGATTTCTGCTGTTTAGTACTGGTTTATTTCAGTTTCTCTGGAAATTCATCCGAAGCCTCACTGAAATCAACAGATAGAATAGAAATAGAATAATTTTATTGTCACTTTAAATGTATACTAATAGGCATACATTGAAATGAAATTTCGTTGCATTCAGCTCTCAAAGGGTCACCACCTCCAATATACACTACATAAATATGACAAAAATAAATAAATACAGAATTATGCATATACCCACATATATTATATGACATAGAGAAACAACAGTCTAGTTCAGATTATGTATACATGTGCATGGTGAGAAAAACGAATCTTGCGAGTTTACCAGACAGATGGCATAGGGAACAAAGCTATTACAGAATTGGGTAGTCCTGCTAGAAATACTTCGAAACCTCCTCACAGAGGGGAGCAACAGAAACAGACAGCAAAGTGGATGTGTGGGGTCTCTAACAATGCTTTGAGCTCTAAGCACATAGCGCTTATAAGCAGCATCCTGAATACTAGGGAGCGAGCTTCCTATGATCTTCTCAGCTGTCCTTACTATTCTCTGTATGAACTTTCTATCTGAGGCATTGCTGCCACCAAATCAGACAGTGATGTAGTTTTCAATCGTGCCTCTGTAAAAAGTGGCCAAGACAGAAGGAGAAAGATGTGCTCTCCTCATCTGAAGCAGGAAATGCAGATGCTGGTTTGTACGCTTCACTAAGGATGATGTGTGGAGAGACCAATTCAGATTGTTAGTTATCTTCCCCCAGATACTTAATACTGTTGACCAACTCTACAGCTGCATCCTTGATACTGAGTGGAGTATGACTATGCCGGCTCTTTCTGAAATCTACAATAATCTCCTTTGTTTTATCTACATTTAGAACCAGGTTACTTTTATTGCACCAGTCCACCAGAGCCTTCACTTCTTCCCTATAAGCCTCTTCACTGTCATCCCGGATAAGACCCACCACTGCCGTGTCGTCTGCATACTTCACAATATGATTCGTAGATTTGGCACAGCAGTCGTGGGTCAAGGTGAACAGTAGCAGACTCAGGACACAGCCCTGTGGAGAACCTGTACTCAAGGAGATGGAATTGGAAACTTTCTTTCCAATTTGCACAACATGGGGCCTATCAATAAGGAAATCAATTATCCAATTACGTAGAGGAGTATTAAAACCTAATAGGCCCAGTTTGTTCACCCGATGATGTAGGGGGAAGGCATGAAACCATGTAGTCCTTTACCAATCTCTCAAAACATTTCATTATAATGGAAGTGAGTGCAACTGGACGGTAATCATTAAGGTATGTGATTTTAGTTTTTTGGGGCACTGGTACAATGATTGCAGTCTTAAAACATGATGGAATCATGGCCTGATGCAATGAGAGATTGAAGATGTCTGTGAGAACAGTGGCCAGCTGATCAGCACATTCCTTAAGTACTCGCCCAGGGATATTATCAGGACATGCAGCTTTCCGAGTGTTGACTTTCTACAGCAGGGCTTTTCAACCAGTGGTACGGGTACCACCTGTGGTACATTGGTACCTGTCAGGTGATATGCGACCATCCTAGAAAAGTGGTAGCGGGGGAGGGGAATGAGCTGAACCGGTGGCAGCACTGCACAAGCCTGAGCGAGAGATGGCTGGAGCTGCAGGGCTGTCAGGGCTCAGTGGAAGCGCCAGGATCAGCGCCAGGCTCCAGCTGGAGCCCGGCGCTGATCTTGGTGCTTCTGCTAAGCCCTGAAAAAGCACCAATCAGCTGAAAGCAGCACTGATCCTGGCACTTCTGCTGAGCCCAGAAGAAGCGCCAATCAGCTGGAATGTTGCAGCATCTCCAGGGTCTTGTGATTTACATTCAGATGCTTGGCAACTGATTCATATTTATGACGGTCACAGTGTCCCAGGGTCATGTGAAGTGACCAAAACCTGCTGCAACCACCCAGCAGATGGGGGGAATAAAAACCAAACACCCCCCACCCCACCCCCACTGCCAATCCTCAACAGAAATGCTCACAACAATGAAAACCGACAGGAGGAAGAGCGCCACTGGGTGGGCAGGCAGGTGTCTTGCTCGGCTGTGGCTTGGGAGGCACCTTTTTCAGTGCCATTGTAACTTCGAACAGTCACTAAGCGAACTGTTGTAAGTCGAGGACTATGTGTACTTTATCACTTTTTTCTTTTTTTTCTTTTTTGGTCATCAAGTTTTTGACACCTTGCTAGGCGACTGGTGGTACTCGGATATTGCCATATCCTAAAAGTGGTACAATGGGTGAAAAGGTTGAAAAGCCCTGTTCTACAGGACCTTCTGAACAGCAGTTGTATCAAACCTGAGAACCTGCTCATCAGGAAGGGGAACAGCCTTCCTTGCTAGAACATTGTTTGTAGCCTCAAACCATCCAAAAAAACATATTTAGCCTGTTTAGAGAGTCTGTGTCACCCTTATATGTCAGGGAAGCTGCCTTATAATCAGTAATTACCTGAATACCTTGCCACATACGTCTCGGTCCATAGGATCTTGAAAGAAATTCTGCACTTTCTGACTATAGGCCCGCTTTGCTGATTTTATAGCACGCCTCAACTCAGCTCTTGCTATTCTAAGTGCTGCCGCATCACCTGATTTGAAAGCTGTGTTTCACATCTTCAACATTGCGCGGATCTTCTGTGACATCCAAGATGTTAACAATGCTTAAGTTGTCAAAAGAAAATAATAAATGATGAGTGTCTTAAGGACACTGAGGAATCTAAACAGAAAAATGAAGGTGGCTGCAGCAATTTTTTATTTTTTTTTAAAAAGTGATCCTCCTACGAACAGAATAAAATTTCATGTTTTTCTTGTAGTAATGCAAGTTAGTTGCTTATTTCTGAGCATTTGATAATTCTATGTTGTGCTAACTGGTTAAATAAGATTCTGATACTGCTCAAGAATACACGGTGCATAAGTATAAAAATGCATGATAGAAATATTGGAATAAGGAAAGATTCTTAAAAGGTTATAAGTTTCATATTTGCAGAATTAAAAAAAGGGAGACTTGACAACTGCAAAGACACATTGCCTGTGGTTAAAGTTCTCACTTCCGTTGACATTAACAAGGCTAATTCAACTGAAAAGGGGAAAGCCCCTTAGCATAAGATCATGGACACTTGCTGTTAAGTATTTAAATTTACCCGTTCATAATCCAGTGTTGCAATTGTTATGCGGTGTTTGAAACTGTGAGGTGTCAGAATATCAGTCCAAAATATACTTGCAGAAGTAGTTAGTCTAATCTGTTTTTCCTCCAGTTTTGATTTTCAGATAAACCTAGTATAGCAGTGTGAAATCCAATGCTCACATTATCACAACGAAAATGGTTATTGCAAGACCACAAATGAGCAGTGGTATTTTCCTCCTACCAAAATGTCTTAAAGGAATGATACCAAATGTCAAATGCATGTTAACTTTTCAGAACATTGCTTCACCTTTTAATCCTCCTTGCCTTCCACATACTTTGTATATGCTTTATCTTATATATTGGAAATAGAGATCAAATTGCTTCCTAAATTCTCTATAGAGGATCTACTTGCTACTGGTTATTTATCTATATTATGCTGAAAAATAAAATATATTAATCATATCATCTTTATGTTATTTACTTTCTAGAGTAATGGCAATAGAAATAGCATTTGTCTTGTGGTACAGTATAAATTGGGTCACATAAAACAATCTGTCTTAACAATGAATTTTTTAAAATTCAGTTAATCTGAATTTTGAATTGAACTTCAAATTCTACAGGATTGTTTTACAGGATACCTTACCAGCTAATCAAAAAATTTCCCTGAATTTTTTAAAAAAACTATAAACAAAAGAAGTTGGCATGGTACAAAGCAAGCAAAGCTTTTAGCATCATATTTGTGCAGGAATGCTTTGGGGCCCTACAAATATTTCACTGAGATGGTTAGCAAATTTTCTATTAAATGGAATTTATTCACACTTGCTATAGGAAACATTTTGTAAATAGGTAGATTTCTAGAGCAATCATTTTACAATGCATCCAGATACTTTCAAAATGGCTAAAACAGTCCTGATTCAAGAAGGTTGTCCATTTTTGAATTAATACACTTATATCAGATTATATCAGATGACCCAGATTGTTGGGGGCAATATGCTGACTCTGTAAACCGCTTAAAGCACGGTGAAGCAGTATATAAGTCAAAGTGCTATTGATATAAGTTGGAAGTGCTCCTTAATTGGCTTAGGCATTAATAAAAGCAAGACAATACCCTGATTTCAGTTTCACATTCAAAAATATATTATTTATTTAGAAAATTTATATAGCTGCCCAACTCACTATTGGTGACTCCAGGCAGCCCTATTTTTTGGCAGAATGAAGAAGCCACAGTGAGTGACAGGGGCAGAAGTAAAGGGGGATAACAATGGCAGTGTCTCAGCTGTTACTATTCAGCCCAGAACAACTATTCATCTGTCCTAGAAGACAAAAATTAGGCTTTCGCCTTCAGATTTGGCAAGAAAATTTGCTTCATTGCTAATATTTAAATAATAGCCAATTTCAAACTAGGAGGCCTTCCAAGTGTGAAATGTATCTTGTCCTTTGCCTTAGAAAAGTATACTGGGATAGGCCTAGCCAAATTTTCACTTACGTTGTAATAATGTAACACAGGGGTATCAAACTGCCGGCCCATGGGCCGGTTGCATCATACAGAGGCCGTGCTCACCCCAGCTCTGGCAATGCAAAAAGTCGCGATATGTCACGACACGTCATGTGACACGGCGAGTTTGACACCCATGATGTAACATAAGATTGATGGTCTTTCAACCCAAGGCCATGGCTTTCTAAACTCTGTTGGCTTTTTGTCATTCTAGTGACAATTCAAGGAGTCAGATGATATCACCAACGCATGTGGTTCTGCTGCTTTTCCTTATAGAGCAATTATTATGTATTTTTACATATAAATGAATATTGAACACCACAGATGTCTTTTGAACAATATGTGGGTAGATGGATGGATGGACATAGTTAATCAAATAATTAGCCCAGTGTAAACAACCTGCATGTCCAGGGGAACATGCAATTCACAGTGATCCTTGGAATACCCTTTGATTCTGATTACTAATTTTTTTTGGCAATTTCCATGAGAAAATGAAAATTGTAATATATGTTTTGAAAGAGGCATACATTCCAAAGAAAGTCCTCAAAGCTATCCCACCCAATTGTATGATGTGGTCTACCACTTTGTATCTTTTAACCATCTTTCAAAATGTAAAATACAATCAGTGGTCATACAAAAATTACCAGGTTTCAAATCTTTAATTTAAAATGTATACATTGGTTACTTATTCCCAGCATGTTTATTATTTTTGCTAGAAAATCTATAAATAATAGTTTGTACATTCAATCAAGAGGCACTACATACACAATCTACAAACTTCTCAATTGCTTCATTTTTCATGAAATGTAACTGATATACTTACAAGGGTGAAAATTATGATTGTACTCTTGTTATTTTGATGTTAGGGTTTTGCCAGATTTGTCTCAAAAACTATGTTTTCACATATATTGTTACAGACCATCTGAAATTAAATGTATTTCCAACTGTGGGGTCCTTGGTGCTGCTTGTGCTTGGTGGTTTTCTTGCAGATATTTCTGCAAGATGAACTGCACTGATGACATTACCTAATTTGTTATTGAAACATGCAAGCAAACCTCCAAACTCAGAGACCACCAAGGATCCTACAATTTAACCCTGAGCTACAAAAATTATCTTCTACTGATACTTCTTACTGTCCAATACACATCATACAGTAAGGATATGCAATAAATTCTGAAAACTATATTACAAAACAACCATTAATACAAATAATTAACACAACAGCACTTACATTTTCATGTACCTTACAACTTTGCAAGATCACCCTTACAGGACAACTCTGTACCACTAAAAATAATCATTATAGCATTTTTTTTAATAATGGGAAGGAAAATAGAAAAGGTACTTGGTATTTATTATCATAGTCATTTTGGTAAATGAGTAGAGAATTTCAGTTTTTCTTCTATTGATTCCTGAATCACCACAGGTATGACAATGGAAAGGCAGAAACAGTTTTTAGTAGATGAAGTAGATCTGAAAGAGATTAAGCTTATTAAGAGATATGACGAGACTCAAATTTTGGCTGCTATGAAAGCATGACAAATTATCAACTTTTATCAGCATGTATTTTAGGATCCACAAAACATAAATAGATTAATAACGATGAGCAGACCTTGTTGATTAATGGGAAAGTTAAGCTGCATCAAGGAAGGAAACTCAAGAATAAGCAATAAAATATTGTAGATGTAAGCCACAGGGAACCATGGCTATAGACCTATAATTTTGCATTCTCTTGCTTTCACCCCCCTTTCCCCAGAAGATAATGATACTTAAGGCTTCAGATGATTTTTCATTCCAAAGAAAAAGAGTGGACAGAATTATTTCTGACAATTATTTTACTGCAAGTGAGGAAGCCATGTGGATTTCTGTCTCAAAATATAAATGTCTTGCTTAAGCCAAATCTATGTACTAGATCAGAGGTCCCCAATCTTTTGGGCACCAGAGACCAGTTACGTGGAAAAAGGTTTTTCCGTGGACCAGAGTGGGCGTGGTTTTGTGTGCTGCCTGCATCCTGCGGATGGGGCTTTGCTTGTGTGGACCGGTTGCTGGCATGCCGCGGCCCGGTACTGGTCCATGGACCGGAGGTTGGGGACCCCTGTACTAGATAGATACCAATGCATGTTCAGAATTTGACCTTAACCTTGTAATAGTTTACAAACAATTTTTGCTGAATCACATGTAATGCAGCAGGATTTCTTTTTCTGCAGCAAAATTATTATGGAATAATACCATGAAAAGATGAATATAAAAATACAAAGTATTAGTTTTCCATATATATTTTTTGCACAATTATTTAGCAGGTAGCAGCATCTGGCTGACTTTGGTTTAGAAACTACACCTGATTGTGCTAAGCTGGTACATGGATTGAAGACCTGCAGGGAGCACAGGATTGTAGGCAATACTAGAAGTCACAAACTGATCCATGATGAAGTCAGTGCCAATTATTTCTGCCCTACTAGCAAAAATGCTACATCAATACATTCATACAGGATCAAGCTCAACCTGAAGCATTTATTTTTTTACTCTCCACAAAGGGGCAACTTAGTGCTTTTATCTTTGCCATTCTTCAGAAACAAGCTGAAGACATAATACTGTAGAATGTTCAATTTTTTTATAGCTCTCCAACATCAAGTTAAAAAGATTAGAAAAAAGGACTGTTAGGAATTGGTTTCTATGTCTGGTTTTTTTTTAATTTTGCAATACTATACTAGAATTAGCAGATGCACTGTTGCTCTGAACTGCACAGAGCATGACATTACTTATTTAAATTAAATCCTTTATTTATGATCAAAAAGATTACCAATAGATACCATCAGATAAAATCAAACAGTTAAAAGAAAGGATTGTCAAGTTATATTTGAAGTGAGTTGTCACCTTGTTTTAACTGCTGTAACTATACATTTGGTTACCATGTGACTTTGGAGTTTGACTCTCAGAATAGGTGTAAAAATTGTCTATTCTCCCAGGTGCACTTAGTAAAACATAGGTTACAATGTCCTTTTTGAGGTCTGTATAAAGGTTCTGGTTTTTAAAAAAGACATGTTAAATTGTAGCAATTTCCCCAGCTCCATAAAGGTAAATGTGCTGAGCTAGATGAATATTGGCAATACTTGCCAGATAAGAGGGATGTTATGCCTGGTCCTAAAACATCCTTTCAGTATCTTGCAGGTTCATAACACCCTATGTCCAGCATACTTTCTGGGATTCTGAGACCACGAGTTGACTTCAAATTGCTATTCAATGTTATCCAATATTTGTTTGCATCACTAGCTTTTTGGCCTGAACAAAGTCCAAAGTCCAGATAGTCTTAATTTTCTGCTCTACTGTTTTTGTCCAGTATGAGAAGTAATTGTCAGCTAAGACTAGCAGTAGCAACTCTATAGCCTAAAATCTTATCTTTAACCAATATGCTGTTGATAGTCTCTATGCTGTGTTCACTTTTGGATATCCCAGCCAGCAGGTGTTTAATGTGGCAAACTCTGGGGCCTCATGTTATTTGCCTCACTGAGTTTTATATATATAGAGCTCTAAATGCTCCTGCTATATTTGTTCAGATACTTGATTAGGAGAGTTCTTAACAGTTTCCCCAAGGTCTTCAATGTAAGCTGCCAGTACATGCCTGCCTGTCTGGATCAGGAAGTCCCATAGAATCCTAGCTCTGTTATTCTCCATGACGTTATGTGGAATCTGGACTTGGCAGAGTTTAGTCCATACATTGTGCAGACATTCCTGTACACAATGCCAGATACTTGGTTATACCATTCAACCTATACTGTTTTTGCCTGAATCTTACATCCTGACGCTGTGGGATGGAATGCCTCTGAAGTCTCTCTGCATAGTCTGCACCTTGGGTCCTGTCTAATGTGGTAGACACTTCTTCTACTTGATCTTTTTTCCATGTTTGCTGCTGCCTCAGGCATTCTCTCAGAACTCATACCATCTTAGTGGTGAACTTGTGAGTGTTCTGGAGTTCAACCAGGATAGTGGCTTTGACAACAGACTCCGCCCATCCTCTTTTCAGCTGGTGTACAGCCTCTGAGTATTGAACTTGGGGTGGAAATCTCTGTACATTGCAAGAAGCTTTGGGGTCTTTACATTGGTAGTCTACATGTCCTCCTTTGGACAGCTCACAATACTAGCAGGGTATCTAATAAATGGCAGTGTGTATGAACTGATAGTATGGATCTTATAAAGGAAAACATTTGACTCACGGTTGAAATGGGGGGGTGTTTGGTGCTCTCTGAGCTTGGTTGTTTTCTTGCAGAGGTTTCATTACCCAAACTAGGTAATATCATCAGTGCTAGTCAATATGGATCTTATTTTTCCCACTGAGCTGGCTTTCCAGGACCTGTAATGTTCTTTGGTGGTATGTGTCTGTTGCTGTCTTCCTTGCATTACCATGGTTGTCATGTGAGTGTAGGATACCAAGATTTGTAGGTGTGCTGTATTGTCTGTTCCATCCTATGAATCTTAAATACCTTCCCTCTTTTAACTACCATCCCTCTACACTTCTCCAATCAAGTGTCATGCCAATGTCCGCCCTGTAGATCCGTATCAGTGGATCAACAAATGAATGTCTTATTCATTCAGCACACAGCTTGATCTCATCCATAAAGACAAGATGGTTGATGGTAGTTCTACACTTGAACTTATATCTATATTCAATCCTTGTGATTATCTGGCTGTGGAGGTTCAAGCCTATGCTGAAGAACAGCAGGGACAGTGTTATCACCTTGTTCTATGCCACAGTTGATAGCCACTTGTGCAAGCTGTCTTGAGTTGAGTTGAGTTGAATTGATTGTCCAGTGTTCCACAGTCCCATTGATTTCTTGAGGATGGTCCTTAGTGTCCTGTTGACTTTGTATAGTGCCAAGTATTCATGTGTGCAGGATTGAGTTATAGCCTTTCCTGTAGCCAATCTGAACTGTGCTCAGATTGGTCTGTCTAGACCTTGAATCCCTGGTGATTGTCTTATATATTAGCAACTGGTGTTTTTATCTCTGGTGTTTTTCCCAAAGGCCTTCTGAGCTCAGCTTAAAGTGACAATAAGTTGGTTTAACATGATTTGAGATCCTGCTTGAGTGGATTTCAATATATACAGTACATGATTTGAAATTCTACTTGAGATCCACAATGATACACTAATTCAGAGAATCCCTGAATTCTCTGACACACTGAAGACAATTATCACAGAATTACGTTACTGAAATCAATAGCAAACAATGCAATGAATTCAGTGTCCTAAATTCCATCTGTGTTCATAACTATCAGTTATTCATATACTGTATTAGTTCTCTTTGCAATTTTAGAATGATTCATGAATTTGAAAAGTGCTTCATGATCTTCATCTTCCTATTAGTCAGAAAATATTTTGTGAAAGATTCAGATAAATGTCCCAAGGTGTAAGCAGTTGCTTCATATCTATCCAGCAGATTCTTCCCCTTCAATAATAAGAAGAGACCCAAGAGTTCTTTATCAATATTTCAGCATCCAAATTATTCTAAATTATGGAAGCCTTCTTAATTTTTCTGATTCTGTCCTATTTCAAGACAAGTGCAAAAAGAAAGTATATTTAAATCCTAGAGATTTTCAATACTGTATTTATGGTTTTTATTCTTCCTAAATTCAGGGAATGCTTTCTACACTGAATTGTCTTTCTGGAAGCTCTTAAAAATCAGTCTTTCAAATTTAATATTTTACAGATTAACATAATGTACTAGTGTGTACATGTTTCTGTAGGGTATTAGACAGTCTAGAACTACTTCACTGGCATTCATTCATTAAAAAAAAATCTTTCCTGAAATACATCAATGCCTGCACATTACAAGCTGATAGGAACAAAATTTATTACTTGTATTTTTTCTAGGCAATGCTTAAAAGCGTAAGGCCTCAAAAATATCCAAAAATAATCTTACCTTCTAAAGATAAATGCCCTTTATAAAATGTAATTATAAATGCAATGATTGTCTAAAATCTACTGTAAAAAAACACTATGCCTATTATGTAATTTAATTGGTTAAATTACATATTACCTCAAATAATTTTTGACAGCCAGATCCATTTATCTATTTTATATTCCTCACAATAATTTCAAGTATGTCATCTTTATTCTATATTATTGCTCTCTAAAGCAATACAAATTATTTTTCTGAGGATCAGAAGACTACTAAAAAACTAAATACATCTGCAGTTTTAGAGTCTGAGATGAGAAAGTAGCTTGCACATTTATTATAAATGCTTCTATTGTAAATACAATTAGTACACATATTAATACTCTTAAATGCATTTACATTGATTAGAAGAATCTTAATTTCAAATCATATCACTGGAAGTTATAATATTAGGAAGAATTCTCCCAAAAGTTTATTACATGGATAGCCTGTAATCTCAGTTGGATATCCTTCTCTGAGACTAGAGAAGCAGCTTCAACCTCAGATGCATCAATTCTTCCCCTATCACTCTGTCACACTTTTTTCTTCTGAGATGGCTGAATTTGGTCTAGCGGGGGTGAACAAGACTATACTGGTAATACCTGTATAACATTACCTATACTGGTAATACCTGAAATAACAAAAAACAACTTTTTTTTGTCTGCCAAGACCTTTTTCTGCTCTTGAAGCAGCTGGTAGTAGATGGTAAGGATGAAACAAGAAATGAGTGACTGCAAAGCAATCTATTCTGACACTTTTTCTCTAGCAAGCTACAGTATTTACTTTCTTATTTGCAGGATATTGTCATAAAGAAAACAACACTTTTACTAAGAGTAAGAATTCTCTACAGAAACTTTTGAAATTAGCTCATTTAAATGGATTTTTAGCCCTTCTCGTGTCCTACGTTTAACAGGGTTAGTCCAGCCTAATTTGCCTATCTTAAATTAAAAACAAAACTCTGCTCAATTGCCAGACAATTAAACAACCTTCAACTTAAGTGGGCAATAAACAATCAAAAGTATTTAGCAAAGCTAATAATTCTTCCAAATGAAACCTAAAGATTATTTGAGCTCCTTTCTTAAAAGTAAAAAAGATACATTGCAAAGCCACACAATTTTACTATTTATAAAAATTCAGTATGATTGGAAGTCCTATTTCCTAACATGGGAAAAAATTGACAGAAAAACTGAAAAGATATATTTCAATGAGTTTTTAATATGATCAGATTGATTTAATGTTCTGTAATATTATAAAATAGATTTAAGAAATAAAAGAAGTGGTTTTAAGGCATTAGAATACTGTTACATTTTAGTTAAGAGTCCACAGCACCTGTTTTAGCAGCTGAAATAAAATTATTTAAAAAGTGACATGGCAATGAAAACAAATTAATTTCCCCAGGGGAAAAGTGGTTTTGAACCTAAACTTATGAATTTTATAATATGATAAATTAAAATTAACTTAAACTGTGCATTTTAAAGTTTAGTTGAACAGTTGTTCAACTCAGGGGTTGCCACAAAGAAGAGGGAGTCAAGCTATTCTCCAAAACACCTGAAGGCAAGACAAGAAGCAATGGATGGAAATTAACCAAAGAAAGAAGCAACCTAGAACTAAGGAGAAATTTCCTGACAGTTAGAACAATTAATCAGTGGAACAACCTACCTCCAGAAGCTGTGAATGCTCCAACTCTGGAAGTTTTTAAGAAGAGACTGGACAGCCATTTGTCTGAAATGGTATAGGATTTCCTGCCTGAGCAGGAGGTTGGACTAGACTAGATGACCTGCAAGGTCCCTTCCAACATCATCATCATCATCATTATTAATTATCTGTTCTTTATAGTCTGTTCCCAGTATGAGAAAACAACTTTTGCCTGTAATACTGATGAAATCTAAGATAAAGAATAAACTAACTTAATCAGTCTTATTACTTTAGTGCAAGGAAGAATATACAGCAGGGGTGTCATGTGACGTTGCAAGTTTGACACCCCTGATATACAGTGTAAGGAAGATTAATTTTGGAACAAGTTATATCTGTACATGAAAAATGGATAGAAAATCTTTATGTCCAACTAAAGTTACAGTGAAATCTATCAACTTTTAGTAGTGCCATATAAGACAGTGATGGCAAACCTTTTAGAGACTGAGTGCCCAAACTGCAACCCAAAACCCACTTATGCATTGTCGAGTGCCGGGTGGGTGTGGCCAATTGGGTGGGCATGGCCAATTGGGTGGGCGTGGCTGCAGTGGTAACGGCAGACAGGGTGGGACTAAAAGGTTCAATCAATCAATTCCAACTTTGCAGGATCTTTTTTTTTTCCGCAAGAAGTTGAAATTGACTGATTGAACCTTTTTTTTTTTTTTGCACACGGCGGCGGAGGCCTAAAGCAAAAAGGTTTTATAAAACCCAGCTGAAGGCCTAGGACTGGGGCGACAGCACGCGTGCCCACAGAGAGAACCCGTGCCATAGGTTCGCCACCACTGATATAAGATACTGTATTCTAGTACTAGGAACAACTACTGCCTTTATTTATTCTATAGTGCTTCCTGAAGCGGGTTATTCCTCTTATCTTCAGTATTTATTATACAGACTTTATACAGGTATTCTTTGGGTTATGATCAAAATTACAATGGTTCTAAATGAAGGGGACTTAAGATAAGTCCTAGGAGTTGGGGCTGTTGCAGGGTCTCTGTGATTATATGATTGTATTCTGAGCACTTGGTGCCCAGCTTACAATTACATTGCAGCAAACTGCAGTCATGTAATTGTGATTTCTGCTGGCTTCCTATAACGAAAGTCAATGGGAAAATTGGCAGAAGTTAGAAGACACGATTATATCAGGTCCTTGCTTAATGATCTGAGGACTACCTGTAAATAGTGAAAGCTGCAAAACTAAGTTTTTCTCTTGATTTTATCAGAGAAAGGAAAGGGAAAGGAGAAGGGAAAGGCAGTTAAGGTTCAGGAGACTGTGGGCATACTATTCTTTGGCATTCTCAATGTTATCTTCAGGCCAGACAGGTAAGCAGAGATAAGGGTGGGGAATAGCAAATGTGGCCAATATCACTGCCTATATAGCAGCAAAAGATTATGTCAAGCAGCATTCTAGCTGCTTGGATACCTTACGTCAGATACTGAAGCTTGAAATGCTGCTTTCATCTACATAAGATCCTGGAAGCACAGATTTATAATAGTAAAAACATGTATTCAGAAAAAGAATTCCTGCTATATTAGAACACAGCTATGAGTTCTATGAGTAAATTGTGAAACAGCAGGAGCTTCGCAGAAGTAGAAAGTACTGACTTAAAGCTTAAAACATTAGATAATATGATCAAGAATCCTATTTATTTTGAATTAGTATAAAATTCCAGATCTGGATGAATTGCAACATAAGATACTGAATTGCTCCACTTATGGTCTGGTTGAGCCTTTATATATTGTTAAAAATTCCAGAATAGGACAAACCTCCCCAGTTTTGTTTTTGCCCATGATTTTTATCAGGATTTGAATTTTAAGAGCACATTAGTTTTCCAATCCAACTTATTATTTTCATAGCATTTCCCCTCTCATGGCACAATCCCATCTCCTCTTTGGCCATCTCATTTTCCTAATTGAAGTAGTACGATTGGGGAATTTGTACCCTAATCACATAATATTCCTTTAGTAGTAAATATTGATTAAAAATAAACATCTTCTGAAATGAACTGCTTTTTATCCATTTGGTTGAAGGGCAATGCATAAATCTTTTCTGTGAACTCTATATAAGGGGGGAAAAACCATGTGTGTAACCTACCTCTGCCTTGAAGCATATATTCAGGAACATTTATGTGCACATATGTGCACAGCCTACTCAACTGGATGGACCTAAGTGCAACTCCACTGATCTTATCTGCCAGCAGTTTGTGTTTACTGCTGTGGATGCTCTAACATAAATTTGCTCTTTGTGGCAATATAGAAGTTTAAACTACATGCTTTGGATTAAAATACTTATCTTTGTGTGATGCTGTTCAACTTCCTTGGCCAGATTCTATATGAGGGAGAAAAAACCTTGAATTGTGTAAACATAATTCTCAACGTTCATGCAATGCCATCTTCTTTTGGTCTAGTCAGAATTGAAGAGGTATGGAATTCAAAAATATATTGTCTCCAGTTGTTATAGGAATACTAATTTGGTAGACAATGACACATTATTCTAAATATTGGTTTACAAGCCCATGCGTGGGCGAAGGAGTGAAGAAATACAGGACTATTAAATACATCAAGATTAGGGCTACGAATACCATTTCTCTCAATGACTATATAACCATTTCCCCAGCATCGTAATCAACGGCTATTTACTTATACAAGTCATCTTTTCCAAAAAAAAAAAAAAAAAAAATCCTTTCAGTCTCTTTTCCGTAAGAGTTACTTCCGGCCCTTTTGCAGATGTTCTGCAGAAGTCCCGAAGTCGCCCACGGCTTCATCTTTCCAACTGATTCATGAATCACAGTCAGAGGAGGAGAGCGCAGAGCCGGAAGTCCTTCCCCGCGCTCCCATTGGTCCTTTACTTTATCAATCAGGCACTGGAGGACCAACATACGCACAATGCTGTCCTGCAAATTTTCTTTTAAGTAGGGAGGGCTAAGAAAAGGACTTCAGTGCCTTTGCTGCCGTTTCTTTTCGCGAAGTCTCCTTTCTTGTGGTCTGTGGATGTGAGTCCTTTCAGTACCTCTGTTTCAATTCGTTCTCTCTCCCTCCCCCCCGGCGCCTGCTTCCTGTCGCGCGCTCACGTTTCATTGGGCAACATCTGGGAACTGAACCCTAATACCGTTAGAACGGGGGAGGGTGGATGGGGAGAAAAGGGCCGGCGCGAGCCGTTTTCAGCGCGCAGGCGGCGTGTGGGTTTCTTATCCCAGGAGTCCGATACGGCGAGGGCAATCCAAGGCAACTGGCCCGCCGTTTCGAGAAGGTTGAGTTGCAGCCGGTCTCGCTGCCACCGCCTGCCCTGTCTTTTCTTAGCTCCGCCCCCGCAGCCCGCCCCCACACGCCCCTTACCCTCGCGCCGCCGAACCAGGAGCAAGAGCGGGCGAGAACAGCGCTGCTGCTGCTGCTGCTGCTGCTGCTGGTTCTGCCGCCGCCACCGCCGTCGCAACGGGCCCGCGGTGGCGAAGTAACTACCCATGTTTCCTTCTGGAACCCCAGCAACCGCGACGACTTGGGGGAGAGGCGTCCCATCGCTCTTGGTTCTGCCGGCCTCGCTGCGGAGGCTTAAGGCGTGTCGTGTGGTGCTGCTGGCTGCTCGGGCTGCTCCGAAGGACGGGGAGCGCTTAACAAGAAACCGGAACCAGGAAAACTGCTGGGATTTAATAACACGGGCTGCGCCGCGGGCTGTTGTGTGCCCGGAGGGGAGGCAGGGAAAAGAGAAAACAAGAGATCATAGTGAGGCGGCAGAAAAGCTCACCAGGCGGCACTTCTTGGGGACACAGTTGCCTAACCTTCGACCTCGCCAACGCTGGCCAGGCAAAGGCAAAGGAGACTGATGGTTGTTTGCAACTAACCTTGGATACTGTGGATTTACAAAAGCAAGTTTCCTTTCCATTCTGGAATTTATTTTCTTTTCTCGGTACTTTTAAAAACTAGAACAGTACCCACAGACAAGTGTCGCGTACAGTTGCGGACTTGTATGTATTTTAAATGTATCTGTCCTATTATATACATGGTGTAAGAGATGTAATTTTTTTTCACCTCCCCTCTGCTACCAGATGCTGGGTGGGGGAAGGAGGTTGGGAATATGGCTGTTAAAACCTTTGTTACTCGTCAGATGTATTTGTCCCTTGTGAACCATATGTGAAGAGAATTATTTGTGTGAAAGTGTAAGTTTAACATGGAAAAGTGAGCATAAACACTGACGGTGGGCTGATAACATTTTTAAAGGTATAAAAAGGGTTAGAAGGAAAAAAATAGCATAATGTGCATGGCAATTAAAACTGTATATTTCCATAAATGTGCTCAATTAACAGATAGTGACATTTGATCAAATTTCTTGATAAAGATTACCAGGTTTTTCTGCTGCTTCTTCCCCATCTAAAGTTAAAACTCCCAGTATAGATTACATTTATTTTTCCTTTCAGTGACTGTGAAGTCAGTATTGATATATTTTATGGTTGGGCAAGAGAGACCAACAATATCATAGCATTACATTTTTTTTCTTTTCTAAATTTAAGATCCCAGATGGCCAATTCCCTCAATGGCCGGAACCCAGGTGGCAGAGGAGGAAACCCCCGCAAAGGGCGTATTCTGGGATTCATTGATGCTATTCAGGATGCAGTTGGCCCCCCCAAGCAGGCAGCTGCTGATCGCAGGACTGTGGAAAAAACTTGGAAATTAATGGATAAAGTGGTGAGTCTGTAAATTATATTTATAACATGTGTACACAGGAATTATTGCTGGATTAGACAAGACAATATATGTTTTCAGGTTCATGATAGCTATTACATGCTTATTTAGCCTTTAGCTATATTTATTCTCAGTATAAAAGAAGAATATTAAATATATACTTTATACAGTTCTTCAATTGTAAGTTTGTTAATATGCAGTTTGTTTCATATATACCACTTTGGCTTATGTTGTACTGTTTCCTTGAAAATGAAATTTCAGGCAATCAGATTGAGATCCATTCTTACCTTAATCATTAATTACGTTAATATGCATGTAATCAAATCTGCTGAAAAAGAAGTAGGTTTATTATTTTGACCAGGTAAACAACAATGTAAACATTACCCTCAGTTGTAATTGTCCAATAAAATAATTATGTAACCAAATCTTAAAAAAATTATTCATCATTGGAGAATAAAATATATTATGAAATACAGATAGGAGGTGTTGAGAGTATTTTTCTTGAACAAAAATGTGTATTGTTATGCAGGTAGGATGTTCTTAAAATTATATGTGCAGCATTTGTGATAAGCTTAGTACAATGGCCCATTTTCAATCCTTGAAAATTACATTTTACACATAGATTTGTGTAGGTGCTTTCATTGTAGCATTCATAAAACATAATTGTAAGTAGAAAATACTAAATGCATAGAACTATGTAGTATTCTTACACATAGCATATAAAACATTTTTAAGAAGCCACCAGTCTATTTATCTAATAGTACATGTTTCCATGAAAACGTTCATGGATTCTAGATGAGAAATAGACCTGATACAAACAGTTTAAAACATTTGTGTTGGTCATCAAGGCGCACAGGTTCCTTATAGGTTTTATACAGTATATATTATTACCACTACTGTTGTATGGCAAGATAGTTACAGCTTTTTCCAGAACTGAATCCTGATGTGCTACTAACTTTGGGTGTCTTGTAAAAGTTGTTTAAAGATAGTCAGTACTACCGAAATTGTGGCAATAACTTGGATTAAAACATATGTCTATAACAACCTATTTTCTTAGAATCAGTTCAGAATTTAAAATGCCAGTATAAATTTACTGTTGATTCAAACCTGTGGTAGACTTGTAAGTTTTTTATTTAGTTGCCAAGTCATTGTCAGTTCCAAATCTGTATTTTTTTATTTTTATTTTTTTTAATTACACTTTTACATTTAGTTCATAGTTTTAAAGTAACAAACTTTTATTTAAGGTACAAACTGTTAAGAGTGAAAACAATTACCTGCTGAAGTTGTGAGTTATACCGTTCTTGGCTGTATAAACTTTTGTTGGAGTCCAACATTAACCTGGAAGTTGGACATGATGACCTCAGTTACTCTTCCTACTCTATAATTCTGTGAAATACTATAACTTGAAATGTTGGCAAATTACAGGACATAAGTATGCAATTCTAGTTATATTACATTGAATGTAATATAATAAACTGACTATACCAACTCAAAATGCTTTACAGTCTGACTTTGCCTATTAAAGCCTGAATCTTTCACATCGTTTTCTGTTCTGGTGTTTTTGACAAGAAATACCAAAAATTGAATGTGGGGCATTTTGCATAACCACTTGACTGCTGATTGTGGTCTTATTTCTCAAAGTAAAAATATTTTTTAAAGAGTTGGCTATGGTATACACTTCCCGGTGACCGATGCAAATTCGACATTGCAACATTATCCTGGGACAAGTATATTTGCCTTCATTCATGAGAGTTGGCTATGTGTTAAATGCACAATATAACTATATTAGCTCTTCACTGTTAGTTTTTATTTAAAACATTTATACCTTGCCTGTTTACTTTAGATTTCATGACATATTACAATAATTAATTATTACAGCAGCAAAATTTCTTCAAAAGAACTGGTTTAGAAGAGCATGGTACTATAAATCAACCCATATTTTCAAATGAAGCAGCCATGTCATTTTTTCAGGCTCATATAGTTGGTATATTTTTGTGCAAGTGCATGCACAGCAATTTGTGCATGCACATATCTGTGGAAATAGTCCAGAGCAGTTCCCAATACATCTGCAACGGGTCTGGAAAAAGTTTACTCTTAACAGTTGGGACCATATTTTTAAATGGATTTGGGATTTGAAAATAATTTGAATTAACTCTTGTTGGTTGTTTTAATTTTTAAAGAAGAGGTAGTTTAAAACCTTAAAACAGAAATCAACAACAGGAATATTAAAACTTATAATTGATACTATTTTGATGAGTTAGTGTGGTATACGGAATCATGGGCTTAATCCGAGTACTTGTGATGTTTATGAACTTGGTCAACAAAATCAAGTGAGATTTTCATTTATTTGATGTCCAAAATGTTTTCTTTCCTTCCCATAGTCTGTGTATGTGAAAATACAATGTTATTTAGTTTAAAGTTAAAAACCCTTATTTTTATCATTTTCCAACTGAAAATTAGGTGTTTTGTTTTTACATTTTTCTAAAATAATAGTCAATGAAATATGTATTTAATATACCAAATTTGCTCTTTAAATTTGGTATCTTTTGGGAATTTTTTTCTAATTTCATGTTATAAATTCATCTTAATTTTCTTCATCCTCTGAATTAAACTTATATACAGGTAGTCTTCGACTTACAACAGTTCATTTGAAGTTATAACAGCACTGAGAAAAGTGACTTAGGACAGTTTTTCACACTTAACAACTGT
Organism: Azemiops feae; assembly: GCA_023970755.1. Classification (NCBI taxonomy): domain Eukaryota; kingdom Metazoa; phylum Chordata; class Lepidosauria; order Squamata; family Viperidae; genus Azemiops; species Azemiops feae. The sequence goes on from JALGBA010000376.1 coordinate 150,954, forward strand.
TGCAGCATTCCCATGGTCACATGATCAAAATTCAGGATCATGTAATCATCTCTTGCCACCTTCTGACAAGCAAAATCAATGGGGAAGCTAGATTCACTTAACAACCACATTGCTAACTTAACAATTGCAGAGATTTACTTAACAAATGTGGCAAGAAAAGTCGTAAAATGAGACAAAACTCACTTAAGAAATGTCTCAATTAGCAACAAAAATTTGGGCTCAATTGTGGTTGTACGTCGACTACCTGTAATATTTATCTGAATTGAGAGAAATTTCCAGTAAGATATGTCTTTAGGTTTAAATCTCTGCAGCATGTCATCTGCTAAGATTTTGTGGTACATCTTAAATTTTGTAGCACATGGTTTTAAGTTTCTTCTTGGATACTAGATGGTTTGAGATAATAAGGTTATGTGCTGCAACATAAAACTTGAGAGTACAGGAAATTCTTTGCAGACATGGCAGCATGTCCCCATCCCTATACATCCCCATACAAAATGGCAGAATATATATCGATTAAGTCTGGATTTAGAAAATTGTGCATTAAAATTTGTTTTAAGTGTTCAGATGATCTATATTTAATCAAACACTATCACTCATCAAACTTTGAGAAGCTTTTCAATGATATTGTTATATTAAAACATACTAAAACTAAATAAAACATTTAATTTTTCTATTTAGAATAGAATATGTTTTCCATCATTATGATTTTTAAGAGCCTTCATATAATGGGCAAGGTTCTAAGATATGGAAGTTCAAAAACAACTTCCATTCTCCTGCTTGCCCCTTGCCCACTGCAATTCAGTGCGCTATTCTGAATAACGTATTGTTCTGATATTTGAATTTGTTTCTCAAAATTGTGTTCCTCTCCATCTAATTTAGAATATTTTTTCAATCTTATGATAACCTATGTAGCAATCCCTCATTCTGATATATATCATGATTGTCAGAAAGATCTTTTGAAAGCTGAATGGAGGAGAGAAGAGATGTATTCTTGTGATAAAAAACTTCCATATTTGAAGTGGTATTTCCATTCATGTTAATATTTTTAAACAGAAACATCTAATATATAAGCATAAGTAAAAGCTTTTTAAATCTCTTCTATAAATAGGCAATGTATAATTTTGCATATTGCTTTTCTTAATAAATAATAGTAAGTAATGTAAGTATTGTTATCCAACACTTATTTCTATGATACCAGTCTAGCTGGTATCACTGGTATTTCCCTCATTGTCTCCTGTCCAAATTCAAGTTAGTAGTTCTGAATTTTCCTGATTTGTTGCTACATCTTGTGATAGCAAATTCTGTACCTTGACTGTGACTGAGTTTATATTAAGAAGTAATGTGGGTTGGGAAATGGGGCTTGGTGTGATATGTAGTCATATATTATGGTCTGTAAACTGGTCAGTGTGAAACAGGACACAGCCTTGTTAAGTAACTAATGAATTAAACTATAAACTGGTCCAATACTCTTCCAACTTGAATGCTTTCCTGATATATGGACAGAATTCATACAGAATTCTCAGCAAGTAAAAGATATATTTGTTATTTATTTCACTTTTATTGAAGGTTCTCTTAAAATGGAGAATTACACTCTGAAAATATTGAATGAAGAAAACCAGTAATTTATCAAAACTTGACAAATGGCAGCTATCAGCTCAACAAACTAAAATGTCATCAATAAATTACTGTTTTTTCAAATTGACATTTCATTTTCAGTTGTAATTTTGCTAATAGGCACATGGTTTTTATCTATAATCTAATCTATTTGCATTAAAAAAAATTCTTAAAATATTTTGGAATCTGCTTGTTGTCAGGTAAACCAGCATAAATAGTTAGTCGATGTCTCTCTCTCCGTCCATGTCTCTCTCTCTGTCTCTCTCTCTGTCTCTCTCTGTCTCTGTCTCTCTCTCTGTCTCTCTCTCTTTGTCTGTCTCTCTCTCTCTCCCTCTCCCTCTCCCTCTCTCCATCCATCCATCCATCCATCCATCCATCTGACCCAATTTTATTCTGGCCAAATTTTTAGCACCTGAAAGTCATTAACTCTGCACAGGAGGAAGTGGTGTAAAGGGTGTGAGGCCATTCTGATTTCCTGTGCTAAGGCAGCCTGCTTCATTTACCGTGTGTGTGTGTATATATATATATATATATATATTAGCATCTTTTGGTATTGAATAGAATGATAATCTTGTAAGAAAAAATTCTTAGCTGTGGTAAAGTATATGTTTACTAAATTTTAATGTAGTATCTTTGCTACTAAGTCTGGCTAATTTGCTTTTTACTCGTATAGATCCATATGAATACCTAATTTATAGTTTTCATACTTTAAAAACTGTTTCAGGGCTTTTTGACCTCATTCCTTATAAAATATATAATCAATGAAACACTTTTAAAGAAACTATTGCTCCTTATTATTTGCTGGATGAAATGTTTCTGTTGGTTCAGATTTCTGCAGTAGTGCAGTCTTAATCTAGAATGAAGTTTGTCCTTATGAAGAACTGTTTAAGAACAGACTTACAAGGGCCGCTTTCCATGGTGCAATTACAGTCAGATATCCACATTTGTATAGAAGTATGCGGGTAGAATTTCTATTTCTGTTCCTTGAAAAATCTAAACAAGCTGAGTTTTCACGAAATAGAAATCTTGGCCATTTAAAATGGGGCAAAGATACTTTCCCTCAGTTTATTATTAGCTAAATGTGGCCTATTGTTTAATTATATGCTACTTATACCGAAACACGTACTCAATCTTTAGACTAAAGAGTTCTTGAAACTTCAGAAAATAATCAAGTGCACATATTTTAATGGGAATTAAAATTCCCATGACAAATTCAATTTGTTAAAATGTCATCTTGTTATTACAAAATGGATGTGCTTTCAGGTCATGTTGATCATAGAAACTATAAAATAATACAACTATCTGAAAGTTGAATTATAAAATAAGGTCAGAAACCCCAAATATGATCCTTGGACTGATTCATTTCAGATGAAATATTGTAATAATTTATTTATTAAAACATTTAAATAAACAGACTAAATAGCTACACAATAGCTGAAATGTAGCACTAGCTGAGAAGGAAACGTGGTACAGATAGTCCTCAACTTACAATCATAATTGGAACCAGAATTTCTATTGCCAAGCAAGGGAATTATTAAGCAACATGTGTAAGATTTTGACTTATCTGTGTAATAACAGAGACCTGTTTTCATTTCTATACATTTTTAAAAAAATAGAATCTTTATTATGTATTTATTTTGCTCAATTTGGAGACCATCCAATCCTGATGACTATGAGAAGCTTACTAATAAGATAAAAGACAATATAAAGATAATGGTATTTGGATACTATTTTCTTTATGAAAAATGAGAAATGATTTTATAAATAATATATAATGGAATCCCATTGGGTGATTTGGGAGAAATCACTCTCTCAGCGCAACCTGCCTTACAAAGATGTTTTGGTGAAAAATAGAAGGAAGAGTCACTATGTATGCTGCACTGAGTTCTACAAAAGTGGGATATACAGTAAATAAATCAAATAATAACAATGGTAACAAGTGTTTGGACAGATTTATGGTTTAAGTAGATTAACAGTTCTATACCACGCCTGGGGTGGGAATTGAAATCTATCAGGATGGTGAACAGTTAAATCCTTCCTATAGCTTGTAATAGAAAGAAAATGTAAAAACAAATACGTAGAAGAAAAGAGATGAATATAGTTCTTTCCTCATTTTTGAGGTGTCATCAGCAAGGTGCTATATTTATTTAAGTATCTTGATTAAGCTATATGAATCAGGAAATCAAGCAGTCTGATTTTAGTACAATTTTGTCTTTACGTCTTGCTTTTTTGTTTTTTCCCCTCTTTGTTGATTAGTAATACTAAAATTCTTTCTACAGATGTTGTCAGTTAGAAATCAACAGTGTTTTGACCTGCATTCATAACAGGTCTCTGTATTAAACAGTTGAGTTCCAGGTAATGTTGTAGCTTAGGTGTAAGCTTCCCACCATTGTCTTACTGATCTACAATACATTTTTGAGTTGGATGAACTTAATTGTTAAATTTATGTAAATTATTTTTTAATTGTAGGTCAGACTGTGTCAGAATCCCAAACTTCAATTGAAAAATAGCCCACCTTACATACTTGACATTTTGCCGGATACGTACCAACATTTGCGACTTATTTTGAGCAAGTATGATGAGAACCAGAAACTTGCACAGCTCAGTGAAAATGAATATTTTAAAATCTATATTGATAGTCTCATGAAAAAGTCAAAACGAGCTATAAGACTTTTTAAGGAGGGAAAAGAAAGAATGTACGAGGAACAGTCACAGGACAGGTAAGAATTTACATATCTATCTAAACTGTTTAATTCTTTTAGTGTATAGTTAGATTTTTTTCTCTTTAGGAACATTCTATATACTTTCTTAACAAAATTTATCAGACTTTTTGTTGCTATTCAGAGTGAAAATACATAACGTTTTAATGTATGTCCAAGTTTGTATTGCTCAATTTGATAGCCTATTGATGTGTTTTCCTAGAGAGCCATAACTGAGTTTTGATTATAGATCCTTAAAATGTTTAGGATAAATAAAGATTAATTTGTTTGGAAATCCCAGTTTGTAATAGCATTAGTTTCACTTGTTTTTAAAATAGTTTTGCATTGGGAAGGCTTCTAAATGTCAGTGCTGACGTTTGTTTCCCTGTGAGTTAATAGTATTAGATGATGTTGTTGAAGTCTGTTATGGAACTGTATTTCTACATATGTGGAATAATGATCATACTCTAAAATATATACTCTTTAGTTAATAGTTCAAGTTTTAATGTTAATAATTAGTGACTAGAATTCAGGTTATTTTAATAACTATAATGTCTTAATATCTTTTAACAGCTTGGGGCAATTTTTAATGCAATCTTTTTTTTGTCGGCTAGAGCCATTTCATAATTTAAAATAATTACCAAGCATGTTTTTATTTAAAATTAAGAATTTCTGTAATACAAGAACAAAAGCACCCACCTATTTGATGTATTAACTTCATTTATAGAAAACATTTTTTCATACTAAAGATTACTATTTTGGATAAAATTAATAACTAAGTAGATAATTAGAGGTGTTGCTTTGAGAAAGAAATGCTGAAAAACGAGGAAAACCTTTTGACTTTGAGACAGGAAAGTGGGTAGCAAGCATGAAGAAGTGGAAGAACTTAGTGGAAAAACTTAGTACTTCTCTCCTTTTTGTATTGCATGAAAGATTTTCTTCATTTTTGACTTTAAAGTGGCCTAATCCATCATTTCATACTTGAAAGAGCTTAGGGTTTCCCCCCCCCATAATAAGTAGAGTAAAATATCAAATGGATATAGTTTTATATTTAAAGGTTAAGTCACTTATTACTGATTGGCTACACTTCAGGTAGCAAGCTAAGTAAATTGAAGTTATTCCGCTTTGCATTTGTTGTAAGATATTTTATTGTTTTGTATCATTTATAAAGCTGCTTAAATTTTGTCTATGTATATGTGTTGTGCCATGAGAAGTGAAAATGGCAATTCAAAGCACAGGTGAAAATGTATTAATGCCTGAGATGCTACATTGAGCTCTATACAGAGTACATGAGTGTTATTAAATAACTAGACAATCTGTGATTCATTGGGTTATCATTTCAGAGATATTTCCTTACCAGATTACTCACTGCCTTCAAGAATGTCAGAATTTCTAATGTACGTGAAAAGTTCTTAAACATTCACTGAGAATCTGCCTTGAAAGTAGCTCATGTTGAACTATATAGTACACTAAAAAATCAGATATTGACCACAGGATTTTTATGACATTTTGTATTCTCATAAAATTCTTTGATAATTTTTATATCATAAAGTATTTTATTGTTGTTAGTTGCGAAGTCGTGTCCGACCCATCGCGACCCCATGGACAACATTCCTCCAGGCCTTCCTGTCCTCTACCATCTCCTGGAGCTCACACCTACTGCTTCAGTGACTCCATCCAGCTACCTCATTCTCTGTCGTCCCCTTCTTCTATTGCCCTCAATCTTTCCCAGCATTAGGCTCTTCTCCAGTGAGTCCTTCCTTCTCATTAGGTGGCCAAAGTACTTGAGTTTCAACTTCAGGATCTGGCCTTCTAAAGAGCAGTCAGGGTTGATCTCCTGACCGGTTTGATCGCCTTGCAGTCCAAGGGACTCGCAGGAGTCTTCTCCAGCACCATAGTTCAAAGACCTCAATTCTTTTGCGCTCAGCCTTTCTTATGGTCCAACTTTCACAGCCATACATTGCAACTGGGAAAACCATGGCCTTGACTATACGTACTTTTATTGGCAGGGTGATGTCTCTGCTTTTTAGTATGCTGTCTAAATTTGCCATAGCTTTCCTCCCCAGGATCAAGCGTCTTTTAATTTCTTGGCTGCAGTCGCCATCTGCGGTGATCTTGGAGCCCAGGAAGATAAAATCTGTCACTACCTCCATTTCTTCCCCATCTATTTGCCAGGAATTGAGAGGGCCGGATGCCATGATCTTGGTTTTTTTTATAAAAAAATATTTTATAAAATTTGCCAAATTTCAATTCCTTGTGTCCCAGAGTTTGGGCGCATTCTGTCAGTTAGCACTTTTTAGGTAAATGATGCAGATATAGAAACATGGCATCTGAATACCTTTTTTAGGGCCTTCATGGCCTACTCTACCAACTGCTGGTTTGTGGCATATTTTATGACTGTTTGTTCTTTTACTGTTGATGATAGATCCTAAAACATAGAAGCCATCAACTACTTTTATATCTTCATTAGCAATTCTAAATTGGCAAAAGTAGACTGATACTTACAATTGCTTCCCAAATGAAATATCTTATTACATATGCTCCTGAGTACAGTAGTAGTCTGGTGGAAGTAGCAAGGGCACTGCAAATCAAGAGGAAAGTATCAGTATACTTAGATTTTCTTTTTTTAGTGCACAAGGGGATGTATTAACAAAAAGATGATGATAATGTTATTGCCATCAATAGAGGGAGGATGATTTTTTTCTTCTCACACATGAGTAAAATAAAGAAAATACCATTTGAAAGAATTTTATCACAATAAAATTGATCCACTAATTTATTGAATAACAAAATCTGATGTTGCAAATGCTTGGATTAATAACACATCAACTCAACTACATTCTCAATATGTTTTTAGTAACTTAAATATTTTAATTAATTAGAAATACAACTTACTAACAAAATTGAAAGCCCTTAAAGCCCTTATTTCAGATTCTGTTTATTTGTCTTTAATATAGAAATGTTAATAAAATCAAGAAACTATTTCAATATAACTTTGTATTGTAATCATCTATCCTAACAGTTTTCCTGAAATTGATGAATATATGGTTTGTTGAAATGGTAATGGGACATTGTCATTTGAAATATGAACAAGGAAACAATTTTGTTAATATTAAAAAAACTTTATATATCAGTAAACTGTTGCTGATTTGTTATCACTTAGCTCAGTCTCGGAGCTTCAGAATTCCTTTTGTGTCACATATCATTTCTCTGTTAATATAGATAGAGCTGTAAATAGAGCTCTAAATAATAGAGCTGTAAATTTTTTGCAGTAGAACTTATCTTTTGCCAGGAGGTATATACTCAATCACTTAAGACCAAAATAATTGGTGCCTAAGCATTGTCAGACTTTGAGCAAATGAAACTAACTTCATTGAATAACTTACAACATATTGCTTTAATTTGAAATATGAAAGTCTGGCTATTTATGTAAGAAGTAGATGGAATAAACAAATATGTATGGCAATCACTTTGAAGTGGCATATTGCTTGTCTAGTTCTAAAAGATTTTATATGGTAGAGTGGTTTTTTCAGTGTCTCTGTGTTTGTATGAGCACAAGAGAATTAATGCTAACTGCTTAAGAATCTTTATGTTGATTTTGTCATTAAAACATCTTAATTTTTAAGTTTTGCATAATAAGATTTGTACAATAATGTTTGTACAGTTTTTCTTTCATATGGAAACATCAAAATACATGTTAGTTCAACTATATAATAAAATGGGAAGAATTATATGATCATTCTTTAATTGAAAATCATGAAACCCTTGGTTGATAACAAAAGTATATTGGATGATCATTTAGCTTATACCTGTAGTTAAGATGAAAAATATGGGATGTGATTTTAGAAAAATGTTAGACAGCTGTGCCATTGAAAAATTGAATAAATATATTCATTGAATTTTTTTCTTATAACGTATTTCAACATACATATATTTGATCTTTGTTTTAACAATATTAATATATAAAGAGGATGTAATATAACAAATATGTACTTTTACATTTTATATTCCATTGTGTAATTTAAATATACATAAATGCAGATTAGATCAAGAAAGGTCCAGTCTTATTTAAACATGAGACATTTAGTTTGATTTGCTCTTTGTTATTGTGTGTGTGATATCACCATGCCTAGATTAAAAGACCTCTCTGAGCCCTTCCGAAAGAAAGTTAAAGATGCCTATGACCCTCAGAAGGGATTTTAAAAGATTGCCAAACAATTGGATATCAGTCATTCCACGATCTGAAAAATCATGTACAAGTAAAGATTTCAAACAAGTTTAGCTTGTCTCAGCAAATTCATCCTAAGAACAGAACGCAGGATGTTGAAAAAAGTCTTTAAAAATCACAGACTTTTATTATGTGACATAAAGATAATTGTCACCATTATTAATATCAGAATTCATGAGTCTACTATTAGAAATGATAGATGAATCAAAAGTTGGAATTAAGATTGCCGGGAGAAATATCAACAACCTAAGATATGCAGATGATACCACTCTAATGGCAGAAAGTGAAGAGGAACTAAAGAGCCTCTTGATGCAGGTGAAGAAGGAGAGTGCAAAAGTTGGATTGAAACTCAACATTAAGAAAACCAAGATCATGGCATCTGGCCCTCTCAATTCCTGACAAATAGATGGGGAAGAAATGGAGGTAGTGACAGATTTTATTTTCCTGGGCTCCAAGATCACCGCAGATGGGGACTGCAGCCAAGAAATTAAAAGACGCTTGCTCCTGGGGAGGAAAGCTATGGCAAATTTAGACAGCATACTAAAAAGCAGAGACATCTTCCTGCCAACAAAAGTGCGTATAGTCAAGGCCATGGTTTTCCCAGATGCAATGTATGGCTGTGAAAGTTGGACCATAAGAAAGGCTGAGCACAAAAGAATTGAGGCCTTTAAACTATGGTGCTGGAGAAGACTCCTGCGAGTCCCTTGGACTGCCAGGCGATCAAACCGGTCAGTCCTAGAAGAGATCAACCCCGACTGCTCTTTAGAAGGCCAGATCCTGAAGTTGAAACTCAAATACTTTGGCCACCTAATGAGAAGGAAGGACTCACTGGAGAAGAGCCTGATGCTGGGAAAGATTGAGGGCAATAGAAGAAGGGGACGACAGATAATGAGGTGGCTGGATGGAGTCACTGAAGCAGTAGGCGTGAGCTTAAATGGACTCCAGAAGATGGTAGAGGACAGGAAGGCCTGGAGGAACATTGTCCATGGGGTCGCGATGGATCAGACACGACTTCGCCACTAACAACAACATTAGAAAAAAAACTGCACAAATTAGATATAGGCAAAGATCACAACTTCTTTGGTTACACAAGGCAAAATAATATTATTTGGCCACTATACTACAAGACATGTTTAAATAAAACCAATGATATCATTTTGCCAGAAGAACCTCTTACCAACGATAAATCATGATGGTGGAAATGTTATTCTTTGGAGCTACTTTGCTGCATCAGGGTCTGGATGGCACATCATCACAGAATCCACTATAGAATTCTTCATTGTACCCAAGAGCGCTTGAGGATAACGTGATTACATCTGTCAGAAGTTTGAAGCTCGATCAAAAGTTGAGTCATTCTTGCCATATGACCATGTCCCTAAACATTCCAGGAAATGAAGGTTTCTGAAATGGTCAAATTAAAGCCTAGGTTTAAATCCCATTGAGATGCTCTGGGTGTTTTGAAATGGGCTGTACATGCAAGAAATCCCTCAAACATTGCACAGGTGGGGGGGGAAAAAACGCATAGTGAAATGGGGAAAAATTCCTCTCAGTTAATGTCAGAGACTGGAAAACAGTTATAAGAATTACGTACTTGACATTTTTCTGCTAAAGGAGACAGTACCTGGTATTAGAGGAAAAAGTATTTTTTCACACAAGAGTTTGTATTATTGTAATCATTAATCATGCAGAGGTCAAATGAATTGAAAACCATGAACTTAAATCATCTAGGTGAAAGAGAAAAAAAGAAAAAAAGGTTGTATCCTGCAGATAAAACCTGCAAAATTTCATAAGGATATATAGGATGAATGGGAAGATGCAATTCATCCTATGATTGGGTGTTATTCGGGATTTAAAAATGTTGACTACCATCTCAAATTGCATTTAGTTCTTTTAACATTGCTATAATGATCCTAAATTCTTGGATTATTGGTTTACTTCAAGGACAGTTACATGCAGAAAACATTGTAACAATTCATAAGAATAACTAACATTTTAGCTAGTCTTTATATTTATATATATTGCATAATTTCCCTCTCTGTACTAAACTGCTTATTCAGTATGCATTCTTCCAAGTATGGATAATGTCTGCTGGACAAAAACCCAAGTGATTTCTCTAGCACATCTTTCCCCATTAGGTAGGTTGTCAAAATAACAAGAGAGAAAGAGATAAATTTTAAGAAATGGGATCTTCCTTAAAACTCCACAGTAGTTTAATCTGAAAAATCCTTATCCTTGAAGACACATTAAGAAGAAAAGTTTCCTATGAATTTTATTTCTGATAATTAAATAGTCATAACAATATAGAAGTGGTTTGCATTCCCTTGCAAGATGTTTTTATGCTTTCCAGCTGTGTCTATAGAATCCCAACAGTTTTGTCAGGGACATGAAGCAAGAATTGTGACCCAAGCTTTGCCCATTTGGTGAGTGTGTAACTGATGTTATGATGTACATACAAAAGGGGAGGAACTTGTGTTGCAGTGTTGTAACATTTGTTGCATAATTTAGCCCTTATCTGGACAGTTGTGATTCTTTCCAGCACAACAGTACAGGTAATCCTTGACTGATGATAATTTATTCAACGAAGATTAGACATTTGTTAAGTGAGTTTTGCCTTATTTTACGGCCTTTCATGCCACAGTTAAGAGAATCACTGCAGTTATTAAGTTAGTAACACGAATGTTAAGTGAATCTGGCTTCTCCATTGACTTTGCTTGTCAAAGGGTCACATGACCTGGGACACTGCAACTGTCATACATATGAGCCAGTTGCCAAGGGTCTGAATTTTGATCACGTGATCATAGGGATGCTGCAATAGTCGTAACTGAAAAACACATATAAGTCACTTTTTTCAGTGTTGTTGTAACTTCAGATGGTTACTACATGAACTCTTGTAAGTCGAAAACTACCTGTGTTTTCTGATTTGGTTAGTTTGTAAATAAGAAATTGATTGGGAGTCTTCAGTTTCTCATTTTCTCATAGAAAAAGGTGAAATATAAATATTATGATATAATATCATGAAAAGGAGATCACTGACATGAAATATTTCTTTTGGATGGTCTGTTAACATTAGGATATAGCAAGAACAATTTTATAGGAAAATTAATAAAAACTTCCTGATAATTAGCTGCATTTTTACTTTTAATATAATAGTCTGCATGGAATTAATTAGCTTCAACAGTTTAATAGCAGTGAGAAAAATGCTGATGCCAAAGGCATTTAGCAGTATGGTTAATCATTACCAGTTTATAGCCAGATGATATTTAGTAAATATGCAAACATTCCTTTATTTCATATGTCTAACATAAGTTTATAAATCCTAATACCATATGATGAATTATCAAATTATGGTTCAGATTTATGCACCCTTTTATAGTAGTAGTAAAATCCATAAGATAGAGCTAATCACCTCTATTATTATAATCCTTGCTATAGTTATGAAAACTAAGGTAATAAGTAAAATACAGATTTTTATTGCACTTTTAAAAATCAAAAATGGATGCCACTATAAAAATCATTAGCTGTGGTGAAAAAAAACCACCAGCCATACTGCGATTAACTGTGTATATTTTCAATCTTGATCCCAGAAGAGCTGTGTGTAAAGGACTTTTAAAGAGTGAGGAAAAGAAAAAATGAAGGAGACAGTGAGTACACATAAAGGAACACACCCTGTTATTGGGTTCTCTCATTATTGTTATTGGCCTGTAAAACTTCTTTAACCTTTCAAGGAGACTTGGAATTATTTTTCTACCAGCAAACAAGCTGATCTCTCAGAGCTAGTTGTTGTCAAGGAAAAGGATGCCTAAAATTTTCTCAGTTGAGGCTGGTGTTCCAGACTTGTTTCTTGAGGAGAGGAATAAATGGGCTTGTCATTGGGCACAGAAGTAAAAGTTTCTGTTTTATTTGTTTTTCTTTTATTAACTAATGCAATAAAATATAAAAGAAAAAAATGTTAAATCACTTGGTTTAACAACCAAGTTGCCAGTTCCAGTTGTGCTCACTAAGCAAATACTTAAAGTATAAATGCAATGAGGTCATTTCTAAATATTATTTCTTTTTGAAAGAGATGTCACCTAAAAATCTGTTGATTTTTTTTACATTTTTTTGTTCATTAAGTAAAACATGCAAGCAAACAAAAAGCATACACACACACACACAAAATATTTTGAAAAATAAAAAGTAACACCCCCCCCCCAAATTAAGAAATATTATAAAAATTGTACTCAGGTAGCCCCTCTTTTTTTCTCCCCTCCCTTCTCCAGCCACTAACTGCTACATGAATATTTTTATAGTTTACTTTGGATATTTCTGTTTGGATCATTTTGAAGCATCTCTCTTTAGTTACATTTGTTAAGACCATAGCTTCAAAAAATACTGTATCTACAGTACATACTACAAAACCTCTTTTTTGTAGCCTTTAATAAAATCTGGGACCCATAATTCCTGTGGTATTAACATTTGGAAAATTTTATAAAATATTTTATGACATCAAAATTATGATAAGGCATTTTATGACATAATACAAAATGCTGTAAAACATTTCTGTGGTCAGTTCCTAATATTTGACTGCTATGCAGATCAGTATGGCCTACATATCCCTGAATTCTAAAGAACTTCTCAAGTAAACTAGAAACCTACCATGGTTAAAGATATTGAGGAATCTGGTAAGGAAATATCTCTGAAATGATGACCCAAGGCATCATAAGTTGTTTGTTTTGTTTTAATGCTGTGTTCCTGAGAGCTTAAAGAGACAGGTATGAATAATCATCTTCCCCCATGTCTTTTATGTGTCCAGTGTTTGCTTGACTGTTACTCCTGTCCCTATGTGAAGAGGTCACTGTCACATTAGCCATATAGTTTGTTTTGCCATTGGCAGAAACATAAATTCTTCAGGTTTCTGCATATAAAAAACTTAATCATTTAAAATGTTAATGTTTTTAATGGTTCAATATAGATGATCATATCTTGCCTTTGGATATATGTGCATCAGGGGCCAAACCCAGGAAGTTTTATATTTTCTTGATTCATTTGAACTGAGCAAAGTGGTTAATAGGTTCCGAACCAGGCAGCCTACATAGACAGAAATTGAATTTGATTTCTTGTCCTACTTGTTCCAAAACCTTTAACCTTAGTTTTAGATGAAGCAAGAAATTATAGGTAATGGAAGATACTGTGCCGTATTATTTCTATCACCAAAAGGGATGAATATGGACTGTTTCAACCAAGCTTAGAGTATTATATCAGATTGTAAACAAGTTAATTAAAATTTTAATTTTAACTAAATCATGGCTATTTAACACATTCTTGCTTATATATTTAAAAGCTTTTTTATTATATAACAGTTTATTTTAATATAAATTACCTCGAGACCTTAAAAAGTAGACATTAAAACTCAAATAGATGTATTATCTATAGTTCACTCAGTTTCTGTATTTTTAAATGATTTTCTTTCAAGAAATCTTACAATTTATGTCTATAAACATTTAAAGTTCAATCTTTTTCTGCTTATTATGCAAGAAACACTGCATTATTATTTTGTTTTGTAGTATTTATATATAGGATTTTGTGAAATGAAGTAGCTATGAATTGTCCCAGAAAAGTATTCCTTTTTTCAAACTCTGGACCTGATGTTTAATTGTCAAAAACGAGATAATAGAGAAGAAACATAATCAAACTCATTTTTGGAATTTGATTAACTATACAGACAGTTTTTGAAGATTTTTATGTGATATGCATTGCAATTTACAAATCTTGAATAATTAAAATTTGTTGCCATTGTGAAAATAACAAACATATGTATAAAATTTTTTATAGTGTAACATACTGAGAACAGATTTCCTGTTTATATATTTTGTGGTTAGTTAAAAGGCAGGTAAGAACAGCAGACCCATGTTTCAGTTTCGTTTGGCAAATCAGCACTTGTGTTAACAGACTAGATAATTTGCAATATCCCTAAGTGCTGTTTTTGACATTCCTTTTCTATAGAAACATAATACTATCCAATGCATTTTAAATATTTTTATTCTGCAAATCATAATTTGAGATTCATTAACAGTCTTGCTATAAAAGTTTCCCATTTTCTAGACATGAAAATATCTTTCTGTTCTTAAAAATGTTTTGCCTTAACCTTGTATTTGATTTATCCTTCATAGGATAGTTACATTCCTATAAAATGTGGGTTGTTTTGATGACTAAGAAGTTTTAAGCAGCCAAAATGGGATTAAAATATAAGAGGAGGAATTAAAGTGTTTTCCTTCCAATTTTATGAAATGCAACAATCACTACTTTTTTCCACTGCCAAGAAACATATTGTTAAGGAATAGTACATTCCCCAAGATGCTTATGAAGTAAGAAAAAAATAGCTGTAAATTTGTTTTACCTTTTGAAGTCTCAGAATATGTGAAAATGGGAAAATAGAGATTAAAAATGTTATGGAAAAATTGAGTTTTAATCTTAGGATAGTGATTTGTTAGATACATATGCCTTTTATAGTATAACATTTTAAAAAAACTACTAACATACAATGTCAGTGAAAGTATCCAAGAAGTTACATGTAATTTATATTTTTAATTTATTTTTATTGGTTATTGATTAATAAACAGAAAGAAAGAACAAAACACAAATAATGATGCAGATCTTGCAGAAGGTCAGAAGGGTGAGAGCTGATTTCACCTCAAGGGGTAAGATATTCCAAATGGCAGGAACCGTGGCAGAGAAGGTCTTTCTCCTGGACCCTGCCAGCCAAAATTGACTGGCAGGATCCTCAGTATACCTCTCTGCCAGTGTGGATTGGACAGGTCAGTCCCATCATGGTGAGACAGTTCCTCAAATAACCTAGACCCATGCCATGAAGGACTTTAAAGGTGATAATCAACACCTTGAATTGCACATGGAAGCAAATTAGTAACCAGTGCAGCTCACGGAGCATGGTGTAACATGGACCACTCTAAGGGCCCTAAGAACTGTCCATGCCGCTGCACTCTGCACCAGCTGTAGCTTCCAAATTGATAGCCCCGTGTGGAGTGCATTGCAGTAATCCAAACATGAGATAACTAGAGCTTAAGTGACTGAGCATAGGGACTCCTGATCCAGGGAAGGCTGCAACTGGTGTACAAGACGAAGTTGTGCAAAGGCTCTCCTAGCCATGACTGCCATCTGTTTTTTGAGCAGGAATCGCAAGTCAAGGAGAACCCCAAGTTGCAGATTGGGTATGTCTGGAGTAGTGCCATCCCAACCAGAATGAAAGAGATTAAAGTCCCAGATCTTGAAGTTCCATGCATCTAGAGCCTTGCCAGGGTTCAGCTAAAGTCTGTAGTCCCTCATCCAGTCTCCCTCAGCCTCTAGGCACCACAAGGGTAGCCAGAGAGTCACTTGGTTCACCAGCGGTGGAGTTATAAAGTTCAGAATCATCAGCATACTGATGATACCTCAATCTATAGTGTTGAATTATTTCACCTAGTAGCTTCATGTAGATGTTAAAAAGGAATGGAGAGAATACTGAGCCCCAGCGCATGCCACAGAGGAGTGGCCATGGGCTGGACCTCTCACTCCCAATCAACACCGGTCTTGGAGAAAGTAGCCAAACCAGCACAAAACTACACCACCCAGCCTCAAACCCCGTAGCCAGCCAAAAAAATACCATTGTTAAATGTATCAAAGGTTGCTAAGAGGTCAGGATGAGCAAAGGTGGCTGCACTATTCCCATCCCACTCTCACCAGAGATTATCAGCAAGTGCGACCAATAGTGTTTCTGTCCCATAACCGGTCCTGAACCTTGACAGAAAGGGGTCCAGGTAATCCGTTTCATCCAAGACTCTCTGAAGCTACCAAACAAACACCTTTTTCACCACCTTTCCTAAAAAGCAGGATGGGAAAATTGTCTAGGTAGGAGGGATTGAGTGATGATATTTAAAGGAGGAGGAGAACTAGGGCTTCCTTAAAAGGCCACGGGAATGTCCCCTCCTGCAGTGAAGAGTTTATCATTACTTGCACCTATTTGCTGGTCACCGTCCTGGAGGCTTTCACTAATCAGGCAGGGAAAAAAACTGATTGGCAGGTGGGCATCCCGGGCATCTCATATGCACTGACAGCATTGAAGATCCTGTCCTCTTTCTCAGGTCCAACAGAACCAAACTGTTCCCAGATAGCTGGGCAAGACCTCTCCCTGGGCATCTCACATGATTTGCACCATGTATGGGTTCAAACTCAGAATGAATCCGAGCAATTTTGTCTGACAGATGTTGAATTTGTTCTTAAGCCTTGGTCTTGTGCAGCCAGAATCAGCCCCTCAGTCTCTTCAACTTTCCTGTTCTTAGCCCTTATCTGCTTTACCTGCTTTTTTTTTTTTTTAATATACTAGCCATGTAATACTTTATCTTCCCATGTCACTTTTCTGTTCTTCATTTGCTCTTTCTTGTAGGCCAGTTTGGTCTCTCCAGTACTCAGTAAGCCTTCCTGTTATACAATGGATTACTGTTGACAGAGTAATCAATGCAATGATAGACAGTAGTGGTGATAGTGAATCGCCTTGAAAGATTTCTCACTTGATATTAACTTCTCCCAATCTATCACCATTGACCAGAATCACATCATCTTCCATTGTGCCATTGATCTTTGAACAAAACTTCTGATGTTTCTATTGAGCCCTTTTATTTCTAGGCACTTGATTATCCAGTCATGTTTTAGGGAGTCGAATGCCTTCTTGTAATCAATCCATACTACATTCAAGTTGGTTTTCTGTCCTCAGGGAAGGACAAGGAAGACAAGTGACATCACATGTATTATGTGATTATTGCACAAAATATGTGTAGTTTATATACTTAATTATTTAAGTATAAATAAGTCTACCTTTGGGAAAAGATTTTAAGAGTTTGTTAAGGATTATAGCCAATGCTGTAAGGCATCTCAACAGCCATAGCTAACCTGCTTACCTAATTCCAATAATAAAAAACACCAATATTTTACTTACGATTACATATGATGCAAAACATAGGAGAATATATAAATTCTTCTTTTCCAAACAGACACAACCTGCTTTCCTGAAATGCATTGTGGAGATAGACAAATCTATGCCAACTCCAGCATTAAGGTCATTGATTGTTATATTCCACCTAGAGTCACACTCTTGTCAGATGGGTAGCTATAAAAATGTGATAAATAAATAAAACCTCGACCCTTTTTGTGTGCATCATGACATTACATGCATACTCACCAAAGACGAGTAGAGCTTGTGGCATAGCAACACAATACTGTTTCATAATTTTGACAAAAACAGGTTAAACTTGCAAATTTGTTCAATTATATCTCATTACACACTACAAGGAATACGTTGAGTATAGTCCTCTGATTTGCACTCAGTGCTTTTTTGAGGAGTACACTGAATAAGACATGAATTTCTTTTTGGTTTATGTGTGTCAAGCGCTTTGCTCAAATTCAGATAACATGCCATATAAATGCTGGCTTGTTTATATAAGGAAGAATCAGAGTGCCTCTAAGATTCTGGAATAGAAACTGAGAGACTGAGTTCTAGTTTTACCTTAGTTATGGAAATTGGTTGGGTGACTTTAGATCAGTCATCCTCTCTCAGTCCAACCAAGCTCACAGGATTGTGTTTGGGAAAACAGGAGGAAGGAGCAGTATATACATACTTGTACAAAATAAAGATGGAATATAAATAAAAATATACCATAGTTTTGCTTGATATACTGTCAAAATGGTCTTTGTAAAAGTATTATTGAAAAATAATAGTCATTTTTAAAAAATAACTTAATGTTGTTCTTTGGGTAATATTGCTACTCATATTCAATTTCCTGAAACAATTTTTTTAAAAAATCAACAGAATTGTGCAAAACATTAGAAGTTAGGGAAATAATTTAAGTTAAACTACAGAAGATACACAGGTAGTCCTCAGTCTACGACCCTAATGGAGCCTGCCCATTACAGTTGCAAGTGTTAAGTGAGACAGCCTTGCTTAATGACCCTTACCCCCTGTTCTCTCTGATGTCACCGTTATATGAACATGTGGGTCGTTAAATGAGCATGGGGTAACTCATGGGTAGGGGAGGACCTGGGAGGCTTGCTACCCTGCTAGGTCCACAAAGGAGACAGGCAAGCAGCAAAAAGCTTTGCAAAAACAGTCCATCTGGGGGAAGAGCCCAGCCAGATTAGAGCCTAGTACCATATTCCAAGCCAGAGTGGCTTTCTAACAGCCTCTGTGCTTGGCCCATGAAGCTATGCTTGCGGATTGGGCCTCTGCCCCAGTCAGCTGGCTGTCAGAAGCCTGCAAACTTGCTAGCTTTGGGGAAGTCAGCTGTCTGCATGCAGAGGTGGCAGCTTCAGAACAAGCTTTCCAAAACCTTTCCCTTGCTGAATACTCTCCCTTTCACAGATACCCACATTTCTTTAATAAAGAACAAACAAACAAAAACCCCTGGAAGGGAAAGACTTGCTGATGTTTCTCCTCCTCTCCCTCCCCACCACCACTATTAGGTACTGAAACTAAATGCCTCAACCCGCCAACATTGATTCCTTTTAACCACTTAAATTTACTAAATTTACTGCATGCCTGGAAAGAGAGTGACAAAATTTGTAAGTTACTTACCTTGGTGAGTCACTGCCAGGCTGAAGATGGAAAGGAAAGAAGAAAGCAAAGAAAATCTTTCTGCAGCTTTTTATGTTGAGGAAATGAAGAAAAAGTTCATCTCTAAAGAAAAAGGGGCAGCACAAATGGCTATGGCAGAAGCTGGGTCCTTAAGACAATCAGGTCTGTTATATTTTAAAATAATAAAATGCTACGTTATGTACACTACTTATTTAGTATTCAGTAGCAAATGATTACTCAAGAATCATGGACATAACCTGTTTGGCAAAATAACTTTTATATATTTGAAATGCTAAAATAAATAAAATAGCGCAGCAAGTTCAGATGTAGGCAAGTAAAATGTACAATTCATAAGAGCACAAATAGAAGGTTGCCCCAATAACCAAGGTTTAGCAGTCTAATCAACATTGAGTGTTTTACAATTTTAACTGCATTCTGAAGTTTCCACAAATGAAAATATAAAAAAGAATGGAACACAAAGTGCAAGGATGAATGAAAGATGCCAAATTCCAAAACTCCAAGAGTCAACCATCCAAAATAAACCATCAGAATTCAGCTTTTGGAAATGTAAATAAACAAGTGAAAACTAAACCATTGCATTGATGTCTTGCTGACTTTAAGTATGTATACTCTATACTTGCTCTTGATTCCTCTTATTGTAGACATTTAGAATGCCTTTGAAAGTAAAGATACCGTAGAAAATATCAGAAAAGATCATTGTCTCCTTTCTTTTTGCATCACACAGTGTGACAAGCTTTGTACTTGCCCAGAACCCAAAAGCTACAGCCATTGTCTGGCTTAATAAATGAGACTGACAAAACTCAGCTGTCATTAAGGCCCAGCTCTCCTGAGTGTATCCAAAGTCTTTTCTCAGAAAAGAATCGTCAGGTCTGAACCGCAGTCACAACTGGAAACGCTTAGATAAGCTCATAAGAAAATCCAAGGACAATAATATTTACTGGAGAAAGTTGAGGACACTGCCAAAATAATTCTAGCAACTGCAGTTAATCATAAGTCTTGCTTCCTTAAAAAAACAATATTTTCTTTTAACAGTATTTTCTTTCTTGCCGGTCCCCTCATTTCAGCAGACTAACTAGTTTCCTTCTGTGTTTTGTTTTTATAAGACTTGTTCTTATTGATTTCTCAGTGAGTGTGAGAGTTTACTTTTATAGTACCAAGGACTTGTCTTTGCATAAGAAGTTTGCCATGAAAAAGTTGCCATGAGTCTCCATAATTAAGAGGAGTATAATTTGGAACTTGTCTAGTATCTGCCTCCCTTTCACATCATAGTAGAAATAACCAACAGTCTTACGGCCTTTATCCATAAGAGCTCTACTAGTCAAGAGGATACCAGGCTGACTAATATAATCCTGCACAAACAGACCCAGTCAGTTGATGCCAATAAATAGACCCAGCAGATTCAATTATGGAGTTTATGACCATGCTAACTTCAGCTAATACAGTATGTGAACTACATTTATCAACTTGTTATGGAGGAACAACCATCTGTGCTCAGGTCCAGCACCATGGGAAGTGCTGGTGGTTAGAGTAGCAGACCAATGTATGATGAGTGGGGAGTAAGAAGTTCATTTTAAGTGGATCAAGATAAAGTAGATGATAAGGATACTTATTCCTTGTGTTGTTAATATGGAAAGAATACTGCCTGCCTGTTGAAATGAGAGGAAGTAATAGTCAAATGGAGGAAGTGCAAGAATCAGATATTGTCCATCTGGCTGAATGACTGGTTATCCAAGTTCATTATTGCTCAATAGAATAGGTAATGCCTAATGCCTTTGGACTTTGGTTGCTTCATGTACTGTGCAGGCATTTTATTCTGCTTGAGAAAAGATGCCTTGCCATTAATTGCCTAGTTGCCCGTCACCCAACTGCCTAGCTCTGCTGGGAAGGGGGGGGGGAGATATTTGGATCATTTCTTAAACGGGTGTCTAAGTTTATCTAGAGCTAAATGCTGTCTGTGACATGGTACCCCCAGGCCTACAGCACATCCCTGCCCTGGACTTCGATTCAGAAGGAGGCAGCTTCTCCTGCTCCTTCCCTACAGCTTCTAGATTGCTATTAGAGGTGAGCAGCCTGGAGAAGAAACAGTACTAAAATCAAGTTTCTTCCTCCCTTGGCTAGCAGACCTTGCTCTGATCTTCCTTACTAATCACTTAGGTACGGTTTGTTCAGTGGGATTTTACAGAGGAGATATGCTCCTAGCTAGAAGCAGTATATTTCTGGTTGAAACAGAAAAAATGGTTCCTAGTTACATGTGCCCATGCATCTAGCAAGTAGCAAGTGCTATTGTTTGGGATAGGGAGGTTTTTGGAGGGAAGATTTTTTTTTTTTAAGTCAAAAGAGAGCATCATTTCTTCCACTATACTGGATTGGAACTGAAGCTTTAAAAATAAAATACTATTATGGCCATGGAGCTTCAGCCAGGCAATCAAATTGTTTACTACTATTCACCAGCAGAAAGCACCAGTTTAATGCTGAATGCTTGGTGCTTCCATTGCAGCACTGGCCCGGATAGAAGAATTTGAAAGGGAACAAGGTTATACTCTCCCAAATTGTAAGATATAAAAGACCATACAAACACAAGTTTAGGAGCTATAATTTATAAGAAATATGTTTTCAAACATGAAAACTTCATCTTTTTCTCCCTCCCACCTTGACTTCAAAAAAGAAAATTGAAAATTGCCACATCATAAAGATTCTAAAAGATATATTAAAGTACAGGTGAAGCACTTTTAAGGGAAACTATTACATTTTCCCAGTAAATTAGATTTCATAAGCTATAGAAAGAGATTGAAATGTATCAATAGATAAAAGCAGAAAGATCAGGAGAAACAGAATAGGGAATAAATAAATCAGGGATTTATAAATGCTAAATAATACATCATGGAGTAGCAGCAGATGAGTCCATTCTGGAAGGGCTTCTAAATTACTCATTAATGTACTTTTCTCAAGAGAGAAAAATCTCATCTGAAGGCTTGCCTTAAATGTAAATATATATCTGATAATTGTATTACATTATTTCTTAAGTGTTTATCTTATTTTTCCACAAACTGCTACAAAATAGTTAAAAGCATTAATGCAAATAATAAAATACAGCAAATAGTTCCACAGTAATAATATCCTACAACAGAAAGCAAATTAAAAAAATAAAACGTAAAACTGTCTGTTAAAAGCTATATCATATTGAAGACATACATCTTTAAAACTGGGTGAACATGTTAATCATATTAGGTATATTGCTAATTAAAACAGAATAAGTGTGAAATATAGCTGCACCTATTTTTATGTGATATTAATTCCTCCTTTTCCTTAAGGTCTCTTAAGGAAGGCAGAACAGATTTGGAGAGTAGGGGGAAATAAACAAAATCCACTTCAGCATTGTATATCAATTCATAACAATTAGGGTTTTAGCAAGCATCATATTTCTAAAACAAAACAGGAGAAAATAAATTTGCTCAAGTGATAATTGGTTATATTTTATTGAGTTCCTAAAGTGGCAATGTTAGATAGTTTATTTAAACTCCTTTTCTGTCCATCTGCTGTTAAAACGCTGTTCTATTTAGCTTTTAATACTTAAAATTTCACAAATAAAATATAAAACAATTAAGTGAGAATCAGAAATGAAAATCAAAGCACAAAAGTATAACTTGCCAACAAAAGCCTTCTGGAAAAAAATATTTGACAAATAAAAAAAAACAACCCAACAGATGTTCCAGTATCTAGGTTCAGATAATATTCTCTCCTTCATCTAACTGAAAAATGATTCCATTCTTTAGGAAGATGGAGGAGATTTTAATTTTTGTAATGTGTTTTTGGCTTTTCAGTTGGCAGAAATTAAGCAACAGAAAAAGGTCATGTATACCTCATCTAGATGAAGATAGACTTAAGACTTCTTTCTGTCTCTAAAAAAAACCCCTTTCAATCTTCTTCCAGGAAGAAGAAAGAGTAAATGGGGGGAAAATGAGAGGACCATATGGAACAACCCTTGGAGAAAGAATAGAAAAAAGGAGAGGCAGGGATAGCACTGTGAGCCACATGTGACTGAGCAGTTTTGTATGCCAAAAACAGATCAAACTAAGTGGCATGGAAATTATCCTCAAAGTTACTGTAGCAAAGTGAAGCAATCAAGCTGCAGCATCAACATCAAACACCTCTATCACAGTGGTCTGTGGACCCCTGGGGGACTGCAATGTCATCCCAGGAGGTCCATGAAGGCTTGAAGAAATGTTATGATTAAATCTTAAGTCTTTGGGGTTCGTAGCCATGAGCCGTGGTCACAAAAAGTATTTAAAGGGGTCCATGGTGAAGAAAAGGTTGAGAACTATGCTCTATCATACTGTTGGCCTAGGTACCAGCTACAGCCTGGTGTGATAATCCTCTTCAGTGGCCTGAGAGGAGACCAAGTAATATCACCCGATATAGCGTTCCTATGCTAAGGTTTTCTCAGAAGATTCAAGAAGAGCATTTCTATAATAAAAGAAACCCAAAAGAGAGAGAAAAAATTATCATAACAAAATAGGATATTTGGAATGATGAAGCAAGAACCAGCAGTACTGGAATCAGCTGTAGCTGATCAGTGATATCAGACCTGGTTTCCAATCAGAAGCCCTAGTGGAAATCCATTGCTTAAAATCAGGCATTAATAAATTAAGTAGAACAGCAGAATTCACATAATAGATCATGAATTTTTTATAATTCATAGTCACCTTCCAAGGCCCTTGAAATACAATACATTGGAGTCAGTGGTTCGTGGCTCCACTAAACAAGCCAACCTTGCAGCAAAGTTCTTCTTAAAGGAGCAGCTGTTTGGGAGTAAAGGTCAATTCTGCTGTAGTGGAAACCAAGAATAAAAATAAATTCTGACCTGAGCCCCATCAGGCTTGGGAAGATTAAATGAGACTAATGATTGTAATGGTCTGGATTTAGTATCAAAGCCTACTTCTATTCCAGTCTACTCCAGTAGCAGGTGCTTCCTGCTCCAGTGGCTGTTCCTTCTCCCACCCCAGGATCAATAGATCCTTCCTAAGCATAGTGTTCCCAAGCTAAACCATTGCATTGGTTGTTAATCTTAGCCAATCTGGGATGTATCTGATGAAATAGAAGCCTGCCTCACAAACAGATGAGTGCAGGGATTGTGGTTCCATCAAGAATTAATAATGCCTTTCAGCTAACTGGAGCTGAGGGTTGTTTAGCTGGCTAAGAAGGCGTTGAAAGATCAGGTGAACAGGCAGCACTAATTTGCACAATTGTAGAGTATTAGCTAAAGCCTGTACAAATTGTGAGTGAGGATAAAAATCAGAAAGGCCTTCAAAAAGAAATCACTCACCTATCATCTGTATCCACAGAGTACATCAACTGCATTTGCCATTTCCAATGGGATAAAACAAGTTTGAATGCTAGTCCCAATCCTATTCAATCTGTTTTCCATTTGCATATTGTCATATGCTACCCAGAGTCTGAAGGAGGTACCAATTGGTCAGTATTTTTTGACCTTTAATGATTAAATGTATGGACAAAGTGCCTCCCTACAGTCATTTAAGAAACCCTCTGTTGATAACTTTGCTGATAACTCTTGTTTAGGCACACAAAAACAGTGATCTACAGTTGATACTGAACAAAGTATTAATTGCTGCTGTGCTTGTTTACCTGAATATCAGCCTAAACAAGACTGAAGTACCAATAAAAGAATATTTGTAATTCAGGTTTGAATTGGTTGTTGAGATGGTAGTGCGGCAACTCCTGGATGAAATGGATTATCTAGACCAGGGGTGTCAAACTGCCGGCCCGTGGGCCGGTTGCATCATGCGGAAGCCGCGCCCACCCCAGCTCCGGCAATGCAAAAAAAAAGTTGAGATATGTGGCAAGACGTCACGTGACGTGGCGAGTTTGACGCTCATGATCTAGACCCTTTCCAGTTAGGATTCAGGCCTGATTATGGGATAGAAATGGTATTGCTTGCACTTTTTCATGATCTCTGGTGGGAGCAGGATGGAGGTAGTGCATCCATCCTTGCTCTACTTGACCTCTCTGAGGCTTTCGGTACCATCAACTATGGTATACTTCTGGAGTGGCTTCAAGGGTTGGGAATGGGGGTCTCTATGTTGTCCTGGTTCACTTCCTTCCTCTGGTCGCTCTCGGTCAGTGTTGATAGGAAGCAAGAGGTCCAGCCCTTGTCTCTTATTTTGCAGGTTACTACAGGGCTCGGTACTTTTCCTGCTTTTGTTTAACATCTACATGAAACAGCTGGATCAGATCATCCACCATCATGGGCTGAGTTACCATCAATATGCTGGTGACAGCTATTTGTTTTAGCCCATGGTGAATTAAGCGATGTGATAACCTCCCTTTTACAGTGCTTGGAGGGGTTAAGGGGTTGATGGGGAACAATGGGCTGAAACTGAACCAGGCTCTGGATTTGGGCTTTGTTGGTCCATAGAAAATTGCCATCTCTGGTCTTGGACAAGATGATACTGCCCAGACAAACCCAATGAGTAATCTGGGAGTTCTCCTGGACTCAGGATTCCTGTTCATAGTCACTCACCCAGGAGGGACTTCATGCAACTGTGGTTTGTGCGCCAGTTATGCCCTTTCCTGGACCAACAATCCCTCTCACAGTCACTCATACCCTAGTCTCCTTCTGTCTTGACTCCCTTGAGACACTCACGCCATAGTCACATCCCTTCTTTCAGTGTGCTCTCCATGGCACTGCTCTTGAAAAGTATCTACCATGTTTCCCCGTGGGGGTGGGACGGGGCCTGTGCATGGGGTGCATGGGGTGGAGAAGCAACGCGGCGGCAAGAGCGTGGTGGCAGACCAGGTACAGTCGTGGTGGGCGGTGGAAAGGGTGCTGAGCCTGGCGTGAGGCGAGTCGGCCCAGATCCGGAGTGCCGCCCCACCGCTTGCCTGCCAGGGCCCTTTGCCAGCGGTCGCCGGTGGAACCACACTGCCCACACCTCTGCCTTTGAGCTGCTGAGCGCCAGCTAGCATGCTTACTTGGTGCTGCAGGCGCCAGGCTAAGGGCAGGCGCTGCAGCTCTCATGCCAGCTGGGCGCTTTTGGTCCCGCCAGATCGCCTTCTGCCTGGCTGCGTGCTACCGCCATAAGGTGAGTCGAGGCAGGTGGCAGGGGGGTGGAGTTGCTTCTCTCCGCCTGCCAGACACCTGCCGAAGCCACGCAGCGTAAGGTTGCCGTGCCCCCCCGCCCAGATGCCCTCGCCTCCCCCAAGCGTTTTTCTTTACTAACCTGCCTTTCAGCTGCATTGCGTTTCTCCGTTCGCTTCTCAGCCTTCGCCATGTGTTTGTGGGACAAAAAAAAAAGTTCAATCAGACTTTCTAACTTCTCGCAAGATCTCAAGAAGTTAGAATGTCTGATTGAACTTTTTTTTTTTGCCCCACAAAGACTGGCGAAGGCTGAAAAGTGAACGGAGAAACACAAGCAGCTGAAAGGCAGGTTAGTAAAAAAAAACGCTTGGGGGAGGTGAGGGCATCTGGGCGGGGGGGGCATGGCAACCTTACCCAGCGCGGCTTCGGCAGGTGTCTGGCAGGCAGAGGGAAGCAACTCCAGTCCCTTGCCACCTGCCTTGCCTCCTCACCTCATGGCGGCAACAACCGGCCGGGCGGAAGGCGATACGGCGGGAGCAGCCGGTAGAGGCTAAAAGCGCCCAGTCGGTATGAGAGGTGCAATGCCTGCCAGGGCGCGAAGAGCACCACGTTCAGCCCTTAGCCCGGTGCCTGTAGCACCAAGTAGGCATGTAGGCTGTCACTCATGCAGCCCAAAGGCGGAGGCTTGGGGGGTGCGGTTCCACCAGCTACTGCTGGCGAAGGGCCCTGGCAGGCCGGCAGCGGGACAGCACTCCAGATCTGGGCCGACTCGCCCAGCGCCAGGTAGGAGCAGCCCAGCAGCGTGGCCAGGAGGGCAAAGAGCCCCGCGAGGCATATAAATTTTCTTAAATAAACAAACTGTGGAGCCCTTAGTGCTCTCTGAATGTGATTGTTTTCTTGCAGATGTTTCATTACCCAACTAGATAGCATCAGTTCTAGTAGGGAGTAAGGTTTGCTCGCCATTTGTGTGGCTTGTCCTGTCTGTTAGTGGGAATGTTCTTGGTAGTTCTTGGTAGTGATTAGGTTGATTGTTTAGGTTGTTTGATTGTTTGTCTGCTGTTGGTGTTTCCTTAATTGGGGTATTGTTTACTTCTTGTTTGTTTGCCTAGTTTTTAATTTTTGTATTAATCTCTGCTTATCTAGGTTATTAATTGCTAGTGAGGAGGTAGGTTTTTTCCCTTTGTGTTTAGCTTCTTGATTGTCTCCCTCTTGAATGGTATGTAGGTGTTTATCGCTATGTGCCTGTTGATAACTGATTTGTCTGAATGCCAGGTTCTAGGAATTTTTTTGGTGTTTTTGAACTTTGCTTGGTGTAGGATGCTCACAGTTTCCCAGTTCAAATTATGGTTATGTCTGTCCATGTATTGTGAAATTGAAGACTTTTCATAGTGTCTTGTGATGGCAATTGGTGTTTATGGATGTCCTCTGCTAGTCCTCTGCCTGTTTGTCCTACATAGTGGCTGTTACAGTCACTGCTATATGTTGTAGACAACTCTTGTTTTTTCTTCTGGGACTGCTGGTTCTTTTGATTTATTTAAAATGTTTTGGAGAGTTTTAGCTGGTTGTATGGTGCTGTATGGTTGGAGTAGGTTTGTCAGTTTTTTCTGAGATGTTTTGATATTCAAAACTTGAAACACTGTTGAATAAATGGTAATTAATGACTGGTTCTCAAAATTCTGCCAGATGAAGCTTGCTACAGTCATGTGATTGTGAATTTAGCAACCAGCCCAGATTCCAAACCATTGCAGTAATCCACAGTCACGTGATTGCAATTTGTGACTCCCTGCCAGCTTCCCACAGCAAAGTCAGTTTTTTTATGTATAGCAATGTTATTGGATGGATGGATGGATTCAAAATAACTTTTGAAAACAAGTGTGCTTTCTTGTTCTGTTGTCTTTCTCCCTAGAACAGTAACCCCATTCATGATGGCTCTTTGCTTGTCAACAATGATTTAAGCTGTTTTACTGTCAGGTTACTCTTCTGCCTTTGCATTTCTTGTTTGTCTTTAGGTGTATCTTCTCCAATTATAAGTCACTACTAGTTCCTAATATTAGGAAGGGGAATTCCTATTGCATGACGTAGCCTTTCTTTTTATGTTCAGTGGAATTTCTTTGTTCAGTTTTTATGTTTTTTCTTGTTTTTCTTTTTTGTACTGGCAGGCGAAATCTTACAAAATTATCCCTCATCTTCAGTCATATGCTTGCAGAAATAAAAGCAATTTTCCCTAACGCTCAGTTCCAGGGTGATAATTTTCGTATCACAAAAGCAGATGCTGCAGAATTCTGGAAGAAGTTCTTCGGAGAAAAGTAAGTATCAGCTGTATCAATATAGAAGGTAGAGTTACTAGTGGTTAAAGTATTAAATGCCTCTAATCTAGGGGTCCCCAACCCCCGGTCCGTGGCCAGTTAGGAACCGGTCTGTGCAGCTGGAGGTGTGCTGCAGGCGCATCTTCCACCTCCAGGCATGTGGCAAGTCTGCAGGGGTCTGGGCAGGGGCGGGAGAGTGGCTGGGCAGAAGCCGTCTTGCTCAGTGCAAAGGTCTTGTGACGATTGCACTTGCAACTGGCTTGCAACATCTGAGCTCCGTGTCCTTCCTCCTCTTCCTCCTCCTGCTTCTTCTGCTGTCTCTTCTTCTGCCTCCTTCTCTTCTTCCAGGTCCTGCTTCCTCTTCCTCCTACTTCTCTTCTTCCTTACTTTCCTCCTCTCACCCTCCTGGCACACCAGCTGGGCTCATGTTCCCTTTGTGGAACTCTCCCAAGTTTGCAAGACAAGCACGCGCCTGCCCAGCTTGCAACAGGGGGCTCCCCCAAAGCCTCGTTCCCCAAAGCCCCCAAGGTATGTGTATTTGTGTGAGGGTGCCTTTTTCTTGAGGTGCAAATAGGGGCAGGGAGAAGCTACCCCCCCCCTCTCTCTCTCTCTTTCTCTTTCTCTCTCGTCTGCATCTTTTCTAAGACTGCTGAGGTCCTTTGCACTTCAACTGGAATTTTTTGCTTTTGTTTTGATGCTTCAGGTGCCTCGTGTTTTGGCAATATCCTGCCAGCTCTTTGTGTGTATTTCGTTGTGTGTATTTGTGTGTGTCCCCCCCCCTCATGATTTTCTCAGCACTTCCTCAACGTGTTGGGTCTTTGTTTTGTTTTGTTGGAAGGCTGAGTTTAGGATTGTCTCTTTTCCATCCCACTTTCTTAGAAGCAGAAAGTCACTGGTCTAATCTAATACAATGTAATAATAATAGAAATAAAGTGCATTATTTGTTTGTTTGTTTAGAAAATTTACAATAAATGTAAAGGCAGGGTAAAAAAAATAAAATAAATGAATAAATATTTAGAAGCAAACACTAGGAAGATTTTCAGAAGGAAAGGCAGTATTAATGATTATCAATTGGCAGGAATCAAAACATGATTAAAGAGCAAAAAAACAGGAAAAAACAACAAAAGACTTTGGCTCAAAGCAACATAAAATAAAATCAATAGTAACAAAAGCAGAGTCAAGATCAAAAATTAAAAGCAGCAGTTAATCAATACCAAATTGCAGCCATACTTTAATGAGATAATGAAGCAAACCTGCCTCTTTAGGATATTTTGAATGATAAGTCAATGAGTTAGTATAATGTTAAGCCTCAAACATGAGTACCAAGGTACGGGTAGTCTGCAACGTACGATCACATTTGGGACTAGAATTTGGGTTGTAAGTTGTGTTGCAAGACAACTAGATGACTGGACCTGATTTTACATCTCTTGTTATGGTGGTCATTAAATGAGTTGCACAGTGGTAAGTCCAAATCACAATCGTTAAGCAAATCACACAAAGCAAATCAGTGTGAATCCATTCTCCTAAATGGACGTTTTTGCCAGAAACTAGCAACCAGTTATAAATATGACCCAATTGGCAAGCACTCAAAAAGCGATCATGAGATCACAGAGAAGGGCAGCATAACATTTTACAAGGGCTGAAAGAGTTTTATAGGCCGTAAAGCACCCTTTCTGAGGCTGTGGTAACTCTGGACAATTGTTAAATACCATTTGTAAATCGAAGACTACCTGTAATTAAAATAAATAATATATAGTTAAATGTCATGCTAACACAAATATTAAATGTTGGAGTACATACAGAAAGTTCCTATCTTATCATTTTGAATATTCTTTTAGTTATGGATATTGAAGATGTAGGCAGGCTGCAACTGTTTACTTGAGTTTTGCTTATCTTGGCTTATATAACTGATCATGTTGGATATGGCTGCATTCAGGAATATATTTAGTATCTTTTTTGAGGGAGACCACTTGTCCTCCAGTTTAAATAAGTAGGTTTAAAGGCCATTTAGAGAAAACAGCAACAACTTTCTTCGATAAGGAAGATTTGGTCTTAAATTTAATACATTTGCCTAAGATGAGTGAAAAGGCAATGGCTTTGCAAATCTAGGCACATTTAGAAGAAAAATATGTAACTACTTTAACAGGCATTCCAATCAGGAAACTGGAATAAAATTGTTTTGGTCTGTTGATAACTTCTGCCAGGAACTGGATATGAAGTATACATTTTTGCTAGCTTTGCTTGAACTTCCTAATGTCTTTTAGTAACATTGGCTGTGCTAGTCTCCTAAATAAATCTAGGGTTGGGCCCTGGGAGCACAGTTTTGCAATAATTCCATTCCCTTCTATCAGTTGTTTCCGGAAACTAATGCTATACACTACTCTTGGACACCTTGGCTATTTGCCCAGTTTCCATCTTCTCTACTATGCTGAAGAGGTATTTCTGCTTTTTTGGAACAAGGAACTACCCTCTTCCTAGTAGTCTCCAAATCTACTGCTCCTTGCAATTTCACTTCCAAGTTGATTTCTTGATTCTTGAATATGTTCATTAATGCGCTTGAGAAGAGTGAACAAAAGGTAAAATTCAGATAAAATAGAAATGTTGTTGGTAGATAAGCAAACAGATAAGCAAAATCTTACTGCATTCTTTGACAATGTGACAAAATTAGTGGACCAGCGAAATGCTGTGGATATAATTTACTTGGACTTCAGTAAGGCAATAACAACAACAACAACAATAATAGAGTTGGAAGAGACCTTTGATGTCTTCTAGTCCAACCCCCTGCTCAAGCAGGAAGCCCTATACCATTTCAGACAAATTTGATAAAGTAGACCATAACTTACTACTTGATAAGATAGAAAAATGTTGGTTAGACAACATCATCACCAGATGGATTTGTAACTGGCTGGCCAACCACACTCAATATGTAATCCTTAATGGAACTGCATCTACATGAATGGAAGTATACAGTAGGGTTCCTCAACGCTCTGTTAGACCCAGTACTTTTCAATATCTACATCAGAGTTCCCCAACCTTTTGGGCACAGGGACCGGTTACGTGGAGAGAGGTTTTTCTGCGGACCGGAGGGAGCATGGTTTTGTGTGCTGCCTGCATCCCGTGGATGGGGCTTTCCTTGTTTGTGCGGACCGGTTGCTGGCATGCTGCGGCCCGGTACTGGTCCATGGATCGGGGGTTGGGGACCCCTGATCTACATAAATGATTTGGATGAAGGGATAGAAGGGGAACTCATTTGCAGATGACACTAAGCTGGCAGAAATGGCCAACACTTTAGAAAATAGGCTCAACAGGCAGAAAAATCTCAACAGACTTGAACACTGGGCCCTATCTAACAAAATGAAATTCAGTGGTGAGAAAAGTAAAATTCTATATGTAAGCAAGAAAAACCAAATGCACAGGTATAAAATAGGTGATACCTGGCTCAATAGTAGTAACTGTGAGAAGGATCTTGGAGTCCTTCTGGACAATCACTTAAATATGAGCCAGCAGTAAATGCTGCAGCTGCCAAAAAGCCAACACAGTCCGAGGCTTCATTAACAGAGGGATAAAATAAAGATCACATCAAGTGTTAGTACTTTTTCTAAAGTTAGTACCACTTTGTAATGCCTTGGTGAGATCACACTTGGAATATTGCATCCAGTTTTCATTGCCACAATAAAAAAGACGTTGAGACTCTAGAAAAAGTGCAGAGAAGAGCAATAAAGATGATTAGGGGACTGAGGCTAAAACATGAAGAATGGTTTCAGGAATTGGTTATGTATAGTTTAATGAAAAAAAGGAGGAGGGGTGACATGATAGCAGTATTCCAATATCCAAGGGGCTGCTACAAACAAGAGGGGGTCAATCTATTCCCCAAAGCACCTGAAGGCAGGACAGGAAGCAATGGATGGAAAATAATCAAGAAGAAAGCCAACCTAGAACTAAGGAGAAATTTCCTGTCAGAAGGCAGCAGTGAAAGTTGCAAATGACGATCACACAACTGCAGGGTCCTACCATGTCATAATTGTGAGCCAGCTGCAAAGCACTCAAATCATAACATCATGGGGACACTGTGATGGCCATGACTATCAGAACCTATCATAAGTCCTCGTTCAGTGCTGTTTTAACTTTGAATGGTTGTTGATCAAGTGGTTATTCAAAAGGGCTATTTCTAATTAAAAATGGTGTCTTATCTAACATATATTGTTTCCTTATTGTAGGACCATAGTGCCTTGGAAAGTATTCCGACAATGTCTTCATGAGGTGCATCAGATTAGTTCTGGTCTGGAAGCGATGGCTTTGAAGTCTACTATTGATCTAACATGCAATGACTATATTTCAGTTTTTGAATTTGATATCTTCACAAGATTATTTCAGGTAATTTAGTTAAACTGAAATAATACTTAACGTGCTTTTCTATATTATTTGAAATAGCTGGATTTTGCAATTTTAGACAAAGGTGTGGAAGGATTTTATAGAATTTTTTTCTGTCCGCTTTTTCTGGTAGGAAGTGTTTTAATTCAAGGTACCATTTCTTTTTAGTAAATATGATATATTGTATGTTTTTCATAGCCCACATAATACAATTAACACTATATTACTAGTTCTGTGGTAGCATAAAACTTTAAAAGGTATACATACAAATTTTTAAAAATTACTATTTGGAATAATGAATTCACATGAAAACATGAACTGATTTAGCATAATTATCTTGGCTTAGTAAATCATGATTTATTAAGTTACAAATTAGATCCCATTTCCCTTCTCTTCATGTACTGCTTTCATTTCTTATTTTTAATTACTCTAAGTTTTTATTCAAAATATGAAATTGGTTTAATCTAGACATGATATAAATGTTAAGGGGTGAACGGCAGACTTATGAAAGCAGCAGATGACAGAAGCCCTGCTCCTTTTCACAAAACAGTCCAAAGGGCTTGCAATGATCATTTTAATAAAAGCAGATATATCTGGATCTGAAATGGGGTTGTTTCAGCCTTGGACTATTTCCATTAACTTGTGATACTATTCAGATTCTTAATTCTTTGCACACTTCTAAGCTATTTTTTTTAATCTGAACATTACTTTAAAATGCCTTATTTTTCACTGTATCTAACTTCAAATGATTGTTAAC
Organism: Azemiops feae; assembly: GCA_023970755.1. Lineage (NCBI taxonomy): Eukaryota > Metazoa > Chordata > Lepidosauria > Squamata > Viperidae > Azemiops > Azemiops feae. The sequence continues at coordinate 184,643 of JALGBA010000376.1, forward strand.
TTTGATGGGTAAGTAGCAATAGTACAGAAAATGTTTTCTTTATTCTTAGAGGAAATTGAGGTGAAAATACATTATATTAAATATATACATATAAATACATATTTTATATATTTCACTTATGCTTAGCCCTGGGGTTCCATATTAAGAAACTGGAACTTCTTAGCTGTGACTCATCCTGGATATATGGCATTTCTGACTTATGATGAAGTTAAAGCACGGTTGCAGAAATATAACACCAAACCAGGAAGGTAATGAACTCAATACTTTTTGCCAATTTACTTCAGTAATAATTTACTTCAGTAAATTATGGAAGGTTGCCACTAGTTAGTCATGTTTCTGGATGGCTGGGAAATTTCATAATGTAATGATGTTGGACAACAACCAGAAACTTTGCAGTAAGAGATTATTTGGTTCAGGGGGATTGGGAGGAAGTAACTCAAAATCATAATAATTATCCTCGTGAACAATATAATATCTGGAAACGGAGGAAAACTTGATCATATTTAGCTAGGGGTCTCATGAAAACAACTAGATTTTCTACAAAAAGAAAATGATTTGTGTTGTTATTGCCAAACACTGGTGATAGGAAAACTAGTGACATGGTGAGCCATATCAAAACAAAAGCACTTAAAATGGTGGCCATTATAGATAGGAACTGGGGGAACAACCATGTAGTAGAACTATTTGGCAGTAAAGAAACTGTTTTTAATCTTTATAATATAATATAACTGTTAGTCAAACAGTTAAGCTATAGCTGATTGCTGGGTCTGATCACAACTAAGTTAAGAAATAGTTAGGTTTCCGTAAAGCTCAACATAAGATTTTATTTATCCACTTTTTTAACCAAAGTGGAAATATTGATAAATTTAGATTACATAAATATTCTTTTTAATTAATTTATTTTTATCCTGTCTTTAATTATTTCATTAATTACAGCATTGTCCTTTGTTTTACAGCTACATTTTCAGATTAAGTTGCACTCGACTTGGACAGTGGGCTATTGGTTATGTCACTGGTGATGGAAATATTTTACAGACCATACCTCACAATAAGCCTTTATTTCAAGCTCTAATTGATGGCAGCCGGGAAGGATTGTGAGTATAAATTATTACTTTATATATAGAAGGCACGGTTTGCTAATACAACAGGTGCAAGTTAAAGTATTCTTGATGTGATTTGATTATCATAATTGTGAAATCTAGTTTCCCTTAAAGTGTTCAACTAAGAATTTTTCTTGTGTCCCCAATTAGGGCAAACAGAACTAGAATGAGGGCAACTGTGAAGTGAAATCATCAGTGGAAAGTGAGGTGCAGTTAGCAGAGGTTCTATATGGAAGACATTAAGAATATAGATCTTTCAATGAAGAACAGGCATTTCTGGAAGGGAATTTTTAGCAGGATATACTCGTAATAGGTGGTCTTCGTTCAATACCACTCATTCAGCAATGGTTCAAACTTGTGACAGTGTTGAATAAATGGTAATTACAATAGGTCGTCAGAATTCTGCCAAATGCAGCTCCCCAGTCACATGATCATGATCCAGGCATTTAGCAATCAGCCCAGATTTTCAATCATTGCAATAATCTGCAGTCATGTGATTGCAATTTGTGACATCCTGCTGGCTTCCCACAAGCAAAGTTAACGGGCAGGCTGGCAGTAAGTCATGGCTATGTGAGATCCTTGCTTAAAAATCCATGTAGTCCTTAATTACAGTACCAACTGGGACTGCTGCAACTGCCATCACTAGGTTGTGCTACATGACATGAAGCTTTACAATCACATCATCACCTAGCAATGGAAATTTTTGTCTCAATTACCATAGTTAACTGAAAACTATTTGTAATGGAAAAAGCAAAACTGTTCACTCATCATCTAAGTATTCAGTAAGTATTTAAATGAAGAGCCAAACATTTATTTCCATTTCAGCTATCTTTATCCAGATGGACGAAGTTATAATCCTGATCTGACAGGACTATGTGAACCTATTCCACATGATCATATAAAAGTTACACAGGTATATTGTATGTTATTCACTTGGAATGTATGTTCATTCATATTCATTGAGGACTTTATATTAATATCTTTATAAAAATCATATTTAAATAGCTTAATATATAGTGTCCCTTAATGATGAAAACTGATAGCAGTCAGAATTGCTGTGGTGATGAAGGGTTTTGGGGACAGCAGTTCAATGCATCTGAAGGACCATGAAAAGTCTGAGTATGATTTTAAAATCCAGTTTTGACAGGGCTAACCGTGCTAAGAAAAGATTTGTCAAGATACTTCAGATACATTTTAAGTATGTATCACTATAAGCATATTAGTTTAATGAATTTGTTATGCCTTTGGAAAAAAATTAACCTAAAAACTAGTTTTCATTTTTAATTTTCAAAAAATTAACCATGACTAAGGGACAGGTATATTTTTTATTGTTTTTATTATTTTGCTTAAGTTTTACCCCCTTCTCTTTTTTCTATTGCTTATCATTTTTTTTTAAGTTTTAAGGATTGTTCTATTTAAGTTTTTTTACAGTATTTTGGGATTTTTACCCATATTTTGTATTTTCCCCCTAACTTTAAATGTATTTATTTCAACAATGGCTAGGAGACAGCAACAAATCTTCATTTAAAATTCTAAAGGAAAAATTCTAAGAAAATATACTTTAAGCACTTGCAGTTTCTGCTGATGGTCGAGATTTCGTATTACCACCAATATAACAATTTTACTACCAAAAAAAGCTACTTATAAAATAAAACCAAATCCAATAAACATCAGAAAAATATTCCTTTCTAAAAGTCTTGATGCATTAGCTTAACATAAACCACAAAAAGTATTTGGGTTTTCTGAAACCTGAATTAATCTATTAGGGCAAATTTTAATGGACTATTGTCCTTTTATCATTAACAGATGCAGTTGATGGTAGGCTTTGGGATGGGATTGGAAAGACAATAGTTGAATTGTTGCTATTTTTTTTCTGACTCTCTGCTTAAAATTCTGTCCCTACTGATAATGTTTGAATAAAACCAAATTATACTTTATTTCTCTGATGAAGTAGATTCTCATGCAACAGATTTGAGTCAGAATAACTTATTTTAGTTAAGGTACTACAAGGATGTGTGGGTGGTTTGTTATGATTATTTATGAGCAATGGAATTTTTCTATAAATAGATTTACATGTTCTTGTTTGAAAAAGCAATAATACATATAGTATATGAATATCTTCAGTAACAATTTGTCTTACTAGTATATGTTATGACATAAAAGTTATAACCTGAATGGTAAGCCAAGTAGCTCTTATATTATCATTTTCAGAGGCTCTTCATTGCAGTCATTCCTTTTCAGGAACAATATGAATTATATTGTGAAATGGGTTCCACGTTCCAGCTTTGTAAAATTTGTGCTGAAAATGACAAAGATGTGAAGATTGAACCTTGTGGACATTTGATGTGTACATCTTGCCTGACTGCATGGCAGGTAACTGTCTTTCTGTAATCAAATTCCTGTATGTTCTTTTTCTACTTCTCACTCTTTTTTACATTGATACATTAACTAATGTTTTAAGGATACCAATTGTAGGAATCAATCCTGAAATGATAGTTTATTCATATGTAGGGAAGTAGCATAACTTCTTTCAAAATACTATAAGCACAGAACACTTTTATATTATTTATCAGGAAAATGCAGTGTACCAGTAGGTAGTTAGCAAGAAGATTTAAAAAAACTGTACAAACAAACCTGGGTATTGAATTGAACATTTCCAAGTTTTATGTAACGTAATTCTATTGTCCTTTCTAGTAAATCTGTTTAAAGAATGCTCTGAATTACTTTTTGTTTGTAAGTAGCTCTTAAGGATTTGATACAATATAGAATAAGAAGCACAGTATCATAGAATTTTTCTGGGTCATAGCATCAGTGGGAATGTAGATTTTTTAATAAAATAAAAACATTTAATATATGGTTAAGCTGTAACTTTAGCAAGTGACATCCAAGTAAATGGAGTATTAGGTTTTCCTTCATTAACAGTCATTTCATTTAAAATAAATTTCACTGCACATTTAACTTCTGTATAATTAACAAGCTGATGAAGGAATATACTGCAGCAATTCAGTTTCTACTTGCCAATGGTTAGTGTTTAATTGCTGTCATAATGGCTCGTTAGAGATGCCTAAGGAGAGAGATCTGGTGCTTTTTTATCATAATAAAGCATCTGTTTTACTTAATAAAATAAGTTACTCCCAGCTCCTTAGTGAACACAAAATCACATTTGCATGATATTTTATGCGGAAGGTCGATCAATCCCTGTGCATGTTGGGTATCCTTTGTTTTAAAAGCACTGAAATAAAAATACAACTAAAATAAGGTAAGATGATATGATTTTTTTCTCTAAAACGTTCTATGTATATATTATTATAGCCACATTTTGTTTATTTTTGATAGTTATATAATTTTGCATAGATTGATATCTTACCTTAAAACATAAAGCAGAAGTCTTTGAATAAATTGGCACTTTTTCTGTAGCAAACATTTTAAAATCTGACAAGTACCTACCCAAAGCCCAAACTGAATTATATAGGTTGGAGCGTGCATGTATTTTTTTATTTTGATTTTAGATGCTTTCATAGTTCAGCTCAACAGAACACAGAAAAATAACTCATTTGTGTAAGTTTATATTATTTATAGTAGGGCTGGTGACGTTCACCAATTTTTCAGCTGACCAGGTCCAATTAATGTTTAATTCTCAGTAAAAAGAATTTTGGAAATCTTCATTTGCATTATAATGTTTAAAAAGGGTTCGGTAAATTAAATGCCTAATTTAATTGAATAAATTGGCACTTTTTCTGTAGCAAACATTTTAAAATCTGACAAGTACCTACCCAAAGCCCAAACTGAATTATATAGGTTGGAGCGTGCATGTATTTTTTTATTTTGATTTTAGATGCTTTCATAGTTCAGCTCAACAGAACACAGAAAAATAACTCATTTGTGTAAGTTTATATTATTTATAGTAGGGCTGGTGACGTTCACCAATTTTTCAGCTGACCAGGTCCAATTAATGTTTAATTCTCAGTAAAAAGAATTTTGGAAATCTTCATTTGCATTATAATGTTTAAAAAGGGTTCGGTAAATTAAATGCCTAATTTATGTATTAAAAATATAAAAGTATATAATTTACATATTTATGTAATTGTATGAATGCCTAAGAAGAATTGACAATGGTGTAGTTGCTTCTTCTGATCTGAGATTTTAGAATTTGGCATAAGATTAGTCCTTAGTAATATAAAAGGTTATACTTCTAAGCCCTAAACTTTTCACTATATAAGTTGGAGCTCCACTGTTCTGAAAATCAAATATGAGTTCAATGGTATATAAGCAATATTGGTTATAAAGCCACTGCAATTGGATGATTGGACTAAGGAGATCCATATTTGCATACCCACACAGCCATAAAATTCTGTTGTAACTTTTGATGAGTTGCTACAATCTGTTTCACAGGATTGTTGTAAAAATTAAAAGGGAAAATACCTTTAAACTTCTTAATGAAATATTTTATATAAGTGCACTGAGTATAGATTTCTTAAAAGAATCCTGTATTGAATAGGTTACTGATCCATTATCATATTGACTACTTTCTCACAATTAAAATGTGTGGTTGCTAAGAGTCCAACGTGATGGTAATTAATCAGTCAATCGGATAAAAACCAAAGTCTTACAAATAGCAGCATACATCTTTTCATCTGGTGTCAACAATTTCTTTGATTTTTTTATTTAAATCTAGAAATAACACAAACATAGACAAAATACAAAATATACTGTACTAAAATCACAATTAAATGAAACAATTGTTAATTTTAAAATGATAGAAACTAGAAAAAGAATGAGGAAAATAAACAGATTAAGAAAAAAATAAAAAATCAGTCTTAATTGTGGGGTTCTTGATGCTCTCTGAGTTTGGTTGTTTTTTTGCAGACATTTCAAAACAAACAAGTTCAGAGACGGTCAAGGACCCCATAGTTCAATCTTCACCTACAAATATTCTCTTCAGTATGAATTATTAAACTTGTTAATAGTCAGTGTCATATTAATACATGCTACATAGTGTTATAGTTAAATATAAAATATTATAAAACATTTCCCAAAGCAATACATATTACTTTATTCTTTGATAAGTAAAGAATATTGTGTTTTCCAAGATGGGTAAGTTAAATTCCCTAACATCTAATATAATATCATTTTTTCCAATTTCTCAATATGTTTGAGATGTATTAAGATTGATAAAAAAGCCTGAATGTATCTTATTTATGTAAAAACAAAGAATGTGATAATCTGCCAACTGCCATTGGTTTTCCCAACATGGTATGTAATCAAAAATTGCTGGCGCTGCTACTCATTTGAAATTTCTCTCCCTCTCTACCAGTATTTGCATCTGTGTTTTTAAAAATACTATTAATATGCTTTTCATTACCTTAAAATTCTTCTATGTAGTAAAAAATGCTAAATAGTTCTCAGCATTTAAGCATTTTTCTTTTTCATAATTCAGGAATCTGATGGTCAAGGATGTCCTTTTTGCCGTTGTGAAATCAAAGGAACTGAACCCATAATTGTAGATCCCTTTGATCCCAGAGATGAAAACACAAGATGCTGCAGTATTTTGGATAGCTTTGGTATTCCTATGCTTGATTTAGATGATGATGATGACAGAGAAGAGTCTTTGATGATGAATCGATTAGCTTCTGTGCGAAAGGTACTTCTTTTTTTCCTGAAATATGCAATGACTTTGTAATTTGCAATTATAATTTACACATTGATTAAATAATTTGCAATGGTTACAAGTTTGAAAACTGGTCATAAGTCACTTTTTCAGTGCCGTTGTAACTTTGAACACTGTTTAAATGAACTGTTGTAAATCGAGGACTACCTGTAAAAATATGAATTAGTAAAACAAATTACATAGTTGTATATTCCCTGGCTGTAAACTGATGCATTCTTTCTTTTATTCCTTGGAGAGTGTTGGAAAATAAGAAGAATCCTTTTGTATTATTATAGGGAACTAGCTCAGCAACTTATTTCTAATTGTAGCAATCCAAGTGCTTTCATAAGAAAGGTATGGATATATTAGCATTTCCTATGTTTTCTATCTAAAACCAGATGTCAGACAGATTCACTCTGATATTCCATTAATTATAATAGCTAACCACAGTTGAAGGTTAATTTCTACAATAGAACGGTGAGTTGTGTCAGTGCAGATGTTGCTGAACTACAGTTGCTAGTATCTATGATATTATAGTTTGTTGGCATCTACTGAGTCGGGTTCCCTGCCACCCTATTTTGTCACCACTTCATATATATATGTTATAAAGATATTTTCGTAACTGATTATGCATGTACTGGTAATATATTTCGTATTTTAGTATATTTCAACCCATTTTGAATGTTCTGAGGATTAAACAAAAAATTCTAAGAGATCTCTATAAAGCTTAGATAAAAAGCAGGCATTTCATACTTAGAACAAACTTTTGAATGGGTATATTGAACCTGTGTTTATGCTTGTAATAATGTTGCCTTAGCCTATATAAGATAATTTAGGGATAGAGTTCTAGGACTTTTCCCACCTAATTTGCAAATGGAATCCAATAAATGAAGGTAAAAGAAGGAAGCAAATATAATCAAAATTATCAACAACAAACATAATGGGTTGGCTTGAATTTCTTGACTAGGTGGCAATCATGCTGGCTGCTGGCTGTTATCCAGCTTGCATAAAGTTGGCCACTGGTATAATTTTATGTCTCTATGTGTGTGTTACATACACATGTGCGGACATACATATATGCACCAATATATCTTCAGGAAACAAATTAGTAAACTGAGAACAGAGATTGAAATTATATGCCAATGATATGTTTACATTTAGTCATCTGAAGGACTCTTTAGAATTGATCTTACACAGTACGGTTCAATATCAAGGTATCATAAAAGAATTGAAATGGCATTACTGTTATAAAAATGAAATAACTAGTAATTTAAGATCTGTTTTTTAAAAAAAATACCTCCTGATTTGGACAAACATAATGACAGATACTGTAGAAAGCAAAAACAGTCTTGTTTCAGAAAAAGTCCAACTATAAAAATGAATAACACTTAGTTCTGCTAAGGCTTACTTTTCTATTTTGAAGCACTCCAAAAAAAACTAAAGGTAGAGTATTAAATTACTGACAGAGAGAAATAACTAGCTTTAAATGGTCCCACAAAAGATTGAGGACAGCCTTCCATCCTTCGGAGGTTAGTAAAATGAGGACCCAGATTGTTGGGGGCAATATGCTGACTCTGTAAACTGCGTAGAGAGGGCTGTAAAGCGGTATATAAGTCTAAGTGCTATTGCTATTAAAGGTTAAGCTATTACAATCAATCAAATCTTTATTATGGCCATGGACCAGTATAAATGATATTACAAGATTTCAAAGAGTGAAGTAGTCAAGCAGTATGAAACTTCAAATTATATAAAGCTAGTTGTCTAACTTAGATAATAGACTGGATTATATTGACTTTTGCTGGGTTGCCTCGGTTGAGGGAGCAGGATTTCCACTTGTTTTACAAGTTACAATCAAATCTTTGGCTTGATGTAAAGAAACATTTTAGGAGAGATCCTTCATTAGTAAGCAGCATATTAAAAGTACGGGATAAACATAGAAAAAGAATAAGCAGATTTATCATCTCTTGCTTTGTTATTAAACACTTTCATAAGTATGAAAATGCAAATAGATTATTTATTAGAAGCTAACAAAATAGCAAACATTAACTGGCAAAAGTGGGATAAAAGGCTCTCAAAAGTGGGCAATTTCTCCTCTGTTCTTTTCCATGAAAGAAACAATTTAGTGAATGAGAATGAGGGTTCTAACCCTAATCCTAATACCAAATTTATTATTTGTCTATGAAGCTCTCAGCCTAATCTGACAGAACTATAGCTACTCCTCATTTAGCAGCTACTTGTTTAAGCAATTTCATAAATACAATGGTAATAATAAATTTAAAAACAAAAAATCATTTTTGCACCAATGCACATATTTTCTACCAAATTTTGTTGGCATGACAACAAAAATTTTCAATGTGAAATTGAATAAGATCTGGTCAGTTTCAGGCAGCAATGGATGGATCAACTATTTAAGGTCACAGAGATAAGCTTGTTAACTTGCCATTAGCACTTTTTAGGGAAGGGCTGCACTGTGGAAAAAGGCACAGGTCAGGAATAAATAGCTTTTTTATGCAAAACAGGTCTGGCATAGGACACTGTATGAGAGAACTTATCTGAATGAGAGGACAGCAACCAGTGATTTTTGTGATGTGTATCTTTTTCGGTCAGCTGTTTATTTAATGACCATTTCTGTTCTGATTTAAAGAACAGATTGTGGTTGCTAAATGAGCAGAGGGGGTGATTTATGAATAAAATTGTGAGGAGAAAGAAGAGCTGAGTTTTGCTAATGCTCCTTGAAAAAGTGGGATATAATATTAATAATATAAATAATAAAATACAAAGACCTGCAAATAGAAATAGAACTACTATAGCAAAACAAAGCAAATGTAGTACCAATAGTTATAGGTTCCTTGGGTGCAATCCCAAAACAACTAGAGCACCACTTGAACACTATTGGCATTGACAAATTCACCACCAGTCAATTGAAAAAGCAGCTTTACTCAAAACAATTTGCATCCTGTGATGATACCTTTAACTCTACATCTGTCTGTCCCAGGTCCTTGGGAAAAACTTGATTGTTATAATTGATAGGTGCTTAGTAAGAACTTGCAAATTGGTGCTTTCCCTGAATGATGAATATTACATACTTCATAACACCTTGTGTTGCAGTGTAATGAAAGACAGAATTCCCCAGTGACATCTCCAGGATCATCTCCTCTTGCTCAAAGAAGGAAACCATTTCCTGATCCCGTACAAGGATCCCATCTTACCCTTCCACCAGTCCCTCCTCGATTGGACCTAATACAGAAAGGAGTTTCCCGATCCCCTTGTGCCAGCCCAACAAACTCACCAAAGGTAAAAGTACAATTTAGTGATAGAACTTAGGAGTTTAACATTATTTTTCTTAGAAGCATACTGAGGATCTCTTCAATTGCTGTTCTCAGGGTTTTTCTGCTTTTATTCAAATTCACCGAACTCAATTAACTTGTGATCATTCCAGCACCTAACCCTTTGCTTCTCTTTGCACAAAGTCAATATTTTGTGTATTTGGAAAACCAAACAATAATTAGAACAAGTAAAGCATATAAACTGGTGTGTGTGTGTGTGTGTGTGTGTGTTCACTGTTGAATTCTGAGCTCTCCTTCCTGTGTTAATACTTCGATACTTTCTGTGCCATTTTATGATTGTTATATATTACACCATCCTGTGTTCTTTTCAAAAGTTACCTTGTAGAGTTAATTATTTTACACATATATATATTACACACTTATTTTCACAGATACTAGAACAAATAAAATTATGTGGGAGACTTGAGTCTATTACCTACAATTAGTTGAAAGAAAATTCTGTAGACTACTTCTAATTATAGTAAAGATAGTATTTTATAAGAAGGGAAATAATTATTTCATAAACATACTAAAGAATATCCAGCTTTGGATTATAGGTGGAACACTAAACAGAGTTTTAACCAAATGTTGGATGAATAGTAAAAGAAAAATACGTTATTGAGAGTATGTGCTTCCCATATGTATGCAAACATCTTAGCTGTGTACTGTTATTAGTATTTTATTTTTCTGATTTGATGACTTTTTTAACTTGTCAGTTATGGTTCGATATTGATTTATTGAAGTTTGCAAATAGTTCATTGATATCATTTTAATTAATTTTATCATTTTAACTGACACTGAAGGATTAGGTTTCTGGTCTTAATTTATTTATAACATGGGTTTGCTTTTATATTTGGCTGTGTTTGTATTGATTCATTCAGGTAATTTGCAATATTTATTTTTAATTTCATGCTGATCATTTTAGCCAGTGATGTATGAATCAAGATGACTATACAAAATATTGTATTTGTCATTAAGCATAGATTATATACATAATGAAGCATTTTATTTTGTTATGTCTCAGTCTTCTCCAGGCATGATGAGGAAACAAGACAAGCCTCTTCCAGCACCACCACCACCAATACGAGATCCACCTCCACCTCCACCCGAAAGGCCTCCACCCATTCCTCCAGAAAATAGGTTAAGTAGACATTTGCATCATCCTGAAAGTGTATCTGCCAGAGAACAACCAATGCCACTTGAAGCCTGGTGCCCCAGAGAAGTGTGTGGGAATAATCAAATTGTGGGATGTCGTATAGTAGGAAATGATAATTGTCCCAAACCTGGACTTACTGCAAGCTCAAATATGAATGGAAGACATTGTCGCATGGGTTCTGATCCATTATTTCTGCGAAAGCACAGATTCCCTGAATTACCTTTAGAAAGTACCAAGGTAAGAGCCAGATTGTACGATGCATGAAGTTTAATTTTAGTTAGGAGTATTGAACTTGAAGTCTGATACTGTTGAGAAGTGTGTGGGAATAATCAGATAATAGGAAGCCATTTTGTAGGAAATGATAATTGGACTTACTGCAGATTCATATATCAATAGAAAACATTATTGCATGTATTATGATCGAAAATTTCTGCAACAATTCTTATGTCATGAATTACCATAAGATACATGATACAATATATGAAGTTTAATTAACATGAATGCTGTAGATAATAGTACAATATAAGGGTAATTGTATTATATCATTTAGTGGCCTATTTAATTATAATTTATTTGAAAATTATATAGAAAAATAAAAACAAATATCAGACATTTTTAAGGAATATGCTTATTAAAATGTGTGAGGGAATCTTAGCTGAATTATTTAGGTAACAAAATACAAAACAGAATAACAGTTGGAAGGGACCTTGGAAGTTTTCTAGTCCAACCCCCTGCACAAGCAGGAGATGCTATACCATTCTGGACAAATGGCTGTCCAATTTCTTCTTAAAAACCTCCAGTGATGGAGCACTCACAACACCTAAAGGCAAGCCGTTCCACTGGTTAATTGTTCTCACTGTCAGGAAATTTCTCCTTAGTTCTAGGCTGGTAGTCTTCCTTGATATATGTTACATATTCTGTTCTGTTACAAAGTGTGTGAGGAAACCTTAGCTGAATTATTTATAGTGCTGAACACATGAAATTTATATTGATAAGCAATTTGTAGACCTGCAGAATGAAATGTGAAATTAAAGATGAGAATGGGTTCAAAATCTTGTAAATGAACATTTTACTTGCATATAGTTTGCAAATAACCATTCTGAGAAATCTGTCTCTTGCAGATATTTTCAAATGGACATCTAGGTAATGAAGAATATGATGTTCCACCTCGCATTTCACCTCCCCCACCCTTTGTTTCAGCCATGCCAAATATGAAGTAAGTTCAATTTTAAGAACATTAATTATATAAATTATGAGGAAATTTTTTATTTTTATTTTTATGAATTAGAATTATGTACTGAATAGAATATGTTCACAAATTTGGGACTTTTCAGATCTTCATTTATCTGGAAGCCATCAATGTTGTGTACAGGTGAATTAAAAATATATTTAAAAGTATTTTAGAAGAGCATTAAAAGAAGGCTGTGAATAAATATTGAAAGTTACCATATCATAGTTCCTTCAGATTCTGTTAATAGGCATCATAATTATAATCACAAGAATATTGATCTTTACTGAAGTCTTTAAAAAACAGAATTTGGGATACATACAAAACTCTAAAAATGAGACTTAGTCAATACGGGATTCAGAAACTTCAGAAGAATTTTCTAGAATTAACCAGTCATTTTCTCGTTCATCTCTGTTTATTGAAATGACAGGCTTTTTGCCAAGAGAAATAAAGTTCTGTTTTAGCTATAATTAGGTTGATCTATAGTTTAATTTTTAAACAACGATAAAAGACACTTTCTAAAATGGGAAATATTAGATTTACTGAAAGACTCTCTCTGGAACTTTTCCTAAATCCTGGCAAATGCTAGAATGATCGTGCTAGGAGACTATAAGTTCTATTTCTGCTTTGTCATGAAGCCTCCTGGGTGACCTGGAGCCACGCCCCCTCTCACAGCCATAAGGAGGAGACAGTGGCAAAACAGGTCCAAAATCTTGTCAAGGGAGCTGTAAAGAGTTTTCCAGGCACTCAGCAGGCATCAACACTGACTTGAAGGCACATATTCACACGAATAATGCTTCATTAATTATAGAAGTCATTGATACTGCATGAAAGAATTTTGTTGGAAATGTTTCAAAAGCAGTTTTTAAAAAAGATTTAGCAGTTGCAGTGGCCAGGTTTGAGGAAAAGGGGTTAGGATGGACCCCAACCTACCATCATAAAAATGGAAAAGAGAGTAAAAAAGAAGTTAGTTTTCCTAAAAATTCAAACTAATAATTCAGAATTTGAAATTAGCCTCTCTAAGGGAGATAGTTCAGTCACCATCATTCCTTCCTTCTAGTCTCCCACACGTTAGACAAATATCTGGGAGAATAAATATAGAATTATGTATAGTGCTGATAAAAGGACATAATAAGATATTTTCTTTTGTCTTTTTTTCCTTTATGAGACTCTGTTTCATAAATGCTCTTTTTCACCACTAGATGTATTCCCCTCTCCCACATCTTTCAATTCTTACGAATCTGGTGATATGATAAGTATCTCTCATACCATCTTTTTAACAGATTGCCATCAACTCTGTTTATTCTAGGCTGAAAATATAAAGGCAAAGGTGTTCTTTCTAGTAAAAAAACAACAGTAAACATTAAATGGCAGATGCAAGACCGACTTAGTGGATCTTGAGGAAATTGTTTATTTTTATTAAAGCTGGTATTTTACAGAAATCTCATGATATGCACTGCAGTTTATACAACATGAAATCATTAAGTCTTTAAAAAAAAAAAAAAACTATGTGGCAAAACATCAGACCTGTGTTTGATTTACTTATTTATGAAAAATTATATGCCTGCCCAACTCACTGTCAGTAACTTCGTGCAGCTTAAAAACCCAATATAAAAACAATAATAAGCAGTAACCCACCCCCCCAATGACAACTAATAATCAGTCAAAAAGCCACTTTAAGCTCTATCCCAATCTGGAGTCCCCAAGCCCATTGACAAAAGCATGTCTTCAGGCCTTTTAAAAGTTGTAGTGGGGCCCAGTCTTATCTCCACAGGATGATACTCCACTGGGAGGGAGCTCCCGTTGAGAATTCCTGTGTTTTTGATCCTGCTAGATGAACCTCCTTAGGAGAAGGGGCCCGTAGCATTCCCTACCCCCTCTACTCAGTGGGTCAGGTAAATGTAACTGGGAAAAGACGTTCCTTTAAATGACCTGGCCCCAGGCCATGTAGGGTTTTAAAGGTGATAACTAGCACCTTCAATTGGACCTGGAAGCTAATCAGTAGTAAATGCAGTTGCCACAAGAGAGATGACATGTGTAATATCTAGGCCTGCACAAAGCCATGCGGACTGCCGTATTTTGAACCAATTGAAACTTCTGGATACTTTTCAAGGGCAGCCCCATATCATTATTTATTTATAAATAATAAATTATTATTTATAAATTAATCTATAAATAATATGAAATTATTTATTTATTCAGCATTTATTCATTCATTATATACTGCACATCTCATACAACTCCAAGTGATTTAGAATAACAAGTTTTAAAATATAGAAATGAATAAAGCCAAACTAAAATTACAAAACAAAAAAATAACTAATAACATATATTGTAAACTAAGAACATATACTGTATATACTAATAAAAACATATTGTTAAAAAAGGTCTGTAGACATTCATTTCAATAGGTCAATTAAGTTATATAATCAAAAATAGTATCTCATATGTTTATAGTATCTTTTGCTCACAAAGTTATGCTGAAGCAGGCACTCCAACATCAGTTTTGATCCCGCCAACATACAAGCTTATAATAGTAAATCTAAATTGCCAGGGCTTATCATTATTCATCAGATAGATCATAAGATGATATGTCAGGTGCTCACAATAAAGTATGTCATAGAAGTGCTATACTTGACAACTGAATTCGAGATCAATGGTGTCATTTGGTATGGTTCTTATAATTGAAAAGGACCCTATAAATATTGTTTCCGAAATGGTCAATGCTAGATGTCAAATTAATAGTTTCAGTTCAAGTATAATCTTGAATCACATATATCTTCATTAACACAATCGAATTCAGTTTCTGTAGTTTTATATAGCATTCCTGCTGGCAAATGAAATATTTGGGATACTGATTTAAAAAACACACATGTCTGTTTTGTCTTGTTTCAGAGACTACAGAAAGTATAAATTCTTGCATTTCATCTTTATAAGCCTTGTATTTCATTGAATGTTACATGCTTTTTATTAAAGATATTAATTTAAAAAGCCACCAACCTTTTGGTTATATTTTGTATAGCTTGAACTGCTTTGAAACACTTAGTTTCTGTAGTACAAAATGCATAATAGTGAACATGGTCATTTCAAGCACTGTTTTGGAAGGGAAAATGTTCCCTTTCTCATGATTCTCCCTCTAAATTAGAGCTTTAAACCAGTTATCTCTTTTACTTCCTCGCATCACATTGGGTCTTTTTTTCCCATTGTTTCGATTTTTAATTGTCCTAAAGCTAACCAAAATGGACAATAACAAGCCATAACTTTGTCCTTACACTTGAGGGTGTTTGCAAGTATAATGAGAATCTTTTGAAGATTATAATACTAGCCAAATGTCTTAAATGCCTGCTTTTAAAACATCCGTACATAATTAATGACAGTTCCTAAAATTATCTTTGGAGATTGAGCTCTCAGAGTTGGAAAACACTATTGTCTTTGGAGCTTATGGAAATAGATTCACAGTATCTTGTATTTTGATATATATTTTAGTGATAATTTGCATTATAAATTATCATTGAATTATTTCAGTGTAACAATTGTTTTCTGACATGCAGTACAGTGTTTCAAATTTTATTCAAAGAAAATACAAGTATGATTCCTTAATTTTATATTCAGTTCTTCAAGGTTTTTTTAAAATAACATAGTCTGGCTTAAACTTCTTAAGTTTTGCTTTGTCTCTCTCTGTTGAGACATCTGAGTTTGTTTTGCAAAGAAAGCTGCAGTTAATCAAAGCTGAAAATTTCTAAGTGTCTCCTTGGCTTGTGGAAAAAGAGAGAAAAGAGCAAAGTGCACAACCTCCATAAGGAAGTGGAATACATTTGTATCTCATTAAATGCACATACCTACTCTATTTTTGGCTTTGTTGTGGCAATAAAATAGAAAAATATAATTAAATCCATTTGTAAATGCAGTGATTGATATATTTATTTTCTGTACCAACAAAAACTCATCTGGATCTGGTGTACTTTTCTCTTGAGGTCTTCTGTTGCTGTTATAAATTCCTTTTCTGAAAAATCAAGAGAACATGTAGAAGATGAGTACAAGATTCCTTCATCCCATCCTGTTTCTTTGCCTTCACAATCACTTCATTGTCATAATATGAAGTCTCATACTCGGTAAGATGATTTGAAGATGATGGTAGAGAAACATTTGACATGACATTCAATTTAGTTTTATATTTTATTGATGTTAACCATAATGTTACTTTTAAGATTACGTCTTTACACAGAATTTAAAATATTTTGGTATCAAGTTTCAGCACCTCTCTGTTAAATTTCTAGGCATTGTTCTTACGTTTTTTTTTTCCATACAAAGAATAGACTTTTTGCTGACATATTTCCTCAGAATATAATTCCTGGTTTCACAGCTTTTAATACTTATGCTTAAATATCTTAATAGAATATCACCTTTTTAAAATATACACATGCATGCATACAAAAAATAAACACATGAGTGGATCTGAGCAATAATTAATAACTTCTTGAGGGTGGAGGTGATTCTGTCAGCTCTTAAGGAGGCATTAGTGCACTCTGTCCTGAAGGAGTCATCTGATGACCGAACCAGTCTGGCTTTTGTCCAGTATCCAACCTTCCTTTTTTAGGAAAGCTTGTAAAGAAGGTGGTTGTGTGGCAGCCGCAGAGAACCCTGGATGAAGCAGATTATCTGGACCCTTTTCAATCAGAGTTCAGACTGGGTACGGGACTGAGACAGCATTGATTGTGCTCTTAGATGACCTCTGTGAGATGGGAGTAGTGCAACCATCCGCATTCTTCTTGACTTCTTAGTGGCCTTTGATACCATTGATCATGATTCTTTCTGGACCATCTTTGGGAATTGGGGGTGAGCAGCATTGTGTTGCTCTGATTCTCTTTTTTTCTCCAGGGTCCATTCTAGTTTGTGTTGATGGGGGTAGAGTTCCAAGCCATGGACCCTAATGTCATGGTTCTGACAGACACAGACAAATAAAGCAGAACTCAAGGCTTGCAAATTCCTCAAGGAACTTGTTTATTAGTTACAAAGTATCAGCATGATCAAAAGTGAAACCAAGTGAAACAAGCAACAATTCCCCAATACAAAGTTAAATGTCCCACCCACAAAAGCTATGTAAGCAATTACGTTCCCCAATATGATTATTTGGCGGGCTTTTTATGAAACACCCAGTCTCTAGTCTCAGGAGCAGCTGATGACCTTGGTTCCCACGGGACAAAAGATTATTTTAACTAGCGAAGCACCTGGGCAACCCCCCTCCCTCCGTTCAATGTAGCAACCTAGAATGAGAAGGAAAAATGGCTGTAGCCATGCTCATTTGTAGAGTTGACACCTACTTTGTGAGGTACCCCAGGGCTCAGTTCTCTCTCCAGTCCTATTTAACATCCACATGAGGCCACTGGGTGAGGTGACCCAACAGTCTGGGGTAAGGTATGATCAATATGCTGATGCTACCCAGCTTTGTATCTCCACGATGCCATGGATGTCCTATGTCAGTGCCTGGAAGCTGTAAGAGTTTGGATGGGATGCATTGGTTTTCAACTCAACCTAAGCAAAACAGAGTGTCTGGATATTTGGGACTTGTGGTGATAAGGTTTTGCCACCACTAGTTCTGGACCGGTTCGGGGGGTCCTCTTGGAGTCAGTGTTCCTGCTAGAAGATCAGGTGGCAGCGGTGGCTAGAAGGGCCTTTGCACACCTTAACGTAGCATGCCAGTTTATTGATTTATAGATTAAATTTTTATGCTGTGCATCTTCCCTATAAGGTGACTCTGATTGTATCCATTTCTGGATAGGGAGGCTTTGCTGACAGTCACTCATGCCTTTTGATCTCTTTTCTGAACTACTGTAATGCTTTCTACATTGGACTGCCCTTAAAAAGCACTCAGAAGCTTCAACTGTTACAGAATGTAGCTATACGCATAGTAAAACATGTCGGGTATTTGATACATGTAACACCACTGCTTTGTGAGTTACCAGTATTCCAATGTGTTTTTGGGTGCAATTCAAGGAGCTGGTTATTGCTTGAAAAGCCTTTTGTCATCTGCAATCAGGTTACTAAGGGATAGTCTTCTCCCAGTTTTTTCTACCTGTCCAATTCTGTCAGGTGGATTGGGCATGCCACAGATCCCATCAGCCAAGGAGTGTTGGCTGGTGGAAATCAGGAAATCAACCCTTCTCTGCTGTAGCTCCTGCCCTTTAGAATATCTCCCGTCAGATATCAGGATGATCCTGACCCTGTTGCCCTTTTGCAAGGCCATGAAGACTTGGTTTTGTGCCCAGGCCTGGGTTTTCAGTGTGTTAAGGGCCCTGTTTCCAGGTTGTATTAATATACATAGTAAATTTTACCTGGTCCCATATATTTTGTACTGTTTTAATTGTTTTCAGAGTCACTTGTTGAGATAGGTGGTTATAGAAATTAAATACATTCTCATTCGCTCTCTCTCTCTCTCTCTCTCTCTCTCAGAATTCATGTATGTATTTCGCTTTATAGAAATATAAAAACAAATATAATTGTCACTTATTTCATCAAACTTTATTTGGTTTGAGTTCTGATCTGCTTTATTGAGTTGCTGTGCACTTGGTGCTAGAAAATGATACTGTCTTTTATCAAAAATTAAGATATGTGATAGTCATTAAAAATGGGGGCAGAGGGAAAGAGTTGATATTATCTGAAGTTAAATTTTCTTATACTAGTTTAAGTATCTTCATTTTGCATTTTATTTTTGCATCTAATTCCATGTAACTTCTATGTGATTAAAACTCCAGGTTTTATTTTGCTTGCAGTGTATTTGAGAATGGTCAGTGCTCTGGAATAAGTAATGAAATGCACAATACTTCATCTGAGATGAAAAAATTGAAACAACCTGATATAGGTATGAGTAGTGCATGTTTAGAGGGGGGAAATTAACATGCTGTTTTTGAAAGTTTAAAAATTAAGGTATCTTAAATGTTTGGTATTTAGGAGAAGCCTTTGAGTCTACTATTCCAATACCTTTGCCACCTGTGCGACCTCCATTGAGGGAAAATTTGAAACATGCATCTCTACTCAATAGAACGTCCTCTGATTATGACTTGCTTGTGCATCCTCCAGGTTATTCTCTTTTTCTTTCTCTTTTTCTTTCCAATACAGCAAGCTCCTTATAATAAATCTTTCAAAGAAAGCTATACGTAGACTAAATCTAAGATCCTATACTAAGTATTGAGTAAATGAAGCCTCATTGATTTTTATGAGTGTACAAATAGTCCTCAACTTACAATAGTTCATTTAGTGACCGTTCAAAGTTACAATGGCACTGAAAAAAGTGACTGATGATCAGTTTTCACACTTATGATCGTTACTACGATCATGGTCATGTTATCAAAATTAAGACAATTGGCAATTCACTCATATTTATGATGGTTGTGGTGTCCTAATATCAGGTGATCCCCTTTTACGACCTTCTGACAAGCAAAGTCAATGGGGAAGTCAGATTCACTTAACAACAGTTTGACTAATTTAACAACTAAAGTGATTCACTTAACAACTGTGGCAAGAAAGATCATAAAATGGGACAAACTCACTTAACAAATGTTTCACTTAGTAACAGAACGTTTGGGCTCAATTGTGTCGTAATGCGAGGACTACTTGTATTCTGTAGTCAGTTCAAAATAATAATACATTTTTCTACAAATGATAATATATTTGATGCATTAATATTTAGTAATATTAGATTCAGATTTCTCCAGTTTTATGTATTTGTCTTCCACACGTAAATTTAGCTAGATGTGGACATTTTATTCAAAATCAAAATTAATTCCATCTCAAATGATCATAACTATAACAGCATAATTTATAATACTATAGAAAAATAGTGTGTTCTGTTTTAATTTATATTCCTAAATTGGGAGAGGGGAACATTTAACTGTTCCAGAAAAACTAGATTAACAGTTTCATAAGACATGTTTTCTCAGATTACCTGAATTTGCCTGGCTGTTATTCGTCAAGCAGGTCACAAATTCTTTTCAATTTTAATGTTTTCATTTTGGAGAAAAAGACTAGAATATTATGTAATATGTTTCAGTGATTTATTTGTAGCAACCTAGAACGGGTGAGCAACTTCTCTAGCAGAAATTTTATTTTTAGTTTGTGTAATGGCTTCAAAGATCTGTACTAATGTTGGTATGTCACCAGAATGTAGGCTATATCTTGGGTCAGTTATGGAAGAGCCTGAATAGCTTTCTAACCCTGACTCAAGGAAAACAAGCATTTATGTAGCATTGACTGAAGGTCCCCACGCTGATGTATTGATTGATTTGGACCAAGGAAATGAAGAAATATGGCTTTCTATTAGCAGAAATGTTGAGTCTGGACAGAGATTCAAAGGGCCCACTTATCATAGAAGTTACATTTCATAAGGAAAATTCTGAGCTAAAAGTATTTGAAAATTCCCCCTCGCTCCCCTCTTTATTCTGACTTTTTAGCTAAAGATATTTTACTTCTACAGTATTAATCAGAATAGCCTTGGAGTTTAACTGAAGATTGATTCAATAGAAATTTGTTTCCTCCAAATTCATTTATCTACTAACCAAGTCTAGACTGGAATCTTGAAGTGTTGGTCTCAAATATCTGAACTGAAGATAGCATTGATTATCTTTCTTCCAAAAAAATATTGTTGTGGTGACCCATGTAACAACCACAGCTTACAATCAAAATTCCAGACTCAATTGTAATACTAAGTCAAGAATGACCTGCATTAAAGTCACTTTACTGCTAGATAAACTTTTGGAAAATTATCTGATAAGGCGTTTATATAATTTCTCTGTCAATACAGGTGAAAATTTGTCCGACAATCCACCACCTTCCCTTCCTCCACCTCCACCACCTCCTGCACGCCATAGCTTCATTGAGCAAACAAGACCACTTGTTGCAGGAAATAGACCCCTGTCTGGACATGAACTATACCACCCATCCGCTGGTAAGAGATGGTGATGGTGATAGTTATTTTATTTTGCTGTAGAGATTTAATTATAAAAAATGTTCTCAATTATTTAACTACTTGTCAGCATAGATCTAACTCTATACTATAAAATTGTAGTTATGAAGTTATGTAGAAAAATAAGCAAGTTAATTTCCTACATTTCCAAAATATATACTATTAATGGTATAGTGATCTGCAAATTAAGTAGTAGTTTTTGTTTGGAGTTTTGACATCTGGGAAGAAATGGCAGATTAAAGACAACTGTGCAAAAATCAGAGCTGACATCCACAGAGGAATGCAGAGCTGGCCAGACAAGGAGAAGAATTGAGATCACCCACAAGTGCTCCAAACAGCTGCTCCTTGTGAGGAGACCACAAGACAACTGTCTCCAGTGGGTTTAGCAGTCTGGGAGATGTGGGAATAGCCATCTTCCTCAAACTGTGGTTGGTGCCTTTGAAAGGATGCTAAGTTTGCATACTTCCTTTTCTAATCACATTCAGAAATTGCTTGTTAACTGCTTTACAGCTATTAGGAACTTTTAGATCTGGAGGATTTATAGCACCAGGTGAGTTTCCTTCAATCCTTAGCAAAGGAAATTTTAAATAAAAGTCTAAGGACTTTTTAAAAATGTGGAGAATAAACAACAAAAAGGTGATAAAATTTGATTTTAAGAAAGTTACAAATGGGCCAAGGCCCCAGATAAATTTTAAATAATATTTTGGAATTTATAAGGTATCCTTGTGGGAAAATGTTTTTATTTTGAATTCTTTTAAAAAAAACATTGTAAGGTATGATTTAAAAATTGGATACTAGAGGGAACCAAAGATATAATTAAATTAGAACAACACTCAAACTCAACTTAAAATTATAGAATGAAGCATATTTTTTTATTATTGGGCATATTGAAGGAAATTTTTAAACAATGAACTCAGATATTAATTTTAATAGTATCTGCTTCTATTGATGAACTATGTTTAAAAGATTGAACAGGAGCTAGTTTTACCTGATAGGACTGATTTGAACAGTCTGATTCAACAGACTAAAAGAATAGCATGGAAAAAGATGTTACAGTGGATATACTGTACCAAAGAATCCGGCTGATCATTTCATTAATTGCTATACAATTAATATACAAATAAAAGAGCAAGAGAGTGATCTGAATAATTTTCTTATATTGGGTTTACAAAAGAAGCTTGTTATATTTTTGAAGAATTCTTTTGAGAAAGTACAAAGAAAAAATAAAAAGGAAATAAATTCTGTGACATATTTGTTGGGTCTAAAAATCAAGATTGTTAAAAGAAAAAGGAAGAAATATAAAATTGACTTGTTTGGTCAAGGTTAAAATAGTACTGTTGTTACCTCTGGCAACCCTTAATAGATTTTTGCTGACATTAGGACTGAAATAAGGCTTTATGGATTTGTCCAGTCATCCCGATTCTACCCCAAAGTAAGGGATTACAGGGTCATAAAAACGGAGGGTTTTTTTTTATAAGAGAAGAGATCATTTATTTTAAGAGGAGATCTTAAGTTACTAAATTGTTTATACTTGTGATAAAGGAGAAATCACTTCTTTGTTTCTTTCCTTATTCCTTATTATATTATTTTTTATTTCTCTTTCTTTTTTATTTGTTTATATTTTCTTTTCTGCAACTTTTGTTTTCTCTTGTTATTTTTAGTTTGTATTTTTACTGTTATAATTGTAAACTTTAGTGAAATTAGTATAAAAATTAATTAGAATATAGTTTTTGTTTATTGAATAGCCTAGCATGAACATTTTTATATTGGAAGTCAGAAAACAATAATGAGAAATATTTAAATATTTAAAATATACAATATTTAATATGTTGGATAGTTACAGCTGAATCTTGTGCTAGAATGTTTTATTCAGGGTTATTAAACATTCCTTTAATGCAGTATGTAAACTTATTTCTGAATCAGGCTTTAATTGTATGGCGAAACACTGAGATAACATTTGGAGACAACCACTACTCGTTGATTTTCATAATGTGGGGAAATTGTTTATTTGATTTGAAGGAATTTTAATTTAGCAAAAGCAGCATCCAGAACAGATCAGAAAAAATAGTGCCTTTATAAAAATTAATATCTTTATAAAAATTCATACAGTTCTTAAAAATTTGTTCAAGATCTAAAATACATTCATGGATGTGAGAGGCAGGAACCAAAATTCAAGAAGGGGGGGATCCATAGCTACTGCTTGGCTTTCCCTCTGCTGTAGATTTTTACTGAAGCTGGCTAAAAGATCTCTAACTGTTAGAGCTGTTGGCTCTGCGTTACTGAAAGAACTGCCCTTCTTCCTTTCTCTACCTCTGGCAGTTTATAAAATGGTAATGTTAGCAAGTTTAATTTTGTGTAATTTATACATTTTATAAATTTCACTGTCGTTTTAATTTTTTAATGCTCTGTTTCTCTCATTGAATATTAAATCAGAATAGAGCTGGAAGGGACCTTGGAGGTCTTCTAATCCCACTCCCTCTACCATTTCAAACAGGTGGCTGTCCGGTCTCTTCTTAAAAAAGGCTGCTTCCAGGCTCCTGGGCCTTCCAAGCACCTGAGTCAGAATCCACACCTTTCTTAACCAGAGGTGCTTAGTATGACAGCTGTAATGGGCCATAACATTTGAGGCTGGGTCTGACTGACACAAAATACCATGCAATCGCTATTTCCTGAAGCTTGGAAACTAAATGACTATCAATGACTCTTGATCATGAACCCGAAAAATCACACTAGCCTTTTTATCACACTAGCCTTTTTTTGCAGCTATGGCATGAGGCTGACTCATATTCTTAGGGTCATATCCTGGATTGTAGATGGAGGACACAGTCCTGTCACCAATATTGAGAGAAAGGCCCTGTGCAGACTTGGAATTAAAGGGCAGGTCAGCATCTGCTCAGGTAGCAAAACCTTTGGAGCCAACTGCTGTTAGAGACCTGGCAGCAGGCATGCATTCCTCTTAAATTGCCTTCACTGGGAATGCTTGCTTATCTATTTTTTTGCTTATTGCTAATGCTTGCTTATCTTAATTTTTTACATGAGGCTTTAAAAAATCCTTAGGGGTAGTCCTCAGAGGCTTTTAAAGGTTCTCAAATGACAAAGGGACATGAGAAGAAAATTAAAAACATGATTAGAAAGTAATCATAGAAACTGTATTTAATATTAACTAAATGCAAAACTAAATGAAGCGAAATCAAATTTAGCCACTGCCCTGATTCTAGTAATTATTTTAGGGAATGAAGTTCCCAGCATGCCATTGAAAACGAAGTGCAGCACTTGGTCTGGCAATGTTCTAAACCCCTACCTTGCACAATCATTCATTCTCATATTATTTCCTTTTGAAATAGCTATTAATTGAGTGATTGAAAAGTTCCAATCATTATTGTAAAAAGTTAATTACGTTTAATATTTATTTTTTTATCTTTTAAATATAACTCTTTTCCTTTGGTGAAGGAGACTACATAGAACATATCTGGGTTTACTAATGTTTTGCCAATAGCCTTTGGTTTGAAACACCCGTTGTGAAAGGTCTTTTCTTCCTACTGAGGGGAAGATATGCCACACATTCTCTAATTCTTTTCAGAGGCCACAAGAAAGCTCTGAGAAGCTTTGTTGCATGGGTGGATCTACTGTGGATCTACGTTAAAGTTTATAAAATTCTGTTGGAGCAAAGCAGTAAAAGACACTGGGGAACAATAGCTGCAAACCAGTGGATAGAAAGATTTCAGGACAACTAAATCTTTAAGACTTCTAGAGCAGGGCTTTTCAACCTTTTCACAGATTGTACCACTTTTAGGATATGACAATATTCGAGTACCACCAGTGCTTAGCAAGGTGTCAAAAACCTGATGACTGAAAAAAAGGGGCGGGATTTTGGGTTTTACTGATTAGATTCATTTGTTGTTATAGAAATGGCTAGTTTATACTATTATGGGAAAGTAAAAAGTTGAGATTCGATGTTAATGCTTCATTCTACTGCAACAGAGGAAGTCGGAAGTCAATTCCTTTTCTTTTTCCCCTCTCCCCCTCACTTTTTTCCTCTTCCTCCCCACTGTGTCCTACTACTTGCTTTTGTATTTTTGTATTTTATTCCATAATCTAATAAAATGTTACAAACCATAAAAAAAGGAAAAAAGTACTGGTTAATTTCTTTGGTGGCGTTTCCTTTGCTCTCAGGCCACGGAGAGGACCCCCGGTGGTGCAGGCCACCCAGAGCCTTGGGCAGTGGAAGGCAAGCACCCAGCTCAGCCCAGCCTTCCCCAAGGGGGCACCTGGCTGCCCTTTCCTTCTCCTCGAGGCTGCTGCTATATGGCTTGCTCTCCTTGGCCAGGTTGCTCATGGTGTGTGCGGGAGGGCAAAATGTGTGGGTCAGAAGGAGGCCACTCCCTCTCCATGCAAAGAGACCCGGCTTTGTAACCAAAGCATCCTCACTGATAGGATGGGAGACCACCAGGAGAGTCAGGAGGAGGGGACAAGGGGAAGGCAAAAGGGCAGCAGTGCTGGTCGTGGCCAAGTGCTAAGGCAGGGCTTCCCTCAGACCCTCCTTCCCTTTCATTATAACCTTCCTTCCTTCCTTCCTTTTCTTCTTTTTCCTTTCCTCTTCATTCTCCTTTCCTTTTTGTTCCTTCCCCTCTTTCCTTCTTTTTCATTCCTTGCTCTCTTCCCTTCTTTTTCTTTGTCTTTCCTCTTTCCCTTTCTCCTTTCCTGTCCCTTCTTGGATGCTCAAATGCAAAAGAGGAAACATTTCTCGATGCCTCCTTGCCTTGTGATCAAATGCAACTTTTGCTAGTAGTTTATGGCCACTTAAAAGATTGAGAACAAACCAGGCTCAGTTTATCCCGTGCTTGCCTTTAGTGGGGCCGTCCACAGACAACAATACAGCAAAACTGTCAAAATGGTGGCTGTGTTAGTTGATCAGAGCTCCTCAGCTTTAGCGTTTAGGAACAGAGGTAGATTAGTTGCTTTTCTATTAATACATTATCCTTAAAAGGGCTCTCTTGTAGGGATCCTGCCTTGGTCTAATTCAGACTGGAAATATAGCAAAGGAAAATATTTTTACCCACTCTGGTTTGTGCTGTTTTCCTCACTGGAAATGGCTGTTAGCAACATACAAGGAGGGGATACTTTCCTAAGAGCTCACAATTCAAGAATACCAATGTTAACTTGGATTGCCAACAAAATTCTGTCTGTGAGAAATTGCTTTCTCTTTTGAATTGGGGCATTTCCAACCAAGTTGCCTCTCCCTCCCTCCCTCCCTCCCTCCCTCCCTTCATTCCCTCCCTCCCTCCCCTGCTTTTTTTTTTTAAGCTGCCAGAGGCTCTGGGCAGACGTGGCAACAGGCAGGCAGTGGTTAGCAGAGGCTTCCCATTTTGACCCCTCCTCCCTCTCGTCGCCTCTGCGTGGCTCTCAGCTCACCACTCCCAGACCTATGCATGTGTTTGTGTGTGCGTGTGGGGGTTGTGTCTCACCCCTTGCAGCCCCATACCCTCAACAGAGACCTTCTGTGATGGCAGGCTGCAAACTAATGAAAGCTGTTTTTTGGAGTACTTGTTTCTTTTTCTCAACATGCTGCCGATTGCAACACACCCTGTTGCCCTCAGCTCCCACCCCTAGCACCGTGGAAGGCTGCAAGAAGCTCCCATCGCAGCTTCTCTTATCTCTCCCGTTCTTTTCCTCCCCAATGTCACAGCATGGGGCTGCAAGGAGTGAGACCCCCCCACGCGTGCGCACACACAAGCAAGCACATGAACGGGTCTGGGAGAGGTGAGCTGAGAGCCACGCAGAGGCCCTTCAGGCACAGAGGCAATGACGGGGGAGGGGTCAAAATGGGAAGCCTCCAGCCTCTGGCAGCTTAAAAAAATAAATTTGCAAAGCGCTTAGAATACAGTTCCCAGGGACGCCAGACCCTGCGCGCTCGCCGCCTCCTGTGCGTGCACCCAGGGTGTGGGGCGGAGGCGGGGCTGAGGTGGCGAGGGGCCTGTCGCTGGTTCCAGGGCTGCCCCGTAGATCTAAGGCTGAGCATGTTCTGGCTTTGATGGTAGCTACAAGGTTGTAAATCAGCACCCAGTCGGCCTGGGCTTGCCTCTTTTCTTTCTGAGCAGTCAGCAGGGATAGTCAGGGATGCCGGGCAGTCGCCGCCTCCTGTGCACGTGCAGGAGGGGGCAGCCCCTCGCTGGACCTTTCCCACCAAAACCTCTTTTTATATCCTTCCCTCTCTCCCCCCTCCTTTTCCGTGCCCCTCCAGCTACACGCTACTTTTGGAAGCACCAATCAGCTGGAGCCCGGCGCTGAGCTCCGACAGCTCTGCAGAAGCGCCGATCAGCTTATAGCCGCTCGCATAGATCCTGGGGCTTCTGCTGTGCCCCGACAGCCCTGCAGCTCCAGCTGTCTCTCAGGCTTGTGCAGCGCTGTCGCCGCTTCCAGCTACCACTTCTCTGGGACGGTCGTGTACACCTGCCAGGTGCCAAAGTACCACCGGTTGAAAAGCCCTGTTCTAGAGTGCATATTCTTAATATTATATATATTAAACTTCAAGTTTTCTGTGGATTCTTTATGGCATATCTCAGTAGTTGATTAAAATTAACCACAATTTCTCAGATTAGCAAAGTAAACCATTAAAAAGAAGGTGAAGCCCACATTAGAAAGGAATCGTTTGCATGAAGGGGACCTTGCAATTCAACTCAAATTAAAATTTTAACATATTACATCATTCGTCTCTTGTGTATTTTTTAACTTTTGAATTACTTTTTTATCAATTTATGTCCTATGAACAGAATACACAAAACGATCTTTATTTTTCCTTTCACAGATCTTTTTTTTGATCCTTCAAATGGCTCAGTTCCTTTACCACCTGTTAGAAGATTAACTGGTGAAAATATAAAGGCCCACAGAACATCCCAGGATTATGACCAACTGCCATCTTCTTCAGGTAATTAAAACCCAATATACAGGAATAAAATTACAGAACTGTTTATATTTTCCATAATTTTTCAAAAGAATTTGTCACTTTAATCTTTCAGATTAAATCTTTCAGAAAGTATATTAAAATTGAAAATGGAGAATATGTGATTTAGGATATCAACCTCCCTCCTCCCCCTTTCTAGAGCTTCATTTTGTATTAACCTTTTAATCTGTTTTCAAAACAGTGAAACAAGAGCTTTTCCATATCATTTCCAAAGAGCTTTACTATTGTCCCTGGGTTTGGGCATCAGGGTTATGTGCTGTTTTCATTCCTAGCTTTTATTCTGTGTTTCTCTTTCTGTGTTGTAAACTGCTGGGAGTCAGTCTTGGTTACAATAGTTTATAATAAACAAAAATGCTATGTGGTATTAGAATCTATATGTTCACTACTATCATAAAAAGAAAAGAAAACATCACAGTCACTACCAGAAAAAATCCATAATTACATCTGTTGAAATATTATGCAAACTCAAGATGCGTTGTTAATGTTTCTATAGTGCTTCTCTTACAGTCAGATACTGGACGTTTACAATCAAAAGGATTAAATAACAATAATACAACAATACAGTAATAAAAACAAAGTAAAGTATTAAGCAAAAACAAAACTATCCATCAAACATTGATAGAAGGAAATCCTGGCACAAGGTACCTAAAAGATGTAACAGTAGGTACCTCATGAATTTCAGGTGGCCGAGCATTCCATGGTACAGGCATCATTACAGAAAAGACTTGTCTGCGAGTAACCGCAAGATGACAATCAGTCAGTCTCGGCACACGCAGCAGAACCTCCTCTGATGATCAATCAGGTCTGTAACAGCATAATTGATCTATTAGGTATCCTAGTGCCACATTATTTAGGACCTTATATGTAAAAAGCAGAATCTTCAACCTGGCATAATATTGAATTAGAAACGAGCAATTACTTCAGCAGAAGCATAACATGTGCATGATCATGAGCCTCACTTAGCAACCTGCTCTGCCACATTTTGTGTGCGTTTCTCTTTCTAGATCAAGCACAAGGCTACCCTTGTTGCATATATTACAGTAATCTAAATATGACATTTCCTTTTCCTGAACAAATACAACTAAACTGTTCCCATCCATGTAAAGATATAATTAGTACACTTACTAAAACTAGAAATATGTCACTTAGGTTCCAATGGTAATAATGTCTTTAGGAGCAACATTTTTAAAGCAAGCAGATTTCTGAAATTCTCATGTGGAAACCACCCATTCTATGTTATCAAGATACAGGCTCTATTTACTGGCTTTTATCTACTCCGTGTCCTGGTTTGGAATTTGCCTCTCCTAATTCAGCGGTTACAAAGATTTTTGTCATCAACGTTCTGGTCATTATTAACCCTCAAACACCAGATAACTTCTCCTAGCATTTTTTTTATGGATATTGGGTATCACTGAGGAAAAAATAATGTCTTGAGGTACACCACAGTATTGTTGCCAGGATGGAGAGATAGTCACTCAACTCTGTGCAAGTAGGAGTAGATTCACTGTAATACAGCATCTTCAATTCACAGAGACAAGCCACAGAAATACTGTGGTTGACAGTATTAAACTACATGGACATCAAACATCAGTAGAATTGCATTGTATTTATCTCTGTCCTACAGAAGAATATCTGATATTCTAATTTGCAAACCTAGGCCTAAACCCAGGAAAGAGTTAAAATCATGTCATTTGAAAATATCTGCATCTAGCCAGTTGTTACATTATTAAGCACGTTGTCCACACAAAGGCTGGACAATATATTTTTATTGGATGTTTTACATTGTATTCTTGATGACTTGATAGTTGGACTTGATGACTTAAGATACACCTTACAACTTTGATTCGGTGATCTATGTTTCTAGTAACAAAGAGGTACTTGTAATTGGGTTGTAGTAGGTTTACCCTGAGGGGCCCAGGGAGAACTTTTCAATAATAGATTACTATCTCCTTTAAGATTTGTTGTGGAAAGATACAGTTGTTATTGGCTTGCAGTCCTCAAGTATAAGGCTATGTAAGTAAAGTGTCTTGTCTGCCATCTGAGCATTCCTGTATATTTAAACCATTAGACTGGACACTTGAGTAAAGTTATGTCAAAAGCAGCCTTCCAGCAATTTTATTATTGAAATAATCTGCAAATTATTACAATTGTCTTTGAGATTCCAGTATACTTTTCTGGGGGAGGTGATAATAAAGTTTGACCATTCTAAACTCTGCTGACAAGCTGCTTCAAAATACAGAATTGAGTGAAATAGGGAATATCCAATAAGTCCCATATCATGTCTTCATGCTCAGATATCCTGACCTATCTTATTGCCCAGAGTTCCCTAAGCAATGAAATACTGGGGGGGAGGGGGGGGAGGAAAGCTAAACAAAGCTGAATTTATGCTGCTAAAATTTAGATTTCTAAAAATTCCAGGAAAATATATGAACAGAGATATTCTGTACATGAATGTCTGTTGAACCAATCTCAGGTTCAGGAGACGCAATCTTAATTTAGTTTTTCTGCTCCACTGGAGTCCATTAGAGGCACTACTTGGACCAAGTCATATCCTCCAATATCTTTTTGTATGTGTTTTTGTTCTTATGTTTGTTGCCAATAAACAAAATTGAATTATACTACCGTATTAGATTGAGTGACACTATTAGATAGCTGTAGGCAGAAAGTCTTTAAGCTGTGGTAACTGTTTTTTAAAAACACACAACAGGTAAGAACAGTAGAAACTTCTTATGTACCTATACTTACTAAGTGTATGAATTTAAATTTAACTTCAGCATGTCTTGCTTTGTAATAAACTCTGCCTCAGGGGTTTGAGGTTCTAATTTAATAGTAGGGGTGAAAAAATATTTTCAAACTCTTACTATAATATATTACTTTGGTGTGCATAGTAATGCAATTAATAGTAATACAGATCTTTTCCAAAATTCAATTTCATCGATTTTATGTAATATGTTCCCATATGCATTTTGTGCAAGTTAAATCATCCAGATATCTTTTTAATGTAGATGTTGGTATACTTGGTATATGCTATAATAGCTATCCATAAGTTACATGTATTATTTATTCCAATAGAAGAGAATATATGTAGCTCAGGGTTGAACTGTGTAGAGTCTTTGGCAAATAACTAAGCTCAGGAAGCACCAAGGGCTCATTGTTTACTAATTCTATCCATAATTTGGCACGTATTATATAGAATTCCTATCTATTAATTGTGGGACTTTGGATAGTAACAAGTGAATTAATGTTGCTAGTGGAAGATTCTCACTGCTGACAATTTCAAATAGATTTAAAAAATAAAAAAATAAAAAGGATATTCAAATATTAAGATATCTATTTGAAATACATGTTTCTAAATATCCATCTTCTTAGTCACATTGCAAGTAATATCATAATGCAGAAATGTTTGTATCAATAATTTACATTGAAGCCAAATTGTAGAAATTTGTGTACTAGCTGAAAATATTTTTTAAATATATTTAGATTCTGTAGATTATGTTCATGGAGCATTTATTCATGTTTTTTCACCCAAATAAAATAAAATATTGTGAACAACTACTTATATTCTTGAATAAAAATAAAGCATGTGTTATATTTATTTCAGCCCATTTTATGATCAGAACTGGTATAACCATTTGATGGAATAGTTTTTTTAAAATCAATTTCATAGGAATTATTATTACTGCGAGCACAGCTGAAAACAACTAAATAATCCAGCTCTTATGTATGATTAAGATACCATGTAACAGCATAAATAATAACACTAACCGTATGATAAAAATTGTATAGAGCACAGAACCCCAGAGCTGAGTGTGTGACATTAGCCTTTAAAAAAAATACTCTTGGAAGGAGGAAGAAAGCTGATAAAAATCCTTACTGTCTTTCATTGTAATTAATATATTGGAATGCGTTGAATCAAAAACTCTTAAGAATGGAAGGTCATTTGGTATGTAATTACAGGTAGTCCTCGATTTACAATAGTTCATTTAGTGACCGTGCAACAGCACTGAAAAAAGTGACTTATGACTGTTTTTCACACTTACGACCATTGTAGCATCACCATGATCACTTGATCAAAATTCAGACACTTGGCAACTGATTGATATTTATGATGGTGGTTGCAGTGTCCTGGGGTCATGTGATCAGCTTTTGCAATCTTTTACGAGCCTAAATCAATGGGGAAGCCAGATTCACTTAACAACTATGTTACTAAAGAAATGCAGTGATTCACTTAACAAATGTGGCAAGAAAGGTCATGAATGGGGCAAAACTCACTTAACAAATGTCTCACTTAGCAATAGAAATTTTGGGCTCAATTGTGGTCATAAATTGAGAACTATCTCTATTTTTGAGATAAATTATTTGCATTTGTATTTATTAAATTATGCTTTAAAATGCTATCCCTGATTTTCATAAATTCCAATAATACTTTATAATAATATTTGCAATTGCACATCATAGAGGTAAACATTGCTATAACAGAGGAATCATAAATGTGAACAAAAAAGCACAGAGTCCCATTCATAGAAAATATTCAAGGAAATCAGTTAAAGTTAAGATGAAGTAGTTTTAATTATATATCTCTTGTATGGTTTGGTAACATCTAGTAGCAATAGCAATAGCACATAGACTTAAATACCACTTCACAGTGTTTTACAGCCCTCTCTAGGCGGTTTATTGAGTCAGCATATTGCCCCCAACAATCTGGGTCCTCGAAAGGATGGAAGGCTGAGTCAACAAGTAGAGCTTGTTCTTGAACCAAACAAATAATAATTCTTTTGCTCCTATCTGTGCAAAGTTTAAATATGTATAAATCCACAGTCCAGTTCAAATTTGGAAATTACCTTTTATAATAAGAGAATTGAATAGAATCAATGACTTTGAATTAGCCAGGAATATTTTTTTTTCCATAAAAAAATGACCATTCTTTTTTTTTCTTTTTATATAGATTGTTCGCAAGCGCCAGCCAGACCTCCAAAACCACTTCCTCGTAGGACTGCTCCAGAAATACACCATAGGAAGGCACATAATACACCTCTAGAAAACGTTGATGCAAAGATTGCAAAACTTATGGGAGAAGGTTATTCTTTTGAAGAAGTGAAGAGGGCCCTTGAAATAGCCCAGAATAATCTTGATGTAGCACGGAGCATTCTAAGAGAATTTGCTTGCTTTCCTCCATCAGTTTCTCCACGACTCAATCTATAGTATGGAAAACCTTGCAGCAAGCCTAATTCTCCATGTGTGTGTGTGCGTGTGTGTGTGTGTGTGTGTAAACATGAGAAATATTGTACAATTGTGAGATGGGATTCAAGAGAGATTTTTTTTTCCTGGATGTATCTTCAAAGAATGAGTTGGAACAATTTTTCAGAATAAGATCAACTGCTCACTTCAAGATATAAGTGAATTAAATCTGTATTTTTGCTAGCCATATTTTTGAATCAGGGTTGAACTGACAAATAATTTAAAGAAGTTTACTTCCCATGAACTTTTAATCTGTGAAATGCATTTTTCCATGTTTACAAGATGGTAAATGACAATTTTAAAGCTGATAATCCTCCTGTGTTCTTGTTCATATTTTCTACTGTGAGGCATTTCCAGCTCTCTTTATACTGATTTGACCCATTTACTTACTTTTTATACATATATAAGTGCACTCTCCATTTTTATTTTTCAAGGAGCTTTAAAAGCTTTTTGCATTTCTGCTCAAATAAAATGCAAGAAAAATGAGGCCTTCACTACTGATTTTATTTTTCTGGTAGACCATTGCTATTTACACAAAGCAAAATATATATATATATGAATGTGTAGTATGTTACTTTGTTACTGGTCTATTTTAAAAGGGATTTTGACCAGCAACAGTGGGTAGCTTTTCTTTGACATGTGGTTGTTAAGCTTCAAGATCAGTATGGTTAACTTACAAAATTAAAATATACAGAATTGCATGATACTGACCTGGAAACGTAAATCTTTTTTGATATAGTTATTCAAAATCCAAAAGATACGGGATTGAAATTAGACTTTTGTTTCTTGACAAGCTTAATGAAAGGCTGTGCGTGCCTTAATATTGGCAGATATATGAAATCCATCAGAGTGAATTTTATTATCAGTGGCCAGGTAAATTATTATTTTTGTCTTATGGAAAGAAATGTTTGGTTAATTTCCTGTGTAGATTATTATTTCATTACAACATTGCAGGAACAGGATCATTTTAAGAACACTTTAAATTTTCTATACTGTGGCTGAATTCTATTACTTCTATATCAACCAATTTTACAAGGATTTTAATTAATTTACATTTTATCTTAAATGTTTATTCAGTCCCCAGATCAACTTATTGTGTTGTGTCTGTATTCTTGAACATCATTTTCCTGCCTTGAGTTGCTAGTAATTTTTTGAAGCACAAGCCAAATCAAGTTTTCCAGTGAATTGCTATAATTAAACCTAGAATAATCACAAAACTGATTTCATTTTCCCCTAGATCAGTGTTTCTCAACATTAGCAACTTTAAGATGTGTGGACTTCAGCATGTTGGGTGGAGATTTCTAGGAGTTGAAGTCCACACATCTTAAAAGTTAGATTTTCCAATTTCTATTTTTAAAAACTTAACAGAAATTGTTGATTTGAAATGGGGTAAACTGAATACAAACTTAATCTTGAAATGGCTATTTTCCCTATCTTCTCTTAAATCTATGAAATACGTTCTTGCTGGAGGACATTGACATTTATATTATATTTTGGGCATGGTTCACCATCACTGACCTGTTCAAGTTAATATGTTACATAGTATAAGAGTAGAGACATACAAATGTGTAGGTTGATCCTCCGGTCTTCTCTGATCCCGTATAATTGAGGAAGAAAGATACAATATCTAGAATATGATATGGTTTGGTAGTATTTCAGCATCTGATGAAGCCTTTGACATGTCAAAGCGGTAGTAAACATTCCACAAAGATTGGACTTTGTTTAGTGAAATTTGCAAGTAATATAAGAAGCCAGGTATCCCTGTATTCTGTAATGCCAGTGTTACATCTTTTATCCTTGGTCATTTGGAAAATTATAAATGTGTAATAGCAAATGATCTTTACAAGATTTCTGTATACAAACATATTTAAGCAGTCATATTGTGCTATATGATTACTTCCTAAATGAATCAGTTTTGGAGTCAATCCATAAGCTACTTGCTAGGTTGGAAGTATGACTATATTTCTACAATGGAGAGTCATTCAAAAACTTAAATAATTTTATCATACTTTAACTTTTATTTTACATTCTTTAGCTGGATTCAAAGTGTTGATCAGGTTGAGGTGATCAGGCTGCTGGCTTTGAATGAGTTTCTGTACAAGATCTAAATTGATTTAAATAAAATGATTACTTGCCACATATTTAATATTTTTTTCTGATTTATTTAAAAAAAATACAATTAGATGGTAGTTTAGGAATGGCTTTGGGCTCACATAAGCTTGAGGAACAGGTAGGACAGTTTATGCCTCCTTGCCTTACAGCTAAACAATTCTAAATAGTTTAAACAGATAGTGATGCTTACCAGTAGTGCTGATCATTTCCCACATTACAGAGCACAAATACACACTCAGCATCTCAACAGCAAGCCTCTGTTTTAACATTCTTTCCAGTACTCTAATGCAAGTTTCTTTCTATCCTGAGCACATACCTAACGACTTTTTATAATGTGAATTTATTTTGGACCAGAAACATTGTTCTGTTTCTCCTGTTTCCAGCTTGAAGCTTTACTTTGCACTGACCTGGTAAATGTTTTAATTTGTGTCTTAAAGCTTGATACATTTGGAAGCAGACAAGTGAGTTCTAAATCAGGCACAGTCTTTTGACCTGGAACGTAATGCTTCTCAGACTGACTTATTGAAAGGACTTCAATAGTTTTTATTTTGAAGATTTTTCTTCTAAATAACTATTTTATCTGAAAGAAAAATACTTTTTATAAACTTGTTTAATGTGGTAAAAATAGTGATGTGATCAATTTATATTTTGTTCAGCTTTTTATTTCAATTCTGAATATTATGTAACCTGAAGTTACTATATTGTTCTTGTAAGGTATTTTATAAAAATTAATGTTAACAAAATGACTTCTCTTTGTTTTCTATCATGCATCACCCAGGTTTTGCTATACTGGAACACATCATTCCCACATATGTTTATGAAGGCATCAGAATGTATAGATGTGTGTTTGCAAAATAGTTTGTATAGGTTTTAGCTACTATCCTAAATAGTTAAGTCATTTATCCTTTGTTGGAATGTAAAGAAATATTTTGAGTTTGCTCAAGACTTGTCTATGCAAAAGTTGTCTCCTCGTAAACAATAGACCTCAAGAATATGTTTAGCAACCGTATTTGTTTTACAGTGATGCCCACAATAAAGGCTTGGCATCAATAATAATAGCATGTTGTCTTATAGGACTAGTTTGTGTGATGCACAAAGCATTACCAAGCATTAACAGCTGGTGAGATCAGTGGCATCCCACTACTATACCTGGTCAGTTATCTTTAATTTACTTTGACTTTAAAAAGAAGCTTATTCAATTCACTTTTCCCAAAACTATAAACCTATACATCTATTTACCATTAAGTAGAATTCAGCAGTGAGGTTTATAACACAAAGATAATCATAATTGGACAAAATCTCATTGGTCATATAAAAATGCATTCAGTCCCCTAAAAATAATTTTAAAAGGCATTTTACAAAAACAACAAAAGTGTCATTTTGAAGATTTTTGTCCTATTTAGTACTCATGAAAATAGGCTTGAATGAATATATAATAAGGGAAAAGAATTTTGGGTAACATAAAAATCGGCTGATTTGCTTATCTGTAGGCATAATTACTGTAATAATATCTCTGCTTCTAATCAGAAGTCTTGATCAATGATCCATTTGTTTTCTTGGCTATCCAGAGTCTCTTCAGGAGTCTTCAACCCCAAAAAGTGTCAATAATTTTCTATTGTTTTTTTTAAAGTCCAGTTTTCACTTCCATAGAATGTCACTTGGAATTACTTGCACTATTCTGATGTTTATAGGCATAGATTGAATATTTTTCCCAAGGCCTACATGGATACATTGCCAAGTTGGTAGTCTGCAGTGTATTTCATGACTGTTTACAGTTGATGGTTGATCCTAAAGGCAGAAAAATCTACCAATATCTTCACTATCAACTCTAAGCCTGGTTGTTTTACCTGTTGTCATTATTTTGGTCTTCTTTATTTAATATCAGTCTCATATTTTCACTAAG
Source organism: Azemiops feae (assembly GCA_023970755.1). Taxonomy (NCBI): domain Eukaryota; kingdom Metazoa; phylum Chordata; class Lepidosauria; order Squamata; family Viperidae; genus Azemiops; species Azemiops feae. The sequence goes on from JALGBA010000376.1 coordinate 222,273, forward strand.
TTCCATGACTTTCATTACTATTGCTTGCAGATTCTTTGCATTTTCAGCTATAAGAGTAGTATTTTAGTTTCAGACAGTTTACTCAGAATTGGCCTAAGTCCAGATTCTGCCTACAGATAAACTGCCATTTGTTATAACTGACATGGTTAGGTTTCGTATAGCAGCATGATCCACTAGACCATGGGTCGGCCATCCGAAACTTCGGATGAGCCGCACGGACCCATTTAGCTTAAAAAAAAAAAACGCTGGGAGCCGCGCGTTCGCGCATGCGCGCGCACCCGCACATGCGCGCGGCCCCGTTCGCGCATGCGCGCGCGCCGCGCACCCGCGCATGCGCACCCGCGCACCCGCGCGCCGTTTCGCGCATGCGCGCGCATCGTTCGCGCATGCGCGCGCGCCGTTCGCGCATGCGCACCCGCGCACGCGCACCCCCCCCCGCACCCGCCCGCGCATGCGCGCCCGCGCCCGCCAAAATGGCGGAGGAGGCTCCGGAGCCGCAGGTAAGGCCTCAAAGAGCCGCATGCGGCTCCGGAGCCGCGGGTTGCCGACCCGTGCACTAGACCTTGATATGCCAAACTGCCACACAAATATATTTTATATAATTTTATATATTATTAATTTTTATGTTACTTCAGATACCATATTCTATGTAAATTTTATATGTCATCATATTTATGTAATTTTAGATACTATCCCATAGACAGCCTAGACAGATTAATCCTTTTGATTCTTAGTCATAGGTGCTAGTCAGTTTTTTTAGATGTATTTTAATTTTAAGACAGTTTTATTTAACGGTTTTTTAAGATAGATTTATAGGTACTTATAGATCACTCATGGACAGACTTTTATATTGGTCTAAGACTGCAATAAACTGGGTAATTTTAAATATCTCATATAACTTGAATAAATAAGTATACATCCTTATTTACCTCTTTGCCCATTGGAGGCAGTCTTTTTCTCCTTATTTTGCTTGTAGTTATCCTAATCTGAATAAAGGTTTTGCAAGAGGACAAGGATATCTTCGGGGAATTTTTTACTTTAATATTTAATTTATCCATGAATGTGATCACAATTTACAATTTTGTTCTTTACATGCATTTTTAAAAAAATAGTTTTACTTTGCTGCTTGTGCTTATATAATCCTTTAAATTCAAGCTACACTAGAGAACTAAATACAATATTTTTAAAAGCATTTAACTAAAAAGAATATTGTCTCATATCTTTATTCATGTCCTTGTTTTCTGCCTATCTGGAACTTGTTTTTCAAGATAATATACTTTTTAAAGTATCTTAGGAAATATATTTTCACTTGCCTGTAGAATTTATTCAGAAATTTTGATTTCTTACAATTTTCTTCCTTGACTATTTTTCCTTTTTTGATGTTTATTTGAATTGTATTATTTGATTTTGCAGGGTATCCCAAGGTTTGTTAAGTAGTACCAACTTTTTTGAAAAAAAAAGTTGCTAAGCATTGTCATTAACACAAATTAACACAATTAACACAAACAAGTAGGAAGTTTATTTATTCTAGCTTGTGATGTTTTTCAATGAATGCTTCTACAGCTGGTGGAAATAATTCTCTGTGATGTATTAAAAGGCAATTTCTACCCATAGTCAGAATCTTGGGACTGCACCACTATAGTTATCCAAATTTAATGCTAAATAGCATAATTTCTCTGTTGTTAAGGTATTATTATTAAAGTTTTAATAATAACTATTAAACTAGGTTACATTTTTTTAGAAATAATATTTTTTATTACAAACCTATGGTATCTTATGCTATACCTGTATTACCATGCACGCACTTATGTCTTTATCTTATTCCTCTTTGTTGCTTGAGTTTACATCAAAGTCTTTAGCCATCATTTAGCCACCTTCAAGTTGACTTTTTTTTTATAGACAAGTTTTATTGGTATTTTTTGGTTTTACATCAAAGTGCTTTAAGAATCCACGTGGAGATAGGGTGGTCAATCGTCCAAAAACAACAACAATATAATCAAACATAAATAATTCAATAATTCCTTAAAAGTTCCTTCTCTATTCCCTTAAGCTATAACTTAGTATTAATACAGTTCTAAATAAAATGCAATCATTGTAAAAAAAAAATATCAATAGTAATTCACTTATATCCATCAAAATCCTGCTTTTAAGTTTAACTGTTTTACCATTACCATTTTCCACTTTAGCCTAAAATGAACACATAAGTTACATTTCGGGTCTCCCAATTTCCCATAAAACAATAATTATTTCTAAAATATACATATTATATCAACTATTATATTTTAATACTTCCCAACTATATTCTATTTCCTATACTCTATCAAGTATATATTTTATAAATCAATCCATATCTCTTAAAAGTTCCTCAATTGCTTTAACATAATCAAATTAATACATTTCTAATTAGCATTCAATCATTATAAAAGAAAAAATGTCAGTAATATTTCACCAATATCAATCCAACTCATTTTTGAATTTAACTAATTTCCAATTTGACCTTGAATAAACAATAAGCTACATTTCAAATCTCTCAATTTCCCTCATAAAACCATAATTATTTCTAATATATACATATTATTACCATTATATTTTCCTACTTCCCAACTATATTCCATTTCTTATTCTACTCTAAAATTTAAATCCCATTATCCCCAACAACAAAAAAAGAAAAATATTTTCTTACTTCCTTTTCATATCTATATTCTATTTCTTATTCTATTCTTCTTGTTTACCAATTCCATATTACCATTCCAGACCATAATCAAATCAATAATTTTCATCTCAGTAGTGTTATCTCAAACCAAAATCTTAAGCCTTTTTAACCCTTCAAATAGATTTTTAATTCTCATTTTTAAATCTAATTCTAGCTTTCTTTTTGTGCCAAGCAGGTTTCCATAAAAGAGCCTTTAAATCATCAGATCTCCATATTTGATCATGTATAGTCCTGAACAATTCAGTCTGATCATGTTTCTTTTCTCTTTTTTCCAATATTGTCAAAGCTGTATAGTTCTTTTTGTTCAATGTAATAATTACTCGATTATCCGTATTATCACAATTCTCAAAGTCTCGTATTTGCAAATCAGGTCCCATTGCTTTTGACTTTGTAAGTATTTCAATGGAAATCCAACTTTGGTCATCCAAGTTCTCAGTAATATTTTCTTCTAGATTGCTTTGTTTTTCATTTAGTATGTAAGTTGTAGAGTAGTCAATTGAAGTCTGGAAGTCATTTTGAAGTTTTATAATGAAGGCATCTAGTCTAGCATTCACTCGCTCATGAAATTCATACATTCTTCCCGACATACGTTTCCAAATCAGTTGTGAATGGGATTCTTCCATCTCTTTAAATTGTATAAGTTGCTTGCCAGTCTCTTTAAAGTTGGTATTCTTCCTCTATTATTCCTTGTGCTGAAAATTAGTAGTTAATTCTGGAACATCATCTTTAAAGTTTTTCTAGAATAAATCCAAAGCCAAACTGTAGGTAAACCTTGTATTTGTACTCCAAAAAAAAAGAGCCAGAGAAAGCACTTTAAAGTCAAGTTAGAATAATAGAAACGAAAGCAGGGAGGGGAAGTATCTTCTTGCGGTCAGATAGGAATGTCTGGGTGTGTAGCCAAGTCTGGGCATCGAGCCAAAAGGCTAGATACACACCGAGCGCAAAACAGTGAAAGTTCTCAAGTGGATACTTTGTTACTAATTTGAAACAGCACAGAAAAAAAAACCCAGCATGAGAGAGAAAAGGTTTTAAACTGAATAATATGATTAAAATGATTTTTCTAAACATAGGAATAAATTCAAATAAAATAGCTTAAGACACCTTATGTATAGAAGGGGGGGAGGAATAAAAAACACTCCACCCCCCTCCCTAAAGATTTCAAGCTAAAACAAGTAGGCAGAAAAACACAAGAGTTTTTTCAGGATCCCCGAAGTCCAGCAATTCAAGTAATCAATAGAAGTTAATTGTTTTTCCAAGCTCTTTTTCCCAAATATCCGAACGCTGCTCTCTTAAAGTAGGGAAATAATTCCAAAAGCTTTTCACAGGAAGGTAATTAGGGTACAGAGAGGGAAGGAAAGGTCTCACCTGGATCATCCACGGTGGTTTTTTATGCTTAGCTGTTCTTGTGGCTTGAGGCTGGAACAGCTAGGTGATCGGCCATTAACATTTTCCCCGTCGGCCCAGAGCAGCTGTCTCGGATCTCGGAGGGAGCTGCCGCTCCCTCCGCAATCAACGAGTGTCCTCCCCAGCGGTAGTCGCCCCTCCAGGGCAACTTTCAACCCTGTCCAGGGTCTACCGGCGGGGGGAAACTGATTGGCAAAGGGAACGGACCCTTCGCATGACCGCAGGCGTTGCAGACCGGAACCGGAAGCCCTTCAAGTTGACTTCTGTTGCTGCTAGCTGCTATTCTAAACTGCTGCTGAAGCTTGGCAGTTTCTCAGCCTGGGCTGAGGTGGGATGAAAGGGAAAGGTGCTTTATCAGCTGCTGATTGACTTTTAATTCCTCAGCATTGCTGGTGAGTTCTGCTTTTCCTTCCAGCTTGTCTGCTGCTAAGTTTCATGAAGTTGAAGCCAACTCTTCCTTCACCATTGAGCTAATGGTTGCTCCATTCCCTCCGCTGCAAATGCTTCCTTTCTGCAACCTCCTTTCAGCTTCCTTTCCTTTTCCCTACAACACAGATAATCCTCCAACCACATCTACATACCCATACTCCCGTGGTTCCAGCATTTTCCTTTTACTATTAGAATTCATATGTGGTGCAGTATTCTTCAGGCTTGCCTTGAAATCTTTCTATGCTGCCTTTCTCCCAAGGGAAAAAACCAAGAGAAAGAAGAACACATGCCGGCCACTGCAAAGCTTTCCTTCCACAGCTGGCCACTCCAATAGACTTTGGGCTGTACTATTCCTATGAGAGACTCATGCTTATTTCAGTCAACATTCTGTAGATAAAATCTTCTGATATACAGTATGTCAATGACCTATGTAAAACTTACGCAGGTTTTTCATTTATAATGCATACTAAACTAGGGATAATTTACTCAACCAGAAGCGGAATATTCTTGGATAGATTAATAACTTAATAGGAAGTGAACTAGAATTTTTATCACCCGAATATAAGCTTTACTCTTGATCTATCATAAACAATTATCTGAAGAAAAAATAGTTTCTCCCTGGTTAAATTTTTATGTCCTTGCAATACAGGATACTTATATTCTCAAGGAACTCTAACCCTTTCTGAGTATGGAAAATGTGGATAACTAGTGTAATAAGGGAGATGGAGTGAAATGTACATTTGTTTTATAACAAATTAGAGTTATGTGTACATCATACTTAACAATGATAAAATGGCTAGATTTGTTCAGGAAAAAGTAAACCATGGTTTATAATTTGCAATGGCTATGTTCCATCAATAACAAATGCTGACTCTGTAAACCGCTTAGAGAGGGCTGTAAAGCACTGTGAAGCGGTATATAAGTCTGAGTGCTATTGCTATTATGGTTTAGCTTGAAATGTGAATCATTAGGATGATAGGTGGCTGATTGGAATCAAAGCTGCTGAGGAAAAGGGACATTCAAAACAATAATTAACAGCCAAGCTTTTAGCCTGGCTCATTTTGGCCACTCTTAAGCCTCAAAATCAAGTTGGATTTATATTTGGGATTTATACTTTATGCACCTGTAACTTGCATGTGGAACTAGTCCAGAACCATAAAAAAAGCTAAGTCAGATATTTAGTTGTGAATAGTTTTAAAGTTGTAGGGATATATTTCCTATTTTTAATGTGAAAAACCTTTAAAAAGGTGTTTCTGAAGGTTTTTTTTTTTTTTTTTTGAGCCTGCAGGATCAATCTGTCAATATGTGCACTTTATGATCACAGGTTTTAAAAAAATCACCGGTAAGTAAATGATTTCGCCTGCTCAGTCCCTTGATCCTCTAGTTCACGGGTGTTAAACTCGCCACGTCACGTGACGTGTTGCAACATATCACGATTCTTTTTGCATTGCCGGCAATGGGGTGGGCGTGGCTTCGGTATGATGAAACCGGCCTGTGGGCCGGCAGTTTGACACCCCTGCTCTAGTCCTTCTCATAAGATCCTGAATGTTTTAACAAAAAACAGTATTTTAATCTTCAAGTAGCTTATCACATTTTCTCCAGGGTAGTGTATTAAATTGTTAAGGAAAATAATAGCTGTATTTTCTGCATAAAGTAACTGCAGAAGATTCATATTTGCAATTCTGAGAGGATGAAAATTTGGGTCTGAAAGTTCCTTAGCCAGTGAGTTTATGCATAGATTAACAGGAATCTTAAAAAGAAGGCATACCTTCTTAAAAAGAAGGCATACAACTCCCCTGCATATAGGAATTAGCTTTAGTAGTAATCCCTGTGGATTACAACAAATTCTGGTCCTGGAGTCTTTATACAGATTCTAGATAAGAAACAATAATTTCCACTCAATGCTGAGATTCTTGCATTTTATTCATAGGAGAGGCCTTGAAATAAAATTAAATGCTGATTTAAGGCCTCATAAAGGGAGGTTTAGATGTTTCCCTATACTTTTCCATAAACCACATAAATATGGACCACATAAAACAAGAGCATGATCCAGATTAGACCAAGTGGGCCTAAATTCCACTTCTTTGCAATAAGGATAGTTACCTTTACCAACCATTCTTGCAATTTTCATTCTAAATTAAAAAAATGAATAAAGCTTGCTGGTGATGCTCAGCAAACTAATAAGTTGGTAGTTGGCAGGGTTAGCCTTATCTTTTTTTTTTTTTTTAAAGGATTAGAATGATTAAGTCCTCTTGCAGGTCTGGAGACAAGAGGTTGTCACAGCCAGAGGCCTTATTAATCTTGAGAATGTAAATAAGGTTTATGACTTCAGACACTGGAACTGGTGGCCAGTATGGAATGATCTCATTATTTGAGTGTGGAATCAAAGCTTCCTCTAGGAGAGACTGATATAAAGTTTTAAATAAGCTATCCAGACTCCTGTACTTATCGGAGTTGACCTATGATATAAATTATCATTGACACTCTGCCACTGTGCATCAGAATGGAGTGGGATTTTTCTTTGGGCTTCCAGAATGAGAAAACTGCTTTAGGCTGATGGATCATTTTAATCAAAATTAGGCAGATGATAACCCCATATTTCAGGTATTCCCAAGGAATAGTACTATTTGATTCTTTCACAAGGTAACCCTGGGACACAGACATATGCCTTTCCAGGCTGTACTTCTGTAAATTTTATTGATAAAGCAGAAAATGAAATGTTTATGTCAGCTGTCATGATTGAACTCCTTTCCCTCATGATGAGTAAATATAGAAGGCTTCATATAGTTCGCATGCTTAGGCTATATTGTCTATGCCGCCTGTTTTAAATGTAATCTCGTACTTCTTAGTTTGCAATTGTTTTAGTGTTATTGATCCACTGGAGGATTGAAACTCTGGCAGCTCAATTTCCTTTCAATATTCCCGAGTGACATGATTAATGTTGGTTCTCTCTGTGTGTCTTTCTCTCTCTCCGTCCATGCTGCTTTAATGCCATCCATACTGCCAGATAGTGTATGTTGTTCCACCTGCTTTTCCTCATTCTGTCTCCAATAATTGGTAGCTTTTATCCATGTGCATTTTGCATTTAATGTATCCTCACACTGAGCCTAATTGTCTGTGCCAATCACTTTGTATTTTTAACAGAAAGGCTCAGACTCTCTAATTAACAGCCTTGACCATTAAATTGAAAAAAAGCAAAACAAGTTAGCAGTCAATTTAAAACAAGATAAATGATTTGGTGTGGGAAGGAAGGAATGGAAAAAGAGTCTTACTCAATAATGGTTTTAAAAATTTAAATATATTAAGACCAACAGGGAAATACTTCTCAGAATCTTATATATGCAATGCAATGATGGGTAAGTACTTCTCATACCAAGAAGCAAATTTCTTGAATTTTCTTTTCTTCTTCTGAAAGTAAGCTATAATTTAAAAAAAAAATTGATCTGCAGATTCAGTCCAAATGCCTATCAAGTCATAACTCAAATCAAATTACATAACTGAATTGGATGCAATATATTTTTTTGCACAGGCACTGATTGCAAATCAATTCAGAAATCCAAAATGGATATGAACTGAAATGGTTTGAACTATTGAACTGGATAGATTTCCCTGAACTGATTTTGCAAAAATGAATTTTGCCAGATTCCTACTGATCTAGGAGTTTGCAAATAGATTTCAGAAATGTGGGTTAAAACAAAAGTTGATAAATCAAGGCCATAGTTCAACCCAGCTTATGTTTAGCAGTTTATAATTAAAAATAAAACAAAATAATTGAACACTATAGAACAAGAGCATCAATATGAAATAGAATAGAAAAAAAGTTATTTGTCTTTAAATGAATGTAAAATGAATGCCAAAACAAACTGAATGCTACTGTTGAAGTCTTGTAATTCGGTTTCAGGAAGAATACATGGTTATACATGTATGTAGATGTGTGTATATCATGCACATATGCACTCATGTATTAGCAGTAATGAGCCAGATGGTACAATATTTTTCATTCAATTATTTATATTTACTTCATGATATAATTGTATTTTAGCTTGTTATCTATGCTTATCTTCATAGTTCGAGCTGCTTTCTTTGCTAGGACCTAAGCAGGACAACTTATTTCAGGAAACCAACTTTCATTTAGAGGACACTTTCTTTGGAAAACATTGTCTCTCGCGTACGAGAAGCCTGATGTAGGAGAAGTCTCAAAAGTCTGGTATAGCCATTTAACTCCTTGATATTAACCTCACACAACCAATTCCTGCAGTTTTCTTGGCAAGATTTCAGAAATTGTTTGCCATTGTTTCCTTCCTAGGCTGAGATAGAATGATTGATGCAAAGTGAACTACCTGGCTTCATGCTAAAGACTAGAACGGAAACCATTTGTACAATTTTTGTGTACTCCTTTGCTAAGCTGTCCCTCTTCCTACTATTTCCTCTGCAGCCCAGTCATTGGATACAAAATGGGCTGCAAATAAATTTCATAGATAGATGATAGATAGATAGATAGATAGATAGATAGATAGATAGATAGATAGATAGATAGATAGATAGATAGATAGATAATTTTAGTTCTACTCTTCAGACATTCTTGTGCATCTGCACTGATTTCTGTTGTTCGTTTTTTTTCCTCATTCACAATAAGCTGTGGATTTTTTTTTATTCAGTTTGCAACTGTTCTTTTATTATGCATTTTAAAGATGTCTCCGGCATTTTGAGCAACTTTTCCCATTAATTTCCTGTGAATTTCTTTGGGCATAGAAACCTACATATTGTAACATTGCTCTAAGTTTAATTTAAAAAAAAAATCTTCTGAACTCAATGACATGCATTCAATTGCAAGTTTCTCATACTTACACTTTATTGATTTAGCTTCCTTATTGCTCAGTATCAAGTTAAGGATAGCTTGTGCCTTTCACCACTCTGAAGGAGAAATTACCATCCTTAGAAGTAAGCATTTGTCTTCCAGCAGATGTCAGCGTAATTAAAGTCACTCATCACTGCTACTTCATGCACCCCTGAGTGATTTGCAGTTTCCTTTGGAACATGTCACCCACGTCTTTTCCTTGGTTGAGTGAATGATAGCAAAAACAACCAATAGAATTGCTTTTATTCATTACTATATATATTTTAATCCACATGCCCTCTACAGCTCTGTCAGATTTGTTCAACTTCAACTTCTCCTTTCATATTGCTTTGGTTCCTTTAAAGAAACAGCCTTCAGTGGTTATGTTCCACTAATGGTAGTCATTTCATCAGTTTTCTGTTACATCTATTACATTCCTATATTAAAAGTTGAAGGTAATTTTATTTCCATACTAAACATTAGTACATATAAAACAATTGACAATGCATTTATGTGCTAATAATCCTTATGACTGAAGTGCAATAGTTACCATTATAATATCATTATCACATCTTTCCACTTTATCTGGGGTCCATTGCACTTTTTGTCTCCAATCCCCAAAAGATGCAGTTTAATGCCATTCTGATTAAGTTGACATGAAAAATCTACTGAAAATATCTTGTACTTCTAAAACCATTGCTTTTGATTATTATAAATGGGATTCTGCTCTCCTTAAAACAATTCTATGGCAAGGATATTTTCCTAGATTTGTGGCAGTAGACTTCTGCTTGAACTTAAAGAAGCCTCAGTCAGGCTTTAATTGGTGTGAGAATTAAGGCCCTACCAGGAAGAAGGCTTGGTAACAGTGACCCTGCCCTTATCAACAGCAATGTGCCCAATCTGGAGCTCCCTTTGGTTATGACTAAGATAAAGCTGGTCAGGGATACAGTATTTAGACTGCTGATGGATAGAACTTCTTATTGTAGTAAGAAGTAGTTGGTACTTGAGCAGCAGCAATTTAGATGTCTGGATATCACCTATAAAGCACCACTCAATGGCACAGGTACATATTAGTGACTGCCTTTTTCACACTGAATGTTCTCTGAGATTGTCTAAAGAGGGGACCACATACATTCTTGTCCTTTCAAGACATGAAAATGGGCCATAAGACAATCTTCTTAGTGGTCAATTCTCATGTTTTAAAAAGCATTGTTTTCACTGACCCACCTAGCTCCTTCTCACTCCTGGACTTCTGAAAGAGTTAGACTAACAAAGTTGGAAGAGACCTTGGTCATCTAGTCTAACCTCCTGCTCAAGCAGCAGACCCTATACCATTTCTGACAAGTGGCTGTCCAGTATTTTCTTGAAAGCCTCCAGTGACATCTTATAAAGACTGTTCCATTGGTTGATTGTTCTCACTGTCAGAAATTTTTTCTTTATTTCTAGGTTAAATCTCTCTTTGATCACTTTCTATCCATTGTTCCATGTCTGGCCTTTGGATGCTTTGGAAAATCGTTCTCAATATGCTTCTTTTTCATGGTCATTAAATTGGGATTGGCTGAAGGTTTTTAAATAATTAAATAATATTGAGTGCCTGCCTGTTTTGGAGGAGCTTGATAGTGAACCAACTTTAAAAGAACTAAACGCGGCCCTGGACTCCCTTGCCTCCGGCAAGGCATCCGGGAAAGATAACATCCCCGCCGAAATTCTGAAGTGCTGCAAAGAGAGCATTCCCATTGAACTGCACGAGATCTTCTGCCTTTGTTGGAGGGAAGGTGGAGTACCACAGGATATGAAGGACACAAATATCGTCACACTGTATAAGAACAAAGGCGACAGGGGTGACTGTAACAACTATCGCGGCATCTCTCTTCTTAGTGTTGTAGGGAAGCTGCTTGCCCGTGTCGTACTGAAGAGGCTCCAGGTGCTTGCAGAGAGAGTCTATCCAGAATCACAGTGTGGATTCCAAGCCAACAGGTCCACCATTGACATGGTATTCTCCCTTAGACAGTTGCAGGAGAAATGCAGGGAACAAAGACAGCCACTTTTCGTAGCCTTCATAGATCTTATGAAGGCTTTTGACTTGGTTAGTAGGGACGGCTTATATAAAATTCTCCATAAGATTGGATGTCCACCTCAGCTCCTCAACATCATCAGGTCCTTTCATGAGGATATGAAGGGCACTGTTGTTTTTGATGGCTTAACATCAGATCCCTTTGACATTCGAAGTGGAGTGAAGCAGGGCTGTGTCCTCGCGCCAACTTTATTCGGGATCCTTTTTGCTGTCATGCTGAAACACGCTTTTGGAACTGCAACAGAGGGTATCTATCTCTGGACCAGATCAGACGGAAAACTCTTTAATATCTCTAGATTGAGAGCAAAGTCTAACGTCCAGCTGAAATGCCTACAGGATTTCCTCTTCGCAGATGATGCTGCCGTTACTGCTCACTCTGCCAAAGAACTTCAACAACTTATGGACTGTTTTAGCAAGGCCTGCCATGACTTTCGTCTAACAATCAGCTTGAAAAAAACACAAGTCATGGGTCAGGATGTGGATTCACCTCCCTGTATTACAATCTCTGCACAGGAACTGGAGGTTGTCCATGACTTTGTGTATCTCGGCTCAACTATCTCTGACACTCTCTCTTTAGATACTGAGCTGAATAAACGTATTGGTAAAGCGGCCACATTTTCCAGACTTACAAAGAGAGTATGGCTTAATAAGAAGTTGACAGAACATACAAAGATCCAGGTCTATAGAGCCTGCGTCTTGAGCACACGCTTGTACTGCAGTGAGTCTTGGACCCTTCACATATGGCAGGAGAGAAAGCTGAACACCTTTCATATGCATTGTCTCCGATGTATTCTCGGCCTCACCTGGCATGACAAAGTCCCAAATAGTGCAGTCCTGGAATGTGCTGGAATTTCTAGCATGTATACACTATTGAAACAGTGACATCTATGCTGGCTTGGGCATGTTGTGAGAATGGCTGATGGTTGGATTCCGAAAGATCTCCTGTAAGGAGAACTAGTGCAGGGAAAGCGACCCAGAGGGAGACGTGAGCTGCGATATAAGGATATCTGCAAGAGGGATCTAAAGGCCTTGGGAATGGATATTAACAGCTGGGAATCCTTGACCTCTGATCGTTCAGCCTGGAGGCTAAAGACGCAGCATGGCCTTCTCCAATTCGAAGAGACACTTGTGCGGCAGGCTGAGGCAAAGAGGCAGTCCCGGAACCAGCAAAATCTGGGGGCTGGACAGGGGACAGATTGTATCTGCCCTCAGTGTGGAAGGGATTGCCACTCTCGAATTGGCCTTTTTAGCCACACCAGATGCTGCTTAAGGACCTTTTTCCAGAGCACGATACCATAGTCTCTCGAGATTGAAGGATGCCAATGATGGCTGAAGGTTTGGGATTTGACTGTATTTTATTTGAAAGACTAGAATTTTGGCCTATGAAAAACCCTATTTTTGTATTGTGGTTCATTGTACAGTCAGCCAAATGTTCAGACTGGATTTAGTATTTTTATCCACCTATCGAGTCCTTCCCAAAGACTTGGGATAGGCAGATGTTGTTTGATGGTGTTATCACATGATGTAAGCTGTTCCAAGTAAAGCTGCCTTTTGCAATTGACTGATGGTGATTTTGTCAATGCCAATCGTGTTCAAGTGGTGCTCCAAATGTTTTGGGATTGTACCCAAAGGTGCTTATTATTATTGGGAGTATCTTTGCTTTCTTTTGCCTCAGAAATTCTACTTCTATTTGCAGGTTTTTGCATTTTATTATTTTTTCTTCTTTTCTATTCTGTTAATTCCAGTACTGCCTCCACTATCCAGAATTTTTTTGCCTTTTTTTTTTTACGTTGTTAAATCTGGGGTTTTATGTGGCAGATCCTTGTCTGTTTGAATTCTAAGGTTCTAAAGCACTTTAACTTCTTGATTTTCTATTACATTGTCTATTTTATGGTCCCACCAGTTCTTGCTTTGAAGCAAATAGTATTTCTTGCAGATATTCCAACTCATCATTTGCTAACTTGTTATACTAGTTTTGTACTCCATCTGTGCAATCTTCTTGCAGCCGCTAACTAGGTATTTCACTATTTCTTCAGCTTCTTTGCAGAGATAGCATTTTCTGTTTGGTACTGTATTATCAATTCTGGTTTTACAGTATATGCATTTGTTCTTAAGGTTTGGTCTTATGCAGCCAGATTTAGTCCCTCTGTCTCTTTCTTCAGCTTTCCTGATATTATTACCTATGGCCTATGAAAAAAATTAGTTGGCCATCAGACTAATATCTTTCAGCACAAATGTTCCTGTGATAGAATTATTTAATCCACTGACTAGTTTCTACATGTTTAGCTATATGTATTTGACTTTTTAAGAGCTCTTGGCAGCTATGGCAGCTATCATTCTGCCAGCTTTTCAAAACAATCCTTCCTGTCAAATTGGTTTTTTCCTAACTGGTCCAGAGCCAATCCAGTAAAACGTTATCTTCCACAAAATACTGGTAAAAATCAATCATATTTAAGGGCAAGGCTTAGGACTGTTGGATGATCACTCCAGTGACAGGGGATTTATTCAATTTTTCTCTAGAAAAATGTAGAGAAGATATCCTTCTCTTTGATACCCTTTTCCTTGTTTGCACTTTCCAAATGGAAAAGGCAATATCTTAAAATCCCTAAGACAAAGAAAAGTCGTATTAAGTACTGAATGGCCTAAAATCACATCAGGGTGATTGAAATTTAATCAGTAGCTGGGTTAGTAAAGGTTATTTATTTTCTATTGCTTGCAATAGTAAAGTTTCTATTCTTGCCTGTCTATGAGCAAATAAGAGGAATGTTCCATTAAACTTTAAAACTGAAAGTTGCAGGACTTGTTTTTGTGAAGTACTTAAATAGATTTAAACTTTTCTAGATGGAGAATATTCAACATTTTCTCTTCCAGGGGAATTATGTTTTGCCAAACCTTATCCTTATTTATAATTTTGGAAATAATGAAATTACTCCTGTAAGACAATTGATATTTCTTGCTAATTTAATGGGAAAAAGAAAGAAAATGACTAGATGGGAATTAGAATAGTAATACTTCACACTGAAACCATGTTCTGGCTTAAATTTAGAATTCTATCCTGCTATTTTTATTTTTAATGATTATTAGCCAAAGATACAACTCACATGGAAGTAATTTTACTGGATTTTGAATTTAAAGAATGGTCTAAAATGAATCACTTTTTCTGTCACTGAAATATTAAATTAACAAGCATTTTCAATAAAATGTGATGTTGTTTCCTTTGACATTGAAATAATAAGCACGCACAAATGGCTGATCCATTTTCATAATCATGAATGTTAATTTTATCTTAATATATTGGAGTATACAGTTTTGAATAAAGATGCTGGATAAAAATAAATCAAACTTTGAATTTCTTCAGGGCTTAATAATGAAAGAGCAGAATAAAAATAAAACAAATACCTCACAATTAACAGTTAAATTCTGCCTTTAAATATATTAACTTTCATAAATTATATAAGGAGTAGGTAAATCAAAGATAAATAAAATGCATGAAGGTGTTTCATTTGGCACATTTCAAAATACCTGAAAAAAGCTGAAGATTCATGCCACCACAATGTCCGAAAATTTATTTTATACACAAATAATATCTTTGAACTGAAATGTCACACCGGAATGGGAAAACATACTTCATTTTTATTGTCTTTCAGGCATTAACGGCAACAATTAATTTGTACTGTAGATTTCTGTAACATGTTTAGCATGAATTCTGAACAGTAGAGCAGGCACCCCCCAAAAAAAAAATAACAGTGGTAAGTAAGTAGACTTTAGAAATGTGAGTTTTAGTCCTTTCTCATGATGACACTGGATGCAGAATTTAAGCACTTTCACTTTTTTTTCTTTCAGTCTCAAGCATGGTCAAGCAGTCGTGTGAATAATTTTATTTTTTATTAATAGAGCAAAGAGATTTCCTTTCCTAAATGGGAATACCTTCGTATTTATTTTTATATTTCATATTATCCAAGGCCACTTTAAATCTTTTTTTCCCCTTTCCTGTATTTATAACAGTTGATTTTTTTCTTAAAGGTGGTGATGACTTCACATCAGAACAAATTATATATAATCTTTTTTTGCATGTGTTCACATTTTATTTTGGAAAACAGGTGCTTAAAAATTTTAGAATCATCGTAAACAAATTCTAAAAAAGGAAAAGGAGAAAAAGAAAAAAAATCACAGTATTTACATAGATTTCATAAATGGCTTAGCCATACAGAACACAAGACTTTGGTTTTATCCCCCTTTTAACTTTGGTTTAACATTTATCAAGATTTGTTGTTACATTGCCAAATAAAGCCTTACCCAGTGCAGAGAGGACTTTTTTTACAGGATTCTTCTGTAATATTTTTATACACTATTGAATTTCTAAAACATTTCATGTATTTAATTCATGCCAATACATGGTAGGAAGGTTTTATTTAAGATATTAGTCACTACTGCCCAAACATTTAACAGTTTACAAATTCACAACAGTTCCCCCCCCTCTCCTATGTGGCAAAATGCATTTCCTAATGTCCATCTCCATTTCTCTCCTAAGCAACTTTCCAATAAGCTAGAGACTCATCCTTTCCCCCAGAATCATAAATCGGTAAACCAAACCATATGCTTATTCTAATTCTATCTTCCTGCTGATTAAAAAAAAAGTTATTATATCCTCCCAAATGCTAGTTTTCTGCTAAAAGAGGAAACATTGCTAAACACTATTTCTCCTGATCTATCCAAATGTTTCTTTTTATGCTAACTTTCTAAAAAAATTCTCAAGCATAAAACAGGTCTACAAAGTTACAGTCTTGAGTGTAACTAAAGATACATAGATTTCATTTTGTTGTTACAATTTCTGTACTTTTGATAAATTATGTACCAGTTAAAAACACTAAAATCATCTCAAGGTGCAATATCTGTAGTGTTGTTAACAAAAACACACACATACACACAAAAATATATATATTCTATTTTGTGGAAAAATGCAGCTTAAGTATGACCACTTAAAAAAAGAAAGAAAAAACCTCCAATTATTTGTTTCCTTTTTGAAATTTTAAAAAACAAAGGTAATTTTAAGGCAGTGGATAACAAAAAAAAAACCTGAACTAATTCTTAATTCCAGTCATTCATACTATATATCATGTAATTGAAAAAAAACAACAATTGTTTTTCAGAATGCTATCAATAAAAAGATTTTCTTGTCTAAAAAAGACTTCATAATACACATTGGTATACACAATAACATGAATCTTGAATAATACCTGATTACCCTTTGACAATTATGTACATGTTATTAATAGTTTATCAGATTTTTATTATATTATAAAGTGGTTAGTTTGATTTTTTCTATTTTTCCCTTACAGAGTTTTTAAATATTTTTTTTCTTACAGTGATTTTTGAAAAACAGAAAAAAATGTTTCATTTTTCCATAAGGCAATTTTATAAATTAAATACTCACTGTGCAAAGTAGATTTACTGATAGCAGTCAGAATTAGAAATGTACCTCTTTAAAGGGTGCAAAAAACGTTGAAAATAAAAACATTACACTATACATCAGATTACGAGCAACTCCCAGAACAAAGCCTTACAGTGTATAAAAATAGCTACGTAAAAAATTTACATAAAGGCAAACCAAAAGTAATCTTCAGTGCAGACATTTACAAAAAAATAATATATATATTCAAACTGAACACAATTTTGACCTATTATTACGGCTATTGCCAAAATTAGTTTTGCTGAAATTTTGTAAGCTTGAGAAAAGTGGATATATAATTTTTGAAAACTTGAAACAATGATCTGTATAATACTTGAACCATGAAAAGCCGTCACATCTTCTTACATATCTTAAACATAATCCATGTTCATGCTTCCGTTGGTCTATGTTTATTTTCTAAAAACAGAACAAAGACAGTAAATAAAGAAGATCCGGTATAAAGGTGACATAAAGGGCACAGAAGGATATGGTTGAAATTTTATTTTCTAATGTAACTAGCAATTAGTTAAAGAAAATTGCTCCATGACTGTTCATTTCTGTAATACTAGAAAGTTCTTGATGATATATTGTTTAAATTGAATGGTGTAAGAAAAAGTAGGGAGTAAACATAAGCAACTGAATAATGACAGCGGCATGGAAATTAACAGGAAAAGCAATATACTACATATCATACCTTGCTTCCAGAAAGTTATGATAGTTTCCAGAAATAGTTTAACACTGTTCCCCAATTACACTGCTTTTAAGAATTTTTGAAAAATTAGTTGAGAACATTCATACTGAACTATCTCAACTTGTACATTGCTTTGTGCTTACAAAGCAGATAACTAATGATTTTTTTCCTGAGGTTTAGTGAGGGAAACAGAAGACTGTGAGGAACTGTCTTCCAATATTTGAAGCTCTGCCATGTAGAAGATGAAGCAGAATAATTAAGAACTTCCAGAAGTCAGGACAAGAAAATATAGATTTACATTACAAGATTGTGATGTGACATCAAGAAAAAAAAATCCCTCATGATCATGTGGCAACCTGCTCACATTTACGACTGGTTGTAGCACCCGCAGTCACATGATCACAATTTTCTACCTTTTTTGCTGATTTCTGGCAAAAAAACACCCATTGGGAAAGTTGGATTCCATTAACAGCCACATGATTAGCTTAACAACCATGTGATGGTGATTAGCTTAATGACTGCTATAAAACTTGTCATTAGAGTGAGTCTGACTCGACTTACAAAGACTTACAATGGAAATTCCTGTCCCAATTGTGGTTGTAAGTCAAGGACGATCCGTATATACCATCAAGTTGGTGTCAATTTTTCATAACAACACAGACAGATTTTTTTCCAGGAGGATCTGTTTCCAACCTACTTCTTCAGGAAATCTAATTGACAGCATGATATAAATCCTGATTAACAGGTAAGTTTCCAGGACATTTGGACTCATTCTATATGTATATACACTATCTAAGCATAAATACTGGCCAAATAATTGTGCATTTCTAAAACAGGGAGGCCTCTTCTCTTCCCTGATAAAACCATGTAAAATTTTAATTAATATTTTAATAGCTATTACTCCTGCCTAAAAATTACAAGCCATGTTACACAACAGTCACAATGTGAAACGGCAGAAAATGTAACTGACTGTGCATCAGTGGTGGCATCCAGACTGTAATGTAAGAGAGTTATCCATAAAATCAATAAAACTTTCACAGTGAACCTTGAAGTTTTTATGATCACACGTATGATTTCAAAAATCAACCTTTTCTTTGAAATGGCACAAAATTAACACATCGGAATGAACCAAATTGTTGATCTAGTCTTTCTCACTGCCTACATAGATGCTTAATATTTCCTCCTGGTGGTATATTTCAGACTTGGAATGAGTTGAATCAACTGCTTGCATGGAGTTCCTGGTTCATTCAGTGATTATAAATCAGAAGTACTTTTATTGTGACAGCTACAGTAACAAAATCTTGCTAGCCTCTTACTTTATTCCCTCTCTTACTTTATTTTCATGTGAACTAGAGACAGGCTTGTCTGAGACATTTTCTCAAATTAGTTTCTTGGCCTGGCTGAAACCCCGCTTAACCAACTGTTGCCATGATAGTAACTTTTCCTGCTTTTCTTCAAGGCTACTCCCTAAGCTCTCTATGAGATTGTCTAAGACAGCACTGGTTCAGTTGGCTATAAAGTGCAACTTATAGCACATTTTAGAGCATATTTTTTTCCTAAACATTGAAAATGCCAACAAACTATTGCTGCTGAAGGCGCTTTAAATTTTAAATGGCTAAACTTGCATTTCTTTTGATATGAATACATATAAGAAATTCCTTATTCCCTAGTTTAACTATTGCAAGAATTAAATTATATTCAGAGGAGATAATACATTATAAAATTGTTAAACATACCTGGAATGGCAACCAAATAGTTTGGTATTTCAAGCTTCCAATTTATGATGGTTTTCTTCTAACTTTTTATTTTCCTCTATATTTCCAAGATCTTTATCTACATGTTTTGAAGCTGATCTGAAATAGAAATAAAAATATTAATGTCTCATCTTGTTATTATTATATCCAGTTACTGGATAGATGCACATCATTTTGTCTTCTGCAACGTAACATTGCTCCACTACCAACAGGAATCTGATTTTATTGGCATATGAAAGACTATAAAGTAGTAAATCCTGGAATAATGTATACACAGTAACAACATTCAAATTCCATTTTGCTCTCATTTATAAACATATATATTAACTCTTTTAGCTGGAGGAACTATTAGCAGGATTTGTGTTTCCTTCAAATAATATGCATATTAACACTGAAATACTATACACACATTTTTATCATTAAAATACTCCATTTATATGGATTGAGATAATACCTGCTTTGCTGAAATCTAAACTGAAGGAAAATTAAAATGACATATCTTTCTAACTGGGTTCTCCTTCTCTGTGAAAAACTGATTTGGCAGGATTTCAATTAATTATTAGCAAGTTCTAGAAAATAAAAATAAATATCGCTTATTTCACTCATAATAGTTCATAATTCTGATACTGGTTTTTCCCTCAAACATGTTTTATCTCATCCTAATACTTATATTTTCTTTTCCAAAGCTACACTTAGCATAAAAATGCAAATTTATTTACTAGGTAGAATTTACTTATGCTATCTTTAGAAAATATATGCTGTTTTTGCAGCTAGTCATGAGAAGGACTGGCCTAATTGTACAGACCTCCAGGTATCTCTTGAACCTAATGCTTATAAATGCATATCCACAGAAAACCCCTAGATATTCAAGAGAGGTAATGTCAGCAGTCCGACTAGTGAACCCAACAAAAGGAATCATCAAGGCAATTAAGTCCCAGCAGGCACCACTTTATTGAGTACAGCATCTCAGAACTGAAGAAGCAAAACCAATTCTGAGATTTCCTGCGCAAATGCTTGCTTAGTTAAACTCTGGATTCCCTCTCCCCTCCCACCGGGTGTTTACATTGTCCAATAGTAATATTTCTTTTTGTTTGTTCTCCATTGAGCACCTGCAGCAATAACCTTGGCGTGGTGCAGGCTCTCACGGTCCATGAATGGCTTCTTGGCATTCCATTCCCTCCCCCCTTTTCTTTGGCAAGATGATGAAGCTAACAGGCATTGTAGCAATTCAATCTTGACAGGTAAAGCAAAAGGGAAGCATGACTAATTTAAACCAAGACATTCATTTTTATTTATAAATTCATGTTTTAATTGACTGGGGGTCTGGGTAATTCAATACATTTTAAAGTTTTTATTACATAGAGAAAACTTTCACAATCTATTAGAATGAGAGGCATCTGTATCAACGTGATAACATTTTAAACAGTTTGGCTTTAGGAGATAAATGGCCAAACCCACATAGGTGCTACAAATGAATTCCCTTTGGGGATCCTATAGCTATCACCTCTTCTAAAGAAAAGATGAGTGAGCTGATGTCTATGCTCAATATAGATTTTGAGCAAAAGATATCAAAAAAGTTCAAGTGCAAAGTGCAGAGAAACAAGGGTGTAGAAATCCTGTAAAGGCATATTGTTGGAATAAGCATATAAAACTTGATGGTTTCTTGGGTTAGAAAACTGCTGCAGATATTTTAGAAAAAGAAATTGAACCCATAAATAATATGAAGGCATATAACCATGGAGGTCATCTTGTCCAACCCCCTGCTCAGGCAGGAAACCCTATACCGTTTCAGACAAATGGCTGTCCAGTCTTTTCTTAAAAACTTCCAGTGTTGGAGCATTCACAACTTCTGGAGGCAGGTTGTTCCACTGATTAATTGTTCTGACTGTCAGGAAATTTCTCCTTAGTTCTAAGTTGCTTCTCTCCTTGATTAGTTTCCATCCATTGCTTCTTGTTCTGCCCTCAGGTGCTTTGGAGAATACCTTGACTTCCTTTTCTTTGTGGCAACCTCTGAGAGATTGGAACACTGCTATCATGTTACCCCTAGTCCTTCTCTTCATTATACTAGACATACCCAATTCCAGCAACCGTTCCTTATATTTTAGTCTCCAATCCCCTAACCATCTTTGTTGCTCTTCCCTGTACTCTTTCTAGAATTTCAACATCTTTTTTACATCGTGGTGACCAAAACTGGATGCAATATTCCAAGTGTGGCCTTACCAAGGCATTATAAAGTGGTATTAACACTTCCGTGATCTTGATTCTATCTCTCTGTTAATGCAGCCTAGCACTGTGTTGGCATTTTTGGCAGCTGCAGCACACTGCTGGCTCATATTTAAGTGATTGTCCACTAGGACTCCAAGATCCCTCTCACAGTTACTATTATTGAGCAAAGTACCACCTATACTATACCTATGCATTTGGTTTTTCTTGCCTAAATGTAGAACCTTACTTTTTCCCCATTGAATTTCATCTTGTTAGATAGTTATTTATAGTTATAGCTATAAATAATATGTAACATAAAAAAATTAGGTCATAGCTATAGGTAAAAAACTTGGTGTGTTTTGGATACCATACCAGTATTTGGATATATATATATACAGTAAGCCTCTAATTAGGTCCCAGTTATTTTTGTGAAATACTTTTGTTCTTAGTGGAAAATGTAGAACATTCTGATGAATAACTATAAATCTAAAATCACTTTAACAATGCCACATGTTAAAGTCTCGCCAAAGGTGGTGGTGGGGATTATATTAAAACAGAACAGACTGAAAACACACATAGAGAAATAACTTTCTGGCCTGTTTTCATCACAGACATGATGTGAATAACTGATCAGAAGTGCCTGAGAAGGATGATTGATAAGAATACCAAAATTAATGAGTGGATTATGCATTAGAGAAGATTTTAAAAATAGAAAGTACTTCCACTTTCTGGGCAGCTGTTTCTATTGAATCTTATTTTGCTAAATATATTGTCACTGTTTTCATCAAAGCAGCAACAATTATTTTATTATGGCACACATTCATGTTCAAAATAGATTACCTGTAATAATCTTTTAAGTGATTAGGTTTATTCTAAAATGATAGGTCTGGTAATTATCTATAATTTAGCAACATTCAGTTCCATCATAATCTCTGTTAATTTCATTATCAGCTTCAAATAAACTGATGATAAGCCAATTGGCCCTCTTCATAAATTAATGTGAACTACTGACAACACATTTATATTATTATTGCAGGTAATAAAACAAGTTCAGCACTAGGTATGCAAATCCAGCAAAGAAATAATAAAGACAATTTGCTGATTGATTATTTTGATATATTTCAAGAAATAAATTTTAAAAAGGAAAAAGGAAATAGACTGTATGGATGGCAATAGAAGTAATAGCTAAATAAAAGCAGTGTATGGACAGGTTATCATGATATAAAAACATAAAATTAATCCTAGGCCTCTGTATGTAGTAAAAGTGACAGACCAATTTTTTAAACAAGACAGAAAGCATTTAAAGCATTTAAAGCCTAAGTCCTAACTGATAGTGAGATAATAATAACTTCTATACAATGTACCATTAAAATATGTTTGATGTCTTAGTATTGGTTTTCTCATCCTTTTAAGATATCAGCCAATGAAAATAAATGGAAATGAAAATGTGATATAATGTGACATGTTTATTTGTGTGTGTGTGTTGTACACTATTACAGTATTAGAACAAATGCAATATGATATGTTTTAAATTATAGTGTAGGTTAATTAAATGTTAATTAAATTTCAAAGGTATTTCAAACTCTCCTTATGTAAAAGAAATACATACAGTTAGTTTGGCCTGAATAGGTGGTAACTTTGAAGAATACCTAAATTTCTAGAACTGCAGCTGTTATATAACTTTTTTTAGCTGGTCTACCTGAGTGCTACTGATAGAATAGCAGAAGAAATTAGGAAGAAATTTTAAGAACAGAAAAGGCCACAATGCAAGGCTACTTATTTAGTTTAGTTTTGGGAAGCAACTTCATTCACTGTAATTAAACTAATTCAGTCCTTGTTCAAGCAGAATGTCCAGAAATAGAACTGAACCCAGAAATGAACTTTTTCTATAAAGTTGTGCTGTGATTTTGGCCAAGGGAATAGCATGTTATCACATAGCACAGGGCTTTCTACACAGCAGACAACTTTCATGTATGCATGAAGGCTTATCAAATGACCTGAAACTTTGCATTATCAGATTTATATCAGCAGCCTTTTTATGGCTGTTGGTCCCCCAATCTAGTTCTAAGAATCACTATCAGCGGATAGAAATAAAGTCAAAAGCTATCAAGCATATGATTTTCCTGCCTTCTCACTTGACATACAGTGAGTAAGCATGTCAACTCCCACATTTAAAGGAGTCCCAGTTTACTTCAACTCATAGGGAATAACTGTGGAAAGTAACTTGCAGGCTAATGGGTTCTGCAAAGCAAAAGCAAAAACAAACCCCACTCCACTCAACTTTTCCGAGGAAAACTTGATAGATGTCCAAAGGGCATAATAACGTATACAAAAGAGTAATTGTTATTTTGTTTTCTTACTAATAAGCAAATCAAGTCTTGTTTATTTCAAACATACTACCATGTCCCTGAATAGCAAGCAGTTATGCTATTTTAAACATTAATTGAATACTAATTTGCAGTATATAACACTACTTTTTAAATATCAACATTGAACTGACAAAGAGCTTACTTTACAAATAAGCAAATAGATGGACTATATTTTGAATTTTTAGAGTATCGTGAAACATCAGATAGTTAAGAAATCATGCTAATATGTAACATCAAACCTCAGTTGTATAAAACATTATTTTATATATAAATTATTTTTTTCAAACAAAGAAAAATGCATAAACTACACCAAAGGTCTTTTGTTCATATCTTAAACATTTTAGCATTTCATAAAAGGATGATTTTGTGAGCTACACATAGAACTTTATGTCCTCTGAGCCTCAGTTAACATGAATTAAGGAATCTACCAACAACACACACAGCATGTTAATTCAGGCCATGGGGGATATTTACTGATAACTATTACTCTGACAATATGATGCCTTATTTTGTCTTATTAAAAGTCCAAATGAACTAATTACAGTTACAGCATGTCCACTGCAATTACCTAGGGAGACACTGTAATTAACATGAGTGAAAAGTAATACCTATGGTGATTATTTCTATCTAACAAGTGCTTCTTAAGACAACACAGTATCTGCTTATTTTTAAACAATTTTGTGGTTAGTTACAACATTCAAACTTATTAGTCCTATCAGCTAACCATCAAACAAGTGGCTAGAGAAAGGACTAGTCCCATAATGATATTCTTCTATTTTTAGGTGAGGAGTAGATAAGTCCTTGCAATATTCCCATTCCCAGTACACTGAACTGAGTCTAATTTTTTTTTTTGTACTTTCCTCATCATATGTGAGGTGGATAAAAATTACAGAGAGGCATTTTGTCTATGGATTAAGAGAAATGCAGTTTTGGAAAAAATGCTGCAGTTTTTGAACTATTTACATAAAATTTTATGTGCTTATGTGAAGGGCTTCCCTGCTAAGTGATCAGAGTCTAATTTCTAGCATTCTGATATTTTTCTGGTAACTGTGGCTAGCCTCTTCAGAGGCAAAATGATCTGCTCCATAGCATACAGAAGTCCTTAACTTACAACGTGGTTTTCTGTTTTTTCAAAATTATGATGGCTTTGGAATAAGTATTGTAAAATGTCGCTTGTCCCCCTGTGATCATGTGACTGTACTATGGTTGCTTGGCAACTGACTCACATTTACAACTGGTTGTAGAAACCCATGATCATGTGGCAAAAAAAAAAAGTTGATTCAAAAGATTGGGTTCACTTACCAACTGTGCTGTTATTTAATGACATGATTTGCTTATTGACTGCTATGAAAAATGTCAGAAAAAATGGGTTCAGGCACATGGGTACCTCAATTAATGATCACAATGAGTTATGAGTGGATATTAGGTTGAGGAGAACTTGTCAGCAGCTCTGATCAGTCATTGACTGGGCTCTTCTGTTTGTGATTAAGTAATCTAGCTTCTGACTGACATACCTGTCTAAAATGCAGTGGATGTGTTAAATCACTGTTGATGAAAGTGGATTTATGTCATCCATGGATGACTGAATAATTATTTGGATTTACTTAATTGATTTGTAAATTATTTTTACAATCTGTATTTTTCCCACTGGGGATGTTTTACCTATATCTCTCTATCTCTATCTCTATTTTCATCTATCTTTTATTGGACTTAAAATCACTGCTTCTGCATATGCCAGCCACAACTTCCAGTGAAATGTCATGATATCAGAGAACTGGCCCATAGCCATTTAGCCTAGAATGCTCATCACCTTTTAATTGACGCCAGCTGTGAAAGCCTACACCAGTATATCTTTTGTGCTGTCTCATTATTTATTTCTGCACTTGATACATTCATACATTTTTAAAAACCTGCAAACTGCCTTGGAATTACTTTTGATAAAGGACAAGAAAAGTATTTTAGACAAATAAACACAAAAACATACTTTGCCTATTTTTACAAAGTGCTATAGAAAGCAGATTTGATGAGGGAACATATTTTATTTCCATAAAATATTAAGAATGTCAGTGAAGACTTACTTTGATTTCTTCATGCATAGCCAGTAAGCAACACCTGCCACCGTTGCTGCTAGAAGAAGACCAACCACGATTCCCACTATCAATTTTGCCTGATCATTAATATTTTCTCTATTATCATCTAAAACAAAAGAAGAAAGGGATGATGGAGTGCTTTGAAGAAATAAAATATGGAACACACACTATAGATTATAATATCCAAAAAGAATTTTTAAATTCAAAAGCTTATTTAAAAGCAGCAGCAACAACAAAAAATAACCATTATGAGAGCATACATATTTTCCAGTATAAAGTTATCTTGGCTGCAATCCTTAAACCATTTGCCTTATCAACACTTTAGTATTGCCCTTTTTTCACAAGGATGGCACAGATTTTACAAATGAGATTTTTGCAGTCTGAGAACTGTCTGAAAAAATCTACCTTTGAAGCATTAGAAATAGGCAGAGCAATCCTATGCCCAATCAAGTTTTGCTAAATGAGATAAGCAATTTACTGTATCTCCAATTGTCAGCATGGAAGGAAGGAATACATTTAGTTTAGTTATTTTCCTATTGTTTGAAGCCTCGGGGTGGGGGTGGGTTAGGGTTCTTTTTTAATCCTTCTTGCTTCACTCCTAGCAGACCTTCACAAATTTCCTCTAAAGCAGTGATGGCGAACCTTTTAGAGACCGAGTGCCCCAAAACTGCCCCTGCCCTGCCCACCCGTTCTGCCAGTCCTGCCCCTGCCCCCCACCCCCACCTGCCCACTGCCTCCACAGCCCACCGCAGCATCATGGCAGCCATGCCCTCCGCCCGCACCCCGCAGCATCATCTGCATGTAATGGGGTGTGAGGGCAGAGTCTTGTCCCCACTGCCCGGCTGCCATGTCCTTGGCTGCGCTGCTCTGCGTGGGCCACGCCCAGGGGCAACTCTCCTCCGGGGGGGCTGCTGGTGAGGTGGCCGTGGGGGGGAGGGAGGGGCTGGGGCAACGACGCGCATGCCCACAGAGAGGGCTCTGAGTGTCGCCTCTGGCACGTGTGCCATAGGATTGCCACCACTGCGCTAAAGGCTTTTTGAGCTTGAGATTTTCTAGTTCTAGGTGGAAAAGAAAAGGAAAAACAGAATCACACAAACTGCCAAATATTTTCTATTTTACATTAAATCTCAATGCAGATTTAGCATTATTGCTTCTCATAGAGTCTTCTTCTGTGCACACACTTTCATTGAGTATAAATGCTGTTGGATACTGTTTAAAAACTGTGTTCTTGGTTATCTAGTCAATTTGATCAGTTGCCATAACTGCACCCATCAAACAGATTAATTTTGACAGTGCCAGAACACTTGAGCCATTATACTGTGTGAGAAACTAATATAAATGGTTTCTGTACTTTTTCCTGCAAAATAAAAAAAAACGGTTCTTCGTTAAGTCTATATAATAAAGTATTCAAAGATAGATAGGTAGATAGATAGATGATAGATAGATAGATAGATAGATAGATGGATGGATGGATGGATGGATGGATGGATAGATAGATAGATAGATAGATAGATAGATAGATAGATAGATAGATAGATAGATAGATAGATAGATAGATAGATAGATAGATAGATAGATAGATAGATAAGGTACTACAGAATTAGGAGATAAGTACTGGAGTAAATGATTTAAGGATTACAGCCTTCTTTGCTAAATATCATATATTAAATACTGTTAAATATTAAATACAGTGGTACCTCAGTACTCATTGTTAATTGGATCTGGGAGGCACGTTAAGTACCAGAAATGAGAACCAAACAATTTTTTCTCATACAGAATAATGTAGGGAGTCACAGGCAGTCGACATCGACAAGTTCTAGCTTGTACGTTGAGTACCAAACAAATGATGAGTACAGGGACAATATTTTCATGTCAAAATGCATTGAGCATTAAATTTGATGAGTTTCAAAGGAATACCAGGGTACCACTGTATTACATACTCATTTTAGTTCCATATGAAGAGCAATGTAAATTTGTCAAAAATAGATTTTTTCCTCAAAAATACAACTTTTTCTTACTATCCTTGTGTGCTTAGGTTAGATTTAGATTTAGGCAAATGTTGACTTTTCTGAAATCAGTTAAGACCTTGGACATTATTACTGTTTCCAATGAAAATTGCATGATGATGTTTGAGTTAAACTTTTATTTTACATAGTGATGTATTAGTACTATTTTGATTGCATAGCAGTAAAACCTAGTCCTAGCATTTAAAATTATTTCTATTTATTTTCCTTTTTAGAACTCTACCCTTAATCCAGAAAAATAAGTATAACAGTTTTGAATTAATAGTATTAAATGTGGAATATTTTTATGTTCTTACCACTTTTTTCTTCTGGTTCATCAGATTCTGGAATACTTACTGAAACAAAGGAACAACAACAACAAAATAAAGCTGCTGATATCTAAGTCACCTTCAAAATTTCCATCTTTAAAAATATTTAATAATCTATATTTCAGCTGAGCCCAAAATATTCTTAATGCAGCATCAGCCTCAAAACAAAATGATTAATCTTATTTTTAAGGCAGCAATCTTTATTTTGTATCTATAATGCATCATGTGAAAATGCTTTATTCTAAAAAATGACAAGTTTAATCTTACAAATGCCTAGTCAGAAGAAGTATTTATGTGTTGTTTTGTCCTGCATTCTGACTTTTTGTCACTTTATTGACGTAGACAGAGAGCTGATTAAACTTTAGCACCATTGAATGAATTTAGAAGTCAATCTTTGATCAACTCTGTGCTGTGGAGACTCTACACAGAATGAGAAGAGCCGTCAAACAATTCATAGGAATTGCCCTAGATAGTCTCACTGAAAATCCCATAGTATAGACTATAAAACTGAGAATAATATAATTTATACATTTCAGGAATTTGGTAAATGGTACAAAAGTGTTCTATATATATAGAAGTAAATCTTTATAATATGATAAGCTTATTCTTTGAATGGTTAATAATTTGTCTAACTACATAACTGCCTATTGTGCACAACCTATGCACTTATTTGTTATGTTGGTCTTCACATGTTCTTCTGGAGACGGCACATTAATCATAATTCAAAATTGGAACATAAGAAACAGATAATTCAACAGCACTAATTCCTGTTATAATTTATTCATATGAGTATGTAGTTGTGTGTTAAAGACAACTACTGAATAGTTTGTATGTTATAATTAGTGACAATGATTATAATTCCTCTTGTTATGAACATATTGAGTTCATATATAATGCACATTCATCCATTAGTTTCTACAAAGTTTACTTTCCATACTTATGGCAAGAAATTGTGCACCATTGGTGATTTCTTAAGGAAAAGGACTGGTTTAAAAGAATGACTCAAAGTGTATTGATAATATGAAATTTTCATCTGTGCCACTAGAACCTATTTTAGAACCACTGCTAAATTGTATATTCAGTAATAACTGATTTTCCATTAGTGCTATGCTGACGAGAAGAAAAATGAAAACTCAAAGACTACACGGACTGAATAAGAGTGTTGACTATCATTAATGGCTCTCAACTTCGACAGCACCCTAAATTATATTTAAAAAATGAAAACAGAAGTTTCTCAATGTATTCTATTATAACCATTAATTATGGAAACATAATTTAGTCCAGGTCTGAGGTAGCATTGTTTAATTTAAAATTGGTAACCTGTTGTCACCTTAACAATAGTCTACCATAGCAGCAAGTCTCAATAAATTCAGTGGACCATATTTCTTGGTTAATTACACTAATATATTTATTGAACAACCAAGGGGAAGAATATGTCCATACAGATGGAAGAAAAACTTTGCCGTCTCTTTTATCCTGTTACTATGATGCAAGCAAGGTCTGGATTAAATGGTTCCTCTGCCTTTAGATATCAACCCACCTATAGGATTGCTCTTTTAAAAAGAAAACAGGTAGTTCTCAGATTACAAGAATTTTTTTCAAAAGAATGACAACAAGAATGAAATATATAAAACCAAGAGATCAGATAGTATGGAGACTAATCAGCTAGCAGTGTGTAAGTACAATCGAATTCATTTGCTTTTCTGCAGATATTCCTGAAAAATAACAAATATCAGAAATTACCATGGTGACACAAATCTAAGAAATAAGATGCTAATATACATGTCTTTTGTTAATGGGAGGACAATGAAGTAACTCATAAACAAAATTCTAACATGGAGCCACCTACATGTGAGCAAGAATACTAAGAATTGTTATGCAAGGGTAAATGAATAATGAAATAAAATCACCTTTGGACTTTTCTTCATATTTCTTCTTTAATATATTAAAAATAAATAAATACTTACTAGCAGATACATTCAAAGATGTGACAGCTCTTTCTAGTAGATTTTCAGCAATGCAGGTTAATGTAATATTTTCTTCAGGAGCAATTTTGATTTTACTAATAAATTTTCCATTGATATATTTAGTCTCTTCTGTCTGGAAACAAGTTTTCAAAACAGTTATTTCAAAGTAGGAAGAATCTGTAGGGGCAGGTTTGTATGTGTGCATGCCTATTCACTCTCTTTGGCTAACTATATTGATGACATACATGCATGAACCTGTGTACATACCATAATACTCTGATTTAAAACTTATCCTGTAAATTTATTTTCATTTCTTTCTTTCTTTCTTTCTTTCTTTCTTTCTTTCTTTCTTTCTTTCTTTCTTTCTTTCTTTCTTTCTTTCTTTCTTTCCTTTCTTTCTTTTCTTTCTTTCTTTCCTTTCTTTCTCTCACTCATTTATTTATTTAGCCACCCATCTTTATGATAAGGCAACTCTGATAATAAGTAAATCCATCACTTATATCTACTGCTGTAGTTTCCAGATCAATGTGTACATACCATAGTACTCTGATTTAAAACTTATCCTGTAAATTTATTTTCCTTTCTTTCTTTCTTTCTTTCTTTCTTTCTTTCTTTCTTTCTTTCTTTCTTTCTTTCTTTCTTTCTTTCTTTCTTTCTTTCTTTCTTACTTTCTTTATTTCTTTCTTTCTTACTTTCTTTATTTCTTTCTTTCTCTTTCTTTCTTTCTTTCTTTCCCTCCTTTCTTTCTTTCTCTCACTCATTTATTTATTTAGCCACCCATCTTTATGATAAGGCAACTCTGATAATAAGTAAATCCATCAGTTATATCTACTGCTGTAGTTTCCAGATCAATGTGTACATACCATAGTACTCTGATTTAAAACTTATCCTGTAAATTTATTTTCATTTCTTTCTTTCTTTCTTTCTTTCTTTCTTTCTTTCTTTCTTTCTTTCTTTCTTTCTTTCTTTCTTTCTTTCTTTCTTTCTTTCTTTCTTTCTTTCTTTCTTTCTTTCTTTTTCTTTCTTTCTTTCCTTTCTTTTTCTCACTCATTTATTTATTTAGCCACCCATCTTTATGATAAGGCAACTCTGATAATAAGTAAATCCATCACTTATATCTACTGCTGTAGTTTCCAGATCAATGTGTACATACCATAGTACTCTGATTTAAAACTTATCCTGTAAATTTATTTTCTTTTCATTTCTTTCTTTCTTTCTTTCTTTCTTTCTTTCTTTCTTTCTTTCTTTCTTTCTTTCTTTCTTTCTTTCTTTCTTTCTTTCTTTCTCTTTCTTTCTTTTTCTTTCTTTCTCTTTCCTTCCTTCCTTCCTTCCTTCCTTCCTTCCTTTCTTTCTTTCTTTCTTTCTTTCTTTCTTTCTTTCTTTCTTTCTTTCTTTCTTTCTTTCTTTCTTTCTTTCTTTCTTTCTCTCACTCATTTATTTATTTAGCCACCCATCTTTATGATAAGGCAACTCTGATAATAAGTAAATCCATCATTTATATCTACTGCTGTAGTTTCCAGATCAATTTTCTATGCTACTAAGATGGGATTTTTTTTTTGCTTGTTTTTGTAATCACTAGCAATTACATTGACTGATCCATGCATTTTTTTCTTAGCAATACTTTGGAAGTGATTTGCCATTGCCTTCTTCCTAGGATGGAAGGGAGTGATTGACCCAAAGTCACTAAGCTGATTTCATGCCAAAGACATGACTAGAACTCAGTTCTCTAATTTCTAGCCTGATATCTTAGTCACCAACTCTCTTATTATTGGTTATTTATATATATTAATAAAAACATTAATTTGCAAAAATTATGATCCAGTTAATTGCATGCTATGCATGTATGTGTGTATATAAAGTAAATTTATGCTATAAGAAAACCAGTGCAGTTTTGGAGTTTGATTTTATATTAGTATAACAATATTATATAGACTAGGAACTGTTGAAAATCTGTTCCTTACACATGACTATGAGTATGACTGTACTTTGTTACATTATTTTTATATTATTTGTTTGATTTATTTTTTGTTTGTTTTTAATTTTTTTATGTATACCACACAAATTATGATGGTTTGCTTTGTAAATTAAAATTTAACTAAATACATAATTAACTATTATTTGAAATTGTACTTGAAACAGAGTACCATGCCTTCATTTTCTTTTGTACTTTTTTACATGCATTTTGGATTATACATTATCAATATACAAATTACTGAATTGTAAATTGCTTCAGTAAGTTGTATATTGATAATGTACAGATCACAATGCATACAAAAAGCCAAAGAATTACTGGACGACAAAAAAAAACAAACCTTCATCCCAGTAAACAGCAACCCAATACAGAAACTAGATAACCTGATCAAGAGAACCATTAAAGTCCTAACTAAGAATGGTCAAATCAGAAAAGAAAAACAATGGTGGATAAAAAGCAGTGTATCTGTCGTCCCATAACCTTTGCCCCAAAATGCACAGCCCAACATATCTCTCTGTCCAACTGCATCATTACCAGGGATCTCAACATACAACATATCTAAAGAACTTACAAAAAAGCTTGAGCAACTCAGAAAAGAGAGAAAATATTCTATTTTTTTTTATTACTGCCTTCATTCGTGAGAAAATATTCTATCAATTCTCCAATAAAGTGGCTCCCCCCCAAAAAATCAAAGATCTAATAATAGAATAAGACGAGATTATGATTTCAGTTGATATCACAGCACTTTTTTACAGCCATGGTAGCAGTACTACACAGCACACCCAATCAAACCAAATACATTAAGATCCAAATCATGGAACTCATCAATCTCTGCTTCATTACCTACTTTTAGTTTGATGGACAAATATACCAACAAATCAGAGAAACACCCATGAGATCACCATTCTCAGAAAGCAGAGACTCTAATGCAGCCCACCGGCCAGCCGCATCACGCAGAAGCCGCGCCCACCCCATTGCCGGCAATGGCAAAACCGTCATGTGACGTCGCGAGTTTGACATGTCTACTCTAGAAACTATAGAACTCCCACACATAAAATCAAAAGTATGGATCTGGTATGTAGATGACATCTTTGTCATAATAAAAAAGGAACAACTAGATGAAATAATCAACAGCATTTTCAAGGAATAAAATTCACAAGGAGATAAGAAAATATCAACACACTACCCTTCCAGTATATCCTCATCAGCAGAGGAAATGCAGCAAATTAGAAACAGAAGCCCATTGAAAAACCACTCACATTTACTAAATGTTCCATTACCAAAGTAATAACCCAACCTGTCACAAGAGCTGCTGTGTAAGAACATTATTTAGATGAGCACAAACTCACTACAGCAACCCAGAATACCAGAAAAAGGCAGCAGACCATCTTTGATAATGAAACAACCAAGTTCAGAAGGCAGTAAGAAGTTCACAATACTGTATCTGTTGCAGTTGAAATAAACATACAAAAATTAGTGAGAAAATTACTTGCTTTATTTATGACACCTCCACTGCTAGTCCACTGTACTGCAGGTTTGGGAAATCCTTCTACATGACAGGCTATAGTTTTATAAGATCCATCTGTGCTGGTTCTCTTCGACATTTTGATCTGAGGCTTTCCTTAAAATGCAAAACATTTTTTTAAATTGTTTATTTATTGCTACATTCATAGTGCTGAATCACCATGGGATTCAAGACCAATTAAAATACATTAAACAGCACAAATTTGAAACCACTTAATCTTATTCAAGCCCATATTTTTCATGTCCCATATATGTGTGTGTATGTGTGCATGTACACATACACACATACACAGAGAGAGAGACATGAAGCTGAATCATAAAAAATACTTTTATTTTTTAAAAGCTAGACAAACACTTTTAATTTTATTTCTATTTGTAGTGTTAGATTTAAGTGAGTATTTTATAGCTGGTGAGCATTTCATAATTATGTAGCAACATACAAACTAGACACAACAACAATATAGAATAGTAAGAATCTACATTACCTTGTACTATCAGTGTCAGAATTTGACTTTTCTTTAAGCCTTCAACTTCTTGTAAAGTTGTTTCACAGATGTAATTTCCTGCATCTTGGTACTGCAAACTTGAAAAAGAAGGACTTGACCGCATTCTGTTATTATCCTATTTAAAAAAAAGCCCATATTCTTAGGAACCTATTTTCTTCAAGGAAAAAAAAATCAAAATTCTTCAACTCAATTAGTTTGAACTAAGCACTTTGGAGAGTACTAGCAAACAATTTTTACTGATTCTCCAATTAAACTGTATTTAATACTAAATTTAAAAAAATCTACTTACATTGTTATCTGCACTAAAACCCCTGTTTTTTATGTTTTAAAAAATGATTACAGTAAATCTTGACCCTTATTATTGTATTTATCAATAAAAATATTTATATCCACTTCTCAATTTGTCATGGGAACTTTCCACAAGTTATGCAATGCAATCCCCTCTTCTAAATTAAAGCAGAGCTTGTGATTTCCTTCCATAAATTTGAAACCAACGGATGGCTATCTAGTCTCTGCTTAGAAGTGTCCAGGAAAGAGGAGCCCACCAGCTCTTGTAGTAATTAGTTTTGGCTTGAACAAAATGTGTTAGATTTACTTCAATGAAGAAGTGCTCAATACAGAGACAACCTCATTTTTCTCCTCAAAGTGAAGAGGCAATTGCAAATATGCTTCAACTTGCATTTTTTTAATTCTTTCAAATAACTCTTACATGGATTATGCTTTGGATCCAACAGAAATTTTTGAGAGGACTACTCAGCATTCTTCAGAATTTACCAGAAGAGGTTTCTGTGCAAGTGTTATGTTAAGGAGCAGCTAAGCAAACCGAAACAACACACTTGTTTTGTTTCACTGCTTAAAATGAAAGGGCCATATTGCTTCATGAAGCAATTTTATGGGAGATTATCACTCAAATCTTCAGAAAAGTAAAACAGCTGTTTGAGGATTTGACAGTTTTAACTGGTTCTGGGTCAAGCAGTTCTAATAGTTAGAAAGCTTTTTCCAAGTTTAAATTAAACTTAACAATACATTAAATGCAGATAGTATTTTGCCCATGTTTAATAATTTCCTCCTTCTGCATATTAAGCATTACAATTTAGGAAATAATTTTGGAAGAGTTCTAATATCTGTGCACAATATTTAGAGGGCTGCATTTGGTCTTTGGCCTTAGACTGTGCACCCATTTAGGTTCTGATGAACTTTAAGGATCATCATTCCAGATATAGTAATGAGTTAAGAACAGCCAAGTTAAAAATACTTACTTTCAGCCAGAACACAGTAGCATTTTTACTGGAAGAAATTGTACAAGATACAGGCAATGCTTCTCCAATCTGTTTAATAACTTCTCCATTGGGAGTAAGTGACAAATCCAAATCTATGTTGAAGAAATTCAGGATTGTTATTCATGTTCATAAACATTGCTTACTGTGGTTTAAAAAAGCAAAAAAAGAAAAAGAAAGAAAAGGCAGAATTGTTTGGTAATTTCAGTTATAGCTGCAACAATTAGACAATTGCTTTTCACAAAAGGACTGAAAATAAACGTCTGAAGAAGAAATATTTGCATGTACAGTACTATATGTGTGTATGTACTGCATGTGTGTTTGTAATAGTGAATGAATATACACACACAAACATACATATATGTGTAATCAATGGATAGCATAAAAAGATTTTTTGTTAAAGAAAAATATGAAAATGAGAAAATGATAAGAAGTACTCTATCTGAATATATTTTTTTCTTTAAAGAAACAATATTTAGAAGAGTAAGAGGTATTTCAATACAACTACTTCTTTCTTCAGTCTTGCTTCCATGATACATTATAGCACCAGCAGTACAACAGCTTCAGAATTAATTGAAAAAATCCAAAAGTTATAATTCATTCACCAAGTACCTCCAGCACCATCAAATTTACTTCGTTTGTTGTTAAAACATTGTTGTTAAAACATTCAGCATTGACACACTATGTAAATTTTAGTTCATATGCACATATTTGTTTTTCCTATCATAGCTTATCTTTTCTGACCACCCAATATTCATTATTGTTGTTTCAAAAAACTGATAAATTAGCCATCAACAGATAAACAGACATAGACAATATCTACATACTATATAAAAGAGACAATCAACAAGCCAAAATGGGAACAAAAAGACCAAACCACTTTCCCATCAGCAACCAGCACTCAAGAGGAGCATAGATTAACTCCAACATTAACATCGGGTCAACAATCAAGTAAACAATAGCCCAATCAAGGAACTGCCAAACAAGCCAAGAGTAAATAAAGCCACCAAAGGACCTCTAAGACCATCGCCACCAACAATCAGAGGGAAAGCCAGTAGAAAATAAACTGAGAGCAAATCACACTCCTTACTAGCACTGATGATACTAGTCTGGGTAATGAAACATCTGCAAGAAAACAATCAAGCTCAGAGAGCACCAAGGACTCCTCATTTTAAAAAAAAAAACGTTAGTTCCATATGGGTGAACAGATAAAAAGTCTTTGGCTTTGTAAATCATTTGTACCATAACAAAAATGGTGCAAGTTCTGAAGGACAAAACAGGAGAGACTGGAGGAAATCAATAAAGGGAAAGGGGGGACTTGATTGAAACCTTGAACTATATTAAGGGTGCGAATAAGGTTCTAGAAGGCAGTATTTTCAGTATAAAACAAAAATCAAGAACATGGGGGCATAATCTCAAACTGACAGGATGGAAGTTCAAAAGTAATGTTAGAAAGTATTACTTCCCAGAAAGAGTAATGGAAGCTTGAAAACACTTCCAGTGGAGGTAATGGGTCAATAATCAGTAACATATGTTTATTTCCAATAAAAACAAACAAACAAACAAATAAATAAATAATAAAATAAAAAACATGTTTCCTTGAATCCTTATTATATTTTTCACCTTTATCGTATACAAGAAAGTGAAATTGTATAATGGCATACTCTTCTGCCCAGTGTGCTAAATGCTCAGTATTTACCATCGATGCTATTACATGACAAGATTTCCCCCATTTTCAGAT
Source organism: Azemiops feae (assembly GCA_023970755.1). Taxonomy (NCBI): domain Eukaryota; kingdom Metazoa; phylum Chordata; class Lepidosauria; order Squamata; family Viperidae; genus Azemiops; species Azemiops feae. The sequence goes on from JALGBA010000376.1 coordinate 259,607, forward strand.
GTGAAAATAAAGACAGATGCTTTGATACATTCTTCAGCGCTGTGTTGATTTCTTACTTTCTATATTTTTTTCAGTGATTTAAAAATTATATACTACAGTTTTTTGAAAATTTTAAAGTTATTTCTAGATCATTAAGCATCAATATACTCAAAGTTGCTATATTTAAAAACCACCACATTTTAATTTATTGAATAACATTCAAATCAATTTTCTATCAATTTAGACTCCTCCTGCATTGATACCTTATCTACAGACATGGAAGCATAAGTAAAATCAATATATAAAGTGGTCAAACCTATTTATCAGTGTTTTTAAAACTAGAAAGAAGAGTGAGGCTATTGTATGTCAATTCAAAATTTATTGTTAAACTCTTGAAATGTATTTTGACCTGATATGATAGAATTACATGTGAGAATGTGAAGAACGGAGCAGAGGTTTTCTAGGAGCCTCTTCTCTCATATAAAAGCCTTCTGCCACCTATCCCAAAACAAAGATTACTGGGGAAGGGGGGACACCTTGAGGAAGGGGATAATAGTAAGAGCCTACCCCAAGGCTCTCTACTAACCCAGTACTCTTCAACATCTTCATCAATGATTTGGATGAGAGGATAGATGGGGAACTCATCAAATTTGCAGACGACACCAAGCTGGCAGGAATAGCCAACACTCCAGAAGATAGGCTTAAGATACAGAAGGATCTTGACAGACTTGAACATTGGGCACTATCTAATAAAATGAAATTCAATGGTAAAAAAAGGAAGGTTCTACATTTAGGCAAGAAAAACCAAATGCACGGTACAGTATAGGTGGTACCTCGCTCAATAGTAATAAGTGTGAGAGGAATCTTGGAGTCCTAGTGGACAGTCACTTAAATATGACCAGCAGTGTGCTGCAGCTGCCAAAAAAGCCAACACAGTGGTAGGCTGCATTAACAGAGGGATAGAATCAAGATCACGGAAGTGTTAATACCACTTTATAATGCCTTGGTAAGGCAACACTTGGAATACTGCATCCAGTTTTGGTCACCACGACGTAAAAAAGATGTTGAAACTCTAGAAAGAGTGCAGAGAAGAGCAACAAAAATGATCAGTGGACTGGAGGCTAAAACATATAAGGAATGGTTGCTGGAATTGGGAATGTCTAGTCTAATGAAGAGAAGGACGAGGGGTGACATGATAGCAGTATTCCAATATCTCAGGGGCTGCCACATAGAAGAGGGAGTCAAGGTATTCTCCAAAGCACCTGAGGGCAGGACAAGAAGCAATGGATGGAAACTAATCAAGGAGAGAAACAACTTAGAACTAAGAAGAAATTTCCTGGCAGTTAGAACAATCAGTGGAACAACGTGCCTCCAGAAGTTGTGAATGCTCCAACACTGGAAGTTTTTAAGAAGAGACTGGACAACCATTTGTCTGAAATGATATAGGGTTTCCAGCCTAAGCAGGGGGTTGGACTAGAAGACCTCCAAGATCCCTTCCAGCTCTCTTATTCTAAAGATAATAGGAATATACGTAGATATATATTTTTCCTGTTCTAAATGTGGATTGTGGAATAAAGTGAAGTCCATAATGCAGACTCTCAGCCTAGGTGTTCTTAGTATGTATCTAAAATACAGAGATAAGTAAAATGTAATATATTCATATTTTGATTAGAAGATTGAAACTAAAACTTTTTCTAAGAAAAAATTAAAATATTAAACCCATCAAAATACAGTAAGATTAAAATTAACTACATTTTTTCCTAAGTTTGTCTTTTTAGTTACTTTTTAATGCATTACACAATTTCATTTACCTTTTAACTTCATCTTCTTAATCATACATAACAGCTTGAGATTTTCACTTATTTTCCTATGATAAATCTACTTCCAAATTAATATCAACTTCATGTAAAATAGAGTTGCAGTTCTGAATTAAGTGGTACCACAATAAGCAGAAATCTATGTCTGTGTCTGTGTCTGTGTCTGTGTCAGAGACATATAGATGGGGCCCAGAGACTGCATATAGCCCCTGAAAGCCTTGATCGAAGTCTCAAAATACAAAATGATAACTTTTGATAGGACAGAAGAAGAAAATTATTAAAACTATGACCAAACAGTCACAACATTAAAAATTTCACATTTATTGTCCTGTTAAGGACAATATTTTTGGAGTGTGACCAAAAGCCATTTGTAAATCCTGGCCAGGAAAACATACAAAACACATGTGGTAAGTATAAAGAAGCACATCTTCTTACAAAGATATTATTTATGTTTTGTATTTTAAAACCTCTATTAAGAATGTTCCTAGTTTGATACAAGCATGTTTTTTTCCCTTCAGAAACACACTATTATTGGTGAGCATATTGATAGAGCTATTAATAAATCAACTAAATCCTATGATTAAGCAACTAAAATGTCTATCTGAGAGAAAACCTACGGATATATCAGCTCAAGCAGAAATAAATCTCTGCCACATTCTCATTCCACTCTAGATGAAGTGAAGAAGTGAGAGTTTTTGTGTGCTTTATGATGAATTATTTCCTATAAACCCAAAACCCTCATGACAATTTTTGATAGTGTATTTTATCCTATGATAAAGAAATGCAAATAGGAAAAATAGGATTATATTCATAACCAAGGGCACCTATATCAATATTTTCTGACATGCAGAAACACTAAAATGCAGGAAAATAATAACTGAGGACACTCCCTTTCAATGGACTATCCTAACCATACATCTTGTGTGACATACAAATGCATCTCTAATCCTTAATTCTAGAATCTCTCTCTCTCTCTCTCTCTCTCCCCCAAATAACAAGACCACCATATTATAACTATGGAATAATATGATACTCTCTTTCTTTATGCTTTAAGCAGTCCAAATGTTAAAGATAAGAAAATAAGAAAATATTTATATTCCACATGAAATCTGAATATCAGTTAAAAACAAAATCAGAACATTAGAGGCAAAAAGAGAAAAACAAACAGATGAATGGAAAAAAATCATACCTCTGAACTTTTGAAATAAATCAGATATGAATTTTTTTAAAAAAATACTTGGCCTAACTCTGACAGAAACATCCATGTATAATTTAATCAAGAGACAAAAAGTGGCAAAAGCCTTGGCATATATTACAAAATGATGTACGACTACAAGAAAGAATGAAAGAAAATTACTTACAATGTACTGTAAGTGTTGTGGAATCCATCAAACTTTCATCAGTCAGAGAACATCTGTATTTGCCTGTTGCATTTCTTCTTACATCAGTCAACACATGAAAACTGGAACTTCGAATTGGTCCCGGCTCTCCCTTTTAAAAAATGTTAAATAAAAGTTTGCAATACAGTAAAATAAGATTTTGTGTATAGCTTCTATAGAAGTTTACTTATGTTTTCAGGTTTTTTTGTACTATTGTTTCTTGCTTCAGCCTTCTTGATAAATTTTATGTAAACCTGATGATATCACATAGTGAACTTAGTGTATACTGTTGTAGTGTACACATTTTAAAAATAAAACTGAATGAAATTTAGAGGGGAAAAACTAAAAAAAAATAACCGGGAAGATAGGAATGGAAAGATGTGAGACTGATTAACAGAATAGTGTGAGAAAGAGATCCTCCTGTCTAAACCAAATTGCGTCTTTCCCAAATTTAAGAGGTTTTACAGATAAGCAATACTTACCGGGATGAAAAATAAGAACTCCTGAGGTGGAGGATTACCATTTCCTGAACATTTTAGGGTAATGTTATCACCTTCCTTAATTGTTTTTCTTTGTGAAAGAATCTCAATCTGAATCTTTTCAGTGGGATCTGTAAAGCAACATAAATTGGTTAATAATCTGTCTCTCGCAAATACATAAGATAGGTAAAATAAACATGTATGAAGCAAGGGCAGTGAAGCTCTATGAATCAAGAACTTTATGCCAAATAAAAGTGCTGGGGCTAGCCTGAGGTTGTCTTGACAAAATATCTGTCTTAGCTGGCAAATCACCAGTGTGGCAATCTTGATTCAGAGCTTTTACTCTTCCTCTCCAAATGGTGCTCTCGAGACTTATGTCACCTTCCCATTTAGTAACTGCATAATCAGCACATAGCAATAGCACTTAGACTTATATACCATTCCTTAGGGCTGTAGAGCACTCTGAGTCAGCATATTGCCTCCAACAATCTCGGTCCTCATTTTACCAACCTCAGAATGATGGAAGGCTGAGTCAGTCTGGAGCCAATCAGGACTGAATTCCTGACAGTGGGCAGAGCTAGCCTGCAATACTGCATTTTTACCACTAACCATCACTGCTCATATATGTGAAACATCACTGTAAAAAAGGGGTCTCCAAACTTGGTAACTTCAAGATTTGTATTACTGTAGATTCTCAATCATCCAGGTCATGGTTGTCCCAAAGGTGCTTTTCCAAAGGCAACTGGACTTTCTTGATTTTTTTTGTCTCTTGAAGACGTTTTGCTTCTCATCCAAGAAGCTTCTTCAGTTCTTCAACTTCCAGAATTCCCTAGCCAGCATGCTGAGGAATTTTGGGAGTTGAAGTTCACAAGTTTTAAAGTTGCCAAGTTTGAAGACCCCTACTGTAGAACCTTACTGCAGTTCAGAATTTTGGAATGAAAGACTTAGTTTCTCTCTCTCTCTCTCTCTCTCTCTCTCTCTCTCTCTCTCTCTCTCTCTCTCTCTCTCTGTGTGTGTGTGTGTGTGTGCACGTGCCTTTGAGTAAGTGTTTAAAATTTTAGAAGTGGTTTGTCATTGCCTCCTGCCTAGGGAGGACAGAAATGACTAGACCAAGATTACGCAACTTGGCTTCATGCCTAAGGCAGGGTTAGTACTCACAGTCTTCTGGTTTCTAATGGGTGTCTTAACCATTAGATTAAAGACACTGAAGCTAAAATATATACAATAAAAATTATATATATATATATATATAAATAAAACCATGGTGCAGCATATTTTGCCTGAAAGTACATCTTCAAAAAAGAAATCAAATAAATCACATTATAAGTTAATCTCCTCTTTTAAAAGTTTGTAAATTCATATTTGGTGGCAATCTGATTTTCCTTTAGTCAGTTGAGAATGTGTTACATAAATGAACAAAACCTAGAATAGGATAAATTATATATAGACTTTGTCTCAGGTTTTGCCAACCATCATGAACATTGCTGAGAATTTTCAGCACTGCTGTTATATATTCACAGAGTAACCATTTGGGGAAAAGCTACTCAGAGGCTTATAAGAGAATATTCCACTGCATTGTGTAGGTAGTTTTGGCTGTAAGTCAAATATTAGAAAGCACAAGTTACAGCAGATTTCACTCTTGCTTAACTTAAAGGAATAAACATCTTTTCTCAAAAGGGAAGGGCAAAACATGGCAAACAACTGCATGTACATGAATATGTTATGCTTGTCTGATTTTTGGAAATGCATCATTTGTGCAAAATTTATGTTAGGAAGTTATTTATCTGATAATAAATTGTTAGTCTTTTAATGTGGTAAACCATTCGTGAACTTACAGTAAATGTCAAGGACTGCTGATTCTGATCGTATTATCTCTGGTCCAGCTGGTCCAAAATATGTTACAGTGCAGGTGAACTGTGCACCAGTGTCATCCTTTGTTGGTTTATATTTTAGGGAAGATCTGATGGTATAGAGTCCACTGGCTTTATCTAGATCTGTTTGTTCATCTATGAAAACAGCTTTTAAAAGAAAAAGCATGATTTACACAAGGTTATTTGCAAACAAAAAGTGTAAATTCTAGTGATTCTATTTAGGATATCCAAGTGGAAGTAATACTAAGTTTGTGTATGTCTAATCCTAAATTTATTAATTTAAATGGAATAACCAAATAACAATAATAGAGTTGGAAGGAATGTTGGAGGTCTTCTAGTCCAACCCCTATTCAAGCAGGAGACCCTATTGTCACCGATGTACACAAGCAGATTGATCCCCTAGGATAGGTTTGCATGCAATTTAATTTGCTCTCCATATTCCACTTCCACTGTTTATAGCACCCGGCCTCTGAGGAAAACAGAAGGAATTTCTCTGACTAAATAAGGCAAAGTGACAAGAGATATATGTGGAAGACAGAGACTTCAAACAGTAAATAGAGAAGAAAGTAATACATTTAAAAGATTTTTTCCCTTTTTCAAACAGAAAACAATGCCTAATATATATTGCAATGGGTCTAAATGTGACAGGCTGAATAATTTTGGTTTAAAATCTATTGGTTTTTCCAGACAATGGGTTTGGACTCAAAGTTTTCAAAGCTGTGCCACTAAAATCAGTGAGATCTGTTAGATTCAATCTTGTTGATTTCATGGGGACAAATCTATTTCAAGGTCTATCCTAAACACAGTAAAGTCTGCTTCCAACCCTTGACTTTAGAAAGCAGACTATTAAGCTGCTCACAATGTTGAAGCACTTAGTGGAGCTTCTATAACACATCCAATCCACATCCAAAGAGCTCTGGTTTCCATGCAAAAAAAAAAAAGACAAATAGGCAGCTTTAGTGATTGGTTTGGTAGCTTCCTAGAGAGATTTGTTTGACATGGGTATAGGTCATAAAAGGTAGAGAAGCAGGTGAACTTTGATAGGAGGATAAGAAATGCAGGTCACCTCCTTCAGAATGGAATGGCTTTATGACTTCATCCCTGCAGACTAAAGTGTCAGTTACTGTCAGTTATCAGTTATCAGAGTGAAGATGCCTTCCTAGAGGTGAGCTGCTCTTCAGCAGAGCTCCTGGACTCTGGGGAAGCTTTCCTCATTTGGAGCCACAGAGGTAAGTGAGGATGAGTATTTGGGTTAGATTTAAGGTAGAAGTGAGGCTGAGAGCATAAGGGCAGGGATGAGAGTGAGGGTGAAAGGGTGAGGAATAGGCTGAGAGTGTTGGTAAGGTTGAGAATCAGTGTCAGGATCAGGGGAAGGGGAGGGGAACAAAGAGGTAGAGTAAGATGGGTAGGAGAGGGGAAGGGGACAGGATAAAGAGGAGAGGGAAGGGAGGGGAGGAGAATGAAGAACGGGCCTGATAGGAAATGGGAGGAGAGGAGGACAAGACAGGAAGAGAAGGGAGGGGGAAATTATAATGCCTTTATTACTTCATCCAGGCAGATAATTACCAGAGGTAAGAAAGAGGGAGGGAGAGGGAAGATGGAGGAGGGGAGGAGAGGGAGAGAGGGATAAGGAAGATGAATGGGTGGAGGACAAAGAGGTACAGTGGGCCAGAGTAGAATAGCAAGGGGGGAGGGGAGAGGAGTAGGGGAATGGGGCAGAGAATAGAAGGGTGAGTAGGAGTGAATGGAGGGGGGATTGTAATATTTTCATGATTTCATCCATGCAGATTATCAGAGGTAGTGAGCGAGCAAGGGAGAGTGAGGGTGAGGGAAATGGATAGGAAAGGGGCAGAGGCAGTAGGGGAGAGGAATAGGTAGGCGGAAGGGGACAAAGGTGGAGGGAAAGAGAGGAGAAGGCAGAGGTGAGGCAGGGATAGAAGACCAGAGAGGGAAGGCAAGGGCAATGGGATGTGGAGGTGGACAGGGAGGGGCAAGGGAGTGTGACAGCGACGAGCAGAGGTATGTGTAGGGGAATTTGGAGGAGAGAGATGTAGAAAAGGGAAAAGCAGCAGGGGCAAGGGCAGGGAAATAGAATTAGAATAGAATTAAGAAATAAATGAATAGAATAGAATAGAATAGAATAGAATAGAATAGAATAGAATAGAATAGAATAGAATAGAATAGAATAGAATAGAATAGAATAGAATAGAAGTTAGAATTACAGGAGAATAAATGTAGAATTGAATTAGATTACAAGAGAATTAAAACAGAAAAGGATAAGAATTGGAATACAATTAGAATTAGAATAGAATGGAATCAGAATAGAATAAATGTAGAATTGAAACAGATTAGAAGAGAATTGGAATAGAACAGAATAAGAATTAGACTACAATTAGTTTTAGAATTAGAACAGAACCGGATTAAAAGTAAAAATAGAATTACAATTTGAAAGAATTACAATTCAAATAGAATTAGAGCAGAATTAGAGTAGAACAGAATTAGAATGTGAATAGAATTTGAATTAGAATAGAAATAGAATATAATTAGAATTAGAAAAGAATTAGAATTAGAATAGTATAGATTTAGAATAGAATAGAATTAGAACAGAATTAGAATTGAAATAGAACAGAATTAGATTAAAATAGATTTAGAATAAGAATCGAATTATAGCTAGAATAGCATTAGAATATAATTAGAATTATAGAATTAGAATTTGAACAGAATTATAATATAAAAGAATTAGAAAGCATAAAACAGAATTAAAATTAAAAGAATAAGAATTAGAATAGAATTATATATTAGAATTTGAACAGAATTAGAATAGAACAGAACAGAATTAGAAAGAATAGAACAGAATTAAAATTAGAATCAGAATCACATTAGAAAACATTTAGAATTCGAACTATATAATAAATAAAAGTATGTATAAACAATATATAGTTGTTTCAGAATCAATTTGAGTTTTACACTGCACTTGTTTTTTATACTGCTTTGTTTATGAATGCATGATGCAATAAAAGTATAGCTTATCAGCTGGCTCATCACAAAAATTTGAAGTTGGTTTGGACTGAGAGGGAGTGATTGGCCCCAAATCAGCCTGTTAGTTTTGGGCCTAAGGAGGCCTAAAACTAAAGGGTTCTCATCCAACACTTAACGATTATAACATACTGGCTCCTAGATAACACTGTTAAAGAACTACTTTAAATTGTGTTAATAATTATTATTTTAAAAAATTGTTAAAAATACAATAAAATCCAACCATCATTGTTTACTATGTTAATTGCAGCATTGTTAACAAGGCTAATGATTTCCATGCTTAAAATAACTTACTTTAAACTGATTGGTGAAGATAAACAAACATGCATGCAATAACATTTAGAGACAAAATCCTACCTTCTTCGGCATGTTGCAAAATAGCTCCATTCTTAAACCATGTTACGTTTCCTGCAGGATAACCATCTCTTGTAATACATTCCCCAAGCTAAGAATTCAAATATATAATTTGGTTATGGATTTCAGCTTACTGGACATTGCATATTCTTTTGTTCGTAATAGATAGCCTTCACTTAACCAAGTTTGTTCAGTGACTGTTCAAAGTTATGATAGCACTGAACTATTGGTAGGCACATCAAGTCCTTGAAATTATTACCATTGAGCACCTCCAAGGCCATGTGATCAAAATTAGAGTGACCACCTGCATTTACAACAGAAGGATCTGCTTCAACTTCTCATCCACCTATCTCTTCATCTATGTCCTGCGTTCTGCTACTCTTGCCGCCAAAGGCCAGTCCAGGTCCATCTCAGCAGCAGCAGGAGGAAAAAGATATCAAAGATATATTTGTGGCAAGGTGACAAACTAAGGATGATGGGTTGGCAGGAGAAGCAAAGTACAAAGTGCCGGGGGTTGCAGAGACCAGGACATTTAGGGCAGCGAAGCAGGGGGATCCAGGTTTAACAAAAAGGCGGAGATGGGTGAGTGCGATAGGCAGGTGTGGGGAATAATTTAAAGCAGAGTGAACATGGAAGGGCAGGAGAAGTGGGAGGTCCTAGCATAACTGCAACCAGGATTGCCGAAATTGCCATCCCTAAATGATGTGGTCACGTCATTTTTCATCTAACAATTACATCACTCGATAGTGGAAATTCTGGTCCCAGTTAGATCATCAAGTAAGGACTACCTGTATACTTAAAGTTATTATTTCCAACACATCTATTTCTGTATACTATTATAAAAGAAGCTTTCCTCACAAGGAGGGATGGTAGTAACTGTGCTGCAAATGATGTGCTTTTCTTGCAGTTACAATTCCAATATATTAATATGGGATTCACACTAAATTGCTCTGCTGTGCCTTATATATGGGATGTCTGAAGACTTTCCTGTTACATTTTTGTCTTGCAAGTCTTCATTTCATTAAGCTTTTAAATCAATTGTTGTACACCCCAGGTCTTATATAATAGACAGATCACATATATGTATAAATCAAGGGCAGGGGTTTGAATTCCAACTCCAATTCACTCTACATAGCATGATTAATCATTAGAGGTTATGAGAACGTCAACATCTGGAGGACCACATTTTTCTCAGTCCTCACATACTCTCTATTCATTATTTAGCCTTAGTGTAGCTACTAGAACATGGATATACTATGAAAGAAATATAAGAAATTAAAGAATGTTAGATACAAGGAGAAATTATTTGAAATATTCAAATAAATGTAGATATCATTGGGCTATAAAGAAAATCCTGCATGAAATTAAAAAAAATAAATACGTAAAATATCTATTAAACCATAATACAGGTAGTCCTTGACTTAAGACCACAATTGGGACTGGAATTTTGGTCATTAAGTGATGCAGTCATTAAGTGATGCATCATATGACTAGATCCAATTATAGGTTCCCTTTTACTGTAGTTGATAGGCAAATCACCATGGTGATTTAAGCAAACTGCATGGTCGTTAAGTAAATCACATAGTTGTTAAGCAAGTGCTGCTTCCCCAATTGACTTTGCTTCTTGGAAGCTGCCTGGGTAGGTAGCAAATTTCGACCACAAGAAACTGCAACCATTGTAAATAAGAGCCAGTTGCCAAAATTGTGATCATGTGACTGTGCTGACGGTGTGATGATTGTAACTTTGAGGATGGGTCATAGGTCAATTTTTCCAAGGCCCCCTGTAACTTTGAACTGTCATTAAATGAATGGCCATAGGTTGAGGACTACCTATTATTATACCTAGGAAGGGAAGGTGGTGATAGCACAACTGTTTTCTATGTATAAATTCCACAAATAAAGCTATGGAATCTTTATAAAGGTTTCGATTGCAAAATGTAGCAAATAATTCCACTTGAAATGTTTTCCTAATAAAATATATTTTGAGCATCCTCCTTACAGGCAAGAGCTACCTTAGGTTTAGCAGCAATTTGTTCCATAAATAGGTTTCACTATGCAGAAAGCTGTATTTATGTACAATCTGTAAAATGTGGCCAATTGATGTAGAATGCAGTCTGCCTTTAAAGCCCTTTTTATTTTATTTTTAAAGCTTCTTTTTTATGGTTATATTGTTTTCTGTTTGCTGGCTGATGTGCTATGTAGCATGGGAGGATCTAATGCTAATGCTTTTCTGTTTAAGTCCTAACATAATCCTTGCCTTTAACATACTAAATTCATGTAAAAAATCTCAGCAAAATAAGACAGTTGTCAAAGTTCTGTGAGGCTGGCAAACACAAGAAACAAGGACAACCTAGATTTCTGTAACAGAATTCTGAAAGCCGATGGAATCAATTCCCCCACTGAATATATACCTAGTATAATTAACGTGGAGTTGCTCTGAATCTCCATCCCCCTTTTGTGGATTGAAGTGTCCCTTTTGCCATGGTCCCTTTTCTATTCTGTTTTCCAAGACATAACAGATCAGCTTAAAGGTATTTAACAGGGGAAAAAAGCTCACTTACCAGTTTTAGCTCTTCTGTTTCTAGAAATTCTGCTTGATTTACAATTTCAGGCTGTGATGGCTGCTCTGTTTTTTGTTTTTAGTGAAAGAAAATGATAAAAACTTGGGTTATATTTCAACTTTCAAATATTTGGGACTGAGTCACATACAGAGAGTCCTCAATGAATGATTGCCTGTCACCATACAAAGTTACTACAGCACTGAGAAACTAATTTTACAGTCCTTGCACTTACTACGATCACAGCATTCCTGAACTCCTGTAATTGAGATTGAGTGCTTCTCAACAAGTGGGCATTTATAGCCTTTGCAGTGTCCCACAGTCATTGCCATTTGCACACTTCACAGCTGGCTTCCAACAAGTACAATCAATGGAGAAGCCAGCAATAAAATCACAAATCACACTCATATGATATCTGAATTAATGACTTCAGGTGATTTCTTAATAACATCACAGAAGTAAGGTCATTAAGTTAGTTGCAGCCATGCGATATCTGGCTTATCAATAAATCACTTAGTGACAGATTTGCTGGGCCCAATTATAGTCATTAAATGAGGACTACCTGTATGCAGATTTCTCAACATGGATGGAATCAAATCAGGTGAGAACCTGAAAACTTGATTGTAATAGAATTATATTTTGATATTATTTATACAAAGAACTCAAATCTAAGAATTCTTTATCTAAGAATGTTTTATTGGCCAAGTGTGGTTGGACACACAAGGAATTTGCCTCCAGTGCATAAGCTCTCAGTGTACATACAAGTAATAGTGATAATCATGATCATATACAACATGAAAATACATTTATCATAAATCATGAAATACATCGTAAATCATAAGGTGCAACACTTAGTGATAGTCATAGAGTACTAGCTAAGCAAACAACATAAATCATACTAGGATACTAAAAAAAAACCCAATATAAATTGTAAGATACAAGCAGCAAAGTTATAGTCATAAGAATAGGTAATAGGAAAGATGAGTATCATAGTAATACAACTTTACTAAGTATTTTGACAGTGTTGTAGGAATTAGTTCTTAAGCAGAGTGACAGCATGGGGGAAAAACTGTCCTTGTGTCTAGTTGTTCTGGTTTGCAATGCCCTATAGCGTTGTCTTGAAGGAAGAAGTTGAAATACTTTCATGTCCAGGATGTGAGGGGTCTGTAGATATTTTCTCAGTTCTGCAGTATACAGGTCCGCAATGGAAGGCAGGCTGGTAGCCATTGTTTTTTCTGCAGTTCTAACTATACGCTGAAGTCTATGTCTGTCTTGTTTGGTTGCAGATCCAAACCAGACAGTTATAGAGGTGCAAATGACAGACTCAATAATTCCTTTGTAGAACTGTATTAGCAGCTCCTTGGGCAGTCTGAGTTTTCTGAGTTGGCACAGGAAAAACATTCTTCGTTGTGCTTTTTTGATGACATTTTTGATGTTAGGTGTCCATTTTAAATCTTGAGATATTATACAACCTAGAAACTTGAAGGTCTCTATTGTTGATACTGTGTGTCTAGTATTGTAAGAGGTTGTAGAATAGTAGGGTTTTTCCTAAAGTCTACTATCATTTCTACAGTTTTGAGTGTGTTCAGTTCAAGATTGTTCCGACTGCACCACAAGGCTAGTTGTTCAACCTTCTGTCTGTAGGCCGATTCATTGTTGTCTGGAATGAGGCCAATCACTGTTGTATCATCTGCAAACTTCAACACTTTAACAGAGGGATCTTTTGAGATGCAGTCATTGTATATAGAGAAGAGAAGTGGAGAGAGCACATAGCCCTGGGGCGCCCTGTGCTAATTGTACAGGTATCTGATGTGATTTTGCCTAGCTTCACTTGCTGCTTCCTGTGTTAGAAAGCTTATGATCCAGTTACAGGTGTGGTCAGGCACAGCTAGCTGATTTAGTTTAGTGAAAAGAATATCTGGAATGATGGTATTAAATGCCAAGCTGAAATCTACAAAAAGGATTCTTGCATAGGTCTTTGGAGATTCAAGATGTTGTAGAATGTAGTGCAGAGCCTTATTAACAGCATCCTCTGCTGATCTATTTGCTCGGTAGGCAAACTGCAAGGGGTCTAACAGCAGATCCGTGATGGTTTTCAGTTGGGCCAGTACTAACTTTTCAAAGATTTTCATAACTACGGATGTCAAATAATTGTAACAACACTGATGGATCTAAGCCATCTGTTACTAACCAGAAAAAAGTGTCTATAAGTGGTTAATATCAATAAATATGTTGACTCAGTTGATAGCTAAGAAAAAAAGCAAATTCAGCTCTAGAAATCATCAAGAAATGACTTAAAAATTAAATTGTCAACATTACAATGCATTTATACAAACCTAGTTAGACTGCATGTGAAATACTGCACAATTCTAATTACCACATTTCTAAAAGGATATAATAGATCTAAAGAAGGTATAGAAAGGGTAACAAAAATTATCTGAGCATTCAAATGACATCTTTATAAGAAAAAGCTACAAGGTTTGGTCATTTTAGGCTTGGAAGAAAGATAATGAGAGCATGAGGGGAGGGATGTGATGGTATGATTAAGGTATAGTTTATGAATTTGTGCAAAGCACCAAAATAAGTATTTCTCTTTTTCTGACAATACTAGGCCCACGGGCCGTCCAAAGAAACTGACTGGAAGGAGATTTTGAACAGAGAAAGGAAATACTTCTGCATGCAGAACATTATTAACCTCTGAAATTCATTACCACAGGAAATTATGATATCCACTGACTTGGATGACATTAAAGAGGCATTGAATAAATTAATGGAGGATAGTTTTATCAACTCTCTTGATGAATCTGATTAGGGGCAGCATGTCTACAATACTAGCTGAAAGAAAATAATATGAGAGTTCCATTTCGTGGTTGTGAAAAGCCTAGAGTTATCTGTTTGGCAAATTTTGAGAAAAGTGCTCAATTAAAACTGGTAGGACTATTCTTATATTCTTATGGTAAATTAACCACACAAAAACTAAAAATAGGTTGGAGATTAATGGAACAATTATAACACTACATCTATTCTCTCTCCCATTAAATTGACAGTAAGATTTATTCTTTAAAAAGATTTCTCCCAGTCATCCTCCCCAACTTGCTTCATAGATCAGAGATTTTAGTTTTTCAATGCTATGCTATAAAAAAGCACTCCTTCTTACCACCAGCATATAAATAGAGCAAACAATATATGAAGCTATTATTGTTCCACCTTAGTTCTTAGAGAAAAACTTTATTGAAGAGTATAAAAACAATCTCTATACTGCTCTTTTATGCATGTGTGCTTCTCCAATGCAAGTCCCACTGAAGTTATGTATCATAGTGCATAAGATGTGGATAAATATTTGCATTTATTCTAATTTTGAGTTTTAGATATTTACAAGTGTTTTTAAATTTGTAAAAATTCCACAACTAAGTTTCAAGTTGAGGGAATAAAAACTTGAAATTGTTCTGGCAGATATGCTGAATCTTTTCAAACTATTGCTCAAAAAGTGAATGCTTAATGAGGAACTCTTATGTTGGAGAAGTGATTGGTTGCAGTTTGTGTACTTTTCTCCTCAGATCTCTTCAGTTTTAATTACTGAATTTTTAGAACTTTGGCAACTTTAAGATACACGGACTTTAACTCCCAGAATCTTAAAATTGCCAAGGTTGAGACACATTGTACTAGACCATCTTTTCCCAGGTTGATGTTCTCCAGATTGAAAGTACTAAAAATTTAAGAGTTGCAACTGACCATTTTTTCAGGGAGCGTTCAGCTCCTTACTTTACTTTAGAAGGCACCATTTTGGACAAACGTGGCAACCACAGGAAAAATGTTCCATGAAGTGAGAAACAGAATTACAGTTCAACAATATCACAGAACAAAGTAGCTGGGACAAAAATTCAATTTGATTTAAAATTAACTTAAATACAAGCACTAGGATTATTTTCCATGTAATTTTTAATTTATGTCACAGGACAATTTAAAATTCATTGGCAATTTTTGAACAGAACTCTTGAAAGCATTCAATGGCCTTGATGTCATCCTTCTGTTAGAGGAATTAAGCGGTACTTACTGAAAACTTTGACAAGTGTAGCCTGTTCAAATACATCGTCTTCAGTTACAAGCATGCATACAAATTTCTTTTCATCTCCAATTCTTGCATTATTAATGGACAGGGTATAATTTTCAGAAAGGCTTATTCGGTCTTTGTATTCTGGTACATTGTCATATTGCGCACTTGGCTTTTTTGCAGATCGCAATGCAATGGACTCTGAAGCCTTGTTTGCAATTTCCTAGAAGGGGGAAAATATTTATTTAT
Organism: Azemiops feae; assembly: GCA_023970755.1. NCBI lineage: Eukaryota > Metazoa > Chordata > Lepidosauria > Squamata > Viperidae > Azemiops > Azemiops feae. The sequence goes on from JALGBA010000376.1 coordinate 275,380, forward strand.
CAAATTTATACTGCTGCTTATCTCACACAAGGTCTCTCTCTCTTTCTCTCTCTCTCTCTCTCTCTCTCTCTCTCTCTCATGTTTTATGTCACTTCAATAATTCAGAGCTCTTCATATATAATACTTATTTTATATTTACACAATACACATTATGAACAATTAAAATACATTTAGTTTTTTAAGACTTCTGAATCCAATCGTTTATTTAAATATATTACAACCCAGGTAAATTACTGAAAGTAGATTTTAAAGATTTGGCCATTGGGGAACCAGTTTTTTTCAATCTGATTACAGGCCAATTTCCAGATTTCTCAGCAATAGCCCACACTGGCTTAGATTGTGGACTAACTTCACAAATTACAAAGCTTATGAGTTTGTGAGGCATTGAGAATAAAGCATGTCATTCAAAATATTGTTAAAAAAACCTGTAGAGCACAATAAATCAATAGTTCTTAAACAGTCTGACACTTTTAACCCTTTCCCCAGTCTTGAATAATATCTACTCTGGTATGTTGTGCCTGATTATTTCTCATTACAGAACAGACTTCTAGAAATACAGTAAGAGAAATGTTCTCAGTTCCTGTTTAAAACTCTGAGTTTACTTTTCCTACTCTAGAAGAAAATAATTTATAGTTTTCATTCTTTCAGCATTCCTATGTGGAAGTATGTTAGCAAATCACAAGTAGAATAAAACTCAGTCTATGTATGTGTGTATGTGAGTGTGTGCTCACCTTCTTTGTGTGCAAATTTACACTGTTTAGGTAAGTCAGGTTGGAAATTATATTTCAGCAAGAGTTTGGGGAAAAGCAGAGATATATGAGAATCAAATCACAGATTAACTCTGCAGTATTATCTCCACAAAATAAGCTTATATGCCAAGATGGATCACCAGAACTAGGCACATTTCCAGAGATTAATTACATACTAAATATGATACTACCTGCAGCATCAAAGGCAAATTGCTGCTCAGTATGTGTTAGGAAAATATAAGTGAAGTAAGTTAATGAACTCGTATTTTTCTTGTGGCTCCCACAAATATTTTATTCAGCACTACTGTAAGAAAATATTTGATTCAACAGATTGGATCATATGCAGCAAAAATTCATCAGCAAATATCCAGTTATTAAGAAATTAAAATCACGAAGCATCTGGAGAAGCCTTTAATTTGATAAGCTTGAGATGTACTGAAGTAATTTATCTTGAGAATCTCAGGCTGAAAAAGACCTCTCTGGAATAAACACCTTGGTTTATTTCTAGTAAAGCCTACAGAGATTATTGTACTACTGAATTTGTGCTATTCCATCTTTTCTCTTGCTTTGTATAGTTGACAATATTGTTAAAATAGCTGAAAAAAGTACTAAGGAGAAATATTCAAAGATTGTAAAAACCCGAGTTTTGCAGAAGAACAAGTAACGTTTAAAGTGAAAAAAAGGACGTTTAGTTATCATTATTCTTCCTCCCTGAAATAATTCAATCAGAACTGTTATATTCAATAACTTAGAATTTGACATATTTCCATTCTGCAAACAAAAGACCACTAGGTGGTGATTGCAATAGAAAACTCTCTGTGCCTATGGAAGATATGTACATGCACCTTCAGATAGAAGACTCCTGAAGAAGGCTGAAGAATTGATTGGAATACTCAAAAGAAGTTTGCTTCAGGTCACATTTGTCAGTATATTTATCTCTTGGCATTCCAGCACTTTCTTGTACTATTGAATAAAAGTGGAGCTTTTTTCCCAAGCCTCTGTGCAATGCACATAGGCTTGCTATATCAACTCAGATAAACACACACTCACACTGAGTAATTCACCTCAGAATATTTCCTTGCCAAAAGAAAACAAAAGGAAAAAAAATCACAAAACTTAGAAAGCCTTTCTTTCTTTGTTACAAACTACAGCTGGATTATTGGTTATTATTAGAATGGGCTATTTATTCTGTAGTGGTTTCAATATGCTATGAGAAGAGGGAGCAACTGCAACAATTTTTATTAGCATTCTGCTGGACCTGTATTTGGTCTCCTTTATGCAGGCAGTGCACTTTCAGACACAGTATGACACACAACTATTGATTCTATGAACTTGCTTTATGTTGCTATAGTGAGCATGAAAAACTGTATGTATGAAACAATGTGAGCATAATAAAAACATAGCAATAGGCTTTTTACCACAGTAAAACACTTTGTCTTAACAACTATGCAATCGGTTTCAAAATGAGCGAACAAATTATTATAGTTCTTTTATCCTAATGAACGCTAAGAGAAGTGGCATATTGCTAATAAGCTTCTGCATAAAAATACCAAAAGACTTATTTATGCCACACATTTAACACAAAAGTTTAAAGGCTGCTTTTGAATAATATGTTCATTAGTCCCACAAAATTCCCTCTACACTGCAATAATGGAAATAATTTAACATAATTTATACTTACATATTTCCATTTTGCAAACAAAAGACCGTTAGGAACTTCTAAATGGCAAGGCAAAACAATGGTATCTCCATATACTGTGTTTACTGCATATAATCCAAGTCCTGTTAAAAACAATAAGAAACAACTTTTAATCAGATAATATTGGAATTTTCTAAGTCTTAACTAAAATGAAACAGATTTGGAAAATTCATTAAATAATTGGTTAAAAAATTACTTCACATTAAATATGTGTTGTCTTTAATTCATCACCATTCCAAATGAAGCTGTGAGACAAAGTTGTCAAAAACTCTGTGACAGCAATTTTAGAACAACATTGCGTTCCATACTTGTGGAACATCCAACATAAGTCTGTAATTTGCAGTATTTGCATAATTATATATTCATACACATTTCATGATTTGCCCTTTCTTTTTCCATCTCAGTGAACATGCATGTCTTCGTAGCCACTGCAGAGCACTATATCTAGCTGTATGACATGCTGTGGTAGTGTGCAATTCTTTCGTATTAGTCAATGGAACAATAGATTGTTCTAAAGCAGAGTTCCCCAACCTTTCTGGCTTCGTGGACTGGCAGAGGGGGGGGAGAGGGGATGGTTCCCTGCGCGTGGCTGGCAAGTGTGTGTGCACAGCTCCATTTGCATGGCGATGGGCGCGCTTGCGCACTTGTTCACCATTTCTGCAGCCCGGTTGCAAACAGCTCGTGGCCCACTAGTGGGCCATGCTGAGAGATTGGGGACCCCTCTTCTAAAGTATTATTACTCTATATTATTTGTGAATTAAACAATTTCCAAAGACGAGAAAAAGTTTCAATACTAGTATACAAATTTCCCGGTGAATTCTGGATTCCTTGGAACTGCAGCATTACCAGTGACCTAACTTAATCCCAGTGGTGTGGTAGGATCTTGAAAGTTTTAAGTAATTTGAAAAATAATAGCTTGGATTCTCAAAAGGGATTGTGAGATACTGTATGTGCGGAAGTGAAGCTAAGATTGCTCTGTCAGTGCTTGCATAGACAGGCTGCATCTATAATTCCCCAAGGCCAGGCTCAGCCTACCTTCTTCTCCAAAAAGCCATAAAAGTTTATAGCTTTGGAAACTTGAGAGGAGATGGGAGCCACACTCTGGTGTTTTCAGGAATCTGCCAATGTCCATAAACAGCTTTACCCCACTTATGTCCTTAGTCTATAAAAGGGAAAGCTAAAACAGTGTGGGGTTTGGCTGTGTAAGGGAAAAGGCAATAAGGAGATGATAGCAAGCAAATGAGAAGTAGGGGTAACATCTGGTAATTACAACTATTACAGGCAAGCAAGATGGCTGTCAATCAATTGCCAGGACCACAAACTATGATAAGGAGCATGTCTTGATTCCTGCCTGAAGCTTGGCTTGGAAGTTCAGCTGGAGTACTCAAGAGCAACACTGCTTAAAAGCAGAGCTTGAAACTTGGCCTGGAGTTGGTAGCAACCAAAATAAAAGCAACCACACTCAGGCAATATCTAATTCCAACAATTATAAGAACTTTTGGAGGGACTCAAAGGGTGTATGCAAACTTTAAGATGCAAGGATAAAGCATCAAAGACTTATTTATGGCTATGTCAATTTGCAAAGACTAAGAGGGTGGAATTAACCCAGGGCACCAACTTATTGTTGGGGAAGATGTGCACCACAAATAAGTATTGCATACAGTTATCTTCTACAATGCAGTATGTCAAAACAAAGAACCATTACAAGGTTATAAAATATTTTGATAGCCTTGAAAACTAGATTTTTGCATCTAAGATTAATCATATCAATTATTTTCTTTAATAACAAATAAATCTGAATCCAATCTTTTATCCCTGAAAGCCAAATTGTGACTTCTAATAACAGCACCCATATCCTTACTCAGCCTAAGTAGTAACTCCAAACTCTGTAATTTTTTCGTGCTAACATTTACTTCCTGGTACAGCATATGATATGCAATCTGTTCATTTAAAATAGATACCACACAATAACTTGATCAGTTTGTACTCAAAACAAATGGTCATTAATTGTTTCAGGGAGAGTAGTCATTTATCAGTATTTAACAACTTTTTAAAACAATTTGATTTATTTTTTTTACTCTTATATCTAAAATAGAACACAAGATAAAGTATTTGGTCGTATGGAGACTTTATCTCAGCATGATGGCTACAGTTCAATGTGACATTTTGCATAATTTTCAGATCATGTAAAAATATTTGTGAATAAGACCAAATTTTGTAGTTGATTAAGAAGAATAATTATGTAGATAGGCTACAAAGTACAATAAATATTAGCATAGTGCTGCAGTAATTCCATACTCTGGAAATGTCTTTCCATAACAGGTAGCCTTTGAATGTCTTTCATTATTATGCTAATGGTTGTACAATGGATCTGGAAGCAATGGCCTGGGAAGGCTGGTTAGAAGTATATGAAGACCCTAGTAAATCATTTAGTAACAGCATACTGTATTTTCCAAATGTACAAGCCTATTTGGTGCATTTCTGTTTTTTATGTACAATTAGCTTGTTGTGTTTGATCTTCCTTTTCCTTTGCTTGGAGCTTTTTGCTATACTGCAAACACCCCTTTCTTCCTGAAACATCATATACTGAATGTCTCAGATCAGTTTTGAACTGCAGTAAAGATGTGCTGCTAATAGTGGAGATTGAAATGCCAAAGCTGGAATATTGCGGAAGATATAGTTGGACTGTTTAGTCTAGAAATTGAAATGAAGCAAGAGATTGACTATCACTTTTTGCCAATCCAATTATTTTTTCATCAATAACAGTATTCCAACAACCAAAATAATGCCAATACGAATGAGCATCATCAGATTGAATACACAGAAATATAGTATAGGTACTTGACGGATCGTCTCATTCTAATGGGATTGGTCCGTCTAATCCATGAAGGCAGAGGAGACATGCTGTGGACCCTGTTGGCCTGAGTATTCCCACTGATGGGGTCTTCTCTGCTGTTGTGCCTGCCCTGTGGAACATCTTACCTCCTGGGTTGGCTCCAACCCTCCTGACCTTCCATAAGAGCCTAAGACCAGTTGGCTGGTGCTGCAATGGGGGAGCATCGCAGTGGAGGTGATTGATTGATTAACAGATGTCACCTCCTCCCAGTCTGCTCCCACCATTCCCATCTTTTAGTTGGGCTGCTGTATTTGGCTGTGTAGTATTTTATTTATGCTTTTACAGTTTTTATGTTTATAGTTGTAAGCTGCCCAGAGTTACCCTGAGGTAAGATGGGTGGCAATAAATTAAATTAAATTAAATTATTAAATTAAATTAAATTAAATTAAATTAAATTAAATTAAATTAAATTAAATTAAATTAAATTAAATTATTAAATTAAATTAAATTATTAAATTAAATTAAATTAAATATTAAATTAAATTATTTAATTATTAAATTAAATTAATAAATTAAATTAATAAATTAATAAATTACATTAATTACATTACCCACAATGCAGATTGAAAATGATAATACAGCCTGATTCTAGGTTGGAAAAAGAATCAATGGCTACATACTCTATCATTATTTATTCAACTTATATGATGAATATACTGTATATTGAAGGATTTAAAGAAGAGGAGTATGGTTTTAATATTAGTGGAAAAGATATCAGTGACCTGATCTACTCTGATAATACTACAGTGGTACCTTAGTTCTCAAATGCTTCAAAACCCATTGAATTTGGTATTCAACGCATTTTGATATGAAAATGTTGTCCTGGTAGTTGTTGCTTCTTTGATACTGAACACACTGTGATAGGAAGAGGGAGTCAGCTGCAGAGAATGGAGAGGAAGTCAGCCATGCTGGGGAAGTCGCTGACATAGGAAAAGGAAGTCCTTCCCAGTCAAAACAAAGGGTAAGTCACGTGGTTTGGTATTTGTCATTTTTAGTACTCATTGTGTCTTCCGGAACCAATTAATAAGAGTACCAAGGTACCACGGTACTTCAACACCAGGAAATGCAACTGATCTGCACTGGCATGAAAGTCAAGGAACACAAAAATGAAACTAAGATTAAATATAAAGACCAAACTAATGATAACAAAGTATAGCCACCAGTCTTAGAATTGACAATGAAGATACAGAACTGATAGTAATAGCACTTAGACTTATATACCGCTTCATAGTGCTTTACAGCCCTCTCTAAACGATTTATAGAGTCATTGACCTTGGAAGGATGGAAGGCTGAGTCAACCTTGAGTCAGTCAGGATCAAACTGCTAGCAGTCGGCAGAGTTAGCCTGCAATATTCCATTCTAACTATTGTGCCACCATGGCTCCAAAGTGATGGATACTTTCTGCCATTTAGGATCAATTATCAATGTTAAGGAATTAGTAATCAGGAAATAAGACATATAATAGCACTTAGAAGAATAGCAAAAACCTTGGAAAAGATATTCAGATACTAGGCTATGTTTGTACTTTCTAAGATCAGAATTATGCAATTTTCCTGTGATACTCTATTCAAGTAAAAATTGGACTCTAAAATAGAACAGAGTGTTTACAATTTTGATTTTGGTGTGGCAGAAGATTCCTGAGAATACCATGGAATAAAATAAATGGATGATAAAACAAATCATTCCAGACTTCTCTGGAGGGAGGGAAATGTAGAAAAAAAGAGAAACAGACAATGAAAACTGCAAGGTGGATGAACTGAATTACAGTGCATCACTGGAAAACTTTAAGGACCAGATGGGGGTCAGATCATTCTGAAGAAAAACCATTTATATTGTTTCTAAAAATTGACAGGACTTCATGACACATAATCATCAAGCATCTTAAATCATTATAAGGCCTAAGACTACAGCAGGCATGTCAAACTCGCGATGTCACATGACATCATGTGACATATCGTGACTTTTTCCCCATTGCCAGCAATGGGGTGGGCGCCATTTTGGCGTGATGCATCCGGCCCGTGGGCCGGCAGTTTGACATGCCTGGACTAGAGCTGTGCCTGGCTATTATTCGTGTTGTAAATAATTTCTTCTATGTAACCTTTTAATATTTTTTGTAGAAAATGTAAATGATAAGAGCAGTGATGGCGAACCTTTTAGAGACCGAGTGCCCAAACCACAACCCAAACCCCACTTATTTATCGCAAAGTGCCAGGGCCGCATCAGCATTGTGGTGCCCTCAGGGGGGACATGGGGGCATGGCCCAATGGGTGGGTGTGGCCCAATGGGTGGGCATGGCTGCGGTTGTCACGGCATACTGGGTGGGCGTAGCTGGGGTGGGGATGGCCACTTCGATGTTGTTCATGGGGGATGCCTCTGGGGGCCGGACAGGGTTGGGGGAGATCCAGGGGTCTCTGGTGGGTGGGGCAGTGGGCAGGAGGCCCAGCATAGATGGGGGGAGGCATGCAATCCTAGCTGGGACTGGGGGGCCATGGTGCCGATGGGGATCCGGCTTTCCCTGCTTGGGGTGGCCTTTGTCTTGCTGGGTGTGGGCATGCACTACCACCTCTACTCGAGCTTGCTAGCTGACCGCTTTGCTTCCTTTGTGCTGGGTGGGGCGGCCTAATGGACCTGCGCTAGCTGTTGGCAGCAGTGGCATGCGTGCCCACAGAGGGGGCTCTGAGTGCCGCCTCTGGCACGCGTGCCATAGGTTCGCCACCACTGTGCTAGAGGATCATATTATCCAAAGATACCACAGTAGAAAAAAAACCACAGTGTACTACAAAATTAAGATTTGCTATTATACTTTAAATAAATATGAACTAAGGACACTTTTTTTGTAAGAACTTTCCCCATTTCCATCAATTTTTTTTTATTTTGTGGTTTGCATACATTATTCCAAAACCAAAATAAGGAATGTTAAATACATTGGCTTATAACTTCCACTGCTAAGCCAGACAGTTGAGTGAGTTTTGCCCTGTTTTACTACCTTTCTTGCCACAGTTGATAAGTGAATCACTATAGTTGTTAAATTAGTAACAAAGTTGTTAAGTGAATCTGGCTTGCCCACTGATTTTGCTTATCAGAAGGTTACAAAAGGTGATCACATGACCCCGGGACATTGCAACTGTCATAATACATGCCAGTTGCTAAGCATCCCAATTTTAATCATGTGATCACAGAGATGCTGCAATGACTGTAAACAGTGCTTTTTTTGTAAAAAACAAAAAAGGTGCCGGAACTCACACATGTCATACAACCCACTTTGCCTACCCTACAAGGTTCCATCCCAAAAAGGTGCCGGAACTCCGTTCTGAGCGTTCTATGAGAAAAAAAGCCCTGACTGTAAATGTGAAAAATAGTCGTAAGTCACTTTTCCCAATGCCATTATAACTTCAAACACTCACTATATAAATGGTTGTAAGTTAAGCACTGCCTATACTCAGGGATTATAAGGTATTATAAAACATGGGTTCCTGGGATGGTAAAAACAAACAGAAAAATCTATTACAGAATAATTATAGCAATACAGAGAAGAAATGCAATCTTTTTGATGTATTTAGCAGCAATGAGTAACATTTTTTTTCTTCAAAATATTTAGTTCATCTCTATATTATCTATGAACAAACATTTGATAGAAAATAGTACAAAAGCTAAAAAATAACAATATAGTATAAACCTGCATTTTACCCACATTAGCACAGCCTAAAGCAATTTATCAGCACTTTTATCTAGCAGATGAACAGTGATGCACTCATCTATAATATTTTGCTTCATTCTCTAAATTAAATTTGGTCAATCCTATCTAGAAGCTGAAAACAGCTATTTTATCATTTAATGAATACAGCAGTCTGACCACTAGATGGTGCTAAGGAAATATAAACTTTTTAATGGCTTAACATATGTGCTAACATTTATAGATTAATGAGAAATATAAAGTCACAAAGAAACCCACCCATAATCCAAACACCTATAAACTAGACCATGAAAGAATGAAAAGCCACCTTTTATTTGAAATCTATGAGCTGTGTCAGAACACGGAAGAAATCTGACATTTTTCACTAGGGTGAATTGAGACCACAGACAGAACTTATTTTTGCACCTGATAAAAAGGAGGGTAAGTATTTGCTTTTCTGCTAAAGTACACTAAGTGTCATTATAAAAGAATGTTCCTGTGTGAGTTTCATTCTTGATCTTTTCTCTTTACTTTAAAACAATGCATTTTAACCCAAGTTGCTATAGTAACAAATGCATAGTATCAGTCAACACATAACTTTGGCAGTGTAAATAGAATTGCTGGGTTGGGTGGATGGTGGAATCCAGGGCTGACAACATGCAGTCTACAACATCATTCACAAAAATAAAAGTTTTCTTTGGAGTTTTGCTATGCATATAAACATAATAAAATATGGCAGAGCAAAAGTGCATCCAAGTAAAGTAAATAGGTTGCAACTATTTGATAGTCTCCTTACATTAAATATAGCCATTATGTTAAGATACAGAAAATAAATATATCGAAATAAAAAATAGAGTCCTGTGGCTCTTAAAAAATAGTTTTAAACTAAACTTTGTTAAACTATCCATGGTACTCTAAGATGTATCCATGTAAAAAGTACTTTTTTAAAAAAGTAAGAGAATATAAAATACTTTAGAATTAAAAGAAAAAAGCTTAATACTTCTTTAAAAGACCCAAATATGACATCATTAATGTGACTTTTCAAAAGGTCCAGTAATATATCACACATATCTCACATGTGAATCTATCTATCATCTATCATCTATCATCTATCTATCTATCTATCTATCTATCTATCTATCTATCTATCTATCTATCTATCTATCTATCTATCTATCTATCTATCTATCTATCTATCTATCTATCTATCTATCTATCTATCTATCTAATCTCTATCTATCTATCTATCTATCATCTATCCTCTAAGTCAACATCAAGTAAAACAACATATCAGTGATGCTGGACTCCATAATTCCCCAAGCAACAATCTAGCATTTTAACATCAATGGTATCAGGTCATATGCAAATCATATAATATATACAAATGTTAACTGCAACTATACATAGTTTACTGAATAACTCTCCAGATCATTTAAGATATACCCAATGAAGACATTATAATCATCCCCAGATAAAAATGCCTTCTGAAAAACGTCAGGTTGAGAGAAGCTGTTGTAGGTGCTACTCTTTGAAAATGTATGCCATAAAATGTTAAGCGACGGAAGTACAATATATTACATTAGGAGTCTTTTTTATTCTTAACACAACTAACCTGAATTTAACACAACTAACCTGAATTAAGTATGAAAAAGAAAAATATTACATTATGCTGTTAAAAGCCCACAATTCACAGGAATCTATTATTTTAACATAATTTACAGAAAAAGTATAAATAGCCCATCACAGTTGTGCCCCACTCCTACACAAACAAACATTTGTTATTTTGTTTCATTACTGAGTGAGAAAAATGTTGCAATATTATTGTGAAGACATAACCTAAGGAAAGTGGATCAGTTGCATAATGATTTAACATGTTTACTTGGAACCTTACAATCTTTTAAAGTTAATATTATTAAACAACATCTGCCTATCCCAGGTTCTTGGGAAGAACTGGACAAAACGTGATCTAGGTTTATACCTTCTGACTTCTACTGGTGGCTATTTATCAATGTACCTGTCTCTAGATGTGCTGTGGCTACTTCTAAGAATTCTTATCTATGGATATTATGAGTATTCAACAATTTTATTTCCCCCCCTTACCTTTACAGGCAGCTGAACTGTAACCCTGTATAAAGAAACAGGCTTATTTAGAGAGCTTAGCTGGCTGCTTGCCCAGCTATGGACTGTGGAGGAAACCTAAAAATGGTCATCTCTTAGAGCCACCCATTAGTCACCTTATATTGAGCTGGCTTTCTTGCTGGCTGGCATTGTAGTATTTTCAGAGATGAACTGGTTGCTGCATCCTGAATTATTGCAGAGACTCATAGTTTTTCACTGGGAAAGGAAAGCTGGCTGCTGGAATTTCTGGAGAAGTTGTCTTCTCAGCTTTTGGCTGCTGGGCACTTGATTTCTGTACCGCTTTCCCCATGCCACCGATCTCCTACTACACAATGCACCAAGTTGTTTTTGCCATGGTGTTTCCAGCTCTTTCACTTGTAACCTTCTTTTTTCTTGCTCTTCCACATGACTGCAATCTCCCCCTCTCAACATGTCCCCCTCACAGAAGCCCTGAAGGTAACATCCTCTTACAGTTGGAAACTAGATTTCTCACACTGCCTTAAAATCTGATGGGGGTGGGTGGGAGGAGAGGGAAAAAGGAAGTATTTTCATGTCTCTCCGCCTTTATTTAAAATTTTGATATTTACTAAAAAAAAAAAAAAAACCAGCAAGCTCTAGGGCAACTTTCCTTCCTTTTTCCTTGCCTGCTGATTTGCCTTCCTGCGTGCAATTTTTTTCACCAATCATTCTATGAAGTGCTGATGACAGGACAGGGAACATTTTTACATAGCTTGTATACCTACTCGATCAAATGATCTTTCTTAAAAATACAAATTTTGGCCCAAAACACATTTCTTAACTTTACGGTAGTTTTTAGCATTGTTATATTACATTTCAAACTCTACAGAACAATAATTCAGTATAGACAACAGCTATCTGGATCAGTTTTTATACATGTGCTCCAATACTTTAGACGTTTAATATTAAATATTATTTAAATAGTTTCATGGCAGCAACATATTCTCTTGAGGCCAAATTAAGGTAAATAAACTAATATAGTTGTCTGGACCTAATATAGCATTACAGTGACTACTTTGAAAAGCTTTTATTGTAAAAGTCACCATCTATAATGCATATCATACCTCATTCAAGTTGTGTTTGCATGTGTGTCTAAGAATGTGTGTGAGAGAGAGACATACAGAAGTGGCATTTGCTAAAAGGAGCTGTGTAAAATTATGACTTGTCTAATAAAAGCTTTCAAAATGTATTTGAATAAAAAAAATCAAAACATTTACATCTTAGGGTTTCTTAAAAAAATCTTTTAAACATATCAATACTATTTCATTTGTGGATATTAACCAAGCCAGAAACTATTTCTTCTTCTGAGGCATAAGTAGTTTGCTATTTTTAGCTGAAAATTGTATATTTTTCTTTTTTAATTGTAATCTCTTCTTCCTATTGAATTATGAGTACCTTGCATATGAACAGTCATATTAAAAATAAATTAACCAATGTTTTTGCACATTAACTTATCTAAAACATCTACTTATTAATAGTGCAACATTACTATTGTTTTAATCAGAATGTTCACATACATATGTTCACATTCTTCAGAACTAATTAAGCTGAGGAAAAGGCTGTCTTGCTTACTTGTTATAAATATTTTATTGCTCAGTACAGATACTGCTGTGAACAGAAACAGGAAATCTTTCTCTTATTTTCCCATCTGAAAACCCAGGAACTCTGCATACAGATATATATCTACATATATACACTTGGTGTATGTATCTGGTTATCTACAGTATATGGGAAAAAGTAATTCTTGAAAGAATAATATGGCATCCTGCTCTGGAATAGATGAAAGATTATACGAATGTGTGAAAATGTCTTTTGTGTATGTGACAGGAGAAATGTGCACATCTTGATTGTTACAGGTTTTTTTCAGCATATCCAAATCAGTGGGCTCCAGAACTCAAGAGAGCCAAAACAATCACACAGGCCCTTGGGCAACACACACATACACAAAAACTTGTCCATCTTCAAAACATGTTTTCTGTCCTTAAAAATCTTCCTATCCCTGAACCCATTTTCTCCACAAATCCAACCCCCCCCAAAAAACCCACAAAAATCCCTGCATCATTGTTCGAGGTAGTTATCACAATGATATAGTTTATCTTCTCTTAAGCTCTTGGGGGAGAAAGATATAGATGCTATATTGAGCACATTCCCAGCTACAAGTTGTATAACATTTAATCAAATATCTGGTTATGTACAACTGAGGAATCCCAGTACAGGTTAAAACATCTAGTATAATCCTCATGAGTAAAGAGAAAGGTACACATTTGTACCTGCCTTAGTTATGAGAAGATCCTGGTATTAATTGAATGGCTATCTTTTCAGCAGTTGCATAGCCTTCTCGCTTTTGACATTTCAATTAAATTCCAAGTGATTTATATAGAAAGATACTGTAACTAAGTATACAATGATCGAGTGATATATAACAGGAAAAAAAATTCAACAATCACCTTTTCCTTGTAAAATAATAAACTTTAATGAACATAACCAGCTACCACAACAACATTAATACACATTTCAACCTTTACAAGAATTATGGAGAATAGCAGAAGAAATATTTTTTACACAACAGAAACGTTTGGCCAACTTTTGGAACATACTACTGAATAAGATTAACTTCTCACAGAAATTTGTGATTTTATGTGGACCAAGCAATTCTTTAGATGGACCAAGCAATACTACACCAAAGAGCCAGTTTGGTATGATGCTTAAGGCATCAAGCACCATGAGTTCTAGAAAGGACAGATTGTCACGGAGAAAATCTATCTACATAGTTGTTAAGAGCTGACACCAACTGGATGGCACATAATCAGTCAAGAGGAAATTTCCAGCCATACCTCTTTGCATAGTATAATGAGTTATTTATTCTTGCCCTAAGTGAAAAAAAATGATGACTTTTTATTTAATAAAGATCAAGGTTACCAACTTTTGCAGAGGAGGGTTATAAACTTGATAAAAATATGCTTTCATAACAATAGGGTATAATGTTAAATTATCCTGGAAACAGTGTCAATAATATAAAACGTATGGTGTATCTTTTAAGAGGTATAAGATGGAAACATAGTTTTTTAATTTTTATAATTTTTTTAATCTAATTTATATAGCCTCCTATCTCACCAGAAGTGTAGGATACAAGAACAGGATACAAAAATCAAATAAATCAAATAATTATAAAAATATAGACAATAATTACTAACAATTTTAAAAATCATTAAAATTAGAATATACAAACCACAGACTCAGAGGGGTATAGCAATTACATATTAACCACAATTGAAGAGTCATTTTTAAAATGTACCTATGACCTTCCTGGTGACATAACCATGTTTTGAGGGTCTTCCTGAAAATTAACAGGGATAGAACCTAACCTAATTTCAGGTGGAAAATGTACCATAAGGCAGATACCACAGCACAGAAGGTCTGGGGCCCATCAATCTAGGTTCCTTACAGATGGAACCCATAGTATGCCCTCTCTGCCAGAACTAATGGGATGGGCTGATGTAATCAAGAGAGTCCCTCAAATAACAGCAATAGCAATAGCAGTAGTACTTTGACTTATATACCACTTAATACTGCTTTACAACACTGTCTAAGTGGTTTACAGAATCAGCATATTACTTCCAACATTTTACTGACCTCGGAAGGATGGAAGGCTGAGTCAATGTTGAGCCACTCAGGATCAATCTCTTGGCATTGGGCAGAGTTAGCCTGCAATAATGCATTCTAACCACTGTGCCACCATGGCTCAGATAACTTTGTCCCATGCCGTGAGGGGTTTTAAAAGTTAAAACCACCATCTTGAATTGGACCTGGAAACAAACTGCTCTACCAAATGACTCCTAATTTCCTTGTTTAGATGAAACATTGCATGCACTGATGTCAAAGAAAGCACATCTACATATTTATTTATTTTTCATAATTATAGAGATCCAGGATGGCACAGTGATTAAGAAGCTGGAATGAATGGTGAGACCCTGGTTATGAAATCAGGTAAGTGACCATGAGACAGGCACTCTCTCTCAACACTCATCTATGTCAGTTTTGCAATAAGGTGGTTGATTAAAAAAAATGACTTTTTGGGTGTAAACCACAAGATGTTAAGATACAGGAAAACATATTTGGTACAATAGATTCCAGTACTTATCAACAAGAGGCAGAATCAGGCCGATCATGCCCAGGCTCAAAACTATATAAGTAGATTTTAGTGCATATGGTTATGTACATTTTACTTACTGGGAAAGAAAAAATGGAAGAAGTGACTGGGAAGTGTGTGTGTGTAAAGTAATAAGAGGAGGAGAAGACATCCCAGAAGAAAGCGAAGACAAACAATTTCTAATACCTTTGCTAAGAAAAGTTCATGGATGTGTCCATGTCATCAGCAGGAGGTAAAGTGAGCTTGCCTTTTTATCATAAACATCATAAGTGAATTTTGCATGACAATTGCTCTTATTATTTCAGAACCCCTGCGGGCTTCTTCACATTACCAGCATAGAAATCAATTTGATTTGCTACTAGACTGCTGATGTTTCCAACCAATTACAATATCATTACTGTTAGGAAACTCTGTAAGAGAAAAAAGAATAGTTGCTGAAATGAAGTGTATGATTTTCTTAGAGTTGGAAAATGATAGCATTTTGGTCACCAGAGGCACAAAGCTTATTTTATTTCATTTTCTGCTATTATCAACCAATTATCAAACTGATGTGGCCTTTGTCAAGATGCAAGAGCCTCAAGCTGAATATTAAATTAGGAAGTAAAAGATGAAAATTAAAAATATCTAGAGAAATTAGAAAATTGCCTCAAGAGTAGAGGGCACTATGTAACTGCTTAAAAGAAATTTTTAAAATGTTATCAGGGACCAGGGGAAAAAAATAGAAGAAAGTAGAAATGTCTAATTTCATAGCATGCCAAACTGCTATGATGGCAGAAAGATATTGTTTCTGATTCTCTTCTACATTTACTTTTTCAGTAGAATCCAACATTTCTTCTACATTTAAAATCACTTATCTTAAAATAAGACATTTGTAGCACAACTATGTCATTGCTGAGAATTAAACTGTTTTGAAAAGGAGGCAGTAGCAGCAGGAAAATCACACACCTATTTTGGGACAGTGAATTTCTAGAAATATAACTAGATGCTTGCCATTGTACTGTTAATCTAAATGCAATAATTGAAACAAAGTCACCTCTGTATTTTTCTTTTACTGCTTTAAACTGCTAAGTCTTTTTGAAATATCTGTCTTTTTGAAATCACACTTCCTTTGTTTAGGTTGGTCATAAAAATATATATTTTAAGTACAACCTGATTTCTAATTAATAACAGCCAAATTCTAGTTAATGTCATGATGGCAAAGCTGAATCAAAATAAATTAGACAGCTTTCATACCTAAGTGACCATCTCCTGGTTTCTAGTCCAGCACCTTAGCCACTCCACAAAACTGGCTTTGCAGTTTGTTGTTTCATGAATGTTATTATATTTTTAATCATATCATCACTAAGGATATTCAGAGGTGGAGGCAAGGCAAATGACAAAACACCCATTACAATGTCACAGCACAATCGCATGAGTTATGCACTTGTGGGCGTGCATCAGAACACAAGTATGAAAAGCCAAGGTTTGCATCCTGAAATCACAATGCACCACATTTCCTTGGTTCCACATCTTCTATCAGTTTGTACAGGAAATCTGGGACCCCTTTAAAACCAAAACTTACTCTAGTAAAGATAAATAAAGATAAATAACCTTTATTGTCATTTTTATATTGTGGGCACAATGGCACACATAAAAAATGAAATTTAGTTGCCCGCTCTCAAAGTGAAACATATACATGACACACACCTAAACATACTATGTACAACATATATATAGACCCACATCCCTACATATACATAGCAAATAAATATTAAATACTGTCCATCTTGAATATATAACGCAAGGAGGAAGTTTGAGAGTTCACAAGGTTAATGCTGTATGGAATGAAACTATGGCTGAATCTGGATGTTCTGCTACGGATACCACGAAGCCTCCTCCCAGAAGGTAACAAGGAAAACAGGTTGTGAAGAGGATGTGTAGTGTCCCAGAAAATCCAATTATTAGCTATAATGTACTTAAAACAATGAAAAGTCAGATACAAGTATTAAAAAAAACTTACTAATATTAATGAAATCTTGCCAAGCAAAATTGTCTCAAACTGTAATACAGAGAAAATTCAAATGCCACAAAGGCCATTAAAAAGAAAAGGAGGTTTTAGATCAATCTGATCTTTAAATTAATGAATCAGATACATTCTAAAAATGAATAGATTTGATTTATTCAAAGAATTCACTAGGTGTTTTGATGAATGGTAAATATAAATGTTTTCTGATACCTTCATTGTTAGGATGCAGTTATATTATCATTATAACAAAATAATCAAATCTTCTCAAAAAACTGGATTGTTTAAAAGGGGTCAAGTTGGATCAAATCTAATCTGCACTTATTCCGATAGATAGATAGATAGATAGATAGATAGATAGACAGACAGACAGACAGACAGACAGACAGACATAGACAGACCATAAGAATGGAAGAATTCCATCAAAGAGATATTTGCAGGTAGATGGTTCCTGCCATGAGCTTTGACAAAATACACAAAAGATATTATAATGCTTAATTAGAATCATCACCAGGTCTTAGCTGCTTAGAGACAAAACCTATCATTTCACTAAAAGTAAAATATTACAGGTAAAAG
This sequence comes from Azemiops feae, assembly GCA_023970755.1. Lineage (NCBI taxonomy): Eukaryota > Metazoa > Chordata > Lepidosauria > Squamata > Viperidae > Azemiops > Azemiops feae. The sequence goes on from JALGBA010000376.1 coordinate 293,261, forward strand.
AAAAAGAAAGGGACTGGTTTTAAAGTACAATGCTGCGAGTCAGATTTGAATCCTTTTGATTTATGCTAGACAAATTACCGGCTCTTCCTCTGAGTTCTTTTTTATAGTTAAGCAACTCCTCACTGATCTATGGAGCTGGCAAGGCAAGCATCTTGTTTCTTGAATGGCAATGAGCTGAAATATACATTATAAGGAAGAAAAATCAACCTTCTAACTGTTATTACTGTAAACCAAAAGGGTTAGGGTCAAAAGTAACAAAAAGCAAAAAGCCTGGGTCAAAAGCAACAAAAACAATAACCAAGATAATACAGTCTGCAATTTTGCCTGATACATTAGATATTAAGCTTGAATCATTTTTTAAAAATCCTTTATTTTCAAAAGTGTGTGGGTAGTGGGTGGACATTGCTAAGGAAGGCCAAGAGAAAAAAGTTGGATCACCCATTTTTTCTAGTCCTAGGCATGCAGAATGATGATGACAGAATGTTAGGGGATATATTAAATTAAACAGTACTTTAGAAAATATTGTGGATGTTTGGCAACAGTAGAACGTTGTAAACCATCAGCTTCAAGTGCCATATGGAAAGGAATTATCTAGTTGGACTAGCAGCAATGCCTACAGCTTACTTATGTTAATGAAGTACAATGGTGCTGGGACTGTTTTCCCCCCTTTTGCTTCAATCTTCTGAGGACTGAGGTAGCAGCATGACATACACATAACAGGTCTTTAATTTTCAGATACACTAACTAAAATGCTAACAAGGCTATGTACATGACCTGAAAAGTATGCTTAATTTGATTGAACTGACTTAATCTCAAGATAAATTGATGACTACCGTCCCACCAGCAAATGGCCAACTTTTAAATAGATTTAACAGGTGGCAAAACCTGATAGATTTCAGAAGCACAAGGATCAGTGGTGATTACTACTAACAGAACAACAGTAGATTTCACTGAGCAACTGACAACTTAGAATGAAGTAGTGACAAACCATTACCATACTATTGCAATAAAATGATATAGAGGTCCTAGGAATTACTACAAGATAAGTTCAACTCAGATTCTATTAAATTGCTAAGGATATAAGCATACCTACTTATGTCTTAAAATACTCCTTCATATCATGGTATAATGAAGCTGTATTTCATTTCAATAATAACACTATGGTGCCCTCATTAACACAGCTTTTACTATCCATATTGACACGTGATGCCCCTTTGAAGATTTCAGAATAGATCAGCTGCAATAAATGCACATCTATAGCTTGAATTTCATTGCTTTTACAAAAATATGATACCATTCATTTATTCCTGTATTATAAAGTATTAAACGATATTAAAGTCTAATTGCCAGAGTAAATGAAGAGTGTACATCTTGTGAAGTATTATCTTAGTTCATTTACCAAGCAATTTTTTTCAATCTGATAATTTATAACAGAAGTACCAGACAGTAGAAAAGATAAGTAGGTGCCAAATTATATAGGTGTCATGCAGAATTTTTTAAAAAGCGGAGATGCTAGAGAGTCATTCACTAGGAAGGAGTTGCTGATATATTGGTGAATTGTATACTGCTCCTTCACCCTGGGAAATAACTCATGATATCCCAGCACTAAATGTATTTACAGGAATATATTGAACTAGAGTCATCAGACATCTTTATGTGTCTGAGAAGTGGGTTTCTAGAGGGCAGAAGGAAACAGCTTCTTTATTCAATAAGTAACATCCAAATCAGGAGAAACAATTAAGGTATCATGTTGCCAGTCATCTCCGAATAACAATGTATTTCAGGATCGTTATCTTTTTATTGACTTTACTATAATTCATTTATTTACTTCATTTGTCACTTTGGGATTCCACCTCAATCCAAAGTCTCTTCTGTGATATGCAAAATTAATCAAAACATCAATAGAACAAGAAACATAAAATATTTTAAATCTACATTATAAAATCATGACGTAATAAATGACAAAGAAAATTCAAAATCAAACAAAAATGAAACTGAAGATGAAAGTACAAAGAATAGAAGAACAGATCTGCATTTGAAATCTCATTCCATAAACATCTTTGATTCGTTATTTTCACAGTATTCAGTTGCATGTTTGATGCAACTGGATTCTTCGAATCGTGTGTTACATTTCTGAACATTCCTCCTAAAGGCTTCACTAACAAGATTAGATTGTACAAGATTAAAATGCACCCATTCATTTTATGCCTTTGTAAGGAGATATAAATACAGAATAAGACATATAAATGTTTGATGTCTAAAGGGACATGTATTGTCCCATATATTTTCTTTCTCAGTTATGGGAAATGTTGTGCTTATTGATAACCAGATATTGTTTATCTTTAGGCAAATCCTGAATCTGAGTTTTGAGTTGAAATGAAACATCTGTTCTAAATTGTGTTAATTTTTCAAGGGCCTACAAGAAGTGCTACCAAGCATGCATGTCAAGACATTACTGATCATTTTAAGAGAGCCACTACATCTTCTTAGAAAATATATATTATCAATTGTCATGTAATATAGCTGAGACATTCTACAAAGCTCAATACTCCGATTTACCTAAATATCCCATAGCATTTTTGTATAGACAATATACAATAAAAGTAATTTCATGATTAAGGAAAAACACTGTTTTTAATACTAAGACTGAAAGCCTAATTTTAATTTACTGTTGTCCTCATAGTTTCACCTATTTGGTATTTAAATTCATCATAACTTACATAAGATTCATTTTATAATACCTGTCTACGCTTATAAACAAAGATATTTTAAGAATACTTTATTTACAAAATTTCAATGTAGACAGAATAATGAATGTTCTTTAGCAAAATGAAACCTCTTAGTTAAGTCTGTAGTCATGAAAGATGTTATGTATAATTGAGAATATATAGAAAATTGTATAATCCAAACTTATTCATAAACTCATCTTTGCAAAGGTTATTGCTAATTATGTTTATATTACAGGAGTTTAGGTATTTACAAGTATTAGGTATACAACAGTATATAGGACACATATAGGTAGTCCTCAATTTATAATCACAATTGGGACTGGAATTTCCATCACTAATTTATGTGGTTGCAAGATGAAATGTCACATGACCACATTGCTTAGCAACTGCGATCCTGGGACTATCTATTGCCATTGTTAAATAAGAATCATGGTTTGTTAAGCAAGTACCCACCCCAATGCAAGCCGTTCCAGGCTTGGTCCTTCTCAACCCTGAGCTTCAGTAAGGTAAGGGACTGCCTCCCTCACCTGCCAATTCCCCCCTCATCTCTGCCTTTTTGGCCACATTGACCCTGCCCTCAGTAATACCGTCAGGTAACCAAATCGAATCAGTTCTTCACATTGTAATATTATTCTGTTTATTACTCAATTCAAATGATAATATAATTAGTCCAAGAAAAAAACATTGTTACATATTTAAATGAAATAATTAATGGCATTTAACCAAATACATTACTATCTATAATACAGTGGTACCTACATATGGAATGTACTTTTTATATAAATATTATGAATAGAAATGGAAAAACTTGGAAAATATTGCTAGAAATGGTGCTTGTTGATTTAGATTTGAAGATAGTAAAATTCAGTGCAACTTTATTGAGCATAAAGAAAATGCTGCAAATACAATATATTGACACACAATTAGAATTCAAAATAATAACTCTTTTTTATTTTGATCGTGAATGTATCTTGACAAATTTTATTATTTAGATGGAGCTATAGTAAATGGCATCATGTTGGCTTCCCTAATTTATAATCTGAAACACAGTTGGGGGAATGGGAAGCTCTCTGCATGTTGCTGAATTACAATCCCAAGAGACCTAAGCAACATGGTTATGTTGAAAGTTATTCTTCTGTGACTAGAGGACCATAAATTCCCCAAGTTGGTCTTAATTATTTATTAGTAACATTCAGAAGCAGTAAATTCAACTTTGGCAATTCTAATGTAGGGAGGAAATGGAACAGAAGATGAAATTACAATGAAATGTTGATATAATAAAAAAGTAACATAATGATGCATGTGATGAACAAGCAACATGATGTTGGAGAAGGCAATGAAAATTAAAATATTCCATGCAAAACAATACTACGTTCTATCCTCTATTACAGTCATGTATTTTTATTGCATAATGAAAGAAGCTATATTACAGAATTTCAAACTGAGATCCATTGCACAATAGAAGTTTCTTGCTGAAGTACCCCCCCAAAAAGTACTGAAGTACTTTTGAGCAGGACAGGAAAGGGGTAGAAAAAGAAGTACCCATTTTAATCTGTATGAGATACTGCCAGCCCCCCCCCAAAAGTGGGGGGAAATCTAATAAATAAAAATTACTCAGCTCTTGATGATTTAATAGACACATTAACACAGCATTATTAACATCAATAGCAATTGCTTGTATTGTTGAATGCTGGGACTTCCCCCCCCCCACTTCTTAGTTTAGCTCACAATCCTGAGATTTTGTACTAGTCTTTTCCCTAAATGGTCCCTATACTCACAAGCTCTGCCCCTTCTTTGCTTTTCAATTTTATTTAAAGCTTTGTAGCTTGGGCAAAGTTATTTGGGTTGAGCAATTAATAAAACTATTGGATAGTTAGATGGCCATCAATGATGAAATAAATATTCTGATTTTAAGCATCTGACAAGGCCGTTCTGTATCTAATTTACTGCCGGTGGAATTTACTCAAAAAAAGTTTCAATAAGTATGTTGCACCCTAAATGATGTCACTCTCATTTTAGTATAATCTGAACCTTATCTGGAACACCAAAGTTTATAAAGCTATTTTTTGAAGTCTTAGTCTAGGCTACTATGACATTATCTTAAAACCTTTTGCACAATTTATTATGTAATAAAAAAAATCTGAATTTGGGAATACTGGACTTTATGACCAGTAAAGAGAGTGTTTATGACACTTCTTGTGCTATTTATTTATTTTTTAATCAAAGACTCAGACATGTAAAACAGATGCAGTTTATAAGCTTTATTATTCACTTTCTAAAATGAAAAGTCTAATCATTCACACACCATGTATAGCTGGTAAAATTCTAGCTGGCCAGGTTAAGTGTGTGTTCCAAAGGAATTAAGGTGAGATGTCCAGTGTGCGTGAACCTCATTCAACACTGATTACTCCAAATGACTATAGTTTCAATACACTTTTATAATGACCAACAAGACTTGACTTGAGCACGCTTCACACCTCTTGCTACCTTTCCACTGGACTGCTGTCACCTTCTCCAATTTATGGGAGAACCATCTTTCATTTTTTAAGAATATTACCTTGTTATGTCTTCTGAGTGATTACTCTCCACAACTGAAAAATTCCCAAATATATATTTTGGCTTTTATAACTTTCAGTGGGTTTTATATATTCTCTTTTTCCTACATCAATTCATAAATACATAACAAAAAGCTATTTCCTACTAGATTATATAATAACAACAAATCTCCCTATTCCTGGACCTTAGGAATGATTTGATATGTGGATAAAAATGTTAAATCCAGACTAAACATCTGGCATATCTGTTTTATTCTCCTATATATGAAAGCCATTGCAGTAAACAAAGCTCTGATCCAAGACATCATCCTAAAACACGATGCATAACAATATTAAACACCCCATGGAACTGGTAGTTCAATTAATATGTATAACATATGTTAATATTTTGAAATATTTGGATTTGGGGGAAGAGATTTTCAACTGAGTAACTCAAGAAGGGTTTGAAAGTGAGGAAATTCTTTACTCAAAGATCTTGTGCCCCCTTTGACAAAATAAAAGATATTTTTGTTGTAGATCAAGGTGAAATAGCTTTGCCATATTAATGCAAATAATCTTTCCGTGTTAAAGAGCTACTGAACTTGCAGAGTTAAAGATAAGTACTTTTAGGCACAAGAACTTTTCTATCATGATCATCTGATATATAAGTAATAGGTAAGTGGAAAACTAATTTAGTGCAATAATTCCTTTCCATAAGGTCTTGAAGCTTCAGTATCTACAGACTGATAGTGTTAAACTCCGCAGCATAATACAATTCACTTAGATAGATAGCCTTTGGCTACTATCCCAAAGTGTAGTGTTCAAAAGTAAGTAGATAATCCATCAGAGTAAGCACAGAAGCAATTTTGTTTCATTTCTTTTTCAGACCTATAAATCCAAGAAGAATATTGTATCTAGTGTTATTAAATTAGATGTGATTTTCCTACAATCATATTATTAGAATGAAATTTATACAATTAAACATAGTTCAGTAAGTATTTGACATTATAAAACAAACGAATATAAACACATTTAATTGTTGATCATGGTGTTTTTTAAAAATAATTTGTCTTAATTTAATCAATGTTATTTTTGTAAAAAATATCAAGAGTTTTCACAATAAAAAAGCATATAAATTTACAGAACAAAATCAGAAAACATTTCATCAGAAAACATCTCAGTCTCCCTATGATACTGATAATTTCAATGATTTCCAATTTCTAGTTTTCTTCAGCTTTGGCCACCATTGTGTGACTACAGAAAATTAGTAGTTTGATTAAACTTTTCATCAAGGAAGAAAAGAATGTGGGAACTGAGGAAAGAATAAACATAGTTAATCCAATGTGGCTGAATGATTCATCAAGTGATACATCAAGTGAAGCTAAGAGATTAATTATTTACGTAACATACATTTATTTATTTATTTATTGTATGGCATATCATACATGGACTAGCAATATTCACTAGCAATATAAATTAGTGTTTCATAATGTAACCCTTTTTGCATATTTTTCTATACATTTCTCCTTAGATACATTTTATATATATTTTTCTCTAATCATTTTTTTGCATTTATTTTTGGAATTGTCTGCAAAGTTCAAAAATATGAGAAACCTGAAATACAATTGCGTTCTGGTTCACAAATTGGAAATAATTAACTATGCAAATCTAATTAAGTTTAAATTAAATGGAAATAAAGTAAAATTCACTTTCTTTCATATTAATATGCAAAAAGAAACTCATCTATTGACTTCAACAATTAATGAAGAAATGATTTAACATCAAATTTATCAACATCTGTATATATCAGCACCGTCTCTATCACTCTTATTCCCACTGTGCATTCCTGGCTTCTCTTCCTGAATTTTGCTATCCAAAGGTTTATTGCCTTGCTTATCTCTTTTTCTAATTGAAAAAAATAAAATAAAAATCACTCTTAGATAGGTGACTTCTATTGCTCTAAGTTGCCATATTACCAATCTACTAGCTTCTGATAAATATTCTTTTGGTTAAAAGATATTTGCAAAATAAAGTTTCTTTCTCCCAGGAGAATCTAGGCAGCAGCACACAGACCACAGGAAACAGCACTGCAGGGAGATCATGCTGAATAAGAAAACAAATCTGAAAGTAACAGACAAAAAGGAGAGGAAAAATCAGAAATGGTATTTCTTTAAAAAAAACAGTTGTGGAGGAAGACTAAAAAGCATTAGGGGGAAGGGGAGAGAGAAGAAAATATGTTATCTCTAATGTAAAAAGAGATAAGATAGAGTTATTTTTGATATTTTGTGATATGCTCTGCCTTTCACAATAGTTAATTATTAATAGGATTCAGGATACTTTTTCAAATTTTCAAATGTGTTGCAACTATACATCTTCATGTCAGAAAGCCTTAGACTCATATGATATCTAACTAAAATATGGCTAGTATCCAGCATATCATTATTTGAAATCTCACTTACAGTTTATTGCTAATAAACCAATTAATGCACAAGTCACAAGAAGCCCTATATTTGCTTATTCCTATTTTGCTTTGAAGCACTTTAGAATACATAGCAACTAGCTTTTTGTGATCTGTGTTAATATACTATGGGTACAATTCCTCCAAGCAACTGTCCCCTCCTTCTAAATTTTTACTTCAGCTGTTTAGTCTATTTTGAGATATTCATTGGCAGAAATTATGGCTAAATCTTGCTACAATCCGATTCTCCAGTGGATAGTTGATTTTCTTTCTTTCTGCAGGAAAATTCATTTGCTCCTACATGGACCTAAAATAGCATTTAAAACAGGCTTCCGGTTTTGCGCAATAGCGCAGCAGCCGAGGGATTGCAGGGCTCCCACCCGACAGCAGATTTTTTTGTTAGGGAATCCTAAATGGGCCTAAAGTCGCCCCGGAGAGACGACAAAGAAGGAGGGGAGCCCCGCTGACTGCGGAGAGATGGCAGTCAATCCGGTCATTCGGGGAAAGCCCTCCAGAAACCAGCAGAAGAAAGGCTAACTTCACTCCAGAGTCTAGCCCAAGCTACAAGCAGCCAAAGCCACAAAGCAGTAATTTAAGCTTGATTGTAAACAACGTGTTTGGAACTGAGTAAGAATATCGATTCTCTTTCTTCTACTTGATAATTGATTTCCTGGGGGGGGGGGAAACCCAAGAAGCAAAAATCCTCCGAAAGTGAGAAAGAGGGGGACTCTTGCCCCACCCTCCCACAGAAGGAAGAGGTGAATTAAACTTTTATCAGGGACAGAAATATATTGAAATGAAATGAATAGAAGACTTAAATCTGGATAAGTTTGAAATTGGTGGTATTTGTTAAGATTTTCTTTTCAAAAGATTATTGATGAAAATAGAAGAAAGTAATTGCTTGTTTTGAAAGCGAACTGGTGCTGAAATCTAGTGGTGGATGAAAATATACAACTGTAGTTGCTCTAATACAGGAATTGGTAGAAAGCCCAGAAAAAGATAACTTGTTTTTGTGACCTTCAATGCCTTAACTAAACAGAGAACAGTTGCAATAAAGAAAACATTTTGGGCTATCTACAAGGTGAGAACTATAAACCTTAGTAAAAAAATGACCTTCCTGGATTATAAATACTTATTGAACTGTGACTCTAAAGCTGTTTGCAGAGAAAGGAAAACTTTGATTTTTGGCTATCATGGAACATCAGAGATCTGCAGAAAGAACATATCAAGAAAAAAAATACTTTCCAGGAGGACATGCTATGTTGAAACTAATTCAAACAACAATGATTTCAAACCACGAGGAAATTAAAAACTTTGAAAATATAAGTGAACACATCTTCAATTTAACCTTACAATAAAAAAAACTCTCAGAAAATAAAAATAGAGAGTGATCAGATAAAGCAGACAACTGAACATAAACCAGAGGAAAGAGATTTAAAGATGGAACCCAACAATGGAAGGAATTATGACTTAATCCAGGCGGAGAAAAACTTGCAGGAAATATCGGACATGGAAAAGATAACCTACACTTCAAGATTGCAAAATAAGCCTGAGGGCAAGAAAAAAGATTCGACAGAATGGATTATAGAGCTGTCAGGAGAACTACAAGAATTTGAGATGCAAAAAATGATAAGAGAAATTAAGAGAGAGAGAAAGGAAAAGATTTTCAATGAATACGAAGGGGCGAAACCCTCCCACAAAACATCTTACTGGATTTGTCTCTTGTACTTACTCCACATCTACAAGATTATGGGAAGACTTTTTGGTCCAGCGGAGTATACATATTAGGAAAGATACAGATTATTTGGCAAAAAAAAAGGCTAAAGTTAGAATTAAGAAATTAGATGATGGGATTTTTCAGATGGAATATCTAAAGATTAAACACTTGTTTGAATATGGTTAAAAAAATAGAAATTTCTGGATATAAATGTGTTCTAGTTTAAGAGGGATGGGCCCTCTAAGTAACATAGTATTTTTTTATGATATGAAAAATATAAAAATGTTGGGATGGTTTATGAGGGAAATGTTTTAGATACTTAAGTGCAATTGATTTTGAGAAAATCTCAATTGATAAAAATGTTCTGAATAGATTCAAAAGATTAGATGATTGGATTTATTAGATGGAATATTTAAAGATTAAAAATTTGTTTGAATATGGTTAAAAAGAATAGAAAAATTCGGGATATAAATGTATCTTAGCTTAAGAGGGACATGTTTCTCAAGTAGTATACTATTTCCTTCTTTTTTGTTGCTTTTTTTTAAGATCTGAGAAATGTAAAATTGTTGGGATGGCTTCTGTGAGGAAAAAGATGTAAATACTTAAGTGTAATTAACTGTGAGAAAACCTTAATTGGTAAGTATGTTTTGAACATTGTGGGAAAAACAAATCTAAATAAGAACTCTGAAAACAGGATCTATGACGAGGTAATTAAGATGATCAATTAGAAAAGAAGCTTTATATTGATGTGGTTGTTAAAAACTAGAAAAATGTTTATATTCCATTGTTATCTATCAAAATACTAAGAAATGTACTAATTCAAGGATGGTAAAAGAGAATATTATTGGAAGAAGAGAAAATCAAAGAAAGCTACTATGTGGATTATGGAATTATAGAAATTAACTGTTATTGTTTTAAAATATAAACCCAGACAGCACGCTGTTTACCAAATATTAAGGTGACTATGTTAAAAAAATCAATAAAATATATTTTTTTTAAAAGAAAAGAAAATAGCATTAAAAACTGAGGAGGACAGACATCAAAGCAAAACTAGTAAAGGCTAACTCAGTAGATGCCATTCCAGAGATAATTACCTGCATAAAGCAAAGATTAAAAGGTTTTTTTTTGTTTCTCACCATGATATTTCTATGAAGTACCTCTCAACTGAATGTTTGCTAAGACTGTAATCTTAACCTTCATGAAGCACCTGAAGCAATGATTGACTTCAGCTTCCAAAGGGAGAAATTACTACTGTAGCATGACTGAAGAAGGCCCTTTCAATCAATCCTACCTGTCAAAGCTTTCTTTGCAAGCTAACAGGAAGTACTGAGAAATACAGTTTAGAAAATGGAAAGTGTAAATTAATTAGCAATGTTCTTTAAACATTAAGGCTACAGCAAAAATTAGTCAAGGCGCAATGTTTTGAGTGTATATGATGAGATAAGGCATTGGAGTATACTTAATTTTAAAAAAACAGAAAGACTTCTTAGAATTCATATGAGACAGAGAGAAAGAGAGAGAGGGAAGGACTGAGGGAGGGAGAGAGAGAGAGGGAGGGAGAGGGCGTGATTAGGTTATTTACTTGAAAAACAGCCTTATACCGATCATAATTTAGGTTTATGTTTCATGATGAAAAATATTACAGCAAAAAATTCCAGTTTTTATTTTCTGTTGACTGCCTGTAAGCCACACTATTTAGTAATTGCAATTGCCCATTTATTCTAACTTACTACCTGTTGGTCTTAAGTAAAGTGAATACATATTCAAAATTATTCTTATGTCAAACAACAACAAAAACAGTTAATCATTTTTAGTTCCAATAAACTCTTGCAAATTTCAGGAAAAAAGAGACAAGATCAAAATAAAATGTTATGGAATAGAAATATTGTACATTTGTATATTCCAAAGACCGTAAGCAACATTATGGTTTCCAAATGTATTTAATAAAGAATCTGAGTATTACATATTCTACACAACAACAGTGATTGATTAAATTTATATGGCTGACCATGTCATCATCATGAATCCAGGCAAAAATAATGGTCCATCAGTATGCAAGTGTGTATCGTCATTAATGAGAACCAGTTAGTATAAGAAATGGAAACATGGTTCAGAAGAACATCTCAGGTGCTGGATAGGTCAACTAATCCATGGTTTAAATCTGTCTTGCTTTGTAAAAATCATGTTGCTTTAAACAACTTAGCTTCTGCTAGACTACAAGTTTCTCAGGATATTTGCAAGCTACATAATTACTAACTTTACATATGTATAATTTTTGCCATTAATTCCATGAAATTTATAAAATAGATCATAATTTCATTATAACTAATTACAACCACATTAAATTTATTGACCCAAATATGGCCACTTCATGTCACTTGCAACCTCAGTCATCCTTTGGACTCTACCAGCATCAGCAGACTCTACCTATTTAGTTTTCATGATATTGCGGCAAAACCCAAATTAGTTAAGTCAACTCATTCTACATCTGGACACCGATTCTTCCCCTCCCAAGCAGGACATTGTCACTGTAGACAATGGGCATTGTGATGCAGGTTTAGCATGACAGTACCTATGACATGAATGAACAGCAATGGCAATAATGCCAACCCTTAGTGCACAGCAACTTTCACAGGAAAACTGTCATAAAGGTCAGAATAAACAATGACTTGATGGCACATAATAATCAGTCAATATGAAAACAATTTTACTGTTTTAAAAATGTCCTTTCTTACTTTGTTGAAAAAAACATCAAAGTGGTTTTTTTGTGTGTAATCTCTAAACAAAGTAATTTTTTTATATCCGATCTGTTGTTTACTGAAAGTTTCTAGTGAAAATGCTGACAGAAAAATACTGCTAGGGTCAAAGAAGATAATCTCTAATGCTATACAGGAAATGGAGGAGTTCTCTGCCAAACTATTTAAAGATTCACTGTTCAACAAGCTACTTAGCATTGCTAAGGTAACTGACTGATTTGTTTTTCCCTGGTATCAGCAAATATTTTGCAGACACTAAGTGCAACAAATAGAGTGGATATGGTTATTACTAACTTGTAATTCTACAGCAAAATCAGGGTACTTTAAGATGACTACATTAAAAGTATCTATTTCCAAATTGTAATCCTAGTTCTTTGGTTTAATGCTTCATTCCTACTGTCTTAATTATGTGCACAAATTTAGAACATAAAAGATGCATAGTCAACTTCAAATTAGTCCACGTGTTTGTAGTATTTTAGATGCAATATATCTAGTGTGGAAAAATTTTCTAATATCCAAAGTTCTTGTAATCATTATTCTTATGAAAACACCCTAGAGTGCATATTTTTTTATTTATTTAGAATAATTTTGAGAATTTAACATAACAGAATACAATAGAATATATAATATAAGCTCAAACCAAATATTAAAAGCAAAATCACCTTTTTCCTAATCAAATATTCACCAAATACTTAACATTTCTGTTCATTCTTTAGGGAATTACCTCTTTCATTTCTCTGCCATACATTTATGTAATCTTACCTGAGTAAACTTTTATCAGTACACATATTCATTTAGAATATTGCTTAACTCTCCCCCAAACACATCTTCGCTTCTTCTATTATCTCAATTTACTAAAGTTAACATGTGACTAGCAACAATATTATTCCTACTTTCAGACACCCACAACAACCAAGATAGCACCAATTCATATGACATAAATACCATGATATAAATCATAAATTTTAGTTCTTCAATTAATCATAATTTCACTTATTTGCATGTATTCATCAATTTTATTCTATAAGATTAGACTACATTCATTCCTCCTTTCATTTTCAGACACAGTGTTGCTATTTTTCTTGTCTCCATCCATTTCTTAATAATTAATTAAGGCTTTCATATTAAGGTTCAGTAAAATAAAAAATGACAGACTAGCCTTAATCATACCTGTATCTCACGTAGCATTCCTAGTTCATAAGTACTGGTCAATTTGGGCACACTGTGATAAGTGGGCCATAATTACAGTCAATGCTGAGTTTAGCTGAAGGATGTTTGTGCTATTTCATGCAACATAGGACTTCTATCTAGAGATTGCAAGCCAACACATCCGTACCTTGTCCAATTAGAAAGTATTGAAATTGCCCTTCAACCATTTGCTAAAAGAATGTAAATGACCAGCTGTCTGCAAGGAGTATAAATCCTACCATTCTCCACCATCCAATCAGAAATAAGGAAGCTTCTTGGATGAGAAGCGAAACGTCTTCAAGAAAAACAAGTAAGTCCAGTTGCCCTGTGAAAAAAGCACCTTTGGGATAGTTCTACTTTATGAAATAGACATTGCACCCAAATATTCTTCCAAAGCATCAGACTTGCTTGAAATAATTTTCTTTATTTACCTGATGAAATAGGGATATGTATCCTGTGTAATAAAGTTTTGCAATAAAGAGTGAATTATATATTTTTTATGAAAAGTAGGTATTTTATTATCTCAGAATATTTCCTGCACAGTACATTTATTTCCTATTATCTGTATTTCCATATTTCTTTATGATCTTCAGATCAATTTCAGAGAGTATGGCTGAAATCAGAAAAATAAAATCTATGTAAATTATTTATGCATCATATAAGAATCAAATAATAATTATATTTCTTGTTATAACTACTTAATTAGTTAGGTCCAGAAAAAGATAAATTTAAAAAAAAACTTTCAGTGTAACTCTTGACCATTGTTTAATTCATTTGCATTGGACAAACCTGTCGTTCTGATAAAAGAGGAGGCAATTCAGCCATTTAAAAAGTCAAAGTCAAGTGAAGGTTGAAATGATATGCCTCCCTCTTTTCCCCCTCCATTTATAAGACTAATAAAATCAATCAGCATTATAAATTTTAACTCAAGTTTAATGTGCTAGATTAACTCAAGAAAAAGGAAAGGGCTTCACAGTTGATATAAGAACTTCATATGCCATATTTTCCAGTGGCTCTTTTCCTCCTCCACATTTTTTTTAATAATAATCAGATTATTCAGGAGATACATTTCACTATGGTCCTTGAAAAGAAAAAAGCCGTCTTAAAGCTGAAGCTGTGTTATGTAATGTTTAATATAAATTTTAAGAATTAAAAACAAATAACAATTTAAGAAGAAACTAAGTTTAAGTTAAGCTACCTTTGACCTATTACTTTCTTATTAAACCAAAAACACAGAATGACCAAGGCAGGCAGGCAGGCAGGCTGGATGGCTAACCAGTTGAATGAGTGAATGAATGGCTAACTAGCTAATTAAATATGGCTGGCTGGCTGGCTAACTAGCTAAATAAATAAATAAATAAGGCTGGCTGACTGGCTAACTAGCTAAATAAATAAATAAATAAGGCTGGTTGACTGGCTAGCTAAATAAATAAATAAATAAATAAATAAATAAATAAATAAATAAATAAATAAATAAATAAATAAATAAATAAATAAATAAATAAATGCTGGCTGGCTGGCTGGCTGGCTGGCTGGCTAACTAGATGAATGAATGAATGAATGAATGAATGAATGAATGAATAAATAAGGCTGGCTGGCTAACTGGTTAACTAGTTAACTAGCTAAATAAATAAATAAATAAATAAGGCTGGCTGACTGGCTGGCTACCCAAATAAATAAATAAATAAAAATGGCTGGCTGGCTGGCTAACTAGCTAAGTAACTAACTAAATACATAAATACATAAATAAATATGGCTGGCTAGTTGGCTGGCTAACTAGCACTAGCTAACTAGCTAAATAAATAAATAAGTAAGGCTGGCTGACTGGCTGGCTAACTAGCTAAATAAATAAATACATCTGGCTGGCTAACTAGCTAAATAAATGAATTAATAAATAAATAAATAAGGCTGGCTGGCTGGCTGATTAGCTAAATAAATAAATACATATGGCTGGCTGGCGAACTAGCTGAATGAATGAATGAATGAATGAATGAATGAATGAATGAATGAATGAATAAATGAATAAGGCTGGCTGGCTGGCTGGCTGGCTAACTAGCTAAATGAATGAATGAATGACTAGCTAAATAAATAAATATTGCTGGCTGGCTAGCTAACTAGCTAGCTAGCTAGCTAGCTAAATAAATAAACAAACAAACAAACAAATAAATAAGGCTGGCTGGCTCGCTGGCTGGCTGCCTGGCTGGCCGGCTGGCTAACTAGATAAATAAATAAATACATAAATAAATATGGCTGGCTGGCTAACTAGATGAATGAATGAATGAATGAATGAATAGTTGGCTGGCTGGTTAACTAACTAAATAAATAAATAAGGCTGGCTGGCTGGCTAGCTAAATAAATAAATAAATAAATAAATATAGCTGGCTGGCTGGCTAACTAGCTGAATGAATGAATGAATGAACGAATGGCTGGCTGGATAACCAGATAAATAAAATAAATAAACAAATAAAATAAAATAAATAAAATAAAATAAAATAAAATAAAATAAAATAAAATAAAATAAAATAAAATAAAATAAAATAAAATAAAATAAAATAAAATAAATAAAATAAAATAAAATAAAATAAAATAAAATAATAAAATAAAATAAAATAAAATAAATAAAATAAAATAAAATAATAAAATAAAATAATAAAATAAAATAAAATAAAATAAATTAAAATAAATAAAATAAATAAAATAAAATAAAATAAAATAAATAAATAAAATAAATAAAATAAAATAAAATAAAATAAAATAAATAAAATAATAAAATAAAATAAATAAAATAAAATAAATAAAATAAAATAAAATAAAATAAAATAAAATAAAATAAAATAAAAAAATAAAATAAAATAAAATAAAATAAAATAAAATAAAATAAAATAAAATAAAATAAAATAAAATAAAATAAAATAAAATAAAATAAAATAAATAGCTTTCTGGCTAAATAAATAAATCTGGCTGGCTGGCTAACTAGCTAAATAAGTAAGTAAGTTGTTGGACATTTTTCTTTCCTTGCTCCCTTCCTCCCTAGAATTCCTGCCAGTTTCCCCATTTGGTTGGCTTGTGGGAAGTTTGCAGCAGGAAGAAAGGCAGTGGGGAAGCCAGCAAGAAGTTGCAAGTCCAAGGCCAGCAGGCAAGTAACTGTTACCTCTGAAAGTTCAGCTGAATGTATCATTTTGTATGAGCTTTAAAATAATTCTATGGGTAAGAAATTGCTACACTGCACTAAGACTGATATGTGACTCACTGTGTAAGTCCTATTTTCTGATCTCAACTCAAAGTTATTCTGAATATGATGATCTCCAGTAGAGTTGATGGTTCGCCCCAGAGGTCATAGGTAGTTTTCCCCATAATTTTACTGGCTAGATATCCAGAAGAAGGGCAGATGATATATATCTCTCTGATGTATGTGGCATGGTGTAGCCACTTTCTGCTTATGTTCTTTGTGAGGAAAGAGCTGATACAGTGCCACATCATATAACACACAGCTGCTACTGTAGTAGTTGTCTAATCTTTATTTGAATTCCTGGAATGGCTTGCCTACATTTTCTGCAAGATACAACTTAATTGATACCTTCAAGAAATCTACCTATACTGAATGTTCACCACTACAAAGCAGAATTTATTATACATAAAAATATTTAGGCAAGAAAAAAGCTTGAAAATATCCTTTCAATTAAGTCAATGGGTGATCTTTCTTGCAATTTGTAATTATATAGCTATAATGATTTTTCTCCCTTGGAATAACTGGGCAATTACTGAGCTCTTGCAAAGAATGAACTCTACCTGGTATGTCTGATTGACTCATTGAATCATTTCCAATTCCCATTTCTACTCTAGAGTGCTGGTGAATTCATTCAAAATATCTGCATTTTATTGGTACATTAAGAGTTGTTTGAAAAATACAGTGCTCATTACAGTAAAAATAATTCTATTCAAAACTGTTTGAGGAGTAATTGCAAAAACTATCTGTGCATTATTGTTTTGATCTATGCTTAATTTGTGTGTCTCAAATTAATCATGTAAATTTTGCTCAATTAATATGAAAGCAGCTACACTAAGCATATTTATGACTAGATCCAATGCTATGTTGATGCCATACTCTGATTTATAAGACCTTGTGTAATTAAAACATTTGTGTCTATATGGCCATGTCCTCAAGGCCATGGTTTTTGTATTCACAGAATCCAATATTTCTAATTAACCACTTGGATTTTGTCTGGCTCAACTGGGAGCTGGAAATTAAAATATAACATTGATGTCAGAGAATATAAAAACAGAATGGATCCCGTAGGGTTTGACATCAAGTCCACATGCACATTAATTCATATACTTAGCAGGGTAAGAGTAGTTCATTTTCAATTTCAATTATCCTAATGATAAATAGCATTTTCCCCTTTGTTTTATACAACATTCCTTAAATGTAGAGTGCTACAACTCCTATAATCTCCTACCACTTGGCTTTATTTACAGCTTACAATTATCACTGGGAGATTTTTATAATGTTGTATTTTACACACTTGACCAAATGGTATTAACCCAAAGTACTGAATCTGTACTATAATAAATCTGTCCTTGTAGGGTTCTACAGCAATATTTATTCTTTCCCCTCTCTGTCAGTCCTTTGACTGTGAAAAAACAGATATGGAAGGGATTCCAGAATGCTCTTTACAGTTTGAAATAAAACAGAATAACAAAACACCGAAAGCCTGTTCTTTCTGTCCTATCTCCAAGTAAACAAAATCAAAGTAGGGTTGTTTTGAATTTCTTTCTCATGCTTTCCACTTTCTCAGGACTCTATAATCTTTTAGGAAAATTCCCCCCTAAGAGTTTGCTCATACTTCCCATTCCTGATACCAAGTCTTCAAACTCTCTCACACAAATATTGGGTATTATATTATGCTGTGCTATATTTGAAAATCTCTAGGAATAATTCTCAGCTAAAACAGCAGCAACCTAACAATATGCTCCTTTGTTAAAGCTATATGAGCATATTTTTGATAAAAAGCACAGGTATGCCACAATTTCACCTTTTCCTTTATTCCTTCAAACTTATTCATTTATTCAGGTTTCAGTTTCTCTTGTTCTTCTTTGCTGATTTCAATGGCACAAAAAGAACAATTTATTGCAGCGTACAGTCAAACTGAATCAAGGAAGCATACAGAATAAAATGTTTTAGAGATTAGTTATTAAAGAGTAACACATACCTCCCTGCAAGAAGAAACATGAAGATTCTGAGACTTTGGCACAATTATGCCTGATACAGCATTTTAGTAAAACATACTGTACGTTTTAGAGAGAAAATGCCAAATTTAAAAATTAAACTAAATGGGTTGATATTTGTCGATCTGTTTGTTAGCTTTTGAAATGTTCCCTTCCTTTAAAGGCTACCTAGTGTAAATAGATATTTGAAAGTATTTTAAAAACTATATAAAGTGAGTATGTAAATGCCTGTTTGGTGTAGGGCTTAAGGTACTGGCCAAAAAACAGGAGTAGGTGAGTTCTAGCCTCCCTTCAGCATAAAAGCCAGCTGGTGACTTTAGGTCTCTCTCTTTCTCTCTCTCTCCCACTTCACAAGATTATTATGGGGAAAATAGGAGGCAGGAGCATTAATCTACACAAACACACACACACACACCTTTTTCAGATGAAAGAAAAACATTCATGAAAAACAAGTGGAAACCAATTAACTGGTACTCAGTTCTGAGATTCAATAAAACCTTGTGGCGTATAGTGCAAGTGTTTTCCTGCTGAATTCATACTATGATATCATATGCAGAATATAGAAATATATTCATAAAATATGTCAAATAAAGTTTGAGTCTGAATCCTAACCTACCTTTTGGGTGATTTAGGCATTCTATCAACTATACATTGCTATTAATGAAGAAGCTTATTTAGAACAGGAGAAACAAAACCAATCCATAATTAAAAGTAACTACCTACTAATTAATTGTGCTTACAGAATAGCATAACATAAACAAACTAGCCCTCTTTCAGTAAATGTGAAACTAACTTAGCAAAACTCAAGATATTTGAAGTATTGATGGTTAACAATATGTGTAATATTCCTATTCCAAGTCCAAGTTCTATTTTTATGATTTGGAAACTCATTGAGTAACAGAAAGAATAAGCTAGGAATAAATGGTCAGAAGGACTTGCCTTAAGTTGAGTTTTTTAACAGATTCATAAGTGATATTTAGGATAGTTGAAATAAAAAGGGGCAATACAAACTCAAAAGTATGTTTCTCAAACTAAAGTTGTTTACTTACCTACTGTAGTTACATTTTTTACAGCTGCCTAATTCTGGTGGACCCTGGAATGTATATAACCTCCAAATCAATAAAAAATATTTAAAAATTTAAAGCAACACAGCCTGATTTAAAATAATCATAACAGTAACAAGAAACATAAATGACTTCCCAAAAAACATAAACATCTGCCCATAAATGGGAATTTAAATGCTAAATTCAACTTATTTAAACAAGCATGATACAACATAAACAGAGTCAATAGAGGCAAAAAGGGTCTGTAAATGGGAACAGCAATTTCCCTGTCATATTTGGATAGTATTTCAGGTTAAAGGGGGGGGGGGAGACTCTTCATTTTTCCAGCATCTATTTTCTTCATAGAAAAGAAGAGCAAATAGGATTTTTCACGTAAATGCTAGTTTTCTACTAAAAAAGAAGCATTTTAAATGGTGAACATTAGCTGTTAATACAATGATATGATTATCAAATGCTAGAACACTGTCAGTGAAAGCAAATTCAGTCAGGCTTCAATTTTCTCTGCAAAATAATGGTGCATTTCCCCCCTAATAGTCTTTTAGAAGCCTTTTTAATGCAAACACCAGCTCATTACTGTTTTGTTACTAGTTCCCCCAGCAATTACCATTGCTAAGAAAAGGGCATAATTTCATATATGTACTTGCAACAGGCTGTCTGAAAAGCGGTTTTTATAGTAACAATTATTTGGTGCCCTTACATAAAGATTCCTTTAAATGCACATCAAATGAAAATTAGCACAATTCTTTCCCAAAAAATGCAAAAAATTGCCTTTAAATTTTTTTTGCTAGGTTAACCTACAAAGAGTAGAAGACACTTTTTGTAAACAGATTGTTGTTTTTTAATCTAATCAATTTGCAGTTACATTCCGAAAACAATGTACTTAGAAGATTTTTCTTCAAAATACCCAGAATGTATTTTTGCAAAGAGAAAAAGCAAAAAGGAAGAAACGGGACAGTTATGCTGGTAAAATGCACAGCAAAAAGCTTCTAATAAGCTAAGCAATGCACTTATAATACTCTGTACAAAAAATATGTCTCACTAAGTAAAGTAGCAATTTTCAGTACCTCATGGATATGTCTCCCATTTCTTTATTCTCTAATGTTGATTTCCCAAAAATTGTTAAGACTTCAGTATCATTGGGTGGTTGGAGAATCACAGTGGCTGACATCCGATGCATATAAATGCTACCAGTGGCACAAGGTTGTATAACAAAGCACGTTCAATTACTTCCCAAATAAAACCCCTCTGACTATGTATTTAAGATACATGCCTTTTTTTCTTAAGTTTTCAAACAGGACTTTGAAGATCTGCCATCTTTCTCTAAGTGTAATGTACCTAAAATTCCCAGCAACCCTCACCACTGGCCATGTTTTCTATAGATGTTTGCTTCATTTGCTTGTGTCTATCTTTTCTCCTAAGGACCAAGGCAAAGCATACAGGTTTGTTTTGTACCAAGCACTGTTATTAAAAGGCATTATCTAGAGTCTAGACAGTCACAGTCTAGCTACAAATACCAATACTCTTAATAATCTGTCTTTTGAATACATAAAACTTACACTTTGGATTATGCTTGAAAACAAAAAAGAAATTAAGGCAACAACATTGTATCAGCCACTTCTTTTCACGATCATATTATGATTTGCACTGGCTATTTTTTAACTGCAATTTGAAATATTGATATTAACCTTGAAACCTTAAATGGCCTAAACCAGGGCTTTTCAACCGGTGGTACGTGTACCACTAGTGGTACGCGAGCACATGGCTGGTGGTACGCGTAGGACGGGTTGAAAAAAAATGTAAAAAAAAAATGTAAAACAAATATTAAAAAAAATATTTTTGAATTTTTTTTTTTAAAAGTGTAAAAGTGGAAGAGGTGAAGTGGCAGCAGTGCCGCAGAGGCCTGTGGCCAAGTCAGCTGGAACTGCACGTTGCCTGGGTCCTACTGAGAGCCCAGGATCAAAGCGCGCAGCTCCAGCTGATTGGCGGTGGCCTTGGGGGTGGCAGGCAGCCTCACGCAGTCTTCAGGGGAGATTCCGCCGGAGCTGCATGACGCATCCCCGCCCCCGCCCAGATGCCCTCACCTCCCCCAAGCGTTTTTTTACTCACCTGCTTTCAGCTGCACTCCCTTTCTCCTGTCCTTCTCTGCCTTCGCCTTGTGTTTGTGAGACCAAAAAAAAAAGTTCCATGAGACTTTCTAACTTCTCGCGAGAAGTTAGAAAGTCTCATGGAACTTTTTCTTTTTTACCCACAAGCACGTGGCGAAGGCAGAGAAGCAAAAGGAGAAAGGGCGTGCAGCTGAAAGCAGGTGAGTAAAAAAATGCTTGGGGGAGGCGAGGGCATCTGGGCAGGGGTGGGGGCGCCAATCTTACCCTGTATGGTGGCGGGAGGGTTAATGGCGGGCGCGGGGGGCCGAGGAGGAGCTGTGCAAAGCAGTCAGAGGGGAGGCCGGGCAGATTGTGGGTGCTGGCAAGCGAGCGAGAGGGCAAGGGCGCCAATCGGTTTGTGCTCAGAAACGCCGATTCCGCGCTCCTGCCCAGCTCACTTGCTCGCGTTTTGCCGGAAAACATGCCGCTTGCTAATTTAGCAGAAGCACGAATCAGCTGTAGCCCGCGCTGATCCTGGCGCTTCTGCTAAATTAGCAAGCAGCATGTTTTCCGGCGAAGCGCAAGCAAGCCCAGGATCGGGGCACGCAGCTACAGCTGAGTCGCGCTTCTGCAGAGCAGCCCAGAAGCGCGACTCAGCTGTAGCTGCTCTCCTGCCCAGCTCACTTGCTTGCGCTTTGCCGGAAAACATGCTGCTTGCTAATTTAGCAGAAGCGCGAATCAGCTGATCCTGGCGCTTCTGCTAAATTAGCAAGCAGCATGTTTTCTGGCGAAGCGCGAGCAAGCCCAGGATCGGGGCGCGCAGCTACAGCTGAGTCGCGCTTCTGCAGAGCAGCCCAGAAGCGCGACTCAGCTGTAGCTGCGCGCCCCGATCCTGGGCTTGCTCGTGCTTTGCCGGAAAACATGCCGCTTGCTAATTTAGCAGAAGCGTGAATCAGCTGTAGCCCGCGCTGATCCTGGCGCTTCTGCTAAATTAGCAAGCAGCATGTTTTCCGGCGAAGCGCGAGCAAGCCCAGGATCGGGGCACGCAGCTACAGCTGAGTCGCGCTTCTGCAGAGCAGCCCAGAAGCGCGACTCAGCTGTAGCTGCTCTCCTGCCCAGCTCACTTGCTTGCGCTTTGCCGGAAAACATGCCGCTTGCTAATTTAGCAGAAGCGCGAATCAGCTGATCCTGGCGCTTCTGCTAAATTAGCAAGCAGCATGTTTTCCGGCAAAGCGCGAGCAAGTCAGCTGGGCAGAGCTCTCCTCTGCCTCTGCGCGTGCACAGACAGATTTGGCATGTCGCCATGGCCACCGGCAGCACAGCCTGTCCCCCTCCAGCGAAGGAGAAGCGGCGTGAGGGCAGCCTCCTCCGGGCTCTTTTATGCCCTCCCTGCTCCTGTCTGGTGAAGGTCGGTCAGGACCCCTGCAAGTGAGCCAGATGGGCAGGGGCGCGAATCGGCGTGTGCTCAGGAATGGCGATTCCGCGCCCCTGCCCAGCTCGCTTGCTTTCCGCTTGCTTTCTATCTATCAACAGCTTTTGATGCCTTTCCGTGTCTTCTGAAGTTTGTTTCTCTGCTGCTTGGGACAATCTACTCCCTTGTTTGAATCTGCTTAATTGTAATTTCCTTGATTAGCTACAGTTTTCAAGCAGTTATAATCTCTCTTAACCTCGATCTATTTGATTTCTCCAGAGTTTCTTATTTCTTCCTGTCAGTTGTAATATGTTAAACATCAAGATCCTTGGCCCCCCAATTTTAATTACCTTACTTTTCATAGCAAATTTCTGCCAATTTGAATCAAAGGCACGGGTCCTTAGCACTCTCTGAGCTTTGTTGCAAAGAAACAAAAAAACCTCTAAGATCACTCCTCCCTATACTGACAGGGCAACCTTAACAGCAAACCCCATTCCCTACTAGCACTGCTGATGTTACCTAATTTGGGTAATGAAACATCTGCAAGAAAACAACCAAGCTCAGAGAGCACCAAGGATCCCTCATGTCAACCCTGAGCTATAAATACTCTCCTTTATCAGTTGAATCAAAGTGTTATTCTTTTCAATATTTCTCAACTTTACTGCACCCTTCTGAGTTGCATTGTCATTATCATCATCTTAACTTTATTGCAGTCATTAATCAGAACAAAAGAATTGGCATTCAAATACTCAGAATATCCAAAACTAAAGTGACAAATTCAGGATAGTTAAAAAAGTACTTTCAGACAAACATTTTGGCTAAAAAATAATATCAAATCAGAATATGTTAAAAGGCTTATTCATACTACAGATATACAACAAGATGAAATTTAAATATGCAATCTGGATAATATGAACTTGGAATAGCACTATAAAATATGAATATATGCACAAATACATATGCATATTCATATACATTCTCCCTCTTCCTTTCTCACAGACACACAGACACAGACACACACGCACACACACACACAGCCCGCTGATCCTGGGGCTTCACTTAGCAAGCAGCATATTTGCCCTTCAGAGTATAAACAGTAACATGCCTATTGAAAAGTTTGGTTTCCCTCCTGCCCACTCACAATAGTAACAACTTTTGGGGTGTCTTTTATGATGGGTTGTAGTTCTTACACAAAGGTTGACATTTCTTGCACCAGAATCTTGGCATGCAGTTTTTGCAACTGTTCCTGTATCAAGAGATTTAGTCATTCCTTTATATTGGACTTAACACTGCTCACCTTAATTATTACAGTGCAAAAGGAAAGTGATTCAGCAAAGGAACCACCATCGAAGAAATTAAAACTGAGTGATGGAGGGAGGGAGGGAGGGAGGGAAGGAGGAAGGGACAAAGAGGGAGGGAAGGAAAGAAGGAAGGAAGGGACAATGGGAGAGAGGGAGGGAAGGAAGGCACCCACCCCAGTCCCACCCCCCTCCACCAGAGACCCACGGATTCCCCCCCACAGGCACCCCGCAACCTGAATGATGAGCTGGCCACCCACCCCCCACCATTGATTTTGCTTGTCAAAAAGTTGCAAAAGGTGATCACATGACCCTGGGACACTGTGAATGTCATAAGTATGAATCAGTTGCCAAGCATCCAAATGTAAATCACATGACCCTGGGGATGCTGCAACAGTCATAAGTTTGAAAAATGGTCATGTCACTTTTTCCAGTGCCATTGTAACTTCGAACTGTCACTAAGCAAATTGTTGTAAGTCGAGGACTACCTGTACTTCATCATTTTTTTTCCTTTTTGGGGTGGTGGTCAAGTTTTTGACACCTTGCTGGGTGACTGGTGGTACTCGGATGTTGCCTTATCCTAAAAGTGGTACAATGGGTGAAAAGGTTGAAAAGCCCTGGCCTAAACCAGGTTACCTAAAAAGAATTTATATAATTTGAAAAACTGACTAGACTTTAAATCAGCATCAGAAAAATAACACAAATGATTCCACATGCCGACTTAACAATATGTTGAGAAATATAACCTTTTCATTTCTTAAGCCTTTTTCATTTTTCAGAAACTGTTAGTAGAGTTTTAATTTGGTTTGATTATTCCAGCTGTCTTATTATACATTGTATCTTAGCAAAATATGATAATATGTATTTTATGTATTAGACCAGGGATAGGCAACCTTGGCTCTTTTATGACTCGTGGACTTCAACTCCCAGAATTCCTGAGCCAGCTGTGCTGGCTCAGGAATTCTGGGAGTTGAAGTCCACGAGTCATAAAAGAGCCAAGGTTGCCCACCCCTGTATTAGACGATAGTTCTCAGGTTTTCCAGCCAATGTGTTCAAGACCCATACCAACTGAGAATTTTATAAATTGTAATCAGATACATTGTCAACTTACAGAAAAAAGGTAATGCGATGAAGGTTTTCACAATATTTTCCTTGGTTAAAAAAATTAATAATAAGCATCAAGTGATTTAATTCCAAAATGTATTTACTTTGAATTAACTTTGAATGAAGTCTTGAACATGTGTATTAAATCAAATGTATTTTCCATTTCCGTCATGGGTCTACAAGTATAACGATAGATTTCCTGTATAATACCTGTATTATGAAGCCAGTATTCTCTCTCTTGCTAGAGTCACTTCTCATTTTGATCACTATAGTCTCCTCAGTATCTTCCCAGTTTCTTATCTTTTCAATCAAATCAAAATTTCTTAGTAAAACAATGTTTTTTTTTTCTTTTTTTCATTTTAGCTTTGTTATTATTACATTTGAAGATTTCATACTGGCTCTTCTTTGTATTGTACATTACTTTGAAATTTCTTTTTTTTTAAAAAAAAAAAACTTTGAACAAATCATCCTGATCATTACCATTATTTTATTTTTCTGCTGCAATTGACCTCTGTAACTATAGCTTCTTTCTCATCTCACTTTCTTGAGCAGTATTTCTCATTCATGGAGTGGCTCCTATGAGCAATCACTCCTTCATATTCCATTCATATATAGTTTTTAGAACATATACAATCCACATATATAGTTGGATGACACTCAAGTAGTTTGATTTGCAGAATTTTAATAACAGTGAGAAACAGTGCAAAAAAAAAAAGGCTACATAATTAAAATATTATTACTCTTAATATAAACTAAGAAATAAATGCAACATAAAATCAAGCACAAGACCAGCTAAAAGTACCAAAAATAGAATCATGGTGAGCAGGTGCCTACAAAACTGAATGACTTCACTGGAAATTTCTTTATGAACTGAATTCCAAACTAAGTGATGACAATAGAAAACATTAGAATGTTTATGGAACAAATAACAAGCAGTGGAAAACAGAATTGTCGATTGAAAGTGAAAAACATGGGCTTGTCAACATTAGAAGAGGTATCTTACAGGGTGACTCATTATCATGCTTATCATTTGTCATTGCTATGATCAGACTCAGTGATTTTGAAGAAAACAAATCTTGACTACAAAAGGGGCGTTGTCTTACCTGAACGCCTTTTCTCAGCATGACGATGGAGAATCCACTAATGGGTTAACCTTGTCTTCCTGCCCTTTAAGACTAAGTCAGTCAATCTTTGCCACGCCTCTCTCCTGGACCAGGAGCCTCCCAGTCATGATGAAGGTGCAGCTGTTGACGACAATTCAACGTGGTGGCTCAGATACCCCTGACACAGGACCTGATGGAACCTAAGGGGTGGGGGTGGATTCTCCATCGTCATGCTGAGAAAAGGCGTTCAGGTAAGACAACGCCCCTTCTCCAGCATGGTCGATGGAGAATCCACTAATGGGACATATCAAAGCCTCACTGTCCCTGTGGGAGGGAAACAGTCTGGGCCTGTGTCCCACCCTCTGATACTACTTGCTGTAGCACCCTCCTGCCGAATGAGGCATCCGCAGAGGTGAACTTGTCTAGTTTGTAATGTCTCATGAAAGGAGAAGGCGAGGACCACGTCGCCGTCTTACATATGTCCTCAATTGACGCCTGTGTCACCCACACCGCTGAGGTTGCAGCACTGCGAGTGGAGTGGGCAGTGATCCGACTTGGAACCGGCAGGGAATGTGACTGATACGCTCCTGCGATGCAAGCCCTGATCCACCTGCTGATAGTGGAGGCAGAAACTTTCTGCCCCATGGAAGAAGGCTGAAAGGAAACAAAGAGAGCTTCCGACCTGCGAAAAGATGCAGTCTTCTTAATGTAATGACGTAAGGCCCTGCGGACATCCAGGGCATGCCATTGACGTTCCAAGTCATGAGATGGATGAGAACTATCTGGCAGAACTACCTCCTGTGCACTGTGAAACAAAGTATTAACTTTTGGAACAAATGACGGATCCAAGCGAAGGACCACCCTGTCAGCATGAAAGATGCATAAGTCATCTCTGATAGAAAGAGCTGCCAGTTCAGAAATGCACCTAGCCGATGTAATGGCTACCAGGAAGGCGACCTTCAGTGTCAAGAACCAGAGAGTGCAGGTTCTGACAGGCTCAAATGGAGGTAAACTGAGGGCATGTAGGACCCTGGACAGATCCCAAGAGGGATACCTGTGAACCACAGGCGGTTTAGTGTTGGTTGCTCCCTTGACAAAGGAACGCACCATGGGATGCTGAGCCAAGGGCTCTGAATTGCCATATGTAAGCACCGTGGATAGAGCAGCCACTTGTCTGCGGATTGTGTTGGGCGCCAAGCCCTTCCCGAGTCCCTCCAATAAATAATCCAAAATCCTCGGAATGGTAATTGCTGAGAGATCTAACCATTGCTGTGCACACCAGTTACAGAAATTTTTCCAGGTGGAATCATAAATCCTGTTTGTTGTAGGCCTCCGTGAGGCCTGAATCATAGTAATAAAGTCTGACGAGTAGGACTCTTGTGTCAGGAGCCGCCATTCAAATGCCAGGCGGTTAACTGGAGCCACTGGGGCTCTGGGTGTTGTAGAAACCCCTGGCTGAGGGAGATTCAATCTGGGGGTATCCTCCATGGAGGAGAGATCGAAAGGCTCACGAGGTCGGCAAACCACGGCCATCTTGGCCAGTGTGGAGCAATGAGTATCACCTCTGCCCGTTCCTGCAGTATCTTTTGGATAACTGCCTGGATCAGAGGGAGAGGAGGAAACCCATACAGCAGACCTCCGGGCCATCGGCTGCGGAGGGCATCTGCCCTTTCCGCCCCTGGAGACAGGAACCAGGAGAAGAACCTTGGGAGCTGGGAATTCGCCGGAGTAGCGAACAAGTCCAGTACCAGATGACCGAACCTCTCTGATATCTCTCTGAAGAGAGCAGGATGCAGGCGCCACTCGGAGTGATCCACTGTCACCCTGCTTAAGAAATCCGCCTGTCGATTCACCTCTCCCGAGATGTGCTCGGCCCTGAGGGAGGAGAGGTGGGTCTCTGCCCAGGTTCCCAACAACTGAGCCTCGGCCATGAGGGACCTGGAACAGGTACCCCCTTGCCGGTTTACATGGGCTTTTGCCGCCACATTGTCCGTGAGGACTAGAACGTGTTGTCTGGCCACTGTGCTGTGGAAGTGGCGTAGAGCCAGATGTATAGCTCTGAGCTCCAACCAGTTTATGTTGTGCTTCAGGTCTGACCATGACCACCGGCCCTGAGCCAACCGTGATTGTGTGTGCACTCCCCAGCCGAACAAACTGGCATCCGAAGTCAGGGTGAGCCAGGTGGGTTCCTTGAACAAGGTCCCCTTGGCTACCGCTGGGGAGATCCACCACTGGAGGGATCTTAGGGTCTGAGATGGAACCCTTACCCTTAGGTTGGAGGAACTGGTGCCCAGTCTCTGGAACGGAAGCAAGAACCATTGCAGGTTCCTGGAGTGTAGCCTGGCCCAAGGCACTATCACTATGTAGGAAATCATCTTTCCTAATAATTGGGAAAGCAGGGCCAGGGTGACTACATGCTCCCTTTGGACCTGGATGACCAGGGAATGGATGCTGTCCTGATGTTCCCAG
The DNA here is from genome assembly GCA_023970755.1 of Azemiops feae. Classification (NCBI taxonomy): domain Eukaryota; kingdom Metazoa; phylum Chordata; class Lepidosauria; order Squamata; family Viperidae; genus Azemiops; species Azemiops feae. Next base: position 322,402 of record JALGBA010000376.1, read on the forward strand.
GATAGGTAGACCTCGCATTCCCTTGTATCTATCACCGCGCCCAGGTGGAGGGAACTGTCTGGCTCTTCTGGAAATTTACTGAAAACCCGTGGTCCTGGAGGGTCTTGACAGGCAATGCCAGGTCCAAATGAGCCGACTGAACCGAGGAGGATTGAATGAGGATGTCGTCCAGGTAACACTGGATATGCACCGGGACGGACCTCAAATGCACGGCCAGTGCTGCCAGGACCTTCGTGAACACCCTGGGGGCCGATGAGAGGCCGAAGGGTAGGGCCCTGTATTGAAAATGGTGCCCTGCGTAGCAGAACCTGAGGAATTTCCGGTGCCCGGGAAGGATGGGAACATGCAGGTATGCTTCCGTGAGGTCGATAGATGTCAAGAGGTCCCCTTTTCTGATGCTGGCCAAAATGGATTGGAGCATTTGCATCTTTAACCTCTTGTATGCCAGGTGAGTATTTAATCCTTTTAGATCTAGGATTGCCCTCCATCCTCCCGAGGTCTTGGGAACCACGAACAGAATGGAATAGAACCCCCTTCCCTTTTGCCTTGTCGGTACTGGCTCTATGGCCCGGATCTCCAAGAGATGTCAAATGGCCTCCTTCATGAGACCTTTTTTGACCGGATTTTTTGACAATGGGCAAGAGACGAAATGCCTCGGGGGGTTGGATATGAATTCCAGAGATAGGCTGAATCTGATGGTGTTGAGGACCCAGAGGTCCGTGGTGGTGGCCTCCCATTTGTATGCGAAGAGAGCCAATCTGCCACCTATGGGAGAAGTCTCCCTGCAGTCACTTTGACCATCTGAATGGACGGCCTCCCGCACCCCGAAAGGGATGCTTGGTCTGAAAGTGCTGTCTAGGTCTGTCCCTATTGCCGGATCTGTCAAGTTGACGGTCCAGTCTGGGAGGAAAGGAACGGGAAAACTGAGCAAACTCCGATCTTGACCCTGAATGAAAGGACTGCCTGCGGGCGTAGACCTCCTATCTACCCTTCTGAAAAGATGGGACATGACCTTGCATTTATCCTTATTTTCAGTTAGATAAGGATTTAGTGCCTCTCCAAACAGCTGTCTGCCACGGTACAGGGCAGCCGCCAAACGCCACTTGGATTTAAGATCTGCTCACCACTGTTTGAGCCACAGGAGTCTGCGAGCAGTGACGTTGGAAGCTATTGCTCAAGACGAAAATCTAACGGCGTGTAGTGACGCGTCCACCATGTATTCTGAAGCAGTTACTAACTTGTTCAGATCGTGGTGCATCCGTACCTCTTCTGGCGGGACTCTAGCTTGTAGTTGACAAAGCCAGAGAAGGGAGGTTCTGGCAAAGAAGGAGGTGGATGTGGCCGCTCTTACCGCCCATGCCGAGGCTTGGTGTGTTCTGCGGAAGGTAAGTTCCGCCTTCTTGTCATCTGCCTTCAAGGCCTCTGCCATATCTCCTGACACCGTGGAGGAAGAGAACAGTGGAGTTAAAGATTCACCCACAACAGGGACATATAGTACCTCTGATAGTGCTGGATCCACATTAAACAGCTTCTTATCTGTCCCCCCCAGAGAGGGGAAGGTGGCAGGTGTTCCCCATTGTCTCTGGACCGTGTTGAGAAATAGTGGGGGACAGGGAATGTACTGTTGAGTAAAGGTGGGTTCTACTGGTGTCCTGGCTGGTGGATGGCTCAACTTGAGGGACCCGTTCAAAGCCAATCTTAGCTGTGTTACTGGCCAAAGAGAGACGGATTAAAGAGACCTACGAAAGGAGGAGGATCAGGGGACAGGTCCTCATCTTCTGACAGCGGTCGCTCCATCTGTTCTTACTCCTCTGTGAACGACATTCTGCTCCTGGAAGACCGGGAAGGAGAAATCGACCCCTGAAACCTGGCTGCTCCTGCCTGGGAAAGATAAGATAGGGCCTCTGACATTACAGACACGGGCCTGGATCTCTGATGAAGCGTCGAGGCTATACCCTGGGCGACAGCTTGAGAAATCAGGACCTGCAGTTGCTCTGGTGACAATGCTCCCTGAGCTTCTGAGGGCCGAAGTCCCGCCGCTGTGGGCGTAAATGTGGCCTCTGGGCTCAGAGATGCGACCCTTGTCGCAGACGAAGCCATTTGAAGGCTAGGTCCCTCGCTGAAGGGAATCATCTCCACCTGTTCTGACCTGGAAAAATAAAATTGACTTGAGTCCCCTTCCGGAGACCAGACCCCTTGGGCAGTCGAAGTGGAAGGAGCATGTTGTGGGCCAAAAACAGAAGCCTCCGTGGGAACGGGAGAGGCTTGTCCAGTCCCCACCTTGCTCTGCTTTTGCGCTTTGGAGAATTGTTTCTCTAAGGCCTGGTGCCTCCTGCTGGCCTCTTTCTCCGCCGCTTTACAGGATCTTTTGCCAGAAATAGCCTTGGCCTTGAGTTTCCCAGCAGCCTCCTGTTTGGAGGACTTGGGCTTCTTTTGCCTGGGAGTGCTGGGGGCACCTTGTGGAGTCTGAGATGCAATGTTGTCTGCCATTGCAATCAGAGATATCTCAGTGGTGTGCTGAGAGGGATCTCAATATTAAGGAGCCAAGTACTGAAAGTGGCAAGTGGACACTGAATGGAACATCCAATGTACTCAGGGTTAATAGTGGCTTCAAGACCGACTTAATGGTACGGCCAGCGCACATGCAAAGCTCCTGATGGCAGCAAGACCATTAAGGCACTCCAGTGCTTGGTCAGCTCTACTGTGGCGGCAAGACCAACTCAATGGTAATGGCCAGCTCACAAGTAGTTCACTTAGTGGTGGCAAGACCAACTTAATGGTAACGGCCAGCACACTGACAACAGTAGGTAGCGACCGGGCCAGCACACCTTGTATTTAGGATCTGAAGATAGTCAATACAGATGGGGCTTGTGTGAATCCCAAAAATGGCGGCTGATAATTCTGCATGTCTCTGCTTGTAGGCCTGGCACACTCAAAGGTTGAAAAAGCCCCGAATGCAAGGAGAAACAGTTTAGGCTGTTTGGAGCAGATAGGCAGTTCTGCCAGGTAAGGCTGCTTGTAGTAAATGGAATCAGACATTAAATGGAGTAATTCACCAATAATGATAATATACAGTTGATTCCTTTCTCCTGGGGCGACTCAGCGCTTCGCGGCCTTCAAGATGGCTGACGTCAAGGTTGTGAGCTGAAGTCAGGCCTGTGAGACGAGGCCGGATTTGACGGCTGTCTTTTCACCCACCGGGGAAACTTGGTGCTAATTCCCGAATGAGAAACAAAATAATTCGAACTCAGCCCCTTGGGAAACTAATTCACTGAACTCTGTCTAAGAAATGCTTCCTCCCCCAGTTGAAAAGAATGTGTGCGTCGCCCCAAAATGGTGACCGCAACCTTCCGAAAGTGAAAGAAAAATGCCTGGGGCTTCAGCCAAAGCCTGCCGCAGTAATTAACTCCAAATCGCTCTAAAAAGATCACCACCAATGGCAAAGAACTCGGAGAGCTTCAATCCACTCCCAACCCGAGCGTAGAAGGAAAAAACGGGACAAGAAAAACAAGCGTCCCATGAGGCGTTCGCAATGGCGCCCGCAGGCACCGGCCTGCTGAGAAGGACGAGGCTTGGTCACCGAAGCCTGCAAAGTCCGCTAAAGAAAAAGCTGGGCGGTTTAGCGCTGCGCTGTTTACAGTGCAGCGAAAAAAATGGGGAAGAAACACAGAAACAAAACAAAACAAAGCAATACAACCTGATACTAAGAGCCAATCTTTTCCACGTCTTTTTAGGGCGAAGACTAAGTCGTGACTGGGAGGCTCCTGGTCCAGGAGAGAGGTGTGGCAAAGATTGACTGACTTAGTCTTAAAGGGCAGGAAGACAAGGTTAACCCATTAGTGGATTCTCCATCGATCATGCTGGAGAACAGCAAAATATGTTACCAAAATCTCAAATTTGCTTTATATGGATGATCTGAATGGAAAATGAGAAATTGAAATCCAGTCATTGACCAATACTATAAGAACTTCTAGCATAGATATCGCAGTGGAATTTGGCTGAGACAAAAGTGCAACAGTAGCAATAAACTGGAGTAAAATCACAAAGAGTAATGGCATTGAAATGCCAAAGGGTGAAATCATCAGATACTATCAGGATAAAGCCTTAAAAAAAATGGACCTTTCAAACTGGATAACATCAAGATGAACAAGTTAAAAATATGATTAATAAAGAATACATTCAAAGAGTGAGAAAAATGCTAAAGATAATGGTGAAAACACAATCAAGGTCATCAATACACGGGCCATAGATGTGATATGATGCATTCCTAGAATTATTAACTGGACATAAGGTGGCCTCACAGTTCAGACTGAAAAACAGAAAGCTAATTACTATTCAGTTTCATTATATCTGTTTAGTGACATTGATAGGTTATTCCTGCCTTGCATAAATGAAGACAGAGGTTTATTTCAAGTCAAACTGTTGAAGAAGAAAAGCATGCATTGACTAAAAGAGAATCAGAACAATCATTGATGCACGTTGAAACAAAACATTAATACAGGTAGTCCTCAACTTACAACAGTTCATTCACTGACTGTTCAAAATTACATTGGAACTGAAAAAAGGGACTTATGACCATTTTCTACACTTACGACCATTGCAGGATTCCCATAGTCATGTGATCAAAATTCAGATGTTTGGCAACTGACTCATATTTATGACAGTTGCAGTATCCTAGGGTCATGTGATCACCCTTTGCGAACTTCTGACAAGAGAAGTCAATGGGGAAGCCAGATTTACAAAATAACTGTGTTACTAACTTAACAACTACAGTGATTCACTTAACAATTGTGGAAGTAAGATTGTAAAATGGGGCAAAGCTCACTTAACAAAGGTCTCACTTAGCAACAGAAATTTTGGGCTCAATTGTGGTCGTAAGTCAAGAACTACATGCAATTGATGTGGCAATATCAGAGTACAGTAGAAGACAAAAATATGGAAAAGGTCACTAGGTATCAAGATCTGAAAATTGAAATATTATGGTATAAACTGGCTGTAATAGTTCCCAGCACACAGGATACCATATCAAAAATTCTTGGATGACACTTAGAAAATCTGTACATTGACAGAATTTTAATCTGTTAATTGGAAAGGGCCACACCACTTGTATCTGCATACATGCTACACCAATACATTATGACATCCCAAATTCTTGGGAAGAACTTGATACATATGAAGACTAACACAAGCTAAAAAAATTGGCAGCTGTGACTTCAAATTGTTGTGAACATATAATAATAATAAAAATGCTTATGGAAAATGTAATCCATTGTTATACCAATCATAATTGAAGTCCTTGAGGTGACACCTAATGGACCTTCAATATCTGGAAATATTGAATTTAGCAGACCTGAACATCCTAATTTTACAAAAAAACAACAACCCAACAACAACCCTACACTGCTTATAACAAGCTATATTTTTAGATGCTCTCTTCATTCTTAGGTCCTTGATTGGGACCTGACTGTCTTAGACTGTGATCTAATTGCAGATTACCCACATTTGATAATAACAATCCCCAGTGAGGAACCACCTTGACTTCAAATAAGGCATTACCTTGAGATGATTGGGGAACTTGTTTGCTCTGATGAGCTATGTCCTAGGTTCAATCATTTTGGACAGGTCTCATGAAAACTTCTTGATCATATAGGACTTCACTCTTTATACATGGCTCTTTGTAAAATGTTAAGCAATCAGTAAATCTGTTTGATAATTGCACGAAACTCTCTTTTTGCTATAGGAATATAGCCCAATAAAATCTGTCTCTTTCTCTTGAAAATGCAAAAGCACATTAATATTGCAGAAACCAATCTGACTAAACAATCTGGATCAATTTCATCAAAATATGTTTTCTGTTCTTTAAGTGGGAAAAAACCTTTCAAATCAATATGATTCATCACAAGAGGAAAAAATAGTTTTGACACTAAGGCATACAAGAAAAGTTGCACTGTTCATTTTATTTTATAAGCCTTATATGTTTGTTTTGGAAATTATAAATGCTATAAAGTGGGGGGAACAACCAATAAGCCTTGATTTCAGTCAATATTTTACTTACCATATACCCTGCATGACAAATATTTTTAAGCAAGTATATTTTAAGCAAGTTTAATGCAACTGTAAGTGTTTAAAGTATAGCTAGTTCACTTTTATTATAAAACACCTCATTAAATTATTCATAGGATTTCGTTTTCAACAGTGCGAATTCAAAGCAAATCACCTAAGTAAAAGCATTAAAAAGGTGCCAATAATGTATTATTTTAAAGTAATAAGCAATGATAAAAACCTGGAACATCAAAATAATAATCATAATAAAAAATAGAATTCCAAAATCAAGGTTCTTTTAACCATACTCTACATTCTGCTGGTTTCTTACAGAGCAGTTACAATATTTTAAAAATCGGAGAAGAGATGAAAAAATCAAGGATTATCTTCATAACAAATTTATCACTATTTACTATTATAGGTGAAAAAAGCCAAACAATTATATTATTTAATAATTGAGTGTCCTTTGTTATAAGGTTTACTTAAGGTGTTGTATTTTTAATTGAAAGCTCCCAATTCCTTTGTGGGATCACTTCCTGCTGTAGCCAATAGGTCATACCTTACACAGAATTGACCATGTTTATTTGAAGAATAAAATTAAGACAAAAATAATTTAATATCATGTCTGAAATATGCTAAATAGTCCTTAAACTTTTTTTACAGGTAATTTTTGACTTACAACCACAGTTGGGATCAGAATTTAAGTGGCTATGTGAAGCAGATGTTAAGTGAGTCCTTAAGTAATTGAACCCAATTTTACAACCATTTTTAATGGTTCATTAAGCGAATCACCACAGTTATTAAGTAACTCACACAGTCGTTAAATGAATCTTGCTTCCCCAATTGTTTGTCAGAAGATGGCTGGGAAGTCTCAAATCGTGATCATATGATCACAAGATGCTACAATTGTAAATGTGAACCAACTGCCAAGTGTTCGAATTGCGATCATGTGACCATAATGGTTGTGTGATGGTCATAATTTTGAGGATGGTCATAAATGACTTTTTCTGAGGCCATTTGTACCCTTGAACTTCCATTAAACAAACAATCATAAGTTGAGGACTACCTGTACAAAGAGTAAGCCAAAAACAATGTAATCTTTTAAAAAGATAGAACATTCTTATGGGTGGCATATAATCACATTCCTTAAAAAGCTCATCTCCATTCTTTTGTCAGCCAAGATACAGACAACTAATCGTCCCCATGTTTTTCTTTATGTTCTAAACTTTTCTAAAGAGCAAGGAACAGTATTCATCTTCTCAAATGCCCCATGATGTTGTAACTTGCCTGAAACTGTCCCAGCATGGTTCACTGTATTACATATTAAAACAAACCACCTCTGATGACTATCTTATACTACCAACCCATCAGCTCTGGTATGATAGGTCCTAACTGCTCAGTCTTACACTTATTACAATTCAAAAAAATCCTGACTAGATTTACAGATTGAATGAAAGTTTAATTCATTCTAAGTCATATCTAGTGTCACAGCAAATGGCAGAGTCTATAGGGGGGTGCCCTTGAGTGATCCTCTTAGCTAAGTGATGAAGTAACCATGGCTACAGCTTCTGATTGACAATTCATGTGGTAGAAGGCCTTTTCTTTGCTGAACAAAGTAAATCCTTGAGACTGAACAGGTCTCCTTCATACAGTAAGAACTGACAGAGTACCTAGTTTAATCTCCTCCGCCCCAAATAAATGGTACCTTCACACCCATATCTATTCCAGTTACTGTACCTGAAGATATTAATAAGGCATTTTCTTGAATCTTCTTGTTCTTTGTAGCACCATTTTTTCCCTTCATAACATTATATTTGGCAGGGAAGAGGATGCCATGCATATTTTACATAGCAATTACAACTTAACAAGAGAGAACCATTCCAGCTTTTTTTAAATTGAAACAAGAAAATTGCATGAAGCTAAGGTGAAACTGACAACTACTGGCCATGGTTAACACTTCATTTTTGAGCAATGATATGGGCAGAAAAGTGAGCAGCAAGTGGACTTATTTAATCAACAATATTCTGTTGCTTGCAATTTATTTGTTCTGTTCATACATGCTATATAGGTGTAATAACTAAAATATACATCACTCCATAGTAGATAAGAACCTACTCTGTGATGACTAACCTACTTTTTATAAATATTTATTTAGAAATAGCTGCCTATTTCACATAAGTGATTTTGAGATTAAAACACATAAGCCCCTCACACCGAAAGTTATAACATAACCCAGAAAACAGAAAAAAAACCACCATAAAATAACAGAATTCATGTACCTACCTGGCCCAAAGCCTGGAGAAATATAAATGTCATGAGTGGTTTATTTAGAAACATGGCAGTAATTTTAACATTTATTCCCATAAATCATAACCTGTACATATTCTTTCTGCAGTCACAGGTTACATATTACTAAAATATGCAAGAATTCAGACCCAAGAACTGCAGTTAAACATAACATAAGACCAGGAAAACAATCTTTACCTTAACTGAAACTACTCTGAAAATGTGTTTTCTCCTTTCCAGAATCTTACTATTTATATATACCTAACCTGAAAGAAGTATGTTGGCAGTTATTAACCAACAAACTTAGGACTTTCCTCCATAAGCTTTAATGTTTAATAACTTTAAAAAGTAGATGATCAACTTTCAAAATTCTATTTCAATAGAAACACTGTTGCTAATCAACTGTTACTGTTGCTTTAATACAAAACCAAACTAATAAATAATTACATAACCTGGTGAAATTAATTACTTTGCAATAATTTATTATGCTTAATTGAAATTCAATGTTCAATTTATAATGCAATATTCTCCCCTGTTTACATTATGAAGTCTTCAAGAACATTGCATTTTGGTTTTTAACGACATAAATACTATAGTACACTTTTAATTTAAAACAATTATTTCCCACCTCTGTTCTCAACATTCATAAGGAGACTTCCAATTAAAAAAACGAATGCAAAAACCTTGACTGAATCTAACTGAATAAATTTGCAGGAAACAATAAAAGAATGCAGGAAACAATAAAATAATGACCATCTGTCAAAGAACTGTGACAATAACAAAAAGAAGTAAAATGTGCAAGTAAAGGATTGGAACTAGTATTAATCATTCTTGGAACTGGTGATTTAGTATATCCTGCCATTTAAGTTAGCATAAAGATGAACTTAATTATAATAGATTGGTTAACAGATCATGGATTCATACTTAGAGTTCTGTGTGAACGCAGGACCAGTATGGCTCAGTTGAATCCATTTCATTAGATAAGTTTGGGCACCAGTTTAAAATGATCAAGATATGATCCCAGCATATATTCCTGAAAAGACCATTCTAGAACTGATCATCATAATAAAAAAAGTCTTTATTATTGCCATTCATCAAGCTTTTAAATGTAGCAATAGCAATAGCACTTAGACTTACATACCGCTTCACAGTGCTTTACAGTCCTATCTGAATGGCTTATAATGTCAGCATATTGCCCCCAATAATCATTTTATCAACTTCAGAAGGATGGAAGGATGAATCAACCTTGAGCCAGTAACAGCAAATAATGTTTTACTAAGAGAAATTTAACAGCCACACAAATATAAAGATAGGTAGTCCTTGAGGGTCATATAGCAATCCTATTCCATAAAAAAGGTTTTATGTTTGTTTGCTGTTTAAACAATTTATGGCTGCCCTTCTTGTTATTGTGACTCCAGGTGATTGAGGATGAATTAAAACCAAAAAAGAGAAAATCAAATTAATTAAGAAAGGATTTACAACAATAATCAGTTTATCATATGCCAGAGATCCAAACAAACCCTTCACCTTGCAATCAACGATAAAGAAACAAACAAAAGGCAAACCAAACAACTACCATGCAGTCAAGTGCTCATTAAAGGCTCACACTATACCACTAAATCCTGAAACTGGCATAGCTCCTTGCTCCAAAAAGCTGTCACCTCCCCCGACTGCTCAAATAAACAGAAATATTTCAATTTAACATTTTCCTAATGAACATTCAATAATGCACACTTAGCCATTTAAGATCAAATGCATACAGTAAATTAACGGTTCCAATACACAGACTGAGAACAGTAAAAAGAAATGACAATATATATTAGAAACAAATTATAACAGACCTAATGCCTGAAATAAATTCTCAAATATTTCATGGCACTTCTCATCTTTTTAAAATCATTCTTCCATTCTTGTCAGCCCTTCTGCAATTCTTCATCATTTTCAAAAAAATAATACCAACATACATTTATGAGTAAATAGCATAATTTAACTGAATTTAAAATCATTGCAGTGTTGTAACATCTTTATAACTTCCCATTTATCCCTTTATTGCAATCAACGTGCATTTCTTTACTTTGTACTAAGATTTTATAGCTATACTGTACTGTCTGCAGAAATGCTATTGCTGATAGGCTATAGCAGGGGTCCCCAACCCCCGGTCCATGGACCAGCACTGGGCCGCGGCATGCCAGAAACCAGGCCATGTAAACAAGCAAAGCCCCATCCACGGGATGCAGGCAGCACGCCCCCTCCATTCCGTGGAAAAACCTCTCTCCACGGAACTGGTCCCTGGTGCCAAAAAGGTTGGGGACCTCTGGGCTATAGTTCAGTTACAGTCACTTATTTGTATCCAAAAATATCTTTACTCTGAAATGCAGCATCTTCAGTTATAGTCATGTAGCAATAATAAAAGCTATTCCTTTTCTTAGATAATGAAATTAAACTGGGCTAGACATTCTGTTACCAATCTGTTTAAGATTTATGTTGGTACTATATATTCACAGTACATGGAAATAATATTGTGCTGAAGTCAAACACATTTTTATCCAGACTGTATATTCATTATCAGTAAAAATGCCTACATAATATCGGTAAAATGAGGACCCATATTGTTGGGGGTAATATGATGACATTGTAAACCGCTAGAAAATGCTGTAAAGTACTATGGAGCAGTATATAAGTCTATTGCTATCTGATTGTGAAGCTGTTAAAGAGCACCAAAGGAAGACTTCTGATTATGATTAGTAACAGCTATCTAATGTCCTCCTTATGCTTAAAACTTATCTTAAATTAACTGAAAAAATAACCCTTTCCATATGATGACACGTTATGTCCCATGAATAAATAGCATTTACTATTTCCTTTTCTTTCCCAGAAATTTTTCCTTCAATGAATGCTTTATTTCAATGTGGTCTCTCATATCCCTATTTATTTTTCTGTCCCTTTACCACACCACACAAAATGCAAACGGAAGCATGTCATGACACTGCAGGAAATTATGCAGCCTCTCTACATCTGCTTTATTGTCATAAAAGGGAATTGTGGAAATAGTTATGCCTTAGTTAACAATGCCAATCAGCTCCATGGATTGCAGTAGAACTAAAGACTTGCTTTTATACCAATTTGTTTCCCATTCTGGATAAAGAAATATGGTCTTAGAGCAGATGATACCATGGGATCTCCAGAAACCCTAGGAAGCTGTGTCTTAGAGGTGACTGTGTTTCTCTTTACATGCCATTGATTCTATGGTTTCATAATTCAACAGTCTAATAATCTAAGGACGTAAGGTTGATATCTTTCAAGATTTCAATACAAGCACAGCACACTAGGACTTTTCTGGTCCTGATTTCCTTTGCCTTACTAATTTTACTAATTATACTTCTTTAAAAAGTATAATTGGTGCATGCTATACAGAATTTAGAAAGATCAACTAACTTTTAGCATGCTCACAAGTAGGCAGTTTGTTCAAGGGAACCAAGAAAACCTAAAGCAACAGAATTAAAATAGCTGTAATCAGATCACTTGGATACTAAGTAATATTTTAATTCAGTGTAGCCCTTGAATCCTATATTAAGTACAGTAACATTTTTAAAAGCATAGAAGGGGCATTGTCTTACCTGAACGCCTTTTCTCAGCATGATGATGGAGAATCCACGAATGGGTTAACTCTGTCTTCCTGCCCATTAGACTAAGTCAGTCAAACTTGCCACGCCTCTCCTGGACAAGGACACCTCCCAATCATGATGAAGGCGAAGCGATGTGTTGGCTCCAATACCCCTGACACAGGACCTGACTGACACTAAGGGGTGGGTGTGGATTCTCCATCATCGTGCTGAGAAAAGGCGTTCAGGTAAGACAATGCCCCTTCTCCAGCATGATAGATGGAGAATCCATGAATCCACGAATGGGACATACCAAAGCCGCACTGTCCCTATGGGAGGGAAGCAATCTGGGCCTGTGTCCCACCTTGTGGCACTACCTGCTGTAGCACTCTCCGGCCAAATCAGGCATCTGCGGAGGCAAACCTGTCCAGCTTATAATGCCTCACGAAAGGGGAAGGCGAGGACCATGTCGCCGTCCTACAGATGTCTTCAATAAATGCCTGTGTCGCCCACGCCGTGGAGGTCGCAGCACTGCGAATAGAGTGGGCAGTGATCCGACTTGGAACCGGCAGGGAATGTGACTGATACGCTCCTGCGATGCAAGCCCTGATCCACCTGCTGATAGTGGAGGCAGAAACTTTCTGCCCCATGGAAGAAGGCTGAAAGGAAACAAAGAGAGCTTCCGACCTGCGAAAAGATGCAGTCTTCTTAATGTAATGACGTAAGGCCCTGCGGACGTCCAGGACATGCCATTGACGTTCCAAGTCATGAGATGGATGAGAACTATCTGGCAGAACTACCTCCTGTGCACTGTGAAACAAAGTATTAACTTTTGGAACAAATGACGGATCCAAGCGAAGGACCACCCTGTCATCGTGAAAAACGCATAAGTCCTCTCTGATAGAGAGAGCTGCCAGTTCAGAAATGTGTCTAGCCGATGTGACGGCTACCAAGAAGGCGACCTTAATCGTCAAGAACCGCAGAGTACAGGTTCTGATAGGTTCGAACGGAGGTGAAGTAAGGGCCTGCAAGACCCGTGACAAATCCCAAGAGGGATAACGGTGAACCACGGGCGGTTTGGTGTTGGTCGCTCCCTTGACAAAGGAGCGCACCATGGGGTGCTGAGCCAATGGCTCTGAATTGCCACATGTAAGCAGCATGGAGAGAGCTGCCACTTGTCTGCGGATAGTGTTCGGCCCTGAGGGAGGAGAGGTTGACCTCTGCCCAGGTTCCCAACAACTGAGCCTCGGCCATAAGGGACCTGGAATGGGTACCCCCTTGCCGGTTCACATGGGCTTTTGCCGCCACGTTGTTCGTGAGGACTAGGACGTGCTGTCCTGTCACTTTGCTGCAGAAGTGGCGTAGAGCCAGATGTATGGCTCTGAGCTCCAACCAGTTTATGTTGTGCTTCAGGTCTGACCGGGACCACTGGCCCTGAGCCAACTGTGACCGTAGGTGCGCTCCCCAGCCAAACAAACTGGCATCCAAAGTCAAGGTGAGCCGAACGGGTTCTTTGAACAATGACCCTCTGGCTACCACTGGGGAGGTCCACCACTGAAGGAATTTTAGGGTCTGAGACAGAACCCTTACCCTTTGGTTGGATGAGCTGGTGCCCAGTCTCTGAAACGGGAGCAAAAACCATTGCAGGTTCCTGGAGTGTAGTCTGGCCCATAGCACTATCGCCATGCAGGAGATCATCTTCCCTAACAACTGGGAAAGCATGGCCAGTGAAACTACACACTCCCTTTGGACCTGGAGGACCAGGGCTCGGATGCTGTCCAGACATTCCCAAGATAGATAGACCTCGCATCGTCTTGTGTCTATCACGGCACCCAGATGAAGAAGGCGGGTTGAGGGAACTGTCTGACTCTTTTGGAAGTTCACCGAGAACCCGTGATCTTGGAGGGTCTTGATGGACAAAGCCAGGAGGATTGAATGAGGATGTCGTCCAGGTAACACTGGATGTGTACTGGGACTAACCTCAAATGTGCGGCCAGCACCGCCGGGATCTTTGTGAATACCCTGGGGGCCGCTGAAAGACCAAAAGGTAGGGCTCTATATTGGAAATGGTGGTTTGCGTAGCAGAACCTGAGAAATTTCTGGTGGCTGGGGAGGATGGGAATGTGTAGGTATGCTTCCGTGAGGTCGATAGATGTCAGGTAGTCCCCCTTTCTGATGCTGGCCAAGATGGACTGGAGTGTTTGCATCTTGAATTTCTTGTATGTCAGATGAGAGTTCAATCCCTTTAGGTCGAGTATTGCCCTCCATCCTCCCAAAGCCTTCAGAACGACGAAGAGGATGGAATAAAAACCCCTTCCCAGTTGTCCAGCCGGCACTGGCTCTATGGCCCTTATCTCCAGGAGGTGTCGAATGGCCTCTCTCATGAGATTTTTCTTGACCGGGTTTTTGGACAAAGGGCAAGAGATGAAGCGCCCCGGGGGGTTGGATGTAAATTCCAGAGACAGGCCGCACCTTATGGTGTCGAGGACCCAGAGATCTGTGGTGGTGGCCTCCCATTTGTGTGCGAAGAGAGCCAACCTGCCACCTATGGGAGGCGCCTCCCTGTAGTCACTTGGCTCTCCTGAAGGGACAACCTCCCGTGCCTCGAAAGGGCCGCTTGGCCTGAAATTGCTGCCTGGGTCTGTCTCTTGTTACCAGATCTGTCAAATTGACGGTCAGATCTGGAAGGAAAGGAGCGGGAGGGCTGAGCAAACTCCAGCCCCGACCCTGATCGAAAGGACTGCCTGTGGGTATATGGGGTAGGCCTCCTATCTGCCCGTCTGATAAGGTGAGACATTACTTTACGTTTGTCCTTGTTTTCAACCAAATAAGGATTCAGGGCCTCTCCAAACAGTTGACTGCCGCAGTACGGGGCGGCTACTAAGCGCCACTTGGATCTAGCATCCGCTCTCCATTGTTTGAGCCACAAGAGCCTGCGAGCGGTGACATTGGAGGCTATGGCCCTGGATGAAAACCTGGCAGCATGTAATGATGCGTCCGCCATGTATTCTGAAGCAGCCACTAACTTGCCTAAGTCCTGGTGCATTCATACCTCTTCCGGAGGAACTCTGGTCTGCAACTGGCGAAGCCAGAGAAGGAAGGTTCTGGCGAAGAAGGAGGTGGATGTGGCCGCCCTTAGCGCCCATGTCGAGGACTGATGTGTCCTGCGGAAAGAGAGTTTGGATTTCCTGTCTTCCACCTTCAGGGCCTCTGCCATATCACCTGACACCATGGAAGGAGAAAACAGTGGAGTTAGAGGTTCATCCACAACAGAAACATCTAGCACTTCCGATAATGCTGGATCTACATTAAATAGCTTTTTGTCTGTCCCCCCCAGGGCGGGAAAAGTGCTAGGCGTCTCCCATTGCCTCTGAACTGTGTTGAGAAAAAGAGGGGGACAGGGAATGTGCTGTTGAGTGACGGTGTGTTCGGAGAACACCGGACTTGTGTCCTGGCTTGTGGATGGTCCGGCCTGAGGGGCCCTGTCAGAACCAATCTTAGCAGTGGTACTGGCCTTGTGAAGCAGGGACTTAAAGAGAGCTGGATTGAATAGACCCACGAAGGGAGGAGGGTCCGGGGAAAGGTCCTCATCCTCTGATAACAGTAGGTCCATCTGCCCATACTCTTTGGAGAACGACACTCTGCTCCTGGAAGACCTGGAAGGTGAAATGGAACCTGGAAAGTCGGCTACTCCCGCCTGGGAGAAATAAGATGGAGTTGCTGACGCCACAGACTTGGGTCTAGGCCTCTGGTGGAGTGTCGAGGCAAAGCCCTGGGTGACACCTTGAGATATCAGGGTCTGTAATTGCTCTGGTGACAGCGCCCCCTGAGGGTCTGAGGATCGAAGACCCACTGCTGTGGGTGTAAATGTGGCTTCCGGGCCCAGAGGTGCAACTCTGGTCGCAGAAGGAGCTCTTTGGATGCTAGATCCTCGCTGAAGGGAATCCTCTCTTCCTGTTCAGCCCTGGGAAAATAGAATTGACCAGGCTCCCCTTCTGGGGACCAAACCCCTTGGGTAGACAAGGTTGAAGGATCTAGTTGAGGATCAAATACAGAAGCTTCTGCGGGAGCGGGGGAAGTATGCCCCGTCCCCACCATGCTCTGCTTTTGTGCTTTGGAGAACTGTTTCTCTAAGGCCTAGTGTCTCCTGCTGGCCTCTTTCTCTGCTGCCTTGGAGGACCGTTTGCCAGAGATGGCTTTGGCCTTGGCCTTGAGTTTCCCAGCAGCCTCCTGTTTGGAGGACTTGGGCTTCTTCTGCCTGGGAGTGCTGGAGACACCTTGCGAAGTCTCAAGTGCCGTGTTGTCTGCCATTGTAATCAGAGATATCTCAGTGGTCAGCTAAGAGGGATCTCAAAGGAGATATCTCAGTGTTCTGCTGAGAGGGATCTCAATAGTAAGGAGCAGAGTACTGGATGTGGCTGTGTGCCACTTCACGGGGCTCGACAAGTACTCTAAGGTAATGGTGGCTGTAGGACCAACTTAATGGTTATGGCTAGCCACTTACAATGCTCCTGATGGCAACAATACCAGTAAATGCACCCTCAGTGCACTGGTCAAGTCTACTGTGATGGCAAGACAACCTCAGTGGTAACGGCCATTGCACAAGTAGTTCACTTAGTGGCGGCAAGACCACCTCAGTGGTAACGGCCAGCGCACTAGTCCTAGTTGGTGGCGGCAAGGCCAAGAATGGCATGGCCAGCACACTTTGTCTGTTGAAAGATGAAGGTAGGAAGCCTAGGCTGAGTTCTAGAGCTATTCTTGAGTCCAGAGAAAAAAGGAATAATAGAGAGCAATTATGGTAGTAACCTTATGTTGTAGAATAACAATTGCAATTACTGTGGCTTGTGTGGTGCTCAGCAGTCTTCAAACGCTGCCGCTGAAAGAAGGCACGCTGAATTTAAAAGTTTATGTTGTGACTAAACATAAACCTTCACGCTTTATTTACTAGGGAAATTTGAGAAAAAGAAGAAAATTGGCTTGCAATAATGCAAGAAAAAGATCCTCTTCCCCAGTTCACTAAGCTGGCCTCCAAAGGGGAATGCTCTCTCTCTCTCTCTCTCCCCCCTGCTGGAGGGAACGAAAGCGGTTTCCAAAATGGCGCGCTCTGCCGCCGAAAGCAAAAGTAGGTAATGCTGCAGCCGAATCGAAAAAAGACAAAAAAACGGCAAACGCAACGTTTTGAAAGGGATCCTGACTGATCCGGGTGTTGCAAGCATGTTAAATCAGCCGAAAAACAAACTAAGGCAAAGGACAAGAGAAACAAGCGAGGAGGAACACCCCCCCACGCGGCTTTCAAGATGGCGCCCGAAACACGCGCGCCAAAAAAGAAACTGGAGGCTTGAGGCTTCTTTGAAGCCAGCAAGCCAGCTAACACTACCGAGCGGTTTGGAGCTGTGCTAGTCCCAGCACAGCCAAGGAAATGGGGAATCCCACGAATGGGGAACAATACAACCTGCTCTGAATATTCTCAGTCTGCAAACTAGGAGCCAAACTTTTCACGTCCTTCCTGGGCACAGACTAAGTCGTGACTGGGAGGTGTCCTTGTCCAGGAGAGGCGTGGCAAGTTTGACTGACTTAGTTTAATGGGCAAGAAGACAGAGTTAACCCATTCATGGATTCTCCATCTATCATGCTGGAGAATAGAACAGTAGAACAGATTTAACTGGGCACAGTGCTGTAAGACAAAATGAAGGTTTTTTTTTAAAAAAATAACACTTTTTTCAGTACATGACAATTATTTCTTTAAAATATGTGCTACACAGTTTTTTTCAGTATAGCAGTTCACCACATCAATCACAAAACAGTTTCCCAAAACAAAATTTAACTGGCTTTAAATTATCTTTAAAATATGAAAGAGAAATCTGGTGTAATTTTACATTTTCCATCTTCAAGTAACAATGCAAACTGTTTTCAAAACAAACAGGACAAGGCAATCTAACCTCACAGTTTTCCTATCTTTATAACCTCTCCAAACAGCACAATTATTGATTGTTAAACAATCAAGCATTGCCATTTATTTCTCAGACCCTGAAAGGACTAGGAAAGCTGACTTTCATTAAAAATAAAAAGGGACTCATTTGGAAAAAGGAGCAGAAATTTCCTGGCAAGAATCTGAACAATTACATATCCATACTTTCTCAAAAGGTCTGTAGATAGTTCAGAAAAATATCTTTTTCTACTTTTATTAATATTTCTATTAATTATACATTTTGAAGAAAATATACAAGCAAACTAATGAAAAGTACATGAAATATGGTAAAATGTAAATCCTGGAGCAGTTAGTATGTAGAAAGATCAGTACAGTCTAAGGGAATACATGGTTTAAAAAAGTTTAATAAAAATGTTACAGGTAAAAATTAGAATTCATCTTTTAAAATGTATTTCATTCTGGTATGATTCACTTTTGGGAATTATCATGTTTTAGAAGATTGCCACCAGATATGGAAGAATCATCTGACCTGTTTACTACATTTCCAGAAATATTTGGAATATGATCTATTCATTTTAGCTTCTTCTTTTTTCTGATAAAATAATGTATGCATATACTGTAGATACTGAGATATAATGAACAAGAGTTTAAGATTTCAGTAAAATCAAACAATGCTGAAAATATTTTCTGGCATGTATTTCCATCAAAAGACATGTCGTCCCACAAACTCAGCACACTCATTTCTCACCGCCAAGTTCCCATGGAGTCAAGTGGCATTCTCTCTAGTTTTGTCAGCGGGAGAACAAGAATAACAACAAAAAAGCTGGATCCTGGAATTTTATTTCACTGCTTTTGCTTACCATTGGGATTTCACCCCAAAATATCAACCCAAACAGGTCACTTATAGTGAAGGGTGTAATGAAGAGAACGTTAAGGCACCATGACAACTAGAGAGAGCAGATAATCTTCAGGAATCGGGACATGGTCATGTTTTTTTTCCCAGTGGGACATTATATATTTATCACAACATCAAAATAAGTATTATAATGTTTTTTTTCCCTAGAACATGAAGCAAACTTTGTGAAGTTGGTTGGTTCAGCTTCCCAAGACCATCAGAAGGTCTATTTCTTGAAAGGACACACAAGAGCAGGTACTAATAAAGTGTCTGAAGCTGTGTTCAATCTCCAAAAGTTATTAAGAGGCTAGAAGGAAAAATTCTAAGCATATAAGCAGCAGTTGTATTAGTCTATTTCATATATTTAATTTAAAGTGCATTTATATTCAAATAAAACAAAAAAATACTATTTGATAGCTCACATATCTTGTTTGCATCTTCTTTTGGGACTATGACCCATAGATCACTTGAAAGTTAAATGTACTCTTGGCCTGAAAAAAGCTGTGAACTGCTGAGGTAAAAGGATAAGACATTTTACAAGCTGCTTCTCTACACTGCATAATAATTAATCCAGAATATTTAATTACAGTCTGTGGATAAGCCACAATGGCTTAATTTGCATATTTGTATACAGACTGTGTGATGCAAAAATTGTAAAGCACACCCTCTGGTGTGCAAGCTACCAGATATGGGATTCCATCTCATATAAATATTTGTCCAAATGCTCATATCTTAAAAGAGTAAGATATCTCAGCATTCTAGCAAATGCTCATAATACTACCAGATGAATTGCAACAGAGTTTCAGGGGAAAAAAGAACAATGAATCTGAATAGCAATATAATTGAATTAGATTACAAACTGTAGCCAGAAAAATAAACCAACAAATACAGAAACAAACATCACAGACTCCAATAGCTATGCATTTTAATTAAATATATGCTGATCTCAAAACTAATAAAGATAAGTATCTATAAAGACATGTCTTTCACAAAAGTCTCATTAAAAACTGCCACCAAAGCACAAATCTGTGTTAAGGGATTTCTTTGTATTTTAATTAAACATAAAACAACTGTGATGAGATAATCGTAGCAATTTGTACAGACTCATTTTCTACCTTTTAGTTATGTTCTCAGCCAAAAACTGTTAATTGCATATTCCTAGCTGAGTTGTTTAAAATACATCCTTCTTCTCTTTGCATGTACAAAAGTATCCGAAGGAAATAAACCCTACATTTTCAGCTACTGTGCTAAATATCATGAACTTTCAAGCAAATACCACAGTCTAGGATTTTAGAATAAGTGTCTTGAAAGATAAAATATGCTTGAGTCAGTAAGGAATCAATTGTCAAATTAAAAAGAGACATGAAACTGGAGCAGCACAACTCCTGTGAAGGAAAAGTCATGGTTTTTCTAACACAGATTCATTCTGATAAATAATTGCAACACTAGGTAACAATTAACAGCCTTGGCAATTCAAACTATACCAGGTACTGTCTGGTGATTTTTTTAGAAACAAGTTTCTGTTCTTAGAGCTGAGGATATACGCATAATATTTGCACATTATGACCAATTACTAATTTATTATGATCATATCTGGGATGGCATATTACACTTTGCAGGATGGGGATGTTTGACTGGAGGCAAGAGGTAAATTCTCCTGACACCATAGAGTGGTTTTAGCTTAATTAAAGAAGGCCATCATGAAATAATTTCTAAAGAAAAAAAATTAATACAGCTGAAACTTTGTTGCCTACAACTGTTTTCAGGACACGATCATGAACATAGGGTAAAGATGAAATGGATTTTTAAATCATTTCTCTTAGAATTCATACTTTTGTCCTAGAAACGACCTTGAACACACTGTGAGATGATTTGTGCTATGATGCTGCTTGATACATCTGGATATCTTAACAGCCTTCAATATCATCAACTGAACTATTATTCTCGAATGATATATCCAGGCTGTATCACAAAGTAGCTTTGTGATACTTCTGTTTGTACCTCAATGGACATTTTTCAGAAAGCAGTGCTGATGTCTATATGGTAATAGTGACACTGAATTATTTATTAATCATTCACATAAAATCTACAGCAAAATTGTTAATCATTCACATGGAAGACACAGCAAGAACAAGAAACATTTAGAGCAAACATTAGGGAGCTCATCTACTGTTAGCATATGGTTGGCATATTATTCTCCTGAGTGTTGTATTCCCGAAGAGGCAGATATATAACAATAGCAAAAAAACACATTCTGTGATTTAAACAGGACAGTGATCAAAATCCTAAGTGCAAAAGGTTGGTTTGAGTTTTGACACAGAGACAGAAGATATCAGGTACTTCAGAAAAACAGGAAAGTTAACCATTGAAGACTATCTCTCCAACTGTCTGCTACAGAAATTATAAGTGCTCAGTACCAAGGGAAGTTTAGTTATCAATCAATTTATCAATTAAAATGGAACTTAATGATTCTACATTAAGTATTATTACATTGCGTAGAATTATATTCCATATTTTCTTTAGGAGAGTTTAGCAAATCCTGATCCAGCCTCTGGAGTAACTTGGCATTTATCTAAAGTAAGGTGGATCTCAAAAAGAAGCTCAAACCAAAATGAACTATTCCTAAACTTTCAGAGCAATATCTGATATCTACAGTAAAAAAGTTGCCGATAATATGTTTGGACAAATTTATACATTTATCATAACCCCTCCATTGAAAGAAACTACACCCTAATAAATACAGTTGTGGAAGAAATATAAAACATAAAACTGCACATGTAGACTATCAGTTTATATGAATTAAACAGAAAGCAAAACCCAGGCTTAAGTTGCAATTGCTAAAATGGTGTAGTTTATTTGCATAAGCATATATTGACAGTATTTTCATGGCAAATGACAAAATAAATTGGGAAAACAGAGGCTCTTTAATACGCATCAAGATGAAGCAGCTACCACCATTACCATCCTGCAAAACCATCTGTCTGAAACTTGCTAGGCCTCCCTCCTGAAAAGACAACTATGAATTACATTCAGTTCTGCTCCTACAAAATGTTCGTTTGCTTAGTTATTTATTTAACATGTTCCTACAGTGTTGCAATCAAAAGCTACTCACATAGGAAAAATATATAATATAAAGTCCGTTATAATAATCAAACACAATAGTGCCTCAAAAATAGAAATAAAGTAAAAAATGGTAATGTCATATTAAACCAGAAGTCTCCGAGAGGAAGCTCCATCTTCAAGGGCTTGAAAAAAACCAGCAAAGAGTGAACCACCCTGATCTCCAAAAGAAAGTTGCTGCACACCAAGCTGGCAGGAATAGCCAACACTCCAGAAGACAGGCTTAAGATACAGAAGGATCTTGACAGACTTGAACATTGGGTGCTATCTAACAAAATGAAATTCAATGGTAAAAAAAGGAAGGTTCTACATTTAGGCAAGAAAAACCAAATGCACAGGTATAGTATAGGTGGTACCTTGCTCAATAGTAGTAACTGTGAGAGGGATCTCGGAGTCCTAGTGGACAATTACTTAAATATGAGTCAGCAGTGTGCTGCAGCTGCCAAAAAAGCCAACACAGTGCTAGGCTGCATTAACAGAGGGATAGAATCAAGATCACGTGAAGTATTAATACCACTTTACAATGCCTTGGTAAGGCCACACTTGGAATACTGCATCCAGTTTTGATCACCACAATGTAAAAAAGATGTTGAGACTCTAGAAAGAGTACAGAGAAGAGCAACAAAGATGGTTAGGGGACTGGAGGCTAAAACATATAAGGAACGGCTGCTGGAATTGGGTATGTCTAGTTTAATGAAGAGAAGGACGAGGGGGGACATGATAGCAGTGTTCCAATATCTCAGGGGCTGCCACAAAGAAGAGAGAATCAAGCTATTCTCCAAAGCACCTCAAGGCAGGACACGAAGCAATGGATGGAAACTAACCAAAGAGAGAAGCAACCTAGAAGTAAGGAGAAATTTCCTGACAGTTAGAACAATTAATCGATGGAACAACCTGCCTCCAGAAGCTGTGAATGCTCCAACACTATAAGTTTTTAAGAAGAGACTGGACAGCCATTTGTCTGAAATGTTATAGGGTTTCCTGCCTGAGCAGGGGATTGGACTAGATGACCTCCAAGGTCCCTTCCAACTATTATTATTATTATTATTATTATTATTATTATTATTATTATTATTATTATTATTATTATTATTATTATTATTATTATTATTATTATTATTATTATTATTATTAAAGAGTCAGAGCTGCAACCGAAAGGTAGCACTTCCCTGCCTTAGCTCCCCCGCCCCAAACCTCCTGAAAGTGTGATGTGCTCAGTTTCTCTTGACACAATGGTACTTAAACGTATGTGAACTCATTTGAATTTTCAACATCCATAAATATGACCTAAAACATGATCTGTTCTCCACACATCCAAAAACTAGATGAACAACGCAGTTTAAAAAAATGAGTAAAAAAATTTATACTTGTTAATTAATTTATTGTGGAAAATATCCAAAGCTAGATATTGCCTCTATCAGGCAACATTTTGTAGCTAATACTAATGGAAATACTTATTTTTAGTATGCGATAAAAAGATTATTTTTACTTAAGGAGAAATAATATATCTAATCTGTCCATAGTTAAAATAACTGCAACAGACACTCAATATAGCACTGGACTTCTGCTAAATCCCCAGGTTTGCTACAACTGGCAGTGCCTAGTTCCCAATTTGCTGCTCACCTTTGCCCATATATTTGCTTCCTTTGGGTTCTGGAAGAGCCCGGTGTGTCTGGCTGGGTGATTATTCTGGCTCCAGTGTTCTTAGCTTCTGATCCTTAGCCTTTCTTGGCTGGGGCCCATATTTAGCATCACCATTTGTGGCTGTCAGGCTCAAATGCCTGTAACTTGTTATACATCTTGCTTTTTTCAGCTCATTTCCTTCTTTCTTACCTCCCTGCCTTCATACCTACCTACCTGTGGGCTTTTGAGCTCAAAAGTCCCATTCAACATTTGAAACTCAGATTAGTGAAACCCCTCCCCCCCAACTGTCCATTATATTTAGGTTTTAATCTTTTTATCTAGCAGTACAGCCAGCCTTCTTTCTTAAAAAATTTTATAGAAAGTGAAGGGGAATACAGTAGTAACAACTTAAATAGTTTATATGAAATCTAGATACAGTTTTACATCAGCTAGATGAAAATATATCACAGCACCTATATGTATAATTTAAAATCTTATTTTCAATCCTACAAACATTATTATAAATATTTTCCTACTTCTATGTACAATCTGAATGTAAACCTGTCATTATTTATGTTTATGTAAATCCCATTAACTTTAAATTTAATGTATTTGTAAATAATGAAAGCAAATTATAGCTTAGAAATCTGACTTCCACCTCTTAATATATCATATTCTTCACAGCGTAAGGCCATTATTTTCAGTTTCTGAAATATAATTATGAACACCCTCCTTGAATAGATGATATTGTAACCCTATGAGCTTTCAAGGTCTAAAAGTAACATTTATGTTTAGCTATATCAAAACCTTCAATTCATATTGAAGCTCTTCAAGTGTTTCACTGAAATAACTTGTATTGCCTACATTATCCATTTTTAATATTGGAACTACAGTATATTTAATATTAGTATGATTGTGCAAGCAATTAATTATTAACAGTATTAATTATTAAGACTACGAAGAGTATTTACTAATACTCTTAGAAATTAATTTAATATTAATAATTTAGTAAGTAATTAAGAGTATTTAATATAATTTATCTATTTAAGAGAGCTAATGTTTTCATTGCACTTAAATGGCAAATAAATAAAAAGCATGAGTATAATGCCGGGTAAAATATCTTAACTACCCTCTACTGTTCTTCAATTTAAATGGCTTGAATAATTGCTAGCTTATAGATTTAATTCTTTTTTTAATTGTAACTAAGCAATAACTCTTATGAAAATCAAAATAGACAATAATAATAGTAGTAATAAAAATCGATGGATATTGGGTGTAGAGGTACCTAGAGATAGCAAAATAGAAGAGAAAAAACTGGAGAAAATCACAAAATACAAAAACCTGCAGAAGTAGAATGACTGTGGCAAATGAAAGCAAACATAGTAACAAACAGTAATAGGTACCTTGGATGCAATCCCAAAATATCTAGAGCACCACTTAAACACCATCAGGATTGACAAAACCAACAGCAGTCAATTGCAAAAGGTAGCTTACAGTTTACATCCTGCCACGATACCTTTAACACTATCAAGCAATATCTGCCTATTCCACTCCAAACATCTAGCCTGCTGTATGACCAACCATAATAATAATTAGAGTTTTAAAATCTTGGCACATGACACACCAGATTTAACTGTGGTTGAAAAAAAGAAAAAAAGGAAGTATAGATAATTGTGACAATATCTGGGAATAGTAGATTAGAAGACAGAAAATTGAAGAAGATCATAAAGTATTAAGATCTGAAAAACAAATCTGAAAGATTATGGCATAAACCGACTGTGGTGGTACTAGTAGTTATCAGCATATTGCATGCCATATCAAAAAGCCTTGGATGACACTTAGAAAATGCGTGCATTGATAAAATTCCTGTCAAAACAAAAGACCATACTGCTCAGATCTGCACATATACTCTGCTAATACATTATAACATCCAAGGTTCTTGGGAAGAACTCAATAAGTATGAAGGCCAACACTAGCTAAAGAACTGACAGCTGTAATTTCACATTGTTGTATTATATATTTGATTACCTAATTTCTGCACATCACAGGTATATCAATCTCACATACAGATTTTTTTAATTTATATAAATTAATATGAACTGGCATAAACTGCATCCACATCTACAGTATTTAAAATGGTTGAAGCATATCATAGATTTTTGAAATGTTGATGCTATCCAAGTAGAGTAAGTAAAAGTGTTCCATTGTTAATATTGGCTGTAACATTATATTTTACATTATTGTATCCCAGTGCTAGTATTTATGACCTTTACAATTTACAAATGCAAATTCTATCCTCTCCATGCTATAATAAAAATACAGTCAGAGTATACAAGGGCAATGTTTTTTGTAATCAATGGTAAGGAAATTGCATACACAGAACAGTACTAAGGAGAAGACAGGAAAAAGCTGAACATTTCTGTTATCAGATAATTAGATGATAACAATCCAATTGACATATATGACAGTTGACACATATATCATGTGTCAAAAACAGAAGATATTTCTATGAAAATAACACGGTTTTCATGCAATATTTATGACTTAAGTCTAAGAATTAAATATAAATCATTTTGGATTTTGATCCTAAACATATTAATATGGTAAAAATATACCATTACCAAATGAATTTCAGCCTCCAAGGCTCTGTTTTTAAGATACGCTGATTATTTAGTTTTCCAAAAGGACAATGTTATACTAATGTTACAGTATTAGGTTGACAATAATATAAATAGTAAAATCACCATGGCAATTTTTAATACTGTGATTAAATTACAAAGATTTAAATGATATTTGAACTTCAGTCTTCTTATATTTATCCTGACGCAATGTATATATGACTAACTAATGTTTCCTCATTCTTGTGCATATCAAGAAAAAAAAACTGTAGAAAACTTTTGAAGCATTCCTTTATACACACAATATAAGGAAGTTCTGAATAAAATTTCTTGTTTATACCTGTAATTAAAAATGAAATGTTTTCTTATATAAAAATTGGAAAAGCACAAACCTCTCCATATATGTAGGGCGGAACACAAGCAGTTAGGAAAAATATCTTTAAACAATATTAATCTAACCCCCATTAGCTTATCCACAAGAATCTCAGTTGCAGCATCTTGAATACAATTGACATTTTCTAATTTCTTCTGTTATAATAATCAAATTTTATCTTTTATTGAAATTAAAAAATACTTTAATCATGACAGGAAGTTCAGAATCTGCATTATATTAACATGTTTAACTTGTCTGGCTTTGTTAGAAATCCCTCATTTAAACCAATACTGGCATCATAATCAGCTGAGAATATCCATAGTTTATTTGGGACAATAAGGAATATATTCAGCATTTTAGTAATAATGTGCACCCAAACATCAAATGATTTCACCAAGGAGTATAGCTGTTTAACATGGAATACAGCCTAAAAAATTCCACAAGCCAAACTTTGTTTTTGAACTATTATTCCCATAATCTCTTGCCTTTGGCTGGATTCATTAATGCTGATAGGAATTGAAGGCTAAAACATCTGGAGGCAGATCATCTACATCTACACCTGCCATAGCTGATAGTACTGAAGATTACTGAGTGGTCCAGATGGTGAGCTTCATATGGCAAGAATTTAGCCTTGAGCAGTACAAGCATACTTATCAACACACATAAACAGTAATCAAAGTCACATGTCTGAAAACAATAACTGGATCTATAATACTGGAAAGGGTTTCCCTGCATGCTAAATACATTGGCCTAAACCTATTGCAATTATTTAAGATTTTACAACATTGGAGATACATCTATGACTATGGCTATCTATATCAATGTGTGTGTGTGTGTGTGTATTGTCTAATATAGTACTGTAGTCTGAAGAATAGAGGTATTGTGTAACATGCAATGTAAATTCTTTTGAAGTATGATTATATTCTATATGATCAGATAGTAAAGTGAAGAAGTATTTAATGCAATTAATATAGAGTATATTATATCCTTAGAAAATACATAAAAATCATGTCATTATCATCAAATTATATGATATAATTTTATTGTATTATGTATGGTATAATATCATTACATTGTAGTATATTACTGTTGATTTGTTAGTGACATTATATCCACATTTCCTTAAAACAAATGCCTGGAAACTTATTGGAATTACAGTTATTATATTTCTTACATCATTAATACTCTCATGTCTAAACTGTGTCTAATACAAACTTCATTAATTAAACTATGAGACATATCTGTACTTTCTTCACCTATATATTTTCTTAAAAATAACTAAGAATTATGAAGATTGATCAATGCATTGGGAGGTGATTAATTTAGTGAAAAGTAGATTAAATAACATCAAAATGAGAACATGCTATAGGACTGAAATCAAGATTAAATCAATAAAGAAGAAATAATTTTGAAGGACAGAATAAAATAAGTATATCATTTTTTGACTAATTGGAGAACAATTTACTTCAGGTGCTTTTAAGTAAACACTGGAGGACCATTCCAGGTATGAGGTTCTTTTAATTATAACCTGAAACTTCCTTTCTCTTTTCACTATTTCATCACTTTTAATAAAAATAAGGAGGGGGAAGTATATTTCTTATAAATGAAAAAAATACTAAGCCACCAGTTACCAATTCTTTGTAAAAACATGTAAATAAGCAAAGAAAGCCAAATGAATCCTAAACTAAGTAGACATCCAACAGAGAACTTCTCCATTAGAATATTGGATTAACAGCTATGAAAATAAGTGTGAATAGGAATTACACATTGCTCAGTTAAAGGACATTTATTAACTAACAGTGTGCACAAAATCTTTATGCAAATCCATCAACAGTCTAGGTGGATATGATCCCACTTAACTTACATGTTTCACAGTTTGTTTCTTTTGGAATGATTATAAAATATCCTGTCAATTTAGAATTTAAGTGGTGAACCCCAGAGACTGGTTGATACAGATTAACTTCACTCATTCAGGAACTCATTCACATTTCTTAGAATAAGTCAAAGATACAATAAAATGTGAATAAAACATTAGTCTGTTGTTGAGAAGTGAAAATTTCTCCTACTCTCAATTTAGCAAAAAGTATGTTTTCTAATAATCTCAGAAAAGAAAATATTTTAAATGAACTGAAGCTAAAGCCTAAGAGTGAGATGTATAGGTGTACTGTAATCTCCCTACCAAAGTTTGATATACAATATTGGATCAAAAATTTACAGCAATAATTTACATGGCAATCATTGACTTTCTAGATGTTCCTGAACAACAAAAACCCGCCTAAATGGAGAAAGGCAATCCTATTTGTAAAATGATTATTAAAAAGTACAAAAATCCACTTACCAGGACAAATATATAATATGCATATTTCTTGGAATTTTGTTATATATATGACATATTGATGGTGCCTTCGAGTTAATCATGACTGTTACTGAATGAACAAGTTCATACAGTGTTCATCTTTGAGGGTAGTTTGCAATTGCTATTTCCTAGGTCTGAGAGAGTTAAAGGTAGAACTCAGAAGCTCTAGATAAGTTCCTTTAATTACTACATTAAACCAGCTTCTTCTGTAAAATCATGCCCAAAATAGAACATTTATATTTTACCTTACCTCAACCTGGATGAAAATATGTCACAACACCTATAAGATTATTAACCTCTGAATAAGTAATCAACGGGTTTTTTTTACATAAAGAACTATAACTCTCAACACTCCTATAACAGCTATATAAATTTAACAAATCAAATATCAACCCAGCACAATAATTGTACAGCCACAGGTTTTCTATCTCTACCTTAAAAAGGCTACAGATTGATTTACTGATTTTAACACTTCATGTTAATGCTCTTCAATTCATTATTGTTTCTAACTCTCACAATTATTAAAATAGTGGCCAATATATCTAATTGATTTTATGATAGTGATACATTAGTTACATAGATATAATATAAATATTATAATTATTTATAATACATTTACATATATATGTAGTCATTTATAAAAATAAGCAACAGTACTTTTCTTAGAATATTTAGCAACTCATATAATTAAGTACAGAAAAATATTTTAATTTGATGTTAAGAAATGGATATCTTAGTTGTGGGAAATAAACAAGAATAAACCTTTAAGTAAATAACAGTTTAACAATTTAACAAAATAACAATACAGAGAACTATGACAAAAAATGTATATATTTAATATTACATGTATTAACAGCAGCAATAATTACATTTGGACAGTATTGGAAAAATCAAGAAACATCAATGGAAGAAGACACAATTAAGAAAATCTTGAACTGTGCGGAAATGGATAGGCTTACAATGAAAATAAAAGGGAAAGAAGATACAGAATATTTTCAAACATGGGATAATTTTTACAAATGGCTAGGAAAACGGAGTAGAGAGTAGGAATGGAAGTTGTATTATTATTAATGTCAAATATGTGGACCCAGACAACACATTGTTTATTAAGCACTAAAGATTTGTAACTATGAAAACTTAATAAAATAGCTATTAAAAAAAGTAAATAACAATTAAATGGCAGGCCTTACAAAACTAAAAAGCTATGCTAAACTAAACCAAGATCATTAAATCTATCAAAAGGATCTGAGAGATACCCAATACACACAAGCAAGACAGCCTCATGATCCCAGAAAATAACATTAAAAAATCTTCTGCCACTATTACTATACATACTATGTGTAATTACATCTAGTTTCACTAATAGCCTAAAAGTTCATGAGTTTGTACATACAGTACTGTCCTATTCTGAGCAAACTGGTATGAAATTCCACCAGTCAACTATTAGAAAAACATTACATTTGTATTGGCTCCCTCCCTCTGTCCCCTCATTGGATCAGTCTACTATTTTGACAATTGTAATATGTTTCTGTTATATATATTTTTCTTTCTGAACTACTTTCTCACTCATCCTCGTGTCCATTTTAGTAATTATGCCTAGCGTTTTCCAGCTCTACAGTAGTCTTCAAGGTGTAAGCCTGAGACTGTAAACATCAGTATGGGTACACAGCTTTAACATAAAATTCTTACAATATGGGTCATTTCCATGCTTTTTCTAAATCTACAGTACTGTGTTTCTACAGCAGCTTATGTTTTCATTGGGGCTAATCCACCACCATTTCAAAATGCCTTTGCTGGCCAACTGTCATTAACTTAGGCTTCAGTGGCATATACTGTATATGTAACATTAGAAGAAGTGATATTTCAGCTATCATGCTATCATAGTTATCACAAATAATCATGTGTCTATTTGCATCCACATAGCAACCCTAGCTCGTCTGCTGATAAAGCCCACTGATTTCAATCAACTTACTTTCTAGTAATAGTATCTATCTCAGACAAGCAGCTTTCGATTCCTTGAAAATTCTCTTTTGAAGCAAAAACAACTATTAAGGATTTCTACCTTGTTTAAGGAAGAAATTCAAAGCAGAAAAACCCTTTTACTCTTTACACTCACAGTAAATGGTTTTGAGATGACGCAAAAGTAATTAAGCCAAGGTTGCCATTTTTGGCAACCTTAGTTCTTTTATTTATTTTTTATTTTTTAACCCTTTTATTTTGGGACTACACAATTTACCCTATCCTATATTGTAGCACTTTTTTCATTAAGTAAATCCCACTGTCTTCAGTGGGGCTTACTCTCTAGCAACCATCAATTAAATTGCATTCTTAATCGAACCCCTGAATTCAGGCTTTCCTGATCTTTTCATGTTGCACTGCAATTAGTTTTCTTAAAAATGCAACCCAACTGCTGCTTAAAAACCACAATAATTAAATACTGCATTTGATGAAATTTAACTGAAGCACTGTCCAATTTTATTGCAAGAAAATTCAGCTTAATTAACTGAAATTAGTAAATTAAGATTTGTACTAATCAAAACACCACCAGTTGGAATGAATGTGCCTAAATAAACACATACTTAAAGTTACTTTCTGTATCCCCAGTAAAAAGCTGGCCTTTATACAGTTAATAAGGGGGTTCTCCAAATGTGAAAACATTAAATCCACTACTAAGGTTCTGTATTCATTCAAAGGCTGACACACAAAGCTGCTCTCTTCAAGTAATACAAAATGTCACCACAGGCTGACGCTCTTTCTACAAGAATAATGAGAGGCTGCACAGTGTAGGAAGAGTACAGTTTGCAGTTTGCTTCTCTTGTTCCAGTACTGGTTAATACACAAATAGATTCAGACAGAAAACTGGTAACAGAACTGTGCAGGCTAGTTCAGTAGTCCTGTTTACCTTATTCCTGAAAAGCTTAAGAAATAATAGGAATCAAGCCAAAATTTCAGTGGAAAATCACACACATGAGGAATTCTACCAGGTTTGAGTAAACTTGCTTCAAAATGGAGCTGATTAATGCAAAAACCATGCTTCTAGAACTGGAAGAGCCAATATCCTAATTGATCTTCCATCACTAAGAAGGATATGCCAGGTGGATCTCACACTTCTTTGTCTGGAAGCCAAGAACTGACTTAATCTTTCAATATTACAATCTGTCATTCGTAAAGACTCAGCCATCAGTAACAGGACTATATAATTTTGTCCCCAAAATTCTGAAAACAGGACAAGGATGCATTGGATAGCGTCCATGAATGTGGGGTGTACATGTATATACAACACAGGCAGAGAAGCGAAGTCCATAAAGAACTATACAGGTGCGGAATAGAAATAGCAGAAACGTGTTCCAGTCTAAGGAGCCATTTACTGACCTGTTATCTAAGTGTACAGTAATTATATCTAGAAGACTTCCTGCAACGATATTTAATGCTTTGAAATCAGTCTGATAGGACCTACAAATCTGATCTGAACTTTCAACTAGTCTTTGGTTTGAATGATCTTTCACTCAATCCTACCTCCACAGCCTATTTTTTTTTTCTGCCAAGACAAAGTACTTGTGGTCCTTTGAGCTAAAGGACATGGTTTTTGGTGTTTTCTGTGTGTGTATGTGTGCAGAGCAGATGAGGTCACCTTGTTCTGCTCTCTCTTGCACAACAAGGCAACTTTTAAAAGGAGCAGAAGAAACCCACCAAAGATAAAGGCTGTTCTGTACCTGACAAATCTTGCTGAGCTTCCCAGAGAACTAAAAGGGAGCTGGCAGGCACATTTTGTTTGCTTTCATAACAAAACCCAAGCAAATAAGGAATATATATATATATTTTTATCATTTGTACAACGCAAGAAAAAAGGGCAAACGATCCTTACATTTGAATTTAAAATAGGGCAGTCCCACCTATCAAAAGCTCAATGTTTAATGGCCCATGAGGTCAGAAATAAAGCTGGCCAAGATCAACAGGCTTCTCCCAAATGAATAGACACACCAGAGTGGAACCTTAAACATGATTTAACCAGAAAGTGGAGAGAAAAAAACCGGAAAAGGAAATATTAATTTTAAAAGAGAGGGAATAATTTTCAAAGGTTCCTTGACTAGGATGCATCAGATCCACTCAGGATGGCAGTCTCCACTTTTCTACAAAAGTCTCATTGAGTTTAATAAGTAAGGGACTGCAGTCATGCGTACGTGCTGCAGCACGCGTGGAAACAGGGGGATCGTAATCTATCCACACACGTATGGATAGTCGATTCTGATCAATCTGCTTCCCACTTCCTTTCGCCCCGCACAAGGCGCTCGATTTCTAAACCACACAACGCGAGGTTCGTCCGGAGCAGGAAGCCGGTTTTCGAAGAAAAATCATCGCAATTAAACGACAGAATCCAGAACCAGCCGGAGCGCGACACAGACCTACCTGCAGCCGCAATCCGGCCCGACCTCCCTAAAGTTCCAGGCAGTCAAGAAAGAGCAAAAGAAAGCGGAGGGCGAAGAGGCCGAGAAGCCGGAACCCTAACAGCTTTCCCCCCGCGGTCAACACGTCCCCACGGCGCGCCTTTTCCCCGGCCGGGCGCAAGTTGAGCTCCCCTCGAAATCACTGACTTACCTGGCCGCAGGGAAAGGGCAGAAAGCAGCAAACCCAGGAGAAAGAAGAGCGGCGGTTGCCGCTGCGGCCGACAAGGAAAG
Organism: Azemiops feae; assembly: GCA_023970755.1. Lineage (NCBI taxonomy): Eukaryota > Metazoa > Chordata > Lepidosauria > Squamata > Viperidae > Azemiops > Azemiops feae. The sequence continues at coordinate 355,922 of JALGBA010000376.1, forward strand.
CAGGAGGCGACGGCAGAGGGCATCTCCATCCCTCCTCCCGCCGGGCGAACGGCGACTTCGGCCGCTGCTCCTCCCGAAGGAAGAAACGAAGGGCGCGGGCGCGGGCTTTTCCAGAGAGCGGCCCCGGCGGCTTCTTCTCCGAAGAGGAACTACAGCAGGTCCGCAACTTTCCAACAAACGAGGTCCAATTGCAGGTTGTGTGGGTGGGGGGGAGCAGAAGTTGGGGGGATCGGGGAAGCGGCCGCTAACAGCTTCTGCGACCGAGGAGGAACGAACGAGCGACCAACCGAGCGAGCGAGGCGCCAATCGCAACCGCTCCGAAGCAGGTGGCTCTTTCCTCTGGCAGCCTAGCGGCGCTCCAAGACCGAAAGCTGAAAGAAAGAGGTGGGGCCAGCAAGGGAGGACACGCCCCTGCACTCACTCAAAGTGCCCGCTCCTTTGCCGAGATCCGTTTCCGAGCCTTCCGCCGAAGCTTTCTAATAGCCAGCGAGCGAAGAGCGCGGCTAGCGGGCAGAGAAAGGAGGACGTCGCGGTTTGGCTGTATTAGCGGGGGATCAGGGCGCATTGAAACTAAGGGGGCAGGAGAAAATGCGGAATGGAAGGCGAGCCGCGTCTTGATCGGTTGACGGGTTGCAATGAAAAGGCCTGGGAAAGATTGGGCAGAGAAGTAACCAAAGGCAGCGTAGGGTCGCCGGGTTTGAGCAGCGGGGGGAGGCGATGGCAGCAGGTCTGGCGAAATTCTAGGGCATCTTTCGCTGCAATCCTATGCGTGTTTATGGCAGTAAGTCCCACTGTTTGCAAGGGAGCTTACTCCCAGGGAAGTGCAAAGGATGCAGTCCCTGGATGCTCCGAACCGGGATCCGGCTGAAGGGCGCCTTATTCTGGAGAAAAAGAACGAGGTGGAAAAAAGGGAACTTTGGTCATCCCCGGGATGGAAATCGCGCCTTGGATTGTTGATTCCTAGAAAGAATCCGCGGCTCCTGCTCTTTAGCAGAGATTGAGGCCAGAACGCGCCGAGACTGGAATCTCTTGTCAGAAACGTGCGATGCGAGCAGAACGCAGCATTTGCTACCTCGAAGTAAGCTCCAGCTTGCCGGAAATTCCAATGGAAAAGAGCCGCAGCTGTAATCCTAGGTGCCTCCAGTTGAGAATAGTGATGCAAAGATCGTTGTGACTAGGTTCCCAGGAACAGGTCTCAACGAGACTTTTAAGTAAACATATACAAAGATACGCAGAAAAGACAAGGATTCTTCTCTTCGTTGTTTGGGCCAATGCAATTGCTTTTCGGGGCTTCGTCCCAAAGGACTACAATGACTTTATGGTGAATACAGTGTTTAGATTGGTGAATACAGTGTTTAAATTCTTAAGTAGATATTTTCCCAGGAGATTCTGTGGAAATCTCAGATGTTCTCAGATTCTGCCAAAGGCTTTGGTTAAATCGGTAGGTGATAGATGGAAGGGTGAATTGGATCTGATCAGTTAGGGGGGAAAACTGCTGCATTCTTAACTCAGCACTGCCAACCCCTTGATTTTTCAAAAAAATATAATTGTCCTGTTTATCTTAAGCTAAACAGAGAAAATGGTTCAAAGGAATCCTATGTGCCTTTCTGGGATTGCTTTCATCTCCTTCCTTTACCCATTACCTCAAAGGGGCTTACAGTGTCTCAAAAAAAAAATCTCTGACTAGTTTATCCTAGTGCATTTAAACTTGCATATGCAGAAAAATAGTTATATTAATAATTATTGCATACTAATTTACAAGTAGACTTTTCTCTGCCTTTTTTTAATTACGGGAACAGTTCCAAAAGATATTTATGAACCTGGAGGGCAAATCACCATCTTCCAAGTAATACTCTTGTGATACTTTGTTCTGCAGTTATTCAAATCATTTTTTAATTTGTATCAAACAAGCCTGAGTTCTTTATATATATATATATATATATATATATATATATATATATATATATATATATATTCATTCTAGAGTAAAAAAATATCCAGAACAGAAATAGATTAAAAACAAACTGGGCTCCCCCAAAGCATCATATATATTGAAATTATATAATTTCCCTTGCTGCCTGTCCTTTCCATGTAATTAATAATATAGATGTGAAATTGCTCACTCTGGGATTTAAATAGTAGATTCGTCTTTACCCAATTATGTATTAGTTTAGCACTCTAGTGCAATTAGTCCATTAAAAATGCTGACTGCTGAAATTTTGGAGCTGAGATGCATAAAACAGTTCCTTTAGAACAGGGGTATCAAACTCGCAACTCGTGACGTGTCACGACATATCGCGACTTTTTTTGCCATTGCCGGCAATGGGGTGGGCACGGTTTCGCTATGATGCATCATCCGGCCCACGGGCCAGCAGTTTGACACCTGCTTTAGAACATAGATTAAAAGTGCATGGATATATATATATATATTATGGTACATAAGACAGTTTGGGAAATAAATTGAAATAAAAAAAATTCTTGCCCTATTTTTATTCACTTGAATCACAATTTTCTGTTTGAATATCTATTTCAAAGAAAGAAAGGCAAGTTAGCCAAGTAATTGGGTATAAGGATAGAGGTACATCTGAGCTTCAAATAACCTTTCATATTTCCCACCATTTATTTCACAGAAGACATTGAAGGCAAACTGGAACGCTCCTCCCCCACTAATTTAAAAGCATACCTGTACACACACAGAGAGAGACCATATAACCATTAAGCTTTACAAAATGTTGATTAAAAAGTGATTCAATTCCAGATGGCCACTTTGAGGGTCTTCAGTTATCTTTTCTACATGCGTATGCATATTCAGAAAGCACTTCTTGGAAATAGATTGGCAAAAGGAAACAGTTGCCTTTGATGCTTCAGTTGAGAGCCTCAGTGCAGACACCTTGCTTTTTCAGGATAACTTGAATCAAATTGCTCCTTTACACCAATTTTAGATTTGCTTTGTACAGACATAATTCCCAGATTTAAAAGCATAAGCAGAAAAAAGAATGTTCCTACTGTGCATACATGCACCAGCACAGACAAAGGAAACAGATTTTATAAACAAGCTAACACATGCCACAATATAAAGATACTTTTCCCCCCATCTATCTTATTTTTTTCCTGATCAAACCAACCTGTGTTAAAACACTTTTATACTTTCCAGCAATGCTTATTGCTTCCTTAGGATTCCTTTTAGACTTTCAAGATATTGCCTCCAATCCCCCCTCTCTCTTCCTCCCTCCCTCCCTCCCTCTCTCCCTCTTTCTTCTCTCTCTCAATCTCTCTCTGATAAAGAGTGCTTTCAAATAAAAGCCTGTTCCAAGCAGCTAGATATGTTTTGATAAAATTACCATAGGAATTCTTGAAAATGAAAATGAGGCTGGGGCTTTGTTTTGCAACATGCTGGTCTCTGGGTTGGAAAAAAATAACAATTTATACTCCACCAAATTAGGAGAGATGCGGAATTTGGTAGCAATCAAGAGAGATCTGCAGATTCACTGCAGTCTGCAGGCTCTAGTGAATATTGGAGAGGGAATAGAAATCAGAGAATGTAAGGAGCTGTGATAGACTAATTATTTTGCACCTTTGCCCTATTATTTTCAACTGATGTTTCTATGTCCCATGCCTCCTGCAGGGCAATGAATACATTTAACCCTCATTTAGCTGAGTGAAGTTTCTGGCTTTTCTTTAAAAATCCTCATGTATTTTCTTGCATGTTTCAAAACAATTGCTATTTACTTGATAGGGATCTAGCAAACTTATGTAAGAAAGAAAAACCTTCTTATATGGTAGGAATGGCATCATTAAGAATTAAAGTTAGCCTGGAAGAAGAGACTCATAAAGTTATTTGGCTTTTATGAATAAAAATAGAGAAATTTCAAGAGAATATGATGGAAAATCCCCAGTAGAAATTGTTTGTTTCAGTTCTTAGACAGCATAGTGTCCTGGAGAAAGAACAGAACAAAGGAATCATTAATACATCAATCCTGAGGTGTCCTCTGGGTTTGTGAAAACATCTAGCACTTGTCTGTACGTGGCCCCATTTTTCTACCCAGCTGATAAATGGACAAATCATGTCCACTATTAGAATAGATAAACAGGAAATTAAGCAACAACATCAAACTTCCCTGTATTAAAGGTAGCAGAGTCTGGTCTATGGGAGCAAAAAAAATGATTTGCTATAATGCTTTCAGGTTCAGACAGGTTAGAAGTGATAATTGTTTTATCAAAAGAGAGAATGAGGAAATCTTAAGGCTTCACTGCTCACTGCATGATTTGCAAGACAACCTGAACCAATACCATAAATGTAACATATTTTCTTGATAAATGCTCTTTTCACATACTCATTTCCAAAACATACATTCAGTTTTCATGCTTGCATCCCATTCTCAGAAATCAGTTATAAAATAATGAATGAAAGGTGTGGAACGAGAAAGGAACATTTTTCAGAATTATAGAAACTTACTATATTTCTGTTCATCATTCATTCATTCTTTCAATTTCTATTGCCGCCCATCTCAGCCAAATGATTCTGGACAGCTTACAATACTAAGACTACTTAATAGCTAAAGCAATTAAACATCCAAACAATAAATACATCCAGCAGGTTATAGTTAAACATCTAACAGTAAAGCCAAAAAAGGGGTCCTTAACATATTAGAAGCCCTAGGCCCAGGTACAAAGCCAAGTTTTTAGGGGGGGAAATGCAGTATAATGACAATGCTAATGCAATCAAATGGTTTTCTCTTGGCTTTTTTAAGCATCTCAAGAGACAAGGAGCCACAATACAATTATAGGCCATAGAGTTGGAAAGGACATCTTAATTCCAAAGCCCATTTAGTGCAGGAACCATCTTGGACATACAACTTCTGTCTGGAGACCTTCAATAAAGAACTTTCCAGCTCACATAGCAACCTTTTCCATTGGCTGACAGCTATTATAGTATCAACCATAATACTATTTCTCCAGCTATAAGGTTCTACATTTAGGCAAGAAAAACCAAATGCACAGGTATAGTATAGGTGGTACCTTGCTCAATAGTAGTAACTGTGAGAGGGATCTTGGAGTCCTAGTGGACAATCACTTAAATATGAGCCAGCAGTGTGCTGTAGCTGCCAAAAAAAGCCAACACAGTGCTAGGGATAGAATCAAGATCATGTGAAGTGTTAATACCACTTTACAATGTCTTGGTAAGGCCACACTTGGAATACTGCATCCAGTTTTGGTCACCACGATGTAAAAAAGATGTTGAGACTCTAGAAAGAGTGTAGAGAAGAGCAACAAAGATGATTAGGGGACTGGAGGCTAAAACATAGTAGTAGCAGTAGCAGCCCTCCACAATAGTCCCAGTTTCTTATGTGGCCTCTTGGGAAAATTAATTGTCCCCCTCTGGTATTGACACAGTATGCTCTGTGTGGGCACATCTAGTTATTTGAAATATTTGCTGATGGTTCATGTTCCATTGTCCCTTTGGGGTCATTGGATTCTACTGCATTCTAGCATAACTAAATTTTCTTTAAAAGTTATTCCTTATCTTGATCCACATTTGGAATAAACTACTAGGATTACATTTGGAAACAGATAATTAAAAGTACTAAATGCTTCTTTTCAGGAATCACTGTGAAATTGATTTAAAATGTAAATGCTTATTTAATTTGAATGCATAAAGATAAATATATGTCAGCTTTTCTTATTATCATAATTATTTGTAATATATGTTTCAGGGTTTTTTTATTTTTGTTATGTACTTAGTTAAAAGCACTTAAAATAAAAGATCAACCATTTCCTGAAAATGGTTTGATGGATTTTAGCTTAACATGATAGAATCCAACTACTGTATTTTGGAAAATTTGTGGCATATTGTGCAACTCCATCCAGATCATCAAAAGAAACCAAATTAGCAAAATGTGAACATCCTGTTTGTGAAAAAGAGTAGGTAATGGACATGAAAATTCTGTTATACCCTGCAGAAAATTGGATTTACGCCATATCCATCCATTTATGCTGTGTGTAGATGGCCAGGCGGAGCCCGAGGGAGGAGTCAAACATGTCATCAGTCATGAGTCCCTGCGCTCCCATAAGAGAGCTAAGTCCAGCCTTAGCCTTTCTTAAATCCCACTAATTTCCCTTGACCATTAATAGCTCAGATTCTTGTAGAAAGCTTAAGCTTGCAATAAATCTTTATACTCATTTGAACTGCCTGAATCTCCTGATTTTTCCCTGCTTGACACTGTGGTTATTTATTTGTATTTATATGCTACCCAGCTCCCATGATTTACATAAAAACATATATCAGCCAGAACAAAATAAAAAAGAAGCAATAAACATAGTAAGAAAATGAAATTGTCTTCAGCCCATACAACCAACTTTGACAGTAAGAACAAAACCAGGCTGATGAAGGATAAAATCTCACATAACAAGTCATCCAAAAGAAAGTGATTTAAACAAAGCAATCTTAAAACCTCTGCAGGAGGTTAAATAGGTGTTAAGTACCATTCAGAGGGTGTAGTTTCACACCATGGATGTCATTTTGGAAAAACATGGCAGGAAAGTCTACTTTCTCTAACTGAAATCTCTGAGACTGGGAATGGAAACAGCATTTGAAAAGTATTGTAGGGTAAGAACAGATGTATATTCTCACCATATCTGGCAAACAGGAGCAACATTTCCTCCACAACAAGAAGGTGTTTGAAAGAGTATCAAAGGAATCAAAGAGGCCCTATCTTAATCCCTATGACTTTAGATAGCATAATGGCTTCTTATATAAAGATAGTCTTCAATCTAGGACTATTCATTCAGTGACCATTCAAAGTCAGGATAGTGTTGAACCAATGTTTTTTATGACCAGTCCTCAGAATTTTGATGTTCCAGCACTGTTGTGGTCAGTTGATTGTGATTGGCAATTAGTTCACACTTAGGACTGGTTGCAGCACCACATGATCATGTGATCAACATTTGCAATCTTCCGGCTTCCCCAGAAAGTCAATGGAGTTGCCAGCAGGCTTAGCATCCATAAATTGCTTAATCTTTCCCATCTGTGCACTAACTCCAAGCTCTTCTGCACTTGTGTCGCCCTGGCTGCACATGTACCCCTTTGCACTCTTTTACATGCCTCTAACCACACTGTACCTCATATACCTTGTAGCCTTTCGCACCCCCATATACCTTCTTACTCTCTCTTTCAGCCTCTTGCAGCCTCACACTGTCCCCAATCTGCACCATGCCCCTCTCACATTCCTTCACAGCCTTGCACATTCCCATACATCTCAATCCTTCCCCCACCTGGCAACAGCCACTTACTTGCCTGCTAGTGTGGGACGTGCAACTTCCTGCTGGCTTCCCCACTGACTTTTGTTGTGGAAAGCGAGTAGGAAGTTGCCTCACGATATGACTGTAGGATTTGGTCAACAACAGCAACCAAGAATGCAGATATTGCTGTTGCTAAGCAATGTGGTTGCGTTTTAACAACCGTATCACTTAGTTGCTGTTATAAGTCAAGAACTACATGTAAAGAACCACCTGTTTTCTATTATTCCTGCTCAGTTTTTATGATTGAGCAGAGTTGGCATGCTCCAAGTCCCATCCATTAGAGAGTATATCTTGATGGGACTTAAGAAGAAGGCCTACTTTGTTGCAGCACTTGTCCATTGGAATACTGTCTCCCCTGAGATACATCTAAGCCCCATCCTGAACATGTTCAAAAGAGCTTTGTAAACTAGCTCTCTCTCAAGCATTGAATTAGAATGGAGGGGAGGGGGAGGCCAGTAATATTGTCCTTTAATGGTTGTTTTTCTTCTCACATTTGGATTATAAGATTGCTTTTAGTATAAGCTACTTGGAGTTATTGTAAATTTGGACGGCTTTACAAGTTTATAAAATAAATATAAATAACAATAAATTTACTCAATGATAAGTAGCTTAGATGTCTACTTTCTAAGATTATGTAAAATTCTGTCAAGTGAGCTTCTGTGAAAAGTTAGCTTTCCTGATCGTCAGTTTTTAATGGGTGCTTGACACACCCTTTTGAACTCTTACAGGTTGGGCCCTGATTACCCACCAAGGACTATATAAGTTAAAACCAGCACCTATCCTCAGAAATCTATTGGTAACATGATCACAAAATACATGATTCTTTGCAATAACTGCTCTCATCTGCAAGCACACCCTGGCCATCACATTTTGTATTGTAGTTTCCTGGTTAATCATCAAAGGCAGGTCCATAGTTCTTGTGGTAGTACAGATATGATTTCATTATGTCAAATTAAAATTAGCTTTCCTAAAATGACTAATTTGATTTTTAATTCAAACTGGGCCTGAATCAGTTTATGTTAAGGGCAAACTCAGATAAACATTGTTCTGAATAATAATTAGATATCTTGTAGTGCCTGATGAGATACAAGTGATATGAATATAGCCGAATAGTTATATAGTTATATCTATTCCTCCTCCTTTTATTACAAATAGTTTTACCAGAGAAATACTTCCTTGCAGAAAAATTCCTGAACACTGTAGTCTGGAGTTGCTAAGAAAATGTCTGCCCTGGCTAAGGTTCATTCAGTGAATATTATTTGAGTGTTGACATACATAGATTACATTGCAGATACAGTATGTCATTTTTTGTAGTATGAAGACCCGAATAATGTTTTATGTTGAAATGACAGGTGCAATGGGAGGATGAATGCTACCCTGAATTTTGGAAGAAAGGCAAGATATAAATTTAAGAAACATGAATTCTGCAGGATATAAGTCTAACAATCCTAAATAGTAAAAATAAATTGTTTACTATTACATCTACCAGAAAGTTTATCTTGAATTGAATTGAATTAGCAGGCTTCAAAAAGAGAAAGTCTATTTTAATTTGATTTGATCAAAGTGTCATACTCTAGATGAATCTAAGATGAACCTTCTTTTGTAAAAGCAGATGAATTATGGAAAAATACTATTCCTTTCAAGTAAATGCAATGTGCATATATTGTCAGAATTATGTAGTACAGATTTGTATACTCAGTTTCATATACCTATTTTATTTTAATAGTGAGATTATGGCTATGATTTTAATTTTCATTTATTGACATATTTATAATAGCTATTAACTGTAACTTTATATGAAGTTCAGCTATTAACTACAAGGCGATCAGTGCTCACTATAGAATTTGCTAAAATAATACCATCATTAGAATGCTGTTTTTTTATTAGGATATGGATGAATATATAAATTTTTGACCCAGCACATCTCATCTGTTAATTAGCAAAGAAGTAAGAAGAAGATCAAGTAAATTAACCAAAAAGATTCAAAAACTGGTGATTAAGGAAAAGTTGAGAGACTAAGCTATACAATACAATGAATAACCACAAAGGCTATACTCTGTACAAACTCTGTTGTTACATAACACTATGAATCACAGTCTATGATATCGCAAAACTGAGTCTTGGATATGGAAACACTACATAATTGATACAGTTTAAGACCAGAAGAGAAAATATGTGTTGACAAAAGTTACTATTTGGATGAAGCTAAGGTGCAGCTGTTCCTATTTAAATATGACTACCTGAGTAATCAATCAGAAAAGCAATGTTAAATAGATCCATGATGTCATAGAACATTATAAAACATAGAACATTATAAGAAAACAGCTGGAAAACAGACTAATCAGAAAAAGAAAAGAAAAGTGGGTGGCCATGTCAGAAATAATGCATATCCATATTTATTTAGACTTCTTGTACAATCCCTAAGGATAGAAAAATAGTAATATTACCACCTCATTACTGTATAAATATTCCTGAGCCGCTTCTGCAGTTAGGAGAACTGAGGCCAAAAGAAAATGGGTAATAATTATCTGGCTACACTGCAAATTATTATCCATCCTCTATTAGATTGTATTTTCATTGACTTGGCAAAATTAATCAGTGCACTGTGCACAGGATCCAAAGCAAATTGGGTATTGCAAGTATTAATTATAAATGCTCAAACTTAAATTGGAGGATATTCAAAATCCTCAGAGGAAGCTTTTTAAGTTCTACTCAGAATGATGAATTTAAGCTGCATGGTTTGGAAGTTTCAGAAACATCCAAGTACTGCAGGACTAACTAATGGCAACATTAGCCAAGTAAAGTCTTCAGTTCAGTGAATGTTGAAGAATGATATACTGTATATGTTAGCCAAACTTTCTATATTATATTTGTACATATAATTATTCAGAGAAATAGGCAACCTGGAGAGAGAGTAAGAGAGTGACCAAACAATGTGAAACAAGTTAAATTTAACATGTTAACTTTTAACAGAATTCAACTCTACTTCCCCCCCCCCAAATTTCCCATTTTTTAAATTTTTAAATCTATTCTCTAAATATAATGTAAATAGATTTTAATGACAAAGAAATAAAGTAAGCAAAATTTCCCAGTATGGTAATGTTAATTGTTTCTAAATGCCCTTTTTTTCACTAAAGCTATAAGAGAGTGAGAAACTTGGTTTCCAATAAAGCTCCTGCGGAGAAAAGGGGAAGATCTAACAATATTTCTCATTTAAAAGACAGTAGTATTTACTCAGTATATTGTTAACTGATTTAAAATAATTTCGATTTATTCATGTGGCACATTTTGTTTTTTTAGCTTACTCATTGTTGCATTGACAAAGTTAAATTAGGCTATTGAATCCATGCATTCATTTATCTTTTGATTATTTATTGTAATTTAACTTTGACACTAAACTTTAAATATATATTTCTGACTCAAACACATGAAGATAATTTGGGAGGAAGTTACTGTATTTTTGTGAACTTTATGTGTAAATCATTTAGTTTGATCAAATTTGAATACATAAATATAATGAGCATTGAGTAGATAGTCAAAATCATACGTGTCAAGTTTCCAAGCTTGTCTTTTAGCTGTTATTCCACATGTTTAGTTAATATTGCAATAGTTATCTACAATAGTTGAAATGTTTTTTTTTAAGGAAACATAAATGCTGAGAAATAAAGAAGAAAATTCTTGGTGATCATGCAAACATAAACATAAAGAAATTTGGTCTGAAAATCCTCTCTATTGCTCTTTGGTGAAAAGGCTAATTAAAAACACATATCATCAGTCCATTACTGCAGATAAAAATAAATTCTTGTAAAATATTCTACCATCTAACAGTTTTATGATATATGTAAAATGGTATTTTGCAAGTTATATCAATTGTCATGACACTAGAACTAAATTGAAACATCTTATTTGGAACAAATTGAGTGAAATTGAGAAGAGTAATTCTAATCCGCAGATCCATTTTTACAGTGGTGATGTATACTTAGGGGTATGTTAGAAATGTGCTATTTTTATTGCCAGCAGGATGCGATGTAAAGCAATAATGACCCATAAGCTCATAGCTATCGTAACTTTCTTGTATTGCACTGCAAAAATAAAGGCATACAAAATGTATATTTCTAAATACACACATATCAAACTTAATGGCATAAACTTAAGCCATGATTTATTATATTTAGCTGTGGGTGATCCATAGTTTTATTATAGATGATCCATAAAACATAAATTTAAAAAAATCCTAATTTACTAAGATATGGTGTCAGCAGCAAGAATCAATCTAACACAACATTGGAAAAAAATAAAATTTGCCATCAATACAGGATTGGGAAAATGGAAGAATGTGTTGCAGTGGAAACCTACATTCCAATACAAATTCAGGCAGAAATTAACTTTAGACAAACTAACACACATAGAATATATATTTTTAAGAAAAATAAAATTGTTTTAAATAATGATAATACTTGCACTGGACAAATGTGCCACCTTACCATCAATGGCAAAAATAGTGAAAACTGAAAGAATCAAGATGCCCTATGGAAATAACATCAAGAGTCGGGATGAAGATCACTACAAATATCTGGGCATCCTTCAAGCTGACAATATCAAGCACACTGATGTCATTAGGAAAGTTAGAACTGAATACATCCTGAGAATGAAGATCTTAAAGTCCAAACTCAGTGGAGGAAATACCATCAAGGCAATTAACACCTGGCAGTTCCAATCATTGGATACACAGCTGAAACTCAAGCAGATTAAAAACCCTGGATGGGAAGACAAGAAAAATCATGCCCTTCATTCATGTAGCAATGCTAACAGATTCTACTTACCAAGGAAAATAAGTGGGAGTAGAATGTTGCAAATAAACCAGACAGTTGAAGAATATCAGAAGAACAGTGATGAAGGTGCACCAAAGCTTGTATACCATGAAGGTTTACTGAATACTGAGGATACAAAACTGGCCTATAAGAACCACTGAAGAATAGAAAAGAGACATGGTTAGGCAAAGTATTACATGGCCAGTACATAAAAATAGCAGGCAAAGTAAATAACAAGACCTGGCAATGGATAAGAGCAGGAAAATAAAAAATAAAAAAAGATTTTCTGGCTGTACAAGACCAAGCTTTAAGAACAAATACATACAAAGCTAGAATTCAGAAGACAGCAATGGATTGCAAATGGGACCTCTGTAAAGAAGCTGAAGAAACAGTGGACCCCTAGTTAGCTGCTATAAGAAGATTTCATGGGCTGACTACAAACAACGGGATGACAAAATAGCAACATGATGCATGGGAGTATCATTATCAATACCATTTGCCTACAAGTAAGAACTGGCAGGTCTACAAAACAGATAAATAGGAAACAAAGAAACTAAAATTTACCTGTTGAATAACATCCCAGATTAAACAATTGTTAATAAGAAAGACTAAAAAGTATGCATAACAGATGTGCTAGAACCTGGAAAGGGCAGCATAAAAGAAAGAACTGGAGAAAATCATAAATTACAAAGACCTGCAAATAGAAGTATATCTAGTGTGGCAAAAGAAACCAAGAAAGTACCAATAGTAATAGGTGCCTTGGATGCAATCTCAAAATGTTTGGAACGTGAACACTACTGACATTGACAAAATCGTTATCAGTCAATTGCAAAAAGCAACTTTATTTGGAACAGCTTACATCTGGCAAAAATATGTTTAACACTGTCAATTACATCTGCCTATTCCAGGCTCTTGGGAAAGACTCAATAGATGGATAAAAATGCCAAATCCAGTTTAAACATCTGGTTGACTGTGCATCCAATGATGATGATGATGATGATGATGATGATAATACAATTAAAATAATCTAGATATAAATGAATAATAATGTCAAAACCAAGTATAAAAATGTCCAAGTAGCAGTAATTGAGTAATGTTTAATTAATTATTAATTTCAGTTTAGGCACCATCTGAATCTATGATGTCTCCTTTGTGGTTTATGTATGTCTAAGGAGTGATGGGAAGTGGTCATTTCAGGGCTGCAGTAATTTTCTTCCTCTATTCTGCAGGACAACTGGATTTTAAGTCACATCTGGAATTCCTTCCTTATTCTTTTATACATTAAAGCAAAATAGTACAGCAGCAAAAGTAGCAGATTTCTGTCTAAGGACTGGGAAAGAGTTCCACCGAATCTTAGGGACCTTATGAGTATAGAATTGTTATCTAAATTTAGAAAATATCTGATTAAATTCTGAAATAGGTGGAATTACATCATAGTAAGTCATTATATACCCCTTCCCACTGAATATTTCAAAATGTACTTGTACTTTCACTATAACTTTGCATTTCTGTAAGTTGCTTGAAATAGCAATTTCTTTCCCTATTGTCAGTATTAAATTTGATAACTTAAGGCTGCAATCCTACATCTGAAAATAAATTACACTAAAGTCAGTAATGCTTATTTATGCATAGATATGTATAGAATATTACAGGACATTAAGAACAAGTGAAAAAATGTATAGAAATTTAACTAGAGAGGGAAAGGAAGAACTATTGGATGACATTATCATAATATGTAATAACAGAAGGAAAACAAATATAGTAGTTTTAGAAAATCTACTGATACTCTGATTAGTAGTAAATTAAGAGAGCCCCATACAGGTTAATTTGAGGAAATTAGAAATATAGCTAGTTTTAAATCAAAAGGGGAAGATTGAATTATTTGTATACAGCAATCAATAGTTGATTTTTAATAGTGGAGTGCAAGTATGGCCTAAAGAAATCTAAACAATGATTTTATAAAACTGAAAGTTGCAATCATAAAATCACCATGTAGCAATCATATTGAACCCAGTAAGGCTTATTTGTAAGAAATTATACAGAGCATCAAGTGAGAGCTTGCATCTAATAGCTTGATAATTCCATCTCCCAGGAATGGAAATCATTTCTGAGCTTGGAAGAGAAAATGGATTGTTAGTATCCAAAATAGGTAAAGTTAGAGAAACATAGCTTCATTCTTTTTGTCAAAATATATATTAGTGTGTAGACACACACATGCATAGATACAGAGGAATTAAGGGGAGATACAATCACTCCATACCTTCCTTTCAATCCCTTAGAAAGAAAAAACAGTCAACAGTCAACACTGATGGCTTTGGGTGAAATCCAGAACTGGGTAACGGGTAATGAATGATGAACAAATTCTATTATCAAATCCTTTTTATTAAGTAATTTAGGGATTCCACCTTAATCATTTTCAGTTGCATTGGTGGTTCTTTGCCCCATAAACTAAGAATTTCACACTTGCACAAGTGATTCCTGAAAATCCATCCTATACAGTATGTGCCTAATTTGGGACAGCTTTCTTGATAATTAAACCCCTTTGTAATTTGCCACACAGTCTACACAAGCTGAAGGAAAGCAGCCAAAAAGTTGATAAAGCCTTAGTGTTTTCTGTTGCTGTTATTTTGGCTTTGGCACAGTGCAGAATTCAGCTAATTTTGAACAGCAGTTCCTTAGAGCAGTTAATAGAACGAAGATCCTTTAGATGCAATCAAATAAGAACAAGTGGGCTAAGTAATGCTGGAAAAGAAGTACTGCTCAAGCCAGCCATTAGCATGCAAGAGTAGCAGCAGGGATTTAATAGTGCATGCTTTAAATTGGTATGCTGGGCAATTATGACAGAACTTCTCTCAATTCCTTGTTTTTATCTTGTTTATCAGAAACCTTGGTACTTTTTTTGACACAGGTAGATGTTATTCATTAGCTTGGAAAAAGGTGTCAGTAGGAAATCTGTGAGGTGTTTTTATCTACCCTTATGCAAGACCATGCAAATGAATCTACCAGTTATGTTTTTGTATAGTAATAAACAGAATAACAGAGTTGGAAGGGACCTTTAGGTCTTCTAGTCCAACCCCCTGCTCAGGCAGGAAACCCTATTCCATTTCAGACAAATGTTTGTCCAGTCTCTTCTTAAAAACTTCCAGTATTGGAGCATTCACAACTTCTGGAGGCAGGTTGTTCTACTGATTAATTGTTCTAACTATCAGGAAATTTATCCTTAGTTCTAGGTTGCTTCTCTCCTTGATTAGTTGCTTCTTGTCCTGCCTTCAGGTGCTTTGGAGAATAGTTTGATTCCCTCTTCTTTGTGGCAACCCCTTAGATATTGGAACGCTGCTATCATGTCTTTATCACCTTTGTTGGAATGCCTGGCTTGTATTATGCTACATCAGAAAGTCCAAATTAGTAACTTTGGTGACAGAATGCTGTGCTTCACTGTACCTTCCCACTGGCTCCTCCTAGCTGGGCCCAGCAAACTTCTTTTGACAGATCAGGCTATGCTGCCCTGCCATACTTGTTACATGTGTAGCGGGGCTGTCTGAAAGTGTTTGCAGGAGCCTGGCCAGGGAGAGAGATTGGGACAGCTGCTGCCGGTTTTGGGCGTGGCAGGCTTGGAGAGGGGAAAAGACATAAAAGGAAGGAAGGAAAGGAGAAGGGGGTGGTGGCTGCTCGTCGGAAAGGCCAGGTGAAGACAAAGAGGGGTTGGAGGTTTTAAGCTGATCCCTTCTTGTGGAGGAGGAGGGAAAGGAGAGAGAGTGAGGGGGTGGAATTTTACTGCTTTCTTTCCCAAGGGGGATATCCCAAGCGGAGGCAAGGGAGAGTGTGTGGAGAAAGAAAGTTGCTGAGGCTGTTAACCTCAGATTTTAATAATAAAGGATAACGGGGGAGGGGTTTGACACCGATGGGGCTTGAGACTGGAAGAAGCCACAGAAGAGGAAGAGAGGTTGTTGCTGCTGTGAAGACTGAAGGCCATCCGAACTGTGATTATTGCTGCTTGTGCAAGTTTTAGACATTGTGGGGAGTTGCCCTGGGGGGCGAGCCGTTATTGCAGCATGCTGACTGCTTTTGTTCGTGTTTTTATTGCTGCCTGGAGCCGGGGGTTTTCCCCTCCCCACTTGTTTCCAAACGGTCACTGAGGAATCATTGAATATTGCTGCTATGACAGCCTGGGGCTGCTAGACACCACCATAGCATTGACTATTGGGACTAGGGGCTGGTCATCTTTGTTCCTGGAAGCCCCTTCTTGACGACAAGAGCCTGCTACCTCCTCACTTCACGTGAGCCTCTGTTAGAAGAGACACTTTACTAACACCTAGAGAGCACAGCTGCAGAGCTCGACGGGGGGGAACGGGGCTGGGAGGGGCTGGGCTTGGGTGGCCTCCAAGGAGGTAACGCTACACATGCATCCCAAAGATGTATTATTGCCCTGTTCCTGAATCTCAGGCCATCAGCAGGAAGAAGATGCTGCAGATCAACTGATGGCAGCAGTAGTAGTAGGCAGCATTGGTATGCAGCATAGTATAGGGAGGCCAAAAGGGCAGAGATAGGGAGATAGGCAAAGGAGTTTTAAATGCTTGGACTCAAAAGTGCTGGTGGGCTGTCAAGTGCCCTAATTTTGATCACATGGGGATACTGCAACAGCTGAAACTTCAAGGGCCAGTTATAATTACCATTTGTTTAGTGCTACTGTAACTTCAGTCAATGAATGATCATTTAGCAAGGAGTACCTGTAGTGTAGTCCTATTCGAACTATTGCAGAGAATTCAGGAAGTGGGTAGAGAAAATATAATAAATAGAATATGATCATACTTGCAGAATTTTTATACAGAACTAAAGTTATGTGGTCTTAGATTAATTCTAATGAAAATGGGTGCTTTTGATGATTAGGAAAACATACTAATTAAGTATACCAATTAATGTTCTCACAAAGCACATAGGTAATAACCTTGCTTTAAGGTTATAGTGGAGCTTCATATACAGTATGTTGTTATTGGACTGTTAGAGACTGAAGATTTTTTAAAAGGAGATTCCAGGAAGAATCCAATAGGTTTTCTATTTGTCTCTTCTAATAATTTATTTTTTCTATTTTGAGATCTGTTATCAACAGTTGTAATTATTAAGAAAGTCTGAAAATACTTCGGTGAATTTTGACATTTTCTTGTAAAGGAATGAGTCAATATGGATACACTGGAATATATTTATGGATAATGAATCAGTCAGTGGTGGGATTCAGCCAGTTTGCACCAGTTTGGCAGAACCGATAGCTAATTTTTTGTTGCCCAGGCCCAGAATGGACTTCCTGAAGCGGCATCCACGCATATTTGAATCCCATCACTGGAATCAGTCTCTTTTCAAGCTTGTGTTCATGAAGAAGTTGTCAGTTACATTTCTGTATGAATCTTCAGTTACTCTTCTTTAACTAAAAATCAATGTAGATATATACTACATTGTAGTATATACACCAATATACTACAATGTAGATATATACACCAAGCTGGCAGGAATAGCCAAAACACTCCAGAAGACAGGCTTAAGATACAGGAGGACCTGGACAGACTTGAACACTGGGCGCTATCGAACAAAATGAAATTCAATGGTGAAAAAAGTAGGGTTCTACATTTAGGCAAGAAAAACCAAATGTACAGGTATAGTATAGGGGGTACCTTGCTCAATAGTAGTAACTGTGAGAGGGATCTCGGAGTCCTAGTGGACAATCACTTAAATATGAGCCAGCAGTGTGCTGCAGCTGCCAAAAAAGCCAACACAGTGCTGGGCTGCATTAACAGAGGGATAGAATCAAGATCACGTGAAGTATTAATACCACTTTACAATGCTTTTGTAAGGCCACACTTGGAATACTGCATCCAGTTTTGGTCACCACGATGTAAAAAAGATGTTGAGACTCTAGAAAGAGTACAGAGAAGAGCAACAAAGATGATTAGGGGACTGGAGGCTAAAACATATAAGGAACGGTTGCTGGAATTGGGTATGTCTAGTTTTATGAAGAGAAGGACGAGGGGGGACATGATAGCAGTGTTCCAATATCTCAGGGGCTGCCACAAAGAAGAGGGAGTCAAGCTATTCTCCAAAGCGCCTGAAGGCAGGACACGAAGCAATGATGGAAACTAATCAAGGAGAGAAGCAACCTAGAACTAAGGAGAAACTTCCTGACAGTTAGAAAATTACCAATGGAACAACCTGCCTCCAGAAGCTGTGAATGCTCCAACACTGGAAGTTTTTAAGAAGAGACTGGACAGCCATTTGTCCGAAATGGTGTAGGGTTTTCTGCCTGAGCAGGGGGTTGGACTCGATGACCTCCAAAGTCCCTTCCAACTTTATTATTATTATTACTTCTAAATGTAATGTAGTATTGCAAAATAAATGTTAACTGAAGGCAAACTGTGGCAAAGTCGATGAAGCTGGTGAGTAAGTAGTTTATTGGAACCTCTCCAGATAAGGAGAGGACAGGGGATCACTTTCTAATCACTTTCAGAAATTGCTCATTGTGTCAACTTTAGAATGAGCATGGCTGCAGCCATTTTTTCCTTCTCATTTTTAGTTGACACATAGCATGGAGGGAGGGGGTTTGCTAGGTGTTGCGCTAGACAAAACAGACTTTATCTCTCGGACTTTCTCTCATGGGAACCAAGGTCATCGGCTGCTCCCGAAACTGCGGGCTGGGCGTTTCATGAAAAGCCTGCCAACAAGCTGTATGGGGAAACGTAGTTGCTTACATAGCCTTAGGGGTGGGATTTTTTAACTTTGTATTGGGGAATTGTTATGCATTTCTTCAGACTTGGTTTCACTTTTGAAGTGCCGATACCTTGTATCAATAAACATGTTCTTGGAGGAATTGCAAGCCTCGGAGTTCTGCTTTATTTGTCTCTGTCTGTCGGAACCTTGACACATTGACTATTCCTAGGCCATTAGAGACTTTTAGAATGATAAGTTTAAAAATACTGGGGGAGTCTACTTTTAATCCTAAATGAAAGAAAACTATAATTGTAAGCTTAAGAACTTAAATAAATAGCAAAAACTAAATAAAATTTTCATCTTAGCAAAATAAACAGATTAAGGGTTAATATAAAATTGAAATATAACTTTTACAATAAGATTTTGGAATTAATTATAAAGTACAAACAGCTTATTGTGAGAAATAGATCCTGTTTTAATTTTTACAAGACAATTTTGATTTTACTATTATAATAAAAATTCTTAATAACATTGTATGTAAAAGACATGGCTTTTTGATATATCTTCCTTCATATTCTACAGAGGTAGCTTTAGAAGCAGAATATACAAGTGGAATGCTAAACAATACTAAGAGGAGCCAATACCATTTCAATTCACTCAACCCACTTTAAATACCGAGTATTACACTTAAGGGTGCATTGCAACTGCCGTGAATATTAGAGGCTTCCTTCTGTTTAAAGATGCAGCCTTTGGCAGATATATATATATATATATATATATATATATATATATATATATACACACACACATACACACATACACATATATACATATATATGTGTATGTGTGTGTATGTATATATATACATATATGTATATGTATATGTATATATATATATGTATGTGATGTATATATATACATACACATACACACACATACACATATATACATATATACATATATATATATATGTCTTTAATGACTGCAAAAATACGAATCCCGGGCATATCTGTTCAATGACACAGTCCTCGATCTCCAGGAGAAATATAAACCAGCTGTTTATTGTTAAAAAAGTTTAAAACAATAAAAACAACTATTTACAATATTAAAACAACTTAGCTTTCGCTGGTCCCCTGCCAGCGTTCTCAGAGTGAAGTTTCGGGGGTGAAGATTACTTTTATAGACCTTGCTAGCCTAATTGCTTACTCACTGACTGTGTGATAGGGCCATCTGTCCTGGCTGACCGTAATTACCTTAATTGTCCCCCCTCCTCTTTTTTGCACTCCAGTTCTCCAACCTTCCTCCCTCCCATCCTTGTCAATCCCCTCCTTCCTGGCGCTGTTGCCATTGGTATGCTTTCTAGCCACTCCCCCGTGCTCGTTCTGGGCCTTACATCCAGATCCGGTGTCTTAGACACCTTTCCATTGCTGCTCCCCTCCTTTCCATCCCGTTTGTCTGCCCGTTGTTCTTGTCTTCCACTATCTATCCCTATTAGTCCTATTTCCTCCAGTTTCCTTCCACGCTTGGATGTGCGTGCGCACAGCCGTATCCCGTCCCTCTGCCCCGTCTGCCTACGATCAGCTGGGCTGTCTGCCGGCTCACTCCTGAATTCACTCCCTCTCATCCTTGCAGATCCTGTCCTTCCTAATGTTGTTACCGTTGGTGCGTTTGCCAACTGCCTCCCCTTCCCCCCTCCTTCTTATCCCGTTGAATCACCCGCTGTACTTGCCTTCCATTATCTATCCGTCTGGGTCCTATTTCTTCCAAACTTTCTACATGCCTGGGTGTGCGCACGCACAGCCGCATCCTGTCCTTCTGCCTCATCTGCCTACGCTCAGCTGAGCCACCTGCTGCCTCGCCCTCAGTTCCACTCTCTCCCCTCCTTACCGATCTTATGTTTCCTGGTATCATTGCCCTTGATGCGCCTTCCACCCCTATCCCCATACGCATTTTGGGTCGTACGGCTAGGTCCGGCATCCTCAATGCCTTCTCATTCCCGCCCCCCTCCTGTTGGTATTGGTCCACCCGTTTGTCTAACTTTCCACCATCTGTCCCTGCTGGCCCTATTTCTTCTAGTTTCCCTTTGCACAAGGGTGTGCACCCGCACAGCCGCGTCCTATTCCTCCACCTCATCTGCCTTTGGTCAGCCGGGCTGCCTGCTGACTCACTCCCGGATCCACTCCCTTTCATCCTTACCAACCCTATCCTTCCTAACGCCACTGCCATTGATGTATCTCCCAACCGCCCCCCGTGACCGTTCTGGGCCGCA
Source organism: Azemiops feae (assembly GCA_023970755.1). Classification (NCBI taxonomy): domain Eukaryota; kingdom Metazoa; phylum Chordata; class Lepidosauria; order Squamata; family Viperidae; genus Azemiops; species Azemiops feae. The sequence continues at coordinate 376,994 of JALGBA010000376.1, forward strand.
CATCTGGATCTGGCACCATCGGTGATTCTGGCACCATCAGGATACGGCTGTGCACACACACATCCAAGCGTGGAAGGAAACTGCAGGAAATAGGACTAATAGGGATAGACAGTGGAAGACAAGAACAACGGGCAGACAAACGGGATGGAAAGGAGGGGAGCAGCAATGGAAAGGCATCTAGGACACCGGATCTGGATGTGCGGCCCAGAACGAGCACGGGGGAGCAACTAGAAAGCATACCAATGGCAACAACACCAGGAAGGAGGGGATTGACAAGGATGGGAGGGAGGAAGGTTGGAGAACTGGAGTGCAAAAAAGAGGAGGCAGGACAATTAAGGCAATTATGGTCAGCCAGGACGGATGGCCCTATCACACGGTCAATGAGTAAGCAATTAGGCTAGCAAGGTCTATAAAAGTAATCTCCACCCCGAAACTTCACTCTGAGGACGCTGGCAGGACACCAGCGAAAGCTAAGTTGTTCTAATATTGTAAATAGTTGTTTTTATTGTTTTAAACTTTTTAAACAATAAACAGCTGGTTTATATTTCTCCCGGAAATCGAGGACTGTGTCATTGAACATATATATATATATATATATATATATATATATATATATATATATATATATATATATATATATATATATATACACTGTACAACTCCAAACTAGAAAATAAAGGTGACCAAAATTTGTAAATTAGTTTTCAAACCTGAATCTAATCTTCCTTTTTCATTCTCTTGTTAAACCTTCTTAAATCAGACCATAACCAAAATTGCACTGTATTGGTTTGATACAGCACTAACATTTAAAAATAATCTAGTAACTTCAGAATGACTCAGATTTTTTGCAATTAGAAGCCAAAGCAATTGTTAGTACCATTGTTGAACTCAAGAGCCTGACAGTTGCAACTTTTGCTTCTATGTACAATTGATTTCAGTTTGTTCATGTCTCACAATTCCCAAGAGAACTGAGAATGATGTGATAATTTCTGTGAAAATATCATATCTTTGCACTGAATACGTTAATGTTTTGTAATTTTGTCTGTCTGGGAAATATGAAGGCAGGGAGAATGTGTGATAAAAAACACAAGAAAGCATACTAAATCAAATAATAACATACTGTATGTGCAAATCTTTTTGAATAAACATTTTGATCATTTTAAGATGACCTTGTTTTTTTTAAAAAAAACTTATAGGGTTTACAATCAAAGATTGCAATCTTATTGTCATGAAACTACATTTATTTTATTTTTTTTGTTCTAGTGAAAATGGCTTACTGCTATTTTTTTATATAAAACCTTTCATAATTAGAGTCTTTAGGTGCAATCAATATCCTACTAATGTCAATTGAAAAACTTTAATTTAATTTAAGGGCCCTAGACTGAGCTATATACAGACAAGGATGCATTAAAGCCTTACATTAATCATGTGTCATTCTTTAAAACCAGATTTTAAGCAAGAATAGATATAGCATTTTTAATAGCAAGCGACTAGTTTTATAGCTGAAAAGATAACTATTGAAAACTCTAGATTAAGGGGCTTGGGGAGCTAATATTGAACACATCAAGTGCCATACAATAAGTAGATGTAGAACACAGAACACTTAGGAACATAGAGTAGCACAAATTCTGACATACAGTATATACTAGCTGACTACAGTATTGCTAAAGAAAACAAAGATTTATAGCAGAGGACATGCAGCTGTGGGTGAAGAAAGTTTATTTATTTTCAAGGAAGTAAAGGATAGAGTTTTTCTCTTACTTAAAATAGTATAGAGTACAAAGGTGATTTATCTACATTTATTGGACTGACAGATGTAATTGAATCAGACTTGCAAAAAGAGCAAGCTACGAAACAAAAGGAATAAGTCATGAGTACATTCCCAAAGCAGAAAACAAAAGGAGCTTGACAGAGTTAGGATGTGTCCTCCTTGCAGAGGAGGTGTGGAGATGCTAAGAGGTAAAATGAAGGCATTGTTGCAGTCAAGAAGAATTCAGGCCACGTTTAGGCAAAATGGGGAAAAAAAGAATAGCAAATTAAGCTTTTTGGGGAAAGAGAACATTCATTTAAACTTTTATATACGATCCCACCACCTTTTGTACATTAACGTAAACAAATCTAACGGATATCCCACATGTATCACAATCTATACAGTCCTTTTGGTTTATGGGAATCTCTAGGAATGGCAAAGTCTATTTGCTTTAAGGCAGTCCTTCATTCCACGTTCAATAATGAAGAAAACAAAGTGTAGCATAAGTCATATGAAAAAGAAATCACAAAACAGGAGTTTCTTCATTTTTCTAGCCAACTAGATATTTTCCCCAACAGGATTTCCAATAATTCACTTTATAGTTTCTTGGGGATGCTTCCTGGACTTTGGCCAGGGAAGAATAAATTCCTTTTTACCAGAGAAAAAAGGTATAACTTCCTTTCTCAGTTACTGTAATCTTCTCTCAGTTAACTATTATCTTGTTATCCTATCTGTTATCTAGGATAAAGGTGTTGTTTGTCAATTTGGCACCATTTCTAATTATTATAGGCACCATTTCCACCAAAATATCCAAATTCTACAAAACTTGGAGGCAAACTAAAGCAGTGGGAGGGGCAAAAAGGAGAAAATTTTTTGTCAGTTATTGTCCAGGTATCATTTGACTATGTTCTCTTCATCCAAGAACACCTCTTATCCGGGGCCTCATTTCCAGTGAACAATTATGGGAATTTCCCCCTTATTATGCATGGGCATATATGTACATACCTAGCAACTACAGATGTCCTAATTATTGATATGGCAAAAGACAGACTGGAAGAAAGTGCTGCTCACTACTATGCTTAAGCAATAACTTGTTACCAAGAAGACCAACATTTTTATATCACTTACAGTGTGCGGTAACTTGGCTGTAGTAAATGTGTTGCCTAGAAGAAAAAGCAGCAATCATGTATTAAGACCCAGTGCTTAATTCAAGGGTATTAAAATAGCACAGAACAGACTTTTAGAAAAACGTAGAAATATAGATAGCAAATGAGAATTTGGCTAATTGAAAACAGAATAAAAACATATTTTATACAGAGTTAGAGTAACTGAAGAGTTTGGAATTCAATGTAGTTAAAATATAACTGTTGCAACTTCTGTTTAAACTGCAAGATTAATACTAACAAAAGGGGAAGAAGGATGGACTCACTTCTGAAAAACCAACATGTTGAATATATACTTAACAATGCTGCCAATTCTGCTATTTTTTTCTTAATTTACAAAAATGCAGATTAAAGCAACAAAAGCATAACATTATTGGAAAAAAAGAAATGTTTCATAGTTAGTTTATAAAACTAACAAACCCAACAAAATAAAACAAAATGAGTTACCTACTTTTTATTGTTTTAGTTGGGTCTGATATAGTCAGGATGCCACACCATGGCTTGCAGGTTTTGACCTCTATGAGACATTATTATTATTATTATTTTTCTTAACTTTTCTTCTATCTGGTTGCAGAGACTGTTTGGACTGTGTTTGTATAGATTACACAGCAAAAACTATTTACTAGAATTTTTCTGCAAATACGAATAATTGTTGACACTAATTTTAAGATTTTGCTTAGTATTAAAGAAGTACACATTTGTGTTGCAAAAATGTATTAAATTAGAATCCAAACTGTATGTGTGTGTATATTATCACACACACACACACACACACACACAGAGACTGATGTCACTGAAGAAGAAAAAGAATGTAAATAGTTACATTGGAGTTGGCATTGGAGTTGGCAGAGGAAATGCATCAAGGAAAGATCAAACAATACCAAGCACATGAAAAGCGAAGAAAGCTTTATAGCAAATTGCAAGAAATCTAAATATTTGTCTTACAGACTAAAGAACACTCAAAGCATACTGATGGTAGAGAATTTATGTATGTTTGAAGCTTTGGGTTCTTTTTTTTTTTTTTTCCATAACAAGTTTTTATTGAATTTTTTAGTTTTACAGCCAAGTGCTTAGGACCCATCGTGGAGATAGGGCACTCCATAAAACAAAATAGAACATACAATCATACATAGACAATTTACACTTTTTTAGATCTTCCCTCTCTATTTTGTCAATCAAAGAAGCAAAAACAAAAACTATACCAAGCTATCAACAATATTTCCACCCATTTTAAGCTTAATTAACTATTAACATATTCCAACTAACATTCCATATTCATATAATGTACGGTTCGAGTATCCATATAATAAAGACCATATTCCAAATATTCAGTTTACATTTCTCAATTAAATTAAGTATAACTTTACGTTTCCTAACCATTTTGAATTAGCTTAAATTGTTTCTAGTTATTTCCAAACTAAACATATATAAATATATTTTAAAAATTTTTCCACTATATTCTATTTCCTATACTAAACAATTTTATGAATCAATCCATTCTTCAATCAATACATGTAAAGATATCGTTAGTATTTCACCCATTCAGTTTATATTTCTCAATTAAATTCTATCTCTTATTCTGTCTCACATACATGTTTTATAAATGAATAACTTTAAATTTTTAAACCACTTTAGCTTAGTTTAACTTATTTCTAAATTATTTCTAAACTAAACATATATAAGTATATTCCTTTTTTCTAAACATTTTTATAAGTCAATCCATTCTTCAGTCTTTGTCTAAAAATATCCTTAGTATTTCACCAATCTCAATACAACTCTTAATTTGCGCATTTCCAGTTTCCATAGTTACCATTCCAGACCATAATCAAATCCATAATTCAAATCAATATTAGTCAGACTAAAATCTTAAACCTTAAAAATCTCAAAAATATTAGCTCACTTGAAGTCTTTAAAAACCATTTTATCCATCAATTTTAACATTCATTTTAAACCTAATTCTAGCTTTCTTTTTATGCCAAGCAGGTTTCCACAATATGGCTTTCAGCTCCTCCCATCTTGATATTTGGTTATGCACATTTTCCCACAGTTGCGTCTGGTCATCGTCTTCTTCTCTTTTTTCCAATATTGTCTGCACTATATACTCAGTCTTAGCCAGTGTGGTGATTACTCGTTGTTTATATGTACTATCAGGATTTTTAATGTCTCGTGTTAGAGAGTCCATTTCTGTTGTTTCATCTATAGATATTTCACTTAAGTTCTGCTTTTGGTCCTCAAAAATCTCCATCCTTTGTGTATAAGGTGTAACATCTTCCTCTTCAGTAGATTGTAAATATAGATCCTCCATCTCATTAAATTGTAGATCCAATTGTATATCATGTTCAATTAAAGTTTGAAATCCAGTTTTTAGCTCTAAACTGTCATTTCTTAGTGTCCTGAAATGGATCTTTAATTCTTCTCTTGTTTCCAAAATTTTTGCTAATATAAATCCATAGTTAAGCTGTGAATAGGCTCCCATCCTTTTTTTTCTATAATAAGAAAACAGCAGTATCTAGGCGTAGCACCAGGTTCAAAAGTTCAGCTACCATGGCAACATGATAAGACTTTCTGGGCTTCACGCCAATTTCAAAGATAGAATGTAACTCTTCAATCCACAGCTCCACCCCATAGCCAAAATAGATTTTTTTTTTTAAAGTGGGTAAAAATGTTCAGAAGGGGGGGGAGGAAGAAAAAAAAACACTCCACCCCCCTCCCTGAAATCTCCACTTAAATTTAAAACACGCAAACAAAGAGGAAAAGTCACAGTAAGACTTCTTTCTTCTTTTTTTTTTTTTTCAGGATCCCCCGAATTCCAACAGCTCATTTACACAATAACAAAGTCACTTTTTTTCCCCCGGTACTCAAACGCTGCTTTTTAAGGGAGGGAGTAGTTTTTTAAAAGCTTTTCATAGGGAAGTAAGGAAGGTAACAAGAGGGAAGGAAAGTTCTCACCTGGATCTTCCACGGTGGTTCTTTGTGCTTAGATGTTGCTGTGACTTTCGGCTGGAGCAGCTGAGTGATCGGCCATGTTACTGGCCGATCTTTTCCCCGTCGGCTCAAAGGTGATTCCTCGGATCACAGAGGGAGCTACCGCTCCCTCCGCGATCAACGAGTGCCCTCCTATACGGTGGTCGCCCCTCCAAGGCGACTTTCGACCCTGTCCAGGGTCTACCGGCGGGGGGAAACCGGACGGCAAAAGGAGCAAGTCCTTTGCCCATCCGCTGGCGCTGCTGCCGGATCCGGAAGTCTGAAGCTTTGGGTTCTTGATAGTCTCTGAACTTGGTTATTTTTTAGTAGATATTTTATTACTAGATTGGGTAATATCAACAATGCCTGAGACTGTATGGTTTGCTGGTTATTTATATATAGTAGCTTGCCCTGCCAGTAGGATTAGGGTATTATTTCTTTCTTGATAGTTCCTTGATTAATGTATTGTTTATCTGGGTGTTGCCTGCTGGAGAGAATGTGTTCTAGGCTCTTTATTTCCTTCATAGGCTTTTCTAAAATTTCGACCTGAAATAAACTTTGAAGGGCTCTCCAGAGACTCCCAGACAATGGGTAGGATGGTGAAGGAACTTGTGCAAATATTGTTTTTCTAAACACATCCAGTTTAGGGTCATAACTTAAGAAGACAAGGCATAATTCTGGAAGTGAACAACTAGCTGTGCATAGATGGTGCTGCTGAGTAGAGTTTGAATTTCTCAACCTGTATTTCTGTACTTCCTGTATTAAGGACTTCTGGCAAAAGATTACTTTTTATTAAGTGCTCACATCAGAAGTGTTGAGGAGTGTTAGGAGAAAAGTGAGAATAGCAGCCAGAATGGTTTAACTCATAATGTCTTCTGTTAGAAGAAAAGACAGCCTTAGTTGCCCACAAGAAGAGGGAGAGCTCATCTCAGGATAGACAAGGAGAGGTTAGAGGGTAACTTAGCTAATTTAAATGAATCCAAGTCTCCAGGTCCAGGTTTATTATGTCATAGGATACTGAAGAGACGAGTTGGGTAACTCCATAATCAATAACTGAATACAGTATTTGATTACTCTTGTACAATTGACAATGTTATAGAAGATTAGGAGAAGGCAAATATTCATCTCTTTAAAAACATTGAAGGAAGGTGAAGGACCTGGTAAATTACAAATTTGTCAGCTTTAAATATCTACTGAGAAAAGTTCCTGAGCAGATGGCTGTACAGCAACTTTGAAACAGGTCTGAAGGGATTGAAAAAATAATTGTCAAATTTGTAGATATCAAAAATAAGAAGTGACTAACACTTTAGAAGAAAAAGAGAAGATTAGAAAAATATAGACAGCTTGAACAATAGGCCGAAAAATGTAGGATGGAATGTAACAGAGAGAAATGTAAAGTCCTATATGGAGATAAAAATGAATGATACAGGTATAGGATGCAGGGAACAACTTATTAGGCAGGAGGGTACCTAAAAAAGAACCTTGGTATTTTAGTAGATCACAGGTTGAACAACATAGGATCCACAGTACAGCACTGAAGCAAATTTATTTTAGCATGTATTAACAGGCGCATAGAGTTCAGATCATGGAAAGTAATTGTTCCACTTTGCTTTGCTTTAGTTTAGCCATACATGAATCCTGTGTCCAGTTCTGAGCACATCAGTCTGAAAAGAACATTGACAAACTGGAACAAATTCATAGGAGAGCCACCAAAATGATGAGGAGTTTGGAAACTAAGTCCTTTGAGAACAGTAAAAGAAAATGTGCATCATTAATTTGTAGAAGGGAAGACTGATAGGAGTTATGTTAACAGTCTTCAAATATTCAAAGGAATTGTCGGACCTGCCACAACTTAAACCTCTAAATAGAAATGATTCTTGGCTCCATTTGTTGTGAAAGGTATAGTTTATTAGAGTATTGCAGTAGGGCAAAACCAGAACTGAGAATCGCGTGCCATCTTAGCTATCTCTCATTGCCCATCCCAGTATAACTAATCAGGTTCAGGAAAGATATTTTCATAATGGTCAGTCCAAGTGCAGTTTGATATGCTGCTCCCGCCTTCTTCCAACTGGGTGAACTTGAGGCAGTGTCTCAAGGAGATACAGCACTTACTTTCATTTCTCCAAGCATTCTACCCTTCATTCCCCCTCCCTATAATTCATGGCAGTCTGTCACCGCATAACAGCAAAACACGAGCAAGTATAAGGTGGCAGCTGACAGGAATTATCAAACAGAAGAGAGAGTGGAGTTCTCTCTTGCCCTGCTGAAGCTACTTATAAGTAGATTGTGGCCAGATATTGTCATTTTTTTCTCTAGTTAAATTTATTGTTACGATAGTATAAAAAACAAAGTTAACAATATTTTTTAAAAAAATTAAGGCAAAGAAAAAACATATAAAATTGGGAGAGGAACTGAGTTAAGATCAAATCAATACTAAAATTGAGGGTTTAAAAAAGAAAAAGAAAGCCTATAAACCATCACATGGAGTTGCCCATGTGATTGACCTGATTTGAAGACCTTTTTTGCAATGGTTGTTAAAGAAATCACCATGGTCGTTAAGTGAGTCTATGAACTAATTGTTCACTATGTTTTGACAAAAACCAAAGTAAATTTCAGGTTTTGGCAAAAACATCATAAAATACATTCACGTGATCATGGGACACTGCATGTGGCTATTAATGCAATTTCTAAATAGAACAAACTACAGTTTTGTGACCCAATATTTACTTCTTTAATGGAATTTTTTTTTAAATAAGGGAAACAAGATAAATATACTCAAGTGTTTGTTGACTGAATTTGACTTAGTAGAAACAGACTGGTTTGAAAGGACAGAAGCTGATTTGAAAATGTCCTTTCCTCAGTATTAATTTTAAAAATACTTTTTGTACTTTTTGTACTTCCACAAAAGCTATATTCCCTTTACTCCATCTATTACTTACATTTATTAATAAAGAAAATAACAGGGTACAAATCATATTTATTTCATTGGAGTTGTTGTTAAAATTATTTTCCAGTCTTGGTCTCTTTGCCAATTGCAGCTTTGGAACTCTGAATTTTATTTGCATTGATTCATTACATTGCTAAATGTGGGTAATGTTGCCCATCAGCAATTTTGAATAACTTGGTCTTCCCATACAGCCACAGCATCCAAAATTAGGACTTGTTATTGACCTTGCACACATTACTGAGATACTGTTGCAAAAAAGAAATAACTATATTTTTTTTCTCATGTTAAAACCAAATAAAACTATCAAAAGCAGGAAGCTTCTTAAGTGTGGTCTTTTGTAATTTGTGAATGTTATACTATTTCCATGAAATTAAGAGATGGAAGTTTGCAAGAAAGAATAATTGTGGAATAAAAGGAACATTCACACAAATATCTTCTAAAAATTCTCCATAGATTTAAAGTTACACATGTAAGTAATTAATTTGCATTTTTAAAAGTTGGGGGTTTAAACAATGAGTAATTTTCAAATGTCTGGAAAATAAACATATTACCCTGTTGTTAATTTACTTTCAAGTGAATAGAACGGACTTCCATTTATTTTAACGTTATTCTTATGCTAATTATTTATTTGGCCTTGTTCATACAGAAGAGAACATGGCCTTGGTACCTAGACTTCATTCATGGTGAAGGTCTTAATGCCATTATCAACAAAGCTTCAGTCTTTAAAATTCATATGATAACAATGAGCAAGAGAACTAGAGTACAGTAGTGAATGTAATGAAGGGAAGCATTGCTTAAGAACAACAATGATTAAATGGAAAGGAATGATGTTCTTAACAAAAACAATTTACTGAGAGTCTGTAAATGGAAATGCCAACAGGAAATTTGTTTTGGCTTGAAGAACATCCACAACAAGATATCTATGCACATACAGATAGGTAATATCTACGAATATGTTACTTTTCATCTTGAAATAATTCTTAGACCTTACCAATGTCAAGTTTTCTCTATTAACACCTTATGAATGTCTCTTTGACAAACACAAGATGTGTGATTTAATCACTGATGAGAGTCAGTCAAGAGTCTGGGGAAGGAATAAGAGTGTAGTGATTATCATACAGAAGTCTTATGGCTTTAAGGTCACTGCACCATGGGTGACTGGATACCCTGTTCATAAAATTGGGCTCTAGGGATCAGTTGATATTGTTGCTGTAGTACCACTCTCCTTGCTGCATAGCAACCTCCCTGCCTGAATTCCTTGATGCCATTTCTGGATTGACAGTTGAGTTCCTGAGACTTTTGGTTCTGGGAGACTTCAATTTGTTTAGAAATTGAGTCCGGGGTGACTCAGAATTTTATGGCTGCCATCCAGAGTCCAAAATGGGACAACGGTCACATTCTGAATCTGGTATTTCTATCGGAGTAGTGACTAAGTGATCTGAAATTGGGGGAGATTATGGTGTCTCCCTTGTCAGAATCAAATCATGCTTGATTTCCCTGGGATTCTCTAGTGCCTCCATCAATTGCAGGGAGGTGAACCCATTAGGTTGGTCCTTCCCTGGTGATTGATGGATCTGGATGGGTTTCAGAGGGAGCAAGTGTTGTTTCTGTTGATCCGCTGCATGGTCTGTCTGAAGCCTTGTTTGTTGCTTTGAATAAGGGGGTGCTTGAGGTCTTGAATCAGATTGTGCCAATGTGACCTCTTCCTTTTGGGGATCCTGTCACTCCCAGTGGTTCACAGAGAAGTTGAAGAAGATGAAACAAGAGAATCTAGAGCATCACCAGTCTTCAACAAAGGATGAACTCAACCAAACATGGGTTAGAACCACTAATAAGGCTTACCTTGTGTTGGTAAGGATGAGAAAATGCCAATACTTATAGTTATTTTATCCAAAGCCTGCTGTTTTGGGTGACATGAGCCTTCTTGAGTAAAGTGGACATGGGGAACCTCTTATAGGGATGCATGGAGGAAATTGCTCAGCAAGTATAGGACAAAATCTCTCAGATTTGTTCCTAGTTGGATGCTGGCCTTGTTGCACGTCCACAGGAGATGCCTGAAGAGGAGTCTTCCTTAGTTGTCTAGAAAGCTATTAGACCTGAGTTTGTAGACAAGGTCTTTAAGACTGTGAGCAAAGTCATCTGTTCTTTAGATACCTGCCTTCTTGGCCTGTTAAAGCAGCCTGGTCTGTGTTGTGTGAGAAGTTTTTACTAGTGGATAATTCTTTGAGTGAAGATGTTCCTTTACCTCTTAGTGGCAACCTAGGACTTGGTTTGTCTCTTCCTCAATAAGCCATTGCTGAACCTCACTATAGGGGTCAATTTTAGTCCAGTATCTCAGCTTCCTTTCTTGAGGAAAATGGTGGAGAAGGTGGCTGCACAATGGCTTCAGAGAGCCTTGGAAGAAACTAATTATTTGGATCTTTTTTAGTTAGGATTCAGGTCTAGGTGTGGGATGGAACTGGCATTGGTTGCACTTTTGGGTATATATGGCATGGATGGGATGGGGGTTGTTTATCCATCTCAATAGCTACTTTGCTTTATTAGTTGCTTCATTCAGATACTAATGAAGCAAAGTAACTTTCCAAATAGATGCACAACTCTGTTAAATTCCAATGTCAGGTGCAACAGAGGAAAAGAAATATTTCTGTCATGACATTTTGTCTGAATGCATCTGTTCAGCTACTGAATAACACAGACAAATGATCTGATGAAGCAGAGCTTTTCATACATTTCAGATAGAGTCCCCTGAATTTATAGTTTGTAAAAACTAGAGAAGCCCTTTTAAAATTGGATTGTCTACATTGTAATTGAAAATGGAAAATATGTTGGTTTGAGATTTTGTTTATGAAAACATGCTTCCCTTCTTTAAAAGAATGTCATGTGCAAGGACCCCAGGCTTGTGACTTTTCAGTTATGCCCTTTCCCTTTGAAACAATAGCCTTTTCCCTCTTTCCAAGTTTGACTTTCTTCTTAATATTCCAGAAAAGTATTTGGCTTTTCCAAAGGGATAGTGGGGGCTGGAAGGAATAGCTAAAAAGAAGATGCCCCCTTCTATAGAATATGTTATGCTTGCTTACTCCTCTAAAGCAAAATTGCAAGGAATTGTTTTATCTTGTTATTTCTTTTTGTTATTGTGATATTCTATTCTTAATCCTCTGGGGAGGGTTTTATAAGCCACTCAGAGTCTCCATGGATTAGAATAACATATAAACTCAAGTAAGAGTAAAATACATATTTATTTTCTCCAGTGAAAGTCAGTTGTATGATTTCCCTCTATCAATCTCTATATGGGAATAAGGACATTTTTTCCTTCAGTCTAACAACAACAACAAAACCTTCAGAAAATGAAAAATAATTAGATACTATTTATGAGCAGTAAACCTGCATATTCTAAGGGGTGAATTATAATACCTATACACATGTATATAAACTGATTTTAATTTATAATGGAAGATATAGGTTTTGGATTAGGCCATGGGTTAGCTTTCTACCTTATCAAAACAAATTGTTTCAAAGTGGATAATTACTTTATATTTTCAAACTGGCTTTCAAATATTTGTACCATAATGTCTTCCTCAAAGGAAATGTTACCTCCATTGTCAATAATCTAAAAAGTGGGAGTCCCTGATATTAATATGCAATTTCTTTTGTATAACTTTGAAAAGAGGTTTCAATGGATTGCATTTCTTAAACAGTACTGAAATGCTTTTGCTTTTAACTAGAAAGCTTCTGTGTTGATCACACATTGGTCGTGATAACATGGTATGAATCAGCAATATTTTACCTTGTCTTCATGAACATACATGTTTCCTTACTCCAATAACTCAGTTTTGAGTGGATTCTGAAAAAACACTTAGACAAGCTTTACTGAAAACATTGGTTTAGATAAGTTTTCATTAATTGCATGTTCACTGAATTGAAATGTGTGGCACATTTTACCCAGTATCAATATAGATTCCATTACTAATATAACATAGATATCAAACATTTCAGCACTACCTTTTCATATTCAGAGAAATTTTAAAACATCCAATTAATTTTCAAACTCATGAGAGATGAAGGTGACTAGGTAAATGAAAAAATGCTATTTTTGCTGCTGAAAAAGTGAAGCATAGTCAAGAAGGAATTTGCTGGCCATCTTTTAATAAAGAAAAATAGTGCTGCAGTTCACAAAGCTTCTGCAAAAAAGATAAAACTTTTAATGAATCATAAATCATTAATTCAGGGAACACTCATTTCTTTCTGGAAAATCTCTGTAGTGCAAGACACCAGAAATTTGCTTCTTCTTGGACAGTTTGTTATAGTTTATTCTTATAGATTTTAATCAAAGGTAAGATCCACTGGCTGTTATTGTGTTTTGTAAGGTTAATGGTCACAAAAACGCCCACTGATTTCTATAACTGATAGGCAATATTTTGGGCAGAAACACTAGTCCTAAAAGTGGCTTTCAAGTTAAACTACAAAATCACATTCTAAACAATTAAAATATGAATTGTGATATTTTCCAGTTCCTAACTTCTAGTATTAGTTACCTATGAATGTATCTTATCCTGTATAAACTCTTGACAATATTGCCTACTCTAAGTCTGTCAGATCTCTTGTTTCTGGGCCTGAAGCATTCTCATATCCTTTCTCTGATTATTCTAAACAGATGTATCAAAACCAAAATCTAAGAATTTCTGAATTACAAAAATGGGATAGAAAATAGCAGTCAGCTCTTCATTATCTGCATTTTTAGTTTGGCAGAAATCTATGTAATTCTTTGGTCTCTGCTAAATCCATTCTCCCTGATCAGTTCCTGGCAGTCAGAAATGCAATGTCGTTGGAGGAGGAACTGTTGGATAATTGAAGTATTGGTTAAAGTCTCAGACCAGGATTTCACCTTAATAAGGATTTCCACTTTATAAAACAGAATTAAATGTACAGCCAGATGGAACTGTCCATTTTACTTTCTCCAATGCTTAAACTCTGTGAAGCAATTTATTCCTTGTCTGTTCGTAAAGAAATTTGATTTTTAGCTGTACAGATACACTCAGATAAGCCAAATTAGATCTTCAAAGATCTACACACAGTTAAATAGGTATTCTGAGCCATGTAGTGAATGCCTGCCATCTAGCTGTTAAAGAATAAAGAAGAAGAAAGTAGTGGCAACTCTAGGTTACTCTAACTAAGAACATGGTAGAACTTGTCAGTATTCAAACCGATTTTAGGCCCAGATCACTCAAAGCCACTCTGCCAAGAATTATTTTTAAATTAAACATATAAAGATAAACAATGAAAATAAAAAGCATTAGAGGAAAGAAAGAAAGAAAGAAAGAAAGAAAGAAAGAAAGAAAGAAAGAAAGAAAGAAAGAAAGAAAGAAAGAAAGACACAGAAAGATAAAAGATGAAAACAAGGCCAAACCACATACTTCAACAGCATTTCCTCAAAACAAGAGAAAATAAGTAACTCAACGGGCAAGGTAACATATGTAAGCTAATTACAACCCTTAATTAAATCTTCTTGGAATGTATTCAGCAAAGATATAGTCATCTCAATAATTGTAATTTTCTTTCCAAAATGGCTGTGAGATGCGCTTATCTCTGAACGGGTTATTTTATAGCATGGTTTCATGAAGTCTTGGAGGATTCTTAGACTACCTACTTGGAGATAGCAAAACAATTAAAACAATTCTAAAAAAATCAGTTAAAAATTGGTATTTTACAAAATAAATAGTGATATTTCACTGGCTGAATTTTGAGTTTTTTAGAAGGCAACTACAGAACCAGTTCCTCTATGAAATAATGGCGTTGGGTGGCAGGATCCAAACAGTGACTGTTTCCCCTAAATTTAATATCATTTTCTCTGTAATTCAAAAATAAAAATTATGGAAGAATGTCACAGTGATTGACAAAATTGTTTAAGGTGAATGTGTATAGCTGAAATTCATTATTTTAAAGATAGCTGAAGTTCTTATAGTATTTTCCTCCTATGTTAGAGTTTTAAGTTAAAAACAATAATTGCACGATACCTGTGTTATCACTTGCCCATCACATAATTATATTTTAAACTCAGTCTATAGCTTTCAAATGTATTTATGTTTGCAAGAGTGGATTTCTATGGGCTGCTGATCTTGCAAAGTGAACAGACATGTCATGGATCAATAAAGCCATCAACTCTATCACATCAAGCAGTTCAGTGCTTCCTGTCCATCAACCTAAGTTCTTTATCTTGATTTCAAAGCTTCACAGTCATACATTCTTGGACAATTCATATTCCATTCAATTTATAAAAATAAACTGCAGGGGAAAAAGTCATACGAGTTATCTCTTCTCTGTTAAGATGTGTTCCACAGATTATTTTGTCTACTTTGTACAACTGCTAACTGGGGATCTGGCAGTGAAAAGATAAAACCAGTTTAAAGTAATCAATTTTGCCTTCCCTTTAGGGGGGAAAGGTAGTGTCTTTCCTGGTAGCCTGTAGTTTCAGTTTACAAATAAGCTGTTCTTTTGCACTTATATTTTACTCTTTTACTTGATGAACAGGACTGAAATATAGTGTAATTCTCCAACAGCATACTCTTATATGTGAAGTGTGTTAGTGGATTGATGGAGAGAAATTAATACCAGGGCAAAATAGCAGATTGAATGTCCACTAGATCCTTATCCGCCTGGCATTGTTTCAGTTCAGAGCCATCAGAAGTGAACTTGTCCCTGTCTCCATTCCTACTCATCTGGAGCATTGAGGAATGTGTCAGCCAATCAGTATTCTTCTTTCAATGACAAAACATGATTAAATAAATAGCTCTATCCAATCTATATTTTAAAAAAATCAAACTCTTTGCCTGCCATCCAGAAAGCAAATGAAATAAATGGCTGGACTGCCTCACATCTATTACATTTATATTTGGGAAAATAGCGACAGAACTCTGAGTGTCTATAACAGGGTCAACCTAACCCTAACCTTGCCATATTAAACATTGGGGTGACTGTAGTAAATGACAGTTCATTGTGAAGGTGGATATATCAAATCAATAATTTGCAACAAGAATTTTTTAATGCCTCTAACAATAGTTATAGGTTTTAGGGGTAATTGCAGAGGGTGAGTAAGATGACCTTGATGGAGACATGCAGACTCCATCACCAAGGCAACAGGGATTAAAACTTTTTTAAAAATCCATAATGTTTAGATAATGGTGGGAAATAGCTCAGATAGACACCTCCCTAATTCACTGGAATATAATTAGCAGGAAGAGTTACACCACAATCAGACTTGCAAGATTCTGTTCCAGTGAACCTCTATAAAACTGTGTTGACATCTGTGGATTTGATTTTATTGCCTGGTTTACCTAAAAGGGCTGGCAATAGGTTAATGTGAAAGAAAGAAGTGATATTAGTATAGAAACTTAGTACAATGGTACCTCGGCACTCATCATTAATTGGTTTTGGGAGGTGCAATTAGTACCAAAAACAATGAGTACCAAATGTCAAACCTTCAAACGATCCTGGCCACAGCCATCTTTGGCTCGTTTTCAGTTGCCACAGCAATGGAAGGAGGGAGATGTGTTCTCTTAGTTTAGTCATAATAAATACTTTCTTTTGGGAACAAAAGATCAAGCTACCTAAGTTTTGGCAGGCTGGAGTTTCCGTTAGAAAGCCCGCCAAAGTAGATAATTGGGGATTGTGATTTATGACATATTATAGGGCTGGGAAGTTCAACTTGTGACTTTGTAACCTTGGGGAGAGAGAACCGTCAGTCTTGGTTTCACCTTTGACTGTGCCGATACTATGTAGCCATTAAAAGTATTCTTTGAGGAATGCAATTGCCTCATAGTTATTATTTTTTTCTGGTCTCATCTATCAGACATTAAACCAAGACTCCAAAATTCAACAATCCAAGGGGTCCTGAGCCCCGGTCACCTACCTAAACCTTGGGAGGACGACAAAGATGCAGGGAAGATGCAGAGATGGAAAAGAAAGGGGAGTCAATCTCGAGCCTTGGAGTGGCAGCAGCGGATGGAGCGCAGGCTGCTGCTTTAGTGGAGAGTGTGGTCCTAGCAGCTGGTGCGAGACCAAAGGCCTGTGAAGTCCTGTTGGAGAAGCTAACTCAGAAGGAGGATGCAATCATCCTCAGGGGGACCTGGAGGTCCAACGCTGTCCTGCTGCTAAAGAGCATGCTGAAAGCTGCAGAGGTCAAGTTCCCATTGATCTCATCGCAAGGTTTTCATTTACCCGTAGCTATGAAAGCAAAATGGCTGGCTGCCTGGGATGAATCTGGGGAATGGAAGTATCTGACAGCAATCCACAGCCACTTGGTGGAGCGTCTAAGGGAGAAGTTTGACAGGCTGGAGATGGGCAAAGGAGGACCGGCCATATGCCAGGTGATCTCAGGTGGGTGAGGAGACAAGTAGTCCCTTGAGTCTTCGCCACCCCGCAAAGTCCCACCCCTACAGTAATCGAGCAGGCTGCCTCCCCACTCCCGAAGCCTGACCTAACATCGAGCCTGGTGCATTGGCAAAGCCCGGACCACTACCGGCGCCATGCCAGTCTGGAGCAACCCCAATGACAGGTCAGTCCCGAATATTACCGGCGGTCTGCCAGCCCCGATCGGTGCAGGCATCCTGCTAGCCCAGATCACTGCTGCCGTTCTCCTAGCCCTGATTGTTACTGGCACCCAGTAAGCCCTGACCGCCATTGATGCTATGCCAGTCCCAATCGCCAATGGCGCCTGGCCAACCCAGATTGCCACCAATGCCCAGTAGATCCTGATCCCTATCGGCATCGTGCCAGTCCTGACCACCGTCGGCATCCTGCCAGCCCAAGACCTCCGCCAGGGGTTTTCCATTGGGGGGGAATTTCAGCAGCCCCAGCCACAGTTGCCTGGCTTACTGCAGGCTCTCTGGGATCGCCGTCCTGCCAATCCACCCCCCCTAAAACCCATGTTCGATGGAGACCCTGAGAAGGTGATCATTTTCTTGAACCAGGTGTGGTCTCATGTGAATCATTATGATCAAGCTTATTTAGACGAAGCTGAGATGATCGATGCTGCTCTTACTTGGGAAGAGAAACAGGTACTCATTACGAGAGCACTTTCATACCTCCACCAATGAAAAAAATAGATGAAGTTAGGATAAAAATATAATTTTTATAGCTGCATTGTTGCTGATTTGCTTCTGGGTGCAATTCAAGATGCTGGTTGTCACCTTTAAAGCCCTTCATGGCTTGGGACCAGGTTATCTGAGGGGCCATCTCTTGCCGGTCACATCCACCTGATCCACTAGAGCAGAGAGGCAAGGAGTGTTGCTGGTCTCGTCCCCTAAGGAGGTACATCTGGCGGGACCCAGGAGAAGGGCCTTCTCCATGATGGCTCCCTCCCTCTGGAATATCATCCCTCCAGAAATTAGATTGACCCCCATTCTGACACTCTTTCAGAAGGCCCTGAAGATGTGGTTTTGCCAGCAAGCCTGGGGAACCCAGAGTGGGATGGAGCCCATTAAATGGCTGATATGGGGAAGGGCAGGGGTTATTACTTTATTTTTTATTATTTTTATTTCTTGTACATTATGTTTCTATTTTCTGTAAGCCTCCTAGAGTCACCGTAAGCAGCTATATAGATTTTCCAAAGTAAATAAATAAATTAAGTATAATTTTAAATATTACTAGTAATAAATAACTAAAGTTGATATGGTTAATCCTCTTATAATATTCTTCCTTCTATGATATTAAAAATAGTAGGTAGGAAGTGATGAGGTATGTGCCAAATGTTCAGTCTCCGAAGAGGGAATGCTCAAGAAAACACCAGAAAGCTCTGTTCTTCTTACAGACCATGCCAAATGTAGCGTGGCAATTCTCCAAAACTAAATCTTCCTAATTAGTTAATAGTTTTCAGTGTTTCAGATGTGGTGTTCTGCTTCATAACCCAAAATTCCATTGTGATGTTAAAGTACACATGTAACTTTGGACTTAATTTATGGAGAAGTCACTTGTTGCTGAATTTAACTTCTCTGGCTTTCGTAAAACCATTTTGAAGTTTAAAATTGTGAATTCAAAATACTTGTTTGAAGGCTAATTCCCATAGTAAATGATATTCAGTTTGTTAGATAAGCTATTTTTTATTAAATCTTGCCAGTTGGGCTTGTCCACTTGTGTTCACCAGTTCCAAAAGGTTTGCATGCCTTAGATTTGTTAGCTGTAATGTAGAATGATACAGATGAACAGAATGAAATTTTGTTCTGTGCAAAATTTTCAACCACAAGGAATAATTTTTAAAAATAATATTGCTAAGTCTTATTGGCACATGGCTTAATCAAGTAAACAGTACCATGCATTTTCTAGAAAAAAAGACCCTTTCCCTTTAAGAAAACTATTATTAAACATAGTTATGTTTGAAGCTATTAAATTCACCCAAGTAGAGGTGAGAATAGTTTTAATGGAGTGTGAAAATTACTCTGAAGAAAAAAAGCATAGTTTGTAATGATCATTGGAGATTGCATGGCTTGGCATTATTTCATTATTAAAGAAGTATTAACAATTTATTAGGCAAGAACAGAAGCACCAATGCTCTCTCCTTGCCAGCTGAAATTGCCTGAGACAATATTTTAGAGTTGTCAGTGTTAGAAACCAATTAAAAGAGCACATGGATGGAAGAATATAAATGAGAAGGCAACATCTGTAGCATTCTATTCATATTAGCAATATAAGCATTGAAACAGAGGCTATGTGTGTACAAAAACTGTTTTAAAAAATACCTTGTGCTATGTACATTGGAAATGACCGTTCTTCAGCTTAATTTCAGAATAAATGTGTGGTTATTTTTATAAAAGCATGGGCGGAATTTAACAAACTCAACTGATTGCTGTTTCCCTGGACCTTCTTCCTTGGTATTTCAGTAAGAACAAAGTATTTGAATCTGGAAACCATTATTTTATTTTCCACAATTCCCTATTATAACACTACCCCATGGAATTGTTGGCTAATTAGTGACAACCTGCAATCACAATACTTAATGGCTCTTACTTATGCAACCTATCCAAATAAATATGGCTTGGTTTGCATAGGGACAATGAAATAAGAACAGACCAGTGGTGGGATTTAACCAGTTCGCACCACTTCGGCAGAACCGGTAGCTAATTTTTTGTTGCCCAAGCCCAGAATGGACTTCCGGAAGTGGCATCAACACAGAGAACCGGTTGTTCACATATTTGAACCCCATCACTGGAACAGGCAATTGTTTTTAGAATTTCAGTGGTCTTAGAGATGCTTCCACCAGGCCAAACACAAACTGCTGTTTTTAACAGAAAGTATCTTTTAAGGGAAGCATTGCATGTACAGGATGCTAAGATGATTATATAAGTTATATCCTTTGTATGATGGACATTGCCTTGAGTCTACTTAATGCCAGCAATTATCTAAAGAGAAGTTATAAAGACAGGAACTGTTCTGCTTGCTCTGTTTGCAGAAGCAGGATCAGTACTAGTTCTACTTAGCTATAGCCACTGTAGAGAATTTTCATGTTACCTGTGCTCACTGGATCTAAAAATTATACTATTCTGGGGTTAGTTACCACCAATGGGATAACCCTAAAGACAGCCAAATTGTTCCTAGGTGAGCATCTTTGACTGATTACGTGCTATCACGTAAAAAGCATATGCTTTTTATTTATTACATTTATTATTAATTACATTTATATGCTGCCCATCTCCTGTATAAGGTAACTCTGAGTGGGAGTTATTCCTGATGATCTGCTGCATGGTCCTGCTGAAGATTTGATTGTCATATGGAACAGGAAGGCAGCTGAGGCCAAGGATCATGTCATGCCCATGCACTGTCTCCCTACTTGTAGATCACATTCATGGAAGTGTTGAGGCATATTAAACATTTTAAGAGAGGTCTGGAGCATCACTCATGAGTACAAAAATGAACTCAACTGAACAAAGCTTAGAGCTGCCAGTAAGGCACATCTTGTGGAGGTAATGCCATTAATTATCTGCCCTTTTTGTATTGGAAGATAGCCAAACAGTAACCCTATTTAAGGTGACCTAGACACTTTTTGGTAAAGGAGGTCCTAAGGTTCAGGGTTATTCCCAGAAATTTGCAGAGTATCCATTGGATAAAATTTCTCAGATTTTCTCTCAGTTGAATACTGGTGTTTATATGGGTCCTGGGCAGGTGCCTGGGCTGCAGTCTTACCTGAGAGTGTATTGATCCTGAGGAAATGACAAAGTCCTTATGAGTATTAATTGGGAAGTCATGTTTGGTTGGGTTTTGGCAATGGTGAATTCATCCTTGAGGGAGAGGGCTCTGTCTCAATCTTTTAAAGAGACATTGGTTTGCCTCCTCAAGAAGCCCTAAATCCCACCATACAGGACAATTTTCATCCAGTATCCAACCTCTCTTTTTAGGGAAGGTTGTAGAGAAGGGGTTGCAAAACAATTTCAGAGGATCCCAGATAAAACAGATTATCTGGACTCCTTCCAATCAGGATTCAGACCCTGATATTGGACAGAAATGGCATTACTGGTGCTTTATTATCTCTGGTGAAAGTGAGATATGGGTAGTGCATCCATCCTTGCTCTTCTCATTCTCTCAGTAGCCTTTGATGCCATGAACCATTGTATTCTTTTGGATTGGCCTCAGGGGTTAGGATTGTGCAGCATGGTACTATGCTGGTTCACTTTCTTCCCCCAAGGCCAATTCCAATCAGTATTGATTGGGACTCACAGTATACAACCCCAATTATGTGAGCTTCTTCAGGGTTTGGTGTTTTCTTAGCTGCCATTTAACATCTACATGAACCACTGAGTAACATCATCCATCATCATACTGGAGGTATCTGGAGATTTACAATCTTTGCTGTTGAATGAGGTTGCACTGCTTGCAACAGACTGATGCACAGTCTGAAATCCTTTTGGACTCACACTCCTTGAAGTGCAGGTGGTAATCATGGCCATGAGGACCTTTGTACAACTTTGTATTGTGTGCAAATTACCCACTTTCCTGCATTGTGAGACTCTACACTTATACCCTTATCACCTCACAAATGGCTGCTATTAAAGAGTATATAAAAGCTTCAGCTGGTCCAAAATGTAACAGCACAAACAGTTAAGTGTGACCCAAGAATGGCACATATTACACCTTTGCTCTACAAGCTGCATTGGCTACCAGTTTGCCAGTGGATCCAATTCAAGATGCTGGTGATGATCTTTAAAGCCCTATTGTAACACAGGGCCATGTTACATCTGCTGTAGGAGGGGCATATTGCAGTTCCTATCAATCAAGAAATTTTGTTTAGCAGGGTCCAAGAAGAAACTCTTCATGCTGTAGCACCTGATCTTAGGAACATTGTTCCCCGCAAGATGAGGTTGATCACAGCCCTGTGGGCCTTCTTGAAGGCCCTCAAAACTTGGTTTTGCTATTGGGCCTGAGGATAAAAGGATGGAGCTGGTGTACATTTCACTGCATTCTTCCTTGTCTTTTTGTTATTATAGTTTTAAAATTATTTTAACTGTTTTAATGGATAAATTCTCTTGTTTAATTTTTGTTTTAATTGTGTGCACTGCCCAGAATCACATAAAAACGAGATAGGCAGCTGTATAAATTGAATAAATAAATAAACAAATAAACAAACAAACAAATAAATAAATAAATATCAAGATCAACAACAATGAGTAAACAGTTCTGGATTTTAAACAAGCAGGCAGAAAAATAAATAGGCATTCTTGGTGGCAACAATACTGTAGGGTATAATAACAGAATATCAAAAGCTTCTGGGATTTCAAACACTCAAGTCAAGGTTATTCTGAATTTTTTTCTCATATTCTCTTTTTTTCTTCCACTGAGATAATGTCTACTGTCTTTTTTTTTATCTATTAACAGTTCTTGCATACCTTCATCAATGTTATCTCTGTTTGCCTCTGTAAAAGCAGATAATACTTTTTAATGTTTGGTGTGGAAAAGGTATTTAAACATTTTCAAACAAAATAAATGATACAAAGGAACCAAGATGGAAGAGAGACACAAACTATGTATGAGATTTGACAGATAACTTCTAACTGTGGAAACATCTTTTGCAGGTGCTAGCAGGTGTACCAGAATCTTCCCCTTTCCTCATTGTTATCTTTCCCCCATTTGTGCTCTAGTGCAAAGAAACTCCTTAGTCCTAGTACAAGAACATGAAAGAGAGGGAGAGCCAACCCATCACAAACAGAGCACAAATAAAACATCAAGATATGAATTAGCAAGCTTTGTGCATGAATAGCACTTTATCCTGGGTAAAAGAAATTCATTAGCACCAATGAAGGTACCCAGCCAGGTAACGAAACATCTGCAAGCTCAGAGACCGCCAAGGATTCCACAGTTTAATCTTGAGCTACATATATCCACTTCTGTTAGAACCAGCTTGGCATTCAGACAAATCAACCATGAATAGACACATAGAAACCATACCCCCCTCAAGTCGGGCAGGTAAATTACTGTACATAAACAGTATACAGTATAAACAGGCAACACATCACACACTTACTAACACTGATATTATCTAGATGCCACCAAGGACTTTACAGTTAAAAGGGTCCTAATGACAAAATGATGAACTCTATGAATGCTTATAATAAATTGCCTTAAAATATTGTTTGAACTAAGGAATCTACGCTAAACCTGGATGAAAATTTTTCAAGGACTTGGGAAAGTATATATTTTGCATTGAATCAAGAATATTAACAGAAAAGTTGTTGAGTCCCAAGGTCACTTCCAAAGCTGTGCTAGCTAGCCAAAGTGGAGTGAAACTGTGCTTCATAATGTGGTACTTTTACTTTCTAGCACCAAGGACAATTTTTGCAAGCCTCCAGAGAATCTACAATAAGAATGAAGTGTTTTGTCAAAGCAAGGACTGTGCAATCTTACATGTTGTATATAATGCCTGCCAGTTAGAAGCATTCATTCATTGTGTGCCTGCCAGCTTTGTGGGAAAAAAGATGTCACACAAAGGATTGATGCAAAATATTGCATTCATAGATAAAAGATCAAATTTGTATTTTGTTTGTGTTGAGTTTTACAGAATTCAGATGGCTTCTTCCTAAGAGCTAAGAAGAAGAATGATAGCGAAGAAACTATTTATTGTTACAATAACTGTGGTAGTATAAGCATACAAAAAGTGGCAGTTCCAGTTCTGAAGGCTGCACAATATGAAATAGGGAAAGAATAGTAAAGCATATTAAAAATACATGTGTTATATCAATCAGGATGCCAGAAATGTAGGAAAATATTAATGAAACTGGACTTTGAGAGTTAAGTTTCCGGGAAGGATCTTCATTCTATTTTAAGGATAACAGATAACTTGATTCTGTTCCATATCCGTGATGGAAATTAAAACAACCTTTATTGTTGCCAGCAATGTTAAGGCTTTCAGGAAGAAAAAAAGAAATCTGATGGTGTTTTCCTTTTTATGGAAGGAAACTGGTTGGGAAGAATCAGCCTGAGGGAATGGATCATATGCTCAATAAAATGGTTGGGATGATATGTTTGAGAAAAGAACAAAGTTTTTGTCAAGGAGATTTTTATGCAATGGAAACCCCCCCCCCATGTTTGTGGTAGACTTCATAGGTATTTTGCAAGAAGCACCCTGCATTTGAGTTCTGTAAGCACATTTTGAGTCAAAGATTAGAAAGTCTGTTTTTTCTCAATACAATCACTATTAGTATTTATATGGATCAATAAAGACTCATATATAAAACATAAAGAAAGAAAGTCTAATCAGGTGAATATAGATGAAGTTACTAACATTTGCTTAGGAGAATCATGAAAATTTTAATAAAACAAAAGGCATTTAGGGACAGCCAGGTGCTCCTCCTGTAAGGACCCACCTCAGCTAACCACCCAAGAAAGCAGAACTTTTGAAACAGGCATTGTCTCAAAAGGAAACTTTTATTAGGGGTTAGTGACAGTAGGGAAGTCAAGGCGAGATCTGGGGAAAATCCTGCTTGAACGGTATAATTAAAGCAGCAATATTCCTTCTCCAACCAAAGTCATAATGTCCATTTGAAATCCAGCCAATCCACAGGTGGCACAATGAGTGGGTAACTGGTACAGTTGGCGCACATCTCAAGGTCTTCTCCAGCTTTCGTTTCTCTGAAACCATGTCCCTGATAAGGGAGACACATTCCTTTCTCAAGTGGATAGAGGTGGAAGAAGGAAAGCAGAAAGCAAAAGTTATCCCAAGCGAAAGCAAATATCCCCTCTCCCCCCAGCTAAATGGTAGGCCCCAAAGCAAAGCACAAGAATATATATATAGAAGGGAGACAATAAGGATTTGGGGACCTGACACCTCCAGTTCAATCTTTCAATGGGAACTCTGCATATTGAGAATAATGTTCCCCCATCTCCCCTGCTTTCGAAAGCAACTTTCTCTGCAAATGTGATATGTAACTGGAAAATTCTTTCAGCAAATAGCTAACTTAGGGACAATATGTCCTTGGTTTCTTTCTATTTTTCCCTTTATGTTAAATCATTGGGACACATATAAATATCTACTAGAAGTATTTATGGGATGTTGAAAGCTCTGCCCTGGCTTTCATGCTCAGTCATCCTTAACTCTGTTAGAATTAAGAGATATACATAATAAATGATTCATTATGAGTGATTATCTCTGGAGATTTTGTTAATCTTATCAAACCATAAACTATGTCAATCACTACTAAGTTTCGCACGGAATTATACTTAATAATCATCCACTTTTAAGTTAGGCATTTAATTCTATCAGAGTTTTCTGGGAATAAAAACAATCAGTATGTCTGCTTCTCAGAGCTTATAGAAAAAAAATTACAACCATTCTTTATTTTAATCCACCCATAGCCACATTAACTATCAACAGAACAGCCCTCAGAGCATCAGGATTTCTCATAAACTCAAGAGCAAATCAATCATTTCTAAGGGAAAATAAGCATCTAGATCCCAAGGGTTGAATTCATTCTTCAAAGAGAAAATTATTAAATGAGTTGTTTATGTTATGTGATTCTATCAGTGTGCGTTAATTCTAATTTCTTATTGGAAAAAAAGCCTGATAACAAAGAATTGTGTGCAAATACCATGAGAATATAACCAAAATGTTAATAATGCACTCTGTGGTACTTATTTAAAAGTTCTGGGCAAATATATATTGACAAAAATGGCATTCTGAATTAATATTAAAGAGTTAATATTGTGCCTCAAGCAACCCACTCCCATTAAGATTAATTAGAAATGTGAAGCAAACTCCATTTTCTAAAAAATACTTTCAGGATAATTAATCTGCTAGACTATAGGATTGTTGCAGACAACAGGGAATTAGAATGGATGACAAGCTAAACATGAGTCAATAATGTGATGTTCTAGCAAAAATGGAAAATGTTATTACAAATGGAAAATGTTATTACAGAATCAATTGATGAACATCTGTGATCAGCAAAAGTTCTGATTTACTGAAGGGAAGGACATTTTTAAATTAGATTTTAGAAAAAGCTTTCAAGTCATGAGACCACTTGGCCGGTAAAACCTATTATGATATAATGTAGAGCTGTCATTACATGAGTATTTCTTCATGTTTATTTTAATCTAATTATTTGACTTTTCAAACCACTGTGAATTGCTATCCATTTATTACTTTCCTCTTGTGGGTGATTTAAAGCCCACATCAGTCAACTGGATTTGTAAAACAGCTTCAGAGCATATGTTGTATGTTCATTTTGATTTGTCTATATATTTATTAAACTTCATTGTGTAAAAATCTGTTCTACTTTCTGGAAGTGAACGAGGCTTATTTTTCTACACAAATCACAGGATGTTTTAGAGTTTCTTCTAAAACATTAAAGGAAGATTTCTTTCCAAGTTAAATTATAGCTGCAGGTTAACAGACAGCTTGGTGCTGCAGTTAATTTTAACTGAACATGGGTCCCTTCCCTTCCCTTCCCTTCCCTTCCCAGCAAGCAGGTAAGTGATGCTGCTGGGTGAGAGAGGGAGCAAGGGAGAGCATAAGTGGCTAGGCAACTGTCAAGGAATATTGAAAATAAGGATCACATGACCAAGCAGTAGCCCAGAAGTGCTGAAACAGCAGCAACCTAGCAATCATTGATGCAGCCATAACTTCCCTAAATTTGTTTCCCTTCAAAGTAATGGGCCCCAACATTCTGAAGATTAGCTATTTGGGGCACCTTTGTTGACAAAGTTTTGCCCTCTTATGCAATGTTTTGCTCAGTTAAAAGTTACAGACATGAGAATTTTAGTACTATATAGATTCACTATTTTTTCCTGAGACTTTATCTGAAGAAGATTCACATGTGGGATTCCTTTCTGAGGTATTTTGTTGATATGTGAAAAGTCAGGGAGACTTTAGTCTTAAGGAGGGACAATAGAACATAGTAAACACAAACAACAAATAATTAAAAGATAATTGATGCAGATTACAGTTCAGGTATTTAAGCATGAAAATTCCAAGCAATGATAATTTTGTAATTTTTTTTAAAAAAAATCTGGGTTCAGAAATATAATAATAATGTTTCCTTATCAAATTGAATGGGAATTATTGAAAAAAATCAGTAAAAATAATCTTGATAAGTAATGCGATTAGCTCTTTATAATTTTTCACAATTTTGATTTGCCTTGAAGTACTCATGGGAATTTAAATGAATGAATGTCTATATAATTAGTATATAAGTGTAATTAAAATATAAATAAAATAAACTACTCCAGAACATAATCAGTTATACATATTTCATATCAAAACCTAAAGCTATAACTATAGTAGCTTCATTTTTCAGTTACTCAGGGCTTGCTGTACTAAATTTATAGAATAATAACAAATTAATGAATCTGATATTAGTTGAAAAAAAACATGTACTGTGACATTATGATACAAACTCTTCTCTTTTGTATTTATATCATGACATATAAAAGATATATAAAAGATATTATTTGCATTGCAACACTGGAACATACATTTTGTTTGCACTCTCTCTTTTCCCACTCTCATTTCCTACGGTTTGCTTCATTTGTTATCAATAGGTTTCTGTTCACTTCAAGGTGCTATATTTGACCGATAAAGCCCTACATTCCTTGTTCCAGAATATTCCAGAATATTCCAGTGCTTGTCTTCTCTAGATGAAATCTGATGTTCATATTTATTGCTGAGTTGGCATGAAATTACTGATTTTTGAAGTTTTAATTTTACGATTATACATTATCAACCTGTGGTCCACAGAACCCTGGGAGGTCACGATGTCACAAGGGGTCCATGAAGCTTGAAGAAATGTTTTGCTTTAAATCTTGAGTTAAGTCTTGGTGGTCCATGGCCATGGTTCATGGTCACAAAAGATATTTTAAGGGGGTCTGTGGTAAAGAAAAGGTTGAGAACCACTGCATTATCTCAAACGAGGTATGTAAATATTGAACTTTTGTATTTTAATTTCTATTTAAAAATATCTCTATCCTACATTGAGCTTTGGCCATAGATGTGAAAAATGTATAGCTTTGTTATTTAAAAACTAAGATTTGAAGGTGAAATAAATCAGAGGTAAAAATGAATTGATATTCATTAGCCATTAAGGAACTATGGATTTGAATATGCTTTGTGAGTGACTCTTAAGAAGTGAAGAATTGAATAATGGATGCAAAGAGGCTTATCACTTTCTTTTCGCCACCTTACAGCGAAAATTATGCAGTGTCACAGACTATGATATGGTTACATTCTGCTGGATAGCTGTACTTGTGATTTAAAATGAAATCCTAGTATGGAAGTTTTAAATGTTGCTAGAACATTATAAATGATATGAAAAAAGAAGAAAGCCCTCTTTCTAAATGTCTTGTGTTTGCATGTATATATGCACAGGCATGCATACATGGAGTCGTGTGGTTATTAAAGTGCTGGATAAGGAGCAGACAGAAGGACTAGCTACAACAGCAGGCTGGAAAACCTTGGACAAGTAACTCTCTGTCTCTCAGCATTGGACTAATTGGACCAGAACACCCTAACTTTACAAAACAGTATGAGCTTAGAGCTGTCCATATTCTTAGACAGTACCTTAAAAATTCTTAGGTTCCTGGTTAGCACTTGAATTAAGTTCTACCACTTGTAGACTGTGAATCTAACTGAAGATTACCAATACTTAATAATAAATCAAAATCCGGTCACTGACAAATATTGTAAAAATTATAATATTGATATAGCAATGGAATTTGCCCTACAGTAGCAATAAATCAGGAGGAAATCACAATAATGGAATTGAAATGCTGAATGGCCAGACCAGCTGGAGTTATCAGAATGAAGCCTATAAGTATTTGGGCATTTTACACTTGGATAATACAGTATTATACATAGACAAGTTAAGAATGTGATAGGTAAAGAATCTAAAGAATGAGAAAAGTGCTAAAGACAAAATTATATGGTGGAAACATCATCAAAGCATTCAATGCCTGGGCCATGCCTATGATGTGATGCGTTATTGAAATTATTAATTGGACAAAAGCTGGACTGGACAGTTTGGACCAACCTCCCCCCCCCAAAAGCTAATAATAATTCACTATGCATTACATCTCGGTAGCGATATTGTTAAATTATACGTGCCCTGCATAAATGGAGGTTACTTCAAGTCAAAGAAGCAAAACATGCATTATGTAAAAGATAGCCAAGAACAAACACTGTTGCAAAATTAAAAATTGGAATTTACTGAATGCATAGGAAACAAAACATGAATTTTCAAATAATGTAATAAAAACAAGAAGAAAATTCTGACAAGGAAAAGCATTACATGGTCAATTTCTCAAAAAAAAGTGCATAAATATAAAACCTGGCAATGGCTGGCAACAGGAACATTTAAAAAATAAAAATAAAAAAAATCTGAAGGTTTTTGGTTGCTCAAGAGCAAGCTATTTGAACTAATGTAATCAAGGCCATAATTGAAAATCATGAAATGATTCAAAGTGCAGATTTTGCAACAAGGCAGAAGAAACAGTAGACAATATACTCAGCTCGTGCATAAAGATCACAGAAACTGATTAGAAAAAATGACATAACGCAATTGTCAAAATGATTCACTGAAACAGCTGTAAAACTTATCATGTACCAGTAATGAAAAATTGGTGTAAACATAGTTGAAAAAGTAGTTTGAAAATGAGCAGATTAAATTATTGTGATATTTGGTGCATAACATATCATATTAATTGTGATTGAAAAGAGGAAAGTATGGATAATTGACGTGGCAATACCAGGGGATAGTAGAATAGAAGACAAAGAGTTGAAGATTACAAAGTATCAAGATCTGAAAATCGAAATTGAAAGACTATGGTTTAAACTGGCAGTGGGGGTCCCAATAGTTATACCAGAAATCTTTGATGGCTTAGAAAATCTGCATATGGACAAAATGTCCATCTGTTGATTAAAAAAGCCACACCACTTGGATCTCCACATTACAATACATTAGAATATGCAAGGTTCTCAGGAAGGATTGATGTGAATGAAGGTCAACACCAGGAAAAGAACTGGCAAATGAGATTTTAGAATTGTTGTGTATATAATAAAAATATAGTCAAGCATTAAAAGGAGAAAACATCACTGGACTGGATTGTGATTCTCATACATTAGACCTAAGAATTAGAAAATTTTATCTCTTGCAGAATATTTGTACTCCTATTTCTATTAGACCCGGTCTGTTTAGAATTTGTTTAGAATTAATATCTTTAGGAAGGCATGATTGCTCAGCAGTTAAAGACACTGAGCTTGTCAGCTGGAAAGCTGACAGCTCCAGTTTGATACCGGAGCACCATGCGATGGAGTAAACTCTCGTTACTTACCCCAGCTCCTGCCCACCTAGCAGTTTGAAAGCATACAAATGTGAGTGGATAAATAGGTACCACTTCAATGGGAAGGTAACAGCATTCTGTGCACCTTGGAGTATAATTGTGCTGCTAACATGACCACGGAAATTTCTTGGGCAATGCTGGTTCCCTCAGTTAAGAAAGGGAGATGAGCACTGCCTCCTAGAATTGGACACAACTGGACAGGGGAAACCTTTACCTTTACCTAATAGCTTTAGATTTTGCACTAGAATTGGTTGAAATATGTTACATCTTTCAATCATTAACTGACAGAGAGGGATACTTAATTCTTTTTTCCCCTTCTAAAATTCAGATAAATTAACTGCACCATTTCAGTAAGGTCGCAGCATAATGAAAAATATTAAATTGTATTTCCCTAAGAAACATAGAAAGATGTTACTTTTAAATTATAAATAATAGTGATATTGAAAACTACTCTCCATCAATTCATTTGGCATCAGTTTTGGCTTGGCCTTTTATAAGCCTGATTTTAGGAATGTATGTCATATCCTAAGGAAAGAAAAGAATCCATTTCTTCCTGGATGTAAATGAGATATCTCATTCTATAGAAAAAAAAACATTTTGAAAATCCCAGTGGCATCTGGCCACATTCATTAAAATAACTCATTCTACTAATTGTGCTTAAATGTTCTCCATTATTAAAATACAGTTTCATATTGATCCTTACATCTAAACAACATTTGGAGCCTTTTTAATAGAGATAGCTAGCTAGATGTGTTAAATGTATATTTCTTATGTTATCTAAGAATTTTGGATTCTGGAATGGCAATTTCTCAGTTTAAATGTGAATTATAGAACGGTGTTTCTTCATGAAATGATGGCATAAGCAGTTACTATACCTAGTGTTTATATTGAGTAAGTCTTGTGCTGCTCTCCAAGTCCTAAAATTTTAATCAGAAACCTTTAGTCTTAACCCTCAGCAGTGGTATAGTCTTTTCTTAGAAGTGAGGAAAATGTCTTTTACACTTGCATCAGGTCACTATATATGCTTGTTCTCAGGTGACCAAGCACAAATTAAACTATGATTATTATATTGATTAATTAAGAACATGTTATTTTTCTGCTTGGAAATTTATTTTTAATTAGGTGGCAATTAAATGCTTCTAATGTTGGAAATAGACTCCACTTTCTTCATTTCCTACTTGGAATCTTAAAAGAAGAAAAAATCCAAAGAGGACAGATTTATTCAAATGAAGATACTAAAATGGCTCTATTCATTTTTTCATTTATTTTAATAGCATAAATCCAGTGACTTAATAGTTTTGTAATAAAAGACTAAAGTTTAGAAAAAGCTTTTCCTTGTTGTTGTCAGCATATTTTTTTCTATATATTAAGGTACCAATTCATTTAAAAGTATAATTTACATAGTCAAGATGGTATATCTCCCTAGATCCTTTAGTAGTTTATACAGCAAAGTACAGATAAAACATGTTTTTCCACCATTGGGAGCCATTTACTTTTTAGATGCAACTGAATTAGCACTTACTCCTCTATTTTGAAGTTCCCACCTTTCTTTTGTTTTGAAAAGCAAATGCATTAAATGATGGCATCAACACCTAAAGTACTACATGGAATAGGATTAATGCATTTTCACAGCCATATTCCTCTTGACCTTCAGGAAGGTGGGTACTTAGCAACACACTTCATTTATTGTAATATTTTAAAATTATATTATTTTGCACCAATAAAGCAAGCAGCCAAATGCAATCCATGGAATTTAGAAAAATACCAGATACTCAAGCAAGAAGAAATAACAAAAAGTTCAAAGACAAACAACAA
Source organism: Azemiops feae (assembly GCA_023970755.1). Taxonomy (NCBI): domain Eukaryota; kingdom Metazoa; phylum Chordata; class Lepidosauria; order Squamata; family Viperidae; genus Azemiops; species Azemiops feae. Next base: position 409,437 of record JALGBA010000376.1, read on the forward strand.
AATTGAACAAGCACACGGTGCCACAAAAAGAAAATCAGAACATAGCAATAGCACTTATCTACTACTCTATAGTGCTTTACAGTCCTCTCTAAGCAGTTTACAGAGTCAGCATATTGCCCCCAACAATCTGGGTCCTCATTTTACCAATCTCGGAAGAATGGAAGGCTGAGTCAACCTTGAGCTGGTCAGAATCGAATCCCTGGCAGTAAACAGTGAGTTAGTCTACAATACTGCATTCTAACCACTGTGCCACCATGGCTCCACCATAGGCAGAAATCATTCACTGAGAATTTGCCTGGACATTTATATAGTATTCAATATGTTACTGCTTTATTTATTTGTTACTGCTTTATTTATTTATTTGTTTGTTTGTGTCTGTTCTTTGTTTTTTAAGAGTTTTAAGGCTTGATATTCAGTAAGATAGATGATCAAAGAAATTTTACTTCATAAACTATGATATATTGTATGAGAACAACAAATACACTACATGTTCTTAATAAATAATATTGGGAAAAAAGAAGTCTATAGGATCTAATACAAGTAAAGCATTACTTTACTAAAATAAAGTAACTAAAGTAATATTAAAATTCACCAGGTTGGAACAAAAAGTAGCGATCAGTTCTTTTAAAATGAGTCAATTATAAAAATGATAGTTTCAAGAAGTTTCACTTTAAGTAATAATTCAGCCACAGTAATGCAGTTTTTTCAGCTCCTTCTCAACTGAATTTATGGCTTCTATAGCTAGTTTAAAATGTATTCCCAAATTTCATCCTACATAAGGATCTGTTTCTAACTGAATAATTTTCAAAAGGAATAAGAATTTACCAACACTGTGAATGATAGAGTCCACTAAACATGTTCAATCAACAGAAATTAAGTGCTGACCTCTGGTTGGAGAGTACCTTTAGATATTACTGGTCCATTTTGGGATGTTACCTGAGAGTCTCAAACATCTCACTGGTTGGCATTTGTAACACTGGTCAAACTTCTAGCCTGTGAGACGGTCTTCTAGCATGGGGCCCCAGGTATATCCATGAAATAATTCACATTATTCTTATTCCAAGATGTCATACTTCAGAAAGAAATTAAATTCTTCAATATATCATTAATGCTGCTGAAATTCAATGGCTGTCTTTAATGACAGTTGCAATAGTGCAAAACTAAATTCTATTTTTTTTCCTACCTGTTGGACAAACTCTCTGGGATGCCCTCCTTTCTAGGTGAAATATGCCACTGAAGCTTGCATGGAGTTGCATCTTATATAAGCATTATTTTCTATGCTGCCACACATATTTGAAAGCACCCTATGTGAAAATGTTCCACTGCTACATTTAACAATATATGACCATTTACTGGAAAAGTAAAACATCTTACTGGAAATCTGCTTTCAGTGTCAGTACTGACTATTTAAGGGGTATCAGTGATTTGTAATGTACTGTAACACCTTTAAAAGAGGAAAGTATAAGAATAAATCAGCATGCTATATTACTTTTGAAAAAGGAAATTATAGAACAGATCTTGGATGAATTTTAATAGGGTTCACAAGCCTTTGAGAATGATTATGTGGAAATCTTTTAAGAGACATTGGAAAGAATGGCACCATAAATTAGCAAGAAGAAAGTCAATAGAAAGCTAGTGTATGGTCAGATTCAGTTAATTGCTACACTATCTTCGGAATACCAAAACTTGGGCGAAGCAACCATTGATAATAATATAACAGCTACATTTTGGGGTAATGAGAGATCAACTTTGTTTTTCAACATTTCTGGGTCTTGGTCCTTTTCCATATTACCAATAGCTGGTCTTGATGTATCATTTAACATTATCATTACCATTATCACCTTCATAAGGCGAGATGGGCAGCAAATTAATTAATAAATAAAATTACTATTTTTATTGTGACAGCTGCTTTTAGGGCTCCTGCTAATATTTCATGTTTTTAATATATTTACTGGAATAAAGAAAATAGAGAGATGTGGTGGTCTAGTGGTGAAGATGCTCCCACTTGCAAGGGTGAGAGTTCAATCCTAGGTAAAGATAGATGTTTCTCTCTCAGGGCACAAAGAGAAAATATCTGCTGCGAACTCTGCATGGCGTCAGGAAGGGCATCCGGCCAGTAAATGCTCAGCTCTATCCAGTTGCCCTAACTCTATCTCAAATTAAGGAATTACAGAGTCATAAAAAGGGAGTTTACTGGAATAAAGAAACTGATTTTGAGTTATAGTGGTAGTGTCATTTTTTTTCTTTTTTTACATTTAGAAAAGTTCTGTTCTCTGCTATTTTTAAGATTGTATAAAGTTTACTTTCTTTTTTTTCTTTTCAGATTTCTATAGGGAGGAAATAAAGGCTCTAAAAACATATAAAGATAGCTATCAAACTCTTCCTACAGAGCTTCAGAGCAATTCTGATTCATATTTTGGAAATTGCCCCAGTATCCTATGAAGCACCAAAGTATTTGCAGTCTTAGAATAAATCTCCTTTTCTTTGTTTTGAGAAATATCTACTTAGTTTTGGAGAATGTCCAAATACCACTGAAACCTTTTATTTTATTGTGATGTTTTGGGCTACATCAAAAAGATATGCATCCTAAATATATATCCCAAATAAGGCTGCATATATTTGCAGTAGTAAAATACAGCAATAACACAATAAAAAATCCCACATTATTAAAACAGAAATAAAAGCACAAAACTGAAAATTAATATAACATTAAAATGCAGATACATATTTGCAAGTACAAATATGTACAAGTCCATAAAATTAGTTAATTGTGTATCTTTTTAAAAATAAATTGGTTTTTGCTGAAGTTTTTTAAAAAAACAATTCGGTATTGGTATATCAGTTATTAGTATATTGAAAAGTGCAAAGGCAAAATAGCCTGATCTACCTGCATTGTTCAGGACTTTCCTTCATGCTGTCTTTTGTGAGGAGAAATGTTTTTCTCTCTATCCTCCCCACCTCCAGATTAGATTTTTGGTTACTTTTTTTTAATGCAAATACAATTTTATTAGATTGTTCTGTGAAAGTTAGTACTCAAAATACAGACTTTTTATGTTCACTTTGGTAGAGAGAAGCCTTGGTGTGACTCAGAACTTCCATAACTCACATAAAATCCTGTGTGTTCACCACTTAAAGAACAAATCTCTGAAAATGATTATATGATCAGAAAAAAGATTATTTTAATATATTCATTCATTTCCAAGAAGCATTAAAAGTTTGCTATCTTGATTCTAGATATATTTTCAGTTCTTAAATATACTATATGTTGTGTACTTTTAGGATGAAAAAATTTGTTCCTTCTAATTTCCATAGAGCTTGCCAAACACATAAAACAATATTACTGAAGTTTAGCAACTGTTCTGAAAAATTGACAGCAGTACATGGGAAATTACTAGAGAAGGAAGATGTCACCCCAAACTGGAAAAATATCCTAAAATAATTTTGTGTTATCAGTCCTGTCTGTAATCCACATAGTTAGAAGTACTTCATAACATTTAAAGAAAGTGTTATCGTGCTGGGAAAAGAAAAGAATAGAAATGTTCCTTCCATAAACTTAAATTTAATAATGTAAATGTAAATTAAACTATGCAATTGAGCATTAATGATGTTACTTAGTTTGGGTGATGAAGCATCTTCAAGAAAACAACCGTGCTCAAAGGTCACTTAAGGACTTTTTATTTCAACCCTGAGCTACAAATATTCTCCTCTATCAGTCGTGCAATTGAACATAGTTTTGCAATTTAGGATATAGGTCAGTGGTGGCGAACCTATGGAACGGGTGCCAGAGGCGGCACTCGGAGCCCTCTCTGTGGGCACATGTGCCGTTGCCCCAGCCTTGCCTCCCCCTGTGACCCCCTCCTCACCAGCAGCCCCCCTGGAGGAGTCGCCCCTGAGCGTGGCCCATGCGGAGCAGCACAACCAAGGACATGGCAGCCAGGCAGCGTAGACAAGACTCTGCCCTCATACCCCATCATGCACTGTTGATGCTGCGGGGTGCAGGCAGAGGGCGTGGCCACCATGGCGCTGCTGGGTGATCTGCGGTGGGCCCTGGAGGCGGTGAGTGGCCCTATGGGCAGGCGGGGTGGGGGTGGAATGGGGGCAGAGCGGGGGGGCAGTTTTTGGGCACTCGGTCTCTAAAAGGTTCGCCATCACTGATATAGGTTCTAAACAGTATGTACACTATAAAGATACTTTTTCATACCATGCATCAAGGCTCTCCTAAGTCATCAATATTGATCCCTAACGGTTGATAGGATTATCCAAAAGATCAAAGTTGTTGTTATTATCATTATTGTTCAACATATGGTCAGCCAGCTGTTTAGACTGAATTTCACATTTTTATGCATTTATTAGTCCTTCCCAAAGATCTGCGATAGTCAGATGTTATTGTTTCATGATGTTAAAGATATTGTAGCAGGATGTAAACTGCAATTGACTGAAGGTGATTTTTTGTTGCCAGTGTGTTCAAGTGTTATTGAGTTCTTCCCAAAAACTTAGGATGTCATAATGTATCAGTGTAGTATATGTGAAGATCCAAGCAATGTGGTCTTTTGTAATTGATAGATGGAAATTTTCTAAGTGCCAATTCTAAGATTTTTTTTGGTATGACAGCCAGTGTGCCAATAACCCACTGAGTCTATTTTAGCTGGTTTATGCCATAATCTCTCAGTTTTGATTTTCAGATTTTGATACTTTGTGATCTTCTCCATTTTTTTGTTTTCTATTCGAGTTTGTCTTAATATTGCCACATTATGTGTGGGTAATCTATAGTTAGATTTACACTGTAAGACTAGTGGAAATGTAATAATTTAAATTCTAACCAAGGACCAAAGAATGATTAAGAATACAAGCAATTCCAGCAGGGTGGTTTTTAGTAAAATTAGGATGTCAGGTCCTGTAAGTTCAATATTTCCAGATATCAAGGAAGTCTTTTAAGTATTGCTCTGAAAGTTCCAATCGTGATTGGTATAATAATGGATTTCTTTTTCCATAAGTGTTCAAATTGATTTGGAAGCCCCAGTATTTTGTAATTTTTTCCAATTGTTTTCCTCAAACCTAGCACCACTCAGAATAGCAACATCAATAAACCAAACTTTCTTCTTTTCAATAACATATTAGGCATGCAATGAACAAGATACCTGTCTGTTTGGATCCCATAAGATCTTAATCTACTCATTTCCAAACTTCTCAACATGATTGTCCCAATAGTTTTTATTCCATTCAAATTCAACTAGCTTTTAATTTCATGTAAAATATTTAGGAATCTTTTGGAAGTAAAGGGAATTTTGCATCACTTTATATCAATAATGCAAAAAATTTAAAGCACCTCTCTGATTTTCTCAATTGTCCAAAAATCATATAGTATGCTAGAGCAGTACCAAGCTAACTCTGGATAATTTAACTAGTAGCAGGCTACTGTGTGATTATCTCAGTTTGTCAGATTTGCTAAATGCGATCCTTTTTCACATTCCTTCTGCTTCTTCCTATTGTAATAAATTTGGATTATATGTCAATTATCCAAATTTATTGGCTACCCACCTTTCAGGTCTGAATATGTATGTAAGTTTTAATTTAAGGCTTTCTCAAGGTACAGCATTTATTATCAGTTCTTTTTTTAAAGCAGCATTCAGTTAACTAGTATTTTGCACTCCTAAACATCATCTCTTTTCAAGGTCATCAGTTTTGTGACACTGCTGGAAATGAAGTGGGACGTATGGTTTGGTTTAATCAGATTTCATGCTCTACTGCTTCCTACTTATGGCCTTTCTGCTAATTGATCAAGTTTTCAATTAAAGTCCTCAATCTTTGTTTTAATTCTTTGTTAATGTTTTTATTCCATTACATGGTTTTATAGGATCTAAGTTGCTACAAGTGCAAACTGTCTCTTCCTATTCTATCCACTGTCTGATTATAATTAGTTGACAGGAAAGCTCCCCATCAGTACCACCCCACACACATTAAAACTTCATAGCTACTATCTATTGGGTTTATTAATGAATGCTGAGTTAAATACTTGGTATGCTGAGGAAACATCATTATGTGCTATGTATTACCATGAAAAAGCATTTCCCTTTTTAATGGAAACTGATGTAAGGATATCACTTCGTCCTTTTTTTTTTAATGATAGTACTATAAATATGAGAAAATGAGACTTTCTCTGCTTCTTTGAGAACATTTTCATTAAACAAAGAAGTGGCCATTTATTTGTATGGACAGGGGATCCAGAAGAGAGCTTCTGTGGCAGCATTCATCATTCCTGCATAACATAAATCTTCATGTGGCCATAACATATGACTTTGCAGGGATAGTAGAAAGGTGAGAGGGAGGACCAGGGGTGGGATAACTTCAGGTCAGTGATGTCTCCTGGCAATTGCCTGGATTAGTTCCTGAAATTTTCTTGACAAGGTTTTTCAGAAGTGGTTTGCCATTGCCTTCTTCTAAGTGCTGAAAAAAATGTCTGGCCAAAAGTCATCCAACTGGCTTCATGCTTAAGGTGGAACTAGAGCTCATGACCTCCTGGTTTATAGCCTAGTGTTTAACCACTACATCAACTTGGTTTCAGTAGGAAGGTATCTAAAAATAACAGGCAGCCTGCAACACAGAAGCTCTAGGTAATGTGCATAGTAGAATGTCTGTAGAATGGCATACAGAGAGCTTAATTAGGTTGGGCAAAATCTTTTGTCAAAACGTCAAGTTTGTACCTGTCTGAAGAGTTGCTTACATATCCCACTTACGCATATGTTTTAGTTTGCATAACTACTTCTCAGGTAATACATGGGTGAGAATTAGGGATGTGATAACAAAGATATTTTACCTGAAATGTGGTACATGGAAGACAGGTGAATCACAGTCTAAGTTGCAGATATGTGAAGCCTTGCCTTACCAACATTTCAGTGAAATAAGGATTTCTTATCCTATGTTTGAAGCTCAGGTTAATAAGTTACATCATTATAGTTCTTTTAACAAATTGTGATAGAAAAAATAAGAATAATTTTGTTTTTTCTTTAAAAAAAACTTTAAAAACAAAACATCTTTCTTTCTTTTTTAAAAAAATAAAGATTTCCTTTGCCTTTTTAAAAGATGAGGAATGGTGTAATTATATCAATAATATAAAACAACTTCTATAAAATAGCACATTTATTTTTTGAGTAGGACAAATCCCATAAAAGAGCAGTGCATGAAATTGTTATTTAAATTACCATGTACTGTACCTAGATACAAGCTATATGATGCAGCCTTATGGTTGCACCGATCTTCAAAAGATATGATTGAGATGCATATTCAGCAGGACCACAGATGAATGAACTAAGAAATTTGTTTTGCAAGGGATGAATATTAAGATAGCTCACTCCTAAAACAGAATCCAGAAATTTGCACTGGAGGGTCATTAGTATGTAGATAGCACCCAATTCTATTGCTTTTATTTAATACAGATGAGATAATGGGAATGTAAAACCATTGTTTGTAATTATATGGATAATGGGCAGTCCAGTAAGTCAATCTGGGTAAAATACAGTTTCTTGTAGAGACGGCAGATCTCGAAATGATTAAATATATAGTCTGACATACATTTTCTTTTATTTTGTTACTTGAGGTCTATGGCCCGGCAGTATGCATTTTTAAAACCACTATAATAATAATAATAATAATAATAATAATAATAATAATAATAATAATAATAATAATAATAATAATAATAATAATAATAATAATAATAATAATAATAATAATAATAATAATAACAACAACAACAACAACAACAACAACAACAGCAACAATAGTAATAATAATAATAATAATAATAATAATAATAATAATAATCATATAATAATAATAATAATAATAATAATAATAATAATAATAATAATAATAATAATAATAATAATAATAATAATAATAATAATAATAAAGTTGGAAGGGACCTTGGAGGTCATCTAGTCCAACCCAGTGCTCAGGCAGCAAACCTTATACCATTTCAGACAAATGGCGGTCCAGTCTCTTCTTAAAAATTTCCAGTGTTGGAGCATTCACCGCTTCTGGAGGCAGGTTGTTCCACTGGTTAATTGTTTTAACTGTCAGGAAGTTTATCCTTAGTTCTAGGTTGCTTCTCTCCTTGATTAGTTTCCATCCATTGCTACTTTAAAATAGGATGCCTAATTTACTATTAGATTCATGTTTTGTTATGTCATCTTTGCTTGTCCAGGTTTAATTAAGGGTAATGGATTAGATACTTTGAATCTTCATGGTTTGGTGTCACTGTGTGTTATCCATAACTTCACCACATAAAATCTAAACTACTCTTAATTTTTCCGTAGGCATTTTACATAATCCTTAAGGTTTTTTATATTTAAAAATTTGCAGTTAATGTTTAATAGTCTTAAAAATGTATTGCTTAGAGCATTTATGGTAAGGACAATTTGCATTTTATGATAATTTTCAAATATATAGCATAAAACACAAGAAAACTGTTTTTGGTTTTCCTGTTTAAGATGCAGAAAAAAGTGTTCTTTCTAAACTAGAACTCATGAACTGATCAGAGAGTCACTGTAGTTCAGAACAACTCCATAGTGGTTCATGTAATGTATTTGGTATGCAAAGGTATTTTTTTTTTAATTCTAATGACTTTGCCCTTCAAGCATGATTCAAGTTTGCAGCAAACATTAGGTATATTTAAACTAGCTGTGTGCTTTAATCTAAAATACATTCTTCTTGCAAAAAGAGCAACAGAACTTATTTCTACCCATCCTGGTTCAGATAAAACTATGCTCTGTTTGTCCTACAGCTTAAAATGGCATTGAATCCATAGGAAATGTTCAGGAAGCTGTGTAGTATATAAAACTACCAGCCCAAATCAGAACTGTAAAACTTGGCAGGATTATACAATTCCTCTTTTCCTCTATTATTATGAGGGTTAGAAGGACCAAAGTCAAGTGCAAAGAGTCTGAGACTAGATGAGTCCATTACAATTATAATACACAGATGTCAATTGCTATTCTGACTGAGAAATGATCTAGTCTTAGTCTGTTAGAGTATTCAGGCAGAAACAAAAGAGACATAAGGTTTAAACCTCAGAACTGCTGTACGTATAGCTTGAAGCTTACAACTGGCAGTTGCTGGGTTTTTGTTCAGTCACAGCTTTTCTAAACAAAATAAGTAAGCCAGCTTATCAAAAAGATGAATTTCTGAATCATTCTGTCTATGAATCTCTGCTTTTGAATTCAAATAACTTTCTGAAGCTTGACAGATAACTTGGCCATGAAAATGCACTGAGCAAAGAATGCTGATTGACTTTTCCCCAAATTTCCAGTCAGTTGCTTCTTGAAAATGCAAGGATGGACTGAATCAACAATTAATATGGCTCAGAGGCTTTTTAAAAATCTTCCTATGAGACTGTTTCCTTAAGTCAGGGCCAGTTTCAGGTATTGGCACGGCACTTAAGAAAACCCAAATCTCTGTTGTGCATGTTTACCAAGAATCAGCTGGTTTCTGCAATGAGGGAAACTTAATTATCTGACAATTGGTACAATAATCTTAGACTTATCTATATTGGCTAGCAATAGGTTTAAGGTAAGAGGTTTTTCTCCTAAATGGTTGAAAATACTACAGATTGAACTTTTCCTAGTTCAGTCTGGGAGTTTTGTAGTTTATTTGAATTGTGGATCTAACCAGCCCTTAGCTTATTACCTATAATCACTATGGTTTCAATATGACTATAGATCTTCTTCTGGTGACTTACTGCCCCACCTTCTTTAAAATATGATTTAAATTGAAAACAAATTAATAGGGGGATACCAAGCTGCAAAGCAAAGCACCATTCTCTGTCATAATTATTATTTACAAAAACATTTCTTGGAATTCATTGTTCACTAACACACATTGCTTTGCTTAGAAAAAGATCTATTTGACTCACTGCTAAAGAGACAAACGCAAGTTAGGGAGACAATCAATGTTGTGGACTAGAGAGTGTGGGAATAATGAGTTTGATAAATATTTTATGAATCGACATAGCAATAGCACTTAGACTTATATACCGCTTCATAGTGCTTTACAGGCCTCTCTAAGAGCTTTACAGAGTCAGCATATTGCCCCCAACAATCTGGATTCTCATTTTACTGACCTTGGAAGGATAGAAGCTGAGTCAACCTTGAGCCATTCAGAATCGAACTCCTGGAGTGAGCAGTGAGTTAGCCTGCAGTACTGCATTCTAACCATTGCGCCACATCACCTAATAGTAGCCAATTTATGAAAAGGAATATGCTCTCAAAATTGCAAATCTGGAGACAAGCACCCAAATACTATTGCTTCTTATAATTATCACCCATCATACCTTACTCCTGCATTTCACTATTGCCATTGCTCATCAATGGCACCTTTTCTTCTGTCTCAAGGGGGGCTGATAATGGTTGTAGGAGGGAGAAAATGATAGGGAGAAGAAAGAGTGGAACAGTGGATAATCCAAGAATATTACTTGGAAGCATTATCTTTGAGAAGCAAGAGCAGGAACAATGGGACAACGAAGAACACAGTAATGACAATGGCAACAAGGATGAAGAGAATATATGTACCTCATGGTTGAACTGTAGAGTCATTGGTGCTCTCTGAACTTCATTGTTTGCTTGCAGATGCTTGATTACCCAATTAAGTATCATCAGTGTCAATAAATGTGGGATTTGCTCCCTAATAATATTTAATAACTTGTCCTTCCATTTTTGGCAGAGATGTGGAGTTTTCCATAGTAGTTCCTTGATTAGGAAGGATTTTCCTGCTTCCTGCTTGATTGTTTACCTATGATTACCTGTGTTAATGGGTATTGATTGTTGGAACTGATTGCTCTGATTTTCTTCTTCTCTTCTTAGCTTTTTTATTATCTATTTTGAATGTTATATAAATGTGGCTTATCTTTATGTGTCTATTGATGATTGATTTGTCTGAATGTCAAGAAATTCCTTAGTGCTTTTGGACTTAGCTTAGTCTAGGAATTAAATTAAACTATGGTTGAGTCTAACCATGTGCTGTGAAATTAAGGAGATTTCAACAAATGTCTTGTGAAATGTGTAATAATTTCAATTTAATTTCAATTTCTTAAAACCTATGAAATCAGATTAGATAAACAAATATTCTAAGAAATTCTAATTTGTCCATTAAATCCTTTTTCCCCCCCAAAAAGCATAGCAATCTGAAGAATATATTTTTATAGCTTCCATGGTATTCGTAGTTATTCCACTTTAAAATCTTTTGCACACATTTAATGTAATATACTTGTAAAGGAAAATATGGGCTGCAATATTGTGCTGAGTTTATTCTTTATTTCCCTTCAGTAACTCTATTCATGATGAATGCAACTGAATATTGTTAACTAACAAAAGTATCCCTGAAAGAGAATATATGTAGTTGAAGTGTGGAATCCTTGGTGCTGCTGTGCTTGATTGTTTGCTTGCGGACATTTCATTATCTGACTAGATAATGCTAGTGCTAGTGAATGTGGGGTTTGTTTCTTGTTTGTATACAGTACCTTGCTGTGCCAGTTTTGGCAGGAGTGTGGTTTTCTCAGTAGTTCCTTGATTAGGATATTGTTTTCTGCTTTTTTATTTTCTCTTTTAATAAAAAAATAAAATAAATCAATAAATAGTCATAAACAATAAAAAATATATAATAAGAAACCAAAAAGGAAACAAAAGGAACAGAACACACCTTCTCCAGCAGACAACACTGAGATAAGCAGGGATTAACACTAGACAATTAGACAGAAATCAATATTCTAATCAAGGTACTACCAGGGAGAAACTCCCACGTCACTAGCACTGATGAAGTTACCTGGTTGGGTAATGAAGTGTCAGCAAGGAAACAACTAAGCTCAGAGAATATCTGGCATTGTACAAGGATGAAGAGAACTAATCAAGAGAATTGACAATCACATTCTATTTTACTGGAATGTTCTGGAATAGATATTACAACTGCAATACAGCTTGTATTCAGTAATTGCTTTCATTGGCTATTAAAATATTTGGCACAATGGCAAAAAATGCACCTAGATTCTCTACACTCTGCAATTCTCTTGCAGCATATGTTAGTAATAATAAAAATATAATGCCATTGAGTGCTTCTTGTATTAATATTCCCTTTCCAATGCTAGGTTCTTATTTTGGATGCTCCTCAGATCCTCACTTTCATATATCAGTGACCCAAATTATACCTTCTCTAACAGTTTTGGTTAATAATAGATAAAGGAAAAGAATATCGATCATGTCAGATATGCATATGACAGCAAATATAGGTTGCATTGTTGGTAAATTGCAACAGATATCAATACAGAATGGCAGTGGCTGGGCAATTAACACCAATATATCAAAACTTTCTGCTTTGAGTTGTGATTGCAACATATCACAGAAACACTCCTCAGAGGAGACAAAAAAAATCTAAAACACATTTGTTTTGGTCAAGTTCACTTAAACTCTTTTCTTTTGTTCTGAATTTTAAATTTATTATGTCTTTGCCTTGTTGCCTTTAGATTATATTGTATAATAAATTTTAAATTAATGTTATCTGTGAACACATATTAATTTGAATTTCATTTGCTTAAAATGCCATGTTTATAAGGGGAGAACAGCAAGAGCAAAGGCTGGAAAAGGGCAGGACACATGTAAAACTTTTCATTGAGTAGGTAAAATATGATCAAAGCCTGGAAAGTTGTTAAGCTGTTATAACTAACATCATTTGGGAGTGCGTACAAAGAGGTAAAACCAAATGGACAGCATTTTCCCCCTCTGAGATTTTCTTCCTACTTTTTTGACACCCTTGGACAACATAAAGAAAGAACTGGAAGAGGTACTTTTTCATTCATTGATTGCAAAGTTCAATTTACTGCACAGCTTATGCAAGTATAACATGAAAATGAACTGGAAGCACAGAGGATAACTAATTTACAAGATTTGTTTATCTGTACATTGGCTTAGAGTAGACTAATGTGTATGCCTGAAATATGTCTACATAAAAATAAATTCCATTTTTATTACATTTCTAGTTTAACTGAATATACATAGCAAAGTAGTATAAATTATTTGTATTTAATTTTCACTGAATTTAATGCAAACACATATTGCTTGCCTATTCATTTTAATGGTCCTAAACCTCTACTAAATCCATACTGTCCAGTTGCTGCATCTCTAGAAGAAAGAGGCAATTCTCTTTGGAGGGCAGAACTGTTGACATTGTTTTATATTAATCCTTCACTCATTTTGGAAGCAATTTCAGGGCACATTATACTCAGTTCTGTTTCCAAAGTACACTTTTCCCAGTTACGTTACCTTAAGAGTATCTGCCTATTTGAACACTGTATTTCAGATGGGTGCAGGCTACCCTCTACAATTCATTGGCTACTTTGCAAACAAGGGTTGTCCCCTTTAACTGACCAGTGCTTATTATGCACTTTGATTGATTCTATACTTCTTCTTATAAACAATAAGCAACGCTGAAACAGTACAGTGGTTGAGATATTTGTTTAGCACAGAGAAGGTTCAGGATTGAACTGTGGGGTCCTTGCTGTTCTCTGAGCTTGGTTCTTTTCTTGCAGAAGTTTCATTTACCCAATTAGGTAACATCATCAGTGATAGAAGGGAGTGGGGGCTCTGCTTATATACAATGGGTTGCCCTGTAAGTTTTGGTGGGAGTGATCTTGGTAGCTCCTTGATTGGGGTATTGCACTACCAAGAAGACTCCCACAAACACTGACTGGCAAGCCATTTATACATAAAAAGAGAGCCAACCCTATCCTGATAGTCCTACCTAGATTGGTAATGAAACATCTGCAAGAAGACAACCAAGCTCAGAGAGCACCAAAGACCCCACAGTTCAATCCTGAACTATACATATTTTCTTCTGTTGATAGAAGACTGATTGTTAAAAGGCCACCATGAACATTTTTTAATACTATGGATTTTCTTTTCTGAATTAACTAGGCTTTTCCCTAGGGTTTTTTAAATAAAGTTTTTTAAATCCAGCAATTTACCACGAAAGCAGCTCACATCTTTCCCTCTTCCCAGAGGCATAAATATGAATGATTTTTGAAAAAATGAGAGCGTCCTCAAGCCATGAGATGTTTATGTACTTGCCTCTGCCAAGGCACTGGTGGATAATTTGAAGGAATCATGGTTGTTGAGACTTCCCCCTTCCTATCTCATCTCCAATTGGCCTTTACTCTCACGTAGTTTCACATAGTTAACACATTATTTTAATGTGTTTTAATGATTTTTGTTGTAGAAATTTGGTTACAGTTACGGTTACGGTTTGGTTATGTTTTGTATTTTTTCGTGTTTTAACTTAAAAGATGCCTTCATCTCTGATGGTATATATATTTGGCCTTTACACATTTTTTTTCTTCATTTTTATTTTCATTGTAAAACATGTTTCATATAGACCATAAAGACCTGATGTGATTTAAACAAGTGAAACTGCTTTCTTTCACCTGTATGAGTTAAAAACCACCCCAAATGTCCTCATTTGCTTCTAATGCAAGGTTTGTATTATTCAGAGCACAACTAAAATAAAAATCCATGTTGAAGATTAAAAAAATAGCACTGCCAGTACCAAGATGCAATCATACTTAAAAATATGTTGTAAGTACATTTAGCATATTGGGATTTCACCTTTCAAAATAAATAACTAATCCAGACTGAATTGTTAAATTGATTTGCTGGATTGGGAATGTTATTAGAAGATTTTATAAAAATCATTTTTCATAATATTGAATTAAATGGATGATACAAATGGACTGTATTACTGGTATTGGATCAGAGTTCATATGAATGCTATTATTTACAGTTCTTATCCTTGGATCATACAAGACAACCCCCTGCCTTTTCCCTTTTGTCATTTGTTTTGGGAAACAATTCATTCCAACATCTCTCACCGACAGCTTTCACAAGTACAATCAACACATAAATCCCTACGGGAAATATCTTAATTTGTCAAGTACCAAATATTGTGGTTGGAAAATAGTAATATCTTGGAAACAGGATAGACTGTGAAAATAAGTTGAAAGGTATTATTATTTTAAAAAGGGAGAAAATTGCAACTTTTGTCAAAATTAGTACACATTTTTTCCTGGGCCTCTAGAATAAGGTCTAACACAAAGATGCAGATACATTTTGTTGGGTTGATATTGATATCTTTCCCTCTTGCTAGCAACATTATTTATTTTCATTTTTTGCAGAGGAACATTTTGTTGCTGGATCTGCACCGACTTTTAGCACAAAAAAAATCTTAAAACTTTGCTATATGATTTATTCGTTTTAGTTTTCATGACTACTAGGACTGAGTGTGTGTGTCTGCCTGTGTGTGCTGAAGCAATTCACAAAGGTTCCTTTATAGCTGTCTGCTCAGCATGAACCCTGCTTTCAAGTCCCGGCTTTCTATTCTGCTTGTCTCATCCCTCTTTCACATGGGGGAAAGATGTTTTAACTCATAGTGAAACAGAAAAGAGTGATAACAATAATTGACAATAAGACAATAATTGACCCTAAGTCTATTTTCTTTTAACTATTATTTTTGACCTTTCATGAAGGATTTCCCTGTGTAATCAATATAATGTAAAGCCATAGTCAAAAAGAAACAAGCACACATCATCAGCATGTTCCTAGCATTGCTGTCTCTATAAATATATATATACATATTTTACATATCTTTATTATTTTTATAAATAACTCAAGATGACAAACATACCTAATCTTCCTCCTCCTATTTTCCTCTGAACAGCAACCCTTTGAGGTGGGTTGGGTTGCATGCCTGAGCATGTACATGCATGACACTGCCTCCCTTCATTGGTAGCAAAATAGAACTTATCTACATTGCTGATGTATACTAGATAATTGAAAAAGCCAAAGAATATCAAAAAAGATGTCAATATGTGCTTTATTGATTAGAGAAAGACCTTTAACTGTATAAATACAGTGCAAAGCTATGGGATGTGCTCAGAAAAATAGAATCCCAGAACGTCTCATTGTCCTCACATGAAATCTATATACAAGTGAGAAAGCTGCTGTATGAATTAAACAAAATATATTGTTAGGCAGTCGGATGTGATTTAAACAATCATTTATTTTATACCTAAAATTTCTTAAATCTTCTGTTATAAACAACTGAAATTCAAGGTGACAATACTTACAGTATACAGCATGAGAAAACAGATATGTCTCTTCATAAAAAATATGGCCTAGAAGTTTGCCTAAAGATGGACATGTAGGAATATGGTTTACCCCATTGGCATCTTGTTGTAATACATCCCCCAGCTCTCAATGCTAATGACTTGGAGCGGCTTATTAGGAAAGATCCATATGGTTAAAGGCAGTGGTTTCTGATTAGAGCTGTAAATCACTTTCAGTAAATTAATTTACCTATCCACAAGAAAAGGAAAACTTATCATTGAATCTGAGAGCCAAATGGCCCAGCCATACACCATTGCTCTTTTCTTGAATCCCAATATATCCACTTTTTTTTCAATTTTCCTTAATAATTTCTGTTATGTGCTAACTTTTGTAAAGTATCTGTACAAAATCTAGCTGAGTTGCAACAACTGAGAACAAGCAGATGGCAATCTAAGAGCAACTGTATTCGGTGCCTATGATTCAGCTGAATCAATGCTCCTAAGAGAAAAAATGCCGCAGTGCTGTATTGATTTCCAGAGGTAACAATTCTTTTCAAATATTAACCCAAGGTGCTTAGAAAGTCAACATTGCTTTGATTTTGGCTTTGCCAGATTATTTAGATCCACGTTGTTAGAAAGCACATGGGATTCCATCTGCAAAATATGTTTTAGTTCAACTTTGAATTTTGGTTTAGATAGTCATTCAAATTCCTGGTCATAGCAAACTCCATGCCTAAACTATATAATACTTGTATCAGGCCAAAGACTATTTTGAAACAGAAGTTCAAGTCTTTTACAGGCTGCGAGCCATATCTGGCTTTTGAGAAACTGAAAAGTGGATGGAACAGAATAACAATGATATAATATAATCATTACTTATATTTTTCATTATACTGTATGTCACGTTACAATTATATTTTGACTGGTTAGTCATTGAGTTCCGCATGCAAGGTTTTGGGAGGGATACAACTTTATTTCAGTGTAGCATGATGTAATAGAAAGACACATTATTAAAGCAAGATATAAAGTCAGGAAGTTTTTGTCTATACTATAATTGGATGAATCTGTCTATTTCACTTTTGAGCATATCTTATTTCTTTTCAAAAAATTTTTTCCTATTCTATGGTTGAGAAGATTATTATTATTATTATTATTATTATTATTATTATTATTATTATTATTATTATTATTATTATTATTATTATTATTATTATTATTATTATTATTATTATTATTATTATTATTAGTAGTAGTAGTAGTAGTAGTAGTAGTAGTAGTAGTAGTAGTAGTAGTAGTAGTATTATTGGAAACAATATATAATTCTAATTAATAAAAAAATAAATATTAACAGAATAACAGGGTTGGAAAGGACCTTGGAGGTCTTCTAGTCCAACCCCCTGCTCAGGCAGGAAACCCTATGCCATTTCTAACAAATGGTTGTCTCTTCTTAAAAACTTCCAGTGTTGGAGCATTCATTTAGTTGAACCTATACCCCATGAACCTGACTTGTAGGCCATAACTGCCCACTTCTGTTTTTTATTACTCTGGTGTTGTGCAGGGAAGACAAACTTGGATAATTAGTAATTCAAAGTCAAACTCATAACTTTTTAAATAATGAAAGGTGCCTTTAGGGCTTTAGGGAAAATAGTTGCACAAGGAAGGGCTTGCAATTTCAGTGGAAAATATAAACAAATGATACACAAGTACAGAGAAGGGAAGATGGATGGAATGTGACAGCAAAAACAGTGTGACAGCAGTGAAACACAGGGCTTGCAGCATTTATGGTCCCATTCCCTAAAGTGCAACTCTGAGATGATAAAACATGTTTTTAATGTTTACTAGAAACCTGAAGGCTTTTAGCTAGTGCACTGTGACTGAAATATGCAACCTTAAAATCTCAACTGATTTTCCCGATATAAACATATTGCCTAAGTTTGTTTTGTTTTGTTTTGTTTTGTTTTAAAAAGGTATCTGGACTCAAAACAGGTACTCAGCAATGAATTTAATTTGTTACCAGCACAAATATTATTGGGGCATTTTTGGGTGATATTTCTCACTAATGCACTGTTGCTGAAAGAATAGGGAAAAGTGTGCTTTGATTTTGATATGACACAGAAAATAACAGTACAGTATAGAGAAACAGAAGCAGAAAGAACCCTGCCTGTCAGACGGGTACATAGAGTGGATCTCCCTGCTTATCTCAGCATGAGAATGGGTCGCCTACCAAAAAAGAAGGTGACATCATTAGCCCACCCCTTGCCTTTGAGGAAAGTGGCTGCAACCCAACCTTTCTGACACCATATTAATATATAATTAAGAAGGTGATTTGATTACAGGTAGTACTTGACTTACAACTGATTCTTTAACAGCTGTTCAAAATTAAGATGGCCTGGTGTCAACTCTGCAATGAACCTGGCTGAAGTCATCTTGCTCGTTTTCGTTTGTCACAAGATTGGGGGGAGGGATGGGGAGTTTTATGCTAGTCTAAACAATTCTCTGTCCTGTGGGAACCAAGGTCATTTCTGTTCGGTAGACTGGGGGTTGAGCCTAAAGTTAGAAAGCCCGCCAAACTATTCTATTGGGAAATGTGGTTGATTGCATAGTTTCTGGGGTGGGGAGTTTAACTTTGTAATACTGTTACTTTTTGGAGGGAACTTTAGTCTTGGTTTCACTTTTGACATGCCAATACTTTGTAGCCAATAAACATGTTCTTAGAGGAAAATTCAAGCCTCAGAGTTCTGCTTTAATTGGTTTCATCTATTGGAACCATGACATCTGGAAAGGATGTCTTACAGCCTTTAAAGCACTTCCAGCTGTCATAAAGCATCACACACACACACACACACCTACAGTCATATGATCATGTTCTGGATGCTTGACAAGCGCCCACATTCATGACTTCACTCTTTGAAACTTCTCTGTTGGCTTCCCTAGAAAGTCAATAGGGAAGCTGGCAGGAAAGGTTACAAGCCTTTCCTGCCTGCTGAGAGTACTCCCTCTTATCCCTGGGGGCTGGCTGAAAGAATTGCCTGCTGGGGGAATCTCAGCTCTGTGTGCAAGGGCTGCCTGCCAGTAGCCAGAGCAGAGGGGAAATTCTTCATTGGACTGTAGGAAGAGAGTTAAAATCCTGAAGATTTTAACTCAATTCCTGCAGCCCAACAAAGGATTTTTCTCCAGTGCAAATATCTAGCTGCCCAATGTAGAACAGAAAAGGCTGGTGTAATTCATGTCAACATCTAATTTGTAAAAGAAAACAAACACAGACTTTATCTCCCAGAAGCCCTAATACTTTCTGAATTAGAACTGAGATAATATTGCTTGGAAACAATATATAATTAATTAATAAAAAATAAATATTAACAGAATAACAGGGTTGGAAAGGACCTTAGAGGTCTAGTCCAACCCCCTGCTCAGGCAGGAAGCACTATACCATTTCAGACAAATGGTTGTCCAATATCTTCTTTAAAATTTCCAGTGTTGGAGGATTCACAACTTCTGGAGGCAAGTTGTTCCACTGATTAATTGTTCTAACTGTTAAAAAATTTCTCTACGTTGTTTCTATGCATTGTTTCTTGTCCTGCCTTCAGATGCTAGTTACAAGTAGTTTCTATGATATGTATCACACACATTTTTCCTTCCTTTTTTATTTTTGCCATATTAAGAATCAGCAATACTTATCAATGTTATTACTTGATTTTTTTTTATTGTTGAATCTTATAGATGAGTATTAAGTTGCCAAGAATTTTGCAATGTAAGCAAGCAGCCTGGAAAACAAATGATCTAAAGTTTCATAGCAGTGACAGGAATATTTATGGAATATCCTGAATAATTCTGTACTTTAAGCTTTGGGGACTTTTATAAAGAAATTAATAATTAAACAACCTATTGTATTTTTAAAATGTACCAGTCTTTAGACAGAAAAGAAAACTGAACAAGATTTATCATAGGAGAGATAGATTAACAATTTGTTCCATTTTTCATAGGATAAAAATGGTAGAATACATTTAACAGAACATGAAGACTTAATGGGACTGGTTTTAACTTTTTTAATGTAGGAATACAATTTAAAACTAAAAAAGTATAGCAAATTTTGCATAAATTAGAGTTTCAAAATTGTATATTAACAAATTATAAAAATATAATACTTTATATTATAATATAATAAAAATATACTATCTGGAAATACTGCTCTCCTCCTCCTCTTCCTCCTCCTCCTCCTCCTCCTCCTCCTCCTCTGCTTTTCAGTGTTGGAACAATAAAATATTAAGCTGTTTCTAAATTTCAGCAGTAGAAAGAATGTTTCCATGCTGAAATCCAGAAAGAATTTTCTTAAGCAAGTTTCACTCCAGTCAGTATACACATAGGAGAAAGCAGTTGAAGACAGCAGTGCAGTATTTCTGTGAACATGGAACTAATTTGACATAAACCAGTACTTTTCATGGTATAGAACACTATGTCTCCCAAAGTCAGCTATAAAAATTTTATGTTCGATTATTTTATTGCCATATTTATTTAAATGCTATGAGTGTAAACTGATTAGATTTATTATATATCTGCTGTATATATTAAAATCTAACTGTATGGAAATAAGTCTCATTGAATTAAGAGAAACGTCCTAGTAATATTGTAAGTAGTGAGAAATATAAAAATGTGCATCTCACTTCTTTTGAAATGAGTAAGTTGCTGGTCCTAAGAATTGACAATCAGCACACAGAGAAAGCTCAAAGCATATTATTTCATATTTTGGGGCCATATAACACCATTGATTTTAGGCATAATTTTTCACTGTCTTTAAAGTGTTCTTTCTATCGTTCCATTGATTTTAGCAGGTGCTGAATTAATGAACTGTTTGCACATGATAAGATTACTAGTATAAAAGTATTCTATTAGCATTTTTCTCTCAATTTGTTACAAATTGTAAATTCCATCTGTCCAGCAAGGAACCTGTGGTGATCTATACAACAACAACAACAACACCCTAGTCTTCTAATTCACACATGCAGTCAGCATGAAAAGAGCAACAGACCTAATTGGAGCATTCTGTTTTGTCTCCTTTATTAAATGTCCAGAAGTAGAAATATATCAGAGGAAGAAGCTGTCTCACAACCAGAACAGAGTCGCCACTTCTCTGGATATTTTGCTGGGCTGAGCCTGCTATTATGTTCTAACTGATACTTTTTTTAAGTGGACACTCCAGGATTTAATCTGTGACCATTTTTGTGCAAAGGACAACCGACTTTCACTACTTCTATGGGTCCTTATCTAAATACAAAGATAGAAAAATGATTTATCAAGATTTTATTCCTTGACTGGCTATAGCTCCCTGATGCAAAGTACTAGTGGGATCAAAGCCAATGTGTGTTACATCACAAATGATGGGAGCTATGATCTTTATTGTTATGCACAATGAGGAGAAAGTTCTATTCCAACCTAGAAAGTTATAATGGTTAGAAAATTGTATTTTCTGGGAACTGAACACCAATTAGAAAATGCTATACATTATTATGCTATATTTTTTGAGGGTCAATGGCCAGAGTACTATATTATATTGGCATATCTATCTTTATCAATTTATTATGGTTCTTGAGATTTTCAATTTATGTGAATATTAAACACAAACAACATTTTGGAATGCAGAACTAATTCCATGCTTAACTGCATCTTCTCTGGGATTGCAATTTTAATCACAAAAGCATGATATGTTTTGACAGTTTTTGTAATGGAGTGATGTAAACAGTGGCATTATCCCATAACAGGATTGTAATTTTTTTTTAAAGTTGTTTGTAAATAATCCAAAATTGGAATGTTGACATAAATTTGGTGTTTGGAGGAATTCTCACTTCTTTCAACTGGGTTTTCTATTACCATGTTTCCCCGAAAGTAAGACCTACCCTGAAAATAAGCTTGATTTTTGGGGGTGGGCCTACTATAAGCCCTACCTCAAAAATAAACCCTAGTTTTGGGGTGAGGTAAATACCTAAAAATCAAACTAGGGTGGAGGTGGGGGTGTAGAGCTGCCCCACATGCCCTGCACTCGCTTACATTGCAGCCAGGTCCCTCCTCGCTGGCCCACTTCTTCTGCAGCGTCCCCAGGCCTGCATTTCTCAGGCCTTTCCGGAAGGCCTCTGCAGCCAAGGACCAAGCTATGGATTTAAACCATAGGTCGGTTCTGCAAGGCCTCTGCAGCTAAGAACCGAGCTATGGATTGAATCCATTGCTCAGTTATCAGCTGTAAAGGTCTTCTGGAAAGGCCTGACTGCGAAATGCAGGCCCGAGCTCTATTCTGACCTGCAGAATGAAGCTGCTCCTTCGGCCACAGAAGAAATGGGCCAAATGGGTGGGGCTCTTGGTGCTGGAGGTGAGTGAAAAAGACACACACCCCCTCGAAAATAATACCTGGTGCCTCTTTTGGAGGCAAAAAAATAATAAGACCGGGTCTTATTTTGGGGGAAACATGGTATTCAAGTACATTACTGAGCAACCACATTTTCTACTGAGGATCTAATCCATTCTTTTGTAGGAAATCCCTAAAATTTACAGTCACAACTGAATATACTGTCACTCTATTTTTTTTTTTTGCAGAAAAGTATAAAAGGTTATTTGCACTGAGGTAACCAAATTAGGTATTGGAGTGTATGCTTTAAAGTTGCAGTGCCAAACAATAGCCAAAAAGGCCTACTGAACATTATTATATTTAATTTTGAATATATGTATATTGGATTTTACAGTTAATCTGGCATCACTCTGAATTTGTAGGCTAATGGAAAACTTTGGGATTCTGGTTTCAAAAACACATATGAGAAATACAGATATATTGTTTCTTTCAGTGATGTAATATCAACTTCCTCCTTGCATATAAATTACAGAAATTCATGTACAGACTGCCTCTTAATTAAATAAATTGTAATAATCTATATGATTAGATTCCTTCTGCTTTGACCTGTATTTTGGAAATATATGTCTTCAGGAAAATAATAGGTGGTCTGTTTCTGTGAGAAGAGAGAAAGAAATGTGATTTGTTATATCCTGTATAAAATATCACTGAGTTGCTGTATTATTCCATAAAAAAAAGAATACAAAGTGGCTTCCGGTTTGCCATCGCGGTGCTGGCGGATGCATAGAGGCGAGCTCCATCTTCAGCGTCTGGTTTTATCCTGCTGGGGGACCCTGGAAAGAGTTGAAAGTCACCCTGTAGGGACGACGAGCAAGGAGAGGACCCCCGCTTGATTGCAGAAGGGTGGTAGCCCTTCCGCTTGATCCGGGGAAGCTCTCCAAACTGGTGGGGAAAAGAACATAGCAATATGGCTCGTCATTAAGCTGCTGACAGCCGAAGTCAAAACTACAACCAAGCACCTTTAAAGCAATGCAGATGAAACTGGGTGAGATCTGATCTTCTCTTTAAGACTTTAAATATTTTTCCTGCAAAAGCTGCCCAAAATATTTCTCCCCCTGTGAGGAGAGAGGGAACGGAATTCTTATCCCACCCTCTAAGAACAGCGGCGATTGACTACCTAGGGGAAAAGAGCAATTATAAGAACAATTCTAATCTAATTGGATGCATATACTTTTGAAATTTGGAAACTAAAAGTTTTCCTATTCTTACTGGAGATATTGGCTTTTATTTTAAAAAAAAGAAACAAACCTTGAAAAACTATTATTAAAACTCGGGATTTAAAAAGTTTTAAATGGCATTGGTGACATCTTGTGGTGAAATATGCTATTACAATTTGTTATTGACTAAAAGAGACTTGGCTGGAAGCCCAGAAATTAGAAAAAACCCTCTCGACCTTGACATACCACCTGTGAGAAACACAGCTGTAAAGAAGGAACTACAAGGCAGTTTATCTGGCCTGTTTGAACTATGAAGATAAATCTTTGTTGACTTTCAGAATTATATGTGGGAAACTGTTTTCCTATTTCTTTACATGAGAAGTCTTTGTTATTACACGAGATGATGGAATATTATGCCAAACAATTTTCACTATAAGACTATTCACAACACGTAAAATAGATGTCACACATCTAGCTACAAAAACTACTTCTAACATTTGATTTTAAAATCCTTAATTTAATACATTATCAAGAGAATATGGATGAAGATCAGGAAAAAATCCTTTCTATGTTGAAATTAATACATGAAACCATTCTTTCAGCATGTAACAAAATGATAGGCAACATAAAGGAACAAGATGCCAGCTTAAATATACAGACCCAGATTTTGACTACAACCAAAGATCCAACAAGGCAGAAAGCAACAGGAGAAATGGAACAACTAAATATTAAGACAGAGGACCCAACTGACCAACAGATCCAGCCAACGGGGAAATTAGAAAAGAGAGTGACAACATTGAAAATGGAAAAGATTTTTTTCATAAATCAGAAGAAACTTGAGGAAAAGGAAGAAGAACACACTGAATGGAAGATAAACTTATTAGGACAACTGTGGGAAACTGAAATAATGGGGAGGCGATCAAAGAAATATAATGGGGCTAGTTCTTCCAAAAAAATTGTAATTAAATGGTTTTTCTTAGCTCAAATAATACACATAATAATAGAGGGAGAACTGTTTGATGAATTAAAAGTACTGACATGGATGGTTAGTTGGCAAAGGAAAAAAGCCAGAGTAAGGCTGAAAGAAACTAAGGTTTTGATTTATTAGGGGGGATTTTATACTATTGATTAGAAGGTTGAAGATGATTGAATATAGATTTTTTTTTTAGAAAATAAAGTAATATTATAACTGAATAGGTAAGATGTGTAATAAGATTAATAGTTTTTTGGTTTAATATGGTGAAAAAAAGAGAGAATTTTAAAAATAGAATAAGATTATATACAAATAGATAAGATGTATATTTAGAATATTAGAGTTTGTTATAAAAAGGGGGAAATGTAGAAGCTGAGATAAGGGAAACTCTAGTTACCTAAAGCTTAGAAATTATAACATACCAAATGTTAAGTTGAATATTGAGGAAAAATTAAAGCCTGGGGGAAAAGCTACAACAGGACACTGATGTATATAAGATTGAATGTAAACACAGTTAAGATATGTATAAGTTCAAAATTATTGATAAATGTAACAAAGATGGTTTTATTTAGTTGATAACAATAAGAATTATATTAATTCAATATGAGATAGTAGATATTAAGGAATAAAGAGAGGAAATATCTGATGTTATAACTTGAGATTTGTGCTAAAGATTTATGTATGTTATGGAATCATTGATTACCCAGTCACCACATTGCTTTTTAAATGCTTAATTGAAAAATTAGAAAATCAATAAAATATTATATAAAAAAAATCCATCATGCTTTATGTGGTAGAAATTTGAACTTATTTTAAGAAATACCTGGGTATATGCTAGAGTAGGGGTGTCAAACTGCTGGCCCATGGGCCGGATGCATCATGCCAAAACCGCGCCCACCCCATTGCCGGCAATGGGGGAAAAGTCGCAATACATCACGTGACGTTGCGGGTTTGACATCCATGTGCTAGAGGTACTGTACTGTATACATTATTAGACATAAATATATTGATTTCCAGTACAACCGTAAAACATTTTTTTGAGAAAAAAAGAATACAAAGTAAGAAGAGGGGAAATCTCCCAGAATCTTTTGTAGAAATATAAAAGAATCTCTCCATGAATTCTTCTAGGACCATATTGGGATTTTGGTTTCAGATGACCTCATGGTAAGAAAATGTTACCAGTAGTAAAATCCAGTAGTATCTATCTTTCCTATCTATTTGTGTGCATGTGTGTTTGCAATTATGTATAGTGGTTTAAATAAGTCATGGCTAAGAGTTCTGTTTAAATTAATTCTATAAAGCCTAATACCTTTACATTTATAGCAGTTTCTTTGCAGAGATGTTTGTTATGTTCTCAAGTACCTCTTGACAGTGCTAGGCTTTTAAAAAGCTATAAAGAAGCTGCAAGGACCTGCAGCAATTGTCTCATATGTATTGAAAAAATACTGTTAAAATATCCCTTGCATTTTCTCAAAACCTGATTCAGGGATAGAATCAAGATCACGTGAAGTGTTAATATCACTTTACAATGCCTTGGTAAGGCCACACTTGGAATACTACATCCAGTTTTGGTCACCATGATGTAAAAAAGATGTTGAGACTCTAGAAAGAGTATAGAGAAGAGCAACAAAGATGATCAGGGGACTGGAGGCTAAAACATATAAGGAACGGTTGCTGGAATTGGGAATGTTTAGTCTAATGAAGAGAAGGACGAGGGGTGAGATGATAGCAGTGTTCCAATATCTCAGGGGCTGCTACAAAGAAGAGAGAGTCAAGCTATTCTCCAAAGCACCTGAAGGCAGGACAAGAAGCAACGGATGGAAACTAACCAAAGAGAGAAGCAACCTAGAACCAAGGAGAAACTTCCTGACAGTTAGAACAATTAATCAGTGGAACAACTTGCCTCAGAAGCTGTGAATGCTCCAACACTGGAAGTTTTTAAGAAGAGACTGGACAGCCATTTGTCCGAAATGGTATAAGGTTTCCTGCCTGAGCAGGGGGTTGGACTAGATGACCTCCAAGATCCCTTCCAACTTATTATTATTATTGTTATTGTTGTTGTTGTTGTTGTTGTTGTTGTTGTTATTATTGTTGTTGTTGTTGTTGTTGCTGTTGTTATTATTGTTGTTGTTATTATTATTATTATTATTATTATTATTATTATTATTATTATTATTATTATTATTATTATTATTATTATTATTATTATTATTATTATTATTATTATTATTATTATTATTATTTCTGTATTACATTGGATGGACAGTATGGCAGATAGATAAAGTGGGAAAGTCTATAATGAGCCTTGGCCACATTATTTTTAACTTGTCCGATATGCCTTCCAGAGATTCATAGCAGCCACCGATCTAAAACTGATCAAAGAGGGACCAGCCCATAACAAAGTTACAGAAAATATCCCCACTTTCAAATTACTGATTTCACCTGAACAAAATACCATCTACTGTGTGCCTTGTGGCATATATGGAATGAGATATCAGTTGTTTCTCTGCTCATTATAGTAAATAATTCTTGTTTTTAAAAATGCATTGTTTTCTTCTAAGGGTAATTTAAAAGAATGCTATAAATGTTAATGTGTTTGACCAAATGTCTTCATTAAGTGTGTAGTATAACTTTATTCAAACAGAATAACAAAACTACATATAATAGTTATATTGAAAATTCACCCTTGATAGCATTTCCTCTCATATTCACAATTTCTTTCTAATGTGTGTTTGTACTTAAGAAGTCCTCACCACATAAAGGAGATGAATTTGATATTCTTTTCTCCTTGTTGCAAATTGCTTTAATTGCCTGTGCAAAGAATAATTGTCCTAATCAGCAAAGGTTGACAGATCATCCAAGAGCATTTATTTTGCAATTTATCCATTTTAAAATATGTACTTTCAAGATAAATTTTGGATAGCCTGACTTCATGGGAAGAGTGCTTGTGAGTATTTTTGAAGAGTTCTTTTGACCTCAAGGTTCAAGAATTAATACATTCATTTTGGCAATCATAGCCATACTGAATATTAATGCAGCATTCTAATTGATGGCTTTCATGAATACAAGAAAATGTAGCATTCTTCTCTTTGTTTAATTTAATGAGGAGGTACAATACAGTCCATAAAGATAGAAAATTCTTGGCATTTTGCAGTATATTTGATACTGAAATGTTCCTACTGGCAAGTTGTAAAATATTGTTTGATTTCTACATTTTTAATACAGTAATTCTACTTTACATTTCCTTACATAATTATCTAGAAGCTTATTTATAATAAAAAGATGGATTTATGTTGTTTAAACAGTAGCAACGGGTAATTTAAAATAATGACACTGGAGAACAAGGACTTTGCTTCCTGAACATTTTTGGGTGTATCTTAAAGGTTTTTGGCTATTCATCATGCAAATTACCTGTAATTTAACCTATCACATACCATTTTATATTTATGTTTTGTCAATGTACACTCTTCAGTGCTTGTTTGGCTATGCTGGACACATGAAAGAAGCATGGAACTGTTGCTGAAGTACATCCAGTTACACCAAGTACAACTGGAATATTTCTGGAGACCTAAAAGCATTGGCTCTGCCACTTGGAATACACCTCGGATGTACAAAATACTGTTGTTGGATTTGTAAGTGGGACAGCCATGCAAGAGAGTTGCATTACATTAAAAAGAAATGGCCACTTCAAATTTGTTTCCAGGAGAGAAAAATATGGCACATGAACCACTTGTTGACCTAACATAGATATTTTTGCCTTTGCTTCACATAAAACTCAGAGTAATGAAAAAAAATTGTGAAAGCAGTGAACAAAAAAGGAGAAGTTTTGTTATTTCAGACAGATTTTCCCCCAAGAATAACTGGAAAGATTATTCTAAGATTAAGAGAAGATCACTTGGAAAGCATTCAAGGATATCACTGAGAATTTTCTTGGCAACTACAGAGAACCACACTACATTCAGCTGGTGGACCAATTTCTTACAGCATACATGATCACAAAGTGCAACCATGTTGCACTTCATGGTCACGTGTGACTCATTTTTACACTTGGACTTCTTTCCCAAAAATCTAGGTGTAGTTAGGGATGAATATGGTGACAGGTTTCAGCAGGATATTGTCACATTGGAAAAGTGGTATCAGTGCACATGGAATCCAACAATACTGGCTGACTGTTGTTGGACACAGCAGCAAGATGCATCAGACACTGAGTACAAATGAAAATCAGTAGCAGAACACTTTTAGTCCGGTTGAACTCATGCGGCGTATTAGAAACATTATGAAATTAAATTCATTGTAGTCCTTAAAAGTTAATTTCATATTTCTCAAGATTTCTACATGGTACAAATATTCTGAAATTATATTTGTGTTCAGTTTAAAGAGTTCCATTACAATCACGAAAAGTTTTTCAGACAGCAAAACTTTTGAAAAAATTGGTTGTCCATTGCGATCGGTACAAACCGATCCATTGTGAGACAGAGGCCTTTTCAAAGAAAGTTATGTCATCATTATCTACCATGCTGATCAAGTGTGGATAGGTATTTTCAATTTCTCAATCTAGGACCAAGGGAGGATAACTGACCCAAGGTCATTCATCCAGTTTTTAAATTGAAGGTAGGATTACAGCCTCTCTACTTATAATACAGCACCTTATAATACAACTACCTTTCCACAGTGATAAACTTTTTTTCTCTCTCTCCCTCCCTCTTTCTTTCATTATTTATTACATCATACAATTTATCTAACATTTATTTATTTAAAAGATTTGTATGGCTGCACATCTGAAACAACTCTGGGCAGCTCACAACAGCAGCAAAAACAATAACTTTAAAATATCACCATAAATCTATAAAACAAAATAATACATTAAAAATCCTTATTATGAATAAATGAATGCACAGGGGAAAAAAATTATGACTTAAGATTGTGCTATTCTTAAAAGGAAGCCTCCTTAAAAAGGAAACTTCTTCGGATCGCAAGAATAGTACCCACTTGCCGAATAGCGTGAAGCAGACTGTGCAGGAAGGTTAGCCTTACATTGGCTGGGCATGCCTCTTACAAGCTGCTGAAAAAAGTAAAGCTACTCTAAGTTGTGCACTGCTGGGCCCTGGAACTGGCTGAAGGTTCCACACATGGCTGGGTGGCTGGATGATAAGTAGGCTGAAGGCTTCCAGGACTATGGCAGCTTTGTATGTGCTAGTAGGATGTGGCTGAGAGCTGACTGGAACCGCCTGGAGTTAACTCTGAGTGTGATAGAGTGGCTGGCTGGCTGGGTAAGGAACAGGACAAAGGTTTCCATGAGTCCCCCCCCCTCCATCATCCATGCTCTGCTTAACAACCCGCATGGTCGCTTAACAACCTCGGTTGGACGAGCAAGGATTGTGGTGGTTGAGCGAAGCAATCACATTGATATCTTGCTTAATAACTGCTTAACTTATAAACTGAGGTTTTGAGCATGATTGTGGCTGTAAGTTAAGGACTACCTATGTTCCCTAATCTTCTAACTAACCTTCAAAGACATACATGCCTTTCAGAAATGATGCCTACAATCATTTATTTATGTGTGTGTGTTTGTATGTGTGTGTGTGTAGAATCAGTATTTCTGTTAG
The DNA here is from genome assembly GCA_023970755.1 of Azemiops feae. NCBI lineage: Eukaryota > Metazoa > Chordata > Lepidosauria > Squamata > Viperidae > Azemiops > Azemiops feae. The sequence continues at coordinate 439,705 of JALGBA010000376.1, forward strand.
TAAATACTGTACATACTTATTATGCAAAAGGTAAGGAAATGAATATATTCCAAGTCCCCTCCCCACTTTTTTCTTCAGTTGCTTTATTTCAGTAATAGTATACAGATATTGATACAATATACCAGGATACTGGCATATTGCAGTTTGTGAAGGTCAAGTGTTCTACACATATTTGGAAGCAATTCCTATTAATTTTTCAGTCAGATGCATGTGAACAGCAGAAATGATCACAAACGAGATATAAAGTGTGACAGTTTAATGGTGTATTATTCAGAAAAAGCTGTGAGATGGAATTCGAAGGAGAAAAGAAGGTGGCAGAAGTTAGTATGGGTCTTTACAAAGTCTTGGAATGGACAAGAGGCCCTGCATTAAGATTATAGTTTAATTAAATATCCTTTGAAATATCAGTCCCAAGACACACTCTAAGAATAGTTTAAAAAGAGTTTAAAAGATGCAAGATGTTCCCTTTTCACTAAATGTTCATATTCGTGGGTCAAAGTCCACTTTAGAGTTGGAAAGTTAGTAGTGAAGCACCTGGAGCAGCTTGTTTTTATAGATATAGTTGCACTTGCCAGGCAATTTAATATGACTCATTCACATCTGTCATTTCAATTTTTGAAGTCCTATTAAAAATGGAGTGTCCTCTGTCCAGTAAAGAAAGCAGGGATATGGTTCAGCTGCTACCTAGCTTATGGGATTTGATGATTAAACTGTATCTACTAAAAGTGTACAGAAGCAATATTTATATGTCAAAAACAAATATGGATTTTAAATTAAGGTCCTAAATAATTTGGCACCTACCCTTGAGATTCTGTTGTTAATTTGCTGCTCTAAAATTCAGAAATAATAAAGAATGTACTAAATGGCATTCTGACTATTTTACTGTATGAGATATATGGAATAAATATTCTTTATAAAATCATCAGGGATCCTTACTCCTTCATGTATTCTCAAATTTTCATCTAAACCTATGAAATGTAACCTTAGATTCATAAATGTACATATACAAGCTTAAATATAAATTTTATAACACAAATGATTAAATCAAATATATGATCCAAAATATTGTCAATATACAATAATTTCAAGCACTAGGTTTCAATATAATAGCTTATTAAAATCTGGAAATATAATCAAAGGCAAGTGTGCAAAGCACAAGCTTTTATTTTATCATATATTTGAGAACAGAAAAAAACAGATTATAGTTTACTATGTGGGCCAATATATTACTTCTAACAAAGACACTGCGGAGAGAAATAAAGATAAGGTAACAACTTCTAATTTGAATGGGGATGAGTAGCTTGAATTTACAAAGCTGTATTCTGTCAGAAAACTTAAGTGTTGGCAAGTCATGATAGAAAGTTTGTTTGTTTGTTTGTTTATTTGTTTATTATTCATTCATTCATTCATTCAATTTATTTGCCCCTCCCACCTTACAAAATTTCACAAATACATCATGGGAAGGGCTAGAAAAACATTAAAAACATACAACTCCTCCCCCAAAGAATAACATAGAAAATTATAATACTCACTGAGAACAAACCCAATAAAAACTCAGCAGTAACAAAATGTTTCTGGTGCCATCCAACATCCTGACCCTGGAGCACATCCAGTTCTTCAGCACTTTGCAAAGGACTGTCAGGGTTGGGGCCAATCTAATCATGGGAGATATGGATGGCAGGTGCTGCAACAGAAAAGCCCCACTTCCTAGGCTCTGTTAGATGGCATTCTTTAAGTGAGGGGACCCAGAAAATGCTGCTTCTGTCAGATCTAGTGGGATGAGTAGAAACAAGTTTTAGTGGGACAAGGAAAAGGCCTTGAAGGACAAGAGGAAGAACTGCTACCAAGACATTGTTAGATAAAAGGAATCTAAGTCCAGGATAGAATTGTAACCTGAGTAAAATGTCTCAGACAAGACACTACTATTCATGAAAATAAAGTGAGGAAGCGGGGAAGCACATTTTGACTTGCAAAGAAATATTACCCCCTTGAACTTATATTTAAAATGTATTTCTCTAAGGATTGTAAGAAACTCACCTAGTGTTTTCAGACTTGTTGATCTGAAGGTTCCTAATAGCTGAAAAGCAATTAGCAAGCAATTTCTGAAAGTGATTAGAAAAGAAAGTATGCGACTCCAATAGCCTTTTGAAAGTGCTATTGTGATGAGCAAGATAGCTATTCCCTCACCTCCCAGAGCTCTAAACTCACTGGAGACAGCTGCCTTGTGGTTTCCTCATGAGGAGCAACTGTCTAGAGTACTTGTGGGTGGTCTCAAATGCTCTCCTTGTCCAAAGAGAAATTGCAAAAAAATCAGTCTACTTGCCTGCTTTTCTTTCCATCATAGTCATCAGCTCCACTTTCATGGAGTCTTTAGTTTGCCCTTTCCTCCCTTAGAACTTCCAGAAGCTATTTTTTACTTGTGCAGCTGTGGCATATATACCCCATTCCATAATATCACGTGCAGGGTTTTTCTGTCTATTCCATATTTGCTCTGCGAAATCATCCAGTTTAACCACACTGGATTTTCTTCAGTATTATTGGAAACAATAATTCAGTAGAGACAGATGATTATCCAGAAACATAATTAATCATGATTATTTATGCCATACTTAATTATGGAGAGCCATCCCCAGGGATAGGACTTAGTTACATTCTAAAACCTTCAGACTGTAATTACTTCCCATTGTATTGTAAATATGCTTGCTCTACAATTGAAAAAAATATAGAGCACATTTATAAGAGTAGGGCCAAAGGATTCCATATAATTGCCAGATAATTATGTAAAAGTCATTCATATATTAAAAGCACATGTATTCAGATTTTTAAAATAGTAAAATTTGCACATGGGAATATAGGAAATATTTGGAAAGCAAATAACACAAAAGCATGAAAAATATGGCTTCTGAAATTCTTTCCAATCTCTCTACCAACGATAGCAGCAGGGAGCCATCTATATTTTCTTTTGTGTAATGAAATAGCATGTATGTGTGTGTGTTTATCCTCATCCTGTAGTGTCTGTATGCTTGGGTGCATATATACACTTGGATACATGTAGTAAACTATATTGTTGAAAGAAAAATCTTCATCAGGGTCCAGTCCAAGCTGGGAATAAACAAAATGGAGACTGCTTTAGAAAGAAGGTTGTAGTTTATTGAAGAAGAGAGCCAGACAGAAAGATGGCTTTGGAAAAGCTGACCACATGTAGCAGGGAGTTGTGCATTTTTATACCTTCTGGGGCTCTTGAAGTTGTTTCCTGTTCCTGTTTGAGGCTTTGTATTTCCTGTGTCATGTACTTTGACCTGAGTCTGAGTGTGCCCCTTTGGCATTGGTGGGTTAATCCTATTATGTCCTGTCTTAGAGTTTGGGTGGGGTATGTCGATTTTAAGGGTCTTTGTCTTCCTAATCTTTTCAGCTTCTAGCTGGAAGGCTCCAACCTTCCTGAATGGATTATTACATCTGCATTTCTAAAAGCTGGTTTCTGCTTGGTGGAGGGACACTTGGGGTTATTAAGAAAAACTGGGCATACTTTTCCATTATTCCTTTGGGGGAATATATTCTGCCTTTTTAATATTCCCCAAAATATTTCTTTCTCTGGATTCTTCCCACAATATGCTCTATTCTTGATCATGTTACTGGAAGGGAGATAACAAGGGTGCTTAGCATGGAGTAATCATCAGTATTCTGACTTCCTTTCCAGGTACCATTTCCATGTAATGTCTTGGGATAATTATTTATCTCCCCCCCACACACACTTTCCTTTACTCTCTCTGGAGCTCCTGGCCAATTCCTGCCAAATTTTCAAACATCATCTTCCTTTTGCCAGTTCTACTATGCCAAATGTAATTTTTCTGTTCTGGTTTTGATCACAGACAGGGAGCATCACAACTCCTTTTTTTTATCCTTTTCATCAATATTTTGCTTTGTTTGAAAGAAATACAATGAAGTGAAAATATGTAGAAGATATTTTTTGGAATTATTCCAAAACTTTAATCATGGCAAAACTCTGGGATGGAATGGAGTTTAGAGTTGGAGAAGTCTGTAACATTTCAATATTTACTCCCGAGCTTCCTGTTCCATAGGAATTGAGAGATTTTTTTTCCTTTTCTTTTTTCTACACCCCTGGTCAGCCTTGGCCATTTTCTTTTGCTGCCTTCCCCTGCCAGTTATAGTTCCTTTTATTCAGTTTTTGAAGCACTATCCTTTAAATGGAAAAAGACAGTCAGAGAGCCAGACTAAGTCCTGAGTCTGTTTACATAATTTCTAACAATTTCATTGTATTGGAAAGAATAAAAGGAATGCTATTTATTCTACTCTTGCAGTACAACACAAGTTAAAAGTAAGATTAAATTAAATCAAAACTACAAAGTGACGTGTTTTCAGTTTGATACCTTGAAGGGTTATCATCATCATCATCACCATCATCATTATCATAATCATCATCATTTTAGCCATTGTGTCAACGCTGCTAATATTGGATATTCTTGCTTTGACAAAATATGCAGAACTGTCTGGTATTTTTAGAGTTAACTTAGATAATGCTGGGAGGGGAGGAGAAAGAATGTGTGTAGAGAGTAATTACGTGGGCTTCAGAATGGAAGTGAACCTTTGCCCCCCAGGCTGATTGGAAAATGTGATTTATGACAGCGAAATAAGGGAGGGGAAATGCTAGCAAAATAACTGCTCAGGGGAGGAGATTTCAGATCTTGGCATCCCATTCTTGGCATGCCGACATTCTGTTACACAAAATAAAGACTTTTTAGGATAAACAATGCCTGGAAGTTCTTTGAAGTGTTTCATTAGTCGGAACCTTGACATCATGCCAAGATCTAAATCCTTTTCAACCAACTTGGGGTCCTGAACTCCATCCGCTGTCTCTAGGCTTGAGAGAAGCTGGTTAAGATTCAGGAGGAAAATGTATCATGGGAAAAGGGAGTTTGCTTGAAGACGATAACCCGGCAGCTGCTGATACCCCAGAGGGGGAAGCAACAGACAGCATGCTGTGGGAAGATGAATTTTGGCAGACAAACGGCTGGCAGGCAAATACAAATCAGTGGAGAGCTACCAGATCGCCTGCCACTGAAGATTCGGGTGAGTCACTGGAAAGATTTGAAAAGCTAGAGGTGAGAAGCAGAAATCAATTCCTGCAGACCCTTCCATTGCAGATCAGACAGCCTTCCAGACCCTGTCTTCCCCTGCCAGGGACTCCAGCCCTGAAGAGAGAGGGAATCCCAGTCTGAGGCCTCTGCAGCAATGGGGAGTTTGGCATCCCCCGCAGGTAGATGATCAGCAGCCTCTGAGCCTGCCACAGCTAATAGAGGCCTTGCAACAGCTTGGGATGGTACAGAAGCCAGGAGATCAGACAGCCTTCCAGACCCTGTCTTCCCCTGCCAGGGACTCCAGCCCTGAAGAGAGAGGGAATCCCAGTCTGAGGCCTCTGCAGCAATGGGGAGTTTGGCATCCCCCGCAGGTAGATGATCAGCAGCCTCTGAGCCTGCCACAGATAATAGAGGCCTTGCAACAGCTTGGGGTGGTATAGAAGCCAGGAGACCAGCAGCTAATGGGAGGACGACCACAACAAGGAGATTTGTCACCACCCCCGAACGTACAGCAACCACTGAGGGGCCTACAGCAGCAGGGGGCATGGCCCCAGCCCCTGAACATGCAACCCCTGGGCATGTGGCAACTGGGGGTGCAACAGCTACAGTGGGAGGCTCCACCTTTCAGAGCAACCTTCGATGGGGACCAAGAAAAGCTGATTTTCTTCCTCAATGAAGTGTGCTCTCATTTGAACCACTGGGCCTATCTCTACCCAGACCCAGGCGCCTTGGTCGATGTGATTGCGTCCAGCCTAGAAGGAGAAGCATCTGAATGGCTGAACAATTTATTTAATGAGCAAGCCCCCGAATTGGAGGACCCCCACCTCTTCCTCCTAGGGCTGAGAGAAAGATTTGAGGACCCATTGCAGCTTGTTAAAACCTTGTTGGGGCTCAACTTTAAGACCTCCTCCTAAGAAGGCACCTGGGCCCCTCGTAGTAGTGGGTCAGACACATTATGAAGTAAAACGTATTCTTGACTCTAGAATTTTTAAAGGGAAATTGCAGTACCTAGTACAATGGAAGGGGTACTCACTGTCCAAAGCTACTTGGGTGAAATCTAGCGATGTGAAGGCTGACTGACTCATCAAAAAGTTTCATGAGAAAAACCCAAGAGATAATCCCTGACATATGCTTTTGTTTATATACAGGACCTATCCTTTTTGTAAGGGGGGCCGGATGTCAACGCTGCTAATATTGGATATTCTTGCTTTGACAAAATATGCAGAACTATCTGGTAGTTTTAGAGTTAACTTAGATAATGCTGGGAGGGGAGGAGAAAGAATGTGTGTAGAGAGTAATTACGTGGGCTTCAGAACAGAAGTGAACCTTTGCCCCCCAGGCTGATTGGAAAACGTGATTTATGACAGCAAAATAAGGGAGGGAAAATGCTAGCAAAATAACTGCTCAGGGGAGGAGATTTCAGATCTTGGCATCCCATTCTTGGCGTGCCGACATTCTGTTACACAAAATAAAGACTTTTTAGGATAAACAATGCCTGGAAGTTCTTTGAAGTGTTTCATTAGTTGGAACCTTAACACATTGTCTATCCACTGCAGGATGAAGGCCTCTTCCACATGTTTCCAACCTATGTGGTCCTGAGCTTTCTTTTGCCAACTGGACCGCAATATTTGCTCATCTTGTTTTAGGTCTTTTTCATGGACACTTTTTATTAGGTGGGATCCATTCTATGACTGCCTTGGTCCACCTGTCCACCTGTCATCAGTTCTTCTTGCTATGTGACCAGCCTATTTCCATATCAGTTCTTTTATCTCTTGATGATATCATATACTTTTGTTTCTTCTCTAATCCATGTGCAGGTCTTTCTATCTTGTGTTGTGATGTTAAGTGTATATCTTTCCATGGCTCTTTGCACCACTCATTGCTTTTGTGAAGGGTTATATCACAATATTGCATTTTTGAAATATTTCCTGCCTTCATATTTCTTACTTAGGGTGTATAGAACAAAGCTGAGGAAACAATAACAACAACAAAACCCTCTAAAGTATATCTAATATGTAGCACAGAGTCTTTTAAAAGGTAGTTGAACCAATGCAGTGAATATTCCAATTTAAAATATTAAAGTTCAAGAAACAATTTCAAAAGACCAATTTTTATTTATTTCTTTTTTAAGTAATAATGTCTTACTTTGCCATTTGCTTTTCTGGGATATGATAGACTTGTACATGGTTATAACCAATTTTGGATTTTATGGGATGTCAGGAAGAGTGGCATGATTGGCAAGGCTGGTCTCTCCTGTAAAGATCCCATCCACCCAGTCAGGATTTATTGTATCATTGCAGGCCATATAATTCAGAAATAGGCTGATGAAGTGAGATATTAAATAGTTAACATAGAACAAATAGCATTCTAGTAACACAGATGAGAGCAGACTTGTGGTAGATGCCCTGATAAAGAAGTAGATAAAATATGTGACAAAGGAACATTGACCTAGAAATAGTGCACAATTGGACAGACAATAAAGACTTTATTATTTAAAAGCTGAAAGCAAGTAATACACATAATTTTCTTTATTTGGAGTAATCATCCATCTACTTAACATGCCTACCACCGAGGGGGGGGGGAAACCTTTTTGTAAGCCTTCTGTGCCCTCCTCTACAGTTAATACTGACTTGATATTTAAATCTATCCACTCAAATAAATCCTGACATCATTCTGGGGAGGCAGGCAGTTTTATTTGTCTCCTGAGCAGATAAAATTTCCAGGGTTTCCAAAATGAATAGTTTAACAAAATAAAAACAGGTGTACTTATACTTTTGTATTATTAAATACTTCATTTTGGAAATTCTGGAAATTATAATCTCTGCAATTTACCTCCTTCTTGGCTGCCAATTATACCTTCTGTTCTGTTTTCTGCTTGGTTCAGCATTGAAGAGGCAGCAATAGAAACAAGTACTTCTTTATTGAAGGTCAAAACAGAAACTAATAAACATTGCTCCACCCCTATTTATACATTCAGCTCTGGGCGGCATCAGCCAATGAATGCACCGTATTCTCCCACTCAAATGCATGCTAACAAGCTTGTAGACAGGAAGTCTGGCTGGCAGGCCACATGGTCTGCTAACCGTTCCTGCACAATCCCAGCCACCTGCTTCATAAATTCAACTCAATACATTACACCTTCTTTAAGCAATGGGAACATAGATTATGAAAAGTGTTCTGTTCGCACAGCAGACATGAAGACAGTTGGTACAAAAGATGTTCTTTATTGAATACATCTTTTGAATACATTCACTGAACAGAAACAAGCGAAGAATGGCAACATGCCCTTTTTATACTCCCCCTGCAAGGGGAGACTCAACCAATGGATGCAGGCTATTCTCCAGCCTCGCGCATGCGCGCGAGGCTGGAGACAGCCTGTCTGGGTCCCGGGCAGACATGTGGTCTGCCCGGGTCTCTGCAACGGGTCCCGGGCAAACACGTGGTCTGCCTGGGTCTCTGCAGTTGTCCTGCAGATTTCCTGAGCCTTGCTGATTGACTCAGCAAGGCCCAGGACACAACAAAAAGACCCCAAACAATGCCCACTTGCATGCTCATAGCAATGTAAACTCTAAAATTGTAGTTTGCTGGCAGTAATTTAGACTGGCGATTTTAAGGGTTGTCCATCTGAGAGGACCAATCTCCCTGGTAACAGTATAGCAGAAATCCAGACAAGTGTTAAATGTTGTAACAGGCTGGCAGCTATCAAATTAAAATAATGTGCCAAAATGAAACAGCTTGTCAGACAGCAAGTTTCACAGGGCAAGCAGAGTGTCAAGCTGCTTCTCTTGCAGCAGATTTTTGCCTTTCATAATGTGGGGGAGGAAACCAGCAATTCTGTGGCATGATCTTATGAAGTGGTTTACAGTGCCTGCTCTGGTTTCTCTAGTATCCTTCTCCACCCCAAGGCACACAAGACCATTATATGGAGCATGTGAGCAAGGCAGCATATATCCACAAAATATATATTGTGCACTACCCTGATTATGCTGACATCACTGTCAGTCACAAAACTGTGGATGAGCTTATCCTGCCCTTCAAGCTGCTTTTCCATCTTGTGTTCATGGGAAACCTCAGCTCACACATGGTAGGGGACCTATTCATCATTTCTACATACAGAAGTGCTTACAGAAGGCCTGTCTTCGAGGTCCCAAAGCCCTGTGAAGGAAAAATATGAATGGTCTTCACTTTTGTTTCCTCTAACAGTAAATACATGCTTATGTCCAGCTGGGAATAAAACTCCTTCAATTATTCATATATAATTCAGGAAGGACATACTTCAGTTTATATCAAAAACAAAATACCCCCATTTAATTCCATGCATGGATGAAATCATACAAATCTTGTGCTTTCTGTGGGGCATTTCTCACTCAAAATCAACGCATAGAACATTTTGTACACTCCTAGATAATGATTTCCCCAGCCCTCACCCCATTCTTCTGCAGGAAGTTCTTTTTCCATTTGGCCAATGTTCTTCCCAATAGAAAGTGCTCCATTGGCTCTTTGTGTCAGAGATCTAGTCACACCTACTGGTGCTACTGCTCTGTTTGTCTCTCCTCTTATGCAGGTGTGCACAAAATGCATCCAAACTGACACTTACCAAATAAGGAGTGACCAAAGAGTGAGCGCACAAAAAATTGTGATGTATGAAGCTCTCTTTAGTGTTCTTCCGCCTGTTTGAAATTTTGCCATATTTTATAACACTCTTAATACACTCTTAATTAATATACTCTTGTATATTAATTAAAACCAATGAAAACTAACATTATGTATTCTATTATTAATTGTAGAGAATAGACCCCTATTAAAGAAAATCTATAATCAAAGCACAATATACACACTATAAATGCATAATCTCAGGTCTACTCACTCAAGCAAAGGACAGATAAGTAACAAACAAACAACAGAAGAAAGTTCTGGTTTTTTTTCCGTTTTGGCTATCTTTTTAGGGCACTGGGTAAAATAATAGTGGAGATTGGGTGGGGAGAGGTAAGAGAATAATAAGGAAAGAGAATGAAAGAACCGGAACTGGTAGAAATTCATTCAGGACAAACAAAGAGACAATTGGGATTTTAATTAGATAGACAGATGGATAGGATAGATTAATAGATCACTAGATTGATTGAAATTGGGAAAAGGTAGGAGTATACACAAAAACAGACAACAGCATGAAAGCAACAAATTAGAAGTCTCTCTCTCTCTCTCTCTCTCTCTCTCTCTCTCTCTCTCTCTCTCTCTCTCTCTCTCTTCAAACAGAATGAGCTGCTATTGCAAACAAATCCTAGTAAGTGGAATGAAGAAAACAAACTAGCAGAGACATAAAAGCAAACCTGTCCCACCCCAAAAGAGCTCTTATTGGCATTGCTTATTAAGGTGATAAAATTTATTGGCCAGTTATTTGTGTCAGTTTTGCAGGTCCATCTCACATCCTTTTTTATGCATGGAACTAAAATTACAACATTGCATATTGTCTGTTAGATTTTCTGAAGCAGGGTGAAATCTAAAGTGTTTCCCAAGAACCAATTAAAATCAGAGTTATCTGATTCTCAATTTTGATACAAATGTCTGATTCAAATTGATTTTTATTTAATCAAAGCTTTGAATTAAATATCGTAAATAATTTTAAGCCATTGCTCCCAGTGATTCTAGGAAGAATAAGACGGATTTAAAAAACAGATCTTGATCAAACTATTCTCAAATATTTTTTTAAACTATGGCTTGAACTTCCTAAAATATCCTGTTATGTATGAAACTTGGAGTGGCAGTGACTTTCCAGCTTCAGGTATTGATTGGCTGCACATCCAGTTCTTCTTATCTCTCTATCTATTATCTACTATCTGTCTGTCTGTCTGTCTGTCTGTCTGTCTGTCTATACATCCATCTATCATCTATTTATTATCTATCATCTATCTATCCATCTTATATATTTCTACCAGGCAAAAAGCCTCAAATACTTCAGTTCTCTTTAGAGATGGAAACAAACTTCATTTGCATATTAATGTGGATATATACAATTAATGATTCCTGAATATGTAAAATACAAGCCTCAGCTCAACTCCTAATTATTTCAGAAAAAAATCTGCACACCTTTGTTGGCAAATATAATGAAAGGGACTTGTTCTTGTTTTTCCCCCAAAATGTTTCTTGACTTCCTGGTCTAGTCTGTAGCTCTGGGATCTTCTACTGGTCTCCCATCCCAGTCCTAGTTAGTTTTCAAGTTTTCTGATGGTTTTCAAGATTGAGTTGTTTTAAAAACGTTACAGTGTAGATCATAACATACACATGTATGTGCTCACAACTACCTACAGATTTGCATCTTAGATGAAAATGTACATTAAAACTCATATATCTAAAAAAAGAGAAATGGTTGTGATTGGGTTATTGCTATTGTCACGTGCCTGCTATACTAGTTCCATAAAAAGAGATAAACATTTATGTCATTCTTGACTTGAGAATAAGGCTGGAAATGGAAAAAGTTCAAGTATATTTAGCTTGCATCTGAAAAAGTGTTAGCATCTAGACTGCAGAAATGGGCCTCTGTTAAAAACAATAAAGTTATTGATGATAGTTAAATTGCACAAATGTCGGTGCAATATGTTGCAATATTGTCTCTAAATTGGATGTTAAAGCTCTATTTGTACTATCCGGAGACATACAGTAGAAGCAGCTTATCATGGCAATTCTTGTTTCATGAATACATTTTTCTCTGTGAATATGCTAAACACATGACATATGATTAGAATTAGGATACAGGTATTTCTAGCTAATTAGTACCTTCCTAATTGTACAGCTTTTTGAATGTAATAGCCTTAATGGAAGAACTAGTTTAAATGTATAAGCCAGGGTCCAAATTATTGTGCAAACAATCCAATGGAATAAAACTATTTGTACTTGTCTTACATCTGTTACAGGAATTGTCATATATTGCATAATGATGACAGCAACTATCACCAAAATGAAACTGAATGTAATTGTAAATAGTTTTTCATATGACACAGAAGCTTGGTTTAATGAAATCAAATGTCTTATTCAGTACAATTCTTTGCAGTTATCTAAAATAGCTTCTTGGCTCCTAGACATTGTTAGAATCCACATATTGAATTAAGCAGAAGCAGATAACATTTTTCCTACTTTGGAGACATATTATTATTTAAATTATTGTGGTTTATCAGAGCTGAAAGCTAACAATATAGTGATGATATTAGTAAATGAGGCTGAACGCTTTTTGCCCTTGGTACTGACTTACATAGTTAATTGCAAAATAGATTTATCGAAAGCCTAATATACCTGTTTTATTTATTTATAACAAAAGATTATAAATCTATTCACAATAATATTTTGCATAAGTACCAAAACAGTGGAAAATCAAATTTTACCACCACAATTTGTTGTCTCTCTGGGATCTACAAAGTGGAATTTGATTGTAATCGGGCCACAGGTCTTAGGATGTCTACTTTGTGCTACATTTGAAGTCATAATTTAGATTATGTAAAAACAGTCAATTGCAGTCTATTGAACATACCAAGAATTAGTGCAGTGAATCCATATATATTCAATGCTATGAGGGATAAATTAGGCCTTTTTCTTTAACAAAACTGTTTTGGATGATACCTGATTCACAATTAATTTTAAAACTTATATATTTAAGGAAGATTTATTTAGTTAGTAATTTTTAATCATCAATGTTGCATTTCTAGTATCACTTTTCACAATTAAAATCTATGCAAACAATAGACATAGAAAGCAACATAGCATCTTTTCAAGAATCATTTAAAGCATATGTTGTGGGAGAAATACTTTCTTCCAAACAGTGTCATCCCAATAATAGCAAGAGAAATGTAGAAAATTGCTAGCAAGTAAGTTGTTTTTATACTAATTCTGTAAAAACATTTCTATGAAGAAAAATGTATCTTTATAGAAACAATTTAGTCTCTCAAGTTTTTTTTTTTTTTTTACACAATTGGAGTGCAGAATACTTTGCAATTATAGAGGGGGAAAACGTGGAAAAGCCTTAAATAGTTTGCTCATCAATCCATGTTTTCAGTACTATACACCTTAATTTACAACATAGTCCAATATATATTTATTTTAAAAAGTCAGATCTATTTGCATGTGAACTGTAAATCCCTGAAACATTTTTTTTACAAAATTTTATTGATTTTCTATTTTTACAGATCATAAGTGCTTAGTAAACAACGTGTTGTCTAGGTTCAATTTTTGCTTAAAATATATATTAAAATTATTCTGTATCTTCTTTTTCTTTGTTCTTCAATATCGGTCTGTTGGTTTCTATGCATTCTGGCATTTTCTTAATCTCCTCTTTTTCAGATGTTTCTTCACTTTTTAAACACTAAACAAATGCAATTATTACTGCTATTAATACATATAATATACATACAACATTAAGTAATGCTTCTTCATTATGTTTTTTCTAATATTATATCAACTAAATAACAACTTTATAACATCTTTTCTATCCAGCTCATATCTCAGTTATATTTTCAGTTGAGGTAACCTTATTAAGCCCATACCATTTTCCCAACTCTTATTTCAATTTTGTTTTCCCTTCAGTATTTAAAATATCTTTATTGGTTATAATTTTCTCCAAGTTGATTACATTAAGGTGAGTAAAAGCTTCCTTTATTAAAAATCATCCTGTTATTTTCATGTTTCCCATCTCATAGAAAAGTGTGCCCTCCTAGTTATAAATCTTATCTTTCTAAATATAGTGATCTTTTAGTATCTAAGCTGTATCTGTTTCTTTTAGCAATATTCAAACACCTGGTTCAGGGGTGTCAAACTGCGGGCCCATGGGCCGGATGCATCATGGTGAAACCGCGCCCACCCCATTGCCGGCAATGGAAAAAAAGTCACGATACGTCATGACACATCACGTGACGTTGTGAGTTTGACACCCCTGAGCTGCTTGGTAATATAGGGCCCAATCCAATAAATCAAGTCCTCTGTTTTCTTTAGTCTAACTCTAGCTTTCTTCCTTTGCCAGATAGGTTTACAAATCCATATATTTAAATCGTTAAGAATTTTTTTCTTTGTTTTTATAAGTACTCTTTGTAGTGGGAAAGGCATTTAGGTAAGATATTTCTGAAGAGGAATACAACCATTCATGTTCATTAGACAACTCCAACTTTCCTCCTCCCTCAGCTTCTCTTTTCATTTCCAATTTTTAATGTTTCTCCTGGAAGCTCTATAATCTGTTCTTCCTTATCTTCAGGTATGTTCTGAAATCTTGACCGATGGTGTGCCTTCCAATATTTTTTCTTTGTCTGTGCCAGTCTGTAATTTCCTTCCCTTATATCGTCTGTCTTTGGATCAGTTTCTTCTGGTTTATCTTCTATTTTCTGAATTCTTTGTTCATTCTTTGTAGGTCATTTTATGAAGGTTCCCTAGTTGTAAGTTTAAGTTGAAAACTTGATCATTTATCTTATTCAGATTCACTTTAGTTTCATCATGGTTTCTTCTTGAATCTTCTTTATGTGGCTCAATTGCCTCTTGGATTGATTGTAATATGAATTGTATTTCCTTCTGAAAGTTGTTAGTTCTTTGTCTCTGATGTACCAGGTTAGGGGCTTCAGAGACAGATATTTGGGATGGTTTTTTACTTTTAGCTAAGTGGGGAGCACTCATTTTTGTTCCTGCCCTCTAATTATATTTCCCATGTGCTAAGCTTATCTAACACGACCAATCTTAGTCAATGCAACCATATACAGCTTAAATTTAAATTTGGATTTAAAATCATCTCATATATTTCTTATAGTCTTTGTGTATCGCCTTTATGTTCCAATAAGTTCCAATATATAGGTCCACCACCAAAAAGGGTATTTTGTCACAGTTCTTCTGTCCAGGAATCCAAAAATTATCAGTCAACCAGTACTTGTAATCCAGAGTGTCCAACCACCTTACAATCAATCCATAGGTCTCCCCCAAGTAGAAGTCACCAGGAGGCAGAAAGTCAAAAGTTAAAGTTCAGTTGCTATTTATAATCGAAGGTAGTCAGCAAATTCCAAAAACAGTTATAACTTCCACCTTGCAGAAAATAGTCCAAAATATTTTTCTCCGTCACCAGCTACTCTCTGTTGAACTAAAACCTTGACTGAAGGTCAGAGACGCTAAATAGTTATCTATGTCTGGGCATTGTGCCAAGTCCTCTCTAGACACAACAAGCCTAATGCTGTACCTCTAAGCCACCACTAGATATCCTCAGATATCCATTTTCCAAGACTTAAAGTAAACAATTATTTTCACTTTAAAGTTTCTTGAATTTCACCCCAATATTCTCCCCCCCCCCAAAAAAAAAACCTTGACAGTTTTCTCAGTTTTGCAGTTAATCAATGCTCTGTCTTTATATTACTTTCCCTTTGGTATAATATTCTTCTCCATTTCCCCCCCCCAAAAAGATTAACCTGCCACTTTTGTTTCTCTGGAAGGGTGGGGCAAAAGTCCTCTTCCTCTTCACATTTGGGGATTTTTTGCTTTATGGGAATTTGTCTTATCCAGGGAGTCAGGTATCGAAGTAGTAGAGAAAGGATGAATATTCTCAACCAGTTCCACACACTTTGTTTAGAGTGCTGGTAAATGCTTTCTTTGTTCAGTTGTCTGTGGCTTGGGTTGGCCCCCAAAATGCAGCCAGCCTTTCCCCTGCCAGTTTGGAGAGCTTTCCTTGGTTCAAACGGAGAGATCACATCTCTCCGTGATCTACGAGGGTCCCCTCCTTCTTCATCACCTCTCCGGGGCAACTGTAGGCCCATTTAGAGCCCCCTGGCAGGGCAAAATCAACTGTGGGAAGCAGAGCCCCGCAACCCTTTGGCTGCATCGCCACAATGCAAAACCGCAAGTTCCCTGAATAATAGCACTTAATAGCACACAAAAGTGAAGGTTTTAACTATATGCAGTTATGGCATGTCAGTAAAGAATCAGGCAGTAGTTTCTAATAAAGATAAACATTTTATTCAAAGAAACATCTTGAGAATAATTTGATTATCTCTTTGAATTTACTTGATTTAACTGAATTACTAAATTTATTAATGTAGTGGAATCAAGTGATCTCATTGGATTTTTGCAGATGTACTGTTATTGAATTGACAACATGAATTTAGTCAATTTAACCTGACTCACTTCACTGAATCAATGATTCAGCCTGGATCGACATTCTACATCTAAATTCATTATCTACATTGTGTTGTGTGGTTTTGTTATCTACCTTAGTGGAATCTCTCCATTCACCCAAGTATCCAGCCACAAAATCAAGGTTATCATTTTATGACTAACATTTTATCAGATGGCATAAGCTTTGTGAGCTGCAGCTCATATATCAGATCTATAGTCATGAACGTGGATGCCTTTTAATAACATTTATGAAAAGATGCAGCAGACCCTTGATATTTGCCATCATGCATGGCTTTTTTGCCAACATTTTTCACACCATAACATGGCTGTCCTCTTTCAATATTTTGAGGTGTTGGAAATACTTGTGTTTCTTTATAATAATCTTTCAGATATATCCTGGACTTTATAAAGAAACAGAATTAATGCCAGGGGAGAAGACAGCAAAGTATAGATAACCTCCAGGCATTGAGATAATTAGAAAGGAATTTGTTATGTGTTTATGCATCAACTGAAATTAAGCTAATGGACAATAGATTCAGATTCCTTTGGTATAACCTTTTTTCAAGGTCTTTACAAGCAGCCTTAATATGACCAAATTGTCTAGATACCTTTATGTTTTATATACAGTATGTATACCTATCTATGTTTAAATATAGTCCTTTTGGAAAGGACTCATCTCGGTTGTTCTTATCCCACTAAATATCCCTTTCCTGAAATTATCCTATAATCTTTATTGTAATTTGAAAATTCACTATACACCATTGTAAACTATCTTGGAATGACAAGTTCCAAGAGGGGAACTTGAATATAAGAAAAAAGATCTTTACAATCCTAATCCTTATTATCTCAAAATAATAAAAGTGACTATTTTATTGTTGTTGTTGTTAGTTGCGAAGTCGTGTCCGACCCATCGCCACCCCATGGACAACGTTCCTCCAGGCCTTCCTGTCCTCTACCATCTTCTGGAGTCCATTTAAGCTCACGCCTACTGCTTCAGTGACTCCATCCAGCCACCTCATTCTCTGCTGTCCCCTTCTTCTACTGCCCTCAATCTTTCCCAGCATTAGGCTCTTCTCCAGTGAGTCCTTCCTTCTCATTAGGTGGCCAAAGTACTTGAGTTTCAACTTCAGTATCTGGCCTTCTAACGAGCAGTCAGGGTTGATCTCCTCTAGGACTGACCGGTTTGATCGCCTTGCAGTCCAAGGGACTCGCAGGAGTCTTCTCCAGCACCATAGTTCAAAGGCCTCAATTCTTTTGCGTTCAGCCTTTCTTATGGTCCAGCTTTCACAGCCATACATTGCAACTGGGAAAACCATGGCCTTGACTATACGTACTTTTGTTGGCAGGGTGATGTCTCTGCTTTTTAGTATGCTGTCTAAATTTGCCATAGTTTTCCTCCCCAGGAGCAAGCGTCTTTTAATTTCTTGGCTGCAGTCCCCATCTGTGGTGATCTTAGAGCCCAGGAAGATAAAATCTGTCACTACCTCCATTTCTTCCCCATCTATTTGCCAGGAATTGAGAGGGCCGGGTGCCATGATTTTGGTTTTCTTAATGTTGAGTTTCAAGCCAACTTTTGCACTCTCCTTCTTCACCCGCATCAAGAGGCTCTTTAGTTCCTCTTCACTTTCTGCCATTAGAGTGGTATCATCTGCACATCTTAGGTTGTTGATATTTCTCCCGGCAATCTTAATTCCAACTTTTGATTCATCTAGCCCTGCCTTTCTCATGATGTGCTCTGCATATAAGTTAAATAGGCAGGGCGACAGAATACAGCCTTGCCGGACTCCTTTCCCAATTTTGAACCAATCAGTGGTTCCGTGTCCAGTTCTCACTGTTGCTTCTTGACCCGCATATAGGTTTCTCAAGAGACAAATAAGATGGTCTAGTACTCCCATCTCTTTAAGAACTTGCCACAATTTGTTGTGATCCACACAATCAAAGGCTTTAGCATAGTTAATGAAGCAGAAGTAGATGTTTTTCTGGAACTCCCTAGCTTTCTCCATGATCCAGCGTATGTTGGCAATTTGATTTCTAGTTCCTCTGCCTCTTCGAAATCCTGCCTGTACTTCTGGAAGTTCTCGATCCACATACTGCTGGAGTCTAGCTTGTAGGATTTTAAGCATAACTTTACTTGCATGTGAAATGAGTGCAATGGTGCGATAGTTTGAACATTCTTTGGCATTGCCTTTCTTTGGAATTGGAATGTAAACTGACCTTTTCCAATCCTGTGGCCACTGTTGAGTTTTCCAAATTTGCTGGCAAATTGAGTGTAGCACTTTTATTGCATCGTCTTTTAAGATTTTGAATAGCTCAGCTGGAATACTATCACCTCCACTAGCTTTGTTGTTGCTCAGCTTTCCTAAGGCCCATTTCACTTCACATTCTAGGATGTCTGGCTCGAGGTCAGTGACCACCCCATCGTGGTTATCAGGGATGCTAAGCTCGTTCTTGTATAGTTCTTCTGTGTAATTTTGCCACCTCTTCTTAATCTCTTCTGCCTCTGTTAGATCCCTGCCATTTTGGTCCTTTATCATGCCCATCTTTGCATGAAACGTTCCCTTCATATCTCCAATTTTCTTGAAGAGATCTCTGGTTCTCCCTATTCTATTGTTCTCTTCTATTTCTTTGCACTGTTCATTTAAGAAGGCATTCTTATCTCTTCTAGCTATTCTCTGGAATTCTGCATTCAATTGGGTGTATCTTTCTCTTTCTCCCTTGCCTTTCGCTTCCCTTCTTTCCTCAGCTATTTGCAAAGCTTCCTCAGACAGCCATTTTGCTTTCTTGCATTTCTTTTTCTTTGGGATGGTTTTAGTTGCTACCTCTTGTACAATGTTGCAAACCTCCATCCATAGTTCTTCAGGCACTCTGTCTATCAGATCTAATTCCTTAAATCTATTTGTCACCTCTACTGTATATTCATCAGGGATATGATTTAGTTCATGACTATTTTATTACTAGTTAGTAAAACAGTAACTGTTGCGGTGCAGTGATTGGAATGCAGTATTGCAGGCTAATTCAGCTCACTGCGAGGAGTTTGATCCTGATCAGTTCAAGGTTGACTCAGCCTTCCATCTTTCCGAGGTCGGTAAAATGAGGACCCAGATTGTTGGGGGCAATATGCTGACTCTGTAAACTGCTTATAGAGGGCTGTAAAACACTATGAAGGAGTATATTAGTCTAAGTACTATTGCTAGTAATAGATAAAAATCATTAAAATCTCAGAGGCTCTTTTTCCTTTTTTACACACCAATAAGATTTGTACACAAATCAATTACATCTGTTTATTTTGGTTGTCTCACACTTTTTTCCCTTGCCAGATGAATTGGAGGTATTGATCAATTGTTCACAATTACTTCTGGAAATTTATATGTTCCTGTCAATTATATATGCAAGATGGGCAAAAATATTTTGCACATAAGATGAACACAAGTGGTAGACAAAAAAGAAGCCACCTCAGAATTTGCAAGGTTAATCCAAATGATTTGGAGTACAAGCGCTGATGGTTAATATCCTTCAGTGTATACATGCAGTAAGGTGGGAAATATCCAGGATATGCTACCTTGCTTTTGGAACATATTTTTTTCTTTTTAAAAATGAGCACAGAAATTAATTAAAACTGTTTGGCTGAAGTTCAGTTACCTCAATAGATAGGTAAGAAAAAAAAACATGAAAACAAAACAGCTTTCCTTGATGGCTGGATGTGGCAGGTAGGGGGGCAGAAAGAGAACAGCCTGCCAGTTACAAAAATAAGGCATTCCTTTCTGCATTAGCTTGTTGTTTGTTTCCCCCCCAGTCATATATATGATGAAGAATTCTAAGAATAATATTAATCATGCTGTCATATAGTTTTACTCTTCTTTTTCTTTTTAATTGAATGTCAAACTAATGCAGGTAAAATATGGTAGAATAATTCAACAAAATATTCTGGGCAGCAAAATGTGCAAAATATCACTGCATTCAGTCTTTGAACGCCATCCTCTTCATTTGCTGCTATATACAGATCAGTCTGTGATTAAATTGGCTTGTATGTAATGTTTTCTAATATTAATATTACCATCAACCTGATTTTGGAATGCTTGTAGCATTCTATAGTTGTTTTAATAGTCTGGATTCATTGGCATCTCACTTGCATTTCTTAGTTTGACCTACTCTGTCCCTACAGTTTTTAAAGAGTTATTCATAGTTTTGTGGTTGGCACATGAAGACATACTTTGTCCTTAGATGTTTTCCTGACAAACAGTAGAACTTAATATATTTCTTTTGGCATATAGGTTGAACAAATAAGGGGGGAGTAAGCGGCCTTATTGAACTCCTTTGCTAGCCTGGAGTAGTCCGTTTCATCAAGTTCTATTCATACTGTGGTTTTTTTGATCTGTATATATGTTTTTCATGAGGACAATGAGATGTTCTGGATTCTTATTTTTCCAAGCACTTTCCCCAGTTTCACATGATCAATGCAATCAAAGGCTTTTCTATAACAAATAAAGCATAACTGACTACTTGGATTCTTTGGATTTCTCAATTATCCAGCGTGCATCAGCAATAATGTTTTGTGTTCCTTTTCTAAAGCCAGCTTGAAACATTTGGCATTCTTTTTCCATGTAACGTTCTAAACTGCATTGGATGATCCTAGGAAATATTTTGCTAGCATGTGAAATTAGGATGCTGAACAATAGTTTGCACACTCTGTTAAGTCTCCTTTTTTGGTATTACTTGGTTAAAGGTCTGAGGGAATTAAAAAAATGCTCTTGTATGTTGTGGAAAAGGCAATAAGTACCTCACTTGAGAAAATATTCTACAAAGTTGGGAGATTATTAGTGAAAAGTAGGGCTGTGCAGCCTTTAGGATTTAAATTCCAAAAATACCTTTGGAGTATGAAAGAATGAAAATATAGTTCTTGTCTCCATATCTTAAAGCACATGCATCTTTTCCCAAGATTATACAATATCTGTTCTAGGTGCTTTGGGGCACATTAGTGAGATCAGCTGTCACATAGCCTTTTCCTTAAGGCTAGCTGTTTGGATTCAGTCTTCAAAATGTGCTGTAGAATGTCACCATCCTGTTGATGGAAGTTAATTTATTCAGATGCAGAGAGACAATCAACAGTGAAATTTGTCTATATATAAAATGAGATGAGATAAAAAGAACTATTGAGAAAGCAATTAAAAATAATCTAGTTCTGTAGGGTTTACAATTAATAATTCATTAGTGCATTCTGATTATGTTAATCTAAATATAGTCATACAACATTTGGGATGTTGCAATTTTATGCCAGATTGCATGGTATGGTGCTATTTAGTTTCCTAGCAATGCTATACTCTTAAAAATAGTCTGTCCAATTTAGCATAAAATATAAAATCAGTTATGGGGAAAATGGTGATTTTAATTGTCTGTAATAAAAAAGTTTTCAATTATGAAAATGTCAAATAATACACACACACTTACCAACAGACATATATATGTATGCTAATTCACTATGGTTATTGATTTATTGTTTCATTTTGAAAAAAATATATTAGGCTGGTACTTGGAAAATGCTTTTTCCAGAAAGTGTGCAGAAAGCAGAAACGACCCAATTACACAAAATATACATCCACACATGTGCACATACATATTTTAATAGTCAGTTGTAAAATTCTTATTTCTGAATTTCTCCAATTCTATAAATTTAGTTCTTTCATTAGTGAAGATTGAGTTTTATTTATATATATATGCTCATTTCCATTTCTTAGCCAAGGGAGTCAGTATGGTCCAATGACATTTCCATGGTCATGTGGCCCACATGACTATATGCTGAGATGCACAGAACACTGTTACCTTCCCACCAAAGTGGTACCTATTTATCTACTTGCATTTGCCTGCTTTCAAACTGCTAGGTAGGCAAGGAAATGAAGCAGGTAACGGGAGCTCACCCTGTTGTGCAATGCTCAGGTCTCAAACCCAGGCTGTCAGCTTTCCAGCTGACAAGCTCAGTGTCTTTAACCACTGAGCCATCATGCCCTCTTTTGCTTGTGTAATTAAGCTCATTGTATTTGCAGATAGGAGAATGGTGTGGATGGTGTGCAGAAACAATAATGGCTGGTTTGGTTCAGGAAGATTTCAACCTGCCATCTTTGAGCCCAGGGTTTGATGTGACACAGATGCTCACCATGGCAGCCATGGACATGGTCCAACTTATTCCTGGGCTGACTCACACATTGGATTTGCTGTGAGGAATTGGCATTTGGCACTGTACTTTGCTTGGAGTTGGAATTCGGCTAGGCAGATCCTCATGACTGTGAGTTCAGTCACCTGAATTTTAGACTCATGCCATTCCTGGTTGATTATGACTTCCTGGAAGATGGAAGATGGCAGAGTTCAAGCAGTGGTTAATGTCTCTTTGCAGGAGGAGGTAGTATATCTTGCCTTGAAGGAGGCATTGGTATGCCCCCTTCTCAAGAACTATCCTTGTATCTAGCCATTTTAGATACTTTTCATCCAATATTCAACCTTCCCTTTTATGGGGAGGTTGTTGAGAAGAACATGACATGCAGATTCAGAGGTCTCTAGATGGAGTGGATTATATGTACATTTTTCAGTCTGAATTCAGACTGAGATATAGCATTGAGACAGCATTATCATGCTTGCTGAGAATCCTTGGAGGGTTCAGGATGGGACCAGTGCAACTGACCTGCTTCTTGTGGATCTCTTAGTAGCTTTTAATACTACCAGCTAGGTAGCCTTCCAGACTAGCTCCATGGCTAGGGATGGAAGGTACTGTTTTGTGGTGGTTCTTATCCTTTTTCCATGGCTGGTTCGAACTACACCACACATTCTAAAGTAGTTGCTATTGTTGAGAGAGGAGAGGTGCTGTGCCTTAGGGCTTAAGTCTTTCACCTCTCTTTTTTTACATGTACATGAAACCTCTGGGTGAAGTCATCTGACAACATGGGGTACAGTATCATCAGTATGCTAATAACTTAGGGCAGTGATGGCGAACCTTTTAGAGACCGAGTGCCCAAACTGCAACTCAAAACTCACTTATTTATCACCGGGTGCCAGGTGGGCATGGCCCATTGGGTGGGCATGACTGTGGTGGTCATGGCAGACTGGGTGGGTATAGCCAAGGTGGGAGTGATCACCTCAATGTTGCTCGTGGGGAGGGACGCATGTGGGGGCTGGGCAGGGTTGGGAGAGATCCTCTGGCAGGTGGGGCAGTGGGCAGGAGGCTCATCCTGCAGGGTGAGGCGAGGCAAGGTGAGGCAGGGCGGGGGTGCCATTGTCACAGGGCAAGGCAAGGCGAGGCAGGGGCCGGGGTGGCTGCTGCCTGACACCATCGGCCCCCACACATAGAGGCCAGCGAGTGCATGGGTGCTGGGATGCATCTGGCCACGTGGGACCTCGGCGAGTTAGCGGGCGGCTGGTTGAAGAGGGATTGTTGCCATCTCCGGGGCATTGTGCGCATGCCCACAGAGAGGGCTCTGAGTGCTGCCTCTGGCACACGTTCCATAGGTTCACCACCACTGACTTAGGGTCAACTCTGGCAAGACAAAATGGCTTTAGTTTCTTAACCTCCAGGGTCTCATGATTTGTTATCTTTGACTCTGTATAGGATTGCACTTTCCTGAACTGAAGTATGCAATTTTGGGGTCCTTCTGGACTTCTGGCTTCTGCTTGATGAGTAGGTGGTTGCCATGGCTAGGGAGGTCTTTGCAGAAATTGTCTTGTGCACCCATCATGCCTTTCCTAGACCAGGAAGCCTTTCTCACAATCACTCACGCCTTAGTTATCTCCTGGCTAGATTATTAGGGGCTGCCTTGAAAACTACTTGGAAGTTACAACTGGTCTAGAATGCTGCACTATGCACACAGTATAGGATGCCTTGTTATACCTTTGTTGCACAAGCTGAACTGACTTGCATTTTTTTCTGGGTGGAACTAAATCACCTTTAGTTTATTGATTATCACCTTTAAAGCTCTACATGGCATAAGATTGGGTTATTTGTGAGGCCACCTATTCCTAAGAATATCTGCCCTTCTCACTAATTCAGATAAGGTTGGCATGCTTCAGGTCCACCTCCCTCAAATTTTGCCATCTAGTGGAACATTGGAAGTCTGCCTGTTCTATGCAAGCCTTTGGAAGGCTGTTAAGACCTGTTTTTTTATTGAGATAATGGATTGTATGAGTAGAAGACATGGGAAAAGGTAGATACCAAGGAGAGAAGGTAGAAAATTATTGCTACTACCATCACTGCCACCTCTACATAAATTTGGAAGCAAAGAGGAATTAAAGGGGAAGGAAGATATGGGTCCAGATCCAAAGTTATTAGGACTGTTTTATACTGTGATATACATTTAAAATAGAGACAATGTGTATTTAAAATTCAATCTCCAAATTTTACTTATACCATTATTAATTGAGATAAATGTATGAGGTTTGAGTGAGCACGTGTACCCTTGCTTTGTTATATCCCTAAGTATACTACTGAAAGTATATTTAATTTTTGTTCCACAGTTTACTATATGCATTTCTCCTATTCAGGGGTTACCACTTCCTAGAGCTACACATGAATAGTTAGGGAAAAAACAAATTAAAATGGATGAAAATGTGAAGAGGGAGTGTGGATTTAGATAGAGTAGATTGATGGGCATATGTACATATGAACTGTGTGGGTAAAAATAAATGTGATGCTACAGACAACATGATAGCCATCTGTCACCACACCATCTTCAATCAGCTCTAATTTTTGCTCTTATGCCAATCATCTCATTTTTTTTTGTTTAACTTTTTACTTCCATTCACTACAGGTTTTTTTTCTTCAGTGGATGCATAATTATCATCTTGGCTGAAGTGACCAGTTGCATGTATGAAAACCTGTAACTGTGAGATTTGTCTCAAGTATGTTGTCATTTGGACTACAATGACTATAGTATTATTATTTTATTTCAACAAAAAAGGAACTAGAATTTCCTGGGAACAATCCATGGCTTTTCCCTATCAGTTTA
The DNA here is from genome assembly GCA_023970755.1 of Azemiops feae. Classification (NCBI taxonomy): domain Eukaryota; kingdom Metazoa; phylum Chordata; class Lepidosauria; order Squamata; family Viperidae; genus Azemiops; species Azemiops feae. The sequence continues at coordinate 464,906 of JALGBA010000376.1, forward strand.
AATATTGATGATCAACTAGGCCAATTTAATTATTTGTTGAGCTTTGTTGGTGACTGCTTCTGGCTAGTAAGGAATTCTAAAATGTTTGCATAAATCTCACAAAAATCACTAAAAAGAAAGGTAGGATTTAATAGGTCAAAATGGGCTACCAACTGTCAATCAATATATTAAAGGATTTCTCCCTTGCCCTCCATTTACTCACTGTATGACCGTGTTGCTTGATCTGACTGAAGATTTAGAAGGGTAAGAGTTAGGGTTACTAGATATTGGTTTCTTCAGTGTAATATTTCCTAATAGCTGTTTACAAGCGAAGAATCAAAGTTGTCAGCTTCTCATAACCACTTATTGGCTTTAGATTTGGAAACATATTTCAGACTACAGAACATGTGACAAAGTAGATGTAAACCTTACTGAATCCTGTACCAGTTTTGCAGGGAATAAATATGTCTTTTACATAAGAGTCTGTTTCCAATTACTGTACATTGGATATTGTAACACTTATTTTAAAAATGATGCCTTGTCTATTTCCCTCGCTTCCTGGATGCCCAGCTACTTCAGTTATGCCGCAAGAAAAGATAAAATGTTCTAGGGGAAGCAAAAGCAATAAAGCCATCTTATCAATTTGCTGGTTCATTCTAAAGTAGTAGCATCCTATTAAGTTTAACAGGTGAAGAATAAATATTTTCCTGTATTCTTGATTTCTAATGCATTTTAAAGAGTTTTTGCACTGAGCTGCATAAAAATAAGTTGTTCTGACCAAACAGCCAGAGAAACTGTTTCTTTTTTTTTCTGTGTACTTCTCAACTTGAGGATGATCTAAAGACAAGTGAATTTCCCCATTTCCCATTTGAGGTGGGAAAAGATAGATCTGTCCTAATACTCATATGTATGTATATTTGGAGATTTGTATAGTTCAGTCTTATTTATTTTATCCCATATGTTCCACAAAATTTTGGTTGGTGATTTAGATACTTTAATAAATTTAATGTATGGGTGTCTAATATATATATTTAAAGATGATTAAAGATTGCAAGGTTTGCTTGTACTGCACTAAATATGCTTAATTTATTCCTAATTGCAATCACCCAAAACATCAGGATTTCAATATTAACTTTGTTTATTGAGAGTTGATCACAAAGTCACAGAAGAGCAAGATGGAAATAAACCACAATAAATTATATTGCAAGAGATTGTTCTCTCACCTTTTCATTTTAGTCGCCCTAGTTTTAATATTAGCCATGGGGCAGATTCCTAAACCACAATAGCCTTTGACAGATTATTTTTGTTTATTGAAAAGGCGAAATATAATCCCCAAGATCTGCATTCTGATGTTTGAAGTTTTTAAAAAGCATATATTCTATCTGACAACTATTTTGCTGTAGTGGTTAAGGCATCAGGCTAGAAACCCGCGGCAGTGACAACTACTTCTGAAAAATCAGTCTCAAAGAATCAGATATGATTGAATGGAAAAAAAATATTTCTACAGATGTGCATAGCTTTGAGATGATAATAAACCAGAAAGCATATATACCTTTATAGTGCAAACTAAGAAGGGGTTAAGGGTGTAAAGTGGTGTAAAGGGGAAGGCTTTGGATATATTAGTCACGATGTCTGTAGCTGGTGCAATGAAAAGATGTACAAAAGAGATGGTTTGCATCCATCAAAGAAAGGGACTGAGTTACTCGGCTATAAATTCACAGATTTTCTGGAGGAAAATTTAAACTTAATAGCGGGGACAGTTGAGTTAATTGATACAGAACAACCCTGTCCCCGGCAATCTAAAAATTATAGGGCTATCAGTGCATGTAACATAGATGTGTGTGTGGACAAGAATACCAGTCTTGCTGTCAAGCAAAATCAAGCCTCTAATAGCGAGTACCAAACAAAGTGCACTAACCAAATAGGTGGTAAGACAATAGGGGAACTCAGGCACCACACAGGTTATGTAGAAAGTAAACACAGGGTCAGTCATAAAGGACTCAAATGTCTATACACCAATGCACACAGTATGAACAGCAAACAGGGTGAACTAGAAATTCAGGTTAATGAGGGCAGATATGATATTGTTGCCATTACGGAAACATGGTGGGATGAAACCCACACATGGAACACACAGCTAGAGGGATTTAAATTATTTAAAAGAAACAGACCAAATAAAAGAGGAGGTGGAGTTGCTCTCTATATAAGAAATAACTACATCTCTACAGAAATAGAGCACAACAATGATGAAAACTGTCTTGGATGCATTTGGGTCAATATAAAAGGGGGGGAAATGACATTGCCATAGGTGTATATTACAGGTCACCCAACCAAACAGAGGAAATAGATGAACTTTTTGCTAGTCAGCTAACTAAGGTATGTAGAAAGCACATCACAATAGTAATGGGGGACTTTAACTACCCTGACATCAACTGGGAGACAAACTCTGCACCAAGTGGAAGATCAAACAGGTTCCTGGCAAACCTAGCAGACAACTTTGTCTCCCAAAAAGTAGAGAAGGGAACTAGGGGATTAGCCATTTTGGATCTAATTCTCACTAACAGAGATGAAATGATAGGTGTTGAAGCCATAGGAACCTTGGGAGGAAGTGATCATGCAATATTGGAATTCAACATTATAGAAGCACAAGCAATAGAACACAGTCAAACTAGAGTCTTGGACTTCAAGAGAGCTAATTTCAATAAACTTAGAGAGGGCTTGGGAAGGATTTCATGGATGAGAATCCTCAAAGGGAAAACAACTCAAGAAGCTTGGGAAATTTTGAAAAATGAGATAATGAAAGCCCAGTCTAACACAATACCAACAAAGAGGAAAAATAACAGCTCTCAAAAGAAACCAGCATGGCTGCATAAAGAACTCTCTGACAAATTGAAAGATAAAAAGGACAAATATAGAAAGTGGAGAGAGAGGCACATAACTAAGTCAGAATATCAGCAAATAGCCCGAGCCTGCAAAGGTGAAGTGAGGAAAGCTAAGGCTCAAAATGAACTAAGGCTTGCGACCAAAGTCAAAAATAACAAAAAAAGCTTCTTTCAACATGTAAAAAACAAGAAAAAAGTGAAGGAAATGATTGGGCCATTAGTGGGTGAAAGTGGCAAGAAGGTGACAAGAAACAGGGAGAAAGCAGAACTATTTAACTCGTTTTTTGCATCTGTCTTTACACAAAGGGAAAAAACAGACCAACCTATCAAAAATAGTGCCATAAAAAACAGAATAGAAACACAAGTTAAGATAGGCAAGAAAATGGTAAGTGAGCACCTGTCCAGCCTAGATGAGTTCAAATCACCAGGACCAGATGGATTACACCCCAAGGTTCTCAAGGAACTGGCAGATGTGATCTCAGAACCACTGAACTATATTTTTCAAAGATCCTGGAGCACTGGGGAATTACCAGAGGACTGGAAAAGAGCTGATGTAGTTCCCATCTTCAAAAAAGGAAAAAAATGGACCCAGGAAATTACAGACCTATCAGCCTGACCTCAATACCTGGGAAGATTCTGGAAAAGATAATCAAACAACGAATCAGCGAAAACCTAGAGGGAAACAAAGTCATTACTAAAAGCCAACATGGGTTTGTCAAAAACAGATCATGCCAGACAAATCTTATTGCATTCTTTGACCAAGTGACAAAATTAGTGGATCAGAGGAATGCTGTGGATATAATTTACTTGGACTTCAGTAAGACATTTGATAAAGTAGATCACAACCTACTACTTGACAAGATAGAAAAATGTGGAGTAGACAGCATCACCACCAGATGGATCCGTAGCTGGCTGACCGGCCGTACTCAGCATGTGGTCCTCAATGGAACCGCATCTACATGGAGGGAAGTGTGTAGTGGGGTGTCCCAGTGCTCTGTTCTGGGCCCAGTGCTCTTCAACATCTTCATCAATGATTTGGACGAGGGGATAGATGGGGAACTCATCAGATTTGCAGACGACACCAAGTTGGCAGGAATAGCCAACACTCCAGAAGACAGGCTTAAGATACAGGAGGATCTGGACAGACTTGAACACTGGGCACTATCTAACAAAATGAAATTCAATGGTGAAAAAAACAAGGTTCTACATTTAGGCAAGAAAAACCAAATGAACAGGTATAGTGTAGGGAGTACCTTGCTCAATAGTAGTAACTGTGAGAGGGACCTCGGAGTCCTAGTGGACAATCACTTAAATATGAGCCAGCAGTGTGCTGCAGCTGCCAAAAAGGCCAACACAGTGCTAGGCTGCATTAACAGAGGGATAGAATCAAGATCACGTGAAGTATTAATACCACTTTACAATGCCTTGGTAAGGCCACACTTGGAATACTGCATCCAGTTTTGGTCACCACGATGTAAAAAAGATGTGAGACTCTAGAAAGAGTACAGAGAAGAGCAACAAAGATGATTAGGGGACTGGAGGCTAAAACATATAAGGAACGGCTGCTGGAATTGGGTATGTCTAGTTTAACGAAGAGAAGGACGAGGGGGGACATGATAGCAGTGTTCCAATATCTCAGGGGCTGCCACAAAGAAGAGGGAGTCAAGCTATTTTTCAAAGCACCTGAAGACAGGACAAGAAGCAACGGATGGAAACTAGTCAAGGAGAGAAGCAACCTGGAAACTGAGGAGAAACTTCCTGACAGTTAGAACAATTAACCAGTGGAACAACCTGCTCCAAAAGCGGTGAATGCTCCAACACTGGAAGTTTTTAAGAAGAGATGGACAGCCATTTGTCCGAAATGGTATAGAGTTTCCTGCCTGAGCAGGGGGTTGGACTAGATGACCTTCCAAGGTCCCTTCAATTATTATTATTCTTATTATTTTATATTATTATTATTATTATTATTATTATTATTATTATTATTATTATTATTATTATTATTATTATTATTATTATTATTATTATTATTATTATTATTATTATTATTATTATTATTATTGGAAGGTAGAACAATATAGGCTGTGACAAAATGGAAACATTTGATGGAAGTCAAGAAGAAGAAGGAATGATATAGACAGTTGGAAGCTAAAAACATCTACAATGTCATATTGGTTTGAGCCTTTATTGTCTTCTCGCTTAAAAAAAACATGCACAGCTGTTAGCTGATAGGACTCTAAGCATCTTTTCTTTATCTGTTATGCCTGTTGTGGGGCGAAATTACATTTACATCATTTAAGCAGCAAGATTTTGCTGCTATGAACCCTAATATGTAATAAACTCTAATAAAGAAAATAAGAATAGGGGTGACATGATAGCAGTATTCCAGTATTTGAGGGGCTGCCACAAAGAAGAAGGGGTCAAATTATTCTCCAAAGCACCAGAGGGCAGGACAAGAAACAATGCTTGGAAACTGATCAAAGAGAGAAGCAACCTGGAATTAAGGAGGAACTTCCTAACAGTGAGGACAAGTAATCAGTGGAACAGCTTGCCTTCAGAAATTGTGGGCGCTCCATCACTGGAGGTTTTAAAGAAGAGACTGGACAGTCACTTGTCTGAGATGGTATAGTTTCTCCTGCTTGGGCGGGGGGCTGGACTAGAAGACGTCCAAGGTCCCTTTCAGCTCTATTCTCTTCTATCTTTAAAGAGTGCTTTTTGATGTAGTTCCTTTGGTTATACTTTTTTCCCCCTCTAGTTTTTTCATAACACAAAAGTTCATAGAAAGAATGAGGAAACAAGTGAGTCAAAATTGTTCAGGTTTGGCAGGTGAAAATCAATTTCCATTTCTTTACAAAAGGAATATGTGAAATATGCTGTATGAGCAACTTTTTCTTGTATATAGTAATATCTGCAGAATAAGGAGTTATTTTGTGCATGTTTATCAAGTTTAGCTAAATTATTAAATAAATATATGGAATGTACTCTCTCCTCATTAATAACAATAGAAATCACTACAGAAAATGTCTTACATCTACAATATGCAGATCTCCAGGGGGTATTTCAGATATTAGTGAAGCATTTCCTTGGATCCATAAAGTGGTTTGCTTGGTGTTGGCTTAATGCAATGTATGGCCCCAACCACCATGATTTATAAAACATAGCTTAGTGTTTCATATTATGTATGGACTTATCCAATTAATACTAACCATAAAAATTATGGTTTCTTATTATCTGTGAAGGGAAATAGAAACGCTTTCTTGAGTGAAATATATTTTGACTTTAAAAAAAAAAAGAATAGTCATGCTAATTAAATATAATTGATAAGATTTCTAGTAAAACAATGCCCCATTCCTCCATACCTAATTAGTATTCAGTAGTGTAATTCCAGGAAAATCTATATAAAAATCTTGTAAATGTCATAGAAAAACTAAGTTAAGAAATAAAAACATTTTTGTTATTTATTCTGCTGTTATTACTTCTGTTCTACATTGATGTTGAGCTATCATTCACATACTCATGTAGTTACTTATACAATATTTTGTTTAGTTGCCTAAAGGGATACATAGATTTGAAATGCCTACTACAAATGTTGCCCTGTGGCAATGCAGATGTCCTTAAAAAGTCAACTTCCTACAAAGGAACATATGACAATCACCTGATTTTGGAAAAAAAAAAATCAAACATTTTTTTAAGCAGAGCAAGGGTTAGCAGAGCAATGAAAAGAGTTTGTTATGGAAATCATTGTGGCAAAAGTAGCGTTTCCCACAATTTCCCTTCTGATTGTTATTGGAATCTTTCCCTTTCAAGAAATACTTCAATATTTATTTAAAGAGTTAAACTCTGTGATCAATTATATAGGACACCAAATGTATTTGTTCAATTTATGTAGTTACTAAGAGTCAGCAACAACTTGATGGCTCATTATCATCAATTATTTGATTTATATCCTCACTTTCTGTTCAAACAGTCATTCAAGGAAATTAAATATATACAAAATGCTAAACTTGTTCAATATGGAAAAAAAGGTATTGGAGGCAATACACTGTTGACCTCATGGAGCTATGTTTCTCAAATGTTCTGTAGCTACAGCAAATTTGGATAGTGTAGCAAATAACAGAATGACAGAATGACAGAATAACGGGATAACAGAGTTGGAAGGGACATTGGAGGTCTTCTAGTGACTAGTCCAATCTCCTGCTCAAGCAAGTGTGAGCCGCTTATTCAATATTCTGATACAGTTCCAGAACTAGATTTTGGAAGGCCTTTTTGGAATGTGTCTTCCTACTTAGTCAATAATCATCCTTACTTCCTTGATTTCAAGCTAGAAATCAAGAACCCACATTATATTATCTCTATATGCACTTCTTTTTAGTGTCAATAGGGAAGCATTATATTGGCTTGACTATGAATTTTGAATCACTGCACACAAGTATTTTCCTGAAAAGATTACTCTGTCAGTATGTTAGTGATCCAAAGGGAATGTTTAGACACTTTTTTTTTTTACCACAAAACAAATTCTTGCCTTGAGATATTTGTTGTTAAATATTCATTCACTCAAGGGTTCTTTTACTTTTCCTCAAGGGAAGATCTTGCTTCGCTGGTGTACAATTTTATGCTACTCAAACAATGCAATGGTTCTTAATGCTCAACTTAAATAGCCCCTGTAAGTTTTGCCTCCTGGGAAGGGTACTTGGGATATTGGAGTTTTGCCATTTCCTTTGCACTATTTTCTTTTCTTTTTTCCAAATTTATATAGCCAGACAGGATTGCTGCTGAATAGCAAAAGCCACCACATCCATTGAACTACAGGAAGGCAAGTTTCAATATACCCATTCCTTCTTTCATGACTTTCATCTTGACAGCCAAAGACAACCTTTGAGCAGTGGCATTATTTATGGGAGAGAAATTCTTGCGGAATGACCAAGGATATGTGTGTCTATTTTTAAAAAGTATATATATGAAAAATGCTTCTGTTATCTGTCAGGTAGTGAGGAAGACAAATGTATAATTCCAGGCAAATCTATGCCAATCCACTGAATTCCATAGTTTTTTGTATTATCTTGTAAATAAGCATAGGTTTATTTCCTCCTGGCTTACATCCTCTATTCTTGACAGTATTTATCATAAGTTATCTACTAAATAATTTTGTTTGATGTATAATTGTTATCAAATAATATTTTGATATATTGGTGAGTGCCACTACTATTGGATTTCAGTTTTTCATAATTGGTAGTTAGCGTAGCTCAAAAGACAGATCCTGGAAACTACACTAGGTAAACTATAATATTTTGCTTCTGTTAAAGTATTCAATTAGGAATAGGCAATAGAAAAAATATTGTCATATGTGGGAAAGTTATGTGTTAAACAGATACAAGTAAAGTGAGGGGGGAAAAACCAAAATTGGCGCAATAATTTAAATCTAGCTTTCAGTTTGTTTCAATTTGTGGAACAACTAGAAAATGACTTTCAATTAAACATTTCTGAAAAGTTCACTTTATAATGCTTAAGCGTGAAAACAGACTTCAGATTTTGGCATTTAGAAGCCATAGAAAATAGATCAGAAACAGAAAAGAAGTTAGTGCAAAATTTCTGTGTGAACAATACATTTGAGAAGAAAAACTCTACTGGAATGGAGGAAAAATGGGAAGATAAAGGGGAATTCAAACTACATAGAAAAATGATGTTAGAAAACTCAGCAAGATAATTCACAGCTAAGGTCAAGAATGATACTGATACTTAAGAGAGAAGTGCTGGTCTGAACACACCAAAAACAGAGCAGCAACAGAAATCAAAGCCTGTAGGGGTGGTAGATTTCACCAACTTTTATCAAAATAAATTGCTTACAGTCTAGCCCTTTAAATCCTAGTAAAATTTTTATAGGATTAGAATTGGAATTTATAGGATTGGAATTGGAATTTATTTGTCCATGTGACTAATTTATTCCTTCCTTTACAATTTTTCAAGATCATTTTATGATAGGGCCATTATATGACTTCATACATCAATCTGCCTAACAACAGAGATCAGATCTTCCTGGTGAATAGCTAAAGATTACCTTGATTATTTTGAAATAAATCCTTCTTAGTACAAATCTTATTGGTTACTGTTATTGGAGCTCCAGATTGACGTGCGTAGCCCCCCCCCGCCCTGCATTTTGCCATCAGACGCCTTCCGGATTGAATCTGTAGCTTGGTTCTCGGCTACAGAGGCCTTTCCGGAAGGCCACTGATGGCAAAATGCAGGCTGGGGGGAATCCAGAGCTCCATTCTCAGCTGCAGAGGCATTTCCTGAAGGCCGCTGACAGCGAAATGCAGGTTGGAAGGTGCCACAGAAGATGTGAGCTGGTGAGGCGAGGCAGGTGTCGATTCATGGGAGGCCTGGCTGCAACGGTAAGTGGATACGGGGTGTGTGGGACAGCTTCACCCCCACCCCCACCCTAGCTTGATTTTTAGACATGTACCTCATCCCAAAATTAGGGCTTATTTTTGGGGTAGGGCTTATATTAGGCCCACCTCCAAACCTTTTGGGGGCTTATTTTCAGGGTAGGTCTTACTTTTGGGGAAACACAACATTATCGAGGTGATTATTAGATGATATGGTACAATTCTTTCTAATCTGTTTGTAACAAATGTATAGTAAAGCAATCAGAATGAACAAAGGTTAGATTGCTATAATTATTATCAATTAGTTTCAATATGCAATGCTTTGATACGCCTAATTTATGTGTGTGTTAAAAACAAACTATTGTGGTTTCACTTGCAAGTAATGAAAAAAGGGGTATTTTTTGAACTTGAATTTGCTAGCAGTGAGTCATATGCTAATATGAAGCATCTGGTTTAAATTATTTATTCAGAGAATGATAAAGAAGGACAGATGTAGTAGTAGCATCTCTCATAATCACTGATCAGCCTTTTATACCATTTTTGTAAAAAGAGCAGGACTCAGATTTAGATACATAGATATTTTCTAAACCAGAGAAATAAAATGGTTCAAATTGTAAAACAGTAGAAATACAAGTAATAGACTACTAAATAATCTGAATACTTAAAACAAATAGACTAAATTATAAAACTACTTTGTGAATAAAACACTACATTCAAATGGATAGGTAGCTAATTACACACTGACACAGAGAGAGAGACAGAGACAGAGAGAGACAGAGAGAGAGAGGGAGAGAGAGAGACAGAGAGACAGAGACAGAGACAGAGAAAGAGAAAGACAGAGAGAGAATGGGAGAATGTTTTCCTGCATAAAATATTGGTAATGAAAAGAACTATTCATATTCTCCTGCAGATGTTAAGGTTTGAGCAAAAAATGAATTAACTCTTCTTCAGGACAGGTATAATTATTGTTAGCAACCAGATTTATGAAGGAGAGTACCAACTGCTGTAGAAAGGACATTGAAGGAACACATGTGCTAGAATTTTAGGTTCACTCTATAGAAGGGTATTATTATGCTTACTCCTTGTTTTGTGGAAAGGAAGACATTAAAGTGAACTATGGAAAGAGCACTACAGTATATCAAACAGGTAATATTGAACAGGTAATTTGCTGGGACAAGAGGTGCTCTATTTATATCCTGCCAATATTGATTGCCTAGGTTGCCCTATTCTACCTAGAGTACTCTGTCAAATGCCTGTTGCTGGATTGTGTCTCTTGCACTTAGACATAATATATCTGATGTTGCACCGGCATAGATTACCATGAATTCCAGTTTTCCAGAATAAACAGTTACCTATAAAGATCATAGTAGCCAGGGAAATGCTGGAAATATAAAGCTTGTGCCAGAAATAAAACCAATATACATGGACTCTAGATTCCAATGGGATCATCCCAGTTTCTAAGCTTCCGAGCCTATGATAATATTTTCTTTTGCCAGACCTTCTCCTGCACCTCTTAAATAGTAGATGTTTTTATTGAGCAAAAAGAATGCAAGAAGAGAGAAATTCTGAAGGTAGAAGTATATCTTTTGTATGAAAATATTTCTTGTGGCTGATGTGTGTATGAAAACAAAATAAAAGTAAGCTAAAGAAAATCCTAAATTACTTAACCCAGAGAGCCAGTTTGGCCTAGTGGTTAAGCAATAGGCTAGAAAGTGGGAGACTGAGTTCTAGTCATTCCGCCTCAGCCACGAAAGCCAGTTGGGTGATTTTGGGCCAGTCACTCTCTCTCAGCTCAACTTACCCCATAGGATTGTTGTTGTGGGGAAAACAGGAGGAAGAAGCGTGTTGGATATGTTAGCTGCCTTGAGTTATTTGTAAAATCTCTTGAACTGCACAGACTAAAGGCAGAAGGAAAAGAAAACTCAAACTGAGAGGGGAAGAAATGATGAGAACCAGTAGAATATTGGTCTAACTAATAGAAGAAATGTTACTTAGAAACAGTCTGCGTTAGTATATTAGATAAGGATAGCAGGTAGAAATTTAGTGCTCCTCTTTACATCTATTGCTTCTAATGGTCAAATATGTTTATAGTTTAAAGCCAATGCATGAAAAACTGAATTCCAGCACTTGTGCCCACTCTTCTCAGCTGAGAAAACTGAGTTTATTGTATTTTCATAGTCTCTTAAATTTTGCAGTAATTTTCCAGTATGAAATCAAAAGAAGGATAGAAGCATTGTCTCTTATACTCAGCAACTGTGAACTGATGTCACATTAAAGCATCTTTGAAAGCTGATGTTCTCTGCTACAAAGAAGCCAGGTTAATCTCAACATATTGATGTTGTTACTGGTGCCATGCATTGGTTTTTATTTTTCATATTGAATGTGACCAGTTGTGAACTTTAAAGCATTCTTGCAGGCAAAGTTATTTTGATCTCTGTTTTACTTTAATATCTTTTTTAATCTTGACTTTTGTTTTTCAGGTCTTTTGGGCAAACACAATTTATTAAATAGCCCTGCAGCCTACATTCAGCAGGAAATATTGCATTTTCCTTTCTGAAGATCTGAAGGCTGTCTTAAAGGAACTTGGGGAATGCTTAACTTGAAATTGATGCCTGGTTATTGCTTTGAGTGATTAACTTCTCAACCACTATTTCATACAGTTGGAAGTTTTCCTGTTTTTATCAAAACTTCCATTGTAGGATTAAGCAAAATCTGTTTTTATATTTGGGCTCTACAGTTTTCTGAATTATAAGAAAGCAAGCCATCACATCATCTTCTTTATTAAAATATTTTTATTAAAGTTTTAACAACAATAGTAAAATAAAATACAAGCTAAATGCAGAAGGAGAAGAAAGTAAAGAAAAAACAAAACAAAATAAAAGCTATTTGGAAAAAAAGAAAAAGAACTATGGCTTGGGTAAAGATGCCTTTCCCATGGTTACCAGAGCTCTAAAACCCACCAGAGACCACTGTCTTGAAGTCTTCTTGTGGGGGCCACTATATGGGGTGCTTATGGGCATCCTAGGTCTTCTTGCTCTGAAGAGGAATTCTAAATTGTTAATCCACTTGCCACTTCTTTGTTTTGCTGCGGTCTTGGCTCCACTCCCACTGAAGCCATCTTCAGTCTACCATTGCCTCCCAGAAGTCAGTTTATTACCTTTTTGTGGGAGTGCTCCACAGCAAAGCTGCTTTTACTATTAGGAAATTTTTTCTACTATTCACTGTAATCTGCCTTTCTGTAACTAAAATCTGTTATTCTATATCATGTCCTTCAATATGACAGAGACCATGTCTTGACCTTCTTCTATGTGACATCATTTCAAGTTCTTGAAGAGTATTAAAGATTGCACTGTAAATCTTCTATTCCCAAAGCCAAACATTCTAAGTTGATTTAGACTGCCTTCATGGATTTAGGCTCTAATCCCCTCATCTCTTTCTAGTGTATATTTAGTTGGCTTTAATAAATATATTAAAAGTTACTTGTGAATTGTAAATAGGTTAAATCCTAAAACAGGTTATTGAAGTTAAAGAACATAATGCAGCATGTTGCCTTAGCATCCATTAATATCTTTTTACACACATGTCCAGGATACAAGACACATCAATTTTGTTGGAGCCAACTAGTTGTGACACAATTCATATACTTAGCAGTCATTTTTTTTAAACAGCTGGTGTAGAAATCTGGAAAAAAGTTTTTATGTATAATAGTTTTTTGAGAGGAATGATACAAAGCACAGAATTTTTGTCTTAGAGGTTTTATTATACTAAAATTCTAAATCTTACTTAAGCAACATTTATGATACTTGTTTCTAACTTTTACCACCATATGCTTATTTACATACTTTATTTACATACTTTACTTACTATAGTATGTCTCTTCTAAGGACACTTATGTGCAGTTAGTATGAACTTTGATCAGGCCCTTTCTTTCTTTCCTCCATCCTCTCTCCTTTAGAGGCAGGCATGTATTGCTTACATCTCTGTAAACATCAGGTGTAGTTAACCCTGTCCTACTCTTGTGCAGGAAGCTCCTTAGCTGAATTTACAGCTTTCTCTATCCACCTTTTAGCTTGGCTGGCTTTGTTTCTGACTGACATTTTAGTATTTTGAGGTAATACCTGTTGAAGTGTTTCAGATATCTTAATATCTCACAGTCCTTTAGCTGGAAAGGAAAAGATTTGTCATCAGCTGTAGCTGACTATTGATTGTCTGCATTTCAGCAGGAGTTGGCATGGATGCTAAGCTCCACTGTTCGACTTAGCTTTCAACTGCTTATGTATCTGAATTCTGACCCCACTTTTACAGTCAATCAATGCCCCAAGCATTTCCTCTTCTCTCACCTTCAGCTTGTCAAAGTAGCCCACATAATAAAACAGATACTGCAAGGATTACAGGAAAGCTATTGTATTTTAAAAGGTATAATAACCAGAATAGAAACTTCCAGAGCTTCTCTCTGTCCCAAGATATATCAAACACATTCAAGGTAGGGTTATACTGAATTTCTTTCTCATGTCTGCTCCTTTTCCAGGACTAAGTGTTTTTTTCCCCCCTTCCTTCATAGCTCCTGCATCTCTTCAAAGTTATCTTCATATTCCTCTATCCAACTTAAAAGTAATGTAAACATATTGTGAACAATAATGCATAAAAAATAGAACTAAAAAACAGAAAGCAGAAATTTGTCAAAAATATAAAAAACATAATTGGGATTATATTTTGTTGTTCGGTTGCCAAGTTATGTCTTACTCTTTGTGACCCCATGAGCCATGGCATGCCAGTTTGCCCAAATTCATGTTCATTGTGTCAATGCCACCATCTAACCATCTCAGCCTCTGCCATCCCCTTCTCTTTAGGCCTTCAATCTATTGGGACTATATATACAACATGAACAATTAGATTTTAGCAAACCCTTTGGTGTAGTCACACTATCTGCAGGTTATTATATAAGTTGTTGTGAATAAATGAATAAATAACTCTTAATTTTCATGCATTCATATAATGAGAATCACTTTCACTCACTTTGTTTGAGGTTCCATCATGCTGCTTCTTTTCCAGGAAAGCCAAATTGAATTTGGGAAGCTTTCCCCCCACTTCCTGACAAAAGCAACAAAGCTCACTTCTAAGAAGGAGAGATATTGTTAAGGGATCTTTTTTTCCTGAATATCATCAATATTTAGCTTGGGAGTGATTTGATTGCAATTGATCTGTAATCTGGACCAATTCATTAGTTACTGCAAAAATCAAAATGAGATAATAGTATAGCAGGTATTGTTTTCAAAAGGAGCTTTCATCACTTTCCCTAAGGAAGAAGCAACACTATGTAAGTCCTGCTGTGACTGCAAGAGAATAGACATTATGAAAATGTGGAAGCTGTTCTGTCCAATGTTTTAACAAAAAGCATTGCTATTTTTGTCTAAACCATTCTGTTAAATAGCTCAGGGAGGGTTGAAAAATAAAACAAAACAGCCCATCTTTTCCATTTGCTGCTACTTTCACTTAACCTTATTCAATTGGTAGCAATTTGCTGACATATCTCTCCCCCCCCCCCCGGAGCTCTGTCCTTTGCCCAAATTTCTAGTTTCATTGGGAACATTTAAACTCTTGGGTGATTTTTCTGTTATCATTTCCCCACAAAATAGCTGCAGGTTCAAAGGAACAGGAATAATTTATCTTTTTAGCATTGGCTATTGAAGGAAATTGCTTTTACTTAGATCTAATTTATAACAAGGAGTGAAACATACATTAGGCAGAAATTTATTTACACAGGCCTGTGAGGTATAAATGAAAATGGGCAGCAAATAGATAACATATATTGCCTAGAGATCAGTAGGGAGCAAGTGCTACTTTTACTGGCATTACTCTACATAAGATAGCTGCTCTAAGTCCCACAACCCTTTAAATTTATGGTATATTGATGATCTTCTTTCAATTTACGTAAAGTCCTTGTTGGTTATGATAATCTCCCTCATTTCTGTTTGTTTCCCAAATTATAGGGATAGTAAATGGGCCTTTTTAAAAGGTAAAGCCTCTTTTTTGGAAAAGAGGTACCAGATCCAATGGTTCATTGAATGCCTTGTACTAAGACAGAGTGGGCAACTTGGCAGATCTCTTTCTGTAAATCATGTCGCCAAATTCTAACAACAAATTGGTTGGGGCCTGGGAGGAACATCCAAGATTTACAGTATACTTTAAAAATAATGTGTGCAATTCTTTTGATACATTCTCCCAGAAAATTCAGCCCTGAACATTTATGCAACATCACGACACAATAGTTCTGTCTATTAGCTGGCATAATTAAAAAATAATAATAATGTGTGTTTACTTAGAAGTGTTCCACTGCTGCTTCATGGTTCTTTTATACAATTCATATGTTATTTAGAAAGAGGCATAACCTGTACAAAAGTTGAGATAAAAGTTACCAAAGCATCGGTAATTATAATTTCACTTTATTCTGTGTTGGTCTGATCTCATCTTATCCAGTTCTTATTACCTTGCTTTTTGAAGGATTTGGAGAACTAAACTAAAAAAGGATAATTAAGGAATTAAAAATTAAGTTTTGTCAAATACCCTGAAAATATTTACCTTTCTGTTCTGTCCCAGCCTATGCACGTCCTTGTTACTTCACAAAGACAACCCCTCTTTTAACAGTAGACTGGAAAATAAACCCTTTTTATTTGAGTTACAGACCTGATAATTGTCCCAGAAAAACAAAAGCAACAGAACACTTTTCCAATGGAGACCTTGTCCAAAAGTAAAACGGGGCACGAGTCAAACAGGAAATAACTCACAAGTAAAATAAACAGACCATGATCTCTTGACACTGAAGTTCTTTGCAAATGGTTGCCTCCAGCAACCAGCCCGGCCCACACATTCCCTTTTTGTTACGCAGCCCCCAAGGCGTGGCTTCTCACTGTTTTCTCCATCTTCCCTGGAGTCGTCCCATTGCCTCCCTCTGTCCTACTCATGTGACCTGTCTATGTTTATGAGCATCTCTGAGGTCTTCCAGCTGTGCTTCCTCCGAGTCTGACTCAGCTTCCCAGCACAGCTGGCTCTCAGCTTGATCACGAGTGGACGGACCAGCCTCTTCATTAGTTTGTAAGTCCTGCAGCTCATCAGAGCCTCCCTCCAACTCTGATGGCTCTCCAGGCCCCTCCTCCTCCTCCTCCTCCTCTGATTCCACAGACTCAACTACCGGGATCACAGGCTGGGACAGAATCACAACACTTTGTGAACAAAATAATTATAGGATGGGATGGGGGAAAAATATGATAGTTCTATTCAATATCTAAATGGAGATTATAAATTATAAGAAAGCAGATTCATTGACTATTATAAAGTAATTTCATAACCATAAGAGTAATTCATATCGAAACTACAGGATTGGTGATTGTTCCTTCACTAAATGTGTTCATGCAGAAGCTAGGAATCCATTTGTTAACGATGGTTTAATCTGGTTTTCCACACTGGACAGGAGGACAGACTCTTAATAGTCCCTACCGAACAGTCTTTTAGAGTTGGTTAAATTTATTAGATATTATTTTTCTCATAATAATTTTCACAAAAAACTTTCTGCATTTCAGGATTGTATTTATTAAGTATAATGCTATTCCAAACATATTGAAGAAAAAGGGGAAAGTACATTTGATTCCTACTTTATTTGCTTATAAATTAACATGACATATAATGTACCTACTCACATAACTCCAGGAAGCACAAGAATTATGCTCTGAAGTATTTTTCACACAAAAAGAGTTATTGTGAATAGAGAACTAAGAATATAAATGGATACACACAAGGCCCCCTCCCTTTCTCTCACCTAATACTACCCAATCAACTGCAGCACTAAAGAGAAGTTGTACTCTTGTTTATTAAAAAAGTGATTATATTTCTAATTGGGAATTGTGTGATTAGAGCCCTGGATCACATGGACATGTGCAGTAGCATTCAGGCCAATGCAAATAATTTTAAAAAAAATCCACTAAAACTGGAACACTTGGAATTGATGGAAGTCAATAGTGCAAGGTCCATTTTTTCCTAATTTGAATCTCTTCTCACATATAACCGAACAGGATTCCTTTATGCTGGATTCTGCTTTGTATTGGATTCCAATTACCTGAAGTTCTGCTACTTCCCCAAATGTTTTTTTCCATTTGTCTAGAGTTTGTGCAGTAGCACAGAAGGTCAGCCATAATGTGTTTATTAGAGATATGTGAATCAGCCAAGATTTGATTTAAAATTGAGATAACTAGGTGGCAAGATAAAATTGAAATACTAGGTTCAAGATCTGAAAGCAACCAGATTTGATTTCAACAGATTTAAAATTCAGTTTTATGAAATATTCAATTATAGGGTACAATGAAGAAGCATAGAACTTTCCTTAAAATTCTTTTCTTTTCTGAATGAGATATAAATGGTGGGATTTAGAAGCATTTAGCTTTGCCAAGTTTCAACCAAATTGCCGTAAGAATTTCATTGCAATGCATTGTTGAAATATTTGATGGGCAGAGAAAAGATCAGTCTCCCAATTGTTCAGCAAATATTAAATGGATGAGTATTTTTGCTTTCTACAATTTTTTTAAATGAATGCTTTCAGAGAGTCAGTGCAGCATGAAATGAATCTATAAATTTATTGGTGTTGCTGCATTATTTTACAATAATAAATCTTAAGCCAACTTTTTTAAATTAAATATTTTCTTGCTAAAAGAATAGTCTATCCCCTTCTGTTGGCTTGCAAGATACTGTTTAGCTCAGGGGTCCCCAACCCCCAGTCCATGGACTGGTACCGGTCTGTGGCATGCCAGCAACTGGTCTGCACAAACAAGCAAAGCCCCGTCCATGGAATGCAGGCAGCGCACAAAACCACGCACTCTCCGGTCCATGGAAAAACCTTTCTCCACAGAACCGGTCCCTGGTGCCCCAAAGGTTGGGAACCTCTGGTTTACTTACTACTCATGTCAATTTTAGAGTTATCATGCTATCCAGCCCTTCCTGTTTTGGTCATATATTGAAGAAAAAGTTACAAGAATATTCACTGCTCAAATCATCTTTGAATGTTTTGAAATCAATTCATTCATGCTGGTTTGGTGCTATACTAACTCTACTTTTTATAGATTTGCTTCAAAGCTGATTTGATTAAAACTTTCTTGAAATGATGACCTCTTCAATGCTTTATGCAGTCCTAATTTTTATAGTCTTCTTTTACTCCAAGGTTAAGAATGATGTCCTTTTAGTTATCTTCCTCAGAGCAATTCTATGAAGTATGATAGTACCTAGGTACCCAATGAGTTCCCTGGCCAAGTGGAGATATACATCTCTTTCCAGTCTCCCCAAAATATGTTTGTTACTTCACACTATTTGAGATAGTACAGATATTCTTGGAAAACTAGTTAAGGATTACCTTCTTTATTATAAATATAGCTCATCTATTATTAATATTTATGTTATTACATTCTTATTGTAATAGCTACATTCTGTTCTTTATCTGTGCCTTTTGTTTTGTACAGCACAAACGTTAACTTTTGCCCTGTTGTGGAAAGCATGCCCAGTTAAATTAGAAATCAAAGTAACTGGACAGAGATATAACAAAGTATGTTTTATTGGCATCCACCATTAGAATGATCACTGAGCTGTTTGCAAAAAGAATGCAGAAGAGCCTTATTCCCACAAGGTTACAAGTTATATACTCTCTGAACTGATATATAGGACTTACAAAAATTCTAAATTATGACATAGCCTTTACTGAAAGAATCTAGAATTTGATAATAACATGGGATGACCTTATTATGGCTGACCTGACATTTCCTGAGTCTCCTCTTCTAGAGGCTCCATGTCCACTCTTTCTATTGATACTAACACCTTCTGATATAAATAATGTTCTTTATTGTACCTATATACTGACTTCTTTCACTAGACAGAAAAGAAAGCTGGTTTTTGTTGCCTGTCTCCTCCCTTCCAAGGTCATGATACAGCTTCAGCTTGCCTGTTCTGCCTAATATGTGGTTATTTAAGGACAATATTATTGTCCCCCAGAGCCCAAATGGTTACAGAACCTAACACTATATTTCCTTCGCCTACACTTTTTTATATTCAATAAGTTTATGATAACAAAAGGTCTTTTTGTTTAGTATTAGTTCAACTATGTTTAGACTTGTAAGCATTCCAGCTAAAACATGGAACCCTTAGAAAGGGAAGAACTGTTCAAACACACACAACATAGCAAAAATTAACAGCAAGAAAACCACATTATATTGATGAGCAGTTATAAGAAAGGTGTTAACCTCCCAGCACTGATTTTTGTTCACACTTTCAATAGGCTTTGAATTCAAGAAAAAATAGATGAATAGATTATCAGAAGATTGTGAATAACAGCATTGTCAATTTTCTTGAACTAGCTGAGAGGCTGGTTTTTTGTTTTTTAAAAAAAGATGTTCTGCTTTTGACATCAAGGTAACAAAAAAGTACGAGATATTTCTCTATTATAAAGGAGAAAATTGCCTAACTCCCCTCAACACAAAAAAGTTTGAAATATGAATTTTTGGCTAGGTTTGAACACATGGTTTATTTGCTGTAAAGGAAACCACCAGCAGATTCAAATGACACCATCTACCTTTTGGGATTGTTTTGTTCTTTCATTACTGCACAATCTAATTAAAATACATTTTTATTTGCAATATTATTGTGTCATGGGCTCTATATTTCAGGAATTTAGGAGTTATACTTAATTTCATTTGCTTTCTAGAGTTGTTATATAGCTATGAAATCATTTGTCAGTCTATAAATTATGTGTTAAACAGGAGCTCAGCACCTGACTGTTCCTATCAGATGTTGAAAAGCTAAGGAGGGTTGAACCTGAGGGTGGAAACATTCAGGAAAGCATGGGGCTGTAGGCTAGTCTAGAAAATTGGAGGGCAGAGGAAAGAATCGCAGAACTATCCCATGGTTTCAACCTTTTATAGTGCTAGTATATATCAGGCAAAACCTCGCCAGAATAGAACTTCCCTATCTAATCCCATTATCTAGAGATGATTTGCTAAAAATAGTCTCTTGAAAAGTATATACAAGGCAGCAGGCATTCTTCATGGTAATCCCAATCTTTGGAACACTGTCTCCACAAGTTTCATGGTCTATACCACTTTAGGTTCTGAACAGAAAGAAAAGCTGTATTTTTTCAGCTTTCAGACTGCATTGCCAGTTGATTGAGGGATGATGGCTATCATATGTATTGATCTTAATATTTTTATTTATTATTATTATTATAATACATATATGTATGGTAATGTGTGCTACATAGAGATTAGAATGGATTGTGCATATTATTTAGAAACAAAAACCCCAACAATCCACTTCTAGATTTTTACCAAGAAAACTGCATGGCTGCATCTATGAAGCCATAAGAAATTAAGCTTGACTCAAGGAGCCTTCAATTTTAATTTGAAGTTTTTCAGTTTTAGATGTCACTGGCTTCTGACTAATCCTATAATTAAGCAAATATTTGCATGAAGCATAAGAGTATTAAACTGGCTATAAATCTACAATTTTTAAAATTAGATCAAGGACCAAATATCACTATTCATTGATATTTTCAGTCTTTCCAAAAAAGGAACTTTCAAAAAAAGGAAGAGTACTAAAGTCAAAATAATATAGCCGGGATAATCAGCATTTTGTAATAAATTTTATAAGCCCAAAGACTGCATTGGTTTTTGGAATACCTTCTAAGACCAAACTCTTTTCCCTTTCCAAAACCCCACTTCTATCCTAACTCTAACAACAACAACAACAACAACAACAACAAAAGTTTGGATAGTGGATGTGGCAGTGTCTGGAGACAGCAGAATAGAAGAGAAAGAACTGGAGAAGATAACAAAATACAAAGACCTACAAATAGAAATAGAACGATTCTGGCAAAAGCAAACAAGGGTGTACCAATAGTAATAGGCACCTTGGGTACAATCCATTGGTGGGATTCAGCCAGTTCACACCAGTTCGGCAGAACCAGTAGCTAATTTTTTGTTGCCCAGGCCCAGAATGGACTTCCGGAAGCGGCATCCACACAGAGAACCGGTTGTTCACATATTTGTATCTCACCACTGGTGCAATCCCAAAACAACTGGAGCACCACTTGAACACCATTGGCATTGACAAATTCGCCATCAGTCAATTGCAAAAGGCGGCCTTACTAGGAACAGCTTCCATCCTGCAACGATATCTGTAATACTATCAAACATCCAGATCTGCCTATCCCAGGTGCTTGGTAAGGGCTCGATACATAGACAAAAATGCCAAATCCAGTCTGAACATCTGGCTGACTGTGCGATGATGATGATGATGATGATGATGATTAATAATAACAACAACAAAAACAACTTGCCTACTCTCAAGACAAGGAATGTAATTCAAGGTGCTATCTATCATCTTTAAAACCTGATATGGCAGAGGTCTAGGTTTCCCTGAAAAAATATACCTTATCCACCAGATTGGACAAGATTGGCTTATTCCAGTCCCTCTTGTCTACTTTGTGGAAGTTCCTCCCCTCTGAAATGTGGAGGGCTTCTACACTTCTTACTTTTTGGAATACTGTTAAGAAATGTTTTTTCTTTCAGGTGCTGGTCAGGTATGGAGATAAGACCAACAGTTGTGCTGTGATGGCATTATTATGGCACTTGGTGGCTTGAAAGTGTTTTATTTTTTATTTTGTTTTTTGTTGCTAGCTGCCCACAGTTATTTTACATTAGTAGAAAATATATTTTAAATAATTACAAAATCAATAAATAAATTCAAGGGTCTATCCTTCATATCGACCATATATATTGTTAGAAAGAGTTCTATAAGCTTATCTTTATAGATACACAATTTTCCATTATGCAAAGTGAAATTTTTGTCCAGTCTTTGTGTTTTATATATAGATTGTTCCATGCATGCTAGAGCCCTTTCCAATATACTCCAATGTACTGTATGAGTACTATATGCAGTCTTTAGACACAAGATTATTAGACACAAGATTATCATGGATGCATTTCCCTACATAACCATACAACACTTTCTGTTTAATGATGTCATCTAAAACCCTCCATGTTAAATAGCTAACTGTTGCTATTGATCCCAGAATGAACATACAAGAGTATGAACACTATTTGATACATAGAGAATAAATACAATATATTTATATTTTTCTCTTCTAGAAATATCAGAATATTCCCCTTACCTAGTTAAGGGTATTTATTCAAGTATATTAATCTACCATGGCACACAAAGATGCCTTAAGAAAATTACAGAAAGCTTCACATTCTGATCAATCCTTCCCAGTCTGGATTTCCTTCAGATTTGTTGATTGACTTTCCAGAATTCTCAACATTTTTTGACCATGGAGGAAGAGGAGGAGGAGGAGGAGGAGGAGGAGGAGGAGGAGGAGAGGAGGAGGAGGAGGAGGAGGAGGAGGAGGAGGAGATGGAGATTATTTTAGAAGTTGAAGCTCATACTTCTGGAGAAATTCAAAGTTGTGGAAGATTATATTGACCAAATCCAAAGATGCCTAATATAAATAAAATATTGCATCACATATGGATGGAAAGAGAATAAAGTAGAATATATGCAGGCAGGCTGGAATTATAAATGTTATAGAAAAGACTGAATCTCAGAAAGAACTGAGGTTGATGAAAGATAAAAATAGACAAGCAAAATGCCTTTGTTAGTTACATTCAAAATATGAGAAAATATTCTATATTAAATGCTCAGTTAAGACTGTGAACTGCTATCTGGTTAATAAGAAAAAGCAGAAATGCTCTTTCTAAGAAGAGGGAACATATTTCATCACTGGCTCTGAAGAGCAAAATAGAGGAGTCAGACTGAAACTTGATAGTTAGTCAAAGAATGTCTATTTAAATTGAATAAGCATGCATTTTCAGGTTTAAATGATAATTTTCAAATAGTAATTAGATCAACCTTAAACCTTGCGTTCAGTTCTGGGAAACAAAAATGTCCAAAGCACTAGAAATTACAGATTGAAAGATTGGGGTTCTCATGCTTTGAGAAGCCTGATTAGGAGGGGAAAAATGACACAATTCAATTACCAATGGTAATGGAGAAAAAAGTTCAAGACCTCTTTATTATTCTAGAGAATATTCAGAGACATTGAAACAGGTTCAGAACAGAATGAAGATGATGAGTGGACTAAACATTTAGTCCTATGAAGAGAAATTGAAGAAGCTGGATATGTTTAGCTTTGAGAAAAAAAAGAACTGAGTGGGAGGAAAATACATCACATATAAGGTCATAGCTAATTCTTTCTTATTTAAGTTAATAGGAAGGCAAATAATAAAGGTTATAATATCTTATCATATCTTATCTTGTCTTATGTCTTATATCTCTCCTTTCCTTTCCTTTCCTCTCCTGTCCTCCCCTTTCTTTTCTTTTCCTCCCCTCCCCTTCCCCTCCCCTCCCCTCCCCTCCCATCCCATCCTATCCTATCCTATCCTATCCTATCCTATCCCATCCCATCCCATCCCATCCCATCCCATCTCATCCCACCTCATGTTACCTTACCTTACATCTCATCTCATCTCTGAAGGGTATTAGCCTAACTTAAATTATCCCTTCCAAATCCATGATTCCAATATTAATTAATTTTTGATCATTTATTCCCTCACAATATTTTGTCATAAAAATATTGCTTTTAGAAGGATATATTGGGCAAAACTTCATTCCAAATTTATTAATTAAAAAAAAGAGATTGCAATTTGAGTCCCTGAATAATTATACATTCTCTAAAATACAGAATCTTTATATGATTACTAGCTGGATTAATACTTGAACAGTATTTTTTTCCTAGTTTGTACCAGTGCAAGGAGAAAGTGGCTCATTAAAGATTCTTTAGAGGCTTACATTAGTGTAAATTATGAAGTAGAACAATGTCTTCTGCAAAGTGTGAATTTTTATTCAAGTAATTGTATTAGCATAATTATCTTTTTGCAAAATTAAATACCTCTTATTGCATTTGATGTGCCATAAATCATACAAAAAAGGAAATTTTCACTTGTACATCTATGCTGTTTCACATAACTAGCTATATTGCACTCTATAAACCAAAATTTGATGTATACATTATATCAGCAGGGGGGATAATGCTATTCAAGATGGGTGGGGGAAACTATGTGTAGCTTGTGCTTCCAACTCAGATTAAAAATGGACCTGGTGAGAACCGATTAGGCATTACATTAAATTATTTTTATTATTCCCTTTTAAGAATATCCTGGCTTTTCACTTTAGAGTTCATTTAACTGTATATTTTACACCAATGGGATAAAATTCTAATATATTTTAATGCAATTTGAATAGAATTTTGAAATATATTATTTTAAAGAAGAGTGATAGTTTCCTTCATATAGTCCACTGGCTCCTGACTTTTGTAACCAACTTCATCTTATTTCTGAACTTTTGGGATGGCTGCAGAAGGCATATTTTTGCCAAACTGAATTTCAAGGGAGTCTGGTGGGAATTGATTGGTCAAAGCACTTTCATTCTTCATGTAACTTGAGAGGCGCGTATTTAATTGTTTTTGGACAATTTTTGGATGGTATATTTGAATGTTTTTTTCATTTAATCTGAGGTTCCTGCTTTCTACACAGAATGAGTTCAAAG
Source organism: Azemiops feae (assembly GCA_023970755.1). Lineage (NCBI taxonomy): Eukaryota > Metazoa > Chordata > Lepidosauria > Squamata > Viperidae > Azemiops > Azemiops feae. The sequence goes on from JALGBA010000376.1 coordinate 489,780, forward strand.
AATTTTTCATCACCTTCATGACTTTAGTTTATGCACTAAGATGAAAAAGCGCACCTTTGATCTGACTGATTTTGACTATTTGAACTGCCTTATGTTCTTGAATTGAATTCTCAGATAGACCCAGTTAAAGTAGAACTCATACTGTTTTTGGAAGATTTCCATACCATCAGGGAGTTCTTCTGGTCTTTGCTAACTTTTATCACATTTTTTTTCCTACTTTTGCTGTACTGGTCACACTTCTTACTTGTTCCACCAACAAAGATTCTTTTTACATGGTAGTCTCACATTCAAAAAGACTATCTTCTTGTCAGTCAGACATTTACTTGTCAACCCCTTGTCCACAAACCAAATCCCACCTGATCCTTTATTGTATAGTCTGGTGTTTTTGATTTATCTTGGGAGCTATGCTTTTACAATCCACTCCAGAATCGGACATTAACCTCTTCTCCTGTGCATCCTTTTCTATTCAACTCCTACCTGTAAAAGCAAATGTGAGGAAATTTTGGCCACCATAGAAACCTTTGAAAATTGACACCATTTTCTCAGTAAATACTATTGAAGTCCAAAATGCCACACAAATGTGAACTGGATAGAAACTTCTCACAGACTCCAATAGCAACTGGTTAGGAAGCACAATTGTTTTTCTTTGTAACTTTCATATCTATTATATTTATACCTAACAATGAGTATTTTATTATGTAAACTAGAATATTTCTTACCCAACAGGGCTCCTTCTACTTCCATTCTTTTTTAGGAAAACTACATCTCCAAAACTCTTAGCCTCTACTGTGGAATTCTTGGGACTCTAAGGGTAACTTCTTCTCTATTAACATTCAGTAACAACAGGACCATATATGCAGTGTTAGACATATGTTTTTCAGGGCATCCTTTTCTTGAGAATAAGGACAACCAAATTGCAAAAACTGGCTTAAGAAGAGGTCTTGTAAGGATGAAATTGTGCAGGTTTAACATATCAATTAGTTAATTGTATATTTTAAAACATTTAAGACAGCCCATTTCTTGTCTTTTAATGACCTTTTATTAGACCAGATGTCATGACTTAAATTTCCTCTTGTCACGTGTTGTCATTCAAAGTTTCTGACCAAGAAGCCATCAGAATTGGTGTATTCCCTTACAGAAAGTGCCTTGGCTCCTTAGAACCTATTACTGACATTCACCTTTCTTCTAAGCTAGTGCATTTTGTTCCCTGTTGTAACATCCCTTCTAATCATGTAATAAATGGTCAGTTTATTCAGCAAGTTGTCTAAGCTCACATTTGCCTAATCAACTAATTTATGATAAAGAATCTCAAGGTTATTCTAAGTTGTGAATTCCAGACTCCATTCCATATTCCATATCTCATTTTGGGTACAGCTCTGAAAAAAAAAAAGCAAAAACAAAAAACCCACAATTTGATGAGATGGCTCTAATGCAATGTATTTTATAATACAATTTACAAAATCCAGTATTGGGAACAAATAGAGTCTGCAACCTGGACTATTCATTTCTTCCTAAAAATCAACAAAGAGAAATTGAATATGTAAATGCCACCCTTTTTTCCTTGATTTATTTTTTTATGTTATCACACCAAATGGCTAATAATCACTCATGAACTGAATGCACATTATAAAAAGAGAGGAATAAGAAAAGAAATCATGAACATATGCAGAATCATGTTCAAATTAACTTGCTTACATTAAGTTTTTTCTATATCTGAGATTATTGTAGTAGTAAAAGCTGACCTATTGCTTACCATCTGCAATTTGGGTGATAAAAAATGAAAAAGGAATGAAATGGAGTCCAAAAGTTTCTTTAAAGTTTCCATCCCATTTTTATACTGGAATTCCCTGATGAATGAGATTTTCCTTTATATCTTCTGATAGTTTTTATGAAAAAAGAAATAAACTTCTTTCAGTCCAGACCAGAACCTGACCTAGCAGCAGTTTTCTTTTATACCAAACATTTATACTGTCATGAATGGGTTATTTTGTTTTTGTTGTTGTTGTTTTTGGTGAATACTTGCATTATCGAAGCTAGCTGTCAAAAGTCTCAAAAAATTGCTGTATTTTGTCCCAGTCTGGATTGTTGTTTGTCAAAAGAAGAGGTGCTCATTTTTCAGCTCCCTTTGTCACTAATAAAAGTATTATAAATCCTATGCTAGATTCATCTATGGGGAAATTCCCTTAGTGATCTTAAATCATCTTACATCTTAGAATTTACACTGAGTAAACATGGTAATACACATGCCTCCTTTCCTATCATATTTCTTAGGCAGGAGTTCAGTAATGGAAGGCTGAAGTTAGTAATAGCTGCTGGATATTGTGCTAGGACAAGTAACTAAGTCATAGATTTTGTCCCCCTTGATGGGTTAACTGGTTCATCTGGATTGCAATTTGGTTCAGATATTATTGGCAATTTGATCTGTGCTAGTATGATTGCAAAAGGTGTTGTAGACATTGTTTGAATCCTAGAATTGGTATGCAAGTTCTCCTCCCATAGACAGACCTTAACAGAAGGTCAGCAGTAAATCCTGATGATCCAAAAATGCTGCCCTTGATTCAGTAACAAGCTAACAGCACTAGTTTCACAGACTCAACACAGCTACACAAATTTATTTATTACAGATAAGCAAGAAGTCATTTAAATGCAGAACATCTGCTTGAAGCAGCACAAAATATCAAACTCTATATGTACGCCATTCCTAGGATTTAAATCCCAGTATTTTTGCTCCTATCCTTTTAAGTCAACAGAATGTTGGTCATTATTTTACCAGTCTTGAGACATGAAGACATTTTTTCCACATTTACAACCTTATAGTGATAGCACTTACACTGAGATTTTTCAAAAATGAATATGAGCCAACATAATTTCCACATCTCTAAAACATTCTATTTATATGTTCTTTAAAGCACAGTTTGGAATTCCTTTAACACGTTGATGTTGCACTTCAGCTAAAACCATCAAATCAAAGAACAACTATGGTGAGTAACATACCACAAATCATAGTAACATATCAAATCAAGTTATTTCATCTCCCTTTTTTAAAAAAAAAGTCTATCGCACATTTTTTCTAGTGTTATGTGAGGAATCTCCTACAAATCTATATTAAAATCTTAGTAATGTGTTTATTTCTAGGACAGAGGGCAAAGCCATATTAATCAAATAAATGTATGATTTTAATTCAGCTCAGTAACAAAGCTATTACTATAATTTCATACAATTTGCAATGTCAATAATATCATCAGTTTGCATCATCATAGTTTATTATGGATGTGGGTAATTCTGTTGTGAAACTGTACAATATGCCAACTTTCTAGAACTTTGGCTTTTCAGAACACAAAATGACAGAGTGAGCTAATAATATTTAATTAATTATTCATAGCAAAATAAATCCATAGTTAAAAAGAATTAATTAGATTTCTACTTTTTATGGAAGTATCTTTATAAAATGGCAGTCTTAATAAACTAAAACTAAGTATTTAGGATAAACAGTTGTTATTGTGTCCATTATTCCAAAAAGATCTCACCAGAAGCTGACAAACTATATAACTGAGATAATTTCTAATATATGACAATCAAAAGTAAAGTATTATACATTTTAGGTAATATAAAACAGGGAAAATCTAATAGAACAAGCTTGGGATTTAAACAATGTTAGCTAGAAAGACATGTTTCTTTTCAGTAATATTAATGGCTCTTACCACTTAAACAATTCCCTGTATGCGTTGAAATGTCTGATTTAAGACTGTTCATATATAACTTCTTCAAAACTTATAATTGACTATACTTATCTTGCTTTCTTCCCTTGAACTACATTGATTTTTTTCCCTTTAAAGTGATGGGATTCAGAATCAGTGGTGGGATTCAGCCAGTTCGCACCACTTCGGCAGAACCGGTAGCTAATTTTTTGTTGCTCAGGCCAGAATGGACTTCCGGAAGCAGCATCCACATAGAGAACCGGTTGTTCACATATTTCAATCCCACCACTGGTCAGAATGTACGTAAGGAGTGTAACTTAGATCATTTGACAGCGAACAAACAGTTGAGAATGACTTTCATTTTGTTTGTTTCAGACGGATGGATCAAAGAAGGAGAGATTCAATTCTGATTAATCACATCCCCCTCTTGATTTTTTAAAAAAACTTTGCAGAATCCACTCCCCTTTTCTTTTTCCTTCTCTTTTTGAAAGAAAGCAGGGAGATATTTAAATTTAGGTCTTGTCCAAATGAAATGTCACCCATTCACAGAATTTCTCCCATACTGCACAACTAGATTTGAAATTGTTGTGTTAACTTTACTTTTTGTACTGAATAAAATCTAACTCTAACTCTTAATATTACTCCCAATATTCATGAAATTAACATTTTAACAAAATCCAACAAGCAGGGCTACAATGGCAAGCTATCACACACCTTGTAAGATATTTTATGTCTTCAGTTAAACGGATTGCATGGTTTGGTGAATTGCTATTTAAAATATTCACATCATTGATATAAGAGAGATGGGCCAAAGGTCTAAAACTGTTTCCTGTTTAAAATCTGTTTCTAATTTCTTACAAAAAATATAGTGGTGAAATATGTTCATATATAAAACAATTGAGAAGATCAGTGGGCATTATAGAGCAATTAGAAAGAATAATTTATTGTGTTTGAAACAATTTTCCAAGTGTAGTTTGACATAAGTACAGTACAAATGTAGTACTATCTTTCATAAAATTGCAGACTTAAAAGAAGAGAGGGGAGGAAAAACTAAGTAAAGGAAGGAAAAATCTGTGCTGCAGAAGGAAAGGTTTATACGAGTGCAATTCGGAAATAAACCTCCATTTGGTTATCAATGACAGACACTGGCAAATACAGAACTTTTATTATACACATTAGAAAACTACAACATTACATTATTTTTTAACATAATCACCATTCAAATCGAGGCACTTGTCATAACATCTTACAAGGTTTGAAATTCCTTAATAGTAGTTGCTGGGCCCAAATATTGGCTATAGAGGGGGTGATAAAAATCATCCCAACATAACTGCTTCAAAAGTTCTCGGGTGCGACTAGCGGTGTGCAGGCGAGCATTATCATGAACCAACACCACACCGGAAGTGGTGCCATAGAAAATCCTGCCAAATGTAAAGAAGCCAAAGGAGTACTGCTAGTGAAGTTCATGGAGCATGGTTCGACCATCAATTCAGAAGTCTACTGTGAAATGTTACGAAAACTCAAATGAGCCATCCATAACAAGCATTGGGGCATGCTGATTTCCAGTGTGGTGTTGGTTCATAATAATGCTCGCCCGCAAACCGCTAGACGCACCCAAGAACTTTTGAAGCAGTTCCGTTGGGATGTTTTTGATCACCCTCTATAGCCCTTCTAAGAAGTTATGACAAGTGCCTCAATTTGAATGGCAATTATGTCAAAAAGTAATGTAATGTTGTAGTTTTCTAATGTGTATAATAAAAGTTCTGTATTTGCAAGTGTCTGTTATTGATAACCAAATGGAGGTTTATTTCCGAATTGCCCTTGTACATTCAATACCAAGTAATCCTTGTCAAATGACCACTGATTGTTCTAATCATTGTAACTGAGGGAAGTTATTATGAGGAGAAGAGATCCTTATTTTTCTAAGTATACAATTAAATGGGGTTTTTTCCATTTTGATCAGTCACTCATCCTTGCAGATTTTGTTATGACTTCTTCCGAACTAGGTTAATTTCTAATCTTGCCTAGCATCTGATTTGTTATATGGAAAAGACCAGTGAATACATCCTTTATTCTCCATTATACTCCTAATGATCAGATTTATTTTACAGAGGTTTTGTTATTTCATATAAATGATATTTTTCTTTTAATAAACCTCTATCTGAAAGTTGAAATGGATATCTCTGACACTACTATTATTGCAAGATTTATTAGATTATGTCACAAAGTTATAGGCAGTTTTTTAAAAATCGATTTAAAGGACCATGGTGTAAAACTGTTACAATGATCTGTTTGAAATCTTGCATTCTTCATCCTTACTAAAATTCATCTCATTGTTCTGAAGAATAAAAATGCTTCATTCATTTGTGTTTTTCGCATACTAATGTAGAGGAGAAAATATTTCATTTAAAAATGATTTGGATCTAAACATTTAATGTAACTGATTAACCATACAAATTGGGACCTTTCTTAAATTTTAGATCAGGCATCTCAACTAGATATATTTTAGCTATGTACTACCTTGATTTATATCTTTTTTTTCTATTTATCTTTTTTAAAATGGCAGTGGGCTGGGTTTGTAGTGATTGGATCTATAACTATCTGGTAGTGACTGCCACTATTATCTTTGACTTTTGTCAGGATTGCATTTCACCGGCAGAGCTGGTATACAATTTATTTCTGGATTTATGGCTCCTGGTGAAGAAGCAGATAGTAGCCATGGCTAGGGATGAAATGGGACAACTCAGCCAGCTTGTCACCATCATCACCTCTGCCAACTCAACAAGTTGTTGCAGGACAACCCAACACGGCCAATTTGTTGTGGAGACAACTCACTATAGCAGCTGGAGCGAGAGCCAGCTGGGTGGGTAGGTGAGTGAGTAGATGGGCAGAGCTCAGAGCGCAGTGGCGTCCAGGGGCTCCCACTGGAGAAATAGCCAGGCGGGCAGGTGAACAAGCAGGTGGGCAGAGTGCAGAGTGGTGGCAATGGCTGGGAACTCCCCATTTTCACATTCCCCACTGCTACTGCGGCTCCGAGCCATTCAGAGTTTGGGCTGTTAGGGTGGCAGTGCAAATGTTCAGGCTGTTCAGCGGCAGCTGTGGTGGGTGGGGTGGGCAGCGGGGAGGTGGCAGAGGCTGGGGGCATTCCATTTTCACACACACCCACTGCTGCCAAATGACCTGAACACCACCACTGCTGAATGGTCCATGGTGGTGGCAGCTGGGTGTGTGAAAATGGGACATCTCCAGCTTCTCCTGCCTCCCTGCCACCCATGCCATTCACTGCCACTGTTGGTGAATGGCCAGAACTCCAAATGGCCTGGAGAGGGGTTTTTTCATTTTTAAAATAATTTGGAAGAATGTAAGGTAGCATAAATATCATATTCTACTCCTATTTTACCCAGAATAATAATTCTTTTAAGTATATTGAACTTAGAAATCATGATTAATGCAGTCACTCAATGAGCTTGTTAGTGAATATGAACTGAGATCTGTAATTCATCCTTAAACATTACATTACCTAGACTTTCAGCTGATACAATCTGAGGACAGTCCATATTCCACACAAGTGAATCTTACAGCCATTGTGTCTATTGTAGTTTGTGTGCTATATATATATATGTGTCTGTATGTGTAATATGCGTGTCTCTGTGTATGTATAAGCAAAAAATACAATTTTATTTGTCCTTATGAGCAACATGTGGTGGGATGGGGAACATAAAGGAAAGACAATGGAATCTGAAAATCACTTTCATGTACAGAACTTTATGTGTCCTGTGTGTATGACACCAGATGATGGAGACATCCCATCTGTAGGAAAAAAGATCATTACTGCCAGACATATATTTGTTTATGGCTCTTGGAATCTGTGGTTTTATTTCAGCCTTTAAATAGTGAATAGAACTTGTACCATGGAAAAACCTGTTCAAGGCAATACAATGTCACAATGTATCTGGACAAAAACTGGTTAGAAATCTAGTTAAGTCATATCATCCATTAATCTAATTCAAAATTTTAAATACACAAATGATAGCAGCATCTGAGATTTCAAATGGGATAGCTATTACTGTATTTGAGTTGAAAGCATTTTCATGCAAAACATTTATTTCATTCATTAACCATGATAAACTTGAAGAAAAGATCTCCATTTTAAAAAATTGCTGTTACCTTCATCAGATTTTCATCAAGTTGGGTCACTGGATGGATTGATGGATAGATAGATAGATAGATAGATAGATAGATAGATAGATAGATAGATAGATAGATAGATAGATAGATAGATAGATAGATAGATAGATAGATAGATAGATAGATAGATAGATAGATAGATAGATAGATAGATAGATGATAGTTTAAACAACTACTTGCAACCTAGCTCATAATGCATGCAAGACTGATTAGCTTCTAAGAAACACATAATTGTTACACACTTTCCAGTATACATGACGAGATAATTTGTAGATAGTGTTCAGAACAAAAAAACAATTTACCCATATTTAAATTTATATATTAAGAATATATAATGCTTGTTCAGTTTATTTTCATTACAATTACTATTACTGTTACAAAGAATAGCTTGAGATAGGATTGTTAAAGGACACATGTACTCTCCCCCCCCCTGTCTCTGGTCTTCCTTCCACATAGAAATGAGATTGCACCTAGTTCACCAGTGCATAATAATGAGTTCATGCCTACCAATTAGTGCAATACAAAAGAAACAGCAATTAAAAATATGTGAAGTAGTAAATCATCTTGGCAAATTCAGAGTGCAATGCATTTGTATTTTTTGAAAGAGAGGGGATCAGTTTAATATGAATTCAGGTATTTATATATTTTCTCCTCTCATTCTTTTCAAGCACCTATTTTGGCTGCCAGAGAATATTGTTTATTGACACAGATAACTGGTGAATTAACACATCAAGAATGGTAAAAGCATAAGCAATTTTTATGCAATCATTAAAAAAGCATATTAATACACCTTTAGTTAGGATATATTTCATGCACAAAACAAAAAGATATTGACATTTGAAACCACAAAACTCTACATCTTATCAAAATCCATCTGTGAAGCTAATATCCTGAAACATGACATTCATGTAGTACCTAATGAGATCTACAGTAGTATCAAGTATGAAACTGATCTGATAAAAAAATCCAATGTGTGGATCAACATAAATAGGTGAAGAAATGGACATGTTTATTCCTTTGCTCCAATTTTCAGATAAATATGTAATGTATTTCTGTCCTAAGTTATATATTAAATATAAGCACACTTCTCTGTAATTAAAGGAAAAACAGCTACTAGAATAAAACCAAAAAGAAAGGCCTGTTCATTCTATATAGGAAAAGGACTGGCAGAAGCAGGGAAAGAAGTAAGAAGAGGAGGAGTAAAAGGAGGGATCAGCCTAGAATCATTACGTAGTCACAAAGTCCCCTTTGATTGTTGTTGCCTTTATATAACTATAACCATGAGTTGAGATTTTTAGATTTTTAGCAATAAATCATTTAAACTGAACCTTCACTTGTGGACCTGATATTTTGCGCCTGATTTTTTCCCCCTAACACTGTTCTTATGGTAATCAATAGGATGACAAGGAACAGTAATCATGGCTATGGAGCTTTCTGTCCAACTTCATGTTGGATGACAAATGGTGCCATGGTGTCAAAGACTGGCAGGTGGCAAGTTATTTTCAGTGATAATATCTTCTGAAATATTTGCTATGATACTCCATTGTCCTTCTGTTAATAGCACTGAGTACAGTAACTGAATAATTATGGAAACATAGCAAGAAAAGAGTAGTGATCCACTGAGTCTGCCCTTTGAGGGTTTTTTATTTTATTTATTTTGTTTTTTGTTTTTTATTTTAGAAATGTTTTATTGATTTTTTACAATAACAAACATTAGTGCCTAGTGTATAGCGTATTGTCTTGGTTCATATACTTTGGGGGGAAAAATCAATAATAGTTAATTAACAGTCAATAATAATTTTTGTATTTCCATAATTAGTATATTATTTAATAGTATATTTCTTTGATCTTCCCTTCTCCCAATAGTATTCTCCTTCTTAAACAAATATATGTTCTTAAACAAATATAATTCTTAATATTTCCAATGCATAAATGGTTAAATATAAACATTTTTTTCATGTTTGTACAAATAATAATAACGTCCATATATGACATTTTTTCTTATCAACTTATCAATTTTATTAGTTCACCATATATCCTATTTTCATAATTCTTATTTAAGCTTAATTTCCCCTTAATATTCAAACAATTCTTATCAGTCATAATTTTCTCAATATTTAACATCTAAATATCCAGATTTTTCATTTAGATATACCATCCCAATGTTTTCATATTTCATGCGTTATAAAAATACTATACTGCTTATCTATCATGACATCTACCTATAACATCTTTTCTGATCGGTTTATATTTCACCTATATTTGTAAAAGTTAATTTGTTAAATCACTATATATCCTATTTTTGAAGTACTTATTTAGGCTTAATTTCCCCTCAGTATTTCAAACATTCCTTAGTCCTAATTCTCTTCAACTTAATTTACCTTTAAATTTCAAACTTTTCATTCACATATATCATCCCAATATTTTTACATTGTATATATTATAAAAAAATACTATATTACTTATATCTCTTATCCCTCTTATTGTAAGGCCCCTTTATATCCAAAGTTATCTGTTCTTTTAACCATATTCAAACAAATGTTTGCTCAGGTAATACTCCATCTGGTAGGGTGAGTCAAATCTCAAAATTGCAGTTCAGTATATTTAGTCACCTTGAATCCTTCCTGTAAATTCCCCCCTAAAAGATTAGCCTAGAGTCAAAGTTTTTCTTTTTCTGTAAACAATTCTTGAGTTTAGACAACAGTCACAGTATTTCTTTTCCTTCAGACATTTTTTAATCTTATGGCTGGCCCAGTATGTATTCTTTCTTTGTTCCCACCCAGCTATCTTCTGAGGGTTATTAAAGTTTAAGGGAACAGATTATTCTTTGTTTCTGGGCATTTTGCCAATTTCTGAGTTAGTGTTGTTAATGTTCTATGCTCTAGATTTCCACTAGGTGTCAGTAGTTGTTTATTTTCCAGCTTTTTTAGACAAAAAATATTATTATTTATTATTATTTTTATAGTTTTATCAAAGCCCTTTAAGGTATAATCTTAGCAGTTATTTTTTTAATTTTTAGATTTATCCAGACTGTAGTATTTTAACTTTGATTTCAATATATTTCTTTCCCCCTTAAAGGTTAATTCGCCGCTTCCTTCTATGAGGGAGTGGGGGTGTAGTCCCTCCCTTCATTTTCGGAGGTTTTCTTACTTGGGGGATATTTCCCAAGGACTTAGTTACAGAGTAGAGGAGAGAAGATCGATACTATCACCAGTTCCAAGCACGCTGTTCACTGTTGTTCTGGTTCATACTCTTGGACTTTGGCTGCAAGTGGCTTGGGCTAGACGCTCATGTGCAGCTAGCCTTTCTCCTGTCGCGTTAGAGGGCTTCTCTGGATAAAACAGAACAACTGCCATCGTTCCGTGATCATCAGGGCACCCCTCTTTCTTCATCGCCTCTCTGGCATGATTTAGACCCTGGAAGGGCGATATCAGCTGTGGGGTGCAGAGCTCCGCAATTCCATAGCTGTGCGCTATGGCACAAAAACCGGAAGTCTGTTTTGTTTTTGGGTCAGATAATGGACATATATGTATCCCAAGCATATTTACACTCAATTATTGATGATTGACCCACTACCTCTGCTGATTCCAAGTTTCCACTACTCTTTCTGTGAAATAATAATTTCTAGCATTACTTTTGAGCTTTCCTCCTGTCAGTTGGAAGTTATTCCCCTGTGTTCTTGATTTTGCTTAACATTGAAAATACTGCCTTCTATAATCTTATTCACACCCTTAATATATTTAAAGGGTCTTTTTTCCCCTTTTAGTCCCTCCAATCTCTCCTGATATGTTTTGGACCTTGCACCATTTTTGTTGCCCGTCTCTGGATTCACTCAATCTTATTAATAACTTTTTTTAAGTGAGGTCTCCAGAACTTGACATTATGATAAACTGGAGCAATAAAATACAATCTGTGTATCCCGTTGGTGAAAGTAACTGTATGTTTTTTTCTATCTCATTCTATTCCTTGTATTTCTAAGCTTGTTTGAGATAAGTATTTTCAAACTCATTATAACACATGAGATAATCTATGCACAAATTGTGGCTGAAGACCACAGACTTTGGGTAGCTGCCAAGCTGTCATTTCCAAAAGTTCTCAACAATATACTATTTAGTATTGCAGAAGGAGAGAATTATTAAATATATAAGCATGTTAAATATTCAATTTGAATACAATTTAAGTTAAATATTTTCCCCCACATTTGTAAGGAATGTCTTTGGGCACACCATGCCCAGGCCAAACAGGTTATGCACCATTACTGCAAAACAACCTTAAAAAATGTGGTCAACTACATGGACATGTCCATATATGCTGGACTGAGGTTTTCTCTGCTCCCTCATTTACAGACTTAAGAATACTAACTTTTTGCATTAACACACTTTCCTAGCCCCGAATCACTTGCAGTTTGCTTTCCACTGACTACAGTTTAGGTCTGGGTTATCTTTCTGATGGTTCTTTTTTCAGATACCTTTAAGATACCTTAGCTCCTTTCTATGGTTTCTTTCTCATAACCATAGATTATTTGCTTCTTGACTCTTCCAGCTGTTGCCACTTGTGCTTCATGTCTGGTGACTCTTACTCAAGCAGCATCTCCTGCCAAACTTAAAAGAACACACACACTCCTCCTATTTCTTCCTCCACCTCTGCCTCTGCCTCTTCTTCCTTTACCACTTCAGGTGTTGAGAGAGATTTCCTGCTGTGGCTTGTTTAATATTTCTTCCTTTTAAAAATTATGTGCCAGTTTGCAGGCAATTTTAAGGAGTTTAAACTCCCCCCTTTTCTCCCCAACAGCCTATGTATCTAAACTATAAGACCACTACAGAGAAAAACTATGACCTTGACAGTCACATTACTTTTTCTTGTTCCATCCATCTGTGCCTGTAAAAGTTGTCCTCACTTCCTGCAGATATCCGTATATAGCTAGACTGGGCAGTCAAAATCATCCTGGAAGAAATTAGTTCAAAAAGAAGTAGGAAATGGTCTGTTTATAAGAATTTTAAAAAAGCCCTGCTGGATCAGGCTTTTGGCCCAGGATTGTTTTTCTCACAATAGCCAACCAGTTACCTCTGTGGTCTGACAATTAGGAGATGGGACAAATATCTTTCTGTCACAATAGTTTCACTGCTGTTTATATTTAAAGGCATATCACCACTAACAGGGATATAACACTGAGATATCATCCATCCTATCATCCATGACATTTCCTGTCCCATTTTATAATCAAATTAGTGGTAACACCATATCATATGGCAATTACGTGCTAGGGGAAAAAAGCACCTTTGTCTTTTCTTAGTTCCTTACAGACAACTTAGATCCAGTCTGTGTGTCTGTGAAGTTAAGGTTTAATTTTGTTTTCTTAGTCCCAATATGCATTATCTTGAGTTTCATTTGCCATTTGATTGCTCATTCATTCAAATTAAAATATATATTTCTGAAACTTTACAATCACTTTTGGTTTTTTAGCACCCTAATTAGTTTAATATCATCTGAAAACTTAGGCAGTGCACTGCTTATCCCTATGTTGTGTTCATTTTTAAAACAGGTGAAAAGGCACTGGTTTGAAAACAGAGGAACTCCACTTCTAAGTTCCATTCATGGTAAATTTCCTATTTATTTCTTTGGTTTTTAATGGATTAGCAATCCATATAAGGACAAGGTACTTTATTTCATGGATATTAAATTTATTTAAGCAATCCATATAAGGACAAGGTAGTTTTATCTCATGGATACTAAATTTATTTAAACAACTTCATTAAAAGCTTTCTGAAAATCCAAGTATACAATGTTGACATGCCTATCACAATCCTCATGGCTATTGATATTTTCAAAAAAGCTCTAAAATGTTGCTGAGGCAGGATATACGTTTGTGATATCCATATGAGATTTCCCTGAGCAAGGTTTGTTCCTCTATTAAGCTAGCTAGCATTCCTTTAATTAGTTCTTCAACCATTTACTTTGAACATAAATTAAGGTAGCCTGCATGGATTCTTATCTTATGTCTCTAGTTACAAAAATCTGCCTTATAATTTGATTCTCTCTATCCCTCTTCCCTTGCCCCATCTTCATAATGAGCCTGCTTATACTCAATATACAACTTTGAGGTAAGCCAAGCCTGACAGCTTTACTCTAACTGAGATAAAACTGTTGATCATAAGACCAAGAAAATGCAATTTTAGTTTTCATCAAGAAAAGTAACATTTTGAAAGTCATTTCCAATTTTCAAATTGTTCCATTCTATTCTGTTTTGCTCACAACACTTCAAATACTATGTCATATTTTGGGCATGCACTTTAAGAAAGATTCAAAGAAATTGGTAGAGTTTTACAGTACGGCAATAAATATGGTCAGAGTACTAGAAACTAAGCTCTACAAAGGAGTGGGGGTATGCTCAGCCTTGAGAACAGATGGGGATATATGATAGTAGTGTTCAAATCTCTAAAATTATGTCATAAAACAAAGTCATATCCTATCCTTTCTCACTGCAGAGTTCAGGACACAGAATAATAAAATTACAGAAAGGCAGATTGCACTTGAATGTTAGGGGAAACAACAACTTTTTAACAATAAGAGCAGTTTAATAGTGAAATCAATAACTTGGTGGAGTCATCTACATTTGATGTGTTCATGTGGAAGCTAGATGAGGATGCTTTAGTTAGGGTCATATGGAGGCCAATCTAAAATGCTTTAATTTGGATTTATTTACTTAGCATTGGTCTTGACAACCTAAATGTCTCCCTTCATATCGATGATACTAAGGCAATGGCAAATTGTCTCTATATTATTTATAAAAGTATAAGGACATGTCCAGAAAACCTCATTACAAGTTTTCAGCATGAGTTGAATGAGACTTGACTTTACTATCAAAAACTGAGAGAAAATAATGGGTGCACAAAGTGCCTTTCCAGGATTAGAAAAACGTAGCAAAACTGCCTTTGAGCTTTATTGTACAGGTAGATTGAGAGTTTGATTAGTGCAATTTATAAGCTGATAGCAGATTGCATTTAAAGCAAACTAAAACTCAGAAGATGTGAGGTTAGTGTGCATGTGGTTGAGACTGCATTACTTGCAGATACCATTAGGGTTTTAGATGCTAATTGTTTGTGCAAAATGGAGAAAAGGAACAGTCCATTTAAGGAAAGCTCAAAAAACAAGAAGCTCATTTTGAAGAATTATAGCAGGTACACTTGGGATATGGAATTTTTTAATGATATCATATGTAATAAAGAAACATGTAATAATTATTATTTAAAACTATAATTTCTACTAGCTGAAACTGTTATGTCCTGGGACTGCTGAATGACTCAGCAGGCTCAGGAGGCTGCAGAAGGCCCAGGCAATCCACGTGGTTGCCCGGGACCAGACAGGCTGTCTCCAGCCTTGTGCACATGCGCAAGGCGGGAGACTAGCCTTGCATTGATTGGTTGATGCTGTCCCTTGCAAGGGGCTATAAAAGGCCATGGCGCCATTTTGTCTTCTGTTCTGTTCGTGATCTCAATAAAGACTTGTGTTTGTTACTCCTGCCTCGCCTCAATGTCTCTTCGGCTGAAACAGAACATTGGCGACGAAGGTGGGATCTGCTGCAAGAAGAAACAAGAGAAGCTAGGCTGACTTACCAAAGGAGGCCTGAAGCACTGAGAAGTTCGGCGTCCGGTGGAATCGATTGCCTGCCAGTACGAAGACGCTGGAGGTGAGCTCAGCTTCAAAGGACCCCTTCTCATTCCTTGCAGCGAGAGGCATCGAAGAGGTTACAGGCTGTAAAGATGTCAAAGCTGGGCCGTTTGTCAGATTTTGACACGTCTCACCCTGAGCACTGGAGTTCTTACGTGGCTCGGGTGGAGAATTACTTTAGAGTTAATAAGATCCATGAAGACGGCCTCAAAGCTGCTACATTGCTGTGTGTCTGTGGGCAAGAGACTTTTGACATTGCAGAAAATCTTGTAGCCCCAGCACCATTGGAATCAATTGCATACACCGATTTGAAGAGGATGCTGCGTGGGCATTTCGAACCCAAGCTATCAGTAATTGCTTGGAGGCATGCATTTGAGCAGAGAGATCAAAGGCCTGGTGAGTCTGCTGCGGACTTTGTTGCTGCCTTAAGACAAGCAGCTAGGCAGTGTGCTTTCACGGATCTGGAAGGATCGTTTGGTTTTCGGGCTGCGAAGTCGTGAGCTACAACAGAAACTTTTTGCAAAGGAAGATGTATCGTTCCAAGATGCGCTGAGAGAGATTGCAGCTGAAGAAGCAGCAGGCGGCGCTGTGAAGGCCCTGCGGCTCACCCGGAACCCCCCAGCGGCGGTCTCAATCCATCAAGATGTTGCTTGAGAGGCATCCAAATTGGATCCGGAGGAAGAGGTGGACAGGCTTCAACAGGCCGAAGTGAAGAAGCCTCAAGGGCACATTAAAAGAGCGGCAGCATCCCTTCGGTATTTCGGCTGTGGAGGACACCACAAGCGAGCTGATTGCCGGTTTCGCTCTGCTACCTGCCGGGCATGTGGCAGGCAAGGCCACATTGCATCCGTTTGTTTGGGTCACCAGAAGGAACGGTCTACATTAGAATTGCCTCTGAAAGGTACCAAGGTACCCAGCCAAAATAGGGTGGGCTTCTGCGCGTCCCGTAGGGGCATTTTCAAAACTGGGGTTCACAGGCCTCTAAAAAAGAAACTTCGGCTTGAAATGAAGTTGCAAGAGGTTCCCTTGTCGATGGAGCTGGATACCGGGTCCGCTCTATTAATCATCTCCTTAGACACCTTTAATAAGGTTTGCCACAGAAGTGGCCTTCGAGTCAAACTCAGGCCTTCAAATTTAATACTCACTGACTTTCAAAATTCGAGGGTCAGCGTGAAGGGGGAGGCCACAGTCAGAGTGCAGCGTAAGAGTTTCCAAGGACTGCTAGACGTGGTGGTAGTTGGACTCGATTGGTTCGAGGCCCTTGGGATCCAAGTGACTGGGCTGCACAATCTGCAAACGTCAGGCCTTGCACATGTGTGCAAGGAGTTTGCGGATATGTTCAGTGCAGAGCTTGGTTCATACAAGGGGCCTCCCATTGCCTTACATTTGGACCCAGCCATCACACCCATTAGAATCAAGCCCAGAAGGGTACCTTTTGCCTTGAGAAGCAAAACAGATACAGAGCTGGACAAGCTGATCCAGCAAGGCATTTTAGAGCCTGTGGACTCTAGTCCATGGGAAACCCCTATAGTCATGCCACTGAAAGCCAATGGAGAGGTCCGGATTTGTGCGGACTATAAATGTACACTTAATAGAGCATTGCAGCAGCATGCCTATCCGGTGCCAGTGGTGAGCCACATTTTGGCCTCCCTCAAGGGGGGGCGGATCTTTGCAAAGCTGGATTTGGCTCAGGCCTATCAACAGTTACCTGTTGATGAGGCAACGGCTGAGGCCCAAACAATTGTGACGCACCAGGGAGCCTTTAAGGTAAAAAGGCTGCAGTTTGGGGTTAATGTAGCCCCTGGCATATTCCAAAGTGTGATGGAGCGAATGCTCTGTGGTATTCCGGGGGTCTGTCCCTATTTTGATGATGTCCTCATCACTGGGGACTCATCTGTGAACTTAGCTGAAAGGCTGAGAGCTGTTTTGCTGCGTTTCCGCCAAGCAGGGCTGAAACTGAAGCAAAACAAGTGTAAAATTGGAGTCACCTCCATTGAGTTCTTGGGATTCCGTATCGATGCTGGAGGCATCCATCCTTCAGAATCCAAGCTTCAAGCGATTCAGCAGGCCCCAAGCCCCCAGTTGAAGAGTGAGCTTCAAGCCTTCCTGGGGCTGTTAAATTTTTACCATTCATTCCTTCCCCACAAGGCTGCAGTGGCTGAGCCGTTACACCGGCTCTTGGACAAACAGGTTCCATGGAAATGGACGGAGGTCCATGAAAGGAGTTTCACAGAGCTCAAGGCCTTGCTCTCTTCAAATGCGGTATTAGCCCATTTTAATGAGCAATTGCCTGTGTGCATAGCCTGTGATGCATCCCCTTATGGGGTTGGGGCTGTACTGAGCCATCTCAAGGCTGATGGGACACAAGTCCCTGTGGCCTACTACTCTAGGAATCTCTCATTTGCAGAGCGTAATTATGTACAGATTGATAGGGAAGCTTTGGCAATAGTGGCTGGAATAAAGAAATTCCACGATTTCTTGTATGGCCGCCATTTCACGGTTTACATGGACCATAAACCTTTGCCAGGTTTATTTACAACAACAAAACAAACCCCACACATTATATCTCCCAGAATGCTGAGATGGTCAATTTTCTTGTCAGCATATGACTACACCCTGGTTCACAAACCAGGTAAAGAAATGGACCATGCAGATGGTCTCAGCAGATTACCTCTACAGCAGATAGAGGCAGATCCTGCTCCTGCTCTTCACATTCTTTCCATTCAGGAATTGCCTGAATCTCCCCTCAATGCTAGGGACGTGGCTGCAGAAACTGCCACTGATCACACGCTTACACGCGTGCTGACATGGGTGTTGTCAGGATGGCCTGACACGTGCCCGGGTGCAGAATTCCAAGGGTTCTGGCAAAGGAAGCACGAGCTATCTACTTTCAAGGGGTGTCTCCTGTGGGGTAGCCGGGTAGTCATCCCGGCCTCATTGAGGACTAGAGTCTTGCTCTCTCTGCATGAGGGACATACGGGAATAGTCCGGATGAAGGCACTAGCACGTAGCCACCTCTGGTGGCCTGGGCTCGATAAAGAGATTGAGGCCCAGGTGCATGGGTGCCAAGTCTGCCAACAGTCAAGGCCAGAAATGCCCCAGGCCCCTGTACATAGGTGGGAGGAGACACATACACCATGGTCGAGGGTACACATCGACTACGCTGGGCCCTTTCAGGGGCAATTCTTCCTTCTCCTCGTGGACAGCCATTCCAAGTGGCTAGAGGTCATTCCTGTTTCCTCCACTACTACTGCCAGGACCATCCAGGTGTTGAGAGGCATCTTCGCCTCACATGGTCTTCCAGATGTCCTTGTCTCAGACAATGGACCCCAATTCACATCTTCTGAGTTTCAGGGTTTCCTTCAAGCCAACATGATCCGGCATGCCACATCTGCACCATTTCATCCAGCTTCCAACGGTCAAGCTGAGCGTATGGTGCGTACTACCAAAGATGCTTTAAAGAGAATCACTCATGGAAACTGGCATCACAGGTTAGCTGACTTTCTTGTTTGTCACCGCACTACACCTTGCACTGCCACTGGGAAAAGCCCAGCTGAACTCCGCTGGGGTTGCAGACTCATCACTAAGCTGGACAGGTTGCACCCTGACCAGGTGGCTTCACAGGTGTCACAACCACAGGCACCTAGGAGACTACAGGTGGGCAATCCGGTTTGGGCAAGGAACTATGGACCTGGACATCTCTGGGTGACAGCAGTGGTATGCAAGGTCTATGGGCCACTGTCATGCGAAGTGGCCTTGGATGATGGTCGTGTGATCAGACGTCACATTGACCAACTGCGCTGGAGGTTGTCCAGCCACTCTTCCGCCCCTGGCTCTGCTCTGAGGGGAGGAGGAGGACCACAATTACGATTGTGGACCACAGTCTCTCTGCCAAGGGGGACCTTCAAATGTTCCTGCACATGTTCCTGAAGGGGGTTTTGCCATGGAGGCGGCTCCTGACTCTGGCACAGGCACCGGGTCTATGGGACATTGCTGTCAATTGGCTACTCAGGCCACTCCAGCTGCTGGTCTTGGGCTCAAAGGACAATGTTCCCAAGAGGGGTCCATTGTGGATTTGGGGAATTCCACCCCACCACTGGACTTGGGGAACTCCACCCCACCAAGGAACTCTGGTTTGGGTTTAGCAGATCCAGCCAGTCAGCAGTCTGGAGGGTTGCCTGGGTTTTGGGGGCATCAAAGTCCTGGCTTGCCTAGCCCAACAGGCGAGGTGGCATGCCAGGCACCAACCCTGGTTCCAAGAAGGTCAGAGAGGGCCAAAGGTCCACCCAAGCATCTAAAGGACTATGTGAGGTTCTTGTCAAGTATTAGGGAGGCTTACTAGTTCTCTAGAACTCTGGACACTCATAGAAGGGTGTTCTATTGATAACCTGAAACAATATGAGGTATAAGGGTCTGCCTGTGTGCAGGCATGATTGTGTTAGAATTAATAACATGATAATTGAACAAAAAAACATGTATATGTAGGTTGTTTTAAAACTATAAGTATTCACTTATTGTTTTATCCAAGGGGGGAGGGGTGTTATGTCCTGGGACTGCTGAATGACTCAGCAGGCTCAGGAGGCTGCAGAAGGCCCGGGCAATCCACGTGGTTGCCCGGGACCAGACAGGCTGTCTCCAGCCTTGTGCGCATGCGCAAGGCGGGAGACTAGCCTTGCATTGATTGGTTGATGCTGTCTCTTGCAAGGGGCTATAAAAGGCCATGGCGCCATTTTGTCTTCTGTTCTGTTCGTGATCTCAATAAAGACGTGTTTGTTACGCCTGCCTCACCTCGATGTCTCTTCGGCTGAAACAGAACATAAACCAATTACCTATTTTCCATAGAAATATCACTTTGAATATAGTAGTTCTAATTCAATAATGCAGACATTTAGTGGGGTTCGTTTAATTGCACTATTTGAGATCTACCTGTATGTGGCTACATCTCAGCTAGCCCAGTGATTTTTGATCTACCAAGCATACAGTATGAAATTAATGTACCATAGATAGATGCATGCAGAAAGGGAGGACAATTTAAAAGATATTTATTTTTTTATCAGTTACTCTTTTTTAGGATCAACCATCAATAGAAAAGAAACCAATATTCCACAGAATTGATAGAAAAGCAATAAAGACCTTGGAAAAACTCGTTAGATGCCATGATTTGTCTATACTTGCAAATATCATTTTCTCTGTGACACTCTATGAAAGTAAAAATTGGATTTTCGGGAAGTGGGATAAAAAAAGTACTGATGTTTTGGAACATTAATATGGGAAAAAACTCTGGAGAATACTAACACTAAAGAAACAGAAGGATCACAGAACAAATTAACCCAGAGTTCTCATTCAAAACACAAATGAACAGGTTCAAATAACAGGTTCATATTTTGGACACATTACAATAAGACATAACTCTATGGAAAAGTCTATATTGCTGGAAAAGGTTGAAAGAAAGTGGACAGTTATGGTTGCTAAAAGTCAGCACCAACTTGATGGCACATGACCAATAATTGGTCATGAGTATAAATGTTCTTGACAACTTACTGTAAGTGAAGGTTGATAGAATGAATGTTAATAAAGAAGATGATATTCTTTCTTGAATGCAGGGGATAAGATTGTTAGGATTGTTTAGATAAAGTAAATCAATCACTGCTTCCTAACTCTACTCACAAAATAGTATTGCACAACTGGTCAGTATAAGAAACTGGGAAGCAAAAGAGCAGCACAAATGGTAATACAGGTAGTCCTTGATTTACGTCCACAATTGGAATCACTAAGTGGTCTATCACTAAGTGATGAGGTTGCTAAGTGAGTTGTGTCCAATTGTATGACCTTTTTTTGCTGTGGTTGTTAAACAAATCGTGCAATTGTTAAGTGATTCCAACTTTCCCCATTGACTTTGCTTGTTGGAAGCCTCCTGGGAAGGTCACAAATGGCAATCATGTGACCCCAAGATGCTGCCATAAATACATACTGATTGCCAAGCACATAAATTTTGTTCATTTGACAATAGGAATGCTGCAATGGTCATATGTACAAAAGTCACATCATGTCACTTTTTTAAGTGCCTTTGTAAGTTTGAACCATTATTAAGTGAATGGTTATTAGTCCAGAACTACGTGTAATGATGATTTTCTAGTCTGTATTCCTGCACTGAGCTAGAAATTCATTTTCATGGTCTCAGATTATTATCTTACTTTTAGTTAGGTGCACAGGAGTGAAGAGATGCCTCAGAAGCTTAACAGATGGGGTATCACTGTCACTTTAAAATTTATCAAATTACACATGGGCATGTTCAAAGTAAAAGTGGGGAAAAATACATTTGATCCACACTTTAATATAAACTAATTTCATTTACACCTTTTAATGCAAATCAATCTAATTTACACTTCCGGAATAAATATGCAAACTGAAACAGAATAATTCTTAAGTTTTATCACTTTTCTGAATTTTACAGTGCAATATTCTGAATAAAATGTGTACAGAAAAAAGCACATTAATAAAAAAAAAATGTAGAAAAAGTATCTTAGGAAAAATATTAATAAATGTATACTTAAACAGTATAAACTTTAGTTTTAGAAAAGTTAAAGAAGTCATGTTTAAACCACTGAATAAATAAAACAAGCATATTTCGCTATTAGCACTTCCCACTTGATTTATTATATATCATACTTCCGTAAATAATAATAGACAATTCTTGCTTGAAATATCAGGTCACTTATATTCTTAAAGTTATGCAAATCTCTGATAATCTGTGTTTCTGAGTTTGGAACAAATTGGGACTCTTGCAGTATATTAGAGGGTAAGAAATAGGACAATATCTTGGCTTTAATATGACTGACAGGAAAGTTGGCAGAATTGTCAATTATAAAACACCAAGTATAACACAATGAGAGGTTTGTAAAGAAGATAAGAAAAGTGATGCTTAATGTTTCAAACTGATAGTAAAATGAGTAGATGTCAGAAATGCACGGAGAAGAAAAAATAGTGAAAGGATTGAGAGAAAGAGACAGAACAGAAATCCTTTTGTAAAATCCTGTTAAGGTTACAGGATGCAATGTACAGAAAGTACTTTCCTGAGCAAAGCCATTTGCTTCTATACCAAGAATGAAGAAAAAGGAAGAAAATAACTGACTTCAGTAGTTTAGGAAACGTTCATTAGATTGCTAGCACAACAGAATACAAACTGATACTATAATCCCAAAATACTAGAAACAATGGTCACCAATGAAATTGAATCCTAGAATAATCAGGACAGACCAAAGGAATTATTTTACACAATACATAATTCAATTATGGAATTCATGAGATGTGGAGGATCCCTGGTGGTGCAGTGGTTAAAACATAGTATTGCAGGCAAACTCTGCCCACCGCCTGGAGTTCGAACCTGACAGGACTCAAGGTTGACTCAGCCTTCCATCCTTCTGAGGTCAATAAAATGAGAACCCAGATTGTTAGGGACAATATGTGGACATTATAAAATAACCAGAGAGTGCTGTAAAGCAGTGGTTCTTAACCTTTTTGAATGAATCGCCCCCTTGAGCCAATGAGGAAGTTTTCATCGCCCCCTTCCCCCAACATAACCTCTCAATCACAACATAGGAAATAATTCTTCAATTTATGCAAACACTTTTTTTGTTTTCTTTAAAATTGTCATCAGGACATATCGATGCAAATAATTTATTTCCAGTCTTTTTCCCATATCTCAACTGTGTGAAAAATTTTGGTGCCACCCGTCACTTTATTCCCAAACTTCATGATACATGTATTTCATTATTATCTTATTTATTCAAGACACTTAAATGTAATGACCACTGAAAACAAAATTCAATTGCAAGAAAGTGAAATGCCCAAAAAGAAAAACTAAGAATTTCAAGATGAAAACTCTGAAACTAAATTAAGATTCAAGGAAAGTATATATAGTCACGCACACTGTAAAAAGGATTAAAAAGACACAAAGAAAATATAATGTCACAGGGGACAGCCACTCAGCATGCGATATTTCGAAAGAAGCGCTCTCCCCTCCATCACTGCCCATTCTGGCCAATGGCGCGCCACTGTATGGGTAGAGGCTGCTGCACAATGCGCATGAAGATAAGCGATACGTATTCACATATGTATGGCATTCTGTACTGAAGCTAGCTGGAGGAACATTTGAAAACACAATTCAATCCACTAATAGCGAGCGATCTGATGTTTTTGTATGACAGATATACAGCGATTCACTGTACGAAAAAGTCTCAAAAGTGTCCCCAAACCCTCTCGCTCCATCGCCCCCATATCACCCCCTTTTCGTTCCATCGCCCCCCTAAAAAATGAAATCGCCCCCTGGGGGGCGATATTGCCCAGGTTAAGAACCACTGCTGTAAAGTACTATGGGGTGGTATATAAGTCTAAGTGCTATTGCTACGAGATGTGGTGCTGACTATCAATTGTCTGGCTTCAAAAAGTGTTGGAGCAATTCATGATAGTCATGGGGATCAATGGCTATTAGCCTTGATGGCAGCATGACTGTCTCTGAAGGCCATCTGCTGGGAGATCAGTGAGCTTCTTTGTACATTAGTTGGCCACTGTGACAATAGATTGCTGGACTGGATGAGCCAGGGTTCTGATCTAACAGGACCGTGCTTATGCTCTTATATAACTGCTTCAAAGAAAATCCATAAACTTCCCGGGTAACTGGTTTTATTATGATACACCAATATTAAAAGATATTCCTGCTCAGGAGTCCAAACAAATAAATAACTAATGTTGAAAACTAATGTTTTCAAAGGCACCTGAGTTAAAATATATAGAGGAACAAATAAAAGGAACACCACTTATTTCCCACCAATTCTAAGACAGAAGGTGAATTTTATCAAAATTGCAAATTGAAATATTGCAAAAACCAATTGCAAAATTCCAAAGAAGTAAACTATTTAAAAAGGCATGAAGTAGTAGGAGCTTAAGATGGAAACTCCTAAAGGAGAGAAAAATGTCCCCACTTTTAAAATGTGGGGGAAAGGAGGTTCTGTGGAATTTCTGACAATTTGTCTGATATTGATAACTGTAAAACAGGGCTTCCCAAAGTCTTCAGGTCATTGTCCCCTTTTTGAAGTTTTAGATTGTTCATTGGCTCCAAAACATTTATTTTATGAAAATATGTTAATATATCCTACTCTACTACTACTACCTCTACTATTAATAGTAATAATCCCTGGAGCATCGCATTAATTGGCTTTGACAAAATCCTGATCAGCCAATTGCAAAAGAGATGTTCACTTACAGGAACAGTATACATCCTGAGATAATACCTTTAATATTATTAAAGAGCAACATCTGTCTATCCCAAGTCATTGGGAAGGACTTGCTAGGTGGATAAAAATGCCAAATTTTAAACATCTGGCTGACTATGTGATCAACCGTATTAACAATAATACATACTTATTGACGACTTTGGAGAACGCTATTGTAAAAATTCAGAGCATTTCATAAAGGTCTCTCCCTCTTTTGCTCCCTCACTTCTCTCTGTCTGAGGAGCTTTCCTAAAAATTTATAAAAACCTGATTTGAAGTATCTCATGCTATTCTGATACCACCATATGATCCATGTCTTTTTTTCTTGATTAGATGGTTAGAACACTCTAGCACTGAGGCTTTTTAAATTCCTTCTACTTGTTTTAATCCAGACATTTTCAACAGTGTCGCAAGTATATGTGAATACTGTTAACACATACTTTTAACACATGGTGAAACTCCTGTCATTTTATTGCTTCTGTTTCTTTTGAACAAACTATATCTTTTATTTGCTATGCATAATCATGGAAATTATACAACCAGGTTTCAGTTCTCTCTGTTAGTTCATATTTATTTATCAAATTTATATAGCTGCCCTTCTCACAAAGATAAGTGACTAGATAGTGCACATATTCTCCTTTCTGTAATGATAGTTGAACCCTATATGTTTTCATGCATAAATAGAGCCATGAACAGTGAATCTGCATTCTTCCTGATTGATTGATTGTTTATTTATTTTGGGAGTGGTTTAATAATGTATTTACAATCCCAAAATGTAATTGTTTACATGTGACAATATCTCAAATACTCCTGTTTGTGGTAATGCATTTCAGTTTTCTGGCTACTTTGGAGAATAAAACATGTCCCTTCAATTGATTCCATGATTACCATGTATTCTAAGAGCTTCTATACATCCTTTTTCCAGCAGTGTTGAAATAGCACAATGACTGTGATATTTGCCTAACATATATAAAATTGTAAGTTGAAACCTTGGCAGATTTTTTAAAAAAATATTACTTTTCATCAGCTAGTTAGGTTTTCTCCTTGGACTTTTTTCTTTAAGTCCAATATTTTATTGGCCATTCATGTACAGCAATTGTCTCCCTTTCTTCTTCCATGAACAAAATGATAGATAAAACATAATTCTTCAGCTTCTCTTTTATATCTTTATAGCTTCTCTTGGCAGTATGTTTGTCTCATGTGGATAAGCTTGAAGAAGTATCTGTCAGTGGGTTTGATGACTTGGCAGCTGTTTTGTCTCATCCCTAGTCAATATTTTTGACAGATTGTACACTTCAAAAATCAGCAGATCAAGCCAGAACACATTAATTTCTTTCTTGATAGCATACTAATAATTACTGCAACTTTCTTATTTGTTTTCTTTTAAGTAGCAATTGACTCAAATCTTGCTCATGTTCATCTACTGTTTGTTAGTCTCTTGTAGAAATATATGTTATCTTCTTGCAAGTTTTGAAATGTTTGTACTATTTCATTATTGTCATCAAATTTAAAAGCTTGACCTTAAAAAATATTTTCCCAAGTAATCTTTAGCATTCTTTTGTTTTATTGTGACATTTTTCTTAATAAAAAAAATAAAAAGGATAAAAACCCACAATAGAATAAATACAATATGTCCTAGTTCCTTAGGAGAAGTGGTTTTATATTATCAGATTTCATAAGCAAGTTTGCATAGTCAGATATATAAAACGATTTAAGCCAGGAGGAAGCATATTATATGAAAAGCATATAGCTGGATTTTATTAACATTCTTTCTACTTAGTTAGAAATTCATCCTTCCTTAGTTAGAAATAACTAAAAGTTATTTTTATGAAATTTTCAAAATGATATAAAAATGAAAGTTCAGGAGGTCATATAATAGTTGCATCAGCAAAAGGACTAAAAGCTCTCTTTACATGGAGTTGAGATAATAAAGCAAGGATGATAGCACAGGAAGCATTAGACCAGGTATGTGTTCCTCTAAAATAAATGTATGTTTAAGGGCATATTCTATGCCCACTCTGGCATGATAACTAGAGTTAAAGTGGTGTTTGAGACATGAATAATCAGGTATTACTGGGAGGGGTTGGGAGGGATGATGATGAAAGCCAGTTTGGTATAGTGGTTAAAGTGCTGGCCTAGAAACGAGGAGAGTTCCACTCCTGGCTGGGTGACTTTGGCCAGTCACTCACTCTCAGCCCAACTCACCTCACAGAGTTTTGTGGGGGGAAAAGAAAGAAGAACATTTGTTCACCATCTTGAATTACTGATAAAGTGATTAAGGTGGAATAAAAATCTAATAATAAAATAAACTGTGCCATTAGGATGCAAGGCATCTGTTTCTGCAGTCATCTTTGAAAGCAAAATGGTTTCGTGGAGATCATGATATTGCCAAATGTGAACAGTTCACAATCTGACACTGTAATTGAGAAGGCTTTGTCTTAATTACATAACTATGAATGTTAAAGAAAGGTAATACACTCTGGGACAAAAGAATTGTAGAGGGATAGCAAAATAATGGAGAATGCAAAAAGGCGGCAAGCAATGTGAATAATATAAATTGTTAGAAGGTGAACTTGTTTTTGTTTCCCCTTTTTCCACAAATACCTTGTTTACATTAAAAGAGCTTGAGGTGAATTTTTGGTACATCTCTAAAAATATACTTGGAATAGCATACCTTCAAAGAAAAAATTTAAAAAGCAAGAAATAGGATTTATAGGACAGCAAACATACTAATTTCAAAGCTGAAAATGTGCTTTGAAATTTCAAAGTGCTAAAAGTTTATTATATAATTAATCATGTTTGGTGGCATAAATATTAATGCTTAATTAGTGTAATACATTGGGATGCAAGTCCAAACATAGAAAAAGTAAGTGTAATCTCTTTATTTGTATTGAGAAGAACTAATGTCAAAGTATTTTATTTTGCTTATATATAGCAAGAAAACATAAACCTAAACATGCAGCCAATATTAGTACATTATTTTCCTTCTTGGGTATCAACCTTGGTGTATGCCAGACATGTCAAACTCGCGACATCACGTGATGTCATGCAACGTATAGGGACAATTTTGCCATTGCCGGCAATGGGGTGGACGCGGCTTACGCGTGACGCGTCCGGCCCGCAGGCCGGCAGTTTGCAGTTGTAAAGCTTTGAAGTCAAGAAAAGTATTCAATTGAGGAAAGATACTTTCTTCTTGTTCCTTGCTCGTACAGAAGCATTTTAGAGTTTTCTTGTAAACCATGGCACAACTGAAATTCCTACCTGACCAGCCCTGTTATTTTGTGCCTTATGAATTAAAAACAGAAATAAATCAGAGTAGAATATTGCAGATATTCATAAGATTCATAAGATCTAATTCTAATTCTGAGAGCTGATACATCCAGAGATTTCCTGAATCTCTTTCAGCTCTTGGGAATGGCTTTCAGCTGAATGGCTTTGAAGGGCTAATCTTCCTTCCTCCTGGGTATCCAACGGGAAAAGAGAATCAACCATTTTGTGAATTTTATACAGGTTATATTCATATCACCAACTTCCCTCAACTTCCCTGTAACCACTGGGTTATAGAGTAAACTTGAAAGCTAGTAAATAGTGTTTCAAATCATGCTGTGTTTATTTTTAAATAACAAATCACAGAAATATCTACTTACACCCATTCCTTGTTTAGTGACTACCTCAGTTAGAGACCATTTGCAAAGAAGACATAATAAATGGTAATTTAAAAAAAACATTTTAATTATAAAACCATTTTCTGATCTATGTGCCAATTTACATCTAAATTTTGTGCACCTGACAATGTGAGAGTAACACTAGCATACCTTTATGAGACAATTTTATTCGAATAAGATGTTATAGTCAGTGATTTTTGCAGCACCACTCTCTCTCAGTCATGTGTTCACTTAAAAAGCTCTTCACTTAATGATCTGGTCAGTGAAACAGAATTCAGTCACTAAACAAGGAGTGGGTGTTGTCATAGATTCCAGCTTTTAAGAACTGTTCAGAGTATTACTACATAATGCTTCTCCACAGTACAGGTTACATGGGATCTGTGGGGACCAAGAGACCTGCAGAAGCTTCCATCAGGTTCTCCTAACAAACAATTGTTCTAGTAATGGAACTGACTTCTTTGAACATTCTTAATTCTAAAATCAGTACAGAACACCAGCTAAGGTGTTTAAAGCTAAGTGAAATGTAATTCTGCATTTTTATGCATTTTATTCACATTGATCTGTATGCTGCCTTTTTCAAAGAATCAGAAACAAGTAAAAATGTAATGAAAATAATAAAAGAATAGTACAGGTAGTCCTTGACTTACAACAGTTCATTTAGTGACCATTCAAAGTTACAACGGCACTGAAAAAAGTGACTTATAATATAAGCAAAATATACTAAAGTATAAACAAATTGGTGTTATTTCTGCCGGCAAATGCCGGAATGGCCATTATTTGTAATTATCATGAGAATATGATGGAGTGGTATATAAGTTAAGTGCTTTTGTTATTGCTGTTGCTATGAGATGTGGTGCAGACTATCAATTGTCTGGCTTCAAAAAGTGTTGGAGCGATTTCAGCAACTGACTCATATTTATAACAACTGCATTGTCCCAGGGTCATGTGATCACCTTTTGCAACCTTCAGACAAGCGAAGCCAATGGGGAATCCAGATTCACTTAACAACCTTGTTACTAACTTAACAACTGTGGCAAGAAAGGTCCTAAAATGGGGCAAACTCATTTAACAAATGTCTCACATAACAACAGACATTTTGGGCTCAATTGTGGTTGTAAATCGAGGATTACCTGTAAGCCAAATGGCACTGGATTAAGAGAAACTCTTGAAGAGAAACTTCAAGAATTTCTCTTCCTTTCCCAAACAAGCTCTTACATAGACATTTCAGAAGTATAAGAAAATTGGTGTTATTTCCTCTGGCAAATGCTGGCATGGCCATTATTTGTAATTAGCATGAGAATGTGAAGTACTTTAAACAAGACATTTCGTGATGATGTGATGAAACTAAAACATCCTGCATGTGGCAGAATCATATACTCTAGAAAACCTGGCATGATATATAGCGCAAACATGCCAAATGGTAAAGTGAGGCAGAATATCAATATAAACAGCAAAATGTACCTCCTTGGATGGTAAGAAATATGAATTTGTCAGATAGACACCAGCAATACAGAATTGTATTGTTTCTAGTTAAAAACATACATGCTGTGATTCTTCAAAGTTAACTATATTCTTTCCATTCAATGTCTGCAGGTTGCCCTTTTTTGCTAAGCAAATTCTGACGAATTATATTAATAGGAATGAACATGTTCATTCATTTTGTGTGTGTGTGCTGTTCTTTGCACTGAGGCATGAAGAGAACCCTTGCAACTCAAAAGAAATGAATTTTTAAAATGTATATCACTGCCAACCTCTACCATGAAGTCTTGGCTGGTACCACATCCAAATTCCACTGGGAAAATCTCAGAAAGGGTAGCCCCTCACAGGGAGGGCCCTAGTGAGGTTTTGGTAATACATGCCCAGTCAACCTTTTCAAGCACAATTAACTTATGATCAGGGTGGCCTTACTGTACACTGATCTGGCTTTTAGCAGCATCAGTCGACAATCCAGGGCCCTAGAAGTAAGACTGTGGAGTTGTAACATGCCACATAAATAATATACATGTGACATGAGAATGGCCTGCTCCCACGTCTCTCATCTTTTATCCCATTACCTTTCACTACATTGTCAATATGCAGATATCAGAAAAGCAGGTGAAGACACTTCTATCATCAAAGACAGATTAGAGACTTCCAGGTGAGGAAATGGTGAGAAAAGTATGGATAAGGAAAAGATGAGAGATTGCCCATGCTTATGAGGAGACTTCAAGGTAGGGGGTTGTAAAATGCCCAGGTCTCATATATAGTAACAAAGTTCCATTTTTCAAGTTCTTTGTCCAGTAGTCCTAAAAGGAAAACTTTTGGTTTCATTTTAGTAATCTATTATGTTAAAATATGAATCTGGCCCTCAGATTTCTTTGTTTTGTCACAACTCCACCAAGGATGATAAAAGTTCCTTCTTTACAATTGCATTTCCAACATTCATTTGAAATATTTCTATACATCTTTGACAAATTAGGTGTTAGGTATCAATAAACTTAGAGAAATGACAGCTAAAGACATCACACTTGAAAAATTTCAAAAGAAAATAAAACATAAGTTGTGGACTATAAGTCATAGATGAAAATTATTGTGGAAATTCAAATATTAAGCCAAGGGATGAGAAAATGACTTTGGAACTTGGATTTACAAAGAAGAGCTTAAAATATTGGAAAAAGTTTTGAGATGAGAGTTTGAAGCTTTTGGACAGAAATCAATTCCTATCAGAGCACCTTAATGTTAAATTAAGGATCAAGAATGTTAGAATATTGACCAGAAGACAAGGACCTTGTTTGGTCACGGTTAAAATAAGAAATATTTCTATAATTATTCTGGAAACTGTTATGAACTTTTTGCTGCCATTGGACAGAAATGTTAATGATTTTTGGATTTTTGGATAGATAATGATTACAATATTTGGAAAAAGTAAAAACTACAATGTAACTTTATTTTTTTTATCATAACAAGTTTTATTAGTTTTTGTTTGTTTTACAGCCAAGTGCTTGTAACACATCGTGGAGATAGGGCACTCCAGGGAACACAACAAAAAATACAGTCATACATATACAATTTAAACTACTACTTTAAAAGTTCCCTCTTATGGTATACAATTCGAGCATTCCTAAAATATAAATTGTTTCTCACCTCTATTATTCCAATTTCAATTTATATTTCTCAATCAAATTATATCTCTTATTATATTTCACATACATATTATGTAAATAAACATGAATTTATATATTTTAAAACTATTTCATTAGACATAGTAATATAATAACATTATAATAATAATAATAGGACAATAATTATTTCTATCATAAACAAGTAATATAACTATTATATCTTAATATTTCTCAACTATATTCTATTTCATATATTCTATCCAATATTTTCATAGATCAGTCCACGTCCCTAAAAGATTCCTCAATTGTTTCAGTTTAATCCATTTAATATCTCACTAATTACCATTCAATTCTTATAAATAAAAATATCAATAATATTTCACCAGTCTCAATCTCAATCTAACTCCTTTAATTATAAATTTTCCAATTATTCTTATTGCCATTCCAAATCATACTCAAATCCATAATTTAAATCTAGTGTTGACTCATACCAAAGTGACCTTAAAGATCTCAAAAATATTAGTTCAATCAATGTCCAGAAGCCCTTTTTACCCATCAAATAAAATTTTAACTCTTATTTTTAAATCTAATTCTAGCTTTCTTTTTGTGCCAGGTAGGTTTCCACAACAGGGCTTCTAAGTCCTCCCATCTTAGTAACTGGCTAAAGGCCTTTTCCCACCATTGAGTCCAATCATATTCTTTTTCTCTTTTATCCAGTGTTGTCTGTACTGTCATGTTGTCAACGTTTTTTGTGCCTCGTATTTGGAAGTCCAATCCTGTTGCTTTTAAAGTTGTAAATGTTTTAGTTGAGTTCTGCCTTTGATCATCAAAGAAATCCATCATGTAGGATGTGTCCTCTTCCTCTTCAATAAATTCAGTAGATTCAATAGATTGTAAATGTATTCCATCCATCTCATTAAGTTGTAGATCTGATTGTCTATCATAGTCAATCAAAGGTTGAGCTTCAATTTTTAATTCTGAGTCCTCCTTGAATCTAAGCGATCTAATATGTTCTTTAAGTTCCAGTCTTGCTTCCAAGATTTTTTCTAATATAAGTCCATAATTAATCTGTGAATAGGATTCCATCTTCTTCTTTTTTTTTTTTTTAGAGAAGTTCAGCTTAAAAAATAGATTGCAGCGTTATAAAATATAAAATGCAGACAGAAATATATTTCCAAAGAAAGATAGAGGAAAAAAAACAACCAATAGTCAAGACCAGCACAGAGATAAAAACTGGCAGTCAGTTGTTATATTGTAATCCAGTCTGGGCATCAGGCCAAAATCAGGAAGTGGGAGTTCAAAGAGCAAGTTACATTGTATCAGTCTGTTTCTGGGCTTCAAGCCAAGTCCCAGGATGCATTGTATCCAAAATAATCTACATAAGTCCGCCCAGAGAGCAAAAAGGTTTTTAGGCAGTACTGTTCAGGAGGGGGGGGGGAAACAAAGAACATTCCACCCCCTCCCTAAGGATTTTCGCCTAAACTGAAGATAAACAAGCCAAAAGAGAAAGTCACAATAATCCGGATGCTCGAGTTCCAACTGCTTATGTAGACAAAATAAAATAGTAAAAAAAAAACAATAATTGTTTTTCCAAAGCCCGTTTTCCCCAGTAATCAAACGCTGCTTTCTCAAAATAGGGAAATAGTTCTTAAAGCTGTTAGCAGGGAAAAAGGTAAATTAACAAGAGGGAAGGAAAGGTCTCACCCGGATCTTCCACGGTGGTTCTTTTCGCTTAGATGTTGCTGTGACTTTCGGCTGGAGCAGCTGAGTGATCGGCCATGTTACTGGCCGATCTTTTCCCCGTCGGCCCAAAGGTGGTTTTCTAGGACCGCAGAGGGAGCCGCCGCTCCCTCCGCGATCAACGAGTGCCCTCCTCTACGGTGGTCGCCCCTACAGGGCGACTTTCGACCCTATCCAGGGTCTACCGGCGGGGGGAAACCGGACGGCCAAGAGAACGAGTTCTCTGCACGTCCGCGGGCGCTGCGACCGGAACCGGAAGTCTACAATGTAACTTTAAAAGTAGAGGATAGATATCAAGTTTCTTTGTACTTAGTGTCAAGATCAGAAGTAACTTCTTTAATTATTCTTTCTTTTTTCTTTTCTTTCTTTCCCCCCTCTTATCTTCTTCCTTTCTACATTTTTTTTTAAAAATCTACTTTTCTTTTAGATTTTAGTTTGTATTATCTTTTAAATAATAAAAAGAAGAAAACAGGCTAGAATAAGCTGAAGGAAAAGAATAAAACTCAACAGAGACAAATGCAAAGTTTTTTTTTTTTTTAGAAAAATACAATTACTTGTAGTTATAGGATAAGGAATACCATGTTTAATAGCTGAATGCCTGCTTCAAACTCACTAACGTTGTGATTCTGAATGATTCTGTGAAGACATGATTCTGATTTCAATTTTCTTTAATTTCTTTTAATTAAACAACATTTAAATATTTTGTTAAACGTGAGAAACAGACTTGTTGAAAAATGAAATTCCAGTCTCTAGATTCACCTTTATTTCCAAGAATTCTAATTACATATATATTTCAAGCAATAAAAATACAGTAGTGAATGCTGCAATGCAGAACTTTAGAGTTGTGTTTACCTGCCCAGTAAAGGAAAACAAAAACAGAGTACTGGAAGGCACCTTGTGAGGCTGTTGCAAATTGATTTCTGGTAGATGTTGTGTCACTTGTCACATCTTTAATGGTGGCCATTTTGTGAAACAACTGCAACATCAATATTCAAAATGGGAATATGTCCATTTGCCCCAAATTATTTAAGATCTTTATTGTACAAATTGCCAAAGGGAAGCATGACCCTGTCATAACTTGGAAGCAAAACAGGTTTAGACCTGATAAATTAGTTAGATGAGAGACCAAGAGGAAATATTGTAGATGAATACCAGGATATTTCAGGTGTCCTTCCTTCCTTCCTTCCTTCCTTCCTTCCTTCCTTCCTTCCTTCCTTCCTTCCTTCCTTCCTTCCTTCCTTCCTTCCTTCCTTCCTCATACATTGGTACATACAATGGTATGCAGAATTTTCTCTTTTTTAAAGTGCCAAGCCAGAAGTACAGAGAGAAGATTATAGATATCTGCATGCCTTGCATGTAGAACCAGTGACATCCAGCTACCAAATGAGCCATGTGTCTAAAATAAATACAACAATTCATACTAAACATCATTACTCACTGTGCAGGTGGCATCATGAAAATATATTCTATCCTCTTCAAAAGTATCATAGATCCACTTCATTACTTAGCAGGATGCCTTTTTTTATTACTGTTTTCTCTACTGAAAATTGCAGCAAGTTATAGATCAGCTTGCAGTTTAAAAGCCTTTACTTCTGTATTGTTGTTGGGCATTTCTGAGTGACTTGTTTCAACTTACTTCTAACTGTTTTATTGTGATGGACTGTGTGTCTTTAAAGGCATCACTGAACTGGAAACCATGAGCAATCCTCTGAGTATAATGGGCCTCTTCTCATTTGAAAAAGTCATCATAGCAGAACTGGGGTGTAGAATAAC
The DNA here is from genome assembly GCA_023970755.1 of Azemiops feae. Taxonomy (NCBI): domain Eukaryota; kingdom Metazoa; phylum Chordata; class Lepidosauria; order Squamata; family Viperidae; genus Azemiops; species Azemiops feae. The sequence continues at coordinate 524,885 of JALGBA010000376.1, forward strand.
TACACATTTTCCACATACAATATAACCAATGGGTTCATTGATACAGGAAAATGTTTTCTTTTGACAGCTGACAAATATATAACAGGAAGGACTATTTGCCACTTCTCAGTTACAGTCGGCTTAGAGAGCCGATTGTGTCTTACTCATGAAAAGAAAAATGTAACAGTTTATTAATCCCTGCCTATAGAAAACTAGATGCTAAGAACTTAACTTAAGCTTAACTTGTTTCTTGATATATTGTTTTGCTTTGTTTCATACATAGATGTGAACTGCTGCTCTTCGTGAATCAAATTACATAAACTGAATTATTCAATTCTAGAATGTGCAGAGAGATATATAAAGTTCTAGTGTTTAGGTAGTGCAAACTCTCAATCCTTCACAAACGTTCTTTTTTTCTGGTAAGATTTTTTCCCCTTCCATTTAGAACTACAAACACTGCACAGGATCCAAATGCTTCTCTAAAACAGAGGTTAACCCAAGACTTCATTGAACTCCTGGTATATAGCTGTACTGTTCTGAGTCCCTTGAACTCATTCTGAGATCTTAGTTTTTGAAGGAAACTTAAAATGACAATATTTGCCACAGTGTCAGTTCATTAACTTGCATTGCTGCCAAGAGTATTCCCCTTCTTCTAAAGGTTCTATAACTGGCCATCGTAACACCTACATAAGTGCTTCCATCTTTTTTGTTCCTGGGGTCATATTATCTGATAAAAGTTACTTTATAGAAAAGTCAGAAAATTACTCTACCTATGCTTCTGACCACACATATTTCCAGAGCAAACTGTATATTTTTTTCCTGGATTGTTGCTGGTTAACTGATGGATCTTGATGTGCTTTTTAAAGATTTCTACTCTATCCTCCTGCCACATATGACCAATATGTAATATGATTCTCATTGAATAGCTGCTTTGGTAGACAAGCTTACTTTTAAGATTTGATCAATATAACAATATAACATATAGTAATTAAATACATTTTCCTGAACAATTGAGAGATCCCCTGAAGATATAATCATTGATTGCACTGAGAGCTTTTGAGAAATTAAAAAGTTTTAAAAATATACTCTTCTTCATTTTTTAACATTAATACAGGTGTGAATTAGTTGAATAGAATAAAACAGTTCAGCAGTACAATTCATTGGACAGTTGTCCTGCTTGTCAACTCCTGGAAATGAATAGAAGAGATGCAGTAGAATAGTTTCTCTCTGTCTCTCTGTCTCTCTCATACACAGATACACACACGCGCACACACACACACACACACACACACACGTACGAACACATAGAAAACTGTTTAGTTTACTTAACCATATCATATCTAGAAGTGCAACCAAGAAAATACAGGAAGGAAGAAAAAAGAAATAGATAAAAGACATTTATAAGCCGTATAAAATTTAATAATAATTTGCATGTAAAATGAGATTTGCAATGCATACAAACATAATTTCATAGCAATTTAACAATTTGAAACTATTTTTAAAATCAGTTCAACATTAAACAATTAGTAAAGGAAGCCTTGCTAAGAAACATCGATCAGAATAAATATTTAATAAGAATTCCTGTCTCAATCTGTCCTTACTATAAGCAATTAGGCAAAATCAAATATTTTATAGTTTGGTGTGGTGGTTAAGGCAAAAGGCTAGAAACCAGTAGATATGAGTTCAAGACCCACCTTGAGCACAAGCTAGCTGGGTGACCTTAGGACCTTGGGTTTCTCAGCCAGTTTCCTTGTTAAATTAAATTCAGAATCAGACTTGTTTTTGTTTTAAATATAAAGTTATTTTTTTAACATTGTCACATATTCCCATATTTGGTCTGCCTTTCTTCTAAAGGAGAAATTGTGTGTAATTTCCAGTAAGAAGTACAAAATCTCTTTGCAGCTGTTATCAGCCAACTCTGTATACTACATTGTTGGAATGCAAGTCTTAGTAATGCTTAATAGAACAGCTGGCAGGAAACAAGTCAATATTTAAATTGTGAATCACCTTCCAGGATTATTGAGTTTCATGACATTGCCTCCAACAGTGAAAAAATAATCCAACTTAATCATTTTTTTAAAATATGGATTTTGTACTTTGATATTCAGCACTGGAGTAATATACTAATGATAAAACACCTTGTACTAATTTCCTCTGAGGGAATATTGACAGTAAATTTCATGTTTATTTTCCATTGGATATTTCCATTATTGCACATCAATTGTCCCATTAAATTCTGCATCCATTTAATCATAAAGTTTTTTATTTGTTTAGTTTCTGAGTCATATTTCAAATAATAATTGATAAATAAACCCTAGCAGGGGTTCTGAATTTTGTGTTATAAGCATTTCAAATTTAGTCAGATTGTTGAATGTCCCACCATATTTTTGTAATTCTTTTTGAACTATACTAACAATTTAAAAAATAGACTCTTGAAAAGAGCTTTTTTCAGTTTGCAATTTTAAGCAAATTCCATTTTCTGAATGATTAACAGAATAACAGAGTTGGAAGGGGCCTTGGAGGTCTTCTAGTCCAACTCCTTGCTCAGGTAGGCATCCCTATACCATTCTGAACAAATGGCTGTCCAATCTCTTCTTGGACAGAATTCCAGCTGGTTATTAACATACATTTATCCTAAATGATGATAATTGATTAATCAGCTCTATAGGCTTTTATTTTAAGGAGAAATGTTTATCTCTAGAAAGTTGATAAAGATACATCCAAATCTTAGAATTAATAACCACACACACACAAAAACCCCTATTTGAACACATTTTTCCCTTTGAAATTATAGGTAAGTATAGGATATAGGTGTGAATTATATCTGCACAGACAATTTATTCATGGACTATTTTAGATAATTTAATTTTGGTGAAATGTATTTTATCTGAACAATTTATGTTTGCTTTCTTTTTGTAACAGTATTTACTCTTGAGTAATTTTACAGCATTTATCAGAAAGCCAGAATCAGTAAAGATTACTAGCATGGCTGAATTGATGTTAGAAGCATATAAGTCACTCAGAGAGTCCCCCCAAAAGGCAGCTTGCCAGAAGCCTTGTAAAAGCAGATAAGATGCATAAACAATGTAGTGGCAAGGAGGTCAACAAACAGTTAGTTGCATAGACTGTATGGGAATCAGAATAAGCTGTACAATCCTCAGGGGAAGATTTGTGATAACAGTGAATGGTCAAGGACAAGGTGCCTCTTTTTCTAAGTCAAACAATTATTATTATTATTTTAGAATAGTTGTTCACCAAAGATATCAGTAACCAACTTAATGAAAGTGCTCATTGACATGCACTTTTTGCCTTCTCCTTTAAGGGAATAATTTGTGGTCACAGATAAATAAAGCAACTTCAGAGCACTCTTCATCTGCTTCTTTTGTGGTTATTTGAGGCTGGCAAAAAATCCTGAAAAAATAAATAGTTGTACATTTATAATGCAGCTTATATAGAATTAGTGTGATCTTTCCTATTTATTATTACCAACTTTGTTTCTGAATTGTTACATATAGCTAAGATTGCATGTGGAATAAAACTGATACATTTATTGCAACCTAAAACTACAAAAATATTTTCTGGAGCAGTCTGAGCATATAACAGTGAGAAATATTGTAAGGGAACTCAATACCAGAATAACAAAAAAGTTTGCTGTAGACACAAAAACAGCATTCCAATATAGCCAATGAGACATGTTTATGGGTAAAATTATCATATAGGATTCAGTTATATATAGCTGGATTTAGGATATCTCCACTGCCAGCTTTGTTCCTCCTTAATAGAAACAAAAATATACCTTGTCTAAACTCGTATGCCTGACAAATTTTCCCGATAGAAAGATACTTGCCATTTATGATTGTCCATAGAAGAAAGGATAATGTAACTTGTTCTGGAAACATTTTTTCCCCAATTTTTTTAAACTTTGTTAATATGGTAACTAGTATATACAATATTATTAGGCCTGTGCAGATGCACATCTCGATGAGATATTTCCTCTTTGAATGTGTGTCACTGTGCCATAACACAGCAAAATATTGTGGTGGACCCTGTCTGGTACAAGATTTTGCTTTCATTCAAACTTTCTTGACAGTGAACGATAGTGCCACAGGATACCACAAACTACTTAGAATCATGGGTATCTATAGATCAACAAGGTCAAAGACAAACTGGAGATTGAAGCCTGTTCCTTGAAGACAGATTTCTCTTGAAATTTTGTTGAAATGAATCTCCTTTTTGAAGATCTGTATAAATAATTTACAATACTTGCAAGTACTTTACTAGTAACTGAACCCTATTCTATATGAATTGTTGGTGTTAAACCAACTTTAAATATTATTGAAATTCTTTTCAAATCTTGTCAATTTTCAGTGACAAATAAAGTAGTCTCTGGTTTGTATAGAATATACAAAAGACCATTGAATGCAAAGACTGATTGAAAGGCAAATTTTTTTGACTTAATTAGTTGATCCAAATCAACCTGGCTGCGACTGATGACCATGTGACCTGGCTTTGAAAGTTGGTATTGGATCCATTAAAATCAATTTTCTTTAAGCTATTTGTAGCTAATTTTAATTGCCTTGTGCCCAATTTATTTATTAAAATGGTTTTATTTCAAATATTTAAATAAACCTATTTAATTTCTTTAGCATAATAATTAACATTGGACCTTTGTTGAAACCAATGATTGACTGTAAGGAGAAAATGAAGGCTACAGACTCTTTAAAAATTCTACAGCAAAAATGCAAAGAAGTAATAAAACTTTTTCAAAAAGCATTCAGCAAAGAAGGTAATAATGCCTTGTACTAGAAATTTTATCTATTGTACCATTAAAAGAAACAGGAGCCCAAAAGACACTGGATTGAAATCAGCATAGCGTGAAATCATATCATTTACTGGCACTTTTTATGCTGATTTCTGAGACTACATACATTCTTAAGAAGTTACACAGAAATACCTTTTTCATGTTTTCTCACATTATGATTAAAATAATAAGTAAAATTTCTGAGTAGGTTTTTCGTTTAATACCCTCTGGACCTTTTGTGTTTTAAATAAGACTACAATTATAGCATTTGAATAATACTACAATATAACAGTAAGTATTGTAATGATATGTTTATAAGATAGATATAAATATATCTATAAGTGTGGAGGAAAATAAAGGAAAGTAAAGATCTGGATATTTTGTTTTAAAAACTAGTCACAGGCAGCAATGCTCAAAGAATCACAGAAGATGAATGTGACAAGAAATGGTGGTTCAGCAAGGCAGCAGGGCAGTTTTAAATCCACTAAGGAAGTAACAGATATTATTTCGAGTTTTCTGTGGCATTTTATTAATCCAAAGTGAAAGGAAAACATTTGTGTTTGCGATTTGGGTTTGGATTTGGGTTTGGCTAGTCTAGAGAAAAGAAGGACTAGGGGGACATGATAGCAGTATTCCAGTATTTAAAAGGCTGTCACAAACAGGACGGGGTCAAATTATTCTCCAAACCACCGGAGGGCAGGACAAGAAACAATGGATGGAAACTAATCAAGGAGAGAAGCAACCTGGAATTAAGGAGAAACTTCTTAATAGTGAGGACAATTATCCAATAGAACAGCTTTCCTCCAGAAGTTATGGGTGCTTCATCACTGGAGGTTTTTAAGAAGAGACTGGACAGTCACTTCTCTGAAATGGTATAGTCTCCTCCTTGAGCAGGGCGTTAGACAAGAAGACCTCCAAGGTTCCTTCCAGTTCTATTCTGATTGACTGAATGTGACATATTGAAGTTGTCAGCATAAGATATCACACTACAAACATGTAAATGTGGATTTTGCATTATATAACCATGCACATGTTGTTTTTATTCAAGTCTGTTTATTCTGAATACCTATGAAGCAAAGCTCACTTACCTGCCTACTAGAAAGGGAAGGGAATTTGGGAAATCTGTGGCTGTTTCAGTATTACTGGCAGCTGATTGCTGCTGGGCTGCTGTTCACATGATCTTTATTTTCAATATCCATGACAGTTTCCAGTCAGTCTTGCAATCCCTCAATCCTTTCTCCATCCAGCATCAGCCACTTACAGTACCTACCTGCTAGAAAGACAAGGCAAGGTGAGGTAAGGTAAGGTAAAGTGAGACAGGCAGGCAGGCAGATTTCTGATGTTCCCTGCCAGCTTCCCAGAAGAAAATTCAATGGAAAAGCTAGCAGGAAACCAGAAGTCACTTCTGCTCCCACTGTTTTTGCACCCATCAATGGTGATTCTGTTTCTCTGTTGAGGGAAAGAAACACCTCTGAAATGATGACCCAAAAGGGAATATGTTGTTTAGTAAATTTATAAATGGCCATTGGTCACAATGGCTATACAGACCTTTCCTATTTTGGGAAAATAAATAATTAAACAGCAGCAGCAGCAGCAGCAGAATTTTACAATTGCCTTCACCCCTTCCTTATTTGCTTCTTGAAGGTATCCTAAAGCATGGCTTTTCAACCCGTGGTATGCGTACCACCAGTAGTACACGAGCACCTGGCTGGTGGTACGCGTAGGACGGGTTGAAAAAAAAGTAAAAAAAAAAAAGTAAAAAAAATGTGTAAAAGTGGATGAGGTGAAGCGCAGCAGCGCTGCACAGGGCTTGTGGCAAAGTCACCTGGAACTGCACGTTGCCTGGGTCCTACTGAGAGCCCAGGATCAAAGCGCGCAGCTCCAGCTGATTGGCGGCGGCCTTGGGGGTGGCAGGCAGCCTCACGCAGTCTTCAGGGGATATTCCGCTGGAGCTGCACGACGCATTGCCTGCCCGCACCCGCACCCGCCCAGATGCCCTCACCTCCCCCAAGTGTTTTTTTACTCACCTGCTTTCAGCAGCATTCCCTTTCTCCTGTCCTTCTCGGCCTTCATGTGTTTGTGAGACAAAAAAAAAAGTTCCATGAGACTTTATAACTTCTCACGAGAAGTTAGAAAGTCTCATGGAACTTTTTTTTTCTTTTTTACCCCAAACACGTGGCGAAGGCAGAGAAGCAAACAAAGGCAGAGAAGCAAAAGGAGAAAGGGAGTGCAGCTGAAAGCAGGTGAGTAAAAAAATGCTTGGGGGCTAGGGGGCTCAGGGGAAGTGCCAGGATCAGCCCCGCTTTCCAGCTGATCGGCGCTTCTCTGGGGCTGTGGGGGGGGGGACTCAGGGGAAGCGCCAGGATCAGCCCGCTTTCCAGCTGATCGGCGCTTCTTCGCTTCTTCTGGCATTCACGGACCCGCCGAAGCGAAAGGGAAGCGAAGGAGAATGCCAGATCTAACCCCAGGGCGGTTCGAAAGGCCAGCAGGCTGACTGGGGGTTTTGGGGTGGAGACATGTGAGCCTTCCTCTGTCTTCTTGAATCTGGCATTCACTGGAGTGAAGGGGAAGCGGGATCAAAGCCAGATTCAAGAAGACAGAGGAAGGCTCACATGTCTCCATCCCAAAACCCCCAGCCAGCCTGCTGGCCTTTTGAACCGCCCTGGGGTTAGATCTGGCATTCACGGACCCAGCTGGAGCGAAGGGGAAGCGGGATCAAAGCCCTTCTTTCGGCCGCAAAGAATGTAGCCAGGCGGGATTCGCCTAAGGGTTGTGCCGGCTCTTCCTCGGGGCTGGCTGCAGCAATGAATGAGCGCTTCCCTGCTCGCTGCTTTTCTCCGGCTGCGGCCATGCTCAATGCACCAGAGGGAGCCTGGCAGCCGCAGCCCTTCCCCCACCCCCGTGCGCTCCTCCGCTGCCTGCGCTCTCCTCCCCCTGGGGAAGAACGGCGGCTGTGCTGGGCTCCCAGCTGCACCGAGCGCGACCGCAAAAGGAAAATGATTCAGCAAAGAAACCAGCATCGAATAAATTAAAACTGAGTGATGGAGGGAGGGAGGGAAAGACAATGAGAGGGAGAGAGGGACAATGGAAGGGAGGGAGGGAAGGAGGAAGGGACAATGAGAGAAGGAAGGAAGGAAGGAAGGAAGAAATGAAGGAAGGAAGGGACAATGGGAGAGAGGGAGGGAAGGAAGGCACCCACCCCAATCCCACCCCCCTCCACCAGAGACCCATGGATTCCCCCACACAGGCACCCTGCAACCTGAGGGAGGGAGGGATGGACAATGGAAGGAGGAAGGGACAAAGAGGGAGGGAAGGAAGGAAGGAAAGAAGGAAGGAAGGAATGGACAATGGGAGAGAGGGAGGGAAGGAAGGCACCTACCCCAGTCCCACCCCCCTCCACCAGAGACCCATGGATTCCCCCCCCTACAGGCACCCTGCAACCTGAGGGAGGGATGGACAATGGAAGGGATGGACAATGGAAGGAGGAAGGGACAAAGAGGGAGGGAAGGAAGGAAGGAAAGAAGGAAGGAATGGACTATGGGAGAGAGGGAGGGAAGGCACCCACCCAGCCCCACCCCCCTCCACCAGAGACCCATAGATTCCCCCCCCACAGGCACCCTGAAACCTGAGGGAGGGAGGGATGGACAATGGAAGGGAGGGAGGGAAGGAGGAAGGGACAAAGAAGGAGGGAAGAAAGGAAGGAAAGGACAATGGGAGAGAGGGAGGGAAGGAGGGCACCCACCCCAGTCCCACCCCCCCCTCCACCAGAGACCCACGGATTCCCCCCACACAGGCATCCTGCAACCTGAGTGATGAGCTGCCTCCCCCTGAGGCAGATGGAAAAATACCAAAACAGAAGGCATAAACCACAAGTTATAGACATATCAAAACTATTGCTAAATGTATGACCAATGTGCTGGATAAAATTATGTTATGAAACATGTTCCAAGAGGTGGTAACCGAAAGCAACAGATGGTGTAAGATAGCATCCGTAGATGAAGTAAGACGCCCAGTTACATGTACTTCTCCTATTGCTGTCATGGTCAAGTTGATATAAACTTCTTCTTTTTGCTGTGTTAAAGGTAGATAAGAAGTCACCCCGTGGGCGAAGCGAGGGTGACAGATTGTATAAAACCGACACCCTGGGCGTAACCCAGGGTTCAGAATTTGCCATGCTAATGCTCTGAACCTTTGCGCAAATAAACCTGTTTTCTCCAACCCTTCGTGGTCTTGTCTTCTGAATTCAAAACGTAAGTTTCTACTACACCCCCGCCATTGACTTTGTTTGTCAAAAAGTTGCAAAAGGTGGTCACATGACCCTGGGACATTGTGAATGTCATAAGTATGAATCAGTTGCCAAGCCTCCGAATGTAAATCACATGACCCTGGGGATGCTGCAACAGTCCTAAGTGTGAAAAATGGTCATAAGTCACTTTTTTCAGTGCCATTGTAACTTCGAACAGTCACTAAGCGAATTGTTGTAAGTCGAGGACTACCTGTAGTTTATCATGTTTTTCCTTTTGGGGGGGGTCAGGTTTTTGACACCTTGCTGGGCGAGTGGTGGTACTCGGATGTTGCCTTATCCTAAAAGTGGTACAATGGGTGAAAAGGTTGAAAAGCCCTGTCCTAAAGGTTTGCCACTGATTAAAGATGATTAGTTAGATTTTGATTTGTTTCAACAAGGTTCTTGTTATATTTTTATGATAAGAACTGAATAAATCGTGACAATTAAAGCTCAAAATACTTTCTAAATGTAGGGGGACAGGGGACATTTTAAAGGGTAATAACTGCTATAACTAGCATCAGACTTTATGAAAACTTAAGGAAAAGTCAAGACTACGGAGGCATAACCTCAAACTGACAGGAGAGAAGTTCAAAATTAATGTTAGATAGTAGTATTACTTCACAGAAAGATTAGTGGATACATGGAATCAACTTCCAGTGGAGGTAGTGGGACAGTCATCAGTAACTGAATTTAAACAAGCTTGGGATAAACACATGCCTATCATCTGACAAAAATAAATAATAAAATAAATAAATAAATAAATAAAATTTAAAAGATTAATAATGAAAAATAATAAATTAAACTAAATTAAAAAGAAAACAAAAACAAAAAGCAAAACTCTTTTTCTATATTTCTATGTTTCTAAAACCAACATCATAGTTTCCCTTGGACAATTGGATTCAGTATGTGTTTATGTGTCTATATATCCATATCGCCAAAGAATAATATTAAGGTTTTAAAGAAGCACATTTTAGTACAATATGTTAGTGCCTTTTCAGTGCTTTCTAATTCACCCGTAATTTCCACAGAAAATAAGACAATGCAGAGACCCAACTTTTCCCCTAATTGGCTCAAATGAATTTATGGGTCTTACAGTTGAAAGACTCATTTTGGTAACTGAACAACTGGCTTTTATTAATACAGACTTGGACTCATTAAAAAGTAACTTTGAGACTTTTGCTTGAAAACACTCTGAAACACTTCCTGCTTTTATTGAAGCCATGTGTGGACAAGCAACACTGTCTGGAAAACAGAGTTAAGCAATTTCAGGTCAACAAAGATGTTAAAGTCAAGACGGATTCTCAAGATGAACATTTCTCCCTCATTGCAAAGACAAATGTCTCCATCACTGTTCTCCATAAAATCCCTTCAGCCACAAAATAAATTACCTAGCAAAACACACTTGTTCCTTCTAAATAAACTAGGCTATGCTTCATAGATTACTGAACAGTTCCAATTCCGTGGGTCAGTTCCTCTGCTGTCAGTAGCAACAAGAAGATCTCTATGAAAGAGACCACAACTGCAGTTGCTAAGTTCAAGCATTCTTTATGGTTCTGGCATTTGGTTAATGTCTTCCTTAAAGACAGAGGTTTTGGTCCAATCTGCAAATATGAACATAATCTTGGGAGAACTATTTCCTGAGTATTCATAATTGGCAAATTAATGGGAATGCTATTGAGCATGTGTTCACTTATAAAGACCTTAGAGTACCCTACCAACTTTACTATCCTGGAGAAAACATTCCCTATAATGGGCAAGTGTTGCACAGCACAGTTTCTTAACTATCATGATATTTTTCCACTCACTCCTTCAGCTTGCAAGGTCTTGATTGCTAAGGTCATTGCATTCCATTTTCTCTATGGTGTCCAAGTCTGTACATTAATTTATTTAGCATATAGCATACAATGTCAGGGAAATCTATTTGAATAGATTTCAAAGCAGTTCTGGCAGCCTAGATTGCTAGTTCATTCTATTCAGCCCTTGCATGCCTATCCTTGGTGAACTGTGGGTGGTGAACTAGCTTTGTGCTAATTAGCTAGGGGCCCTTGGGTTGCTGGTTGTTCCAGGCTACTTCGCCGGTCTCACCTCACCTTGCCTTGTGACGTGATGCCTTGCATCTGGCCAGGTCCACACTGGCTTCCGCTCTCTGCACACACGAATGCAGCTTTCCCCCCCCCACCACCACCAAAGTGGTTCCTATTTATATACTTACAATATTGCATGCTTTCAAACTGATGGGTGGGCAAGAGCTAGGGATCAAATATCTGGAGCTCAGTCCGTCTCATGGAGCTGGGCTCAAACCACCAGAGTGCAGACCATTTCTGGCCTGCATTTCCAGTGTCATTAAATCATTGCACCACTGCACCCCATTCAGGTCTGTATAGTTAGAAATTTTGACATTATTAAGCATCCCAAAGATGGGAAGCTTCTTGGATGAGAAGCAAAATGTCTTCAAAGAAAGTTGCCTCCTGAAAAAGCACCTTTGGGACAACCATGACCTGGATGACTGAGAATCTCCATAGACATTCTTAAGCCATTCAGTCTATCAAAGCTATTTTTGTAGTTCCAAGATGCATTAAAAATGCTGCACCTTACTTAGAGATGGCTTAATACTGATGGTTTATAGAGTTTGTCATCATCTTTTACATTTTTTAATTAAATATTTGTCCCCATTCATTGTCAGGCAGCATTTTAAGTTTATCTAGTTAAAAGTTCATTTTAATTAAAAGATTTATTTATGACTTTTGTTGGAAAGCCTTTGCTCAACTCAGTTTTGATTATGAAGAATTATTATATAGTGTATTTAGGATATTGATTTTAATAGCCTATGCCTAGTTTCTAGTGTTGCAGCACATGGGGTCTTTTCAAATGGATATTGCTAGCCTTCTACCTCTCCTTCATCACAGTTTTGAAGTTTCTCTGGGTTTTCACTTTGGCCAGGATGAATGCATTGCCTTTGGCCAACCTGTTTGGGATGTTATAAAAATATTTCCCTTCATCAACATAGAAATATTTGCAGAAATGGATCATTGAAATATTTGAGCCATGCACTCCTTCGGTATTCTTTCTATAAGAATCCTGGATTACTTTTATTTATTCTATCCTGGAGAAATTTTATAATAGAAAGCAGAACTTTTATTTTCACTTCTTCTGATCACTGTTCATATTATTAGTTGTCCAATTATGTCGTTTATATGTACCATCTGCCATTTCTTACATCTGAAAATTGTTCTAATGTTCTTTACTACTAACTTTATATTTTTATTTTTACCTGTTTTAGTTTTTATTGTTGGCCATATGTACATAAAAATATTTAGATTTCATTTCAATTGATACTGTATTTTAAGACATTTGCTGCTTGTTTGTTTTACCTTTCTTACTTGCCTTGCCTTGAAATCCTAAAGGAAAAGGTAAAGGAAGACAAGAGAGGGCAGTAAGAAAACTTACTTCTTTTTACTGCTACAATAAATTATTTAATTGGGCTATAGTTTTTTTCACTAGTGGGAAAAGTAGTTGCTGTCCAATTAAGTGATGTACTGCAGGTTTAAACATAGCTAGGGCCTCCTAGTGCTTCTGCTGAGGACATAGCTCCCTTGATATGCTTCTATTGAACTGTATTGTATATACACCTCTTTTTTAAAAAAATCATATAACAATAATGTAATTGCTTGTAGTTGAACAAGTTATCTATACCTGTCAGAATTACAGCTATGATGTAACAGGCATTGCAATAATCAGTACACTGTTTGTTATATTCAATTTGTGGTATTGATATTAGATAAATATATATAAACTATGTCAAAATATAATGAACATTGTTTTTGGGAGGGGATTGAAACTTTGTGAATGAAGTAGGTATAGGGTTTGGCCAATGAAAAATGAAATTGACAGGAATTATCATAGAATATGGTTGGAGGTGGGGATCGGGCATTTTTGGCTTTTAGTTTTGTCTTTCTAGTCAGGTGTATTTTTTCCTTTTATATATGTTGTTTTTGTTTTAATTTTTTAAATTGTAAGCTGCCCAGAGTTGCTATGTAGTTAGGCAGCCTCAAAACAAACTGACTCAATACATAAACAATCAAACAAAACTGCATGCTGTTTTGGGGGTTTCTCTATTCAATGTCCTGAACTAATTTCATTAATAAAGAGAACACATGGATTGAGATTTTGCTTAATTTAGCTTATCTGTACTAGTGGGTTACAACATTAATTAAAATATACATTGGAGGAACTGGTACAGTGGGCAGTTGAGGGCTTTAAGTCTCTAGCTCTGTGAATTAAGTTCTGAAAACTGGAATAATCATTAGTATTTCTTCATTTAATGAAACTTCAAATTCTTCCCAATATTGCATTGATATCAATCCAGCTTCCTTTCAACAGATAAAAGCAATAATTAATTCAACTAATAATCTTGCTGTGCCATAAAAAGAGCTATGCACAATTTCTAGGAGGCTTTCTCTCTCTCTCTTCTTTCTGTCTTTCATCTGCAAAATGGCAGCGGTAGCACTTTTTGTAAAAAAAATCAGTTCTGGCTTCATTCCAATTCACAGTTTGGAATTTGAGGACAAGAAGGATTATGCTGATAGAGGAGAAATATTTCATACTTTGGTGGCCTGCTTGTGAGCTAGGGCAGAGCAGTTAGGCCTGTTATAAATTTATATTTGATGAAGTTGAATAGAAAAACAGAACTTGTAATTGGAAACAAAGTCAAAGCTATTGTATCTGAGGAAGAAAATAAACACAGTGCATTTTGTTTTATAAGCAATTGTGATCACAGTTTATGATCATCATAAACACAAGCTTATTATTATACTGAGCGATACATATTGTTATCTTATACAAGAGTATTTCTACTATATTTTATTGTTACACATGATTGGCATTTTTAGATATATTTGTAACTCTTTTATCACTCTGATAGTCTATCAGGTAGTCAGGGAATGTTTCATATTGCTGTGGCTCTTTCAGCTCATAAGTCTCCACCACTTCAGTAGGTTTAATCACAGTTAGATTAATTGTACAACATACCAATCAGCACATGTCCATGATTTTATATAGTACCTGAAGTTTGTTAATATAATGACATTAAGTATTGCAAGCATTAAGAACTTGGCAAAAGTTATTTGGTTCAAAAATAAAGCAGGCCAAAGAAACGGTTTTTCAAACAGAGTTCTCAGCAGAACACTTCAGAGTCAGGACTTAGAGCACAGGAATAAAACCTGTGGCCTTTCGACATGGCGAAAACTATAAAGCTTTCTACAAAATCTTTACACATTTCTGAACACTACTCTGTAGTAAGAAGAGCAATTGGTACTTCTTTTTCTGTAACAGGTGACTCACAGCATGTATGTTGGACAGAAACAAAGCCAAGGAATCGATCAATTGGTGGCCTTAAACAGCTCATCAGTACAGATGGATGGAAAGAACTGCTCCCTGATGTTATTGCTGAAACAGAACTGTGATCAGAAAGCTGGCATAGTTCCCTGTCAGTTCATGGACTGGAGAAAAGTACTTTTGTGCTATAGTCTGTATATGCTGTAAGTATACCTAAATTACAACTACAGCAGCCCCAGATGGTGAAGAATGCAGCAGAGTCTAATTCAACAACATCTGATGGCTACAGATTCCCACAAATAGTAATGCTAAAAGCAGTTAACAAGAATTCAAATTCAGCTATCAAAAAGACATCAATACTATGCAGATTGTTATGTGTGGCATCCCTACACAATAATATTTTGCAGAGTACTTGCTCTGGTTCTTATTCTAGCACTGTAACAATTGGAAAACTAAAACAGCGTGGTTAAGTAGAATCCTTTCGCACTGAATTACTAAATTGTTTGCTTTTATTTGCCAGAATGTGGGAAACAAACAAACAAACAAACTACTTTCTGTTTGAAGTTTGAAGGTTTTATTGTCTCTTTTCCTTTATATGTAGCTACAGTAGACACAAACCAATGTTTTGATATGTCTATTTTATACTAACATGTTAGCTTAACTGTGAAATCCCAGGATTATATTTGCAAAATGTTGGCTGTTTTCAGGGATTCAAATAGCAAAGTAAACTATAAAAATGGTTCACTTTTATCAAATAAAAACTGCCATAAAAGCTAATACAATTGTGATTTTTGAAAACTCCTGCATGTTATCTGTGTATTATTGATTTTTACAAGACAAAAAGACGGTCCTTCCTTCCTTCCTTCCTTCCTTCCTTCCTTCCTTCCTTCCTTCCTTCCTTCCTTCCTTCCTTCCTTCCTTCCTTCCTTCCTTCCTTCCTTCCTTCCTTCCTTCCTTCTTTCCTTCTTCTCAGTTTGTTCTATACTTCTCACTGAGTATCTTGTAAATTGCTAAAGTGGAAAGCAGGTTTTTTTTTGGGAGGGGTGGTTGTTAACTTCATAAGGGACATGTCTAGAATAGAAATGAAATCATTTGTGCAGTTGTACATCCGTTCTACTTTTTCTGTGTCTTTGAAAAAGAAAAGAAAACTTTACTGCTTTAGGATTGAAGGAATTACAATTCACCAGTTAAATAAATCTTTTTTTCTTCTTTTATATACTATATAATAGACATAGTGCTTACTGTATTGGTATCATTTTCTGCAGTGTAGAAACTTTTATACTTCTTTAGCAGCTTGTACTTTTCTAGAGTTGTCCTGGATTGTATTATGATTGACACACATGATTTTGTCCTTCAGTCTAATTGGATTTAGAAGGGAGTCATATTAGTTTATGTTATATATCCAGCCTCATCTGCTCACTTGCTAGTCCATTCTTCTAAAGAACATCTAGGTATGCTGAGAGAAACATTATTTTATTCAGCCTTCAGCCTCCCAAATATTAAACAGTTGTGGTAGGAATTACCTGGAAGATACTTGATTCAGGATACTGATCAGTTTATTTATTTTTCTCCTTAGAAGCTATTACTATTTTTAGCAGATCCATAACAAATTATGGTGATATAGATAGATAACCTTTATTGTCATTTTTTACAGTGGACAAAATGGCACACATTAAAAATGAAATTAAGTTGCTTGCTCTCAAAGTGTACACATACATAACACACATTTAAACATACTATATACAACATATGTATAGACCTACACCCTTACATATAATATCAAATCAAATCATTTTGATATCCTTTGATATCAAAGGATATCAAAAATCTCTCAGTGCCTTGAGACTGTTTGGGGCTGGGTGGGGAGCAATGGATTGAAAGTGAACACTAGCAAGACTGAGTGGTTTTGGGTATGGCGTTCTTTGGTCCATGAAGAATTGCCACCTTTGGTCTTGGATGCGGTGGCACTGCCCCAAACTGACCCAGTGTGTAATCTGGGGTTTCTCCTGGGCTTGCGACTCCTGCTTGAAGAGCAGGTGGCAGTTGTGGCCAGGAAGGCCTTTGCACAATTGCAAGTTGTGCATCAGTTACACTCTTCCATGGACCAACAATCCCTACTCACAGTCATTTATCTCTTAGTCTTGGCTATTGCAATGCACTCTGCATGGATATGCCCTTAAAAAGCATCCAGAAGCTCCAGTTGATTCAAAATACAGTGGCCCACAAGGTTTTGTGCAGACCGCAGTGTGCACATGTGTCACATCTCCTGTGGGAGCTGCATTGGTTGCCAATTTACTTCTAGGTGCAATTCAAGGTGCTGCTTGTCACCTTTAAAGCCCTTCATGGTCTCTTGCCGGTCACATCCACCTGACCCACTAGAGCAGGGAGGTAAAGAATGTTACGGGTCCTGTCCCCTAAGGAGGTACATCTGGTGGTACCCAGAAGAAGGGCCCTCTTCATAGTGGCTCCCTCTCCCTCCAGAAATTACACTGGCCCCACTCTGACACTCTTTTGTAAGGTTCTGAAGATGTGGTTTTGCCAGAGGGCCTGGGGAACCCAGAGTGGGATGGAGCCAATTAAATAGTTGATTTGAGTGTGCGTTGTTTCCGAAGGCGATTGGGAGTTATTATTTTATTATTATTTATTATTTTTATTTTTTACATTGTGTTTTTATCTGTAAGCCACCTAGAATCACTGTGAGCAAGTAGATGGCTATATAAATTATCTAAAATAAATAAATAAATATAAATGAATAAAAGTTAAACAAACAAACAAATAAATAAATGACATATGTGTAATACATTATCACATAAATGCCATAATTATATATTTGGATTACAATGTCTGGCTCACATGTGTAAGTTGTAGCATTTCCGTGATAGCCGTCTCCTGCCCAATACCCTTGCCAACTTCCTTACAAATTCCCCCTTGACAAACCTGCTTTAAAAACAAAATCAGAACAACAAAACAGGATGATGCAGAATAACAAATCGACTCTGATGGAATCTCAGGAAATTGTTTTGCATTATAATCACTTATGATCTTTTCTGATAAGCTTATGTAGCTGAGTCTAAACAATTGTAGACAAGTTCATGTATTGCTTTATTTTAAAATGCATCTAACTATTTATAAAAAAACATCAACAATCTTCGACATGCTGATGATGCAACTCTCCTCTCAGAAGCCAAAGAAGGCCTGGAAAATCTGATAAAAAAAATCAAAGAAGAAAGTGACAATTTTGGTTTCTTTCTGAACATCAAAAAGACCAAGCTCATGATCATGACAAGGAAGGGAAACATGAAAATAGAAATTGATGGTGAAAAGATAGAATGTGTGGAAAAATTCACTTTCCTAGAATTGCAGATAGCTCAAAATGGTGAATGCAGCACAGAAATAAAACATTGGATTGCATTGGGTCCCACAGCAATGAAGAACATGAGCCGAATATGGAAAAGCAAGGACATCAGCTTGGCAACCAAATGTAGGTTAGTTCAGTCTATTGTGTTCCCATAGCTACCTATAGTTGTGAAAGTTGGACCTTAAAAAAGCAAGACAGGAAGAAAATCGACTCATTTGAGCTGTGGTGCTGGAGAAGGTTCCTGTGTATTCCTTGGATAGCAATGGTGACTAACAAGCAAGTACTGGAGTGCATAACACCAGACATGCCACGAGAAGGCAAAAATCACGAAACTGTGTCTTACTTACTTTGGCCATGTCATGTAGGGTAATTCACTAGAGAAAGCAATTATGTTTGGAAGAGTTAGAGGTAAAAGGAAACCAGGCTGTCAAAGAACACAGTGGCTGGACACTATCAAAGCTGACATCAAGCAGAGCACAGAAAATCTCGAAGAAATAGTGCAAGATCGGAAGATATGGAGAGCCCTGGCCCATAGAATAGCCAAGAGTTGGACTCGACTGAATGGATAACATCATCATCATCATATTTGCTGGATTCTTTTATAAATATACTGAAAAGTGATCCAGAATTAATTTAATTCTAGTCTTGAGACTGATTTTGTCTACTTCAGTTTACTAGTTTAAGAATAACTAAGTTGGAGGTCTTCTAATCTAACTCCCTGCTCAAGCAGGAGACCCATTTGAGAAAAATGGTTGTTCAATCTCTAGTTTGTTAAATTAAGAAAAAAGAAAAGTTTTAGAAATATATAAATGCAATTTAGATGTTTGCACATTCAACTTCTAAGTCACAGGAATGGTAGTAGTGTATTTTTCTTGGAAATATATGAGCTCTGATTTCACAGCATTAAAGGTGAGTCTTCATTGCCGCTAATTGGAAGACCTGGTCCACATGGAAAAAAATATGGTAGGTATCAAGTTATTTTTTAGAGCTATGTTGAGATCTGGATTTAAAACCCAAAATGATATTTGCACTGAATATGAGTGTACTTATACCATCTGTCAGAAATACCTTAAAGCATGTGTGTTTTCCTGGACTTGTACAGCTGCTGCTACAATATCTGAAGAAAACAAAATTTAAAGCATTCCTAACAAATGTTACATTTAGGAGTATTTCAGTGTGCCATCTATTTTTGCTGCCTTTTTGGACTATTAACATAGAATATTGCCTGCAGACCACAAATTTGATATAATTGACTAATTCACAGAAGAGGCCAAATTTTTCCAGTGTGTCTTGTCTGATCTGAGCAGTCCCACTAAAGTTAATGATGAGAGGTTACCTTTTTGTATCATAGATATCTACAGAGGGCAAGGAAGGCATATGGCATTCATATGTCAAGATAATGAACTTAGGCTTTAACACCAGAAATAATGCTGCAACTGACATATATTGCATGATTGTTTCATTTATATGATGATGCAATGGTGCACAAGCTGTCATTTTGACCTTATTGTAGCTTGATATAGACAGTACTGTTAGACCTCCCAAACCTTAGCAACCAGAAGCAGCAAAGTGCACTACACAAAAGGCAACTAAACAGGCATTCTACAGTGTCAGGCAAATTGAAAAATAACACCGATTTATACAGTTTGTGAAAGATTTTATGTTTACATTGGAATAAAGCACTGGCTAACCTGAACCTCTTCATAGGATCCTTGATAGAAAATTAGAAGGTGCCGGGTGTCTTTCATCCCTGCTATCTCGGCCTTAAAAGAGATGAATCGATACTCCAAATATATTGCAGCAAAATTTTTGAAGTTATCTGGCTAAACTTTGCAGAGTTAGTATTTTCTTGTTGATAGATCTGGGGCCATATGACACTTGGGAAATGCTGTTCCATAGAATTGGCACAACTGCTGGGAGCAACAAATTGACTATTTAAAAGTGTTGCTATGGCAAAGATGTTGGGGAGGCATTCAGTAAATGGCTGTTTTTGTTTTGTTGTTATGATATTTCTTCTTCTGGATACCACAACATGCTAAGATGATGGTTTGATTTCCACAACACATTGAACCACAAACTGCTTATTCAGATTAAGTACAACACATTGGGTCAAACAATCAGGGACACCTTTGTGCCTGAGCAAAAATGAGGTGCTATTAGAGCCCCAGGTTATGTACAGTAGAAGATAAACTTAACTATTGAATTTGATTTAGTTCTGATGACTGGCGAAACACTCCTTCATACCTCCTAAACTACTTTGAGGCCTTAAAGTATGACATAGTATTCTGCCCCATCATCAGAACTAAAATAAAATTCCATTGAAAACAACAAGCTAAGAGGTATTGTTGCAAACAAAAAGAAAGCCTACTTTGGGATATTTTTTCTGACTTTGTAAATGTGACAGGTCCAGTTAGTCACTTTGCATAAACTCGTCATACATGAAGGAATTATTGCTACCCTTAAGCAAAGGCCCCATAATCCTATCAATCTAAAAACATAGGAATATTACTCATCCCAATCCAATTTGGATGAAACTGACAACAAGCAGCAGGGATCCAGCTATGCAATTCCCTGAGCCAGAGTTTATGAGGGAAAAAGCAACTATGTAGGCAAAACTGTAGATATAGAGCCAAGTACAGGCATGTGCCTAATCCTATTAATGTTCCACCATTGGTTAACAAGAGACAGTGACTACTTCCAGCACTGCTGCTCCCCCCCAAAAATACAGTTTTCTCAATAATAAAACAGTTCCACTTGCATAGATTAAGAATAATTCAGTTTTCATTCTAACAGAAAATTGCAGTCCTAGAATTCCCTCTTTATACCTCAAAATTCTATAAAATATTTTACTTTTCTAATAAGTTCTGTTACTCATTTCTGTAGGCTAAAATGCAACAATTGTTCCTTTCATAAAATGTGTGTTCTCTTCCTCCTCAGAAATATAGTCCATTTGCCACTGTCTACAACAGCTGTGTAAGACAATTTTATCCTTTAAGAATAATGAGCACAGTTATTTAAAATAAACTGTAGCTGCTTCATCCATAACTAGTTGGCATTTATTATCCATCCATCCATCCATCCACCCGTCCATCCGTCCATCCATCCATCCATCCATCCATCCATCCATCCA
Organism: Azemiops feae; assembly: GCA_023970755.1. Classification (NCBI taxonomy): domain Eukaryota; kingdom Metazoa; phylum Chordata; class Lepidosauria; order Squamata; family Viperidae; genus Azemiops; species Azemiops feae. The sequence continues at coordinate 545,772 of JALGBA010000376.1, forward strand.
TCCATCCATCCATCCATCCATCCATCCATTCTATTCTATTCTGTTTGACTCCTCAACAAGCATACTATCGTCCAAATTCTTCTAGGCTAAAAAGTAATGATTGTCCCAAACTCACCCAAGGAGCTTCCATGATTGAGAAATATTTTAAATCCTTCCAGTTCTAATCCAACACTATAGAATCATCTACAATTCATTTTAGTAAATGTGCTGAATGGATTGCTGAATGACACAATTTAGTAGGAAATTTTTTTGTTGCTGCCAAAGAAAATAGAACATCAGAGGGATGGCAGAAGGAATGAGCAGCATCTCTCCACCCAGTACAGAAAAAGCACAATCACATCTGCTTATGTACATCATGGCATACATTCCCTTCTCATATTTTTTAATTAAATGAAAACCATACATTGGCTTGATAACTTGCAAAAGTGAGATTAAATTTCTATGATATACAAGAATGCTATTCATATTTCTCATAGTAATTCCTTTCTATCTTACAAAATAGCTTTGCTTCTCTACTTTGGAGTTGCTATTGCTGCTTTATTGATAAGACTCTTTCACCAAACATTATCTTAATATTGCAGGTAATTTATCATTAACACCAACTCCCTTACTCGCACAGCTGCAGATAACCAGCAGGGCATCAATTCAACAGTACTGGGTTTCTGTTACCTCATGCTTCTTCATAAAGCAGTTTCCTCATCAGGGAAGCCATAAACTGGAAACCCCCTTCCTTTTGTTTTTTGTATGCCTTGATCTGAATTCAAAAGTGGCTTCATTTTAAGGGTGATTGTCATGGTATGTAAGAAATTTATATTTGGCAAAATTCAAGGACAAAAGCAAACTGGGACTATGTTGACTAATGGTATCTGTATACTACTAATCCTGTAAAATCCTAAATTTTGCTCTCGTGGTTTTTTTAAAATAGAAACAACTTGATGTGATAGTCCATGTGCTTGTCCATATGGAATTCTACTTATCTCATCTATAACCAGACAGCAATTTGAAACAGGAAGTAGAATAATGTAAGAGCAGATTATCTACAATGTAATTGGCTTGGTTAATGTGACTGTTTAATTGCAATGGTGAGGCAAAATGGTTTTGTAGATTACACAGTATAGACTTTCTTTTGTAAGACCAACAGAGCTAATAAGATATCAGCAGTGCTAGACCAAGAGGTCGTAGTTCTCAAGAAGGAGGGTGGCTCCCCTTACTCTGGCTGCTCTCATAAATTCTGGCTCATTGATCCTAGCCACTGACATACAGTACACTCTCAATAACATATCAAACAATAAAAAAAGAAAAGAAAAGAAAATACTTCTGAAGTGATACAGGAAGTTAAATGTAAAGATTTCCCCGTCAGTCATGTCTGACTCTAAATTTCTCTGTTTCTTGGCCAAGGAAGCCAGCATTGTCCAAGGAAAATTTCTTTGGTCATGTGGGCAGTATGGTTATATGCCAAAGGTGCAGAGAACGCTGTTGCCTTCCCACTGAAGTGTTATATATTGATCTACTTGCATTTGCATGCTTTCGAACAGCTAAGTGGGCAGGAGCTGGGGCAAGTGAGGGGAGCTCACCCCGCTGTGTGGAGCTTGGGTCTTGAACTCAGCATCTTTAACCACTGAACTATTGTGTCCCCTTTATACAGGAAGAGGGAAGAGAAAAAAAATAGTAATTGCTCTTGGTGTCAGAAATAGGTTGAGTATCACTTCTACTTCTGACTTGCTTTATTGCTTTAGGACTATTTTCAGTTAAAGGCAAACATGATAAATTCAGTTCCATGGGTACACATTAACATAACTATTGCAGAATGTGTTTAAATAAAATATGTTGTGTATGTTTCAGTTACGTACCATGCTGCACTTAACTCCCTGGGGCAGAAATAAATGTATAATTACAGGTCAAATTTACTACTTGTTATGATAATAGAAGTACATAAAGGGTTATCCTAATATCCTAATGTTATAAATATATCTGTTCAGAACTAATTTATATGGGATATGTTTATAGGTTTGCAGTCTTAATACTTTTGATGAATTTGCTCCCAAATAAAGAGTTCTGGTTGCAATTCAAAAAAGATAAAGCAATTCAAAAAAGATAAAGCAAAGGAATATGTCTCTAGCTTTAACCCTTTAATTCTTTTGAATTATTTAGGGAAATCTATTAAACCAGAAATTGAGATAATGTACCTGTTAATGGTTGTTTAGATTTTAATTGCTCAGAATGTGAAAAAAAATGAGTATGTGTAAAAATTTACTTAGTTTTTTGGTATTAGGGAAGCTCAAGAAAATCTACCCAGAATCAAAAGAGGTTCATAAGCTTTTATACTACGGGAACAAATATAATGTAACCAATGAATAGATGAAATATTGATTAAACTATAAACTTTATTCTCTAAGACCAACAAGGCTACTGTTTTCTCCTTATGGACATATGAACATATATGGTTTTATATACTTATTGTTTATTAACTGCAATATTATTTTGAAGGAATAAGGCCTATTAATCAGATTTCCTTCTGAATATGCCTGTCTAACACTAATAGTTTGTTGTCATTTTGAGAATTAAAAAAGTTGTAAACATCATCAACAACAATAATTAATGTTAAAAAATCAAATCAAATCTCTGAAAACAGGACAAACAAAACTAAAAATAACAAGTGAAGCTATGCACTTTGATGGATACATAATGTAGATAATTACACCAATGCTGGAAATGATGATGATGACGACAATGACGATGATAATAATCTTGAAGGGGAATGGTCTGAAATGTTTAATTTTAAGAGACTTTTTTTGTAAACCAGAAAGCCAATCTTTTCCCAACTCTGTTGTTTTGAGTTTGATACATTTATTTTTAGGGGTGGAGGTGGGGGTAAGACATGAAGGAGAAAAGTAAAAAAAAAAAATCAGTTCTGCTAAAGTCTATTGTATATTTCCTTATTTAATTATTATTTTCATTCATAATATATCTAAACATTGTTTCAGCTATAGGTTGTTCTACTAACTATGTTCTACAAATCTTTCTTTGTTTTCATTGTAGCCCATGAAAGCTTATGAAAAGGTAAAAATTGATGGCCTGTGAAAAAAGATTGATGGTCCATAACAGATTTTCAGAGTCTTTGTCCCAAATTCTAAAACAGTGATGGTGAACCTTTTAGAGACCAAGTGCCCAAAAACCGCCCCCGCCCCCACCTGCTCTGCCCGCCCCACCCCCAGCCCGCCCCCCACCCGCAGGGCACCCACCGCCTGCAGATCGCCCAGGTGGCCCAGAAGCGCCATGGCAGCCACACCCTCTGCCCGCACCCCGCAGCATCATCAGTGTGTGACGGGTTGCGAGGGCGGAGTCTTGTCCACGCTGCCCAGCTGCCATGTCCTTGGCTGCGCTGCTCCGCATGGGTCGTGCCCGGGGGCGACTTTCCTCCAGGGGGCCTGCTGGTGAGGAGGGGGCCGTGGGGGGGAGGCGAGGCTGGGGCGCACATGCCATAGGTTCACCACCACTGTTCTAAAACCTTGAAGAAAGTTTCAGAATGGTTTGTCACACTGTGCAAGGAAAATAATTTGGCACAGAATATTCATGCAAAACTTTGTTCTTCTCATTTGTAATATTATTATTCAAATAACTACGTTCGAAAGTAAATATGTGTTAACTATAATAACTATAATCTTAGCTCAACCAAAAGGACATCTTTGGAAAAGAGGTCACACACAAATGTACACATACACTTAAAAAAAAAGGGGGGGGAAGGAACTTATATGCATATTCATCATTCTACTAATTTCAAAGATAATATACATAGCTAAATTCATTTTTTTCTTTTCCACTTAAAAGATAGACCTCTGTGAGAAAAAATGGAATATTTGTGTGACATACCAAATGACACAAATAGTATGGTTTAAGCAGCTATGAAGAGAACTGTGAATTCTTGTATTATAATTTATTGCTATAATTGGAGCAGTTACAGCTGCAGGGTTTCTTTTAATGGTTCAAAGCTCGTTGCCAGAACAAAGTAAAAATGTGGGTCTTTGAGGACGAATTCCTTTTAGGCCGTTGTGCCATATGAAAAGATTTTTAAACACTGTTTTTTTATGTTGTACTCAGCACCTACATTCCTTTTATGTTCCTGCTTCTGTTACGTAAGAATGGACAACCATTCTTTAATTTTTTACATGCTTCTTTACACTGTTTTCCTTGTTTGGGTTCAAGTGACTCCCCCAAAAGGAACCTTAACATTCATTGAAGTGAATTAAGAATTTTGAATTGCAGGATACAATTCAGTTAAAATTTCACTTTTAAAACAGGGTCATTAAGAGACAGATGCTCTTGAAAGAATAAAGACTAATTAAAAGACTGACTCTGAAACACAGAAGTTTTTCACAATAAAGAAAACATGTTCTAAGGAGATTAAAATGTATCCTGCATGGTAAGAACAATTAAAAGAGCAATTTTCTCTTCTCTGGGAAGCAATCCAAATAGCAAACAAGGTAGCCTGCTAGAAGAATGTGCCATCAGATGTGCCTCTGATATAGGCAGTTAAAAGCTCTGTCATTGTCATTCTCCGGAACCATCCAGATATATTTCTTTTACTGGAATCAGCACCACCACCATCTTCATTCCACTGATACTGAGTTGAAGCTTTTGGCAGCTTTTGGCACAGGGATGGCAGTTTTTCTCTCATTATGATGAATGGAATGAGGAAAAAAATCGAAAAGTTTAGTTTCCCACCTTATCTCTGGCTGATGCAAACTAGCAATGCTTTGAATTTATTTCTATCATGGAATTTTGCCTACAACCTAGCAGAGAAATACTCTATTCTGGGTAATATTATGGAGATTCTATTCTGGGTAACCTTTTTCAGAACAGTCATGTAAAATTATTTTTCTATGCTACTTATTTTGTAGTCAGCACTGAAATTATCAATAAGCTATGCTATGCTCGTTGACCACTATCAAGATGTCTTTATCTCCTATGCTTGTTAGTTTAACTGATTTGATAGCCACCTGGGTAGTGTTTCATAATGTAAATCTTAGCATATAAATTGGGACTAATGAAAGAAGGCTGAATTCATAAACCATCCTGTAGGACAGGAAACTGTTTAAAGAAGAGACATGATATTACAGTGTTTCCAAGACTTTTTGTACAGGTAGTCCTCAACTTACAACCATTTGTTTATTGACCATTCAAAGTTACAATGGCACTGAAAAAAGTGACTTACAATCAATCCTCACACTTATGAACATTGCAGCATCCCCACTGTCATGTGATCAAAATTCAGACACTTGAAAATTGGCATGCTGAGCATTTTTAGGTCATGTGATCACCATTTGTGACCTTCCCAGCTAGCTCTGAACAAGCAAAATTAATGGAAGAAGCCAGCTTCACTTACTCAATAACATTATTCATGTAACTGCTCGAATTTCTTCAACATTCATGGCAAAAAGGTCATTATATCAAGCATGAGTCAGTTAACAACTACTTTGCATAGCAGTGGAAATTTTGGTCCTGATTGTGGTCGTAAGTCGAAGATTATCTGTATGCTTCTAAGATAAAACTGATTCTGAAGTGATTAAATATTGGCCAATGTTTTCCAAAACTTTGATATTCAATGCATTTCTTCAGAATGTAAATATCTTGTTTATGAATTACCTAGTAATTTTACAAGATCATGCTATTGGACCTTCAAACATTTATTAGTTCCTTCTTTAAAGAATTTACTATTCTGATTATTCTGACACCCATCAGAAATATGCATGGAGACAATCAGAGCTAATAGTTTATAATGGTAAATGAAGATTTAGTAAAGAAAAGCAAGCTAACCTGGTAGTACTATAGCCATGCCAATCATAATAAAAAACATTTGGACACTAACCCAATCAATAAAAGATTAGTACCAATGCCTTGAATTAGGTCTAGAAACAATACTGTATATGCCTCTGATAAATCAGTAATATTACACGCCTGCATTAATTGTATTCTGCCTAGTTACACACAATCCAAAATTTCAACAAAATCAGCAAAGGCCAAGAATAAATTATTTAATGCTTAATTAATGTTTTTCTCTCAGAAATTAATGTTTAATTAATGCATTTCTCTTTTGGCACAGAAACTTCTCAGAACTCTTAACAAACAGCTTTACACATGGCAGAAATGGAATCCTTATAAGGGAAAACTTTTAATTTATGAACAATGGAAGAAAAACTATGTGTTTCGTCATATCAGTTTTCACCTTAGAAATTCAAATGTGAATGGTCTCAGCAAAGGTTTCAAGTCAGAGTAGATATCATAATCTGAGAGTAAGCAGTCTGTGTGCACTGATGGTTTATGAAATGTTATTCATTTGTTAAGTTCATGCTGTCAACTAATTAAGGAGCCTTTGGTTAATTAATTACCTGACTTTTAATTAGTGAATTGATTAGGCATAGATCAATTTGAAATCATATTTCAGAACTTCATAAATACCAAAGAAAAGGACATTATAGTGCAATGAAGTAGAGTGTCATAATTTTACTAGTGCCTTGTGTCAAATGTATTTTAATGAATCTGAAATGACTAAAAGGATGATTTGGAAAGAATAATAAGCTTATGCCAAAATAGACAGGTAATTGTTTTACAGAAAAGTTCATTGGTGTGAGCTTCAGCAAGGATCATTTTGTTCCCCTCAATATGAATAGTTTCAATTGGTTTTTGCTCCTTTCTTAAGGAATAAACCAGGGGTCTTCAAACTTGGTCCTTTTATGACTTGTGGACTTCAACTCCCAGAATTCTTCAGCCAGCATGCCTGGCTGAGGAATTCTGGGTGTTGAAGTCCACAAGTCATAAAAAGGCCAAGTTTGAAGACTCCTGGAATAAACCCATCTATTCAAATATGGCATATTCTATCAACCTGATTACAAGTATCTTTGAGATAAATAAGGTATATTTTATATCCCAATTTCTTATTTTTAAAATATTTTTAAAAAGATAAAGAAAAAGATAATTTCTTTAGGGCTACTTTAATACATGTATCCATATAGGGATAATATAAAAAAATCATTATTATGCGTCAAACTCCATAATATTTATTACAGAAGAAGATCCAAGTTCTTCTAAGCATATATAAAATGTACAATCTCTAGAATCTATAAATAATAATTCATATATGTAGTTGAATATTAGTTTTGTTTTATCGCGTAGCAATTTTCCAATAATATATCTAGTCTATTTTTTTAACTTATAACTTGATTGGGCATTCTTGGATTATTTGTATACAAATATAATTAAGGAAACATTTTAATAGGACAATCTTTTGATGGCTAAGAGCATACTTAATCTTTTTGAATAGTTGAGGACCATAATGTGAATAAGATAACATTAGATTTGGAGAAAGGTATTGTTTTCTTTAATAGTAACATCTTTCATGACTCTGTCTACTCAAAATGATGTGGAATTGGACTATGCTCAGAAGCTATAAGCTATTCACCCTAACTAAAATGTTCTAACATAGACCATGAGCTATTGAGCAGTGATAGATTTGATCAGGGCTTTTCTTCTCATAGAATGCCCAGAACGGAGTTCCGGCACCTTTTTTGGATGAAACCTTGTAGGATAGGCAAGGCGGGTTGTATGATGTGTGTGAGTTCCGGCACCTTTTTTTTTTTTTTTTTTTACAAAAAAAGCACTGGATTTGATGATTCACATGCAATAGATCTCAGTTTCAATATCTGTATTTCTAGCTAAGAATGAAAAAGCTTCCTGCTTGAAATCCTTAAAAAAGGAGCCTATCTCTGTTAATCAATGTTAGCAATACTAGAGTTAATGAATTAATGGTTTTATTCATTACAAAATAACTTTCTACCTTCCTATATAGGACTACTAGTAAAGGAGGTAAGTAAAGGAGGTTGAGAACTATACCAAGTTGTGCATCATTCAGTTATGGTTATTGTGAAGTTTTAAAAGAAAAGACTGTAATTGTATGCATATATCTGGGAGCTGACATGTAAAAGCTTATACTTTAAAATGTTCAAGCAGAGATTTTTGTGAACACCAGAAATTACACTGTTTATTCACACAAAAAAATCTACCCAGAGATTTCAGGTTTCCAAAGGCCATCTGTATACTGCTCCGTACAATCATCTGTTACCAAATATTAATTACAAAGGGTATATTCAATTGTTTTCTTTTCCAGTTCTGGTTAGATATTAGAATAGTTTTCCTCCACAACCATTACCCCAGGCAAGAGTCTGTGATTGTTTCTAAGGTGAAAAATGCATCAGTCATTTCAGAGAATTAAGCAACACAATAATAACAAAAGGCTAAAGAACTAGAATCTACGGAGAGATATCTCTTGGTTTTGAATGATTGTTTAAATTATTGGGTTATCTTAATGAAAAATAAAATTGCCTAGAGCTTTTCTTCCAGTTGTATGGGATATTAATTTCCTGAAAGAAAGACAAACAAGCTCTGAATGCAACAAACAGAAGTGTGGTCAGATTTCAAGCATTTTTCCATGTGTTCCTATTTCCTGAGTTTTCTCTGCTTCATTTCAAAATGTAAGTTATTTAAAAGGTTTACTAAAGGAAGATTCTCACTTTCCTTTTGCCCACTGTGGATTTGATTTATTTTATGTTGTTCTCTATTACAGTTTCACTGGATAAATGGGCAGCCATATGAATGAATGAATGAATGAATGAATGGATGGATGGATGGATGGATGGATGGATGGATGGATGGATGGATGGATGGATGGATGGATGGATGGATGATGAATGAATGAAGTCCTTATCTAGGGTATCTTTCAATCATAATACTCATGATGCCATTTGCCCAATTTCACAAGGTAGAGGCACATAGGAGGAGTGTAGGGCTGACTTTGGAGATTAAAAGTTGTTTTAGAATCCTGGGGAAAGGAAAAAATTCTGCATGGGTACATGTTTCCCAGTAAGAGTAGAATTATGCATGCTAAATGAGTTTTATAAAATTAAAGGCAAGTAAGAAATCATAATAAATAAAGCACTGTTAAAAAGCCGAGTATTTTCCATTCTATCTGTATGAATTCTGACTTCATATTACTATTTGTGGAATAGCAATGCCCATGTGATAAATTTTACATATAGGGGCAATAGGTACAGGTAGTCCTCAACTTACAACAGTTTATTTAGATACCAATATTACAACGGAACTGAAAAAAGTGACTTATGATTGTTTTTCACACTTACAACCATTGCAGCATTCCCCATGGTTACATGATCAAAATCTGGATTCTTGGCAACTGGTTCATACTTATGACGGTCTCAGTGTCTAGGGGTCATGTGATCACTCTTTGCAACCTTCTGACAAGCAAAGTCAATATGGAAGCCAGATTCACTTAAACACTGTGTTACTAACTTAACAACTGCAGTGATTCACTTAACAACCGTGAAAAGAAAGATCGTAAAATGGGCCAAAATTCACTTAAACAAATGTCTCACTTAGCAACAGAAATTTTGGGCTCAATTGTGGTCATAAGTCAAGGACTACATGTACTGAAGAAAGTAGAACAAATTGCACAACAACAAATAAATAGAACATTCAAACCAAAGCCCTTCATTTGAAACCCTTCATTTGGAGTCCTTGGTATATTCTGAACTTGGTTGTTTGCTTGCAGATGCTTCATTAGTCAACTAGATAACACATAAATGGTAGTGAATGTGGTGTTTGCTCCCTGTTTATAGACAGTAGTTTGCCCTGCAAGTGTTGGTGGGAGTGTGATTTTATTCTGGGTAGTTGCTTTTTGTTGATTGTTTGTGTTAATCCCTCTTTGACAGTTGGCTGCTGGAAAGGTGGTGTTCTGGGCTATTTTTTGTTTCCTTCTTAGCTTTCTTAACTCTCTTTAGAATGGTATGTAAATATGGTTTATCTCTATAGATGACTGATTGGTCTGAAGGTCAAGCATCTCTTTGGGATTGTGCTTGTTCTAGGATGCTCACTGTTTCCCAGCTGAAACTGCAATTGCATTGTTGTAAGATGAAGGATTTTTCACTGCATCAACTGATAGTTGCTGTTCATAAATAGGCTCTGCTAGTCTTCTCCTGTCTGGTGTACATAATGCTTGTTACAGTCCTTATATTGTATGTTGTAAATAATTCTGTTTTTATATTTTTGGGCTCCTGAATTTTTTTGGTTTACTTAAGACACTTTGGAGGGTTTCAGTTACTTTGTTTGTTACAGTGATGCCATGTGGTTGTAATAGTCTGTTGATTGTTGCTGAGGTACTTTTATGTATGATTTACATAGCTTGTGTAACTTGTACTGTAGTTGGTTGAGGGTTCAGCACTTTCTGATAAAGTTGTGTGAGTATCCACTTTTTAAAAAGAAGTTGTATATGCAGTCTGTTTCCTTTTTCTCTGTTCTCACCTGCTGCAGTGTGTTTGTATTCATCTGAATAATGTTTTTACATGACTTTTGTGGGTGGTAGATTGTTTTGTGATACAGTTTTGTTTCTAATCTGCTTGATGACATTATCATCTAGTCCAAATTTATCCATCATGTCTAGTAGGAAATTATGAGAAATTTTGTCAAATGCTATACAAAATCAAGATATGCCATATCAAGTAGTCTCTTGATCAGTTTACTGTGTCATAAAAAAGCATAAGGTTAGCTTAGCATATCAGACTCATGCTGGCTTCTGGTAATGGTAGCATTCTTTCCCACATATTCATAAGCCTACTGTATGACATTTTAACATTTTGCCTAGTACAAATGTCAATTAACTAGTGTGTAGTTTCCTCCTCCTTCTTCCTTTTCTGACTCTGTTTACTCTTCTCAAGTTTCTTGGCAACTCTGTAGGAGATTTCAAAAATTCCTGTCAGTGATTCTGAGATGATTTCTGATAGCTTCTTCACAAGCCTAATGTAAATCGTGTACATTAAAAAGTTCATTCAAGAGAAAAAATATTCCTACCATACCTTTATTAGTTCTAAGTTATATCCCTCTATTTCCTGAATTGTGCTTAGGCTTCTCAACCTAAAATAAAAGAGATGCAAAGAAGTTGTTAGACAATTCTGTCTTATTTTCCATTATTATTTTTTCACCTCCTGCAGCCATCCTGCTTGCCTCTTATTTTATTCCAGACATACTCCCTAAATCCCTTGTTATATTTTGCTTTTCTTGGCATATCCAAATCATTCTGAGCTGCAGTTCTCCTGACTTCACTCCTTTAACTCAGGCTACTAATTTAGCTCTTGTCTCTTGCTTCCATTGTCTATAATCACCTGGTTTTTTTTGGTTTTTTGGTTTTGTTTTTCAGCTTGTCAGCAAGCATAAATCTATAATTCTTCCCTATATGCCTTTTGAAACTTTTTCCTTATTTCCCTCTCGTGGGATTGTTTGTCCTTGTGCTTTCAAAGTCTAATTTTGCAGGATATTTCATTCCTCTTGTTTATCTTTAGGATTTTAAATCAAGATATGATGACTGTCTTCTGATTGATACATTAAAATCTGCCTTCCTTATGTCAAAGTATATGACTGATTTCTCTTAGTTTCTCCTCAACTTTTTATATTGAACACCAGCATGAGATGGCTGCCTTCCCCCAAGGTACTCTAGTCTACTGACCAATTCTTCTCTGATAGTCAGGTTTAGATCTAAACAGCTGACTCCCCTGGGTTTTCTTTTACTATCTGAAAAATGAAATTGTCAACAAAAGAAGTTGGAAATATTTGTAATAGCATTTCTAACTGAATGGTTCTTGAGAACTGGATGACTTTATTTAGAAAGTCATTATTCACTTCCTCATACGTTTCCTGTGTAACCTTTCACAATGGTAGCTCTTTACCATTTCTTATGCCCAATCAAGTAATAGTAATAGTCCAATAGACACAGGACTTGATTGGAGTTGACCCTGTTTGGTTTTGTTGAACAAGTAGAGAACTAAAGGCAGTCTCCCTGATCATCAAGTCTAGAGCCATCTGCCAAAGTGAAAGTGCAGTTCTTTTACATAATTTCTGCAATTTAAGCCTAAGATTTATTTTTCCCACATGTAAAATGATATTAAGATTACTGTATATCAGGATCCCATGTTATGGGAAAAGGCACTGCCAAAATTGAAAGCTTTTTCAAAGAAATTCAAAAATGAAACTTAAAAATTTCACAAGACCTGTGGTTGCAACCTGCCTTTTCCTATTTTATGCATTCTTTTACTCATGTGAACAGATATTTCATCTTGTACATTTCACAAACCAAATTAATTCTGCCAATATAAATAATTGATGAAAGAAAACCTACAGAATAATATCAATACATCTTCTGCTAACTGCTTTAGAAGAGATAAGCCTTAAGGTCTCACATGTTCTCTCTCACATCAACTGAGAAATCTATCTCCACTCCACTCCTTCCTATGGATCGTTCTTCCTAGAAACTATTCATTAGCAGAAATGAAAGCAACTGAGTCAATAAGGGAAAGATCCATTTATCACGAGCCAAAGAACTGGATCTTGCCAATATCATAAATGAAGTAATAAGTGGTGGTGCATACAGAGGAATATATTTTATTTCATCCATAGGGGAAAAAAATGAAAATGCTTCAGCTTTCTAAATACCAACTTTATACAATATCATATTTTAAATAATTAGGTTTTGTTTTCTATTATGACAGCAGCTTTGTGACTAACATGGTATTATGTCTGTTACTTTCAAGGGCTGGTATCATATTAAACCTAGTTAACACTTTGAAAATGATAACTAATCCTAAAGATCAGGATCCTAATGGTTTTTTCAACAATATTCTCTATTGGTTGTCATTATTTTCCTTTGTAGCAAAAGTTATTGTTTTTTCAAGTGGATGAGTTTGTTATTCAGTAATGAATTATATATACATATGCATTTTTTTAAAGGTGTGGTTAACTTCAGTTTTCTACAACTTGCCATATTATCTCTCTCTCTCTCCCTCTCTCTCCCTCTCTCTCTCTCTCTCTCTCTCTCTCTCTGAATTCTCTCATACTTTGCTTTCCACAACTTAGAATGCATTTTCTTTTTCTCTCCCTGTGGATGAGTTGCTTTGATCCAGCTCTGTCAGGAATAGATACAACTCAAGACAGTTTGCTGCCAGAGGCAAACAACAAGTTAATATTCTGTACTGTTCTGCATGTAAAAGCCAACCCATCTGAATCTTCCTTTGATGCTGACAATGAGACAACATATTTTCCTGCATCTTAATGCAGCAAGTCAGCTTTGGGAGTACTGGGATGCCAAATGGCACCCAGCTCTATCTTTCACTGCCTTTTTGCCATCTCCCAACAATTTCTGCCTGAGGCAACTGTCTTTCTTTGCCTAATGATAGTCCTGGCCTTGAAGAATATTTCATATAAACCTTATTTCATATTCCTCTTTCTGTTTTCTATAAATATAGCATCCTGACCTTAGGAGGAAATAGCAAAATGTCTACCAATAAAGCACTTTACATGGTCATAAAAATAACATTATACATTTTTTGTTGGAATCTTATCAGAATAGACTGCCATCCAGCCACAGGGATTGAAGATAAATATGGCCTTTATCTTTATCTTCATGTTTAATTATATAATTTTTTGACAAAGTGTGGAATGGCATTGGTTAACTGAAGGATATATGGAATAGTGCAATGTCTGATTTGAGTAATTAAAGTTGTCAAGTAATAACTTTACTGTTTCTTAGAAATATTGGTATGTGACTTAGAGATGGATAAATGACACATAACAGCTATGCATGGTGATGGAACCCAGTTTTAGCATTACTTGCTTTTAAAATTCTGTAACTATTAATGACATTTATAGGATAGTTGGGCTTATAATAGAATAAGCTTATATTTATTCACATTTTCATTTTCCTTCTTTTTATTTGACAACTTCTGAAAGCCAGGAGAGCTTTATGTTTTTCTAGAGCATACATTGTACTAGAGCCACTCATTTATTCTGAACAGTAGGATAAGGTTTTGCAAGATGATGAGCTCCAAATAATTGCAATAGCAAAGGAAAAAAAGTGGTTCTCTTTGCTGGAGAAAAATACACTCATTGTCAGGCAGCAGCTCAGAAAAAGCAGGTCCATTTTTGTATTTTTCACAAGAAAGTGAAGCTTTATAATACCTTCCAGATTATTTTGCTTTTTCAAAAAGGCTCCCTGTATACCATGTACATTGTTAAAAGGAAATAGAAATGAAGTTTATGAAGTTTCACAATGTGTTTCAAGGATATGTTAAAAAGAAAAAAGAAAAGGAGATGAATGTAACAATATTTAAATAAAGAAATTATAATGGGAGAGAGAAGCTAGTTTTATGAAGCACAGCTTCATGTTTGTTAAAGCTGAAATAATGCCCTCTTATGGATTACAAACAAATAGCATTGCTTGGAAAGGTTTCAGGTATGAGAAAATAAGAAGATAAATTCACTAAGATCTACTCATGGAATTATATGAACAGAGAAAAGATTACCTAAAAATCTACTAAAACTTATGAGAAGAATTACTAAAAACATCTAATTTATATGCATTGATATCAGTGTATGCTTATGAAAAAAAGTGATAAAGAAAGGAAAATCCTGTCTTCTCTAACATGTTAGAACCATTAGACAAATACACATCCACAGGCACAAACACAGAAACAGAGAAATACAGATGCTCAAGCGGAAAGAAATAAGACATAAAAAAGAAGATGGAAATAATGTTCTTGCAACTTCTAAAAATAAAGATATTTCTTTGCAAAGCTTCTGTTTACTATCTCAGAGCACTTGATATTTTTTCCCCGAATTTCTTTTGGTGATTTTTTTGAGATTAACTTTACTGTTGGAGGTGGTGGTGAGGACCACTGGTATTTTGTTATTTCATATTCCAATGGAGCAAGAGTGAACATCCATTGCCCTGCAAATATTGTAGAATTCTCAGAAACTTTCACCACTGAACATCATTGGCTAGCACTGATGGGAATTGGAGCTCCACGATATTTGTTGGTCAGTTTGTTGTCCATTGCTGTTAGCAATAAAATCAGAAATTTTACTGCTGAAATTGAGGTAGTACATCTCACCATCTATGTAGAGTTAGCTGCAAATACATCACCATCTCCTAATAGCAGCAGTAGCTACTGCTCTCTTGCTATCTCAGCTTGCTTTTGAGCGGACGGCTGGCTAATAGGAAAACGTTTGCTTGATTATTTCTATTATGAAAAGCTTCTCAGATTGAATATAGTTTTCAGCTTCTGTGTCATATATCTAGCTGGGTGAAACCAAGCCATAAATGTATTATTCCTAAATGGCATATTAATTTGCAGTATTTAATCTCATTGCATACCAATCTATGTACACAATGCACAACTTTTCCATAATTAAATAAATGGGATTTATTTTCATCATTGCAGTGGTTGCTTTGAAAAGCTGTTCGTGTGGAAAATAGTCTTCCTTATCAATTATGTCACTCAGTGAAATAAAGGCTTTGTTATGAGCCTACAGAGCAATGCTTGGGTTTGTTTTGCAAATTGTTTTATAACTTTTGATTAACTAACACCCTAGTGATGTGAATTATGTATGAAAGAAAACCAGGAAGGGCTTTTCAGGAAATCATCCTCTGCATAAGGGCTAAGTGCAGTCAAGAACTGTGTTTTTGTAAAATAAGCTGCTCTCTTGTGAGAGATTGTAGTCTAGAAACTGAAGAGAAAATTGATCTAACCCTACCTCTAAGATCTATCTATCTATCTATCTATCTATCTATCTATCTATCTATCTATCTATCTATCTATCTATCTATCTATCTATCTATCTATCTATCTATCTATCTATCTATCTATCTATCTATCTATCTCCATCCATCCCTATCTATCTATCTATCTATCTATCTATCTATCTATCTATCTATCATCTATCTATCTATCTATCTATCTATCTATCTATCTATCTATCTATCTATCTATCTATCTATCTATCTATCTATCTATCTATCTATCTATCTATCTATCTATCTATCTATCTATCTATCTATCTATCTAATCTATCTATCTATCTATCTATCTATCTATCTATCTATCTATCTATCATCTTTATTCCTTCTCCATTTTATCCCTTATTCTACAAGACAGAGGATGAGAAAAGATGAAAAATCCCAAAACAGTTCCCCTAAAACTGGTATAAATATTCCATGTCCAAAGCACATAAAACGTTAATATAACAACAACAGTAATAATAATAATAATAATAATAATAATAATAATAATAATAATAATAATAATAATAATAATAATAATAATAATAATAATAATAATAATAATAATAATAATAATAATAATAATAATGATGATGATGATGGTGATGGTGATGGTGATGATGATGATGATGATAATAATAGAATTGGAAGGGACAGTGGAGGTCTTCTAGTCCAACCCCCTGCTTAGGCAGGAAACCCTATACCATTTCAGACGAATGGCTGTCCAGTCTCTGCTTAAAAACTTCCAGTGTTGGAGCATTCACAGCTTCTGGATTCCACTGATTCATTGTTCTGACTATCAGGAAATTTATCCTTAGTTCTAGGTTGCTTCTCTCTTTGATTAGTTTCCATCCATTGTTTCTTGTCCTGCATTCAGGTGCTTTGGAGAATAACTATCATTTTGCTGATTTTGCAGCCTGATACATTTTGCAGCCTGCTGCTTGGTTAGATGAAAAAACGGGTTCTGCTGAGAAATATTCCAATTTTAGATTGGAAGCATTACCATGGTTTTCAATGGTACAGTAAGTTAAGGTTAATGTGAGTTTTAAAAATTAAAGTATAAAAACATACTTTTTAAAGTATATTTAAAAATATATTACATTTGGCTGTAGATGATAAGTGGCATGTGAGTAAAGTTGCCACTTTTTGCTAACTTTCTGTTAACATTACTATCAAAATTACTATATTGAGAATATGGAATAGATACAGACCCAGATAGTTCTTAAAATTCCTTTATGGCTTTAGCACAAAAAGCATTTTATAGATAAGAAACAGCAGATTAAGAATGATGGTTAACATACTGAGACTTGTTAGAACAAAAGAATACAACATGACATCAAGAAATCAATTGACTGGAGGGGGATGAAGATATTTGGATTTGAACAGCACATGGTAGAATTTGAAATGGAACTAGTACAAATGATGAACATGTAATTGCTAAAATGTACAAGCTTTTGAAGCAGAGGGAGTGAAAGAGTAAATGGGCTAAAAACTTTAAATATAATTTATTGATGGAACAATGAGAAAATATGTGCCTGAAAAGATGAAAATTTACATTAGGTTATAATTTAACAGCAAACTTTTATGAAATAATATCTCATTGGTATATGACTCCAGAAAAAAACATCTAGTATGTATGAAGGTACTTCATACCTTCATACATGTAGGAAATGTGTAAAACATGAAGGGTCATTTTACCATACATGATGGAATTATAAAAAAAGCCAGAAAAATTATAGTTTTAAATACACATAGCGTAGCAAATAATTTTAAACTTAATATTCAATTGAAACTAGAACTTGGGCAATTAGAAAAGAGTTATGAAAGAATATATGTAATAACTGGTGCAATAATATTATATTGTATGCACAAAAATAGAAATGCTCTGATATACCCACAATGGAGGACTAATGCAGGTGAGCAAATTAGCAGAAATGGCAAAATTAACTAATTTGATTAGAGAAAGGACAGTAATTATATTTATTGCTGACTAGAAACCCCTTATTGACTTTTTTGCTGAAAAAAGGAAAAATGGTAATTTGTCTTTGGTTAACTTTTTATAGGTAAACATAACAATAATTAATTGTTTGCTAACATAATTGCTATGATAATTTTTATCACTTCCTTTTAGGGGCTCAAAAGTAAATAGCTAAACTCATAAACATTTTTATCTGTTACCACATAGAGAAGGATAATATAGTTTAGTTGTTGAACACATGTTTAACAAGTAGGTTACAGGCTGAATCCTAGGTATTTAAAATAGAATGAACAGTTTTTATGAAAAAACTTTTTGGAAGAACTATTGACAGTCCTGGGACAGATGGATTAATGGCTTGACATAGTATGAAATTATTATAAAACAATCTCTATGCAGATTCTCAATTATCTAGGTCATGGTTGTCCCAAAGGTGCTTTTCAAAAGGCAACTGGAATTTCTTTGTTTTTTCCTTGAAGATATTTTGCATTCATCCAAGAAGCTTCTTCTGTTCTGACTAAATAGGAATAGAAGATTTATATACTTTGGTATCATCCTTGTTAGCACTCTGAAGGTTTGTTGTTAGGTCTCTGAGAGTTGTTGACACACTTAGGAGTTCATCTGTACCCTCAGCCACCTGAATCAGAGTGCAAATGGATGTGAAACCTTCTTGGAATTGCTGAAAGGATTGTGTTGTACACAAGAAATAGGTGGTGTCATATCCCTCTCCCTCTGTTGAGAGAGGTCTGCTCAGTTTTAACATAGATGGTTTCTTTTACCCCTCTTTCAAACCAGTGGACCTCTCTGTTCAGAATGTGGACTTTGCTGTCTTCAAAAGAGTGGCCTTTGTCTTTCAAATGCAGATGGACTGCTGAAACTTGTCCTGATGGGTTTATTCTCCTATGTTATGTTATACATTTATGAAGGGTTGTTTTGTTTCTCAAATTTACAAATCTGCATATATTTCACTTCATTGTACTGCATATCATATTGCTCAATTTGTGTCTGGGTGTTTTATTTGTTGGGTGGGCAAGCTTCTACTTTAGTGTATTCTTGGGTTTAAAGTGTGCATGTATGTTGTATTGGTTGAAAATCCTCTGGAGCTTGTCAGATAATCCTGCAACGAATGGAATGACAATGTTGCTTCATTTGTTGTTCTCTTCTAGGGAGGAACTCCTGCTGGGTCATCAAATCCAGAAAAAGACCCAGCAAGAGCTCCTCCATAACAAGTGCTAGACAAAACTTCAATATTGCCATAATTTGAGCCATTAAGCCACAATCCTAAACCATTACTTATGTCCATAACTATTCTTTTGCAGATTTGCCTTCAGGATTTGCATGGTGATGCAAGTTTTACTTTTAAAACCACTGAAAACAACCAGATATATTTACTACTGATTTATGACTATGATCTGGAATGAAAACACATGAGACTTTTTTATCCAACAAATGTTTCATAGTTAGAATTAGAGAAGGGATCTTTGATATGTCCTTTGGGACAACATCCATGGACTGTCTTCAGCGTTTTTCTAACTGAAATGGCTGCTACTAATGAAATAACAGAATAAGAGAGTTGGAAGGGATCTTAGAGGTCTTCTAGTCCAACCCCTGCTCAAGCAGGAGACCTATACCATTTCATGGTTAATGATTAGCAAAAAAAAAAAAGTGCACATACTGTTCACAGATTTAATATTCTATTGTGGGAATATCACACTTATGAGAACTGGGGAATTATAAAAATATATCAGATTAGTATGTATACTAAACGATACTTTTTTTTTTAAAAAAAAAAGCAAGATTCTATGTTGTAGGATGGTAAAAAGAAACAGAATTATGGCAGAAAATATATCTAAGCATAATATTTTGTAGACAAGATTCTATTTTATCAAATCACATAAATCATTGCCAATGATGTTCAGAATGGGTTGCCTCTATTTATAAGGAACAGGCCTTCATGGATGCTTTCTAGAGAAAGGGCAAAACAGAAATGTTTTCATTGACAATATTTGCTCTGAGATAAGACTGAAATCTGAAATGGTAGCAGTGTATATTGCACATGACAATACTGACAAGATGTTGAGGGTTCTATGACAATTTAACTGATATTACTAGTCTTATAAATGTAGATAGTGCTCTATCACTAGAATCAGTGACAGCCTAACCGTGGGCTTTTCATTTGGTCTCTGAAAAAGTGGGATGTGGTTGGAGTACATATTTCCAAGATAAGAAATCTATGGCTTAAGAGTTATGTACATACTTTGATGTAATTATTGAGAGAAGCCTAAAGAAAGAAAGGGGCTGTGGAAGAAAAACATGGCAGTGAAAAAATTGGAGCAACAGAAGGACTAGAGGACACTTTATAGTGCAATCAGTTTAAAAATGGAATGACAGGCATGGGAAGATGAAATTGACTTTAGTGATAGGAAGAAAGTTCTATGCACATGATAAATCCCTTTCAGAGTAGATGTAGAGATTTGTTATTTCTTAAGTCTATTTTGTTATTGCATTTCTCCAGGTTGATATGTCTTTGAAACATTCAGTCTAAATACTACTCATCAATTTCCATTTTTCTTTCACTTAATAGTATAAAATTTGTGATTACATGGATCCCTGCTACTAACAATAAACACAGCTACATTTGAGTGTTTGTACATTTATCAAGAATACATGTTTTCATTGTTTTCCAGGAATGCCTTTAGAACAAAGAGATTACTATAATTATTGTGGAAATTAGAGCAGTGAAAGTACTGTGGGATGATTGCTATCTGATGAAGCAAAAGCTGATGTAATCTTTTTGATGACTGCTTATCTAAACTGAGCTGTTTTCTGCTGCTAACATTGCAGATGTATTGCATTCTGGCAAAGCACCCACTTTCAGCACCTTTGCTGAGATCATCCCTGAGTTAGGCAAGGGAACTGGTTGG
This sequence comes from Azemiops feae, assembly GCA_023970755.1. Lineage (NCBI taxonomy): Eukaryota > Metazoa > Chordata > Lepidosauria > Squamata > Viperidae > Azemiops > Azemiops feae. The sequence goes on from JALGBA010000376.1 coordinate 566,341, forward strand.
TTACATGCCAGGCTGCCTATAACCTGCCAGAATTAATAGGTTCAATCTGTTTCATCCAAGAATAGAATATAGAAGATATTTGATCATAAACCACAGCTGCCAGAATTGGATTATTTATTTGCATTTAAGTTAATGGTAAAGCTTTCTTTGACCTGTGATCTTTCATAGGATATAATTTTAAGCACCCTCCCTTTCTCCCTTTTTTGCCCACTCACTTTTTGTCACACACACCAGCACAAACAGTTGTGTGGGCGTGAATACACACAGAGAGACACAGACACAGTCATATTTTTACTCTATGACATGCATGCATTTGGTTTTATAATATTTGTAATGTGAATAAGGCAGTCTTTACCAAACAGACAATTGTGATATCAGGATTCTAAGGGGTGGTTGGCTAGTAGACCTGAGTATATCTTATGATTGTATTTGTATTATTCATACTGCTTAAAATTACCCTCCGAAGGCCAGTTTGGTGTAGTAATTAAGTAATTAAGGGATCAGGCTACCAACCAGGAGACTGTAAATTCTAATCCTGCCTTAGGCACGAACCAAGATGGGTGACCTTGGTTCAGCTCTCTCTCAGCCCTAGGAAAGAGACAATGGCAATGTAGCAGGGGGGGGGGTGTTAGAGAAATAGTCCCGAGGGGAAAGTAGAGAAAGAGGCCTGAGGAAAAGGTAGAGAAAGAGGCCTGAGGGAAAGGTAGAGAAAGAGGCCTGAGGGAAAGGTAGAGAAAGAGGCTTAAAGAAAAGGTAGAGAAAGAGGCCTGAGGAAAGATAGAAAAAGAGGCCTGGGGGAAAGGTAGAGAAAGAGGCCTGAGGAAAAGGTAGAAAAAGAAGCCTGAGAGAAAGAGGCCTGGGGAAAGATAGAGAAATAAGCCTCAGGGAAAGGTAAAGAAAGAAGCCTGAGAGAAAAGATAGAGAAAGTAGGAGGAGGAAGGGGAAAGAGTGTAATTGAGACAAAGAGAGGCAGGCAGGGGAATTAACAAAGGAGCAGAGGCAAGGCAAGGAGACACAAGCAAGCAGCAGGAGAAGACGGAAAGAAAGGAAGAAGGGCTGACTGCTTGTCTGACCACCACTCCACAGTGTGACCCACCTGCTGAGAGGAGACTAGCCACCACTCCACCACATGACCTGTCTACTGAGGGACTGGCACAAGGGACTGGCTGGAACAACAAAACAGTAGAGTCCAGCTGAACCAGGCAAGTGGAGGAGCCTGAGTGAGAGACTAGTGTGGACTGGCAGCCATAATGATGGACTGTAGCAGGGAAAGGCACCTGGTTGGCTGAAAAAGAGGGCCAGGGGAACCCAGACTCCAGCAACCCTTTTGGGGGGGCAGCACTACAGCAAGAAAACCTGAAAAACTTTGTTCAGAAAATTCAGGGACCAGTCCAGGCAATCCTTGGATGTGACCTCTACAACTTATTTGCAAAAATTGCCACTATTTGAGAGATGTTATAAATATGGTAAGTGCTAATAACTCTTTTTAAAAATAGTAGTTTTTTTAAAAAAAAAATCAAAGTTTTTCTTAGTCACATATTTTTGAGATTATACTTCCTTGCCATGCTATTCAAATGACCAATATGGCTATTAACGTGACAAAAAGTTAAGTATCTTTGAACTAATCATTGAAAAGTTGTCCTTGTTTCTAATCAGTGATAGATTCTAGTACAATAATTGCCAGTAAAGTGTCTCAGACTCAGACACTGTCCAATCTGCAGCTAAAATTTAGAATGCTACTCTATGAATATGTAGATTTTGTTACTGTTAGTAGTATTAAATTTGATGAACCTATTGGTGTATTCTGTATAAAGCAATTTTCTGTATTTTCCTCACATACACACACACACCTTTTGTTGTAAAGCAAATGCATACTCAGCTCTTATGTGTAAAGCATACAAAATAGCAAAGATGGGACGTGGTAATACAACATAAGACAAAAAAACGTTGAAAAAATAAAATTTGTACTTTTAAAATTATTTATTTATCCATTGTATAACTATCTGTATGTTTAGCAGAAGGTTCCAATACATTTCTGTACAATGCTAAACCCATTTTGAAAGTAAAGACTTACCCTTTTGGTTGCTAGAAATGAAAATAGTAATCCCAAGGCATTTCAAAGAACATCGGGAACATCAAAAATATCTGGACATAGATATTCCATCATATCATATACATAGTTTTCTGCTGTTTCTGGTAAGAGAACAAGGCATATATAAAGGAATGCAGTTAGGAAATAATGCAAAATGTTGATGCATCGAAGTCTAGTGTACCCTGAAGGATTGTAGATCATGTGTGATGATTTTTCTATCTAGTCAATGTTGATTTACTTCTGGTCAATGCATTGTTTATAATAGCAAACAACTGTTGTTCAAACTAACAAAAGTTACAATTCAGTGTTCACTCATATGGGAGCAAATTTCACTAAACTCTGGGATTTACTTAGTAGATTGCAATATAAATGAACCATAAAACCTGGTAAAAATGCTGAAGGCTTACATAATTTTCTTCAGAAAAAAAAGGCAAGAGACAACATAAATTCTTTAACTTTTTCACTGATAACATTGTCATATGTTTAACTGAGACCTCTTTTCAAACTAACACAACACAAATATATAAACAAAAAGCAAGTCACATACAGACATACAGGTATTTATATGTATGTGTTTACAAACATATACAGACACACACCAGTATTAAAACTTGCTAAGATTATGTTTATCTTAAGGAATGCCAACATTTCTTTCACATCCTCAATAAATAAAAGATGCAGCACACACAGATTTTAATAGAAATGGGCTCTTATCCTGTTACACAAAATTAGTGGTATTACAAAATGTCATCACTATGTATGGGAGCCATGCATTAATCCAAAGAGAAAACATACTATTAAAAAGGTCAAAGAAATTATAGGTGTCCATGTTTGTGAATTTTTAATCATTTATTCAAATTTGGAAATAATTACTATAATTTAAATAGAAATTAGTAACTCTCCCATCTGTAGGAAAGGTTAAAGCCTAGGTATCTGCTCAATGTCCTTACAAAGTTTGACATTTTGATGGGCAACTTGAAGGTCCACCCTCTTCCTTCTAACACTTTCATTTTCTTCTTTGAAGTACATTTTCAGATCTTCAAATATGAAGGCTTCAAATATCTTCAAATAGAGAGTGGACTCACTATGACTCTATCCTTTGGTAAATGCAAAGTTCCCAAAGTAGTTCCATTATGCCAGTGTGTATACTAACGCCCAACCATTGACTTGTTAAATACCATAGCAATATCTATAAAGCCACGTTTCCATCCTCTAGTGCACAGGTGTCAAACTCGCCGTATCACGTGACATGTCGCAACATATCATGACTTTTTTTGCATTGCCGGAGCTGGGGTAGGTGCGGCCTCCGTATGATGCAACAGGCCCATGGGCCGGCAGTTTGACACCCCTGCTCTAGTGTATCCATAAACTATGGGACAAGACTTGGATCATAGAAGAGAGATGAAGATGCTGAATCCCCTGGATCAAATCCATCTCTCTAAAAAGTAGGAACCAAGCCTCAGAGATTCCTCAAGAGTTGCTACTGAATTGCAATTTGTTGTGATGAGTGAAATCATATTAACTGGATAAAACTAATTACATTTAATTTAATGACATTTTAATTAAATTTATACTGTAACATGATCTCACTTTTTGAAATGAGCCTCCTCATCTTGAATATTACCTACAGCTTGAATAAAAGTATGTAGCTCCAGTAAAACTACTGGTTGCTAGACTATTTGTTCATAATGCAAAAATATTAAAACCAGCAGATTACATATCATAAGGACATTTGAAGTTGGAACTTTGAAAGGAGAAGATATTTAAATTTGTAGTTAGGCTTTTATTGATTAATTGTGTTAATGTGTGTATGAAAGAGGACACACACTCATATGCATGCATATATATATTATAGCCTAAACCTTTAGTTCAGTATTTCCAAGCCCAATTCTTTATTTGGCATAGAATTAGTCTGAATTAGTGTCACCTAGCTTCGTCCAGATGGTGGAAAATATTTGCCTGCCAATGAAGTAGCCTCTAGAGATAAAGAAGAAATAAACATATGACAGGATGATGACACAGACCTCCTTTCTAACCAGCTGGTCTGTATTCAGTATCCAAGGTAAGAATGACTTAACCACCTTCTAACAAATTGATTAGAAGAGAGAATATTAAACCTCACTGGTCATTTACAAAGACAGTCATGGCTTCTTAATCTCAGTAGAGCCAGGCCTTGATTGATAATTATGTAGTAGATTATCATTTGTGAAGAAATTGTTATTTACCAGATTACTACCTCATGAAATGTAGAAAAAGAAGGGAAAAGTACACATGGGATTTCTAATGCGAATGCTTTCCAGCATTTTTTTTTAAAAAACTAGTTCTATGTATCAACAGTTTTTCTCTGTTACACAATTAGAAAAGGGTAAAGGATCTCATTATAATGCATTATTAATTCAGCACAGTCTAATATCTCCCTGAATTGTTTGCTGTTAAAAGACATTTCTTCAAAACATGGCTTTTGTAGAAGTTGTGTTACTTTTGCAAATAGCCAAAATGTTACCTTAAGAATTGCAACCAATTCCAGGAGGGAAAAAATTAAGGGATTTTAAACTGCACCAGTTTTTACCTTTTTATACATTCATGTGCTGATATTTTATAAGGTTGAGAAGAAGAAAAAGATACATTGTAGTTATATTGAATCTGTGATTTTGTTCATAGCATATAACATTTTATAAAGTTCCTTTTAAAGTATAAATGATACAGTATTATCAGTGATTGAGTGGGTGTTTAGTTTTTCCATTGGTGTTATATGAATAAACCCTCAAGTGTCATACAATGGTGGTGATTTCAGAGAGATATAATCACTGATAGGTACCAAACTCAGAAGATACTATCTAGCTGTCTTGTATTAAACAATTTTCTGAAAACCTGATTAGAATTAAACCATCAGTGGAAACTTTATATACAGAGTGACACGTGAATGTTCCATGTCCAGTTCAGGAGTTCTGCTGTAACTGTTTCATAATAAAGGATGCCATTAATGATAATCAGCTTAGAAACATGACAGCTGTGTTTAGAAGCTGTGAAACTATTAGCAGAACAGTGTGTAAGATTTCAGCAACCATTAGCTGAACAACATGCCAAAGAGGAGGGAAAAACTTCTTTGTTTTGCAAGGGGCATTCTACATCTGATCCAAATATGCTGAATATGGGGGAATGAGCCATATTAAAAGATGATTGTTGTGCCAAGGTAGAAAGTTTCACAAGTGGAATCCCTGGAATAAGAAGCAAAATAGTTCTATTAGAACTCTTTAATTCTTATTTATGTTTGTATTAAGTAGTTGAACATTTTTCTGGCTTGAGGAGGGAAAAAAATCATAGAACTGAAGGACTGAAAGGGACTTTGAAGATAATCACTATTTTGTATCTAGCCATGTTTTTCCACAAGTGGAGTTGCAAAAATAAGCAAGCAGTATTATAGTCTGAAGAACTGTGGTATATTTAAGGAATATAATCAAATGAGATTGACTATAGAAATTCTCAAGTTTAGCCTTTGGTATCTCCAGGTAAGGCTCAGAAAGTTTCTGTCTAAAATTCTGGATAGCCATTGCAAAATAACTTTAATCCACACTGAGTTTTGTGGCATGGTATTCTGGCTTAATATAAGGCAGTTCACTGAGCACAAATATGTCATTAACTGTATCCTCTTTGTCCTGCCATTAATATTCAGTATAGTTCTGCCTCCCTCTATTCTTCCTTGCCCTATATGCTGTTCATTGAGATTCTGAAATCTCAACTTTTATTTCCATTTAGTGCTTGATTAAACTGCAGTGTAAATGGTTTAAAGGCTTATTTTTTAGTTGCAGAAAATCTTCCTCATGAATCAGGCCTCCCAATCTATTAAATCTATCTTGGCTGTTATCATTGTTATTTTCCCACTCAGTATTTCCTAGTTAATCAATACCTCTTGTATACTAGATAGTATTATTTCAAATTCCAAGTTATTGCTAACATTATCATGACAACAATTCATTTGACTTTTTCTTCAATGTTAAATATTACAAAATGCCTTTAAATAAAGAGGATTTCAGGCTATAAAATGTTGGTTGTCAGGGTAAAATCAACAAAAGTCTATAATTTGTTTTTGTTTTTTCTTTACTATATCGCACAGTAAATTGCATTTGAAATCTTCCATCTTTTCAACTTTCCCAGGGTGCTTTGTGAAATAAACAATGTGAAAACAATGGCCACTGCCTTCTCTTTCCAGGGGAAAGAAAATAAAAGTAAATTGGGGTGATAGGAACATCCTACAGAGTGAGGCAAAATGAAAGAGAGTGAACATACATGTGGAGAACTCTCAGTTAGGATATCTTGTCTTACAGATGTCAGAGAAGCACTATAGGTAGTGTGTCCAGTGATGTGAGTGCAATGTGTCAAGCAGGGCTAACACATTTGACCTGGTGTCCTTCATATGTTCTTTCAAATATTATGTAATTGATTTATAATGTAATTTGCTATGGTGTGATTTCTCTTTTGAAAGATAGCATCGTCAAATAACCCAACCATTCGGTGACAAGAGGGAAGTAATATTTCATCTATAATATGATTTAAATATTTATAACAGCAAACAATATTGTTACTTGTTTTGATTGTGGACACTTTAATCTGTTTGGTAATGCTGTTGAGAAAGTTTTTCAAGAGCCTACAAAAACTCATAATGAGTAGAAAATGAGTTGGCTGATGTTGTCCTTGCCCCTATATCTTCGTATACATCTGGCCCAGCTGATAACTTTCTGATGATGCAAAATAGATTAAAAATTTGAAACAAACTTTATTTATAAGATAAACTAATAAATGATATGACAAATGGTCAATTACCACTTGTAGCTCATACTTATTCCTAATTTTCTTTTGTTTAGAATTTTGTCTATAATTTAGTTGAATATGCCAGATCATCTGTTTTTAGAAAAAAAAAAAAAAAATTTTGCCATTGCCTTTTCTTTTAAATTAAATTTTCCTCATTTCAATATTTACATCAAATATTTCTTAAAGAAATATTAAAACTGAAGCATAATTAGGTAGTGGTGAAACATCAGTATTGCAGAATCATATGGTCCATATAATGAAATTATTTTGCTTTAGCAACCTATCATATTCTCATAATAAATACATAAATATTTAATATATAATCAAAACATGAAAATGTTCCAATAGAAGATAATACATATAGATCAGAGTAGAACTGTGGAGTTTCTGAGCTTGGTACTGTAGTTTGTTTGCAGACATTTCATTACCCAGTTAGGTAGCAACATCAGTGCTAGTGAGCTTGCTCCCTGTTTATGTACAGTAGTTTGCCCTGCCAGTGTTGATGGGAGTGTAATTTTCTCCTTGATAGTTTCTCGATTAAGGTATTGTTTTCTCCTTGATTGTTTTTCTGATGTGAATCTCTGGTTATTGGGGTGGAGGTGGGTGGAGGGGATATGTTTTGGTCTTTTTGTTCCTTCTTAATTTTTTTTATTGTCACTTTTGAATTGTGTATAAATGTGGTTTATCTCTATGGGTCTATTGATGGATGATTTGTCTGAATGCCATGTTTCCAGGAATTCCCTAACATGTTTGGATTTAACTTGGTCTAGGATGTCCATAGTTTCCCAGTTGAAACCATGCTTAAGTATTTTTTTTATACATATTTTATTGGTTTTAACTATAACAATCTCCAGTGCCTAGTATATAGCATGTTGTCTTAGTTTATGTTTTAATAAAAGAAAAAAACCCAATAACAATCAGTAATGATTAAGTTTGATAATTCCATAATTAGTATATTAATTAATAATATATTTCTTTGATCTTCCCTTCTCCCGTTTATATTCTCCTTAAACAAAATGTAATTCTTTATATTTTCAATATATAAATGGTTAAATATAAACACATTTTTTATATTTATACAAATAATAATAATCTCTATGTATAGCATTTTTTTAGCTTATATTATTCTTATAACCATCATCTCATTAATTCACCATGCATCCTATTTTCGTAATTTTTGTTTAAGCTTAATTTCCCTTATATTCAATCCAATTCTTATCATGGCCAAATTTTCCCTATCGTGCATTATAGAAATCCTGTACTTATTATCTATCTTATAGTATCTAGGTATAACATCCTTTTAAATCAGTTTATATCACTTATATTAATAAAAGTTACATCAACCCACTATTTTTACATTTCATATATTGTAGAACATACTATATTACTTAAATCTCTTATCCCTCTTGTTATAGGGCCCCTTTATGTTCAAGGTTCTCTATTCTTTTAACCATATTCAAACAAGTGTTTTTTGTTCATGTAATAGTCCATCTGGTAGGGCGAGTCAAATCTCTTGCACTCTGTCTCTGGTCTTCTTCTTTTGCTGGTTAATGTGCCAAGTTGATGTAATCTGCTTACCCGGCAGTTCCTGTATTTTTGCAAATGTTGTTGGGAATACAAAACATGAAGTAAGAAAGATGAATACTTTCTGTCTCCCAAACTCTGATAGTTCTCCTAAAAATTCTATAGTCCATTCCATTTTTATTGTTGTATCAGAATCTTGTAGATTTTTTCCTGTTTGTATTAGATTGTAATTCTTTTCATTTGTTGTTTCATCAATGTGGTCATATTCTTCTAATTTGTGGTCTGTTATCTGATTTGTTTGTTCATTCATAACTATATTAAGATAAATCAAGATTCTATGAAGGATATGATAAAGAGAAAGAGAAAATATATATAAAGAAGTAACTTTTAACTTTCATTTCAACTATAAACAAATGTAATAACTCTGCACTCCATATATGGTACAAACAGATATCTCTTCATTCTAAATCATGTCCTTTATTTATAAGCAAATCCATCAAACATCAAATTTTCAATTCTGATATAAAACAGTCCATAAAGAGTTTCCAGAACTTTGAAAAAAGTCTTTATCAAATAAACTGATTTTATATTTCTTTTACATCTAACAGTCATAATCTTTAGTTCATTCAAATATTGTCATACGATTTAGTTTCTCTTCAAGAAAGCGAAGCCGCATCCGCACACACACAGGATGCAGGCAGCACGCAAAAACACACGTCCCCAGTTTGTGGGAAAACTGCCCTCCATAGACCTAATACCTGGCTCCCAAAACATTGGGGCCGCTGCAATAAACTGTCCTTTTCCAAAGCATTCTCTTGGCTTGTCATTTATAGTGCCACTTTCAGTACTTTGTTCTGTCTTGTCTTGCAGTCTCATGACAATAGAAGCAAGGCCATGAAGTCATATTGCCAGGTTTTAATAAAACCTTAGTATTGGCTTTAAGGAGGGAGCTTCTGCACAGAATCTAGCATCAAGTACTGTGGGAATTGTCTGCCTTTGGGCTATCCGTGCTGTCATTATGAAGGAACTCTTCATAATTTTTTATGAGAATTTTGGTATCATCTTGCTTAGAATGCATGCTTTTTATATGCTTTTAATTCTGTTTGCTTGAGTTAATAATAAAGCTTAAAGTCTTTTTATTTATGTTGTGCTTATTTTCTTGGATCCAAAATAACCAATTGCCTGGGTATATGGTCACTACCAAAAGTAGCAGCATGTATACTTGAATTTTAAACATGTAAATCAACTTCATATTTTTTCCTTTACTACACAATACCTTGTCATTTTCTCTAAAAATATGAAAAGAAATCTTCCCATGGCTTAGATATAAAATCTTTAAAACCTCACCATTCAAACTTAATCAAGAAAAATTACATTAGGGTTTACCAGAAACAACAACATATTAAAAACTTCAAACGATGTCCCTCAAATTAATTTATCATCTTTTTATCTCTTTTCAAATTTAATACCATAGCTTATAGCTTTCTTTAAAAATGCAACACAAAGTCTCTTCTTCCCATGTCTTATGTGTAAACAAATATTTAAAGCTTCATCATTCAGTCAGGTAAAACCCATCAAAAGCTACTAAGAAAAAAAGAATCATATACATTTTGACCTTGATTGAATAAGCCATTCATTTAAAGGTCTTGATATTTATTCCTTTTAAATAATACCCCAAAAGCTTATTTCTTTTCTTTCTTTGTTATATTTTCTCAGGCATTCTTTCCTAAGTGTAACATGTGTCTTTTGTAAATACAAAGTAAGAAAATTGTCCACGTCACTACTCTGAGTTAAAATCAATATATCTGGCAATATATCTGGCTTATTATTTGTGTGTCCCTTTAAACTATTAAAATGTGAGCCAGGTTCATTTATATGTCCTTTGTTATATCTTTGTCAGCGTTGTTCTTATATCCTCTCAATTATAAATCCATATCTAAAACAGCTTGATTTTCAGTGATGTTCTCTTCTATCTCTTCTTTTAAGCCCATCTTTATAATATCACACAGTCTAAAGAGAAAGTTCTGGTATATTGTTGCCAAATATCCTTGAATTCTTCAAAAGTTATAATACTTTTCTCTATTTTGAGTGGATCTTCTTTAATTATAACCTTTGATTCTTTCTGGTTGCCTCTAGTAACCATCCTCAAGGTCTCCTCTTATCATGTTTTTCCTCTCCAGAATATTTTCTCAGGAAGAGATTTCTTACATTTAAACTCAAAATCTTCATATATATATTTTAATAGGATTTTAAACAAGCTAAAGGAATTATAATTATTTCAAAATCTAATTTCCAGCTAATCTAGCCATCTAGTCTGCTAAAGGTTTTCTGAAATCAACATTCCAATCACCCGTTGCTGCTTATTTCCAAAGAAAAAGGTTTTTTTAAACTTTTAAGCTTACATAAAACTTCTTGTACTGTGGGTTGAAGGAAAATAACCTAGTGTAATAAAAACCTGTACTTCTGAAGGTTCTTAAAATCCAAAAGGCAATTTACAAGCCATTTCCAGAAAAAGTGATTAAGAAAGAAACTGGGCAAACCCAATTTTTCCCTTTGAAAGCTTTGAACCCCAGTTCTAGGCAGGTGGGCATAATTTCCAAATTGCAGCAGTCTATGTTTTCTTTTCTTTTTTAAGAAAGCTTCTATGGAGCTATTTATGGCTGAAATGAATTCTTCAAAGTAAACATATTGCTAGAGGCTGAAACTTTTGCTTTGCATCATTCCGGCTTTATCTGCTCTATTTTTTTTAAAAAAATAAAACACTTTTTAATCATAGAAAGTTGGGAGAAAAAAGGAGTGTTTGGGGAAAGCAAGAGTAAAGTACAGTAAACGTCTATAGGCACCTTGGTGCTTCTAGGTGTGAAAATAGGAACACAAGCACTGAAATAACACAACAGTATTCTCCAGCATGAGGATGGAGAATCCACAAATGGGTTAACTTCATCCTTCTGCCCAATGAGACTAAGTCAAATGTTTGCCACGCCTCCTGCTGGGCTAGATCCTGACCCAGTTTATGACTTAGTCTCTAGCCCATCAGGACGCTTTTCGTTTGGCTCCTCATTGCTACAGGCAGGTTGTATCCCCATTTGTGGATTTCTGTCCTTGCTGTATTTTGCAGCCTTTTTCTGAGCTATCCAGCCGATCTGACATTCAGCCGGAAAAAGCCGCGATTGTCTCCTGATGATCAGCTGAGCCGCAGGCTCCGCAGGGGGCCGCCGCTTGTTTACAGCACGGCCGAACCTTAAACAGCATTTTTTCCTTTTGCTGCCCTTGAGCGCGTCCGCGGCGATCCCACTGGCTCTAACTATTCTGAGACTTGTTTTTCCCTGGCTTTTTCGGAGACATCTGAGGCGGCCCAGGCCTTACAGTGCACTGCGGATTTGGCGGGCTCATCGCGGCCGCCATTTTGGCCACCGCGACAGCAGCTTTACTCTCAGGGAAGGCCTTCCTCTTAGAGGAAAATTTCCCTCTCTGCTGTTTTCCTTTGCGAGGCAATCGTAGGTTAGACCTACTGCCTCTAGAGCACTAGCCCAGGCAGACCCAAACGGGTCATTTCCTTTGCCAGCCGGGCGTACCTCACAAGGCTCCATTTTCCCCAGCCGCCATTTTGTATTGCCTCATTGTTCAATACTGCTGCCACTTCAAGCAGGCTGCCATTTTGTGCCTTCAAACAGGCTAGACAACTACTTACCTCAGTGGTGTGTGAGCAGCCACAGTTGTCAAGAGCAGTGACTGGCCTCGCCGGTAGCTCCTGGGTGTGCGCATGGCCAGTTTCTGGTCCAGAGGCCACCATTAATCAGAGCCATAACCGGCCTTGCCGGTTGCTGGGGCACCCGCCACCCCAGCGCTCTGTCTCATACTGTATGCATTCCTCAGGCTGCTGCTGAGAGATTTTCACCAGTGATGGCAGACAACTCAGTTCCTTTGACCAGCCATGGTGGTCTGCCCTCTCCAATCAAAAAGAGGCGAAAGTCCTCAAAACTGGAGGCAGCAGGCAAGCTGAAGGCCAAGGCTATTTCTAACAAGGCTCCCTCCAAGGCGGCTGAGAAGGAGGCCAACAGGCAGCATCTGGCCTTGGAGAGGCAGTTTTCCAGAGCCCAACAGCAGCAGCTGTTTCTGCTTCGACTGTGGGGACTCCGATCCTCAAATCGTTCCTTCTGTCCCCTCTGTCCAAAGGGCATGGTCTCCCGAAGCTGAGCCCACACGGGGGCAAGAGATGCTGAGCCAGCCAGCATGCCCTCAATGGTCAGCTCTGCTGCCCAATGTATGGCCTGCACCCGAGGCCACGTTCACACCTACTGCAGCGGGGATCCGCCCAGTGGTCCCTCAGGAGTTCTCACCAGAACATTTCCAGGCCTTAATTGCACAGGCTGTCACCCAGGGCTTGGCCTCCGCGCTTCACGGACCCCGAGCTGAATCCACCACACTGATTATTCCATCTCACTATCCGTCAGAGCCGGCAAATTATGCCCCTTCCGTCGTATCTGACCATTCCTCCCAGGATATGGAAACATATCCAGAGGAGTACGAGCCGGGTGAGATACATCTTTCCGAGGATGAGGAGGCAACACCGGATCCTACCCCATTTGTGGGGTTGTTTGATCCATCATTGTTTAAATCACTTCTGAATAAGGCGACCACCTCGGCAAACATCAAGCCTGCTCCAGAGATCCCACCTCCCCCTACCAATCAGGCCTCAAACCCCTTATTCTTGGAACCTTCTGTAACTCAGAAGCAAATTCCTTGCCCTCCTCTTTTCCTTAACACCATCAAGAAGCAATGGTCAGCACTGGGTACACCGTCCACTCTGACCACTTCAGACAAGAGACTATTTAATGTAGCCTCCTCTCTGTCTGATCTGCTTGAGGTCCCGGTGGTGGATGAAGCCATAACACCTCTGGTTTCTCCATCCACCATATCCGGTGACATGGCTGAGACTCTAAAGACAGAGGACAGGAAGTCCGAGTTCTCTCTTCATAGGTCTCACCAAACATCGGCGTGGTCGATGAAGGCATCGACTTCTATTTCATTCTTCGCCAGGACCTCCATAATGTGGTTGCGCGAACTCCAAGCTATGATACCCCAGGACCAGGTATGAGTCTACCAGACCCTGGGTAAGTTGTTGGCCACGTCTGAATACATGGCGGACGCTTCTCTGCATGCAGCCAGATTCTCTTCACAGACCATAGCTTACAATGTGGCTGTCTGCAGACTGTTGTGGCTGAGACAGTGGAGGGCGGACCAAAATTCGAAGTGGCGCCTGGCTACCGCCCCTTACACTGGCGGTCAGTTGTTTGGTGAGTCCCTCAATCCATACTTAGTGGAGAACCAGGACAAGCACAGAGTTATGTCCCACCTTAACAAATGTGGAGATAGACGCTCTGCTCCAGACTATTGATGACTGCCTTTTCGTATGGGCACAAGTCCAGAATGGGCTCTGCCCACTCGGTCCTTTCCGCCCAGACCCGACCGCTCATGGGAGCATCCAGGCCCCAGACCCAGACAGCAGGCCCAAAGTAAACGGCCCTTTCGAGGGAGCAGCGGTCACCCATTTCGAAAGTCTAAATGACTCCAGAGCCACGACCCCCATTGGAGGCAGACTCTCTCTCTTTATAAACCAATGGAAGAGCACCACGACAGACTCTTGGGTACTCCGCACCATCAGAGAGGGTCTCTCCCTCACATTCCTTTCCAGACCCCCGAGTCGTTTCATATCTTGTCCAACTCCATGAAGCATGGACAAGAACAGACTCATGCAGCAGGCCATTCATCATCTCCTAGACATCAAGGCCATAGAACCAGTCCCGACTGGGCAAGTGAGGTCGGGATTCTACTCCATCCTCTTCATGGTACCCAAGACCTCAGGAGGATGGAGAGCCATTCTAGACCTCAAAGGTCTGAATTACCATCTAAAATACGACAGGTTCAAGATGCAGACACTCCAGTCCATCCTGGCCAGCATCAGGTGGAACGACTTTCTGACATCCATAGACCTCACGGAGGCCTATTTGCATGTCCCAATTATCCCCAGCCATTGCAGGTTCCTCAGGTTTTGTTTTGCAGGGCACCATTATCAATACAGGGCCCTTCCATTCGGCCTTTCCTCCGCCCCAAGAGTGTTCACAAAAATCTTGGCGGTGTTGACGGCCCACCTGAGGCTAATTCCGGTGCGGATCCAGTGTTATCTGGATGACATTCTGATTCAATCGTCATCCGTTCAGATAGCTCAATTGGATCTGAACCATGCTATAGGGGTTCTCCAGGCCCACGGGTTTTCCATAAATTTCCCGAAGAGCCACACTGTCCCATCCACCCGTCTATTACCCGTCTATTACATCTGGGGGCAATCATAGACACATCCGCCTTTTGAAAGTGCTCTTTATTTCCTTTCAGCCCTCCTCCATGGGTCAGAGAATGTCTGCCTCAACAATCGGCAGATGGATCAAAGCTTGCATCGCGCGAGCTTACCAATTGCATTCATTGCCCATGCCTGGCCGCATCACGGCTCATTCCACGCACAGCGCCGCAACATCGGCAGCCTGGCTACGCAAGCCTCCAGCGATGAAATCTGTAGAGCGGCGACTCGGTCTTCGCCTTCTCCTTTCATACGGCACTACAAGATGGACAAATTTGCTTCCACAGATGCCACCTTTGGCCGGCGGGTATTGCAACAGGTGGTGTCGTCAACTGGGACACAGGCCCAGACTGATTCCCTCCCATAGGGACAGATGGCTTTGGTATGTCCCATTTGTGGATTCTCCATCCTCATGCTGGAGAAGGGGCGTTGTCTTACCTGAACGCCTTTTCTCAGCATGATGATGGAGAATCCACCCCCACCCCTTCAAATGGCTGTCAGGTCCTGTGTAGGGGGAGGAGCCAACACGTCCGACTATAGTTTCTGTGCTTCACCTTTGTCGTAAACTGGGTTAGGATCTAGCCCAGCAGGAGGCGTGGCAAACGTTTGACTTAGTCTCATTGGGCAGGAGGATGAAGTTAACCCATTTGTGGATTCTCCATCATCATGCTGAGAAAAGGCGTTCAGGTAAGACAACGCCCCTTTCAATGAGGACAGTAGGATTCGACATCACTACTGTTTAAAAGTTTTGGGTCTTTTTATGGTGGGGGGATAACATGAAAGATATTCAATATTGATTTCCTTCTTTAAACAATGCCTATTTCAGAAATAAGGAGAGAACAACAATTCAAACATTGAAACTAAATATTCTAAGATCTTAGTATGTGGATTTTCTAATTTTCCTTTTCTTCTCCAAGATGTTTATTTCTTTGTTATCATGTCTACGAAACTAAGTGTAGGAACAGTCTTATTCTTTATTGACATTATGGAAGGATTTTTGGGTATTGAATAGAGTGTAAATGATAGAATAAATAGTAAACGTGTTCTAGACAAGGAAGAATAAGCATAGTTAGGGAGAGAGCTTTCCCTCAGCTTTTAAATAGATGCATGTTTATTTTTTAATTTACAGCTGCTCTATAAAATCAAACAACAGATCGATTTTTTCCTGCTGAAAGACTCACCTGGCCTCTGAAATTTATGTTGGGATGCATTGAAAAAATGGACAAATCAGGACAAAGTAGCACATAAATGCAAATAAAAAAATGAAAATTGATTTTGTTAAATATATACATGAAATTAAAAGTAAATTAATTAAGTACAATTATTATAAGCAATTTTCTTTTATGGTTAAACAGCACTGTCTAGATTATTCCTGCACAGGTCCTATGCAAAGTTTTACAGGAAGTCTCACTTTCTGCACTTCTACTTGAGATTTATAATTTATAAAAAAGATATTTTTAAAGTCTTTTCAAAATATTTCTCCAGTTGTTAGTCATGTGTGAATAAAATGTAATTGCAATGTAATTCATCTTGCATTTGAACATATCATTCATTATTTGGTTGATTTTGTTAATATCTTCACACCCTTTCTACTTATTCAGAACACTGTTATGTTGATAATCATTCAGTGATTAAGCCAGACCTGAAATGACTTTTATTAAAAGAAATGCACAGGGATCCTTGTTTTCAAAAACATTATTCCTCAGTGTAATCTTCTGATTCATTGGGTATGACTTTTTTCTTATCCTCCAGTAAGAACAACATTGCTAGCGAAGTTCACATGAAGTTCATCAGATAAAACCTGACAATGTGGGCTATTTTGAAATGGGCATTGCTTTACAGAATATGCTTGAGTGTGTGTGTATCTATGTGTGTGTATACACGTGCACAAACGTGTGTCTATGTGTATATTTCGTATAAGTGTAGATTATATAATTCTTCTGTCATTTGATCAATTTGCAATCTGGATTTTGTTTTTCTTCAGGTAAGTAGGACAACTTCTGTTGCTGTCATGTAAGTCTGTTGAGATCATCACTGTTGTCCCTTCACATTTATGGGAGCATTTGGCAGTAACACTGGAAGGTCAGAGAGGTAACAAAGATTACATGCACTTTGATAAGAACAAGGGAGCTAAGCTAAAGGAAGATACCAGCAGTTCTGATGGCCCGAGGAGACTTTAAATTTCTTTCCATACGCTCAACACAGAATGCAATAAAAGGAATGGAAGTCTAGCATTTTTCACCTGATTAAGATGTGAACAATATTTATATACAATTGTCAAGCTTGTGATACAAAACTTTCTAGATATCTACCTTTATTAGTGACCTAACTTTTACTTTCTCTGGGGAGGGTAAACTAACTCCCAATTTTCCTGTCAAATGGTATGAGGGTTTATTGGGGCTAATATTGAGAACATTAAACAATAAGAACATATTTCAGCATTTAAGGGGGGCTGATTTTATATGTAGTCTCATATCAATTGTATGAAAGTTATATTTTGTCTTAAGTTGAAAAATAGAGCAAATACTTTGCATGCAGAAGTTCCCAGATTCAATCTGTGCTTTCTCAGGTAGGGCTAGAAAAACATTTGCCTAAAATCCAGACTGATGCTGCCAATCAGTATTGACAATACACCACTAGGTAGCCTAAATATTGGAATTCCTATAATTTTGTGGACAGTTTTTAATGATGCAATTCTATATGATTTGATTTGATATTTTTATTACATTTATCTGCTGCATCACTCTAAGTGGAGTTTATACAGTATACAGATACTATTAATAAAATGCAGAATAATAACAATATAATACTAACAAAACTAAGGCTAGTGATGATGTCACAATTATTCAGAAAAGCCAAGTTTTTAGCAGATTCCAGATGGCCAGAAAATCTATGTCATCACTTGGAGTTGTCAATGACCATAATAACTCACTCACTGACTCACTCACTGACTCACTCACTCGACCATGGAAGTGGGTGCCCTCCTTCCTTCATAGGCAGGCTGTTTTTATAGGAGAACTCCAACAGAGAACATCTGTAGGAGGCTCTCAGCAGGTGTTCTCTGACTGTCCATGTTGGCTGGACAGAAATTATGTGGAATAGTAGTATCTTTGAATCCTAGAACCTGATCTATACACAATTTTAAAGTAGCAACTAATACCTTCAATTGCACTTGGAAGTAGACTGACAGCCAGTGCAGGTCATGCAGGAGCAATCAAACAAGAATTGCAACTAACCAGTAAATGATCTGCTGGCAGAACTAAGTTCACAGGTAATGTTGTGCTTTACAGGGATTTGCTGAGACTGCACTGCTGCATTGTTTTAGATAAATACTCTGTATAAGGGTTTCACACACCCAAACATAGTTCAAGTATTGTTTGTATTCAGTTATATTTGCTTATAAACCAGGTGATCATGTTTGGTTATGTCATAAAACTACCATTTGAGGATTCCAAATAGTTAAATTCTTAGTGATATGAGAAAAAATAATATCTTGTTAAAAAGGTGGTGGTAGATATTTAAAAAAAATAATTATATGAAATAATTCCAAATAACTGAGACATAAATTTGCCTAGTCATCTGGAGTTCGAGATAAAAGAAGGCTGTCACCTCAGTGGGCTATAATGTGCTGGAGTCCAGACAAAAGTTTCCTGTGCCCCAGAATATATTCTTTAAACATTTGATTTTATACTGTATCTTCAAGCACTGATTTTTCTGGAAAACAAAGGAAGGTCACAGCTGGCAAATTCAATTTTACATTTTGCCAATTGTGCTAAAATAATCACTTCATTATTGCTGCAGAAATTTTCAGAACCATGATCACCAGCCATTTGCACACAGATTTGTTATTCTGAAGAGTAATATCAGTCAGAGTTGTTCAATCTAAATTTCACAGAGTTCTGTTCCAAGTGCCTTGCTGCTTATTGAAATCAGAATCTGGCCTAATTTCTATGGTGACCAATAAATAGCTTTGGTGTTTGAAATACTGATTGAAATTGCTATTTTAACAAATAGGTAAATTAGTTTACTTTATTGGCACCATTTTAGTTTTCCTTAACCTCCAGAAAATATTTGGTCTTCTTGAAAAATGATATTTTCAACAAATGTATAGCATTCCAACACATGTACACTAAGAGGGACACTAGTTGTCTTAGTCTGAACTGAATAAAGGACCATCAATATTGATATCCAGAATGACCATTCTGTTTGGGAGGCTATTTCCCATGCTAAGTATCTCGTAATTATTCTCTGTCACATAGCAGATTATCTACCTTCACTGCTGTAGTGCTTTGCCATCATTGCAGCTAGAAGATGGGTTTCTTAAAATTGTTGTACCACAGACCCTCAGACACTGTTTATTGGAAGTAAGAGAAACAGTCTGTCATATGCTTTCACATTGCTCCTTATAAGGGGTATGGTGAGTTGACTTAATAATTCTCCTAACTCATTCTCATGTCAGTTTGGAAGAGGACAGCATCTCCTACACTTTAGCTATTGGACTCTGATTTTTTATGAAAAAAAACCATTTACTGTAATTACTATCACTACTAGAAGTCCAATTGTCTAATAATTTTAGAAATTTCTTAGTTTTAGTAACTTTATGGTTTTGGAGTGTAAAGTAAAATTAAATAGAAGTAATAAAACAAAACAAAACTAGTGTTTTATCAAGAAGCTCATATTTTACAATAACAGATGGTTAACAGAGGGATTTGAAGATTAGTGTAACGTTTGGGTTAACATGTTGACTTCTTTTTAACATATATATATAATGACTAGATGTTGGATCAATTTGATTATTAGATAGATCTGGAATATTCATTTATTTAATATAGCATTTTTGTTAAATAAGGATGGGAAAGCTTATAACTATTTGTAGATCAATTATGTATGGGAGGAGAACCTATTAGGGATTTTTTAAATTAGGTTTATTAAGTTTAATGTTAGATATGTTTGACATTTGCCCCCCCCTTTTTTTTTTGTACACAAGAAGTGTTTTTTCATTGTCAGTGTTGGATGTTAATTTTTCTGTTTTGTATTTTATTCTTGTTGACAAACAAAATAAATATATTTAAGAAGAATCTCATGTTTTACTATACCATAAGTTAGCATGTTATTTATTTATTTATTTATTTATTTATTTATTTATTTATTTATTTATTCATTCATTCATTCATTCATTCATTCATTCATTTATTCATTTATTTATTTATTTATTTATTTATTTATTTATTTATTTATTTATTTATTTATTTATTTATTTATTTATTTATTATTTATTTATCACACTTATATCCCACATTTGTTTTTTTAAAAACTCTCTTGGTGATTTTATGCAATATAAGACAACATTAAAACAGTCTTGTGCAAATTAAAAACAATAACCATATCCACCAATTAATAAAAATAAATGGTTGTGTTTGGCTTTTACTCTGACCTACTTTGCAGTGGTAATCTTTTTTCAGTTACATATGTGCAGATGAAAGGAATTAAAAATTAAAAAAACCTGTCAAAACTGTGAAAATGCATTAACTGCAGGAATAGTATCCCTTGTCCATGACTAATGACATAATCAGAAAATCTGATCAATAATCTCAAAGCACCAAGCATTTGTTTTTAGAGTCACCAACATTTCTAAATGAAAATTCCTTTTTTCAAGTTGTTTTTCTTAAGCCATGTGCTAATGAAGATAGCTTTGCATTTTTGGCTGTCAACAAGTTCCAGGGTATGTAGCTTTGCTTTTGAAATGATGCCAATAAGTCACCTTCTAATTAGGGAGAAGAAAACAGAATTCAGACAGCCCCTTCTCAACATATAATATGATGTCTAAACAAGAGAAAATAACATAAACTAAGATTCATATTTCATGCCAGGCTGAATTCCAACAGGGATCTTATTTTTAGGCATTAAGAAAGTTTTAGTATAATTGACAATTTTGCTTTTAATGAGCAGAAGCCATTTAAAAGTGCAAACGGTCCTTATATAGTTAAATGTGGTTATATATTTAAATTGTTTAACATCAAAATACAATGTTGTGAAGTTATAGGAAAGCTACTGTCCCATCCTTGTTATTTAGAAGAGTTGTTATTTAAATTGGAGGAATAGCAAGAGATTACACCCAGGATGAGGAACTGAGCAGAAGAAAGATGTGCAATTTATAGTATATAGTCAGAACAGGCAAGGAAAAAGTCAGAGAAGGAAGATGTAGGACAAAGTCCTATTTGCATTTGATTAATTTTTAATACTGTACACTGTGTATTTTCCCCTAAGGCTTTATCATAGACTGATATCTTATTTGTTACTTTAATGATTTGTTTATTGAATAAGTATCACAGTTTATTTATGGTAGTTATAATAGCATGTTTTTCCTTATCTTCCAATGCACACAATATCAATAATTTACAATAACCATGCAAAATAAGTAGGACTTTGTACTTGACTATTCCCAGTCTTAGTGCAGTACTTTAGCCTTTTATGTATGAGAGGTTTGATGATTTAGCTTGGATTTGTATTTAAATTGTCATCCTTTGCCTTCTAAGTTTTTTTTAACCTAATAAAAGTGGTAGATACACTTTTTAATACACTTTTTAAGATGCTGAAAGTCAATTAGACAAAACATAATCATAAATTCTATTTTTAGCCTTAAAGAAAAAACATTTATTCTATCTCAGCAAATAAAAGATTATTAGTGGTTATTTCAATGCTATATTTTATTTTGGAAAAGTATGCAGTTATGTGCTTATATGATACTTAATAGTTTTATTTATTTAGGCCTCAAATACATTCACAAACTGTATAAAATGTTGATAGTTTGAACATTTGACTTGTTTTCCTAACATCTTTTTCTTTCAAAGGGTAAAAAAAAGGTTTAAAAGAATTAGATATTCTTGATTCTATTCTTGATTTCTACTAATAAGTAGAAAACTTATTATAGTTGAGGAAGTAGAAGTAACATGAATGCTGAGAAAAAGTAATTAAAGATAGAGTTCTTGATTTTAAAGGAAATTAAAATCATGTTCTCCTCTGCACCAGGAACAACATATGCTTGGCACCTGGTTCTATGTTGTTGTTGTTATTCTCAGGAACCAACATTTATGACTATGGTTTCAGTACCATAAAGACTTAGCTACAAATAAGTAGGAGTCCCATTCCAAGAGACAACATGAAGAAACTTCTTTCAAATACTATTTTTTTTGAATTAGAGTAGAATAACAACCTGAAACAACATATTGTCTTTTCTTGTACCATATATAGTATACCAAGATAAATTGATAGGTATCTTTATATTTGTTTCATATGCCAAAAAATATACCTTGCAGACTGAGCTCCATTAAGTAGACCAGACCAAGAAATCAAGTCTCCAGGAAGGTTAAAACTACCTTTATTAAGATTGCTACAATAAGAGAGACTTCTGGTTTTGCGCAGTAGTGCAGCAGCTGAGAGATCGCGGGGCTCTGCTCCCTACGGGTGATTTCTGCCTGCCAGGGGACCCTAAATGGGCCTGAAGTTGCTCCATAGAGGCAACACAGTAGGAGGTAAGGCCTGCAGATTGTGCAGAGATGGTGGTCGATCCGATCAGTTTGGGAAAAGCCCTCCAGAAACCAGCAGGAGAAGAGGCTAGCTCAACTTCCGAGTCTAGCCCAAGCTACAAGCAACCGAAGTCCAAAAGTACTATTTCAAGCAGGCCCAGGAAAAGATAAATTTGATTTTGGTGACCTTCAATGTCTTAATAACAAAGACCAGCTGTGACAAAAAGAAAAAGAAAACATCTTGGGCTTTCTACAAAGTGAGAATTATAAACTCTAAAAAAAAAAGAATTGACCTTTCTGGATTACAAATACTAACTCAACTGTGTCTCTAAAGCTGTCTGCAGAGAAAAGAAAACATTGATTTTTGGCTATCATAGAACACCTGCAGAAAGAATATACCAAGAAAAAACAAATACTTTCCAGAAGGAGATCTATGCTATGTTGCAACTAATTCAAACAACAATAATCTCAAATCACAAGGAAATTAAACATAATCTTGAAAACATAAATGAACACATCTCCAATTTAACTTTACAACATAAAAATTCTCAGAAAATAAAAATAGAGAGTGAGCAGAAAAAATACATAACTGACTATGAGACAGAGGAGAGAGATTTCAAGATGGAATTTAACAATACAAGGAAATATGACTTAACCCAGATGGAAAAGAATTTACAAGAAACTCTGGATACGGAAAAGACAAACTACACTTTAAGATTACAAAATAAGTTTGAGGACAAGAAAAAATTGGTAAAAAGGATTTTTCCAGGAGAATTACAAGATCTCGAGAGACAAAAAATAATAAATAAAATCAAGAAAGACAAAAAGGAAGAGATTTTAAATGAACACGGAAGGGAAAAATCTTTGTATAAAAACATCTTACCTGTTTGGCCGTTTGTACCTGCAACAACATTTATAAGATTATGGGAAGACTCTTTGACTCACCAAAGCATATTGAACAGGAAAGATGTTGGGCAAAAAAAAAGGCTAAAGTGAGAATTAAGAAATTAGATGATGGAAATTACCAGAGGGAGTATTTAAAAATTAAACATTTGTTTGAATATGGTTAAAGAAATAGAAAGATTTTGAATATAAATAAAGATTAGTTTAAGAGGGATGAGCCCCTAAAGTAATATAGTATGCCTTCTTTCTTCTTTCTTTTGTGTTTGGTTTTGTGACATGAGAAATATAAAAATGTTGGGATGGTTTATATAAAAGAAATGTTTTCTCTGTTTTGTCTTTTTCTTTCTTTTTTTTGCTCTTATTTTTTTTAAGATATGAGAAATGTAAAAATGTGATGGCTTGTATGAGAAAAAAGACTTAAATATTTAAGTGTAATTAATTTTGAGAAAATCTTAACCAGTAAGAAAAGTTTTGAATATGGTGGGGAAAACAAATTTAAATAAGAATGTAAACAGGACTTATGATGAGGCAATCAAGATGATCAATGAAAAGAAGCTTTATATTGATGTGGTTATTACTTGCAGAAACATGAGAAAAATGTTTATATTTAATTGTCATTTATTTAAATAAGAATTGTATTAATTTAAGGTTGGCAAAAGAGAATATTATTGGAAAAAGAGGAAATAATGTAAAGCTATCATATGGACTATAGAATTATAGAAATTAATTGTTATTGATTGTTTTTTAAACATTAACCCAGACAACACAATGTTTACCAAATATTAAGGTGTATGTTAAAAATCAATAAAACATATTTTAAAAAAAGATTGCTACAATAAAAGAATTTGATTGTACTCTACCTTTGTCTTATAATTCATTGAATTAGGGAGGCATTTGCCTGAGCTTCTTCCAAATGTTATCTCACTGTCATGGAATTTAAAAATGTTTCAGCCCCTTTTGTCCAAGTAACAACTCCTGCATATTTCTGTGAAGGCCCTTACTATTTATAGCAGTGTAGCTTTCCTTGAAGAATTCAGTAATGTTGATTTTATGTATTTACTAGGCATATATAGAGTCATTGCTGAAATAGGCGGCACATAAAAATAAATAAATAAATGAATGAATAAATAAATGAATAAATAAATAAATAAATACTGCTATAATCTTAACTGAATTTCAGATACAAATATGACCAACACACAAACAAACACACATCACATCACAGAGAGAGAGAGAGAGAGAGAAAGAGAGAAAGAAAGAACGAAAGAAAGAGAGAGAGAGAGAGAGAGAGAGAGAAAGAGGAGAGAGAGAAAGAGAGAGTGTCAGTGTGACATAATTATTAGAGTTCTGGGTTAGTCTTCTCTTAGGCACAGATGTTATCTAAGTCAGTGTTCCCCAACTTTTTCAGCTATGTGGATTGGCAGTGGTAGCGGCAATGGGGGAAGGGTATGGTTTTGTGTGCACAGCTTAATCCTGTGCATGCACAAATGGAGCTTTGCATGCTTGCCTGCCCCTTACATGGCCCGGTTCCCATTGGGCCGTGGACCAATACTGATCTGTGAATTGGGTGTTGGAGATCCCTGATCTAAGTAACTTTGATAGCGATTCTTTCTTATCCTTAGCTGGTAAGTCAAGAAACATTTATCTACCAACCCACCCTGGACTGATTCAGGATAGTAATAGTAATCATCATCATCATCATCATCATCATCATCATCATCATCATCATCATCATCATCATCATCATCATCATCATCATCATCATCATCATCATCATCATTCATTATGCCAGATAATGACACCATTGCACAGTGAAGATGATCAAATTGTCTTTTCTCATATCATGCAGATATTGATGTGAGTGAATGTTTCAATCTGTATATGATTGAGCAGAAATCCTTCTAATAGTAATCAATGGCAAATTATGCCAGCATGACCCTTGCTGAGATGAGGATATTAACAAAACAAAGACCTTACATTTCATATAGATCTTGTGAAGAATGAAAGACTACCTGTTTATACTATAGGGAGAGATCTAATTTAAAATACTGAATATGAAAACAGTGAACTACTAGTCAGTATGTCATATTATTACAATGTACAGAAAAAGAAGCAGGCAAGTCACTTTTCATCTCATTAGCATAGTAGGAAGGAGTTCCTGTTTAACAACAAAGCAGGAAAAAACCCCACAAAAAAATCTTTTAAAACCATCCTTTCAGCAAATGTTCACCTCATTAGTTTCTTTTGCTCATTCCTACTTTCCTCCCATCAACCTTTCAGAATTCTCTGACTGCTAGGTGTGATACACCATTCTCCATGAGAGTCTTTCTCTTCACATCTTTTTCTGGGGGAAAAGACTGCATAAAATTACATCTATAAGTGTGTTATTTTTAAAAATTCTGCAGAAAGAATTAGAAAAGGGAAAAGGGTATCTTCAACATATTTTAGGTTTTTGAATGAATCACTAAAAACCTTTTTTTTTAAAGCTTGCTTTCTCTCACAACGCACAAATTGCATAAGAAATGTCACATTATATGACATGTTCCCCTGTCTTGCCTCTGGTAAATGTCTTTATTTCGCCACATTTATTTTCAGTGGGAGTGGAGATAAGTGAAGAGAAATAAAAATTTAAAATAAAATGATGGATTTTACTTTTACTAACTTTTTCTTTTGGCCATAGTAACCAGAATGGCCCAGGGCCATTATTAACAACATGTACACAAAGGGACATTCAGCATTCAGTAATGGAACCAACAACCTGTTGTAGGCTTATATGAGCCATAAGCAAGAAGTCCCAGTGCTGGGTTACTTTTGCTTGCCACAGAAGATATTATGAATCATTTGTAGGCTGTATGGAAGAAAAAAAACACATTGAAAAGAATCTGGAAAAACTCATAGGGCTGATGCATTTCCCTTTAAGTATTTAATATTGTGGCTTTAGGTCCTGTACACATGAGTATGTATTCATGACAGAGGAAACTGTCTGAAACATACAAACCATATACTGGGATGATATGCATGCACAAAAATAAATTTACGTTTATGTTTTAGGAGATAAGGCTTGTAATTTAGATCTGAAGTCACTGTTAAATAATATGGAGTTCTATTATTACTAATCTATGTCAGGCCTCCATGCTAGTTTGCTTACAAGATAAGTAATACAGGGCTTTACAATTTGTGTAGGACATAAACTTTTTTTTTTTTGCTAATCCAGCACTGTAAATAAAGCAGCATTCACATACATTTAATATGTGAATTATAGTAGCATTATTCTCACATTTATTACCTTATACTGCAATGTGTTAAGTTACTACAATGTACATATAATTACTTGGCAAATAAAACAGTTCAGATTTAACTTTCTGCCAAATACTGAGGACAATTTTATCATTCCTCCAATTTCCTCAGTGTAGTAAAATTTTCTCCAATCTTAGAAAAGAAAGTTACAGAAAACTGAAGTACTAATAGAGAGAAAATGCACCCTGCCCAATCAATTACCATTAGAAAATGGTTGCCTCTACATCAGGTATAAAGTAATAGAAAATCATCCTCACTTTTTGTAAGGATAGCGGGTGTACATGAAGTGAGAGGCTGCACTCTCTCAGATTGAAAAATAGGAACATAAAATCAAAACCATTTTTTTCCCAAACTTAGAAAATAGTTAGCCCAGTACTAGGACAAATTGAACATGATTACATCAGTATAATGTAAATAAAACTGTAAACAATTCACAATCATTTACTAGTTTCCAACCATATTATTTTACTCATAAAATGCTCAGCTACTCGAACTCCTGGCTTCCTTTCATTCTCCACATTCTTTTTTTTAAAAAAAATCA
Source organism: Azemiops feae (assembly GCA_023970755.1). Lineage (NCBI taxonomy): Eukaryota > Metazoa > Chordata > Lepidosauria > Squamata > Viperidae > Azemiops > Azemiops feae. The sequence goes on from JALGBA010000376.1 coordinate 593,388, forward strand.
TATTTCCACATTCCTATTCCATTGCCTGGTTTATTATTTCACTGCTTTTGGAGTAAGTGAGAATGACAAAGTAAAAGAAATCATCTATTCCAGATTAAAATAATCTATCCCAGATTACTTTTTCCCACACAGAAAAAAGTAAGTGAGTGATCAGGGAAGAATTTGTCTCAAATTAAAGTAATAATTCTTTTGAGAAGAAGGATCTCCAGATTATATAATTTAAATATCTGATTCTGAGAGTCAGCTGTAATTAAATTCTACTGTGATACAAATCAGTTTTATATAGATGTTTTCAGTCAGAGCAGAAATATATCATAATCAAATACTTTTGAGTTTGCACAAAAGTACAAACATGTACTTTCATTTGACATTTATTTCAATGCCTGTTAATTAATTACTGGCTAAGAAAGTTGCCAGCACTATAATACATTAAAGGGCATACATACTTACAAAATGGGTTATTTTCTTTTGGAATAAGCAGTATTATACAGATCACATAAAGGAGTGAGAAATACTAAGTCAACAAAATAATAAGTCTGAAATAAAGAAATACAGAAAGAAATACAGAAATACAGAAAGAGAAAGAAAGAAAAAAAGAAAGAAAGAAAGGAAGGAAGAAAGGAAGAAAGGAAAGAAGGAAGGAAGAAGGAAGGAAGGAAGGAAGGAAGGAAGGAAGGAAGGAAGGAAGGAAGGAAGGAAGGAAGGAAAAGGAAAAGTAGTTAAAACTAGTTATACCAATAGTTATACATTGTATAATTATACGTTCATTACCGTTCTTATAGTTATACATTCATTATCCTTCTTCATACTTTTCTTGCCTTGCATGAAAAGTATCTGCACATTCATTATATCCATACAGTCCTTCATACATTATCTTTTTAAATTTATTTAAACTTCTACCTGACGTTCCTCTCTATATGAACAAACCTCCTCAATATACTTTTTCTGTACTGGCCATTCATTTTTTATTCAGTATAGAAATATTCTTGACCATATCTCTCATTTTACCACATAAACGTCTTACATTTCATTCAACTTCATTTCAGCCAACGTATTTATTTATGATTTGATTTATATGGCTGTCCATCTTACAAAGTGATTCTGGGTGGCTAACACAGTTTAAAACATCAATAACAAGTAGCAAAAATAATAAAAAGCATGCAATAAAATCAGAAAAGCAGAAAATGACTGCTGAGAATGAGCCCAACAATAATACCTTCACAGGCTCAAGTAACCTTCTGGCCCCCATGCATGGGAAATCTTCCAGGTCTTGAAAGTGTTCTATAAGGCGGGCAGGGCTGGACTAATCTAATCTTAGCTACTGTGTTCCAAAGGGCAGACACTGCATTTTCCAACTCTCACTTCCAAATAATGAAGTGGGTGAGAGCACACATTTAATCACAATCATTTTCATTTTTTAAAGATAGTATAAATTCTTGCAAGCTACCTACTAACACTCTGCCACAACTGATGTGTCTTAAAATGTATCCATTCTTTTCTCATCATACTGTACATGCTGTAGGGCAGTGGTGGCGAACCTATGGCATGCGTGCCAGAGGCGGCACTCAGAGCCCTCTCTGTGGGCATGCGTGCCATGCCCCAGAAATGGCAACCATCCCTCTTCAACTAGCCGCCCGCTAACTTGCCGAGGTCCCATGTGGCCGGATGCATCCCAGCACAGCTGGTTTCCCTCCCCCCATCCCATTCCTCCTGGCCTCACATGCTCCCGTTTTCCCGGGCACGACCCACTGCATCACCTCCTCAGCTGTCGGCCGGCCATCTAGCTCAGAGGCGGCTTCTCTGAACTGCTGGTGGCAGGCTGCAGAGCCCCAGAGCGTGCTGGTCGAGGGGCTGGCAGGCTGTGGCTGCTGACAGACACTGTCAGCCCCATGCGCTCGCTGGCCTCTGTGTGCAGGGGCCGATGGTGTCAGGCAGCAGCTGCCCTGGCCCAGGCCCCTGCCTCACCTTGCCCTGTGACAATGGCACCTCCGCCCTGCCTCGCCTTACCCCGCAGGATGAGCCTCCTGCCTACCGCCCCACCTGCCAGAGACCCCCTGGATCTCCCCCAACCCTGCCTGGCCCCCATAGGCATCCCTCCCCACGAGCAACATAGAGGTGACCACGCCCACCTTGGCCACACCCACCCAGTCTGTCATGACCACCACAGCCACGCCCACCCAGTGGGCCATGCCCACCTGACACCCAGCAATAAATAAGTGGGTTTTGGGTTGCAGTTTGGGCACTCGGTCTCTAAAAGGTTCACCATCACTGCTGTAGGGTATTTTTGAATCTGAGTATAAGTTAAGTTTTCTCCGGTTTGCCTCTCTATAGAAATTGAGTAAGAGTGATGCTGCACGCTGCTTTATATCTGTCTCAGCCATGAAGATAAGATAAGATAAGATAACCTTTATTGTCATTTTTATACTGTGGGCACAACGGCACACATCAAAAATGAAATTTAGTTGCACGCTCTCAAAGTGAAACACATACATGACACACACCTAAACATACTATGAACAACATATGTATAGACCCACATCCCTACATATATATAGCAAATAAATATTAAATACTGTCCATCTTGAATATATAATGGAAGGAGGAAGCTTGAGAGTTCGCAAGGTTAATGCTGTATGGAATGAAACTATGGCTGAATCTGGATGTTCTGCTACCTTCCTCCCAGAAGGTAACAAGGAAAACAGGTTGTGAAGAGGATGTGTAGTGTCCCAGATAATCTTACGGACCCTGCTCAAGCAATGCTTCTGTGCTATGTCCTGGATGGGAGGGAGGGAACTGCCAATGATCTTTTGGCCATTCTCACCACTCTCTGCACTGTCTTCCTGTCTGAAGCAGTGATGCCTCCAAACCAGACTGTGATGCTATATGACAGGATGCTCTCGATTGTCCCCCTGTAGAAAGTGGTCAGGACAGGGGAAGGAAGATGTGCTTTTATCATGCGGCGCAGAAAATGCAGGCGCTGCTGTGCCCGCTTCACCAGTTTCTCACTGTTGAGCAACCAAGCCAGCCTATTCGTTAGCTGCACACCCAGGAATTTGATGCTGGTACCATCTCCACAGGTGAATCATTAATGCACAGAGAAGTGTGGCTGTGCCTGCCTTTTCTAAAAACAAGTCTGTATCTCCAAAGTTATTCTTCCTGATTATTGTATAGGCATTTTATTAACTTAATCAAGTATTCTGGAATATTTTTTTCCTGAGTGTTTAATGTACTCAAAGGCTTTGCTATAATCAATGAAGCATAAATATACACAAATTCACATGTTTGCTCCACAATCCAGCAGACAGCGTTTGCAATGTTGTCTTTCTTCCTGTGAAATCAGCCTGCATTGCAGGCAGCTCTTTTTCCATCATTGTGATAGGTTTTTCAACAAACATCTGCTAGGATGTGATATCAGGGGGTTGTACAGTTGTATTAACAGTTGCATGGATCACCCATCTTGGGGACTGGGATGAACACTGATGTTTCCAGCCATTCATTATTTTTTTATATAGTTCTGGAATTTCTGTCTTGGTGCTGAGTTAGCCAAGACCTTTAGAATGCCATTTTAGTTTTAGCAGTTTTTTCCCCCTGTGCTACGTGTCAGCCCCAGCACTGAGATTAACACTATTTTTACTAGGAGCCTGACATTCCTTTTATTGGGAATGGCTATAGTAACCAAAACTGCAAGTCTGATTTTGCTGTGCACCCTGCCGTCTTTATACTAATGTTAATTATGTTAATGTTAATTATGGCAATATATATATGGCCTGCTTACATGTACTTTCTGCTTGTTTTGGATTTAAACCATGCTTTTGTGCTGATCACTTTACTAACAGATCTAGTTTATCTTTATCAAGATTATTTTACTAACTTTCACATAGTGAGAGTATTACTGGTTAAACATAAATATACCATGCTCATTTTAATCAAATTCATGTAGTAGTATTGTGGCTCACAATGTTTCCAATATATACATTATTCCTTCTCTATTTTCCTCAGTGTATTCTTTCCATTTATTTTTGATTGCTTCTAATCATTCAGTTCATTCCCATCTCTGTCCTTTATTGCTCCCTCGCCTGCAGTGAGAGATGTCTCAGTTTCCTTTATCAGAGAATCATCGCCATATAAAAAGTGCAGGATATTCAGATTTCAGCCAAAATACTCATAAGCATTCATTATACATTTATTCATAATTATATTAAAGATAGCACATTTCTGTTTTATGCCTTGATTATACTGAACTATTAACTATTCCATTTCATCTCAGACATGCTTTTGTTAATCACATACTACTCGGCTCTTAATATATTCAGCCACCAATCTTCATTTGGCTGCTCAGTGAATATGACCAGTTTCCTCCATATCCCAATATTTTCATATTTCTTCTTTTTTTAGTCCTATTCCTTCTTCTGAAGGCTCCTTGTTTAGCCCTTTCCACTCATTTTGAAATATTATTCTAGAAAAAAATGCTCTCTATTGTCTTTGCTTCTTTTAATCTAACCGTTTCCTGCTCTTTTTGATTGCATTATTTGCAGTGATCTTTGAAATAATTATTTTCTACTTGTATTCATTCTACTTCTTTTATTTTATTTCATGTTGATTTGTTTCTGATACCATCAAGAATTATCCATGTCACATTCACAACTTTTCATCGTTCTTTTATCCATCACTAATCTCTCATTTTTTTTCAACATAAAACATACTTTTAAATTTATATTCCTTTTTTGCCATATCTGTATACACATACACACATGCTTAAAGTATATACAGTATTTGAAATAGATCTTTTTCTAAGCAAATATTCTCATACTCTGATTCTCATTCATTCTTGGGGTATCAAATGGTCCAAATACTTTTTAAATATTTTTTTTGTCTTGTTCTTATTCATTGAATCTCCAAGTATCGCTGGATCACATTCATTCCAGAATGTTATACAACTTTTTCTCAAAATTCATCTGTGATTCCTCCATTATCAGTGAAGCTTAACATGGAACTCTCACAACCTATGGATTCCAACTTTTATACCTTCCCAACAACTTTAAGGATTCTTTTTCTGATATACATTTTAGTCCTTTCTTATATAATTCAATGCACACCTATATTTCCTTCCATGTGATTATCCATGCCAGATGAAACCATACTTGTTCAATATACACTTAGGATGTGATTAAAAGGCAATTACTATGATTACATAATTAGAAGTTGTAAAATTATAATTATATGAAGCGGGGTTAGGTAATGAAAACCTGTTTTGATTTTTTTGGACAAAAGGCCATTGTCACATTCAGTATTTTATAGGTGAAATCTCTGATTCTTCTACTTTGAGAAAGTTTAGCTTAAACTGAAATACATTTTCTCTCCAGAAAACCTGGACATAGCAATGTCTGTCTTTCTTCTTACAAGAATTTGGCAGGCATTCTTTGGAATTTAATCAAAATAAACAATAATTTTAATCTCATATTAATAATAAAATAAGCTAACATAATGTAAAATTCTCTGGGCACAATTCCCTTCAATACATTCACTTATTTAAATTAATTTTAGATCATTTTCAATGGATCGTATTCATGTACATTACTTGTAATCATATTCATAGAACTTTTAATTTCATCATAAAGATCAAAGGACCATTTCTTTTTTCATATTTCATCATATTAAAAAACATAAATCTAAAAACTGGATATATCCTTGGATGAATGAGTAGTATGCATAAATCTAAGAATAGGAGATATTCTTGGATGAATGAGTACTTTTCTCTTGGAGAATAATTCAACATGAATGTTTGGGAATAGTTGAGAAATATGCATCTTCTATATGCTATTGAATGTATTCAAGGAGCTCAGACCTTGGATTTATAACCAATTCCCTATGTGTGTTTATTCAGAAATAAATCTCATGGCACAAAAAGAAGCTTGCTCTATGGAATATGTGCTCAGAATTGCAGGCCAAGCTGCTTTGTAACCCTGTTGTGAAAAGTTCTGATTTGCTCAAAACTGCCAGCGACATTCAGAATTCATTGCCAATTGAAATTTTGTTTGCAGTATCCCAAATACTTACCTGAGGGAACTACTGAACTATATTACTCTCTGTAATGGAGTGTGTAGAAGACGTTAGGAGGCACGGAAAAGAAATGCTGCCTAGGAAACAATCAGACAAGAGAAGGGGTAGTCCAGGAGTTCTTAGCGGTCAGGGAAAGAAACTTAGGAATGACCTACACAAATTAATCAGAAGGTTAAAAGTGGAGATGGGAAATTTGTACCTTCAGATTTGCAAGATTCTGTTAATGTTCATTTATGTTTACACTCTTCATTTAAGATTCATTTACATTTACACACTTCTTGCATATTAGAAAGAACAACATATGCGCACATCCACAACAAAATAATCACAAATAAGTCAAAATAATCACAAATAATCACAAATTCTGTCTGAGATTTGACAACAGTAAGATGTGGGGTTTGCTCATGGTCTATTGATATTTTCTCCACTTGCTTTTCTTTTTCGTCTAACAGATGCAATATTAACACAGAAATCATATGTCTATGCATGTTACAAATGCATACTAAATGTATAAAGAAATAAAGAGAAAAAAGAAAGACAAAAAATTTATTCTTAAGTAATTTTAGTTATCATTTGAAAATTAATCAAGTTAATGACTAAAATAGAATAGAATAGAGTAGAGCTGGAAGGGACCTTGGAGGTCTTCTAGTCCAGCCTCCTGCTCAAGCAGGAGAACCTATACCATCCCAGACAAGTGACTGTCTAGTCTCTTCTTAAAAATCTCCAGTGATGGAGCACCCATGATTTCTGGAGGCAAGCTGTTCCACTGGTTAATTGTCCTCACTGTCAGGAAGTTTCTCCTTAATTCCAGGTTGCTTCTCTCTTTGATCAGTTTCCAACCATTGTTTCTCTTCCTTCCCTCTGGTGTTTTGGTGAATAACGTGACCCCCCTCTTTTTTGTGGCAGCCCCTCAAATACTAGAATACTGCTATCATATCTCCCCTATTTCTTCTTTTTTTTAGACTAGCCAAATCCAAGCCCTGCAGCCATTCTTCATATGTTTTAGTCTCCAGGCCTTTGATTATCTTGGTTGCTCTTCTCTGATTTTTTTCCAAACTCTCAACATCTTTTTTGTGATATGGTGACCAAAATTGGCTGCAGTATTGCAGTATGGTCTTACTAGGGTTTTATAAAGTGGTACTAATAGTTCACGTGATCTTGATTCTATGCCTCTGTTTATACAACCCAGGATTGTATTAGCTTTTTTGGTTGCTGCTGCACACTGCTGCTCATAGTCAAGTGATCATCCACTAGGACTCCAAGGTCCCTCTCACAGTTGTTGTTTTTGAGCCAGGTCTCGCCCAATCTGTACTTGTACCTTGTACCCTAAATGTAAAACTTTGCTTTTCTCCACATTGAAACTCATTTTGTTGGATAGGGCCCATTGTTCAAGTTTGTCAAGAGCTTTTTGGATCCTGAGTTTGTCTTTTGGGGTGTTGGCTACTCCTGCCAGTTTGGTGTCATCTGCAAATTTGATGAGTTCCCCTACAATTCCCTTATCTAAGTCATTTATGAAGATATTGAAGAGTACTCAGCCTAAGACAGAACCTTGTGGTACTCCGCTGCTCACTTCTCTCCATGTGGATGTGGTGCCATTGAGGACTACTCGTTGAGTACGGTTTGCCAGCCAGCTATAGATCCATCTGGTGGTGATGTTGTCTATTCCACCTTTTTCTAGCTTACCAAGGAGTAGGTTGTGGTCTACTTTATCAAATGCCTTACTGAAGTCTAAGTATACTATGACCACAGCATTTCGCTGGTCTACTAGTTTAGTCACTTTGTTTAAGAATGAAATAAGATTGGTTTGGCATGATCTGTTTTTAACAAACCCGTGCTGGCTACTAGTTATAAATTTGTTTGCTTCTAGTTATTCGCAGATCTCTTTTTTGATTATCTTTTCTAGGATCTAGGTATTGATGTTAAACTGATTGGTCTGTAGTTTCCTGGGTTCGTTTTTCCCCCCTTTCTTAAAGATGGGAACCACATCAGCCCTTTTCCAATCCTCAGGTACTTTCCCGGTGCTCCAGGATTTATGAAAGATGTGGTGTAATGGTTCTGAGATAACATCTGCTAGCTCCTTCAGAACTCTGGGACATAATCTGTCGGGTCCCAGTGATTTATACTTGTCAAGATCGGATAGGTGTTCTCTTACCATTTTCTTGCTTATTTCAATTTTTTTTTCTATTTTGTCTTTTGCAGTGGTTTTTTTGGTATGTTGGGCTATAGTTTCTTTTTGTGTGAAGACTGATGAAAAGTATGAGTTCTGCTTTCTCCCTGTTGCCTGTTATTTCCTTGCCATCTTCTCTCTTTAGTGGACCTATAGTTTCCTTGACTTTTTTCTTGTTGTTAATGTGTTGGAAGAAACATTTTTTATTATCCTTGATTTATGTTGCAAGTCTTTGTTTATATATAAATAAAAATATGTTCTAGATTAGGATGTTAGGGTCTTTATGGAGCACCTGATTTTTTTAAATGGTATTGGTGCAATTTTGTCTTGCCAGTGATGTTTCTTTAATTGTATATTTTAAATGTTGTAAGCCACCCAGAGTCTTAGAGTCAGGCAGCTTCAAACTTGAATTTTTAAAATTAAATTAATTAGCAATATATTTGTGACTGTTAATAATATAATCTTTCTTGTTTTTCTATAAAACACTAAAACAGCTGCCCTTGTGAAAAATTCTATCGGCACTATGTAACTTTGTCAATCATTATCCATTTGGAATACCGGCATATTTTTATTCATATATGAAAAGTAACTTGAGATATTCTATTTCTCATTTCTCTTTCCTAATCCAAAATTTTGGACTACTTAGAAATTCTATCTGCCAATTCAAATGATCGTTTTGCATCTCTATATTCATTATTAATCATGTGAATGTTTGGATATTGTCTATGCAGTTGTAAGCCACTATATAATGCATTTTGTAATCAGAATGAGCACTAACTGTCACTTCTGTATATTGTTCTGTTAATGTCAGGCATGAAAGATCAGGTCCACACATAAAGATCCAATTAAAGTGATTTATTGCTAATCATGCCTATGCACAGGAATTTTTTCAACTACCGGTTAGCACCTACTTGGAGTTAGATAAGGGCCAATGGAATTCAAGGGAGGTTTGATTTAGTTCACCCGTGGTTATGTAGGGTTTCTACGCTGATTCCTCTTTTAACTTGCCCCTGGTTCTGCCACTTCTCCTACAGTCATCTATATACATGGCTTTATTGTTAGCATGGCAATATAGCATGGAATTAATTACAAAATAGAAAAAATAGAAAATAGTTTAAATATCAGATGTCAAATGTTACTTTTTAAAATGTTAAAAAGTTGCAAAAATTCAACTATAAGAAGATTCATAACATTATTTCATGACTTGTATCTGCATTTATCAGAAATGAGTTTTAAGTTACGGGTGTGTGTGTGTCAGTTAATTGAGAGACCGGTGTGTCTGTTCTGTGTTGTAAGAAGGCACTGCAAGAAATATGGTTGTTTTTTTTTAAATGTGATGCTTTATTACTTTTATATTGTGTTATTTTATCCACATGTTTTATTAGCCACCCAGGGTATTTGGCTAAAATGGGTGGCCATATAAATTGTAATATGAATATGAATTAATGTGTCATGGAAAATACAACACATTTTGATGTTGAGTTTTTTTTTCCTTCTGTTCAGATTCTCAGAGACTGCCTGCACAAGTCCATTCTTGCCAAGGTTTGTCAGAAGTAGTTTGCCATTGCCTCTTTCCAAGACCTGAGAGAAAATGACTGGCCCAAGGTCACTCAGCTGGCTTTGTGCCGAAGGCAGGAGTAGAACTCATGGTCACCTAGTCTGATGCCTTAACCACTAAACCACTAAAACAAATTGGCTCTATCTACTAGCTTTTGATAGTCTCCATGAATTTATTATGTTTTTAATAATCTGATTTAATACTTCTACTGATAATTAATGTTATTTATATGATAATATACACAATTGTTCTCTGGAATAACAATTATTTAAATCTGATTACTGTAATTTTAGTTTTGATAATTATATATGGCATATATTTATATAAATATCTGTAATCTACTTGTCTCATTCTTTTGAATTTTTCACAGTGTATAATATTGATTGAAATTCCTTTGAAATGGATTCATCAGAATACCACTTCAGACTTCCAGTTTTGAGGTAACATTTCATCTAATAGTGTAAATTATCTTGGTTCTAGACTGAGTCACAATTGATTATCACGGAAAATGTTGGCTAATATATTGACTTTTCTCTTTTTCTGGAATTACACATTTCAGACAATAAAATCTAAAGAGCAAAATGTAGGCTGCTGACTGAGCCTCTTTTCCCTAGAAAATGTCATTTACTGCTGGCTACAATCCTTACTATTCATCAATCTTGTTATTTTGAAATTGTCTTCTGTAAAAGAGCACAGCTGGCACTTTTGTTCAGCTTGCATTCCATGTGGAAATGCATGGCACACCCTATGGCAACTATTTTCTATTCATTTTTTTTTACTGTTATAAATGAACTGTGTTCTACAGAAATGCCTTTGATAGTACACAGAAAGCAATGGGCATTCAGCAGTGGGTAGTAAGGAACTGGGCAACTATGTATTTTTGCCAGTTGGTTGTCTTAGACTACTAACTACTAATTATTCAGTCCATGTGTGAAGATTTGGCTATGCTTTGTATTCAAATAGAGGCTCCATAATGGCAGACAAGTTGTCTGCAAGACTTCCACTGCAGTATCCTAAACTAGATAAATAATTATGTGTACACGTGTTTCTCCCAAATCATCAAGTTCTATATTGTAGTTTTAGGTCTAGGATAATATATCAAAGAACAAGAGTGGAGAATCTTTTGATAATGGTATGCTTTATTTGACATTTCGGTGAGAGGAGGGTGAAGGCACAGTCAGTGGGATTAAAATGCAATATGGGCAAGGCCATATCAAGCACATGACTCCTTTTTTATAGAGAAAAGAATTCTGGGTTTCTTTGAATATGTTTGTGTATGTACATGTGATCTTTACGAAGTCCACTTTAAATGTTACAAATGATTTCATGTGTTTCCCACTGAAAGACTGAACAATGTCATTAAGAAACTTTAAGCAACAGCAGCTTGAGGAAGCTTCAGCAGTTTTAGGACAAAAAAAAAAGGGATTGGTGTGGCCTATATGTAGTAGAAACTCACGGTTTTGATTTCAGAAGACAAGACCACGAAGGGTTGGAGAAAACAGGTTTATTTGCGCAAAGGTTCAGAGCATTAGCATGGCAAATTCTGAACCCCGGGTTACGCCCAGGGTGTCACTTTTATACAGTTTGTCGCCCCCAAGGGATGACTTATCTATCTTTAACATCGTAAAAGAAGAAGTTTATTCCCAGTTTAAACATGAAGGGAAAAAGGAGAAGTACATGTAGTTGGGCGTCTTACCACATCTACGGATGCTATCTTACACCATCTGTTACTTTCAGTTGCCACTTCTTGGAAAATGTTTCTTAACAGAATGTATCTTAGCACAGAAGTCATTATAATAATACGTGTCTAAAGCTTGCAACATAAAGGTTTTTGCTCATTTTAAATAATATTTTTCATGGTGATTTTCCATCTACCTCATATACATGATGCACTGAATTTGCATAAATACATAGGTTATGGTGTGAGATTGTCTTCAATAGGCAAGGATTCCATGCTCAATATTATATAGGTGACCTTGAAGTGGCAAATGTCCCTGAAAGTATAAGGTTTAAAAACTGCTGACCTAAACCATGCATTATATTTCAGTGAGTACATTTTCCTTTCTAAAAGATTTAAGGCTTAATTGGCTCACTACTGTTGTGTATAAAACTTGACCCAGATATGAAATATTGTCCAAATATCATCAGACAGGTACGATACTACATGCAGCACTAAAGTGGATGCTTAATATTAATTGACCTCAGTGGGAGAATGTGAAATTGGGCAAGTAAAGTATTATGCGGATCAGGGACTAAATTAGCTAATATAGGGAAGTCATAATGTTCTAATTAGCTTGATTTTCTTATATGCCCCGAAGAGGAGTCTGGATTTTATCCATCAGATGACTGGAGAGAGGTCAATATATTTAATTTAATCATAACTCAGAACTTTAAAAATAGTGTGCCACTTTGTGATTACAACATGAAAATGCTGTCCTATTACAAGTCAATATGAGGATGAGAAACCCATAATTGCAAATTATGAATTGCCCACCTCTGCCAGGTTGTGGAATGCTTTCCCTTAGGATTAATCTATTGGTGCCACACATGGTAAATTGATAAGTGAGTTAAAAGTAGAAGAACATAAACATTCACTCCCAACTTCCTATTTTTTCCCCCAAGTATTAGTCTGTAAGGAAGGGTCAGCTTGTTATGGATGATATCTAGGGTAGGCAATTTGACATTATCTTGAGAGTTGCAAGTGGTTCCATCTCCGTCAGACTAGAATTATTAAACTTGGACTGAATAGAAATGGTATAGGCTTATTCCTCATTATTAATATATACTAAGTTAAACTAGCAAATTGGCTACATATACACGTTCTTTTCTTTTTTTATTAGTTTATAATATAAAATACAAAACAAAATAATAGGAAAAATAGGGGAGGAAAAAAGGAAAGGAAAAGTGTAGAAAAGAGGGGGTGGAGAAAAGGCATTGTCTTCCAACTCCCTTTGGTGTGTAGAACAAGATAATAACATCAAATCTCAACTTTTTACTTTTACATAATATTATAGACTAACCATTTCTATAACAACTATCTAATCGGTAAAGCCCAAAATCAAAGTTTCATTTTTTTCCACCTCAAGCACAAAGTCCAGAATAATTTGCAAGTAGAACCACAAGTAATTATATATTTTTTCTTTAATAAAAAAAGTTAGTTTAGCCATCTCTGCTAACTCCATCAACTTTTGCAGCCATTTTTCCATTGTGGGAAATAAAAGTTCTTTTCTTGTATTTGCCCAGGTTTGGCTTGCCAAGCTTGTTGTTATAGAAGTGGTATTATAGTGATTACAACATTTGCATATGCTGCCAAGCATTACTAGCAAAAAATAAAGGAAATTTGTTTTAAATACTATTTCTCTTTTCCTGAGCTATCAATTTTCTTCTAATTTTTAAAGTAAACCACTGAACTGGATTTTTTTTTAAATCCAGGCCCTAAGTATATGACGTCCTTAACATGTCTTTATTCATTTTGACTACGTTAGGCAAAAATAAAAGAATGATGAACTTGGATTTTTTTAAAATCCTGTGGGAAACTGTGTAGTTTGGAAAAGACAAATAGTATTTATGTATATATGTATTCTTTTTTTAATTTGCTAGGTTTCATAACCTAACTTGATGATATTACAATCACCATGTTGCTATGAAATGTCTCTGAGTACAGCAAAGATTAAAAGAACAACCTGGACAAATACAATGAAGATATTTTTATTTTAAAACTCTTTGCTCTGTGTCTGTGTTTATATATGTATGTACAGTATGTGTATGTGTGTATACATGAGCACATACGGGCACATGCTTTTTTATTTTTAACTTTGTAATCGACTACACAAAAAAGTTGGAGGTTCAGCAGTAGGGAAACTATCCAATGGAGGCTCTGGCAGCTCACAGTAAGGTCTTAACTCTCATTCTGACAAGCCACTATTAAATCTTCCCAATCTGGACAGAATTTTCTTAACTGGTTCAGATTCTAACAACAGCAGCATGGGATAGGGATAGGAGCAACAAGAGGACAGTGCAGCAGTACCTAGAATCTCCTAACACAATTAGGAAAATCAAAGGCAGTGTGAATCACATGCTACAAAATTGTAATACATGAGTAGCTCTCTTTTATTTTCCAGGAGAAAAGAACTATATGGAGATAGAAAGCAAATATCACTCTATTAAAAAGGATAAAGAAGATTTTGTTTATTTGGAAGCAGGTCATTTTTTAAATGAGATATACTTTTTACAGGAATTGCTGTTAGCTCTTAACTTCTTGTTAAAATTAATTATGACAGTTTGATTAATTATAATGTGTACTTAAATTCAAGACAGCCTAAAGTGGATTTTAATAACAGTAAGTTTATATACAATCTACTTTCCAATGGGCATAAAATAAAATGGTAGTAGTATAGCAATGCAATAGTAAAAATACAAATGTTACATTTGAAGACTATTGCCACAATCTTCCTTCCTTCCTTCCTTCCTTCCTTCCTTCCTTCCTTCCTTCCTTCCTTCCTTCCTTCCTTCCTTCCTTCCTTCCTTCCTTCCTTCCTCCCTCCCTCCCTCCCTCCCTCCCTCCCTCCCTCCCTCCCTCCCTTCCTTCCTTCCTTCCTTCCTTCCTTCCTTCCTTCCTTCCTTCCTTCCTTCCTTCCTTCCTTCCTTTCTCAACATGCAGAGATATCTCTCATTTTTACCTTCCCTGTAACAGAGGTATGACTGTAATAGAGTGGCTGAAAGTAACCCAGTAGGCTGCAATATTGATTGAGTACTTGACCCGTCTCCCTGGTCTCACTTTCAAATGTTGAGGCCACACCATTTGGTTTCTTCAGATCAATGTCTAAATTAAGAAACCAAATGGTCTGGCCTTAGCATTTGGGAGTGAGACTAAGTGCCATTGCTTTTTTATTTTCCTTGTGACATACATCTTATTCTAGATGCAAGTTTTGCTTAATTTAGCTCTGTTCTTTTGCTTGTTCAGGGATTGCTGCTTTTAGATCACAGCAAGCTTATTTCAATAGTGCCTGTGGTTTATGCATGTCCCTCTAATGCTTCAGAACTGAAAACATTAGCAGTTTTTCATCTCTCCAACATTAAATTTATTTGAAGCCATGAACAGTACTGCTCTGCTGTCCATTAAGCAATCCCTCTTTTTTTCAAGCTGAAAAAAGTTTGCTTGATTTAAGGGGATTCATTAAAATCAATCCAATAGTTAAATAGCCTACACACACAAACAGAGAGAGAGAGAGAGAGAGAGAGAGAGAGAGAGAGAGAGAGAGAGAGAGCAGGTAAATACAATTCACAGGGAATTCTCTGAGTAGTCATTAATATCCATTTTTCTATATTGTCTATAAACCTTACTTGTGGCTGTATTTTAGGATTATCAGATTGGAGTTCTCGCACCACTATAAAAATGATATGTTCAAAGAGTATATACAATACTTGACTCTGTTTATGACATTGATGCAACAATGCTGACACATGATGGACACAAATGACAAATACTTATTTGTCTGTTGAGGCATGTATGCCCAAAATTAAATAGGGCTAACAATAATTGCTTAAATCATATAATAAGAGAAACTCACCCAGAGAAGCATTAAAAACAACAGATTAAAAAAGACCCCTCAAAGTCAAAATGAGAAATTATGACTGCCACAAAATGTATGTGTCTGTTTACCAACTACAATTAATTTAACTTAATTTCATTTAATTATATAAAACAATCAGAATATTATCCAAAAGATGGACACAGATTCTGTGTCCATTTTTATTTTTATTAATATCTGGATAAGAACGGGAACTTATTATTTGCTCCCTTTGCAAGAATGTTGTCTTTCCCTTCCAACACAACTTTCAAACTATTATCAAACCATTATTGACATTTTTAAATCCTAAATTAGTATATTAATATAGCAAATTTATAATATTACAAATATTGAGTATTGAATTTCTAAAAGTAAAGGTATCTATATTGGTCCTTGCTTGATTAACATCCTATGAAACCTTTTCATTGTTCAATATGATATGAGGAAATATTGGCACATACTCTCTCGAGAAAATGCAAATATTTGAAATGCACACAGACATTTATATATGATGAAAATATATTTTAGAAAGCAATTCATTTTATTGGCAAGGGTTCCTCCATTCAATTAAATTAGGTTATCAAAACATATGCACAGGAACTTGGAGATACAACAGATGGCAGAAGAAGGATGACAAAATGGGTGACCCTTTTGTTAAATCTCTCCAGGTTATCCTTATCCTTATCCAAACTAGAGCCTTCAACTACTGTTCTCACCTTGAGATCTTTGTTCATTAATTTTGCACTTTTGTTTTATGAAAAATTAGATTTAACCACCTGAATTTTAAATACCTAGCTCCTGTACTTGAATGTAAGAAGTAAAGGGCAATAAACAAGGCATTGGGACAAATTGCCTATGAAGAAAGATGATCATGTTTGGGTATTTTACTTTATTTTTTTTTAAGAAGGCAGAAGTCACGATAAGGAAGTATCTACTGTATATGTGTATTTTTATATAAATTTAAAGGGATACCCAACATACTGTGAACCTGATTTATACTATGAAAAAAAGCACAATGATAATATCACCTGTTTTATTTATTAAAATATTATCTTTTACTCATACTAGAATCTAAGGACAGCCAATTAAGTACTTTTTCATAATGTAATTCATGTCTAGTCTTTATGACACATATTTATATAGTATTCTGATGAAGTTAGGCAAATTTATAGAGGAGAAATCAATGGTCACTAATCATAATGGCTGTATATTTGAATTGACATTTCAAATTAAACCGATTCAATTTTCTGAATTGTGAAATTGATTTACCAAATTATCCAAAAATCTTCAAAGGCTCTGATCTAATTCAATTTTATCACTGTATTTGGAAAGTTTATTCAATTTGGAAACTTGTTCAATACCTTTAATCAAAGTTTCATGCATAATAGATGTTAGTAAAAATATAATGGGAAGCAGATATAAATTTTCAACTTTACATTTAAGAGTCACTTTTTGATTTCCATGTTCAATCCTTGCTGTCTATAAAAAGTGTGATGCCAAATCTAAAAGAGAATTAGTGGAGAGGAGAATGACAGAAGAAAAGCTTTAGCTTTTAGCTATATTTTAACAAATGCTATTGGAGGTTATAATGCAATGAATTTGCTCAAATATTTTCCTTAATCAAACTTAACATTCTGTGACTCCATATCACATGTATTCCCTTAATATCCTGCCAAATACCCACTTTGTTGCCAAGTTATCAGTTTTAACATCATGAATAGGAAATTTTTAAATACATGGGAGTAATCATATAAATCATAAATGCATTAAATTCTAATTACAGTTAATTAAATATTGATGATATTGCCTTGACCTTCACTACCTTATACTAGTTCCACCTACTTTCTGTAATGTAACTTTTGGCATGCCTTTCAAAAACTGAATGTCTTCTTCAGACACGTTCAAGTTTTATATCTCCGTTCTGCTCTTATTTTACTAATAACTTTACAGATATACAGTAGATGCTCCTTTATACTGACAGATAATAGATAGTCCTCTAGTTTGAGTATATAGATCTCTCATAACATGAGAAAATCTCAAAGGATGGGAATATAAAGACCCATAGATAGATCATCTCCTCACTCCCACAGGTGAGCATAACAAAGAATAGATTCACCAGCCAAAGAAACATCATTTTTTAATATTAGAAAGATTAAGAAACATATATGAGGAAATTGTTAGACAAGCATCTCATTGAAATGTCAAACCTGTATTATCTTTTAACTTTTTAAGAAAAATAGGTACTTGATCTCATAGACATTACAGTAATAAAAATTCTGTCAGTTTAATAACAATTTCTACCTTCTTTTCTTCTCTCAGCATTACAAAAAAGCTTAAAATACAGTCCTTATTTATGAACACTTAAATTGTAGCCCTTTTATTTATCTTCAGTAATGAAATTCCATTATCACTCTAACTCAGAGCTTAAATGAAGAAATCTTGGCTGAAAAGGAAAAAGTAAAGACAGCCTCCTAGCTTTAATCAATTGCCCTTTGACATTTTTGACTTGGTGGTTAGTCTTTGCAAAGTAAATTAGTGTAATGGCCAAAATATGTATGGCAGATGGCAGGGGCCCTGCAATAAAAATGGATAAAATAAAACCTGGGATCATTTGTACAGATTTATAGTTATTGATCTGGCTAAAATAGATATCCTTTTTATCCCCCCCCCCTTTTCTCTACTTTCAGAAAAGGTGTGTAAAAAAAAAAGCCTTCAGAATCATAAATCTTAGCAAGTATATAAGTTTGAAGCTATATTCCTCTGTCTCCTTCTGAGGGAGTGGAAATCTGCATGTATAAAACCAGGAAGCATTCAGGTAAAAATCTTTTAAAGTGACTGAACTTAAATAAAATTTATAAGTGAGATTTTTTCTATAAAAAAAAAGACTTGGCTCTGCTAGTTGGCCTGGAGACCCAGTGGGGGAGTACTGGAGGTAGATTCATAGCAAACCACACTTCCCCTCTTGCCCCCTGCTTCCCTACCCACCATCTTTTATTTTCATATTGCTGTATCGTTTTCTTTTTCATTGTTTATTGTTCTATTACTACTGTTATGTTCATACTTCTTTTCATTTCTCCATTTTTATTGTTGTAAGCCACCTAGAGTAGCCTGGTGGCAAGATAGCTGGCAAATAAATTTAACAAATAATAATAATCTTAGTGTTCTAAGGATCCCAGAACTACAATGTAAAAATCCAGGCACTGAGATCCGAGCAGAGAGAGTTTTTTGGACCTTTTTGGTAAAATCTATTGGATGTTTGCATTTTTCTGCCTCATATTTGGAATCATAAGTTTTGAGTGTATTATTATTGGATACATTGCATTTGTATGCATTGTACACTATATTATTATATACACTGAGTGGATAAAGCAAGCTGGATGGATAAAGTGCCTGAAACTATTTTGAAAAAATATTGGCCCTCTTTGAGTGCAAAATCTTTTGCTTGCATAGCCTAAAATGGAAACCCAAAACGGAATCCCAAAATAAAAGATTAAATGGGTGTATCTGGAGTTTATAAAAATGACAATGTTTCTGGAATGTACATGAATCAAGAAAAATTAGGAATTTTTCTAAAGTTAAACAAATTACCTAAGGCTTTCTAATGTCCCAACAAGAATGGGCCATAGGATATGTATAAATTCCAAACCCATTTCTTTATACCCTATTAAAATGAAAGACTTGGTAAGCCCCTGAGATCTCCAGAACTTGTTTTCCAAATGTCATGTTTAATAATGAAAAAGTAATAAATTCATGACAGTACTATAATTGTATTAAATGTATTTAGTTATAATTAAATGTAATTAAGTGGAAAGTAATCAAATTGAGCTTTTGTCCTGATCCCATCTATTGCTATTTGGATTGTAACACTGTAGCATTCAAAAACCAAGTCAATTCTCATCTTAGAATATCTATACATAGGAAATGTTTTTATTAAATTTTGATTGAATTTTGAAGCTTTTGTTGTTTTGAAGCTCCAACCAAAATATTAACTATGTGATAAGCCTTTAATGGGGGATGCATAAAGACAAATGGATTTCCTGTTTTTCACTCTGACAAATGGAAAGTGTCCTTTTAAAGTTTTCCAATGAATGAGGTAACTCTTATCCTTGATTTCAGAAAAAAGAAAAACTTACCTTACCAGGCCTTTTTTTTTTCCAGACAATTCGCTTTGCCAACCATTTGTGAGAGTACTTATCAAATGCACTCAAAATGCCAAATGTATCAGTTTCCAGAAAACCACATCTAATCCAAATTATACAATTGTATACTTATGATCACTACTGGCTTGAGCTTTCCACTTATATGGTGTGTGTAACTTTTCAATACACTAAAGCTATGATTACCTTTGTTTTCTCACAAGAAAGCAGTGTTAATGACAATGGTAATTCTAATAATTTATTTAACCAGTGAAGTATATCACTGGTTGTATAGTTTCTTTCATTTGTGGTTTAGAGGATCCACATAACAACAATTTTAAACTTAAGATCTTATGAATATTCATAACTGTTGTAAAAAAAAACCGTGAATATAATTCTGACAGTTACAGATAATGAAAAAAAGTTCTTCATGTTGACATATTGGTAGCTATCCACTTCCAAGATACATAATAGAAAAAAATGATCCAAAATCAATGAAATGAATTCATGTCCTATATGAGCTTGTTTCAAATATTTAGATCTCTACATATTTTAAACAAAGATCAAACAAGCAATGCCTTTGTATAGTTCAGGAGAAAAAAGGAAAGTAAAATCTGGTTGGATGGTTTAGCTGCTCTTAGAAGGAAGTCCAAAAAGTCTTTTTAAAAATTCCATTATAAGGATTTTCACCAAGAATCACTTCATTTTTAATATTCTTCAGAACCTTTAGAGACAAGTCAGCAAATTAGAAATATGTAGCAAATGGAAATATAAAAACCAGAGGGTGAGGTGTTTCTCTTTGTCTGGTTTAATTTAGATATAATGTAAGAAATGAAGAAAAAAGTTGACATCTAAATTTAATCAAAGTACAGTGTTCCCTCCAAGAACAGTGATTTGAACTGTCCTTGAAGTGTAATTTTTGACATGACAGAATGGGCAAATTATTACATATTCTAATAGTAATCATATGAACATATTCTTGTAATATCTCTCCCCCTTCCACTTTTTTACAGTTGAGTAAAATCCATTAAAATCAAATAATTTAGCAAACTTTGTTTAATGTGTAGTTTTTGTGAGCAACTCCCTTATTTTACATGATTTTCAACATAATTTTTGCAGCATCTCTTTTTTAATGTAAAACATTCTATTTTGTCCTTTAATTGTATTTTTTTCTTGATGCCACTTTTTAGAGATAAAATTCCACAGTGTAAGCCTTTCTTTAAAATATTGCTAGCTTTAATACTGGCACTTTTAATTAACACACATATTTCAGAAAAATTATTTCTGAAATTTGGAAAAAAAATGATGCTTTTATGTGTCTGTATGTGAATGCTTGAGTATTTGATGAATGCTTGTGGACTCCATTTATTGCCATCATTATGTTGGCAGGTCTCACAAATCTGGTCACAAATCAGGTATGTGGGGACTGATATGTGACAACTGAAACACAGAAAGGTGAAGGTTACCTTTTAAAGAAAAGATAAGAAGGACATAAAGCTTTGTTAAGGATGTGAGTCCTAGGTCCATTCCCCACCTCATTTCAATTTTGTAGAGGGAGTAGTGTAGTTGAGACAATGGACTGAAAATAAATTGAGAGGAATGATGATTGGAAGATAAAATGGGAGCATCAAGTATTCATACCTTCAGCTTCTTTGGGATTTGAAGAGTGTCTCTTCCTCATCATTATGTAAGCATACAGGATTAAAATGCAGCACTTCCTGATCAGGAAACTTTTTCTTCCAGAAATGACCCTTGATATCACTTTCCTTTCTCTTTAGAAATTAATTACTGATGTGGCTGCTGTGGTCAATGGCAAATGATCATTTTAGGCATGTTATACTTCTTGGCACACCTCATTGTAACATCAATTTACTATAAAGTGAATTCCCTAAAGACAGTTTCTCAACTACATTTTCTCAGTTAAAAAATTAGGAATGTTTTTAGCATTTGACCAGGAACATATCTCTCTCCTATTAGAAATGCTGGGTCTTGGACTTTCATTTCCAATCTTTGGCTTCCCATCATGATCTGGGAGTGCCTTCAATCTTTGCTATTTATAGCTTTTCCTTCCAGAGAGAAGGCAGCTTGCAAGGAGCCTATTATAATAGATAGATACATGGATGGACAGACAGACAAATATTTCAATTATCCAAAAAACTGAAGCTTGGGAAAAAAAGTTTTCTTGTAGGCATATAAATTGATAAGAAAATAAATGTGACAAGATTACACATACAGCAATCAATACCACAATGCCACAAGTATGAGAAGATCCATGATGAATTTATAATGAATTTGCAGTCAAGTATTTACATGCATAAGTAGCAAGGAAGCAGGAAAAAGACAAATTGGTGTTCTTACAAGGTAAGCACATTCCTTAAAATGTATGAATTTATGAATTAAACAAAAAGATATATAACATTTGTTTTGTTCTGATTTCAAACAATGTGATATTTTGAATGCAACAGAACAACAGTAGGAACAGAACAACAGTATCTTAATCAGAGCTACTAAATGCAAAATGGGAAGAGCTGAATCCTCCTCTTGTTTTACCAAAATGTCTTCTATGTTTTCTATGTGAATGCAGTTTGTTATCTAAAGTACACTAGTGACAGGATGATTAAAAAACAATGATGCCATTATGTGTGCATACATGTGCATGCATGTCTATGTGTTTTTTTTTTAAAAAGGGGGGGAATTAAGGGAATGGTCTTAAGCTTTCCTAATCCCATATGCAGGGATCCCCATGCAGAGAAATTACAAGTATTTTGCAATTTAGTCTTTCAGTACTATCTGGCACACTCAAAAATGTATTTGCTACTAATAAATTGCCTGTTCCAGTGCTTTGTTATGATGTCTACCATATATTTAATAAACAGTGAGCAGTTTTAAAGAAAGTTGATGCTGAAACCTTATTATTTATTCATTAATAAATATTTTAAAAGTTATAAGTGGCATGCCAGCATTGTGATGAACATGATTCATGCAAATCAGTAGTGCTTTTCTTTACCTAAAGTGTCACTGAGAAGTTATACTTGTTAATTATGTATATAATATCATGAAATTAGTGTAGACATTTTCTATTTCTATGTCTTTACTATGTTACATTTTATTACTTTCTATTCTTGCTACTGTAGCTTTAAGAAGAAAAATTCCTTCTTATTTTCCTTTGGTTCACTCATAGTTATCTTGGGTTTTACAAAGGTCAAGCTTACCTCCATATATTATTTCCTTCTTGTTTCTGTATCCATGAATTTTCTTTTCTGATTTCCATTATTATCCCAATGCATCCTTGAATTTACATGATTTTAATTCTGCCATATAAGAAACATTGAAGCTTCTCACATAGAGTTCAGTTAACATTGACCTTGGGCTGACCGCAAGCATGCATTGTTTCAGATTTTTTGTATTTACACTTCTCAAGGCTTGTTAAGTGCCTGAGTCAACAATAAGCACCATCCTTGACTACTAATCAGAATGTTCCTTCAGTCATTATTTCTATCTTTTCCTTTCCTTTTTATATTATCCTATTCACCTTAGCTTACTTATATAGAAACAATATATTTAAATGTTGCATCAAAATGTAGTAAATTGGTGAGGGATAGCAAGGTGAAAAGAAAAGGACCTGTGTTAGGTTAAACTCCATTCTGGAGTTTAAAATTAAACTACCATTGCCTTTTGCCATGTCTGCATGTGTTGCTAATTTTCTGAACATATGACCTGACTACATCATTCTATTAATGTATTAAATATACAAGATCAAGCATTGGACAAAAATGCCACATTTTAAATAATGATAACAAAAATGTATGATCCACAGACAGAACAAACTGCACATTTTGCACAAACTGCACAATATTGTCATGTCCTAAAAGTGGTACAATCTGTGGATCTACGTTAAAGTTTATAAAATTCTGTTGGAGCAAAGCAGTAAAAGACACTGGGGAACAATAGCTGCAAACCAGTGGATAGAAAGATTTCAGGACAACTAAATCTTTAAGACTTCTAGAGCAGGGCTTTTCAACCTTTTCACAGATTGTACCACTTTTAGGACATGACAATATTTGAGTACCACCAGTGCTTAACAAGGTGTCAAAAACTTGATGACTAAAAAAAGGGGGGGATTTTGGGTTTTACTGATTAGATTCATTTTTTGTTATAGAAATGGCTAGTTTATAATATTATGGAAAAGTAAAAAGTTGAGGTTCAATGTTAATGCTTCCTTCTACTGCAACAGAGGATGTTCTTTTTACCTTCTCCCCCTCACTTTCCCCCCATTTTTCCTCCCCACTGTGTCCTACTATTTGCTTTTGTATTTTATTCTATAATCTAATAAAATATTACAAACTGTAGAAAAAAAGAAAAAAAATACCAGTTTTAATTTCTTCGGTGGCTGTTCCTTTGCTGAATGTTTTTCCCTTTGCACTGACAAATGTATGATGAATTTATCCATGTTTATTAATATGCACCACTACCAGCTAGTTCAGGGGTCTTCAAACTTGGCACTTTTAAGACTTGTGGACTTCAACTCCCAGAATTCCTCAGCCCTCATGGCTGGTCGAGGAATTCTGGGAGTTGAAGTCCACAGTTGCTAAGTTTGTAGACTCCTGAGCTAGCTGGTTTGCCCTTCTGAGCTCTTCCACAGTGTAGTAAGAATGCACCCCCCAATTCCTTCCCTGTACCCTTAAAGACACAGGAATCAAGTGCAAAGCAAGAAAATAAAGAAACACAAACTCCGTTTTTTCTCTCTCTTTAAGCTGCCTCAGGCGTGTCACGTGTCACAATGTTGCAATTCTAGACTGAAAGGCTCCGGCAATTGCAAAAAGCTTTAGCTTTAAATTAAGCCTGTTTACCTTCAAAGAAAACTTTCTAAAAGCCACAGACAGACTCAATTAAAGGGGGTAAAACTAATTACATTTGTTTAAAGTGATTAAACCTTTCCCATTGTCTTTTTCCCCTTACCCCACCCAAACCACGTTCTTTTATAACCTCTCTTCTCTTTCCCCCCTCTTTTCTTCAGTTCACCTCCAGCTCCACGGTGCTTCCGGAAGTGCCAATCAGCTGGAGCCAATCAGCTGGAGCCCTGCCAGCTCCTGGGGCTTCTGCTGAGCCCAGACAGTCCTGCAGCTGCAGCTGCCTCTCCCTCAGGCTTGGCTCACTTCGGCTCATTCCCCTCCCCTGCTACACTTGGCTAGCAATCGCGTATCACCTGCCATGTGGCAAAGTACCACAAGTGGTACACATACCACCGGTTGAAAAGCCCTGCTGTAAAATATGACCATGTTGCAGAGTGCCCAAAGTATACACTGGGGAGGGATGAGAATTGAAACATCAGATCTGGGTTATAAGTTCCCTTTTTAAGGTCAGTCTTAATTTTGAATGGTTGATAATTAATCAGTCAAAAGACAAGGACTACCTGTATATTACATATATTGCCCCTGATTCATAGAATACAATATTAAGCAAAGCATGTAAAATAAATGGAAGTAAAATGGACTTTGTGCAAATACATAGACGAGAAATTGAGGTTTCCTTAAATAATATTCATGCCAAATAAGTGTGAATAAGTTCACATGCTTTCAAGTTGTATGTCTATATTTGAATGCTCTCTAGTCAAATGGAATACAGATATCTTTAATCACATATAGATAACCTGTGAAGTTGTAATTGGAAGTTTGTTCAAGTTATATCACTGGAATAATGACATAAAATGATACTATTATGCAAATGAAGTATATTAATGTACATTTATATGCATTATTGTAAACTGATGTCAGTTAACACACGATGTCATTTGCATCATTTGTATAATAATGTTTTTATGAAAATAATGCAAAACAACATGAATGACATAAAATTAATGACTACTTAATAGAAATTTAACATAAACTTCCTTGTATGGAATATTTTAGTTGCAACAAGTGTTATTTCAGGAACATGTCTACATCGAAATTTGGGTCTGCTGCTCTGAAGTCCATTAAACGGAAGATTCACTGTAAATACTTGAATAAACCAAAATAAATAAGGTAGCTTTTACAAGATTCCACAATTCCACACCGTAAGTCATCATTTTTGATACGGTTGTAAGACTAATTAATCAATAAACTAT
This sequence comes from Azemiops feae, assembly GCA_023970755.1. Taxonomy (NCBI): domain Eukaryota; kingdom Metazoa; phylum Chordata; class Lepidosauria; order Squamata; family Viperidae; genus Azemiops; species Azemiops feae. The sequence goes on from JALGBA010000376.1 coordinate 618,985, forward strand.
CTACCTACTTGGATAGAAATGTCTAGGGTTTTAAAAGTGAACCTCAGAGAAAAATCAGATCTAGAAAAAAAAAATCCAGTGCTCTGTCTATTTTCCCAGAAATCAAAACACAATCTCCTATGATATTCTCTTGTTTAAATAAGCTTTTACTGTTCCTTTATGACTTCCTGGCCTACAGGAGGATTGCCAATGATGTACATGGAGATAGTGAAGATGCTGTTGTCCCACATTTTGCCACCATTTCATACACGGGTTGGTGCAGTGATGACAGTTTGTCACCAAATGTGAACGTCTTCTTGGGGGTTTTGCAGTTACACTCATCTGCATCTGTTAGACACTAAATCCAATTTGGGTGATACACAGTGTGCTGAAAACACTGGGTGAAAGATAACAATGATAAATAAGCCACAATTGCTTTTATGAGGTGTGATCTGATAGTGCCTGGTTAAATGATTTTTAGCAAAATAGAGAATTTGTTTTCTGGAGCATTGAAAACAAGCCTTTTCTCACACTGGCACAGAAAGTAACCTGAAGAATTTTTCCCAATACTTAATTATTTCTAATATCTCATTGGCAAGAGGAGAACATGAATAATGGTTATCCAGACATCACTATTATGAGTTGCTACAGATAGGCCTTGACTTACAACCACAACTGAGCCCAAAATTTCCATTGCAAACAAGACAATTGTTAAGTGAGTTTTGCCCCCCTTTATGACCTTTCTTGTAACAATTGTTAAGTGAACTATTGCAGTTGTTAGGTTAGTAATACAGTTGTCAAGTGAATCTGGCTTCCCATTACTTTTGCTTGTCAGAAGGTGACAAATGGTGATCACCTTGGGACACTTCAACCTCATAAATACGGGCCAATTGTCAAGTGGTTGAATTTTGATCATGTGACCATGGAGATGCTACAACAGTCGTAAGTATGAAAATTGGTCATAAGTCTCTTTTTTCAATGTTGTAACTTTGAATGGTCACTAAACTAATGGTTGCAAGTCAAGGACTACCTTAGTTATTATACTGACTAATTGTCAGGATCTTTTTAACTATATGCAAACGAAGAATGCCAAAAAGCTTTTAAGATGTATTTGGCAATTGCACTAAGGTAAGCCACATTTTTCTTGGAAGGATGGTGAACTGTGGCTGTCTGGATGCTGCCAAATTATAATTTACAACAGCCTCAATAAGGATATTGATCTCTTTAAGGATTGTCTGTTTATACCAAACTGAGTCTTGTATCTTTGGTCCACTCAGTTGTCCGTATATGTGAGTTGTGGTGAACTTTGGTTTTTCTAGGCATTTCTTCTTAGGCCACTACACTGGGGAAATTAAACAAATTTAACTTTAGATTCTTTCCAATTAATTTTTCAACTGCTAGATTTCTTTCTTAAAGGAAATTTGAAAAAAAATGATTAGTGAAAGATGGAATGTGAACAAAGTTTGGTTTGAGATATATTTCCAGAAAGATCTTTGTAGTATTTTCAGTTCTTTAATACTGTCCATATGCAATTATTCCGTTATCAAAGATATATATTCCAAAAAGGAAGTAAATCTGTTGAGATATTACATTATGACATTTTTACCTAAGTGCTTTCTCAAAGATGTGGGCTGTTTCCTTTTCCATTTTCCTAATTGTATGAGATGCGATATATACATTCTTCCTCTTAAGATAGCATATTGATGCTATCTGTCATTGGTACAAAGCACTTATGAGATCTTGTCCATAATTACTGCTTTCAAGCTCCACACAAGAACATTTCTCTGACCTACTAATTGCACTGCCCTTTATAGTCCATCTTATTGATTAAACATCTGTTAGTGTTTGGGCAAAATGAGAATGCACTTGCAATGCAATGTGTCTGGTTTATTAAATTTTGTTTAAATCAGTCCTAACTGAAAATCAGAGCTACATGCATTGTATCTTCTTAATTGTATCATGGCATTGTGTCCCATTCCCCCTCCTGCCCTATGTTTGTTATTCATGCTGTTTTACCATTCTATTCATGCCTTTTTTTCAGCAACAGAATTCTATTCCCCTAAGAATTCACTATATTGAAACCTTTTCGGGCAGCTGAAATATATCTCTGGCACCACTGGATAATTTAATGCAGACCTTTACCTTTCATTCATACATCTTAATCTAATTATTCAATAGTTGTGGACATGCAAAGGGCTCTTATATATGCCTTATTTTAGCTTGCTTTCCCTCCCTTTCTATAAGATTTTAATTGTAAATAATTTATTTTGAAAAAGAAGCCCAAAGTAGGTTGTAAAAGATCATTTGCTTCCATCCCCTTAACACAAATTAATGTTTTTTTGAAGGTGATGGTATGTTGCTTTCCTCTGGGAAATTAAAGATTTCTTATAGCAATGTGGCATCTGGGAAACATCATAGTGTCTTTCCAGTTTCTTCTATTACAATAATAATAAGAACAACAATACCAATATCTGGAGAAAAAAACCTAGATAAAGACAAAAATGAACAAAGAAATGTATAATGCTAATTTGCCCTGATTTGCTGCCTGTTGTATCATGAGTTCCTGACAGATATTTATCAGCATTAAACATAAATGAATCTTTTTCATTTGTAGCTGACTTTTTTTTAAAAAAGAAATACTATCATTATTGTAAGATTATAAACTTTATCTCAAGGTGTTATCTTACATATATTTTTTAACTTGAACTTAGCTTATGAAAGAAACATTTTATTTTTATATGTTTCTTTCATCAATTAAGTTCAAGGTAAAAGACAGCCAGTGTGGTGTAGTGGTTAAGGTGCCAGGCTACAAAATGGGAGAATGAGTTCTAGTTCCATCTTAGGCACAAAGGCAGCCAGGTGACCTTGAGCCATTCACTTTCTCTTAGCCTTTCGAAGAAGGCAGTGGCAATCATTTCCTCAAAACACTTGCCAAGACTTATTTTTGCACTTGCCAGGAGTCAGCACTGACTGAAATGTAGAGGGGAGGAGAGAGAGAGAGAGAGAGAGAGAGAGAGAGAGAGAGAGAGAGAGAGAGAGAGAGAGAGAGATCCAAAATTATTTTTAAAAAGGCCAAATGAATATCTTAAAACTTTCATATCACTTCTTAAACTTCCCTACAGTTGGAGTGCCATACAAGTGGGAAAGCATTGTCTTTCATTTTGATCAATCACAGACTTCAAAAATCTCATATTTTTAAAGCACTTAGACTCAACTGTCTTATTTTAGACAACTGATTTAAGTATAAATCTGTCTTTAACCATTATTTTCAAAACATTTTTTCTTATCATACCAAGTTGCTAGGCATATTCAAAATTAAGGCAGTATTTCAATCTACCAATTTTTTCTATAGATTAAAAAAACATATTAATTTTAAAAAGTGTACATTTATTTATACTTACTGCTTTGTATAAAGTATGAAGCTTTTGTATATAGCTTCTCATAATTCATAATATATTGTGCTTTCACTGTTTTATGTGAGTTCTTATGAAGGCTTTTGAATATATATATATATCTGCAGCAGAACATCCAGATTCAGCCATAGTTTCATTCCATACAGCATTAACCTTATGAACTCTCAAGCTTCCTCCTTCCGTTATACATTCAAGATGGACAGTATTTAATATTTATTTGTTATGTATATGTAGGGGTGTGGGTCTATACATATGTTGTATATAGTATGTTTTAGGTGTCTCTCATGTATGTGTTTCACTTTGAGAGTGGGCAACTAAATTTCATTTTTGATGTGTGCCGTTGTGCCCACAGTAAAAAAATGACAATAAAGGTTATCTATCTATCTATCTATCTATCTATCTATCTATCTATCTATCTATCTATCTATCTATCTATCTATCTATCTATCTATCTATCTATCTATCTATCTATCTATCTATCTATCTATCTATCTATCTATCTATCTATCTATCTATCTATCTATCTATCTATCTATCTATCTATCTATCTATCTATCTATCTATCTATCTATCTATCTATCTATCTATCTATCTATCTATCTATCTATCTTTCAATTTCAGATAACATATTGACACAATATTTTTGTAACTTTCAGAAATATTCGTTCTTTTCAGTTACACTTTCACAGGAAACAATAAAATACAGCAGTTTTAAACTGCATTTTTTTAATTTTAGAAAGATCTTCGTATGCACATTCTAATATTGTTTTCTATACCAAAATGTAGTCTTGCAACTCTTCATCTGCAGAGGTTCTTTTGCAACTTACTACTGGTATTTTAGGAGAAAACCTGACTCACTTGGTGATTTACTGTATTCACAGAATGGTTTAGCTGATACAGAATTCAAGGGGTCTGATAAACAACCAGTTATGATGGAATAGCACTCAGAGTGAAACTGACCTGGTCCCACTGACTTTAGGAAATGAATTGGCCTGAAATTCAACTGCTATGATTTATATAATCTGGAATTGCTAAGAAGTCCATCTAGAAACATCAGTATAGAAAGCATGTTTCGCCATTATGCTCTGGCAGCTACCCAAACTAACTAATGCATCCATACCTCTAGTTCATTTAGCATTCTCAAGGCATTAAGCATTTTATATTCCTAAAACATATCCTGTGAATTGAAAAGTAATGCAGCTAGGAAGAAATCTATGGACGGAACACACTTCTGAGAAATGAAGAGTTCGGAACAAAAGCAAAAATCAGCAATGATGTCTGGAAAATCTATGGGGGAGGGAAGCAAAAAGAAGAAACCCATCTAAGTAGGGTTGATTCAATCAAATGCTATATAAGAGAGCTCTGTAATTGGCCTGAAATGTGAAGATTTTCAACTTCATAACAGTACTTCATGATTGATAGCATAAAGAAAAAAGTAATTTCATAGTTTCTTGGCTTTAAAAAGAAAAAAAAATAGAAGCATTTAGAAATCTTCCTTTTAATTTCTTTAAGTGGTAAAACAACTTGTACTTCAGTTCCATAATATCAATGATTATGAAACTGAAGGTATTATATATATTATTTAGAGAACATCATCTCAAGGGACCTTGAAGATATCTAGTCCAACTGACTGCCATTAACCATCCAGCTTCTGAATAATGAATATAAATTGATATAAGGAAAATTGGATTTTGTCGTAAAAATATTACGCATGTTGTATAACTATATAATTGTAAACACTATATATGTGTAATCAGAAGGGGCTAGTTTTATATCAACTGCTTCCTTCTAGACCCAAATATAACTTCTTAATGTCCAATAGAGCAACAGTTTCATTGGGAATGGAATCACCATTGTTGCTATCTCTTTAAGCACAATCACATTTTGTAATTTAATATGTAAAATGTCCATCAGTTGGAATGATATTCCCACCTAATGAATGAATGAATATTTGTTTTATGTATGAATATTGTTTTATATTCTTTATCAGTCACCATAATAAAGAACATATTTCCCTATTTTAAATAGAATTTAAATTCTATGAAGCACAATGGGCATTTTCATTTTCAGACCATCAGGATGGGGATAAATTAGCATCTGCTCTTTATAACACAGAGAATTAAGAAACTCAAAGACAATTTGAATTTTGCAGTGTGTGCTATTTTGTATGAATCATGTCTGGCAACAAAATGTTTTATTTTTACGATAATAAGGAAAAAAATATGAAAAATGAGCACTAGAATTTGACATAAACATCAGATCAAGGGAGTATGTTGCTGCCTTTTTTCTTGGAATCCTGCTTTATTTCCCCTCCTAATGTTTTTTTTTTTTTTTACTGAAGATTGAATTCATGCTACAATCTGATTAGTTACTGTAGTCTTCAGAATACTGCCTGTCTGCACCAAATAAAAGAGTAAAAACACAACAGGGAATATAGATTCACTTTGATCTGACTTGGGTCACAACTCAGGATAGAAGTTCGCCAAAGACACATCAGCGGTCATGGAATACAAGGACAGATCCTCCCTAATGGAAATTATTTAAAAGTAGTGGGCAGGAGATAAGGGAAACAAAATAGAAATAAATAAATTCTCTCAAAGTTTTGTAACAGGTACTGCTGCTTCTTTTCAGGCAACAATATCAGGAATGAGTGGAGGGTGCTAATTTTTCAGATGACACTAAATTATTCAGGTCAGATCAACAGGAATGGCAACTACATCCCTTTATGACCTGTGGGCTTCAACTGCCAGAATTCCTGGGCTGTAAGGGGCCATAATTGCCCATCCCTGTTCTAAACAATTTGTCAAAGTGAGATTAGACAAGAAAATGGCACATGCTAATCAAGATACATAAAGCTTCAGTGTGCATATGGGTTTAATACATAGGAAGTATTGCAAGCTGGGAATTTAATCTGTTTCACATCTAAAATAATGATAATTCTCTTGTAATTTAAGTTTATGGTTTAATAAAAAAAATCTGCTCCAAAAGCAATGCAAGAAGCAAATTTTGTATTAGGGATAATTAAAGGAAGAAATACAATATTTCCTATACAGAATTATAATGCCATTAGATTAATACAATATGTATTTATATTATAATTATTTTATTATTATTTCCTAAAATCTAATTTTACAAAAATTCTGCTCATGATTGTATCTGTGGTAGGAAGACCATCCTTTGATTTAAAATGATGCTGGATAATACCATGGTTTTTCTTGTGCTGAATGAGACTAATTTTGCTGTAGAAAAGAGAATCTCCAACTCTTATTTAAGAGGTGATAGGCCAGTACATTAGTCAATTGTACCATTCATAGGGTTAAAAAAGATAAATTATAGTCCAAGACACTAGAGAGCACCAGCTGGATCAAGGACATCTCTGTCCATTTTAGTTCATTAGAGGTAGGACAATGAGGTCAGAACTATTAAATTTAATCACCAATCCCAAAAGATTTTTGAGAGGGTGTGATAAATGGATTGTTCTGTTTTGCACTCAATATTTTGCAACTCAGTTTTAAATGTTGGGTTTTGATTTTATTTGCAACCTTTGTTTTTATTCCAATTATGATGAAAACGGCAAGAAAACATTACCTTCATAAAATAATAGCTTAAATTCATTTTTTCAGGGGGTGGGGAGAGTTATATAATGGTTCATCTCTCTCTCTCTCTGTGTGTGTGTATGTGTGTATGTGTATATGTGTATGTGTATATATGTATATATGTATGTATGTATATGTATATATGTATATGTATATGTAGGTATATTTGTATATTGTAATAAATATCCATAATACAGTATATTTCCCAATTAATTATATTATAATTTATAATTATAAAACACATAAAATACAATATAAAAGTTGCATTCAAATCAAAATGTATACATAACAAATTAGAACAGAAATTAAATAAAGCCAAAGTATAATTTTAGGTAAGTGACATTATGTGCAATGTGTTACTTTGCTATTAGATGCTTTTATTTTCTCTGCATATCACTAAATTACAAATTTATAGATCTTTTAAGTGATAGTAGGTAAGGAGAGACATTATTTAAAATGCTAGACTGGGAAAAATCCCCAGGTGCCTACAAAGTTCATTGAGTGTACAGGAATTTTGAGCTGACTCTGGAGATAGGAAATGAAGGAGAGAAAGTAGGGAAAAAAATTACATAGTCCTGAGAAAGAAGATTCATGAGAAATAAACTCAGCATAACCATATCTTGATTTTATTTAATTTAAGATGTAACAGAAAGAAACTTGGAGAGTATTTCAAATTCTATTATTCTACCTCAAGGAATATTCCTGATATCTCTGCCATGTCTATCTTTTGACCTGGATTACCTCAAAGGGTTGATTCTAAGTGACTGCTACTTTTTGGACCAGTCTATTTTGCATCACTATGTAGATTTTTAACCCAGACTTAAAATATATACATATTATCAAACTTTCTATTACAGCTAGTAATAGTGATGCATACTGTAGCCTCTTATTAACCCAAATTTTGGATACTGTTCACCACTTACTAGTAATTTTAGAGAAATGGCAGGAAAAGGGTAAAAAACCCCTTGATTTTATGTGCGTGTGTGTGTGTGTGAAAGGGGGAGGGACGTTGGTTAAACATCCATTTTCTATTGAAAGATGAGATAATAATGCCAGCTCAGAGTTAAGGAACCAGTTTTCAGCAAAATTTTATTCTGAACTACTAATGATACATTTCAGAAGCAATGCAGGAAAGAACCCCAAATTTGCATAGAACTATCCTATGGTTCAAGGCTATGAACCTCTTTGCTAAGAGAATGAGGTTCAGATGAGATTTAGCTTTTTCCTATGCCAGACTTGTGCCATGCCATGAAGTATTGCTCTGGTTTCTTCTAAGAATGCCAGAAGTCCTGCCAACTCAGCTGAATGGGTTTCTCGAGGCTGTGCCAGTATCAAACTTTGTACTATCATAATAGCGTAAGATGGGTATTATTTTCTTTTATGCTGGGGGAATAGACAGATAATTTAGACAATCCATTCTGTTTTAATACATGACAGTTTTGCATGTGTTCAGTATTAAATTATTCTGTCCTAGTTTTTATTTTAAAATATTCCTACTTCATTTATAATATGTATTTTATATCACTTTGTATCTATTTTGAGCCTAAAAGGAAAGCATAAAATGCAGAAAAGTAATAAAATTAGAAAACAAATACATTACAGCTTCCATATGAATTGAGAAAGTGAAAATTGAATAGATATGTTGAAAAAAAATGAATTGAATGAAACTGCAAGCATTTCATGACTAATACTATTATTTGGTGAACATCCCACATTGTGGGATTGCACTGGACTTGCACTGAAGAATCCTGGAACAATTCTTCAGCTGCTACTAGAGTAGGCCCAGAATCAATCAGCTCACTGGCATGGCATGATGTACAAAGTGCAAAGATTCCTTGGAATATTAGGCTATGTTGAGTCCTGTGTAGCACTTTTTATATGATAAAAAATAGCATATATACGCATAACCTTTTTCTCCCAGAATTAAATTAGACCACAATTTTTTCTGTACTTCAAATTTGTATTAATTTTCATTCTAACCAACTGGGGAATTAGAAGTTTTCAGGTGGAATATTTTATGATTTCAAATCAGGATTTAATCGCATAAAATCATGGTCTCCGATGGGCACATAGGAATGTAATACTGAACTTGAAACTGGCAAGCAGAGTAATGCTTCTAGATTAGCTAAAACTGCAATAAATATTTATAGCCATTTTTTTCCTGGCTGCATATCAAATTTCCTGTTTTTTCCCCCTGGAATATTGAGCATAGACACATTCAGAGAAATATACCTTGAATGATTAACTTCCTTTCTGTGTTGTTCACTGATTTTTTTTTTTGCTCAAAATGACAAAGGAACAAAGACAACAACTATTCCTATGCTTTTCTGTGATGCCTTTTCACGTTCCCTGTCATGCCATAAAAGGAGAAAAGGAGAAAAAAAAATATAAGGCATCATCATGGATAAGGCTGTAACAAGTAGGAATGGCTTTGAGGGCTTCACTGCAGTCTTATGAGCAAGAACAAATTCATAGAATTTCTCATGTTGAAAAAAGGTAGAAGATGAAATACTATGTACAGCACTATCAGATGATGAAAGATAATGATAATGATAAATGTAATAAGTGAATCTATAGCAGACTTCTACTATGCATTCACAATATCTAATTTAAAGAATCACTGATAGTGTGATTTGCTTATTAAAATTTGGACAAATACCAATGCTGGTAGATATGCAATAACCAGCACAATGTTGATTATAGTGGCGTTGTATGAACAAGGAAATATTACGCTTGTTTTCATATATTCTATGAATGGATCAGAAAATTAAAAGAAATCTGTCGATTTCCAATGAAGTAGTAACAAAAACAATTTTCTCTGTTGCAAAAACATATTCATATGTTGTACTAAAAAAACATTGTAGAACAAGTATTTTGTGAATATACATATATTTCATTTTGTTGACTCTGCTTTGTATATTGCTCTTGGTTTTCTAGTGAAGCCCAAAGGGATATTTCTTCAAATAAAAGTTGTTATTCTCTTCTAGTATTTGTATAATAAGATGTAATATTATATCTAAAGCCGACTTCCGGTCCTGCGTGCAGCGCAGCAGTTGAGGGGTTCAGGACTCCGTGCCCTCCAGCTGAATTTCTTCCTGTTGGGGGACCCTAAATGGGCCAGAAGCCACCCTGGAGAGGTGACAATGAAGGAAGGAAATCCCAGGGACCTCATAGAGACAGTGTTTGACCTGATCGGTCCAGGAGAAGCCTTCCAGAAACCAACAGGAGAAAGGCTAGCCTAAACTGTGAGCAACTGAAGTCGAAAGCACTATTTTAAGCTGATCGTAAACAGCGTCCTTGAATCTGGGTAAGAACATTGATTTTCTCTGTCCTACCTATCAACTTTCCTGAAGGGGAGAAATTCCCAAGAAACAAAAAAAACCTCTGAGAGTGAAGGAGGTTTTTTTTTTTGCCCCACCCTTTTGCTAACGGAAGCAGTGACTTGAACCTTCCATGGAGGAATAAAATCTGAAAAATGAACCAGTGCTGACACCTACTGGTGGATGAGAATTATGACAGCCATGGTAAAATCTGGGGAAAAAACTAATCTCTACTTGTGACCATCAAAGCTTTAACAATAGAGAACAGCTGTGAAGATAAAGTGAGACTTACAAACCTGAGGGAACAAAAAAAAAGAACTTTTTTGAACTCTCTGGACTATAAGTATTTATTCAACTCTGACTCCAAAGCTATTTCCAGAGGGGGAAAAAAATAAAAAAATCTGAACTTTCGGTCATCATGGAAAATCAGAGATTTATAGGAAATACTTATCAAGAAAAAATGAATATTTTTCAAAAGGAGATATATGATATGTTGCAACTAATTCAAATAACAATGATTTCAGATCACAAAGAAATTCAGAATAACTTATAAAATATAAATCAACGTATCTCCAATTCAATTTTATACCAAAAAAACCCTCAGGAAAACACAACAGAGAAGGAACAGACAAAACAGATGATTGAACATAAATTCGAGGATAGAGACTTAAAGATGGAATTCTACAAAACAAAGGACTATGATTTAATCCAAGTGGAATTTTTTTTACAAAAAATACTAGATTTGGAAAAGACAACTTATATTTCAACACTACAAAACAAACTTGAGGATAAGAAAAAAGACTGGATAAAATGTACTACAGAGATACCAGGGAAAACACTGGAACTGGAGAGACAAAAAGCGACAAGAGAAGCAGAGAGAAAAAAGGGAAAAGATTCCCAATAAAAATGAGTGGACAAATGCCCCTAACAAAGATTCTGATTTACTTTTTATATCTACACCAACATTTACGAACATACGGAAAAACCTTTTGAATCAGCAAAATACATTGATTAAGAATGATACTGGGCAAAGGAAAAAGACTAAGGTGGAAATCAAGAAAAATAGATGATGGAACTTATCAGAGAGAATACTTAAAAAGAAACATCTGTTTGAATATGGTTAAAGAAATAGTATAATTTTGGAATATATATGCTATTCTAAGAGGGATGAATTCTCTAAATAATATAGTATGCTTTTTTCTTTTTTGTGTTCTTTTTCTTGATATGAGTAGTATAAAAAAGTTGAAATGACTTAAATAAAGGAAATGTTTTAGATACTTAAATGTGAATTTAAGAAAATTATAATGGATAAAAAATGTTTTGAATAAGAGTTAAAGGACTAGATGACTAGATGTATTGAATGGAATGTTTAAAGAGTAAAGATTAAATATATTCTTAATTATGGTTAAAAAGAATAAGAAATTGAGGAAATAAATATATATTAGCCTAGGAGGGATATATATTTTAAGTAATATGTTATTTCTTATGTTTCTTTACTCTTGCTCTCCCTTCTTTTTTTTCTTCTTTCTTTCTTTTTTTTTCATCGCTTTATCTATTTCTTAAGAAATGTAAAAGTGTGAGATGGCTTATACAGAAAAAATAGAGTTAAATTTGTAAATGTAAATGTAATTAATTTTTGAGAAAATCTTCACCAGTAAGAATATCTAGAATTTGGTGGGAGAAATAAACTAAAATAAGGATTGTAACAGGATCTATGATAAGGCAACCAGAATGACTGAATAGAAAAGAAATATTATACTGATACGAATATTATTTTTAAGAATATTGGGGAAAACAATAAGAATTGTATTAACTCAATGTTTGCAAAAGAGGATATTTTGGGGGAAAGAGGAAATCAACTAAAATTATTATGTGGAATATGGATTATAGAAATTAATTGTTAATGATTGTTTTACAAATGTAACCCAGACAACACACTGTTCACCAATTATCAAGTGATTTATGTTTTTTAAAAAATCAATAAAATACATTACAAAAAAAAATATTATATCTAAAGCCAGTAGTACTTAGCAAAGCACTGGAATACTGTTTTTTAAAAAAATCTGGTAACCTAGAAAAGAACCACACATTCAAATCTCAGTATCATAATGGAAATTATTCATCAAGCTCTTTCCCATGCTTTCTTTAATAAAATTAATGCTAGACTCCCATCAGCAAAATTTGGTTACCAATTAAGGTTTTGAAATTGCCAAAGCTAGTTTGATGTATGTCTCTCAAGGCTTCCTGTGGATTATACAAAAAAAGATATAAACTCAGTTACTGTATGCTGAAAAACCACCATCCCACCCCCACAACTGGACAGGTTTTCATATCAGTGGTGAGATAGCTCCAGTATACCAACTCCAATAGATTGGAGAATTACTATGGGGACCATGGTTTCACTTCTTTGCTTTCTTTGCTCCTGGTAAATACTGTCTTTTCCATGCTTAGTTGACTTGCCTCTCTCTCTCTCTCTTTCCAATAATTCCTTTAAAGATGTCATCAGAATAAGGCTTTATTAGTGGAGCGGCCAGACATGCTAACTGTTCAGGGAAAGAGTTTTATGAACTTTGGGGAGCTGCATGGTTCTGAAGAACTTTCAAATCAGTATTATCTGTTTAATCAGCTATCTGACCATTCCAGTTCCTTGTGATATGAATTTCTCAGAATGAGGCTTTGAAATAAGTTAACTCTCAGAGCAGTCACTTGAGGAGAACAAAAAACTGTTCCAAAAAACTGTACATCTGACCTGTTTTCAGTTTTACTATTCCTTTTCTAATACAATTCCACATGATATCTAGCCTGGTATATCATGTTATACACAATCTGTGTTGGAAATTTAATAAGGAGGAGGAAAGCTAACGTTGCTGTTTCCAGAATGTAGTGTTTCCTTCAAGATCTGATAGTAAAATAAGTGGTGATGTACTTTTTGCTGTAAAGTGTTTTACATGGGGAAAAATGGCTCTGTATTTATTGCATTCCTTTATATCATAAAAACATAATCAGTTCTCCAACGATCTTCAAAGAATCTGAACCTTGATTTTTCAACAAGAGTTCAATGTCTACATAGGATATATATAGAAATAAATAGCCATCCATCCATCCATCAATTCATATATTTTTTTAGTTCAGAGTGTGACTTTCAAGAAGTATAGTACTTGATTGTGTTGCAACCAACTATTATAAGTTATAAAATAGCTGCATTCCAAAAGAAATAATAGCGGACTTTGGGATCTTGATATTAGCATTACATAAATTATAATCTATGATGAGTTTATACTCTATAGTACGGGTGTCAAACTCGCTGCATCACATGACATGTCACGACGTATCATGACTTTTTTTGCATTGCCACAGCTGAGATGGGCATGACCTTTGCATGATTCAACCGGCCCCGTGGGCCAGCAGTTTGACACCCCTTAAAGATAAAAAGAAAAAAATGAAAGAAAATGTTATATCAGACCGGCATTTTCTATGTTGTTGTTGGGATAAGAGGACAAAAGAAAGGAACATAAAATGTATCTTTCTTGGTGTGCAAAGAGATGTTCCACTACAAACAAACAAACAAATAAACAAACAAATAAACAAAAACACAACACAGTATATTGGATATTTTTTAATTTTAAAACTCTGTAGTAATGCTAAAGCTAATGTTAGATTTATATAAAATGGAAAAAAACATTAACAGTATATAATAGCTAATTTTCAAATACTTGTATTCCTTTTTGGTTAAAAAAAACACATTTCCATATCACTACTTATTTCCTACTGAGGTTCACTTTGAGGTGGCTATTTTGTAGGGAGCTTTTCCCCTTTTTCTTCTTTAAGACAATTAGTTTTTAGTTCAACTTTTCCAAAAACTATGCTGTGAAGTAGTGTGGTGACATACAAGACTTATGGAAGAATATTTTCATTTTCATTTAATGATCCAGCTGGGGTCTTGAGGCATCCATTTAATCACAGGATCTTCTGAGGAACTGAAAATGAATAAGTGTAATATTTCTAGATTTTCCTTTTTAACTAAAAAGACTTGTTTTGCTATTGTCAATAGCTTTCTTAGTGAATGACGTCTTTGCTCTTCAGATTTGAGCAGAGAAACATACATACATGGGGTCAAGTCTGTTGTGAGTGACTAGGACTATTAATTTTGCTCAAACACTAGAAACACTAGGAAAATACACATAGATATCAGAGATAAAAGAATGAATAATGAACTGAAGAGCAACTCTATGAAGAGATATGTAAGAAAAGGAAAATTAACCTTACCTCAATGCATTACACTTGGGATTTTCATACCATTCTACACTTCAAAATGAACAATAAGAAGAAAACTGTCCTCATGCAATATATTTTACTGAATTGCTGATTTGAATTACATCCTACTTTTTATTAAACAGAGTACTCACAACCGCTAATATATTTAACATATAGAACAGAATACAGAAGTTTAGGAACAAATTAAAAACAATACTTATAAATCACAGTGAAACTATAAAAAATAATTGTATTGGCTATTTTTTTCCAGAGGCAAAGATAGTCCCAGGCAAGGGATTACATTTTACATCTTAGAAACAATGCAGGAATATATCATCTTTCATATGCAAGATGAACAAGACTTTGATAGTAGAGACATTTTTGAAGGAAATCTTATACAGAAAAATCTGTAACCAGATAGGCGTTTAACTGTTTAAATTTGAATGGCAGTGTAAAAATATGTATCCAATAAGCATCTGCCTTCAGGAAAGGCATAATCTGACATAAATGGCATGTATCAATTAGCACAGTTGCCATATTTTGCAGCAATTTCAATTTTGCAATTTGAGCAGTAACCTTATACAGGATGTAATTAAGATGGAGGTAAAATGGATGATCCTGAAAAGGTAGCAGCTAGTGCATTTGTAATTGTGTGAATGCATTTCCCACCAAAGGTATGATCTATGAACATTAAAGATAAAAAGGATTTATTAGCGCAATGGATCACACACAAAATAGATTAAACTTCATGTCTTAGTCCAGTGGCACTGTTCATACTGAAAATACTTTTGTCTGACTGAGATTTAATTGAATTATGTTGTTGATACATGCTAAACTAGTTAGTGGGTCATGTCACACTTGCAGCCAGTGTAATGTAGGATAAAGGAGTTGGAGTAGGAGACCCAGGTTCAAGTGTGCATTTGGCCTGGCAAGCTCATCACATGGCTTTAAGCAAATCACCATCTCTCACACAAACCTGCCACACAGGTTGTTGTAGGAATATTTGGAGTAGGGAGCTACTATGTATCTAGCAAAGAAATTATTGAAAATCTCATCATTGTGAGGCATAGTGGGAACAGTAGGAAACAACAGTTTCAATAGGTGTGAAAAGAGGTAGCAGCACACAGGGAAAAATAATGTTTTGGACAGGGAAAGTTCCAAAGATTACATGTCAATTGTCTTGTTAGAAGTCTGGAAATTTTGGCAACATGAAATAAGTCCCCTGTTTCTGCGTCAACATTGCAAAGGACATGTCTTTGATCATTCTGCTGCAAATTCCATACTGATTTTTTTTACCCCCTACTTTTATGTTTATATATGTATGTGTGTGTGTATATATATATACACACACACACACTCACACAAACATACACACATAAAGGTGGAGGGAAGAAGAAAGCTAAAATATTTTTATACCTTGCAGGTGGGAAGCATCATCTTAAACAAATCTGTTGTATTGGAAGAAGGCATTTGCAGTTATACATAAATTATAAGGAAGAATAGATTTTTTTCCCAATCAAACAATTGCCATTCACATTTCTTTAATCAGACGACAGTCTTAACTGAATGAACTTGAATAATTTAATCATGGTTAACTTAAGAACCATTGTTTCCAGAAGAAGTGAAAAGCATCACTATCTTTGGCTGGATCAAGTTTCAGAAGTCCTATACTCATGTTCAAACTGAAATTACATGCTGGCTATAAATTACTTTATTTTAATCAATGTGTACTGAAGTGTGACCACTTCTGATTGTAAATATCAAATGTTCTATTATATCATAAAGCAATGTTCTTTCCTATGTTAAAGAATGCATCTTCTTTAAAAAAATCTGTAAAATATTGAATGAAATTACTTTATTGATAACATTATGCAGCTAATTTGGTCCCCGAATATATATATTAAAGAAAATTGTCTTTACCTGCTCAGTACACATTATTGGGCTGTTTCTGGTTGTACAATACTTTTAAAGGTAATATGAGTTTCACAGATAACACTTTAGAATCAAGCTTATTCTGTATTTTCAAGTATGTACTTAATTCTTTAATGGATTTGAAAATCTGGCGAATGCTATAAGATGAGGGAAAATGATTGCTGCTCTGTGCCCTTTTTGTTTGTCTACAAATATGTAAATAGAACATCGATTAACAACATTATGTTATTCCCTATGCTATTCGCACCCTTTTCCCCACAAAGTTTAGGTAGGGCAGTAAAAATCATAGCTATTAAAAGCCTGGGTCTGACTCAGTGGTGGGATTCAAATATGTGAACAACTGGTTCTCTGTGTGGATGCCGCTTCCAGAAGTTCATTCTGGGCCTAGGCAACAAAAAATTAGCTACCGGTTCTGCCAGAGTGGTGCGAACTGGCTGAATCCCACCACTGGTCTGACTCCTGAATATAACTAGTCCTATGTTTTGAAAGAGTTGCCATCATCCCTTATTTCTTATTAATAGAAAGTTACAAATTTAGGTTCACTTTACATTTGCAGAATAAATTTTCAATGAAATATCTAGACATATATTCTCTGATCCCTTTCCTTTGGGTAAGGTTATTTATTTTTTATTATTGTTAACTCCACATATCCACAACAGGATATACCCTTTTTAAAAAAATGTATATTTTATTAATTTTTTACAGTAACAATCTTAGTATTTAATAAGCAACACGTTGTCTGGGTTTATGTGTTTAACATTGATAGTAATACAATTTCCATTCCTACCCTTTATTTCATTTTTCTAACCATTTATAAAAATAAATTCCCACGTTTGGAAGTATTCTGAGTCTTGCTTCCCCTTCATTTTCAATGTGAGCCTATCCATTTCTGCACAGTCCAAAATTTTCTTAATTATGTCTTCTTCAGATGGTATTTCTTCATTTTTCCAGTATTAAGCAAATATAATTCTTGCTGCTGTTAATATATGTAGTATTAAGTATACACATTTCTTATCATAATTTTCTGATATTATGCCTAAAAGAAATAATTCCAGTTTGTAGTCTACATGTGTTCCTACCATCTTTTCTAGCCACCTATGTATTTTTGACCAATAGTTCTTTGCTTTAGGGCATGTCCACCAAAGATGATAATACGTGTCTGGATTTTGTCTGCATTTCCAACAATTGCTAGACACATTTTTAAACATTTTTGCTAATCTTGCAGGTGGTAAGTGCCATCTATAGAACATTTTATATAAATTTTCTTTGTAAGTAGCTGCCCTCGTTATTTTGTAATTTCTTTCCAATAGGTTTTGCCATTTTTCTAACTCTACATTGTTCCCAAAGTTTTTGCTCATGTTATCATTGTTTCTTTAACTTGTTCATCTTCCATCTTTAAATTTAACAGAAAGCTGTACAGTTTCTTAATCAGTTTGTCATCTGATGATAATAGTATCTGGTCTAACATTGTCTGATTTTTGTAAAAACCATATATTTTTGCATCTTTCTCATATCTCATTTGTATTTGCAGGTGTGGCCAGCATGATAACTCAATGCCCTATTCTTCCAATTCTTGTTTAGTTTGTAGTGTCCCATCAGTATTCAAAATATCTTTATAAGTCACAAATTTGTCATAATTGATTAAGTTTGGGTGTACAAATGCCTCCATTGTCGAGATCCATCCTGGTATTTTCATGTAAGTTCTTGATTTTACCTTTTCCCATGTCAAAATCAGTGCATTTCTTACATAGTGGTTTTGAAAGTATTTGTGAATTTTGTTCTTCCCATACCATAGAAAAGCATGCCATCCAAGTTGTAGGCCATGCCCTTCTAGGTATAATAGTCTTTTATTTCTAAGACTCATCCATTCTTTTAACCATGTTAGTGTGGCTGCTTGATAGTACCTCTATCTTCAAAGCAAGAGAATTTTATGACAGATACAGAGCTTTTCTTGAAGAAGGAAAGTCAGAACTTCAACCAGAAGGGGAATTTAGAAAACTGGAAGACAGCATTAGAAGGAGCGGCCAAACAAAGAGAAGTGGAAGAAACAGAAACTATAAATCAAGAAGAAGGGGCTAAAGGGAAAGAACAGAGACAAACTAGAACAACTAGGAGAATAAACCCTAAATATAATTTAAAAGGACATTGGAATACTCTCAATAAATATAAATGGATTAAATTCCCCCGTAAAGAGGAAAAAAATCTTTACACGATTACAAAAATTAAAAATGGATATAGTTTGCTTACAAGAAACACATATTAAAAGACAATACTATAAATATCTGAAGTGCCCGAAAATTGGGAACCTTCATTTTTCATTAGCATAACAAAAGAAAAGAGGAGTAGTTCTATATATTAAAGAAACATTGAATCCTAAACAAATCTACTTGGACAAAGAAGGAAGCATACTAATGGTAGAAATAATGATGAATCAAAAACAGACATTGACGGTAGCAATTTACACACCAAATAACAAACAAGAAGAATTCTACCAAAGATTACACAAGAAAATACTGGAACTGGAGTACCAAAATATTTGTTTAGTAGGAGATTTTAACGCAATTGTAGATGGAAAGTTAGATTACAAGAGTAGTAAAATAGGGAAATAAGGAAGGAGTATTTTTCCTAAGGCTTTTTTCAGAATGGCAGAAGAAATTTGTATACAGGACACATGGAGAGAAATAAATCCTAAGAAATCCCAATATACATTTTATTCAAACAGCCACAAATCATGGACCAGAATTGACATGATATGGGTATCCCCTGAATTAAGAAGGGATATACAAGAAATTGAGATAGAAGTTAATGTATGGGTGGACCACAATCCGATAAAGATGACGTGGAGAGGAACAAAAAAAAAAAGCAAGATGTACTTTAAACCAATTCTTACTGAAAGAGAAAGAATTTACACAAAAAGCCGTAAAGGAAATTGAATTTTTCTTCAAAGAAAATAAGAAAGAAGATATATCTCTCCAAAATGTCTGGGATACAGCAAAAGCATATTTTAGAGGAGTAGCCATAACCTATATGGCGAAAAAGATGAAAGACAAAAACAACAACTAAGCTCAAAGAAGAACTTACAAAATTAGAATTAGAACTACAAAGAGACCCTCAAAAGAAAATTCTTTAAAAAAAATGGAGATAATAAAACACAAATTAAATCTAATGGAAGCTGAAGAAATGGTTCAACAAATCAAAAGAGCAAAACAAAACTTTTTTTGAAAATGCCAATAAGCCAGGGAGATGGTTGGCTTATAAACTGGAAAAAGAAAGAGAAAGAAATTGATAAACAAACTACAAGATCTGAGAGGTGATCTATAATGTCAAAACGATACAATACAAAAAAAAAAATAAAGAATTTTATGAAACACTTTATAATTCAGAAGACATTCCTCAGGAAAAAGTAAGGCAATACATAAAAAATGCTAACTTACCAAAAATCTCAGAGAATTTCAAAAATATGCTAAATGGGAAAATAACAGTGATGGAGCTGACAGAAGCCATAAATGATAAAACACCAGGCCCAGATGGGCTACCAGCAGAATTTTACAAATTTTTTACAAGATACATTAATTTTACCAATGCAAGAAGTATGTAATGAGGTATTACTAAAAGCCAAATTACCAGATACATGGATAGATGCCAATATTATGCTAATACCAAAGAAGACACAGACTTGACCCTGATAAAGAACTGTAGACCAATATCTTTACTAAAAGTGGACTATAAAATTTTTGCTTCAATAATAGCAGAAAGACTAAAGAGATTCTTGACTGATTTTATACATAAAGGCCAAAATGGATTTTTTTTACCAAAGAGACAAATAAAGAACAATTTAAGAATAATTTTAGACACATTGGAATATTACAAAATGCACCCATGGAAATAAATGGTTTTGATTTTTTTAGATGCACAGAAAGCCTTTAACAACGTCAATTGGCAATTTATGGTTCAACAACTAAACCATATGGATATTGGAGAAATTTTATGAATATAATCCAAACAATTTATCATAGACAAACGGCTAAAATAATTGTGAATGGAGATTTCATGGAGAGCTTCAATATTAAAAAAGGCACAAGACAAGGATGTCCATTATCCCCACTATTATTTATCTTAACTTTGGAAGTGTTGAACAGGAATGTTAGACAGCATCCAGAAATCAAAGGAATGGAGATAAAAGATGAAAAGTACAAACTACAAACATTTGCAGATGACCTGGTATTTATATTGGAGGATCCGTTAGATACAAGTCCTAAATTATTAGCAAAGATTGAAGAATTTGGAGAAATAGCAGGACTGAAAATTAATAGAGAAAAGACTAAAGTTATAGTTAAAATCTCACAGATAAACAAAAAACAACTATCAGTAAAAACAGACCTGCAAGTAGTTAAGAAAGTTAAATACTTGGGGATATATCTAACAACAAGATGAGCAACAATAAAAGAAGATAATTATGTAAAATTATTAAAACAAATAAAACTAGATTTAGAAAAATGGAATTTTTTTACCAAAACTACTCTTTTTATTTCAAACAATACCGATAAAAATTGACAAAAAAAAATTTCAATGAATTAAATACAGCGATATTAAAGTTTATCTGGCAAGGGAAAAAAGCTAGAATCAAACTGAAGATGTTACAAGAAGCACAAGAAAATGGAGGCTTTGGCCTACCAGACTGGATCTTATACTATCAAGCAGCAGGATATATCCTTTTTTAAAAGCAGTTTCTTCTTTGTAGCAACTCCTGGTAGAACGACAATACAGCCCCATTTAGGCTTTACTACCATTGTTACCATTTGATCTGCACAGTGTGAGTGAGCAATTGCATTTGATAAATGTATTGTTTTAAACCTTTTAACATGCCATACTATTGATACCCAACTACAAAAGCAACTTATCTGAGCACTGACATTTTACATAATTAAGGCAATTTTGGCACTTGTCTCTCATACTCCTTCCAGCTGTTTCTGAAACCAACTTCAAAATTTCCAGTCCAGATTGCAGTGGATTGGCAATGAGAATAGATTAGTGCTTAGTCTGGGTTATGGTCACTGCAAGACTTCTCTGTTTATTCCCAGGCTTCTTCCCCTTTCCATCCATTCCAACAAGATAAACCTCCTTATTGGGTCCTGTGAGGATGGGTGTAGCGCTGCCTGCTTTCACGTTTTAAAATTGTTCACTTGTCACTAGCCTCTGTGGTTTTGTTTTCTTTATATTCATTGATGTTTGCATACATGGATACCTTCACCCCCATTTTCTTTCCGACATCTCTTCTGGGCAGAGAGCTCTGACATTGTTTTTGGGATTTGTTTGAGTCCTCCACCAGTTTTGGAGTCAAAGCCAAAAGTGCTTCTACCATGACTAGGACCACTTTAGCCTTTACTTTCTATATCCATTCTAAATCTTCTTCAGGACCTGGTATTTCTCTAGCTTCTCATATTCCTTCCTGATGTTGCTGTCACTTGGCTTCACTATATCTACCACTACTGCTGTTTTCTGATCTTGTCTACTACCACAACATCTGGTTGAATGGCCAGTACCTGGCTCTGGAAGTCCCACAGGATATTAGCCCTTTTATTCTTCACAATCTTCTTTGGAATCTTACATCTAGACTTGGCAGGATCTAGCCCATACACTGTGCATGTGTTCCTGTACACAATGCCAGCTTCTTGGTTGTACCGTTCAATGTATATTGTTCCTATCTGTATCTTATACCCCGCCACTATGTCTTGGACTGTTTTTGAGGCTTCATAGTCTGAACCTTGGATCCTCGGATCTGGTGCTTAGTCCCTGTTCTTGTGTATCTATGATGTGCCTCAGTACTGTCTTTTAGTCTAGCTCTTTCCATCATTTAGTGGGATTTAGTGGGATTTCCTAATGTCAGTCAACCCAGCTATCTGTTGATGGTACATTCCATGCACGATCATGTCTTGCCATGGCACTTCCTGTTTGATCTTCCTCCCATGTCTGCTGCTGCCTCACGTATTCTCTCAACAGCTCATCTTTGGGTGTCATTTACTGAAGTTTTCCTGTATGCTCTGCATTTTATCCAGGACAGTAGCTTTGATAATCACTAGACCACACCTACTCTCTTTCCAGCTAGTGTACAGTCTCTGGGTTTTGGAATTGAGACCTCTATCCATTGTGAGGAGCTTCTGGATCTTCACATTGGCATTTCTGTGTCCTTTTGTGCTTGTGACAAGTAGGTCATAGAAGGCTTTGGTTTACAGAATTGGATTGCATTTAATTACATTTTATTAATTAAATTAAATTAATAAACAATTGGTCTTCCCAATCGTGATAAATTTTTCTCCCTACAAAAATGAAAAATACTGTTATCATTTTCAAAACTCTTCTTTTAAAATTCTGTTTTCTTTATGTAAAACTAAATATGTTCATATCAGTTGCTTTTCATCTTTGCATTGCGTGATCTTAAACACTTTATTAAACATGCATCTGATTTAGTCTTTTCTAGTTCAGCTGTTGCAAGCAACTTCATCAACTTGTTCACTTTCTTTATTCATAAAATAGTAGAAAACTCTTGTTTTGATTTAAGCTGATGAACAGAAGCTACTGCGTTTTCTCTCTCAGCAAGTGTCCATTACCAGCAACAATATTCATCCCAGAGGAAAAAGATGTGCACTCTTAAAAGAAGATTAAAAGAACTTCATGGAAAATGTGTCAAGAAGCTGCTGTTGCTATTTAATTATGCTTTTATTTCAAGCATTTATAATCCACCTAGTCCTTTTCCTGAGAGGCTCCCAATGTGGTTTCTGTAAAAATAAAAACCAAATAATGTCTACAAAATATGTCACACACAAATATAGATGTGTGCCATACTTTAAAACAAATGTTTGTGGCTAAAAGCCCCTGTTTTTTATTTTTTGGTCTTTGAATAATACCAGAGGCCTGTGTAGGAGATGATCAGGCTGAGCCCGAGAGAAGGGTCAAACGCATCACTAGACACAAGTCTCTTCATGTCCACAAGAGATCTAAGTCCAGCTCACTTTGAATTCCTTCTACTTTTATCTCCTGCTAATATTCCTTGGCTGTTAGTAGTTCAGATTCTTGTAGAGAGCTCCATTGGCATCCTTCAATCTCGAGAGACTATGGTATCGTGCTCTGGAAAGAGGTCCTAAGGCAGCATCTGGTGTGGCTAAAAAGGCCAATTCGAGAATGGCAGTCCTTTCCACACTGAGGGCAGATACAATCTGTCCCCTGTCCAGCCCCCAGATTTCGCTGGTTCCGGGACTGCCTCTTTGCCTCAGCCTGCCGCACAAGTGTCTCTTCAAATTGGAGAAGGCCATGTTGCGTCTTTAGCCTCCAGGCTGAATGATCAGAGGTCAAGGATTCCCAGCTGTTAATGTCCATTCCCAAGGCCTTTAGGTCCCTCTTGCAGATATCCTTATATCGCAGCTCAGGTCTCCCTCTGGGGCACTTTCCCTGCACTAGTTCTCCATACAGGAGATCTTTCAGAATCCGACCATCAGCCATTCTCACGACATGCCCAAGCCAGCATAGGCGTCGCTGTTTCAATAGTGTATACATGCTAGAGATTCCAGCACATTCCAGGACTGTGCTATTTGGGACTTTGTCATGCCAGGTGATGCCGAGAATATGTCGGAGGCAGCGCATATGAAAAGTATTCAGCTTTCTCTCCTGCCATACGTGAAGAGTCCAAGACTCACTGCAGTACAAGAGTGTGCTCAAGATGCAGGCTCTATAGACCTGGATCTTTGTATGTTCTGTCAACTTCTTATTAAGCCATACTCTCTTTGTAAGTCTGGAAAATGTGGTGGCCACTTTACCAATATGTTTATTCAGCTCAGTATCTAAAGAGAGAGTGTCAGAGATAGTTGAGCCGAGGTACACAAAGTCATGGACAACCTCCAGTTCCTGTGCAGAGATTGTAATACAGGGAGGTGGATCCATATCCTGACCCATGACTTGTGTTTTTTTCAGGCTGATTGTTAGACCAAAGTCTTGGCAGGCCTTACTAAAACAGTCCATAAGCTGTTGAAGGTGTTCGGCAGAGTGAGCAGTAACGGCAGCATCATCAGCGAAGAGGAAATCCCGTAGGCATTTCAACTGGACTTTAGACTTTGCTCTCAATCTAGAGAGATTAAAGAGTTTTCCGTCTGATCTGGTCCAGAGATAGATACCCTCTGTTGCAGTTCCAAAAGCGTGTTTCAGCATGACAGCAAAAAAGATCCCAAATAAGTTTGGTGCGAAGACGCAGCCCTGCTTCACTCCACTTTGAATGTCAAAGAAATATGATGTTAGGCCATCAAAAACAACAGTGCCCTTCATATTCTCATGAAAGGACCTGATGATGTTGAGGAGCTGAGGTGGACATCCAATCTTGAAGAGAATTTTATATAAGCCGTCCCTACTAAACAAGTCAAAAGCCTTCGTAAGATCTATGAAGGCTACGAAAAGTGGCTGTCTTTGTTCCCTGCATTTCTCCTGCAACTGTCTAAGGGAAAATACCATGTCAATGGTGGATCTGTTGGCTCGGAATCCACACTGTGATTCTGGATAGACTCTCTCTGCAAGCACCTGGAGCCTCTTCAGTATGACACGGGCAAGCAGCTTCCCTACAACACTAAGAAGAGAGATGCCACGATAGTTGCTACAGGCACCCCTGTCGCCTTTGTTCTTATACAGTGTGACGATATTTGCACCCTTCATGTCCTGTGGTACTCCACCTTCCCTCCAACAAAGGCAGAAAATTTCGTGCAATTCAGTGGGGATGCTCTCTTTGCAGCACTTCAGGATTTCGGCAGGGATGTTATCTTTCCCGGGTGCCTTGCCGGAGGCAAGGGAGTCCAGGGCCGCGTTTAATTCTTCTAGAGTTGGTTCACTGTCGAGCTCCTCCAAGACAGGCAGGCACTCAATATTATTTAATGCTTCTTCAGTTACCTCATTTTCTCTGGAATATAACTCAGAGTAGTGCTGCACCCAGCGTGCCATCTGCTGTGCTCAGTCCCGGATAACCTCACCTGTGGCAGACTTCAGAGGGGCAGATTTCTTCTGTATTGGACCCTAGGGCCTGCTTAATGCCATCATACATCCCCTTGATGTTGCCTGTGTCAGCTGCTATCTGGATCCGAGAGCAAAGCTGCAGCCAATAGTCGTTAGCACATCTCCTGGTGGTCTGTTGGACTTTGCTATGCACAGCTCGCAGAACCCGTAGGTTGCGCTTGCTGGAACAGGCTTTATATGCAATTAAAACTCTCCTTTTTTCCTCGATGGCTGGCGTCAGGTCCTCCGAATGGGCTTCAAACCAATCTGCTGTCTTTCTGGTCTCTTTACCAAATATTGACAAGGCGGTGTTATAAACAGCGTTCTTGAAATATACCCAACGTTCAGATGCATTTGCTTCAGCCGGGCCTGGGAGAGTCTCCTTTAGCGCTTGTGCAAAATCCTCCACTAACAGCCAATATTCCTTGGCTGTTAGTAGTTCAGATTCTTGTAGAGAGCTCAAGCTTACAATAAATCTTTATACTCATTTGAACTGCTTGGATCTCCTGATCTTCCTGGCACTGGACAGCCTGGCTCACAAAGTGATGATTAAGGTTAACTCTTGCCCAGAGTTACCTTGAAGTAAGATGGATGTCTTATATAAATTTTATTTGATTTATTAATTTATTTATTAAATTTATTAATTAAATTAATAAATAAATAATAAATAAGGCAAGAATAGGAAATTTGGCAATTTGGCATAGCCTTTTAAATGACATAGCACAATCATTTCTCCATTCAGAGAAGTTAGTTAAAGCTATTACTTACAAAAATCCATATAATCACTAGATGGCAGCAAAGAGTTACCTATAAACAGAAGTCACAAATGAAGAAGCCCAATCAATTATCTTACAAATAAAGCACAGTTTGTATAACTCAGGAGGCCAACAACACAGACAAAAACCAGAGTCAGGAAAACAATCAGTAACAACAACAACAAAAAAGTCATCTGAGGACACTTACTGATATGGTAATTAAAGGGCACAATGTTTTGTGTATATAAAAAGTATATTTTCAGGTATGATTAATACTGAAAAGAAGTCATACCCTCCTACCATAATACAATCACCTTTAAACTCTAATCACATGCCATTTCATTCCATTCCTTAAATGTATTCTTCCTTCCTGACACATACAGCCTTTGATACTTCAGTGCCTTTTTTAAAATCTCGTTTCACATCTGACTGCTGATCTCAACAGTATGGCTAAAATAGTTCTGTCTTTCTCAGCCAATATGCAGAGTTTCAAACTCTCCCACGTGGCCTAAAAATAACTGAGGCCGAAAATTTCAGGTCTATGCAAATACATTAGGGCAAAGACCATGTTGAGAGCCCTCCTGGGTTTCAGCTATAATGACCTAATCAGAAGAAATATCATGGGCAATTTACAGTGGTTTCCTAATATTGGAAGCATGAAGCTGAGTAAAAGCAACTAAATCTCAGATATAAAATAAGTCGTCTCTGCATGAGTGAAATTTCCAAACAAGAAACGAGAGAGGGGAAGAGCCAGACATGCCAAGTACAAAATATAAATAGAATTAATTTAAAAAACAGTATGTTACCAAAGGCAAAGGTTAAGGTTTTCTCTGTCCAGTGTTCTGTGGTCGTTTGGCCAGCATGACTATACACTGAGGTGCATAGAATGCTCTTATTTAACCACAAAATGGTATCTATTTATTTACTCTCATTTGCATATTTTCAAAATGCTAGGTGGGCAGGAGCTGGGGCAAGTAATGGGAGCTCGCCCTGTCATGCGGCGCTAAGGTCTTGAACTTGGGCTGTCAGCTTTCCAGATGACAAAGTGCTGAGCCATTGCACCTCCATTTAAATGAATCTTACTATACTTACTCTATCTTACTATAAAGCAACAAACATAGAAAAGATATATAGATTTAAAACAAAAAGGTAGTTTGCCTTGACAGAGAGTACAAAGTACTTCTCTGAAATTTCTCATTGGATTTGTGCCTTTTTCTGGAATTATGAAACTGCCTTTTATAGTAACACATTATCTTAAGGAAAGATAAGTTTAAGCAGATATGATTTTTTAAAGATTTGTATGCAGTAAACAAAAACAACAAACAATAGTAAACAAAGCAATCCAATTGTTTTTTCCACTATTAAAAAAATGTCTTGATATCGATTGAGTTCATGCATTATATCAATTTTTCTTAGAGTGTAGTTCAAGGACATGTGGGAGTTCAGCAAGACACACTCAGGAATCATCAAAATCAAAATGAGTTATTGAAGATATTGCAAAAATTCAAAACAAAAATTTAAATTATTGTTTTTTTTAATTGCAGTTATATATGTTTTTTCATGAAAAATATTTTAGCTATTTTTAGTTATTTTTATGTTTTATAATTTTTAATTAGTTTTACATAGCACATAAAACTAACACAAACTAATTAAGAGCAGGAGCAATAAGGAAAGAAGAAAAAAGAGAAAAGTAAAAGTGCAGAAAGAAAGAAAATAGAAAAAAAGTTTCCAATTTCCTTTACAGCAATTACAAAATTATCTCACTCTATGGTTACAAAAAAAAAAAACCTAACTTTTTTTCTATTGTCCATGTTTTTATAGCCATCAAAACCACAAAACATAAGTGCAGTTTTACTGTTTCATGCAAAAAATCTATAAGGAGTTTCTACAAGGAGTAGATACTGTTTTTTTTCTTTAATCAAATAAAGGCATTTAGCTATTTCCCCAAGTTTCATCATCTTCATCAACCATTCCTTTGTTGAAGGTCTTGAGCATGTAATAATCTCACTGCAGTTGTCTTATGTAAAAGTTCCATGACTTATTTTTTTCTAATTGTTTATCCATTGGTCCAAAAAGAAAATTCTCTGATTTTAGTTGTACTTTAACTTTAAAGTCTTCTAAAATAATGCATGTAATTTGTATCCAAATTGTAATGACTTTTTTACAAGTCTATCACACATGATAAAATGTTATGTTATGTTTATATTATTAATAATTCCAGCAAAGATTCAAAGTATCTTTATACATTCTAGATAATTTCAAGTTGATAATTTTATTGTCAAATACCAATGATATTTCATAAAAAATCTCTTTAAGTTTAGAGCATAATATAAATTTTAATCCTTTCAACCACATATTTTCCCATTGGTCCATTTTTTATATTAAAGTCAAATTTTTATCAAATGTTCTTTCACTTGTTCTTCCATCTCATATTTCAGCAAAATGCTACTGAATTTTTAAGTTGAGATGAGATGAGATATGATAAGATAAAATAAGCTTTATTGTAACTTGTTCATGATTAGTACATAATTCTATTTCAATCTCAGTCTTAAATTTTTTATTTTCTTTTTATTTCATTTAAAATATTCTACATTTTGTCTTGCTTTTTAATTTCAGAACTGTGTTGTGGTAAATAATCTCTAATAAAAGGTTGACTTGTATTCAAGGATATTGTTATTTTTTATGTGTTTCAGTAAATAAATATTTTACAAATGTGTCAGTTTTAATTTTTAAATCAAATAATCACCATATATCCGAATATTAGTATATGTAAGGTCTTACATTTACTCTTTAAATTTTATTTGAAGAGTAGCATTTTAGATTATTTTTAATAAAGTTACTGGATATTAAATGTGCAGCATTTTCTTTCTATTGCCTTAATATGTTTGAAGTGAAGTTTATATTTTGTCTTAAATGGTGCCAGTGAAATATCATTTAGTAACAAATAATAAATTTCCATAGAAATGATTTCCATAGTTTTTTTCAGCTTCACAACCAATTAGTACTGGGCTGCCCTCCCTCCCTCCCTTTTCTTACTTAAAAAACATTTGTTTTTCAGTCTATGCATTGTATTAATGGTTCCATGTGAAATTTGCCATTGGATCTGTAGTTTGAGAACCAAAGTGAAAATGAAATTCTTCTAGGAAACCAAAGGAAAGCTAAAATAGTTACCTTGACAATAGTAGATTAGGCCCTACAGAGACTCACTCAGTTTATAATGCAAAAAGGATAGTTGAAAATGGAAGCACTGTGATCTATTTCTCTCTGATATTCACAGAGCCCACAAAGTGTTGCAACAGATAACCTCACAGTTTAGGGATATGATGCCTTAACACACACACACACACAAACACACACTCCTATCTCCTGCTTTCTGCAATCTGTAATTATGGGGCAATAAAGAGTGGAACTATAATGAAAATCTTACCATAAATTATGTTATAGGTAATATATAACAACAGGAAAACAAAAACAGAGTTTCACGAAACAGGCATAACTACTATTATACTATATGTTATTAAGGAAAAGACTTTGCATGGTTCATTTATAAGAAGAAATAGCGTACAATAGGAGACCAAATTGAGAGAGAGAAAATAGTCAGAGAATTATGTCCATTTACTTTGTGCTATTATGTATTGTTCCATGCCCACACATACAAAAGACAGCAATTTTTCTTTTCCTCACTAATGTTTCTATAAATACAGAAGCACAGTACACATGGTAATGACACACAATTATTTTGAAAAAGGCTAACCATAATGGGCCATTCATTTTGTTACTGTTAGAGAAAACCCTAGGTATTAATGAATCTGTCAGGGAAAGTTATCATCAACATTCATTCACATACATATATCTACAAGCATGTCTGTAGGCACAGCTGGATTAAGGCCAGCTGATGCCCTGAGCACAGCCCAGCTATGATACCCTTTGAAGGAAGTGAAACTCTCCTGTCATGAGATAGCTCTGGATGATGCCAAATCTGAAATCACTATATTCTAAAAATGTTGATAGACCAAATCCTTCGTTCCTCTTATCTTTTATATTTTGAGTAACACTAATCTTGAATATTTTGACCATTGCTATCAATCATTTTATATTCACCTTTTCTTTTTCAGAATAGGCCATTCTTAAAGGTAAAATACAATTTTGTCTTTGTCTTCGCTTTTCACTATCATGATCTGTCTATAAGTATAATCCAAATCTGTACCAAACCATCATGAAAATTAAAAATTTAAACCAAGATAGACCTTCATACATTTATGTGCAAGCATGTTACTGGCCTAGATTTCCTCATGTTTCCTAGTATCATAAATTCTGAAACACCTTTCACACCATTGAACTTAAAACAACATATACTTCTCCATAACAGATTATAGATTGTCTTACTGTATGTTTTAAATGTGATTGGTGCTTTTCCATAATACCTTTCAAATTTTCTTTTCTTTTGTTACTGGATCATTCTTCTTTTCAAAAAACTATCTTTATATTTTATCTGCATCTTTTTTTTTTCTGTAACCATTTGTCAGCAAAAAAAAAAAAACCCCACCAAGAACACAATCGCCTAAACAAAATAAACAAAGAAAACACACCACCAAGTATTTTCTCTGCATACTCTTTTATAAGATTAGACAGTCAATTAGCTTTGACTTAAATTTTAGAAGAATTTAGCAAGAATATCTTGCTAAGGTGAAGATATTGTTACAGATGAGCTAGTTAGCAAATGTAATTTTAAAAAATCTAAATAAAAACATAAATACTTCTTTTATTCTGTTTTATTATTTCATTTCATTTTATGTTTGTATGCTGCCAATCTCAACTTTCATTTTCATACAATGTCACGGAAAATCATTGCCTGTATGATTCTGGTCCTCTTGACATAGACATGTCTTAGCATCTTAATATCTTTTCCAAGACCTTCATTGCTATTTTATCAACTGCTAATTTGCATTGTATCTTTGACTGTTGCTTGATATTTGATTCTAAAAGACAGAAGCTATCTTCCATTTCAATATCTTCTTTATCAGTTCAAAGACTGTTGGCTGTACCTGTTGTCATTATTTTGTTTTGTTTTTAATTTATATTTAATCTTAGTTCCATTTTTACTATGGCCTTTGCCTTGACTTTCATTACTACAATTTGCAGATCATTTGCATTTTTAGCAGTCAGAGTAGCTTTATTAGCATAATGCAGATTATTAATGTTTCTCTTTCCAATTATAGAACCACACTCCTCTTCTTTCAATGCAGATACTCTTTATATATATATATGTGATTTTCCACGAGAATGTATGGTATATCCTGTTCATATTTGCATGTAATACAAATAAGCAGATTCTCAACATTTTAACCAAAATACATGAAAAATACACCATCCTCAGATAAGCCAATTGTGAAAATTAAAACATACAAATATTTTAAGGGCTTATCTTAAAATATGTAGCCATAGCAATAGCACTTAGACTACTGCTTCATAGTGTTTTACAGCACTCTCTGAGTGGTTTATAAATGTTAGCATATTGGCCCCAACAATCTGGATCCTCATTTTTTTCACCTTGGAAGGATGGAAAGCTGAATCAACCTTGAGCCAGTCAGGATTGAACTCTTGGCATTGGGCAGAGTTAGCCTGCAATACTGCATTCTAACTACTGTGCCACCACGGCGCAGTGTATTTATTCATGAGGCGAATAAGATGTTCTGGAATTTTCCTTTTTCTAAGCACATTCCAAAGCTTGACAGGTTTGACACAGTTGAAGACCCCTCTGTAGTCAATGAAGCACATAGTGACTGTTTTCTGGTATTCTTTGTTTTTTCATTGTCTAGCTATCTATGAAAAAAATATATCATTGAATAAATCAATTTTGAGTTCTTACTTGAGGCATAAATGACCAGGATCAATTTTCATACTTTGGACACATTATGAAAAATCTTAACTCTCTATAGAAAGATTTAATTCTGGGAAAGGTGAAAGGAAAAAATAAGATGCTGACCAGCTGCAAAGTGAATGGACTCAATTACAATGGTGATGCAAGATTTGAAGGACCAAGTTCGGAAATATTTTTTTATGGATAAAATCTATCTATGTGATCAGTAAGAGTTGATACAAAACCTATGGCACATAACCTGTCAATTTATTTCCAATATTTTCTCATTGCATTGATTGTGAGTTAAATAGATATTTCACTTTATACCAGAGATATTTGTCCAAAGCATTCACGTCTATGCTGGGTCAAAAATATGAAAAGGATATTCTTTAGCATAGTTAGTTATATTATCAATTTTTTTTTCTAGAATGTTCAAATTCTGTTCCACTCAAGACACCAAGAGGTATAAAAGCAATTCCATATCTGGGAAGAATCCAGTGCTTTTGGTGTGATCTATATTCCAGTTACTATATCCAGTTTCTATATCCAGTTTCTACCACAAGGAATTGCTCTTATTTTATTATTCATTGAATAAATGGACACAAATATTATTTAATCTCTCTTCCTTCTTTTCACTTCCATACTCTGAGGTAGACCAATATCTTTGTTGATGTTCGGATTGGAGGATATGGTCATAAAGTCATTACACTAGTGAAGAAGGATAATGAATATTTGCTATCTTAATTAAACCGCCTACTTATGTTATGTATTATGCTATATTTTTCAAGAAAACCCATATATTAATGCATTCATACATACTCATATTTTTATTACTCTTTTAGGGTAAATATTCCATATTATACAAGGCAAAAAAGGAGAGAAATATATAAGCCAAAAAAATATACAAATGATACAAAGCCAGACAATTAAAAATATAGCTGAATCTAGTTTATAATAGGATTTTCCCCCTAAATAGAAGTCTTAAAATGTTGTTATTAGTGCTTTGAATGTCAAACATCTGCAAACAACTTTGTTTCAGAATAAAATAGCAATTAGTTAGCAGCATGCTAGAGAAAGCCATTTTTGTTGTTCTCATTAACTTACTTCTGGACAAGAGAAATCAAATGGCGGACTTCCGGTTTTGCATTGTAGCGACAAGGCCAAGGGATTGCGAAGCTCCGCACCCCATGGCTGGTTTCGCCCTGCCTGGGGAACCTAAATGGGTCTAAAGTCGCCCCGGAGAGGTGACGAAGAAGGAGCACCCCTGTTGATCACAGAAAGATGGCAGTCAATCTGTTTGATCGGGAGGAAGCCCTCTAACCCGACAGGAGAAAGACTTGCTGCACTCCAGTGACTAGCCTAAGCTACTGGCATCCGAAGTCCAAAAGCGCCAACTAAGAACAATTGTGAACAATGTGTTGGAGCTGGGTGAGAATATTGATCTTTTCTTCTCTATTTTGAAACTGATTTCCTGGAAAAGATCCCCAAGAAGCAAAAAATCCTCCGAAAGTGAGAAGGAAGGGGATTATAACCCCACCTTTCCATAGACAGAAGCGGTGATTTAATTTTTGTGGGGGACAGAAATACATTGAAATGGACTAATATAAAGCTATAATTTGGATAAAATTGAAAACTATGGAAATTGTTAGGATTTTCCATTTAAAAGAATATTGATGAAATTATAAGAAAATAATGTTTTCATTTTAAAAGTTGGAAAATAAACAGCTACTGACATTTAGTGGTGGAACAAAGTATAGAACTACAGCTGCCCTGCCTCAGAAATTGGCAAGACATCCAGAAACAGAGCACAATTTATCCTTCTGATTCTCAGTGACTCTTAGCTAAACAGAGAACAGCTGAGAATAGAGGAAAGAAAATACACTGGGCTATCTATTGCAGAATGAGAAATACAATTGTTATGAAAACTGCTGACCTTCTTGGATTATAAACACTTACTGAGCTGTGATATTTAAGTTTAAGAATCATTTGCAGAGAAAGAAAAACTTTGACTTTTTGGTTATTCTTCTAGGGGGAAATTACCAGATTGTTTTTAAGTGGTTGAACATTTTGGACTGTTCATAAAGATAAGAAACATATAAGACTATAGTGTTTGGAATTTAAGACTGGTTGGTTTGATGAAAATGGAGATTGCATATACAACTAAAAGTGGTTAGAAGCCACATGCAATATTCTTTTCAAAAATCCCCAGTCTGGAACATCAGAGATTTGCAGGAGTAATACTTCAAGATAAGACAAATATCTTCCAGGAGGAAATGTATGCTATGTTGCAACTAATCCAAACAACAATTGCTTCAAATGATAATGAGATTAAAAATACTTTTGATGATATAAATGAGCACATTCTTGATCTAAGCTCACAATTAAAAAATTCTCAGAAAATGGTAACAAAGAATGAACAAATAAATCAGATAATAGAACAAAAACCAGAGGAAAGTGACCCAAAGATGGAGGCCACAAATGAAGAAAATTACAGCTTAACACAGACAAAGAAAAATATGCAAGATTTTGCTATAATATTGGAAATGGAAAAGACATTTTATCTTTCAGGACTTCAAAACAAACCTGAAGATTAGAAAGAAGATTTGATAAAATGGACAATAGAGCTGTCAGGAGAATCACTAGAGTTTGGGAGACAAAAAATGAAAAAAGAAATCGAGGGAGAAGGAAAGTGGAAGCTTCTTAACAAATATAAATGGGCAAAACTCCCCCTCAAAAGCACCTTACTCAATTTGTCTTTCCCATTCTTAATGACACCTATAAAAATACTGGAAGAATCCCATGGCAAGCTGAATACACTGACTTGGAAAGCTGCGAGGCAAAGGAAGAAGGTGAAAGCCAGACTCAAGAGAGATGATTTGACCTACCAGATGGAATACTATAGGACTAAACACTTGTTTGAATATGGTTAAAAGGATAGTTAAATTTGGGATATGAATGGGTTCTATAGTAAGAGAGATGTAATTCATAAGTAGTATAGTATTTCTTTATGATATAGGAAATGTAAAAAATAATGGGATGATTTAAATGAATGAAATGTTTTGGATATTCAAATGTAATCAATTTGGAATAAATTATTATTATTATTATTTTAATTTTAATTTTTCCTTTTTCACTTTACAATTTACAATTTACAAAACAAAATACATTTTTTTCTTCCTTAACAGTACTGTGTCCTCTATTTCTTACATTTATTTACAGTTGGTTACATAGCTTTCCTACTTTTTTGTTCTTTGATCTAACCAAACATAGCACTTGTTCCATATCTCGTAATATTCTGTTGCTTCCTTATCCTTTATTTCTAAAGTAAGCTTGTACATTTCAGCGCATTCTAGTATCTTATAAATGATCATGTCATTTGGTGGTACATTCTCACATTTCCAACATTGCGCATATGCGATGCGTGCCGCTGTTATTATGTGTACAATGATGTATCGAAGTTGTTTTTTAATCTTTGGATTAATTATACCTAATAAAAATAGCTCCGGTTTAAATTCAATTTGTTCTTTGGTTATCTCTTGTATCCACCCCCTTATCTGTTCCCAGTAGGTCTTTGCCTTTGGACATTGCCACCACATATGGTAAAATGTTCCCTCTTTGTTTTTGCATTTCCAACAGTCTGGGTTCATGTTTTTATACATCTTTGCCAATCTCGCTGGTGCTAAATGCCATCTATGAAGCATTTTATATTGGTTTTCCTTATACGCAGTTGACAGTGTCAATTTACAGTTTTTATTCCAAATTCTTTCCCATTCTTCTAATTCTATAGTTCGACCCACATTTCGAGCCCATGCTATCATTGACCCTTTTACTATTTCTTCCTCCAATTTAACCTTCAGTAGATACTGTATTTATAAGTTCTTGTTAAGAATTTTTCTCCCCTACCCATCAATATTTTGTCCAGTTGTTGTGGTACTCGGTTTATCCCATATTCTGCCATGTCCTTACTATATTTTGACTGAATCTGTAGGTATGGCCACCATTCTATAATTATTCCCTGTTCTTTTAATTCTTCCCTTGATTTGAGCTTCCCTGGATTATCTAATAGTTCTTCATATCTTTCCATCTTTTTTTTGTCTAATGTATTTGGATGAATCACTGCCTCCATCGGAGAGACCCAATTTGGTATTTTCGTGTAGTATTTCTTTTTGACCCTTTCCCACGTCCAAATCAGTGCGTCCCTTATCTGATGTCGGTAAAAGTATGTGTGTGTGCTCTTATGTTTTCCCCATAAAAAGGCGTGCCAACCAGCTTATAGATCATGTCCTTCTATTGTTAAAACCCTTTGATTATCTAGGTATATCCAATCCCTAATCCAAAGTAACCCCGCTGCTTGATAGTAGGTTTCCCATTTTGGGAGCCCAAGACCACCTCTACTTCTACTGTCTTGTAATGTCTTAATATTTATTCGTGCTTTTTACCTAACCAAATAAATTTATTAATCACTTTGTCTAATTCAGCAAAGAATGTTTTGTCTAGTTTTATTGGGACTATCTGAAATAGATATAATAGTTTTGGTAGTATATTCATTTTTATCACTGAAATCTTTCCTAGTAGTGATAGTTGTAATTTCTCCCAGACCTCTAGATCTTTTTTAATTTGCAGTGTCAGTTTTTTGTAATTATCCTCTTTTAATGAAGAACATCTTATAGTAAGCCAAATTCCTAGGTATTTAATCTTTTTTACGATTTGTAGTCCCAACTCCTCTTCTAATTTCCTTTTTTGTTTTTCTCTACATTTTAGTCTTTTCTCTATTGATTTTTAATCCTGCCATTGTTCCATATTTTTCTATTTCGTTCATTAGAATATTTCCTCTCTCTAATGGTTCCTATACAAAAAACACCAAGTCGTCCGCAAATGCCTGTGTCTTATATTCTTCTGTCTTCACCTGTAATCCTTTTATCTCTTTATTATTTCTAATTTGGGTTAATAACAAGTAGAGGTGACATTGGGCATCCCTGTCTTACTCCTTTGTTTATTTCGAATTTCTCTGTATTGTCCCCATTAATTATCACCCTAGCCTTTTGTATTTTATATATTGCCTTTATCATTTTCTTGAACTTCTCTCCAAATCTCATGTCCTCGATCTGTTGGAACATAAACTGCCAATTAAGATTGTCAAATGCTTTCTGGGCATCTAAGAAAATTAATGTCACCTGTTTTTCAGGGTATGCTTCATAATATTCTAGGACATTTAGCACCATTCTCGTATTATTCCTTATTTGTCTTGTGCATGGGTCGGCAACCCGTGGCTCTGGAGCCGCATGCGGCTCTTTGAGCCATCTCCTGCGGCTCCGGAGCCTCCTCCGCCATTTGCAGAGAGACAGAGACAGAGAGAGGCACTTGCGCTTCCCCTCTCTGTCTCTCTCTCTCTCTCATGCGGACTTGCCCCCTCGCAGGGCTCCTGATTGGCCCTGCGCCTGGGGGCCCCGCCTCCTGGGAGAAGGGCGGCCAGGAAGTCCCTTTCCTGGGCTGGCCCCGTGGAGGTGCACGTGGCCGGGGAGCTGCGCGGGGAAGCCCCGGGATCCCCGCTGGGAGCGGCCTGTAGGAGCCTCTGCTGAGCAGGCCAGCCCTCCCGCAAGCTGTGGCCCCGAGGGAGAGCAGCCCCTGCGATGCCCAGACCGTTGGCCAAGCAGCAGCAGAGCCAGTGACGGTGGGTAGGTGGTGGGAGAGGAGGGAGGGGATTCCAAGTCTGCGGGGCAGGTGGTGCACCCCCCCGGCTTACCTGTACCAGGCAGAGGGGCTGGCAGGGGCCGGTCGGTCAGGCAGAGCAGCTGCAGTATCGCGGCCAGGGCCAGCGGGCCGCGCGGCACCAGCCCCCCAGCGGCCCGCCGCAGCTACATCTCATGGGTGGAGGGCGAGGCCAGGCAGTGTGGAGTCCCGGCTGGTGGGGGACGGCGGAGGCTTCCTCGCCCTCCTCCCCTTCTTCCTCCTGCTGCGCCCCGGGCAGCAGTCCCAGCGGCAGGAGCATCGCTCCCTGGGCCGTCCCCGGGCCGCCGAGCCGGCCATGCATGTCCCCGGGCCACCGAGCCGACCATGCGTCTCCCCGGGCTGGGCGGCAGTCCCGGCGATGGGGTCATCGCTTCCTGGGCCATCCCCGGGCCGCCGAGCCGGCCATGTGTCTCCCCGGGCCGGGCGCTAGTCCCAGCTGGGGCAGCAGGGGCATCGCTCCCTGGGCCATTCCCCGGGCCGCCGAGCTGACCATGCGTCTCCCCGGGCCGGGCAGCAGTCCCGCTGGCGGCGGCATCGCTCCGCGGGCTGCCGAGCCGGCCATGTGCGTCCCCGGGCTGGGCAGCAGTCCCGGCGATGGGGGCATCGCTTCCTGGGCCATCCCCGGGCCGCCGAGCCGACCATGCGTCTCCCCGGGCCGGGCAGCAGTCCAGACGGCGGCGGCATTGCTCCCCGGGCTGCCGAACCACCGAGCTGACCATGCGTCTCCCCGGGCCGGGCAGCAGTCCCGCTGGCAGCGGCATCGCTCCGCGGGCTGCCGAGCCGGCCATGTGCGTCCCCGGGCTGGGCAGCAGTCCCGGCGATGGGGGCATCGCTTCCTGGGCCATCCCCGGGCCGCCGAGCCGACCATGCGTCTCCCCGGGCCGGGCAGCAGTCCAGACGGCGGCGGCATTGCTCCCCGGGCTGCCGAACCGCCGAGCCGGCCATGCGTCTCCCCGGGCTGGGCGGCAGTCCCGGCGATGGGGGCATCGCTTCCTGGGCCGCCCCCAGGCCGCCGAGCCAACCATCCATCTCCCCGGGCCAGGCGCTAGTTCCAGCTGGGGCGGCAGGGGCATCGCTCCCTGGGCCATTCCCCAGGCCGACCATGCATCTCCCCGGGCCGGGCAGCAGTCCCGCCAGTGGCGGCATCGCTCTCCGGGCTGCCAAGCCGGCTATGCGTCTCCCCGGGCCGGGCGGCAGTCCCGCCGGCGGCGGCATTGCTCCCCGGGCTGCCGAGTCGGCCATGTGTCTCCCCGGGCTGGGCGGCAGTCCCGGCGATGGGGGCATCGCTTCCTGGGCCATCCCCGGGCCGCCGAGCCGACCATGCGTCTCCCTGGGCTGGGCAGCAGTCCCGCCGGTGGCGGCATCACTCCCCGGGCTGCCGAGCCGCCATGTGTCTCCCCGGGCTGGGCGGCAGTCCTGGCAGTGGTGGCATCGCTCCCCGGGCTGCCGAGCCGCCGAGCCGGCCATGTGTCTCCCCGGGCTGGGCGGCAGTCCCGGCGGTGGCGGCATCGCACCCCGGGCCGCCGAGCCTCCGAGCCGACCGTGCATCTCCCCGGGCTGGGCGGCAGTCCCGGCGACGGGGGCATCGCTTCCTGGGCCGCCCCCGGGCTGCCGAGCCGACCATGCATCTCCCCGGGCCAGGCGCTAGTCCCAGCTGGGGCAGCAGGGGCATCGCTCCCCGGGCCATTCCCCGGGCCGACCATGCGTCTCCCCGGGCCAGGCAACAGTCCCACCAGCGGCGGCATCGCTCTCCGGGCTGCTGAGCCGCCGAGCCGGCCATGCGTCTCCCCGGGCCAGGCGGCAGTCCCGGCGGCAGGAGCATCGCTTTGGGCTGCTCCCTGGGCAGCCGAGCTGGCCACACATCTCCCCGGGCCTGTCCGTGGTGCCCCGGGCGCCTTTGAGCGCCTTCTGCTGCCTCCTGTCCCCCTTCCCCACCCCTTTGGCATCCTCTGCCTTGAGAGAGAAAGAGGGAGAGGAAAGAAAAAGAGAGAAGGAGACGAAAGAAAGAGAGAGGAAAGAGAAGACGCCGGTGGCACACGGCCCGGACTGTCAGCATTGCCGTGGGACCACCCCCTGTGGTGCCAGCTAATCTGGCGTGCTTCTCTTTGCAAACCAACGCGAAAGTGAACCCTCCGGACCTTCGGTAGTCCCTGCTTGCTGGCAAGGCTTGCAAACTCGGCTCCCGCCGGGGAAACAGCACCTTTTGGGGCAGGGGCTCCAAGCAATTGCATGCTTCGGGGAAGGAGCATGGAGGCCTGCAAGGAGGCAGGCAGGCAGACGCTGGGCAGCACGAACTGAGCGGCGGCAGGAGGGAGGCGGGGCCATGGCTTGTTGCTTATCAAGACCGTGCTCAGTTCGTGCTGCCCAGCGTCTCTCATTCTGCCGCCGCTCAGGCCCCGTTTTCACCGCTGGAAGCACGCCGCATTAGCTGGCACCGCAGGGGATGGTCCCACGGCAACGTCAACAGTCTGGGCCGTGCGCCACCGGTGTCTTCTCTTTGCAAACAAACGTGAAAGGTTTCGGGGTTTCGCTCGCCCGCCCGCCTGGGTGGAGACCAGAGTTGGCGGCTCTAACGTCCTACTATTGTTGGCTGCAATCCTATCCACCTGTTTTGCCCAACCTATCGCAAGCCAACCGCTGCCTGGTTGCTGGATTAATAGCTTGGGGGGCGCACCAAGCCCACTCAACTGTGTGATCCCAATGACTGAGCTGACTTCGCAGGAGCCTCCATCGGATTTGACCTTTCCTGTCCGATTGAGCTCAGTTTAGGCAGGGCCCTTCTTAGCGTGGGGTTCACACGTTAGTTAGCGGGGCTGACTCTAGTTCTCCGGCAAGGGTGCCGCGCTCTGGTCTTCCTCCAAAGCGCCATCCTCGGAGGGGTAATCCAAGGCACCACTTTCGCTTTTAGCCAGCTCCTTTGGCGCGGCCCCAACTCTGCTCTGGGGAAACGAGGGCTCCGCTCTTCAATCAAGCCCCCCGTTGCACGAGCGCATGCGCACATGCGCGAGCACATTTTGCGGCTCCCAGGTTTTTTTTTTTTTGAGGGAAATGGGTCCAAGTGGCTCTTTCAGTGTTTCAGGTGGCCGACCCCTGGTCTTGTGGGTAAAAAACCATTTTGATCTGAGTGTATTATATCATTTAATGTTAATTTCAGTCTTTCTGCCATTATGGTGGTGAAGATTTTATAATCCGCATTCAACAACGAGACTGGCCTATAGTTTTTTAGTTGTTTGGGGTCCGTACCTTCTTTTAAGATGAGGGATATGTTGGCTTCTATCCATGAATCCGGTAATTTAGCTTTTTTAAATACATCATTGTACACTTCTAATAAAGTCATTTTGAAATCCTCATAAAAAGTCTTATACACCTCCCCTGGTAGTCCATCTGGCCCCGGGGCTTTATTATTTTTTTGTTTTTGCACTGCGATTTTTAATTCCCTAGCTGTTATTTCCTTATTCAATATTTCTCTCTGTCCTTCTTTTAATTCTGGCAAGCCGTTTACCTTTAAATATTGTTCTATATTTTCCACTTCTATCTCCTCTTTTTTGTATAATAACTCAAAGTAGTTCTGAATAATTTCTTTCTTTTTATCTATTTTATATTGCAACTCTCCTTTTTCGTCTTGTAATTCCTGGATGAATCTTTTTTCCTCCTCTTTTTTTAATTTATAAGCGAGCCATCTCCCAGGCTTGTTTGTGTGTTCAAAAAAAAATTGTTTTACTATTTTCAGTTCCCTTACCATTTCCTCTTGATCTATTATATTTAATTTATGTTTAGCCAAAACCATTTCCGTCTTAATCATTTCATCTTGGGGCTCCCTTTGTAATTTAGATTCGAGTTCTTTGATCTCCTCCTGAAGTGTGTTTTGTGTTTGCCTTTTCGCCTTATTCTTTTTTGTTGTATAGGCTATTGCTATTCCTCTCAAATATGCCTTGGCTGTGTCCCATATAATTTGTAATGATGTTTGTTGTTTAGTATTTTCTTTAAAAAATAATTCCATTTCTTTTCTAGTCTGTACAATAAATTCTTTTTCCTTTAAAATGTGGGAGTTTAATGTCCACCTTCTCCTTACTTTTTTCTGACCTTTCCAGACTATTTTCAGGGGGTTATGGTCAGCCCATGTATTTGACATTATCTCTATTGTATCTATATCTTGTCCTACCTCCCCATTCATCCATGCCATATCAAGGCGAGACCAGGATTTATGTGGATTTGAGAAAAAAGTGTATTCCTTTTTATTTGGGTTCCGTTTCCTCCATTGATCAAGTAGGTTAAATTCATGTGCCATCTCAAAAAACGTCTTCGGTAGTATTTTCTGTTTCTTTTTATTTTTCATATTACTAATATAATCCTTTTTTGGATCCACTACCGCATTATAGTCTCCTACCATGCAGATATTTTCTTGTCCAATTTCTATAAGTTTTTCATATAATTTATCAAAGAATTCTTTTTGGTTTTTGTTTGGGGCATATATTATCACCAATAGCCATGATTTCTGTTCGATTTGTAATTCTATTATTAATACTCTTCCATCTATATCTTGGTACTTCAAATTGGCTTTAATTTCTTTCCTAATATAAAGCGCTATTCCTCTCTGTTTTTGTTGCGCTAGTGCTGTGTATAGTGCTCCTAGTTTCGGAAATTCTAAATAGTTTCTATGTTGTTCTTTTATATGTACCTCCTGTAAACAGACTATATCTACATCTTGTTTTAGTAATTTTGTTAATATTTGTTTTCTTTTAGCGGGTGCTAAAATATAACTGATAAGAAATGTTCTGAATACTGAAGGGAAACTAAGCTTAAATAAGAACAGGTGAGAGCCAGACTCAAGAGAGATGACTTGACATACCAGATGGAGTACCATATGACCAAACATTTGTCTGAATATGGTTAAAAGAATAGTCAAATTTTGGATATGAAAGGATTCTAATTCATAAGTATTATAGTATTTTTTCTATGATATGGGAAATGTAAAAATATTAGGATGATTTAAATGTATAAAATGTTTTGGATATTTAAATATAATCAATTTTGAGAAAATTATAACTGACAAGAAATGTTTTGAATACTGAGGGGAAACTAAGCTTAAATAAGAGTTTTGAAACAGGACTTATAGCAATTTACAAAAGGTGATTTTTTGCAAATGCAACTGTAAAATAAGCTGATTAGAAAAGATGTTACATAATGATGTTATTGTTAGAAAAAAAGTTTATATTCAACTTTGTATGTTAAATATTGAATATTGAAAGTATTAAGAACTATATTTGCTCAATCTTGGTAAAAGTAGAATACTATTGGAAGAAGAGAAGACCAAGGAAAGGTATTTCTAGTTAGTATGTTGATTATGAAAACATAGAAATTAACTATTATTGACTATTGTTAAATATATGAATCCAGACAACACGTTGTTTACTAAGTATTAAAGATTGTTATTCTAAAAAATCAATAAAATATATTTTTTAAAAAACCAAATGGCTACAGCCTTTGAAATAGCACACATATCTATATGTAATCTATTTTCTGTCTCAATAGTACTCTACATTAGTGAAACTCTTAAGTAATAGCATATCCATTGTCCTATTCACTTTGGGGATAAATAATGTTATAAAAATTCAGAAAAAGGTGTGAGCAGCGGAAAAAAACTTATGCAACTAATGAGAGGAAAGACAACAAACCTATCCTAAATTTAGTTTACACCAACTTCATTAATTATACTTTTCCATAATTTTCTGTCTTTGCTTTGTCTATAGCCATGTTTCATTCATTGCCTTTTATATTTTATCACCTCTCTCTTCATATAATCTTATAAAGTCCATCCAACTGTAACTTTTGTGTTCTTTTTGCTGTCCTATTTCCTATTTACTCTTTATTTATATTCATACTCATCAGTGAGTCATACAATTTCTTTAACTTTCACTGTAGATAATATGGGTTCTAATGAAATGACATTGTCAGCATAAAAAACTACATCCACTTATCTGATATGTTTTCCTAAAGCTTTTTTTTTAAAAAATCTCTCTCTTTCTCCCTTCTTTTTCAAATACTTAACTAACTAAGAGTATATGGCAAACCCTTGTTTAGTTTCTACTGTGTTCCATTCCATTGTTATTTTATCCAATAACCAGCTTTAACTCTGTACTTGTCTAAAATATTAGATAATGAAAACCTGCTTCATTTTATCATAAACGTTCACCAAATTAAAAACAAACAAACAATACCCATACCTTCCTTTGTACCATTCATACATTTATTAAAAAACACAATAACTATGAGGGTCATGGAATCCTGCAGCCATGATGGAGAATAGTGGACAGGTCAACTTGAATGGTAAAAGGGAAAAGCAAAGAAAATTGGAAGATAAAAAGATCCAAATACAGCAGAAGTTGCACAGATACAATAGGAAATAACTTCATTGCAATCTCTGCCAAAGTCCAGTGCCCCAGTATCAGAGAATACATCAGAACCAGAGCACAGTATGTTCGCATTTGTACGTCTAAACTTTCAAAATTAAAAATATGATACAGAATTATCATAGACGTGTTACTTTTAAGAAGTGCTGTTAATTCCTGCAAGGAAAATCCTGTAAATCTTTCTACATATGGTAATTTATGCCTGTTGAATATTTCAAAGATGGGGCATTTTGTCAGTTTGCTGATAGCCATAGTCAGCTGCTGTGCTTCTTCACTTTTGTAGCAGTTTGTGTTTTGTCTTGATTTGAAATTTGCTAAATAATTAGAAGAAATGTGTTTTCAAAGAGTTCTCACAAGGCTAATAATTTTATGCATACACATCAATTATACTACAACCACTGGTATTATTATACTGTCCTACTCGGAATTATGCCTTTATTATACAGGAGTTGCAGCAAAGGAATGAATAAAGGCTAATAGGCATCTTGGGTTCAGGGTTTAGTGCCCATGGTGTAGAAAATAGTTTCTCTGATGCTTCACTGGCAACCGTGGCAGGCATTTTCAGAGGCAAAGTGGTCTGCTATAGTTTCTGATTGGTACAGATTGATGAAGACCACTTTGCCTCTGAATATACCAGCCCCTGTTGCTGATCAAATGTCATAT
The DNA here is from genome assembly GCA_023970755.1 of Azemiops feae. Taxonomy (NCBI): domain Eukaryota; kingdom Metazoa; phylum Chordata; class Lepidosauria; order Squamata; family Viperidae; genus Azemiops; species Azemiops feae. The sequence continues at coordinate 663,924 of JALGBA010000376.1, forward strand.
ACTGCAGTAACTAAACCCTGAGGTCCAACACAGTCCAACAGGTACTGGCCATGAAAGCCTACACCAGTAAAAACTATTATGTCATGATTAATTGCTAATAGACAGAGGCAAACAGACAGACAGAAAGCTTCCTAGCATAATTAAGATATTAACTTTCTATGTTTCAAGTTAGCCATTCAAAGTCACCTTGAACTGTGAGATGGGAAGAATATAAATTTAATAAATAATGTTTGATGTTATAAAACAACTGGCTTTGCTTATGCACATACTTCTCAAATGCTTCATCATTAGACAGGATAAACAACTCAATCTAAGTGAAAGGTTTAGGCGGTAATGCCTGTCCCTTCCATTCCTATGTTTTGGAAGATAGTACCGTTGACGGGAGCTTCTTGTATGTACTAGCCTTTTGCAGTCAGGCACCTTGGTGAAATTTGGAAGTCTAATTTACTTCACTATATGTATTAATTGGTGAAGAAAATCTTGTCCTTAATATGTCTCAAGGGCAAAATTTTATGGGCCACCCCTGATGCACTAGATAGTGCAGAAGTTCTGACCTGGATATATAGACAGGTTGGCTTGATATAAAGTAGTTTCTGCCTATTAAAGTAGCAACAGTGGATTGCTTCACAGAACTATAATGACTGTCCTAGAAATAATCTTATAGACTTAATGTGATTAAAATTTTGAATATCATAATCTTTTAGTCATATGGAAGCAAACGTATGACAAGCTACTGCAGCATATATTTTCTTTCCTACCGATTATTATCTCATCTAAAGCATAAGTGATAGTGGAACTGGGACAATGATGTAGTACTTCTCTTCCATTACTCTATAGAATTCCTTGAATATGGATATTCTGTGAAAGAAGCTAATATTAATTAGAAACTGTTTATGGAGGAAAGCAGTAATTAATTTTACTATAAAAGAGTATTATAACCTAAACATATCTATGCAGCGTATCAGGAAATTCTAAACAACACTTTTTATCATGGATATTGCAGAAGTGACAAGGGGCAGCAAGTGACAAAACATACATTGTAGTGTTGTAATTCAAGGTCAACCCCTTATGTACTTATGTTGCAACATTACATACTACTACAAAAGGGCAGAGCATATGTCAGATATCTCAATGCATGTGTGTCATTTTGGTGTCATAATGGCTAGCTGCAGGCTCTTATGCTATCAAAAATCTAAATATACAAGTATCTAATACTTCCTCTTAAACAACTGTTGAAATACTGATTTGGCTCATAACTAAGATCCCACTTCGCAAATCTCCCTCAGATAAAAGTGCAACCTATCTGATTGAGAGATATATCTGTTATGTTTTCATTGATATAAAAGAACCAACATTTGCAGAACATAATCAAAGTTTAGCTAATACTTGTAATCTATTTGTGTAACAATAAATCATGTTCTAAAGAAACAGAAAAAGTAACATGATATATCATGAGCAACTATGATTATTGGCCCAGATATGTATTAATGGGGGAAGCATTTCTTGAAATACAGTGAATTATTGGTTTATTATTAGTTCCATGTCCCATTTTTATCTTGTACAATTCCAGGCAGTGTACCCAATGCCTCCATTTACTATTTTACGCACAATACCAGACTTGTGAATTGAGAGTCAGAGATTGACCCAAAGTCACCCAGACACTTTTCATGACTAAGAGAGGAAAAGAGCTTACTATCTCCTGATTTCTCAGCTGGCACCTTAATCATACACCAACTACTTTTTGGTGATGTCTTTATTTATTGCTCATTGTTACTGAACAACATAATATCAGTGGAACAATTGGAAATACTTTGAAAGGTTTTGTTAAAGTGTGGATGCACATAACTACCTTCTCAAAAAATAAAAATTACAATTAACTAAACTTTCCTGGAATCCAGATATTCTCATCACTTTCAGTTTGATGTCACCCACTTATCATTTAAAATATGTATTAGTAAATGGAGGAATAATGCTTTTCCTTGAATCATTCTGCTTATAGCAAAAGATGTCAATCTTTCACTAAGGAAAGATTCTCTTTTATCTCTTCAATCTGTCATTGAGAACTTATCCTGAAAAGAAGCTGCAAAAAGCCCCACAGCTAACAAAATCTTTTTATTTTTCCATATGTTTTGCCTTTTCCTGTTAATTAATTATCTTGCAGTAAAATGAGTTTAGCAGGCTGCTTTAGAAATCTTTTCACTACGTTGATACTACCGTATCTGCTTCAACTAGATGTTTTTAATAAGGATTATATTAACTCACACCTCAAAAGAAGCTAATTCATTTTCTTGTTTAGTCAATATGAGCAAATTCTATAGTAGATTTCTGTGATGAAGTCCCTCTTTTCCCCAAAGCAGTTTTGACAAGAAAGATGGTTGAAGTCACGTAATTCTGAATTCTGAATAGGATGTTGTTCCGTTAGGAAAGAAATGGCACCCTTGATTTAACTTTTGTTACTGTGATATAATTGACTGGAATTTGTGAGCTACACATACCTTGATTGCTGATGATGAAATTTTGATTCAGTAAGTTTGTATGAATTCATTGTAAGTTCTACAGAAGAGTCATCTGGATCCAGAACATATGAAAAATCAAATAAAGGTGCTATCTGAAAATTATCAAAAAAAAATTCTCATTTATTAATATCATTACACCTGAGGTCATAAAGGTCTTAAAATACCTGCATGCTATACTTCCTCAGAGATTTTCACAAGGTAATTTTACTTTGTAATTATGGAAGGAAAATACAAAAAGAAAATAACCACGGGAGCATGGATTCCTTACCAATAGCTACATGTTAATGTTGAATTAGGTTAGAGGGTTTTTCTTGGTTTCTTTTTAAATAGAATCTAAGTAATGACTATCAAACAATGAGCAGTAGACAACTGAAAACTATTATAAATACATCTAAGAATTAAAAACAGTTCAAACATATTTAATAAAACAGATACCATTTGTCTCTATTAGCCAATGTTGTAGGTTCATCTGGCATATAATTGGAACTCATGAGAAATAACAAGAGGCTTGGTCATAGAGCCTGAATATTTTTATAAAATCTTTTGATACAATGATATGTACATGTACATGTATATGTATATACATTATGGTGAGGATGAGCAACAACATGAATCTGAAAGCTTGGAAAACTAAATCTCTGGGTCCCGATAATTTTATTTGATTCTTCAGAAATTACAATAAAAGACAATACATAATAAAAGAAAGAAAAAGAAAAGAAAGGAAAAAATGTAAAGAATACCCCCTTTTAAGAAAGTGACTTCCTATCCCCATCATGACAATTTAAAATCTCTTCACCCTCTTAATTAATACATACAAAACTCTTCATCCCATATCCCATGTCTTAGTAATAAATCAAATATGTAACTTCTTTTCCTTATCAGATTGTCAGCAAAAATACCAAACAGAGTTTGGGAATATTAAAATTAATTAACAAACATAGAACTCAACTTTCCACATCTCGACTCTTAGCTAAAGATGAAACTATATACAGAAAAGAGGTGTACTTAAATTTATTTCATATCATTTTGGAATCTGAAGTTGTCTTGACTGTATTGATAGACAATTTGTTACAAAAGAAATGTGAACTCTCTGCCTCCCTTGGTCCCTAAGGAAGCTTTTAGCAGTATCATCCATTACAACTTTCTTGTCTGTTTTAATGGGTTAGCACTGCAGGACTACAACTCTAGTCATTTTACATTTTTTTTGAAACCAGTTATTTGTTCCTGGGGGGATTTTTCACACAGTTTCTCAGATTCACTTTATTTTCATGTGTTTTTTTTTACACACTTTACATGTGAAAAATTTACAATGTAAACTGACATATGAATAAAATATAATCAGTATCTTAATAATATACCACTATAGTTATTATTTCAAATAGGTTAAAAACAAATATAATTGTGATGTTAAAAACACCATGGCAAAGTAAAAAGGATAAGCTAGGGTTAAAAAAAAAAGACAAATAAAAAAAGGAACTGGGAGAAATAAGACAGCGTTTGTGAGAATATCAAGGGAAAAACATACATTGAAACGGAATAAGGTTGATTAATAAATGAGGATATGGTATGGAATTAGTGATTACTGTGAAATGCCAGAGAACTTCCTTTTATGATTGTGTACCTTGGGGAAAAATAGTAGGTATGGGAGGAGATAAGATGAATGTTCAAATAGTTCCTTTTTTTTTCTTTTTTGCTCCTTATTAGTTTTAGCTGACTATCACAAAAATTTCAGAAAGTTGATCTTTACATTAGTATAATGCTGAAATACAGGACAAGAGAAAGGAAGTATTAAACATGAATCCATGCTTTATCTTAGGCATAGTCTTAAGAACATATCTATATAAATGTTGCCCATTCAAATGTAATTGATACAGTATGACAAACTATTGACAGAAGCATTAAAAGAAAGATGTCAAAATGATATGTTTGTGTATTTGCGTGTGTGTGTGTGTGTGTGTGTGTGTGTGGTGTGTGTATGTAGGAAGGAACCAATTCTTTACCCATAGTGATTTTAGACGTATGCTAAATATATATTGATTATGCAATATAATTTAGGGGACTTGCTTAAAAAATCACGTTGAAAGGTGATCTTTTCCAAAGTAACCCTGCCATAATTCATTTCTGCTTGGAAAGTTGTGACTAGAGTTAGTTCATCTTCATTATGATACCACAGTGAGAGAATGCTTTCACCTGAGAATCTCATCTAATATTAACTTTGATGTTTTGTTGATACTCCTTTATTTTCCAAAACATATTACTTTATAACAGCTATATAGTATAGAGCCATGGTGGCGCAGTGGTTAGAATGCAGTATTGCAGGCTAATTCTGCTAATTCTGCCAGCAGTTCAAATCTCACCAGCTCAAGGTTGATTCAGCCTTCCATCCTTCCGAGATTGGTAAAATGAGGATCCAGATTGTTGGGGGCAATATGCTGACTTTGTAAACCACTTAGAGAGGGCTTAAGGTGCTGTGAAGTGGTATACAAGTCTAAGTGCTATGCTATTTGTAGATTGGAGCAATTTTGCTTTGTCAGCTTTGCAATTCTATAATTAAGGGGTCTTTGGTGTTCTCTGAGCTTGATTGTTTTCTTGCGAACATTTCATTATGCAAACTAGGTAACATTATACATCTGTAAGAAAACAACCAAACTCAAAGAGCACCAAAGACTTCATTTTAACCCTGAGCTACAAATATTCCCCTTTATTAATTCTATAATTTCATTTTTTATTATTTTATTTTTAATATTGGGTGCACTCTGACAACCCATAATACTGGAAAGAACATAATTAAATAGAGTAAACAGAATTGGATATTAATGAGAGTCTTATTTTTTTATGATACTTTGAAGTTACATACGAAGTTAAACACTAGTTTCTTTTATTGTTTACATTATGGGAATGGAGTTCACGATTGTTAATTGTTATTTATGTCTGATCTGTTTTGTATTGCCCAAGAGTTTCAAGATCCTCAAGATCTCCTCAAGATGTTCAAAGAACACTAAACCTCCTGAGATGTTATACTCCGAGTAACTGCAACTTTATATCAAGATAGAAGTTATATAACATAGAAATTGTCACTGAAGATATTAGCACTGAAAATGTTATCTGGTCTGGTAAGGAAATGTCTGCAAGCAAACAACTAAGCTCAGAGAGCACCAAGAACTCCATAGAAACAGTCAGCCAGGATCTTAATTAGATGACTGTCTTTTATTGTGTCTTACAAGGCTACTAATAGAAAAGGCGGTTTTGTTCTTTTTCTTCTCATAATAAGGCAATTCCAGCTAATCTTCTGGTTTCCAAGTGACATTTCACTATTGATGTTAATTTTTCAAGGTCCTACTTCTGTTCCTAGCTTTCTCCATACACACTTTAATCAGACTGGGCCAGTTTCACATGAACAAGTTTACTCATATGACACTTTGTTAAAATTGCTACATTGATTTAATTAACACTTCAGGTCAAATTTCAACTGCTCCTAAAACCTACCAACAGTGATTTATAATGTTTTCACCCTTCCCTCCTCTTCTACAGAAGGCAAGCTTTCAAAAGCTATAGGCTTACTACTTGGTAAATGATGTATGTCCATATTGGTTGAACCACATTATCAAAGGGCAATAGATTCAATTACATTGCAGCCAATAGAAAGAAAGCAGCCATATGGTGAGCAATGCACCTTGAAATAAATGGCTTCATGTAACTCTTGAACTCCAATTTCTCTGCTTGTGTCTTACCCTTAGAACATGTGTCTTGGGATCAACAGCCTTCTTTTGGTGAAAGGAAAAATCTCAGAATTGAACTTCAGAAAGGCATCTAATGTTAAAATGCTCAGGCTTTGTTGACTATGGTAAAGTCTTCACTTGCAGTAGCAGGATGATATTATAATAAATAGATAAATGAAAGAAGAGATTTATTCCTTTTTACTTCTACTATTGTGAGTTTTACTTTATTTATTCCCCTTATTTATTCCCCCTATTATTTTGTTAAAATTTGCATTAAAATGTAGGACATATATACTGTCCTTTCTATATAGAGAGGTATATCACTGGAGGGCCCTGGAAACCTTTCAGGATACCTCTAAATGTGCTACCAATTGGTACCTGTACAATTATAATTTTTATGTGATAGAAATGGGAAATTTTAAAATAATAGACAGCATTAAATTCATAAAATTAAATGTATGTGTAAACAAGACTAAATCTCATTTGCTTTTTTTACTTGGACTTGTCTCTTTTGGGAATGAAGCCATTATACTTCTCAAAGTTCAGTTTGTGCCATGCACACTAGATGTTAACCTGTAATATGAGTGAATATACTGTAATATAAAGGTTATTTATTAATTAATTAAATTTGCTTGCCACTCATCTCACTGTGAAGATATATATTTGATTATTGTTTCAGATTCAACTGTAGACATTTGAAAAACAAGACAGAGATTTTAAAATGACAGCCTAAAAAAACTGGTATTCTTGGATCTTGACTACCCTAGAAAAATGAACAATGCCTGAAAAGACCAGGGAAATGAGGAAGAGAAAGCATAACTAGTAAGCTAGTTAAAATAACTGCTAAGCATGTAAATTGTATTTGGTTCAACACTTTTACATACTTCAGGATTATCTCCTGACCTGTCAAATTTTGCACAAGTAAGTACCTTGTAGTCTTAGAATTAGCTATCTGTAACTTAATGAAAGATACATTTTCATAAGATGCTTGAAGCCCCATAAAATGTCAGCCATTTCAATATTGAAATAATGTTTTAAGAAAGACACAGACCTGTAGCACCCCTAAGACCAGAAATGATCTCATAGAAATGACTTCCTATGTTATAGAATAGAAAGCTGCTAGGAAACTTAAAATAGTGTTGAAGAAATGGTGACATGAAAACTGGGGAATCTGTAGCAGCAATTCTAGCTTGGAAAAAAAGTCTGCAATATAGTTTAAAAGAGGATGAGAATGAATGAATGAATGAATGAATGAATAAATGAATGAATGAATGAATGAATGAATGAATGAATGAATGAATGAATGAATGAATGAATGAATGAATTCCTGATCCTGGATTTCAGAGTGAAGCACCAAAAGGTGATCACTCTCCAAAAATGAGAGATGCTCTGAGTCTAACTTATTTTTATCTTCACACTAAGAATGATGATCAAGAAGAAAACAGGATAACTTGACTGAAGGGCAGCAATCGACTTCAAAAACATTTTGGACAAACTCAAAGGCATCAATCACTTGGATGAAGAAAGTAAATATGAACATTAGTCATAGTAATCATTAGTCCTGATTACTTAAGTATTTTTATTTCCTGTCTTATTTCTAGTTATGTACTTATATATTGTACAAACCTTATTCTTCTCCACAACAACCTTGTGAGAAAGGTTGAGCTATGTGACTGATCTAAAATAACCCGCTGAGCCTCTTAATTAAAAAACTATGCTTTTTAAATGTTAGGTATCGAAATAATACAAAAACAGTGCAACAGTGGAGGACAACTTAATGTTTTAATCAACTGTTTAATGTTTATATTAAGATGTTTCATATTTTCTATTTGAGCTTTAGCTCTGCTCTTTAAAAGTAACCTCATAGATTATATGACTGGAATAATTAAAATGTCATTGGCATTCATCTAGCGTTTCCAAGAGTTATAATTTGGAGCATGGCAACTTATTTTTTATTATACTTAGAATTCACCAAATTCATGAGCCTCAGTTGCAATACATGTATGGAGCCTAGCATACTTAAGTTAAATCCTAGATGCAATAAAGCTTTATAATACAAAGCATTAGCATGAAATGATTTTGTGATACGAACAAAATTGGAATTACTAGTTATTGGTTAACAAAGAGCTTTTGAGAAATTTTTTTTTTAAAAGTAATTTTCTTATTTCTTATTTCTTGTTTTGTAATACTCCTCTCCCTTGTGGTCTAACAAAGAAAACTGAGATTAAGTGTTATGGAAGAGTTACAGTTACAGTTACAGAGTTACAGTTATGACTCTATAGAAAAAATATGTGGTTTATTTACTGGATTATTAAACCATTCACTTTACTGAGCATATTTGCCTCAACAAAATCAACATAAGAGTACACATTCTTGTTCTAAATTTATATTTACTTATTACAGGAAATACTTTGAAAGTTACTAATGCTTAGATGAAAGAGTCAACAATTTAGATTGCAGTGATGTGTTTGGCAAAAAGAACTGACATGTGAGTTTCAAATAACAAGAGTTCCATTCTAATACAAAAATTCTTGCTTAGAAAATAGTCAAGTAGAGCAGGGCTTTTCAACCTTTTTACCGATTGTACCACTTTTAGGATATGGCAATATTCGAGTACCACCTAGCAAGGTGTCAAAAACTTGGTGACAAAAAAAAACCCTGTTCAAAGTTGCAATTGCACTGAAATGACTTATGAACATTTTTCACACTTATGACCATTGCAGCAACAGGGTCATGTGATTTAGATTTGGATGCTTGGCAACTGATTCATATTTATGATGGTCACAGTGTCCCAGGGTCATGTGATCCCCTTCTGCAACCTTTTGACAAGCAAAGTCAATGGCAGAGCTGCTGGTGGCCAACTGCTAAGGTGGGACTTCCTTCCCTCCCTCCCTCCCTCCCTTCCCTGCCTCCCTTTTTTTCATTCCCATCTCCTTCTGAAGGAAGAATTTGAACCCCCCCCCCATATTTTCCCTCTTCCATATATTGATCAAACAAAGAAAGGCCTCCAGAGACAGAAAAGACAAGCTGCTGAGTGAACTAGCTTAAAAAGGCACTTCCCCTTTAAGAATTAGCTACTGGCTAGAAAGGAAAGTAAGGAGCCCAGCTGGCACTTAAAGAAGAAGAAAAAATGTAAGTACTGGCTGCCAGCTAAGGCAGCCTCCCCAAATGGCTCCATTCATAAGTAAAATCTGCAGCTCCAGAGGACTCTCTCACTGTAAGTCTTTGCCTGCGCTGGCTCTTTCCGTTCCCCACTACACTTGGCTAGGCAGGGCTGCGTACCACCTGCCACTCATTAATGTACCACAAGTGGTACGCGTACCACAGGTTGAAAAGCTCTGAAGTAGAGGACCACAGGTTGGTCCTGTTCTTGATAATATTTGCTTTAGAAAATCATTCATGATCCTCAGACACATTGCGGCTTGTTCCTAAATGTAAATTATTTGTCACAGAGAGTTTCAAATAGGAGGAGAAAAAAAGAGAAAAAGATGGACTGTATGATAATACTACCAGTCAGGACCAACACGGTTATAGGATAAAGTTGATATATGATGAAGAGGCAATTATCAAATAAAAAGGCATCAATTAAAAGATGCTGAAGTTAAACAGTTTTATTGTCAGGAACTGATATTCAGTGATCTCTTAAGAAATAATCTACTACTAAAACTCTTGTTGTTATCAACTTTAACCTGGAGAAACAGTGCATTATAGACCAACCATTTTGTTGAACCAAGGTATCTCAAATGGACTAACTGACATAATTTGTTCAAAATCCAGGACCCATAACTCTCATGAGAATGACGTTTGGGAAATTTGTGACTGCTTCAGTGCTACTAGCTGAGCTGCTGCTACAGTCAATATTTTTTGACAGTTTCCCAGCCAGTCTTGTAATCCCTTGCATCCAGTGGTGGGCTTCAAATATGTGAACAACCAATTTTCTGTATGGATGCCATTTCTGGAAGTCCATTCTGAGCCTGGGCAACAAAAAAATTAGCTACCGGTTCTGCTGAAGTGGTGCGAACTGGCTGAATCCCACCACTGCTTGCATCCTCCCCTATTCAGCAGCAAGAAATTGATTCATCATGTGGCTCTTAAAGAAGCAACAACTTTAAAATACAATGAAGAAAGGTCTGGATATTTTTATTGCTTTATATGCCATTCTCCGGCACAGAAACATGCCCATGAATCTATATCCCATCTTTGTTCAGGAATCAAGGTACATACATGGTGCTCCATACTCCTATATTTCTTCACAACAACTTGGTGAGATAGATTGGGCTGAAAGTCACCAAGTGAACTGCTGTCGCTCTTGATGGAATAGAACCAGATCTTCTTGGTGTCAGTCAAATACATAGTCCATTACACCTTTGTCCTTGCCTATCTTGTTTCCTTTTTCCTATTCTAAAACTAAGTATAGACCAGCCCCTCCTTCAGCCATCAGAGATCAGGTAGACCAGTGTCACCCTAGCCCTCAGGAGGTTACATGATCCTATTTTAAAACATTATTATAGCTTGCTACCACTCAGTGGAGAAGCTGGCAGGGATACTAAAATGTTCTGACGTAAGAATATATATAATTGTGGTATTTTTTTAAAAAATTAATGGGAGAATGGGGGATGTCATGTTTTTATGATGACATGCAATCCAAACTGGTCAGAAATACAGTAGCATCTCTTTTTTTAAATTAGGAGTCCAGTGATTAACCAGATTAATCACAAGAATATTCAACTTGAGGAAAAAGTGGTTCCTCAGTTACCTTACTGGAACACATGGTCTCTTTCGTAGGTATATTGCTTATGTGCTTAGTGTGGAATATCAAAAGCAGAGTTTGCCTCATTTGCACTGTCTGCTGTGGCTTGATGAAGCATCCAAGCCAAGACCTCATATATTTTTTGCAAGCTAAATACCAGATCCAAATGAAGATCCATAGCTCTTAAATCGGTATTGAACTATATGATCCATGGCACATGTGTAAAAGGTACCTAAAGCTATTCAATGAACCCACAAGTTGTGGTAATGATTCATATCATCTCTAAGAAACAGTCTTCAGAAATGGGAGGATTTGAAGGACATCAAGCAGGAAAACAGAATTAAACTATGATGGTGGTATCCTATAATGCACAACTATTGAAGGTGTTCAATTGTTATCTCAGTGTAAAAATATACTCATCTGTCAAATCCATCAAATATGTCATCAATTATATTAAGAAGGTGAGATCAGGTAATTTTTGCATTGAACAGAGAAGATGAAATCACACATTACTTGACAGGCAGATATATTGGGCCCTTTGAAGCAGCTGTATTGATCCTTGGATTTCAAATTCATAAGAAAGAACCAGCCATTGTTCACCTTCAAGTATATTTTCCACGAGAGCATCAAGTATTTTTTTAAATAATGCTGCTGTGAAATAATGTTATGGCAAGAACTATTTTAACTGAATGAATGGATCTTTACAAACATGATCCATTTGAAAAAATACTAATATGTGGCTATTCCAAGATTCTACCCTTGGACTAATAAGAAGTGTAAAAGAAAGAAGATTGGGAAAAGGGTGGAAGAGTTCTGTGCCATTTTTGAAGCCAAAAGGGTTGAGAGTATACAGTATCTGCATGTAGCGGTGACCTCTACTATTTGAGACTGTTATTTGATTTCAGTTTTGTGTAATGGTTAAACTAAGATGACTGATATACTTGCAGCTTTAGTGGACCTAATTAGTGCACAAATATAGAGCAAAACTGTTTTAATTAAGTGCACTTCCATCATTGCTGTTAATTATTTTGACATAATAATAATAATAATAATAATAATAATAATAATAATAATAATAATAATAATAATAATAATAATAATAATAATAATAATAATAATAATAATAATAATAATAATAATAATAATAATAATAATAATAATAATAATAATAATAATAGTTGGAAGGGACCTTCGAGGTCATCGAGTCCAACCCCCTGCTCAGGCAGGAAACCCTATACCATTTTGGACAAATGGCTGTCCAGTCTCTTCTTAAAAACTTCCAGTGTTGGAGCATTCACCGCTTCTGGAGGCAGGTTGTTCCACTGGTTAATTGTTCTAACTGTCAGGAAGTTTCTCCTCAGTTCCAGGTTGCTCCTCTCCTTGACTAGTTTCCATCCATTACTTCTTGTCCTGCCCTCAGGCGCCTTGGAAAATAGCTTGACTCCCTCTTCTTTGTGGCAACCCCTGAGATATTGGAATACTGCTATCATGTCACCCCTAGTCCTTCTTTTCATTAAACTAGACATACCAATTCCAGCAAACGTTCCTGATATGCTTTAGCCTCCAGTCCCCTAATCATCTTTGTTGCCCTTCTCTGCACTCTTTCTAGAGTCTCAACATCTTTTTTACATCGTGGTGACCAAAACTGGATGCAGTATTCCAAGTGTGGCCTTACCAAGGCATTGTAAAGTGGTATTAATACTTCACGTGATCTTGATTCTATCCCTCTATTAATGCAGCCCAGCACTGTGTTGGCTTTTTTGGCAGTTGCAGCACACTGCTGGCTCATATTTAAGTGATTGTCCACTAGGACTCCAAGGTCCCTCTCACAGTTACTGCTATTGAGCAAGGTACCCCCTATACTATACCTGTACATTTGGTTTTTCTTGCCTCAATGTAGAACCTTACTTTTTTCACCATTGAATTTCATTTTGTTAGATAGCGCCCAGTGTTCAAGTCTGTCCAGGTCCTCCTGTATCTTAAGCCTGTCTTCTGGAGTGTTGGCTATTCCTGCCAGCTTGGTGTCATCCACAAATTTGATGAGTTCCCCATCTATCCCCTCGTCCAAATCGTTGATGAACATGAAAAGACAATGTTTATGTTGACATACCAGTAGTATCAATATACTTTTTGATCTGCCTCTTCTTACCCCAAAACAAATATGTTTTCATATTTCATAATAAGGTGAGTGTAAAAGACAGGATTGGTGACTCATTTGTAAAAGATACAAAATATTCCCCAATTATCCTGTTGCTGATATTACTTCCATGCACAAAATGATAACTGGTTATATTTCTTTCAGAACTTTTTGCATACAAACAAGAGCAATTAGAAGGCAAAGTTCAAGGACTTTACATATAAAAATTTGGTGACACTATAAATATACTCATATTAATTTGTGAAAACTTCATGTGCATTTAAGTTCTTGTTTTGCTGCCAGACAAAGGATTTTCTCCACTCCCATAATGATGACATGCTTGGGGTATTTTTTCTCCTGAGAACTCCACTTTATCTGCCATCTCTCATGGTCCTAAAGATAATATTTTATTAAGCTACATTATTTTATTCATTATCTTTTAAAAATTGAATTTAATGTATTTACATACATCAGCCTGCTGCCGTTTTGTGTTATTATTTTTTAACATTTGTGTTGGAAGCTAAGAATTGATGGAAGAAATAATATCCAATATATAAATAAGGAAGACTGCTTTTTAATCATTTTTAATATCGTGCTGAAGAAATTATTATATTTTAGCATCCTCCCACTGTAATTTTATTATTTTGCAAATATATTAACATGACATATTAATTCAAAAATATATTGTACCATTAATGTCTACTTATAAAAGGTAGTCTGAATTTCTATTATTACATAGTTGCAGCTGTGCACTTATACAAAGCTTTTCTCTGTTCTTTATCATATTCCATTAATAATAATGTTGTTGTTGTTTTTATTACCATTTCTATGAAGGCTAGAACATGAACTCTGAACTTGCAGTTCTTGGTGCATTATTGGCAGTGGGTCTTACTGTTTCACTGAATTCCAGCAGCTCAAGTCTTCTATTTTTATCACAGCATGAATCTGCTGCTAAGCAGTACAACCTTGCTCTTAGTTATATGCATACATGACCTTACTTGAGTCAATGAGATTTATACACCCATTAAGTATGGCTGCAGAAAAAACCTTGAATAAGAATATGCCCTGCAAATTGTAACTACAGCTCAACAGGGTAAGGCCAGATCTTAAAGATACAATATTTTTAAAAAAAATTGGATTGCCTTAGGACATAATGAACACTATTTGCCCATATAACAAGCTTCACATACAGAGTGTACTGTATATGTTGATAACCACATACAGAGAGAAATTTTATAGTTTTAACAAAATGTAGAAAATAAAGAAGCAGTGTAAAAGTCAAAATTCTTATGTATTTACTTCCTTTTAACATAAATTACTGTTAAAATGCATGCATTGTCATCTATTTACCCATTACATTTTGATATATTGCAGAGGTCTGGAAGAAAATGTCACACAGCTATAATAAACAAGGCATGGCCACGTTTCAATATTACATGACATAATCAGAAGCACCAGTTCAATCTCTTTATCAAAAGATTGGACTACAGGAAATGGTTATAATTTCTTTTATAATTAAAAATCTGAATTCAAACATTTATTGTTGTTGTTTTTAAATCAAGATAGCTAGTCTTTTTTCACTATTTGTGCTCCCGTCAGTACAAATCATTCTGTGATTTGAAGCTACAGTATTAACAGAATTGATAGATACTGGTAGTAAATTATATACAGATTCAAGTTTACAGATTCAAGTTTTTCATTAAAAATTGTGTCTTTCTTCAAGACCCTAGAAAAACTCATGGTTAAAATAAAATAAATAAAATAAAACAATAAAAGCAACAGAAGTAGGTATGCATATCAGCTCTGTGTTGAAGTTCAGGATTAGTACCCAGCATTTAAGTATGAAGCTGCTGAGCAACTGGTCCCTTTCCTGACAATCCTTTACTTGTTCAGACTTTTGTTGCTTTGCAATTCCTCCTTTCCTCCTGTCATTTTCCAAGCCATTCCACGGCAAAAGATTCTCAAATTTTCTCAACAGGATGTTTAGGAAACCATGAGAGAAACATAAATAAAAAGAGTGATCTCCCAAATAAGACTGGATTCACCATGAAAGCACATTTCCAAGTAAGGGGTGTTTTTGTGTGCGTGTGTGATATCTCAGCTTAAAAAATTCACTTCATTTCCTCAAAACAAATCATTTTCTATTTATGGATTGCTTGGCATTCAGTCAATAATGAGAAAATCATAATATGTGAAATATTTAAAATCTGAGTGCTCAAAATATTAAATCCATATTCCTCCTTATTATTTGCTACTGTTTCATGACTAATAAACATAGGAGTCTAGTTTGCAATAACAAGTGTCAAGCTGTTTTATGCACCATGGAAAGAAAAAACAGATTCCTCATTATGTGTAACTATGTTCTGTTCACTTCCTTTTCTAAAACATCACTATTAGTCAGCTAGGGTTTGTTTTATGCAATACCTTGAAAAAATATTTTATATAAGAGAACTTTATTTTTCATTTATTTAGTCCCTCAGAAAAGAAATAGTTTTCAAAATGTCAGATGAGAATTAAAGAGAAAAATAATGGGGACAACATTTTACACCAAGTGCATTTTACTGCAAAGAAAACTCTCTTTTACTGGGCCCAATTTTACTGCATTTTGGAAATGGGGAAAAATATGACTGCAAAAACATTTTGACACAGCAGGAACTTTCTCCCAACATTCTTATTAATGCTATGCTTCAATGGAACAAGAGAAAAATAAAATGTAATGGAGGGGTGAAGGAAAGCCTACAACTAATAAGCTAATATGTGTATAAGAAAAAAAAGAGAAGAATTACTTATATTCTTATATACATGAGTCAGAGTTCTCTTGGATCTTTCACTGATTTTGTCCTGCTGTTGAGTATGGCTAATGTTTGTGAGCAACGTCTATTCTCAATCATCCAGGTCATAGTTGTCCCAAAGTTGTTTTTTCCCCCAAAAGGCAACTGGACTTTCTTTTTTTTTTTCTTTGAAGATGTTTCACTTCTCACTCAAGAAGCTTCTTCAGTTCTAACTAAGTGGTGGGGAATGGAAGGATTTATATTCTTTGCAGTCAACCTGTTGTTACCATTCTGAGAATTGGTCATTAGCACTCTGAGAAACATTGAGGCCAAACAGAGATTTATCGTATATTCAGAATCACCTGAATCAGAGCATAAACCGGTATGGAATCTTTTTGGGAATGCTGAAAGGATTGTGTTGTAAACAGAAAAGTGGTGTGTATCCCTCCCCCTCAGTTGAGGGAGGACTGTTCAATTTTAATATAGATAGATAGATATCCAGAATGTAAACCTTGCTGTCTTCAAAGGAGTAATTCTTGTCTTTCAGATATAGATGGACTGCTGAATCCTGTCCTGATAGGTTTGTTCTCCTATGTTGTGCCATACGTTTGTGAAGTGATTGTTTTGTCTCCCCAATGTACAGGTCTGCACATGTCTTACTGCACTGCACTGCATATTCAACATTGTTCTGTTTGTGTCTGGGTATTTTGTCCTTGGGGTGGACAAGCTTCTGTCTTAATGTGTTCCTGGGTTTAAAATGTGCATGTATATTGTGTTTGTTGAAAATCCCCCTGAGCTTTTATTTTTCTCTCTCTCTATCTTTCAAATTTTTATTTTATTAAAAAAAAAGTTTAAAATACAAAACTCCAAAAGTTTAAAACAAACAAACAAAACACATAGCAAATCAGACATTAAAAAAGTGCATTGGAGAAAAAACCAACACCTATATACATATTATCCCCCTAATTGAATACTGATTGACACTTTACTATAATATTAATTTCCCATTGTTACAAAACAGGCCCAAAAGATTTTTAAACTACTAAATCTGTTTGCAAATTACTAACCTGTCATCTATATACTATATTGACAAAACAGTTATCAGGAAGAACAGTAATGATGTAACAAAGACAAGGTTAAAGTTTCAAAACCCTCTGTTAACAAACTGTTATTGCAATTAGCTCATAGAACATTTTCACAGCATCTTATCATCCCAAATCATCTTCAAAATTGCTCTGTCTTTCCAACATAGTCCAGATGAAATTGACTCCCAATTAAATGTCATAAATCCATTCCCCCATCTCTTTTGATCCTCCTAGGGAAGGCCAGTTTGTCACTTCTCCGCCCAGTATTTCTGCTGTTGTAAAAGACTGCAGGCTTGAACTTCAAAGAGGTATATGCAGTCAACGGAGCTAATTCTAAGTCTATATGGTCCCAATTTCTTTTTGACAAATAGACTAGTTCAGTGGTGGGATTCAGCCAGTTAGCACCAGTTCAGCAGAACCGGTAGCTAATTTTTTGTTGCCCAGGCCCAGAATGGACTTCCGGAAGTGGCATCCACACAGAGAACTGGTTGTTCACATATTTGAATCCCACCACTGGACTAGTTCCAAGTCACATTCCTTTTGTGAATTTGATTTATCCAAAGTTAGATGCATCTGAATATTTTCCACAGATATTATCATTTCAATTTTTTTAAAAAAAATAATTCAACCAAAGATTGGATGTTATCAAACCATCTTTTCAGCCAGCCCTGCTTATCTGTAATCTGATACATTTTTGCTCTGTGTGAGTTAGCCAGAGAACAAAGAATGCTGAAGCAGAGTGAAGAAGTAAATTAAAGGGACTTAACTTGACTTAACTTGAATTAAGCCTAGGTGTTTTATATTTGCTTATTTCTCATAATTTCATCTAAGCATTATGGAACATATGGTGAAAGAAAAGTGGTCAGAAATTGTATACGTCTCCTGAACAAAGCAAATAATCTTTAAAGCAAGGAGAATTTATAGTGCAGGCACAGCTTCAAAGAAGTCTCCGATATTAGGGGAAACAAAACCAACCTTGAGAAGGGAGATAATACTAGGCAATACAATCAGAGCCAGTAATTTAGGATTAAGTGGTTGTCTAAGACCAGACAGGAGTTAATCCTCAATCACAGAAACTCCCTAGGTGACTTTGAGCCAGTCACTCTTTCTTAGCTCAGCCTACCTCATAAACTGCTGTTATGGAGACAAAAATCAAGACAAATACCCATACATATGGTACTTATAACATAATTGTATAATTTTTAAGTGTACGCTACTCACAGTTGCTCTTTGAGTGAAATAGGTAGTCTCTGTATTTGATAATTTAATAATATAAATACATGAAACTTTGAGTTTATAAAAGAAAGACAGAACATAAATCCAATAAACACGTACATAAGTATAAGAGTAGTGCTTAGAAGGTATTTGAATTCAACAGCAGCAAGAACTGCTGAATGTGTGTTTTCTTTACTCTTTAATCTCTTATGAAATTGCATTTCATTAAAAATTAAATAGCAAAGCTGCATGTCCATAACAAGTTAGTAACTGGAAGACATCATTATGCTTTTCCACAAACTATTTTGGCATTGGCTTTTTCCTACTGTTCGCTATCTGGATACTGGATACTAAATATAGAGAGAGAGTGGAGGAAGGAGATGGAGAGAGAGAGACTGAGACTAATAGGACAGTGATATGATGTTATTTTAAATGAAATAACCAGACAAGTGCTTAGACTAAATTATATTAGAAGTAGAACATTTGGGTTCTTTCCTATAAGGTTACTCTGAGAACAGCACTTATAGATAAATGATTTATTGATTTAGATAAATGGTTTATTTGGTCCTTTCCAAAGAGTTATTTCTTAAAAGGTAGATGTGCCATTTTTTACAAATATCACAATGATCTGAAAACAACATCAAGCAGAATCTGAAAACAACATCAAGCAGAATCTAAAGAAGTCTCTTTGGAATTATAAGTAGTTTTGTATTGAAGTAGCATTTATTTTTTTTAAGTGAAGAGTCCATGACAACTAGCGTTTATGAGATTGATTCTAGACTACTTTTTATTTTTTATTTTATCCACAATAGTAATTATGGTTACTTATCTAATAGATTTTTGATTGATTGATTATGTGCTATCAAGCCACTGTTGACTCTTAGTGACCATATGGATAGAGTTTCTTCAGGATAACCTATGCCAAACTTGGTTCTTCAGACTTTCTGATGGTACACCCATTGGCAATGTAACAGAGTTCATCCATCTTGCTGCTGGTCATCCTCTTCTCTTTCCTTTCTCTTTTCCTAGCATTCTAGCCTTCTCTAGAAAGCTAGGTCTTTACATAATGTATCCAGAGTAGGATAATTTGAGCCTGGTCATTTGCAACTTGAATGGGTTGATTCATTTTATGGTCCATTTGTTGGTTTTCCTGGCTCTCCATAGTATCCTCAGAAGTCTTCTCTAAGACTAAACATCAAAACAATCAATACTTTTCCTATCCTGCTTCTTCAAAGACCAGCTTTTATTTCCACAGAGTGTTACAGACAATACCAGTGCTTATACTATTCTGATTTTTGTTGATATTATTTATTTATTTGTTTGTTTGTTTGTTTATTTATTTATTTATTTAATAAATAGTTTATATAATCACTCAACTTGCACATAGCAGTATACAATATTAAAAATCCACAGTTTAAAACCCTACATTACAGCATCTGAATATCTTTTCCAACGCCTTTGAACCTATTGCCTTTAGTTTACCTTCTTTAGATTTAATTTGTCCTGTTTTTTTATCTATTTGCAAGATGACATACAAGTATAATTGCTCAACATATTTTACCTTTTGTTGCATCCTACCTTACTTATTAGGGCTGGGCAATCTTGTTTTTTTCCATCAACAAGTAGACACAGTTTTAATGTTGAAAGTGTTACAAGGTTGATAGTGAATAGTGAATAATCCCAAGGCTAGTGATGTTCTAACATATTGCTTCTGATTTAGCCAGAGCTGATCACTACCGCTTGAGTTGTTCACAACTCCTTGACTTGTTATTATATAAATGTTAATAAACATCACCGGTCTTATTGCCCCTAGTCTTAGGAGGCTATGCTACATTTCTGCTATATTACTGCACAGATACTTTGGTGCAACTTTCATAACATTTTCAAATGGTGTAATTTTTAATAAGATAAAGGGAGAGCATTATCAAATACATGGGGTATAACTATACTATATTTAATAGTGCTGTGTAATGCTTTGCATTTGATTTCCCCTTGCAACTGCCACACAATTTTAGGAAGTATATGAAGTGGAATCAAATCTGATCCTATCTGATCTGAAGTATCTTTGTGGAATCAAATCTGATGTATTGCATAGCTCAATATTAAATGGAATACAATGAAAATACACCCTTTATTTTGTTCTGGAGTTAGACACTTTAGGAATTATAGAAAGGCCATGAGTAACCTTTGGATCAGAGAAGATTGTATGTATCCATATTAAAGGGGGGGGGAGAATATATTCATCCACCTTATTTTAATAAGAAAGCATGCATATTGTACAAGGCATTCATATTAATTTTATTTGTTAAACACATTCCTGTACTAAAACTTTGCAAAGAAAATACATAACAAAACAATAATTGAAACAATATTTAATCAAATATGTATGAAAAAGATGAAATGAATAAAGGAATACGATTGTTTAATGTTCATATTGGAATTATGCCAGAGAAAATGTCAGATTTCATCATGCACGTGAAAGATAATACTATATTATATTTCTTCCAAATTTCAGGGGGCAGAACATTCCAGAATACAGGTATCACTATAAAGGAGGACTATCTGCAAGTAGCCACCTAGACCAAGCCAAAAGCTAAGATTAACACTAGACCAACAACAAGAAGCAAACAATATCCCAATCAAAAAATTACCAATTCAGTCAAACAAGCTAACAGTAAGGAAGGAACCACCATGTCCACTCCCACCAATACTGATAGGCAAGCTAGTATATAAATTGAAAGCAGGCCCTACTCCCTTAATAGCACTAATAATCTTATCTAGTTTGGTTATGAAATGTCTGCAAAAACAACTAAGATCAAAGAGCACCAAGGATCTCACAATTTTGAAAATCCATTCCATCCAAATCTCAGTGTTTAAAAAGTTTTCTTTTACTTTGGTAAAGCAAGTTCAATTAATTTTGAATAAGACAATTCAATTAGATTGTTACTATCTTCAAAATATTTGTATATGCTTGTACTTGATTCAAAAAGTACAATTCATAGGAGCATGAACACAAGACTTGTCTTGTGATTCATAAAGCTGCTGCATTGTTTTCCAGGTTTACATGCTAGCCATGGGAAAGATTTCCATTATAGTTGCACAGCCTTCAGTGTCAGAATCTAAAACATTGCCTCACCATAGAATTTGTTTCCTTAAGATGCCTTTTTTCACCCAACTTTATATGTTATTTTACAGGGGATGCTTATTTGCAGCACCAAAGCCATCATTCTTACTCTCTGAAGCTTTATATCCATACTTGCACTGCCCTCTGGGTATCTTCAACCTTTTGTTGCTGAAGGTCCTTTTAAGTTGGCAAGGAATCCATCTCTTCAGATCACATAGTTCCCTAGAAAACATTGTAAAAATGTCCCCAAGATATTTCCTCTGTAGCAATTGGAAAAGTAATTTACTTGCTAAGTTAATTTGCTCAGCTAACAAAGATGTATGAAAACCCCACGATTTTGTAGGCTCATGTTTTGGTTCTGCAACATACTGGTATACCGGAGAGTATTTTCAGGATATAATTCATGCTAATATAAGAAAAAAGAAATATTGTGCAAACATTATAATACAAAATTTAGATGTTATTAGATGATGCTCTTCAGTGCTTGTTTTTGCAAAGGAAAAAAAATGAAAAAGTGATGTAGACAATATATTGGTGAAGGATTTTACAATTGATATCTCTTTGGACAATGGTCTAAAGAACAGATTTCCTGACAGTTTGCTATCAACTGGAGCTGGCATCTTTAGAGGCATAATGGTTTGCTATGCAGCTGAGTAAGAAATATCTGGGCTCCTATCTTATAGTCAGATCTCCTTTATCCTTCTTGATTGGCCTTTAACTGAGCTGATTTCTGATTGATGCAGATTGGTGGAGACTGCCTCTGGTTTGATGTTTGTGCTCAATCCTGATCGATTGTTTGGGTACTGTTGATTTGTGATTGGTCCTTTGTTCCATTTTTGGAGCACTGATTTCTGATTGGTTCTAGGTATGTGGTTTCTGAGCACTTGAGTCCCAACTGGATCCTTGGCCAATTGTGCAACTTTGTCCAGATTTATGATTTTGGGGATTCCTGGTTTATCCTGCTTTTGGAGAAGATTTTGATGTGGTGCAGGGCATGTAATCAGACTTCATTAGCCTTCAGACTTTCTTCTTTCTTATTGAAGCTGTTGAAATGTTTCTGGATTTTGATAGCCTTTCTGTCCTCTGCTGTGCACATGTTCCTCTACTGATGATTTTTTTGGACTGTCTTAGTCTGCAGTGCCTTTCATAATCCTTCAGTCAGGTGTAAAACTGCATTTCCTGGTACCAATGTTTACCTGTTTGCAGCTAGGTAAAGAGGGATGTGATAGATCCCACATGCTATCCCCTCTTTGCTGACCCTGGCTGATTGAATAATTTCTTGGACTTTTCTAATTGGCATATAGATGACTTTAAGATTGTGTTTTTCTAATAATGTTTTCATTTGGTCAGTGGCCTCCTCTATGTAGGAGAGAAATATTTTCTGCATTGTGGATGGTTTGTCCATGGACATATTTACTTATTACAATTATCCTGCTTTGATTGTAATGCTCACCTGATTTCTCTTATAGAGTATGCATCGATTTGCAGAGCCTGATTAAGATGCCTTAATTCTCAGACTGTTTATCAGATGCCTCTGGCATGGCTACCTGGTATTTTGATCATGCTTCTCTTCTGGCCAGGATGATGATTGGAATCTTTGTGTAGATAGTGATCTCCAGGGGTGGATTTCTGGAATACTGTGTGACTTAGCTTTAAGTTCTCATTTTTGATGAAATTAGGACATTCAAAATTTCTAATCCTTCTCCTCTTCTGAATTTTTAGGTGGACATTGTTCTGTTCTCAACACAGGCATGGAGACGAGGCAGTTTGTGCAAAAAGATGTTCTTTATTTGGTACTTGCACTGAACAGAAGCAAAGGAGAAAATGGCAACATGCCCTTTTATACGTCCCCTGCAAGGGGATGCTCAACCAATGAATGCAGGCCATTCTCCCGCCTCGCGCATGCGCACGAGGCTGGAGACAGCCTGTCTGGGTCCCGGGCAACTTATAGGCTGCCTGGGTCTATACAACCGGTCCCGGGCAAACACGTGGTCTGCCCGGGCCTCTGCAGTTATCCTGCAGGTTGCCTGTGCCTTGCTGATTGACTCAGCAAGGCTCAGGACACAACACCCCTCCCCCCTAAGTTGGGACAACACTGACGCAGCTATACCAGTACCATGTAATATTTGGCATATGCAGCTATATCAGTACCATGTAACATTCAGCAAATGTCACTCTGGCTGTTCCCGGTACCCTCGGGTAACCTGGTCCCCCGTGAATTCAAATCAACCCACGGTCTTTTAATTTTTGGTAACGAGTTCCCTCTAAAAACCGCACATACTCTTGCAAGTATTTAGGCGGGGCCTTAATCCGCCCTGATCTTCACGGATCAAGGTTAGGGACAGGTGTGCTGACCTGTGAGGGATTTGTTCTTGGTGCCTGGAGTGCTGACTCGCGGTCTGTGTACAACAAACCAGGACTTTGTTGCCCAGAAGACTCAGGGATTCCCCCTAACTGCTGACTGGCTGGGTCCGCTAAACCCAAACCAGATTTCCTTGGGGGGGGTCGAGTTCCCCAAGTTCCTAGGTGGGGTGGAGTTCCCCGAAAACCCTTGGAACTCCCCTTGGGAGCAATGTCCATCGGGCCCAAGACCAGCAGTAGGGGTGCCCTGAGTAGCCGATTTACGGCCATTTGCCCTCAAACAGGGACCTCTGCCAGAGTCAGGAGCCGCCTCCATGGCAGAACTCCCTGCTTCTATGCCAGAGTCAGGATCTGCCTGCATTGCCAGACCCTCATCTGGGACATTTGGTGACCCCTCTGCTTGGGGAGACTGTGATCCACAATTGTAATTGGGGTCCCCCTCCCCCCCCGAGAGCGGAGTCAGGGGAGTGATGCCGGCCCGGCAGCCGCCAACGCAGCTGGTCAATGTGGCGTCGGAGGACCCGCCCATCATCCAAGACCACTTTGTAGGACAGCGGCCCCGAAACCTTAGAGATGACAGCAGGTACCCAGAGATGCCCATGTCCATAGTTCCTAGTCCAGACCGGGTCACCCAGTTGAAGTCTCCTAGGTGCCCACGGCTGCGACACCTGTGAAGCCCCCCGGTCTGGGTGAAGCCTGTCCAGCTTTGTGATGAGTCTGCGACCCCATATAGTTTAGATTAATTTTAAGATATAGATATTATTCCAGTTGTTCAATTTATACTTCTCTGTTTTAAAACCATTTTAGATTCAAGCCTGGAATGATAAAACAATAATTGTTTCTAAAATAGACTTATAATATACCTATTATCTGTATATATATATATATATATATATATATATATATATATATATATATATATATATATATATATATATATATATATATATATTAATGTGTCTATATTCTATTTCCTGTACTCTATCAAATATTTTATAAATCATAGTTAAATATTTCACCAATCTCTATCCAACTCCTAATTTTAGATTTTCCAATTTTCCATCTTGCCATCCGGACCATAATCAAATCAATAATTTACATCAATATTAACTCAGATCAAAGTCTTGAACCTTAGGAATCTCAGGCATATTAGTTCAGTCAAAGTCTCTAAAAGCCATTTTTACCCATCCAATAAAATTTTAGCTCTAACTTTTAAACCTAATTCTAGCTTTCTTTTTGTGCCAAGCAGGTTTCCACAATAGGGCTTCTAATTCCTTCCATAGTATTTGACCATACATATTTTTCCACAATTGAATCCAGTCATAGTCTTCTTCTCTTTTCTCCACTGTTGCCTGCACTATATAATCAGTCTTAATCAATATGGTGATTGTTTGTTGTTTATTCATGTTGTCAGCATTTTTAACGTCTCGTATCTGAAAGTCTGTTCCTGTTGCTTTTAAAATTATAGATGTTTTAGTTGAACTCTGCCTTTGGTCATCCAAAGTCTCCGTCATTTGTGTATAAGATGTAGTATCTTCCTCTTCAATAGATTGTAAATGTGTTTCCTCCATATCGTTAAGTTGTAGACCTAGTTGTGTATCATATCCAATAAGTTGAATTTCAGTTTTTAACTCTGAGATTTCCCTTTTCCAAAGCATTCTAAAATGTTCTTTTAATTCCTCCTTTGTTTCCAAGATTTTTTCTAATATAAATCCATAGTTAAGCTGTAAGTGGGATTCCATTCTTCGTTTTTTTAGTAGAATTTCAACTTAAAAGCTGAGTTGCAATTTTATAAAATATAAAATCCAAACAAAAATAGGAAAAAGCAAGTACAAAAATAAAAACAGCAAAAGTCCCAATCAATATTATGAATATCTAATTTATAATCCAAATAAATAATAGCAACTGGTGTCTCAATTATTATATTGTAATCCTAGAGCAAACAAATCCATTTTTCAGGAGAGTATACTTTGTATTATAAAATCAAAAACAGCAGGCAGAAATTCAAACAAGTTCCAAAAGAAATGCAAGCGTCTCAGCGAAAATAGTTATAATGTTGCAATGGCGCTTTCTGGGCTTCACGCCAAATTCTGAATTAGCTTGTAGCAGTGCAATCCACATAAATTCACCCAGGAGCCGTAGCGTTTTTGTTTTTTGTTTTTAAAGTAGATAGCACTATTCAGAAGGGGGGGAAGAAGAAGAACACTCCACCCCCCTCCCTAAAGGTTTCCACTTAAGCTGAAAACAAGCAGGCAGAGAGAGAGAGTCACAGTAAGAATTTTTTTCTTCTCTTTTTTTCTTCAGGGTCCCCCGAATTCCAGCCGCTCAAATAAACAATAGAAATTAGTTTTTTTTTTTTTCCACAGCTCTTTCCCCAAGTGTTCAAACGCTGCTTTCTCAAGGGGGGGAAGTAATTTCTAAGAGCTTTTCACAGGGAAATGAGTAAAATATCAAGAGGGAAGGAAAGGTCTCACCCGGATCTTCCACGGTGGGTCTTTATGCTTAGATGTTGCTGTGGCTTTTGGCCAGAGCAGCTGAGTGATCGGCCATGTTACTGGCCGATCTTTTCCCCGTCGGCCCAAAGGTGATTGCTTGGATCGCAGAGGGAGTTGCCGCTCCCTCTGCAATCAGCGAGTGCCCTCCTCTACGGTGGTCGCCTCTCCGGGGTGACTTTCGACCCTGTCCAGGGTCTACCGGCGGGGGGAAACCGGTCGGCAAAGAGAGCATACTCTTTGCCTGACCGCAGGCACTGCTACAGGAACCGGAAGCCTCCACTTTATGCATTTTAATGTATCAATAGATGAGGTCAACTATTGATATTTGGAACTCCTTCAATACCTATTGAATATCTTATTGAAGAAACATACTGTACATAGATCAAGTTATATTTAAATTCAGGAGGGAAGAAACAATTAGAGAATTAGTCATGCACTTCTTCTGCCATGTGTCTGTATTAATCTTTTTTAAAAGTCTTCATAAAATTCTGCCATTAATAGGTAAGTGTGGGTTAAATTGAATCAAAGTTTAACTTAAATAAAATGTATATGTAAGTAGCATCTGCAATGGGGCAGGGTTTCTGTGAAAAACAAAAGTCCACTTCAAAGATTGAATGGATTTTTGGAAGGCTAGAAAATCCTAAAAATATATAAATTAGTCGTCTCCTCCTCCTCCTCCTCCTCCTCTGTTTCTTTGTTTCTGGAATGTAGACCCTCCATCCTGTGAATCCAGATTACATTCAACGACAAAGGCTGATGGAAGGTGAAGAGAGAGAGAGAGAGGAAGAGAGAATAATTTTATTTGCAAAATGCTACTACTTCTGAGTACTTTGTATTCAAGGAAAAGTATATGTTTGCACTTTAAGTCCTCAAATATTTCTTTAACATTATTACTGTTTTAGTATAACTAGATGCTCCAGTTACACAATACTCACAATATCTTCTATATTTTTTTGGGGAAAATGTTCATTTGGTTGTGGCTAATCATTTTTGCTTACTTCTTATCAGGGAACGTGGAGACCAAAACCCTGAGCATGCTATAATGAATGTTTCTGGCTTCCAGAGGTGGAAGATTAAAACAAATGGTGCTCTGTACAAGAGTTTCAAGGTAAACATAGATGACAACTTTTATTTTCTCACCTTCAAAATAATAATGATATTCTGAGTACTTGCTTCAAAAGTAGCCTGCCTGAAATTCTGATTGGCTACATATATAGCCAATCAGAATTTCAAGCAGGTTACATTTATCTTGTATCCCAAGTGTTCTGTTGTTAGATTTCAGGAAGCCTATAATTTGCTGCTTGGCTCAATGGGTTGTATTTCTTTCACAGAACCTATAAAGAACAAAGTTCTTTTCCTTTGGGACTCCATGTCTCTTGCTTTTTCAGAGGCTTTGTGTAGCCTGAACCTTAATGATTGTTGACTGTAACTATTCTCCAAACTGGAATTTGTGTCACAGACTATTCTTGGGTGGAAATTCAATAGTTTGAATAAGGTCAAGACTGTCAGGTATAAGTTACACTAAACTGAAACTTCCTGGAAAAAGTTGCTATGTATTTTTTTCAGAAGCCATTGAAACTGGCTGTGCTATGGCACTGTCCCTTATGATATAAAGGCTGAGGCAGGCTGTTGACCAAGTAGAACAATAGCAGCTATAATATTCTTTCTGGATATCCTGGTGTTGATCAGCAGTACTGTAAAAGGAAGAAGTAATGTTAGGATTGGACTAGCAGAGATGTACATGAATTGGAGAGAAGCAATAAGGGTAATGGTCTAAGCCAATTGCGTGGAGTATCATAGAATTTGGCAGGAAACAAGAAAAAGTAAGTATTTCTAAGGGTTGAGGAAATATTACATTTATAATTTCCCACAGAAATTCCTAAATGGATTATGACCATGCTTCTAATAAAGTTATTTCATTTTTTTATTTTATGGCACATTATCTGGCAGTACCAGAAAGTGTTTTGGAACAAATCTTCAGTGCAAATTAGAAAGAAGGAGTAAATTGAGGACTGGATTTTTCTGTCCTTCAATTGCCTCATGCCTTTAACTTATATGTAAGCTACTTGCTTTATCCTTGTAAATATCCTGTGCTAAAATCTATAAATAATAAAAGAATTAACCTTTTGTACATTTTTGGGAGGGCAGGATGGAAGGGCATGGAGGAGTTTTGATATCCCCTTCCCAATCAGTACATTGCATGGGAAAAGTCCATGCAGTCCAAGGCATCCATATATTTTAATGGGTAATCCACATTTGTCTCAAAAATGGATTTGAGTGTAATCCTTGTCTCCAAGTAAATATATCTTTGAATTTAACACTTTATACAATTATGAGGTTTGTAATATGCAGCCTTTGCAAAAAGCACAAGCTTTCCCAATTCTAGCTAGAAATTCTAAGGATGTATTTCAACATTATAGTGATGGGGAGAGGGTGCATTTGCATTGGTAGTGGTAGAGGATGATATAATAGAAGTTGTGCAATAAAGTATCCATGGGAGGCGTGGAGAAGCAGAGGTCATTGCAGGAAGTGAAGTTGGCTATAAACCAAAAACCAAGTAGCAGAAGCCTGGGGAGTTTGCAGCACTAGATAACGTAGTCTCCCTCAGAGGAACTCTGAGTGGTGTATAATAAAATGTTAAAATATAAAACAGTATATATAAAAGTTGAAAAAAATAAGACGATGCAAGAAATTAAAATTAGTTAAAAGGCGAAGGGAGGGCTTACAGGGAACTAACCAGCTCCATGACTATGTGCTACTCTGGGGTCCCTGCACATAGGCAAGTCTGAACTCCTTTTCCAAAGGCCATAATGATAAAGTGCTGAAATAATATAATGCAGTTGGAATATCACTGGCTGGGCCCGATATTCAGAATGATGATGATCAGGTACAAGGGGCAAGTGGAGATGGTTATGGAGTAACCAGAGTTTGAATCCTCCTGAACTGGGACAGTATTACGATGTTTGTGTTTCTTATTGAAATGTATCTAGACTGTTCGGATACATGAGAGCATAATCCATGGACATCTCTGCTAGATGTCTTCATATGACTGACTATAATGCTTAAGTGGCACATGCTGAAATGGCAGAAATGGCATCATGATGGGTTGCTTTGGTGGAATGTGACTAAGCTGATGCTTATCAAGCAATATTTTGAAATGCTCTGAGATTTCAGCAGAAGGAGAAGCAATATGAATAGTTTCTAGTTAGAACAATTAACCAGTGGAACAACCTGTCTCCAGAAGCGGTGAATGCTCCAACACTGGAAGTTTTTAAGAAGAGACTGGACAGCCATTTGTCTGAAATGGTATAGGGTTTCCTGCCTGAGCAGGAAGTTGGACTAGATGACCTCCAAGGTCCCTTCCAACTTTATTATTATTATTATCAAAGGTGTACTATCAACTCGCCAATTCTCATATACTAGTTTATGTGAACCTATACATTTCTCTGGGATAATTATGTTATTTTTCATCCAAGTACAATATTACAAATTAAAAGAGACCCACAAAAAGACTGCTCAGTTCACTACACTGGTTCATGTTAGCCTGGACACATTTTATCACCTTTCTCCTAATGAAGATAGCACACTCTTAGCAGAAAACATATTTGCAAAATGTAGCCATACTGCATCTGTTAATGGGTGAACCACACTTGCCTCCAAACTGGACTGGGAATATCAACCTTCTTTCCAAATAAATTTGTCTTGAACTCCCAGAAGAGTTGCCTTGGGAACTTTCTCTGATTGCTAAACACATTAGCGCCTTTGTATTCATACTGTTCTTCTTGGTAGACATATCTTCTTCCCCAGCCTAAAATATTCCATTGTAAAGCTTCTGATGTGATTGCAAACACATATGATTGCTGAGTTAAATATATTATTATTTTTATTTTTTAATAGAATTCACTGTATTTTCCAGTATTTTAATGGTATATTTATTAAACACAGTTGCTACTAAAGATGACTTAACAGTGGTATTTTTTTTTCATAGCTGCCAAGGAAAAACTAAGATCAGAAGCATTGCCATTCATAACATCCTATTCATGCGGGATATAAATGAATATTCTTAGCTTTCATTGGTGTTATAATTTGTGAATGATTGTTACTTTGACAAAGTATAACCTAAATTTCCATTGCTTGTTTCAATTAACATTTCAGAACTTTGAAATAAGATAGAAGAAGCCACACTCCATATAAACATTATTGTTTCATGCCAGCATAGGTATAGACATGATTTAATGGCCAATAAGAACAGAAGGGAGAATGAAAAACTATTGGACCATAGAAGCCACACAATAAAGAAAGACTGATGCAGAACAGAATTACTTCTTAAATGTCACAACATTTTGAGGTCCAGTTTAGCAATTTAGCTGTTTGATTCTAAGCATGACAGAGATAATTTTTCTGATTTATTTATGTCTTCCTCACATATTGTGCCTTCTGTTTAGAGACAGAAAAAGAAGAAATAGCAAACAAAAGCATATTCCATATCAGGGATCATTAGGAAAAGAACTGAAACTAAAACTACAAAAGTGCTTTATACAAATCTATGTTGCAAGTGTATCTCAAATATATATTATAGAACAGCAACAACAAATTTATTACATACCAAAGTCCAGATATATTGTAGAAGTAGAAATGATGCCAAACATAACAATCAACATAATCAAGGAATTAATACAACTCCACTATGAGGATAAGTTACAATATTTAGCATTCTAAATGCTAAATAGAAATCCTTCTAAAAAAAAAAGTAATTAAAGGAAAATAGAAGAAATAAAAAACATTTTTTACATAGGACTCTTCAGGGAGCAAGTGCAACACAGTATCATAAAAGAAATCTTGCCCCTTTTCTACTTGCTTCATAATGTCACATACAAGAGGGCAGAGTTCATGTTTTGACATCATGATGTGAATTTCATCATTTTGATGAAAAGTTAGCTTGCTGCAGCTACCACTGTATTCAGTATGCTGAAAATGAGTCCCCCCCCCCTGCTTTTCAAAGTATTAAAATTTATCATGAAACATGTGGAAGATTCCGGATAGATAAAAATAATTGGATATTTTTACAATGCATAGTTAAGCTAAGGAATTTATAGCCACAACATATTGATAATTACCAACTAGTACAATTTAAAAGGGAATTAGACATATGTATGCACCATGAAACTCAATAGCTATTAATGATTATGTATCTTTATTACTCCAGTAACACAGGCAGTAAGTTTCTTGATACCAATTGCTAAGGAAAATAAATTTAATGGTACTGTCATTTATTCTGCTTGTGGACTTCCCTAAGGTATGTAATTAATCACTGCAGAACAAAATATTAGACAAAATGTTCCCCTGATTCAACACAGATCTTATATGGTTTTTCTATGTCTCTGTTCTTATATATTGTGCCAGAATATATCTAAAATTGGAAAAATGTGTAAGAATACACACAGAGAAAGCAATAATTCCAATACAAGGACACAGGTACATGTATACTGACCATATGCCTGGATGACCTTGGTTGAACTGAAAGCTAAGCAAATTTGGGCCTAATTAATACTTACTCTTTGAGAAATCCAGATTGGATTTCAAAAATGGAAAGTAAAAAATAAATCCAGAATACAATAATGTACTGAACTAACATTACAAAGAAAGCTAGAAGGATTTCTGCTTGATTTGAGGACTTTATTTTTTATTGACTGAACATGCATTGATGATTTAAGGCTTTATATTGGATAAAGAATGATTCTAGTCGTGTAGCCTCATCTTTTAGTCTTTTGGGGTATTTAGCTGGGAGGACTGAAAAGGAGAGACATTCATGTTAGCTCAAATGTGAGATCATCTCTCTCTACAATGTACGCTGAAGTCAGTAATTCATCTCCTGGTCACCACCCAGTTGAACTATTGCAACCTGCTTCATGTAGAATAATGCACTCTGGAGATACCTCAGAACTTCGTCGTTGTTATCAGCCATTCAGTCATGCCCTTGGTTACTCTATGGATCAGCACTCTCCTTCAGATCTGCTCTGGTCATCCCAATGTCATCCTTTATAGTGTCCAGCCAATGGTTGCTAGGGTGTCCCTTCCTCCTTTTTCTGCTGATCACTTCCAGCAAGAATGACTTTTCAGATAAGTCCACTTGCATGACATGGCCAAAGTATGATAGCTTTTGTTTGGTGATCTTGGTTTTGAGTGATATTTTTGGTGAGATTCGGTCGAGTATTTTTTTCTGTGTGATTTTTTGCTGTCCATTGGATACATAATAGCTATCTCCAGCACCATAATTCAAAGGCATCCACCCTTCTCCTGTCTTTTTTACAATCCAAGTTTTGCAACCATAATTAGCAATTGGGAAAATTATTGTGTTGACTAATCTGTATTTGGTTAACAGACTGATATCTTTACTCTTCCAGGTGTTATTCATGCTGGACATTGCAATATTTCTAAGAGATCTCAGGGCTGCAGTCACCACATTAGTCAATTTTAGAGCTCAGGAAGATGAATTCCTTTACTGCTTCAGTGGTCTTATTGTTGATCTGCACTCTGACTTGTGTGTTCTCTGCAGTTATCATTACCTTTGTAATGATAGAAGAAGAAAGAAGAAGAAAGAAGAAGTTAGTAGAAAATGAGGTGGCTAGACGATGGAATTATACCATTGAAATATAATGTAAATGTTAAAGTCACCACATTTGCTGACAGCAGGCTTCAGGACCCAATAAAAAGTGCTGGTCTGTTATAGGGCAGCACTTACACCAGGAAATGCCTTGCTAGATTTGAATATGTCCATCTGGTCTGGTCATTTAGTGAGGTCTTCTTGAGCATCCTCTTTCCTTCAGAACCATAGACTAGATGAAAGTAGCTCCCATTCTTTGGAACATCCTTTCATCAAATGTACACCTACCCTAAA
Source organism: Azemiops feae (assembly GCA_023970755.1). Classification (NCBI taxonomy): domain Eukaryota; kingdom Metazoa; phylum Chordata; class Lepidosauria; order Squamata; family Viperidae; genus Azemiops; species Azemiops feae. Next base: position 696,995 of record JALGBA010000376.1, read on the forward strand.
CTGTTATTTTCCCCTAAACAGTTAAACTTGGTATTACTGCAACAAGTCTTTGTTGTAAGCAGACTGGACTGTGAGCATCTATCCTTATTAGTTTAGCTACTTTTAGCTTTTAGCTGCTTTCCGAGGCAACTAGACTTTCTTTCTTAGCTAAAGCTACTAGTTTAGCTTTCTTTAGCTACTTTTGTTATTTAAATCATTTAACTATCTTTATTTAAATATTTATTTAAAAACTTCTATTATTTTGACATATATAGTTTTCTATGTTTCTTCTGCACCACTCAGAGGTCTTTTGGATTTGCACAGTATATAAATGCTGTAAAATAAAAATTAGGAATAAATACATTTGGGATATTAATAATACAAGAAACTAGATCATGTAGAGTAATTAATTCCCATTTTAGCAAACACTGTCATATTTCTTTTGCAGATTCCTTAGTTCAATATTCAATGGTGAAAAAAGTAAGGTTCTATATTTAGGCAAGAAAAACCAAATGCATAGGTACAGTATAGGTGGTACCTTGCTCAATAGTAGTCACTGTGAGAGGGATCTTGGAGTCCTAGTGGACAATTACTTAAATATGAGCCAACAGTGTGCTGCAGCTGCCAAAAAAGCCAACACAGGGCTAGGCTGCAATAATAGAAGATCACATGAGGTGTTAATACCACTTTATAACATCTTGGTAAGGCTGCATCCTTGGAATACTGCATCCACTTTTCGTCACCATGATGTAAAAAAGATGTTGAGACTCTAGAAAGAGTACAGAGAAGTGCAATGAAAATGATCAGAGGACCGGAGGCTAAAACATTGGGTATGTCTAGTTTAATGAAGAGAAGGACGAGGGGTGACATGATAGCAGTGTTCCAATATCTCAGGGGCTGCCACAAAGAAGAGGGAGTCAAGCTATTCTCCAAAGCGCCTGAAGGCAGGACAAGAAGCAATGGATGGAAACTAATCAAGGAGAGAAGCAACCTAGAATTAAGGAGAAATTTCCTGATAGTTAGAACAATTAATCAATGGAACAACCTGCCTCCATAAGTTGTAAATGTACCAACAGTGGAAGTTTTTAAGAAGAGACTGGACAACCATTTGTCTGAAATGGTATAGGGTTTCCTTCCTGATCAGGGGGTTGGACTAGAAGACCTCCAAGGTTCCTTCCAACTCTATTATTATTATTATTGTTATTATTATTATTGTTATTGTTGTTGTTGTTGTTGTTATTATTGTTATTGTTATTATTATTATTATTATTATTATTATTATTATTATTATTATTATTATTATTATTATTATTATTATTATTATTATTATTATTATTATTATTATTATTATTATTATTATTATTATTATCATTATTGTTATTATTATCATTATTATTATTATTAAAAACCAAAAAGAGAAAAAAAAGGAAAAAGTGTACACCCCATTTTCTGCTGAGTTTGAAACCCTCACAATTTCAAATCAATGTCTGAAGAGAGCTAGATTCAATTAACAAAACCTTTTCCCTGAAATCTTTAGAAAATGGTCTTGACACTGCATGATAGGAACTCTCTGTTCTTGTTGCATTCATTACTCTACATGATCTAGTTTCGTGCATTATTAATATCCCAGATGTTTTATTCCTAATTTTTATTTTACAAAATTTATATACTAAAAGACCTCTGAGTGGTGCAGAAGAAGCATAGAAAACCAGGTATGTCAAAATAATAGTAGTCTCTAAATAAATATTTAAATAAAGATAGTTAAATGATTTAAATAACAAAGGTAGCTAAACTAATAAAGATAGATGCTGCAGTCTGCTTACAACAAAGATTTGTTGCAGTAATATCAAGTTTAACTGTTTAAGGGAAATTAACAGGTTAGGGTAGGTGTACATTTGATGAAAGGATGTTCCAAAGGATGGGAGCCTGAGCTTAACTAGAGAAGCTTTTGTGACTTAACCGATGTCAACAAGTTTAGTAAGGATGACAGGAAAGGATCTTGGTTTCAATTAGCCATGTTCCTCTTTTTTTTCAAAGACAGGTAAACACTTTCCAGTTTTGGCAAGCTGGACAGACAAAACTTTACCTTTTTGAGAGGAAGTTACAAATAGTTCCTGGCTGAATAGAGAAGGACTATTCATCAAGCAATGAACTCAGAACAGATTTTTAAAGAAAGTCTTATATTTCATAATACTTTCTTTGTAACTTATTAAAACCTGTAGCCATTCTTGCATGCAATTATATCCATCGAAGATCTGCCATCAGGAACTCTTGACATTTATGACTCTTTTTGTCCTTCCAGACAAATCAACTTTTGATCTGGTAACTTTAACACATACAAATAACTAGTATGTTTTAAAGAAAAGTCTGTTCTATTTTAAAAGGCAGAGCTTATTCCTTAAGACCAACAGCATATCCAGTCCAACCCTTGTATAGCAGATTGATCATATGACTTATACTATAAAGTTAATTTATCTCCAAGAAATTGTGGAATTGATTTTTGGCTATTAATTTCAGCTTAGTGATTTTTCAGGATCACAGAAGTTTATGTTGTTATTAGATGCTCTGAATATGTCAGTCAGTGGAAAAACAAGATACAATTCATATACATATATTTAAACATGCATCACATAAATATATGCGTACAGCAGGGATGTACAAGTCATGGTTGCAGTTCACTTAGTCACCTAGTAAAGTATACCCCATGAAAATGCAATTTTAAAAATAAATTGATGGGAAAAGGCATAACAAATATATTTAATTACAATAATTGCATCTATTTTAATTAAACATTCAAGTTAAATAATATGTAGTTTCTAAGCCATGACTTCTTTGTTATCTGGGCCTATCCAGCTTTGGAACATAATCTCATCTTCTCTGAAAGTTGTATATTTTGCTATTGGGTATCCTCAATGTGCATTATGCTCAGCAGTATGTCTTTGATATAAGAAATCTATGTTTCTCTATATTGGGTACCCAGGAGAGACCAGATATGAAAAGACTTAGATTTTTCGTAGCCATAAATGTAGAGTAGTTAGGGCACTTTCTCACAGCCTTAATTAGAGTTACTGTTATAGAAATATATAGAGGGGAGCTTCTTTGAGCTCTATGGAGAAAAAGTGGGATACATAAACACATTTTGTAAAATAATCCAGTAAGCAGCTAAAATACATATGTGCAAAAAGAGAGATGGAGAGGAACAGCATAGAGAGAATAGAGAGATGGAGAGGAAAAGCATAACCAGACAAAGGGATACAAGTAATATCTAGCAAACAAATTAAGTTTCTCTATGAAAGTACCTCTTTGGATGTCATCTCAGGAAGCTTGTTTTTTTTTTTTTTTTTTTAGAAAAGAAATGACGATAAGGCCAGATTGGTGGACTTATGCTCAAATAATACTTTTTAACTAAGGTAAACCCACTCTTAAATCTAAGGAAGAGTTGAAGTCAGAAGGATATATTTGTCATTGCTTTACATACGTACAGTTGAAAGAAAGGTTTAAACTAGACAAACAAAATTACGGGTTTGACTCTGTAAAAAATGTTTCTGTCCAGAAGATAGGACAAGAAGTAATGGCCAGAAGCTTATCAAAGAGACACCCAGCCTAGAATTAAGGAGAAATTTAAGCTCAGTGAGAACAATTAATCAGTGGAACAGCTTGCCTCCAAAAGTTACAGGTGCTCCATCACTGGAAGTTTTTAAGAAGAGATTGGGCAGCCATTTGTCCAGAATGTTATAGAGTCTCCTGCTTGAGAAGAGAGTTGGACTAGAAGATGTCCAAGGTACCTTCAAACTCTGTTATTTTGTAATTCTGAACTTAAAATTGTATTGCGTGATAAGGATGAACATGTTATTACCAAGGTTTATAAATTATTATTGAAATTGAATTTAGACAATTAATATGCGAAGTGTTGTATGATTCAATGGGTGAAGAATTTTGGGAATAATCTAATGCTTGAACATTGGGAAAACATGTGGATAAAAGGTTTAAAATTTACATTGAACTATAACTTAAAGGAACATTTTTATAAAATGATGTACCAATGGTATAATTTTTAACACCTGACAAATTGTCAAAGAGGTATAAAGGTGCTTCAAATGTATGTTGGAAATGTAAATATAAAAAAGGAACTTTTTATCAATTTTGGTGGACTTGTGCAGAGGAAACTGGGACAAGTTTCATATTTTCATGCAGAAGATTCTCAAAATGAATATAAAAATCAAGCCAGAGCCTTTTCCTTTAGGTTTAATGCACAAAGAACTTGAAAAAGAATCTGGTCCTTTGTTGTTATACATGTTGACAATTGTGAGAATGTTCTATGCACAAAAATGGAAAGATACACTAATTCCCACAATGGAAAAATGGTAGGAAAAATTGAAAAGAATTAGCAGAAATGGCCAAATTAACTGCTTTAATCAAAGAAAAGAACACATCAAACTTTGCTTCTACTTGGAATCCACCTGGATTTTGTGTTTAAGATGAGAAAAAAATGAAACCTTAGCTTTGGGATTTACTGATTATACAATTTGTTTGCTAAAGAAATGGCTAGTATCTATTAAGTATGCAAAAGTTAAAAAAATGAGGCTGTAATGTTATTATTTTTATTCTACTGCACTGAAGAGTCTGAAATGAATGGCTTTCTTTCTTTTTCCCCTTTATCCTACACTTTTCTTATCCCATTTTATCCTTCCCCATTTTCTACTTTTTTCATTTATACTTTGATAAATTTAATAAAAATTATTTAGAAAAACCAAGCATAAAGTTTCAGATTGAGTAGAATTAAAAAGTTAAAAAGGGATATTTTGACCAGTCAAAGAACTGAACTAGAAAATACAAAAGTCTATGGAAATAGAAAGTGGCTTTCATGGGCAATTTAAAATAAATCTGAATTACATTTCAGTGTAGTGCATAGTAATATCTGACAATTGAATAATATGAAAAAGGTGAACCAATAAAAAAAACCACTATAGTTGAAAGCATTTTTCTATTGTAGAAAAGTAGAAAGCATGGAAGTAATGTCTTCTTATAGTATAGCTAGAACATTGACTTATTTCTGTTGCCGTCAAATAACCATATTGTTCATGAAGTGATAAATACTCTTAAATTAATGGAAAATAATGAACTGCCAGCGATTGTTAATTTCTTATTGTAGACATCAGCCTTTAGCTCACAGAGATATATACCCAAACTGAAGAAATATGAGGCAATTGAACCATGTTATCATTAAAAGAGAAGTCTGAGATCTTATTTTGTGAAAAGATACCATTCTTATTTCTTGGAGAATGGAATTTTCATTGCATTCACAAAATAGTCACTTTTGCTTCTTGGTCTGTTATCATATCACAGATTAAGTAAATTTCTAAAAGTGATTTTGTAGGAATATGACACCTACAATTATCTCCAACTTTGTGTGTGGTTCTGAATTGATCTGCTTATTTTAGATTCTCCAAACTTCCTGTGGCCAGCCATTAGCCACTGACAACCGAAGAAGAAAAGCACCAATTAGCAGATTGTAAACAGCATGTTTGGAACTGGGTGAGAATATTGATCCTTTCTTTACTATTTTACAACTGAATTTCCTGGGAAAGGCTCCCAAGAAGCTAAAAACCTCCAAATGTGAGAAGGAAGGGGATTGTAGCTCCACTCTTCCAGAGGAACAGAAGTGGCATTTTAACTTCTTTTATGGGGGACAGAAATACATAATACTGAAGTGGACGTAACATAAAGCTACAGTTTTGATAAATTTGAGAACTGAGATAATTGTTAAGATTTTCTCTTTGGAAAAGAAACATTGAGGTGAAATATAAGAAATCAACTCTTTATCTTAAGAGTGGAAAATGGACTTTGAATGACATCTAGTGGTAGATTTGAGTATAGCACTACAACTAGCTTCCTGGCTGCTTGGTGACTCCTAGCTTAATGGAGAACAGCTGGCAAATAAGGGAAAATATTTTGGCATGCTGACCTTCTTGGACTATAAACACCTACTGAGCTTGGATCTTTAATCTCAAGAACTATTGGAAGAGAAAGAAAAATTTGACTTTTGACTACGTCTGGCAGGGAGAGACTTTTGAATTGTTTTCAGGGTGGTTGAACATTTTGAACACTTTGAATATTGTGGATTACAACCTTGCCTGACCAACATTTCTTGGATGCCTGAGACAAAGGATCACTACAAAATAGTGCTTTTAAGATTGGACTCACATTCTGGAACCTATTAGATTATAAAGGCTACACATAAAGACCAGAAAACTAGAAGAAACTTTGTTCTACTCTTATTAAGATTGGTGATAGGAGACAAGACTTGTATTTGGAGAATATAAAAGTTTTGACAGATTATCTGGAGGGGGGAAACAAAATGTATGTTTTACACCCAGTTAAAAATGGTAAGAAAATATACCTTGCACCTCTATTTGAAGCCCCCACCCAGGCTAATCAAGGATCTCCATGAATGATAACTCAAGAAAAAATAAACACCTTTCAAAAGGAAACATACTCTATGTTACAACTAATTCACCAAACAATCGTTGCACACAAAGAGGACACAAAAAGAAACCATAAGGAGACTAAAAATAATTTAGATAATATAAATGAGCAAATCTCCAAATTAAATCTACAACTAGAAAATTCCCAGACAATGACTACAACGTATGAACAAATAAACCAGAAATTGGAAGATGAAGCAGAGGAAATTGACCCAGAGACGGAAGAGATAAAAGAAGGGAAATATAAACTACCATATACAAATAAAATACTGCAAGACTTAGCGATAACAACAAAAATGGAAAAGGCACTTTATCCCTTATGTCTGCAAAATATATCTGATGATAAGGAAGAAGATTTTAAAAAATGGAATATAGAGCTGTCAGGGGAAATGTCACAACTTGGGAGACAAAAAATGAAAAGAGAAATTGAGGCAGAAGGAAAGTGGGAGTTGCTTAAGGAATATAAATGGATGGAATTCCCCCCCAAAAATACCCTACCTAAATTGTCTTCCTCATGCCAAGCAACTTTTACAAAAATAGAAAGAAAATTCCTGGGCGATGTAATTGCCTTGGCTTGAAAAGCTACTTGGCAAAGAAAGAAAGTGAGAGTTAGACTTAAAAAACAGATTTGACCTATTAGAGGGGACATTAATAATAATAATAATAATAATAATAATAACAACAACAACAACAACAACAACAACAACAATAAAGTTGGAAGGGACCTTGGAGGTCATCTAGTCCAAGCCCCTGCTCAGGCAGGAAACCCTATACCATTTCAGACAAATAGCTGTCCAGTCTCTTCTTAAAAACTTCTAGTGTTGGAGTACTCACCGCCCCTGGAGGCAGGTTGTTCCACTGATTAATTGTTCTAACTGTCAGAAAATTTCTCCTTAGTTCTAGGTTGCTTGTCTCTTTGGTTAGTTTCCATCCGTTGCTTCTTGTTCTGCCTTCAGGTGCTTTGGAGAATAGCTTGACTCCCTCTTCTTTGTGGCAGCCCCTGAGATATTGGAATACTGCTATCATGTCACCCCTCGTCCTTCTCTTCATTAAACTAGACATACCCAATTTCAGCAATCGTTCCTTATATGTTTTAGCCTCCAGTCCCCTGATCATCTTTGTTGCTCTTCTCTGTACTCTTTCCAGAGTCTCAATATCTTTTTTACACCATGGTGACCAAATCTGGATGCAGTATTCCAAGTGTGGCCTTACCAAGGCATTGTAAGTGATATTAACACTTCACGTGATCTTGATTCTATCCCTCTGTTAATGCAGCCTAGCACTGTGTTGGCTTTTTTGGCTGCAGCTGCAGCACACTGCTGGCTCATATTTAAGTGATTGTCCACTAGGACTCCAAGATCCCTCTCACAGTTGCTACTATTGAGCAAGGTACCATCTATACTATACCTGTGCATTTGGTTTTTCTTGCTTAAATGTAGAACCTTACTTTTTTCACCATTGAATTTCATTTTGTTAGATAGCGCCCAATGTTCAAGTCTGTCAAGTTCCTTCTGTATCTTAAGCCTATCTTCTGGAGTGTTGGCTATTCCTGCCAGCTTAGTATCGTCTGCAAATTTGATGAGTTCCCCATCTATCCCCTCATCCAAATCATTGATAAACAGGTTGAAGAGCACTGGGCCCAGAACAGAGCCCTGGGGCACCCCACTACACACTTCCCTCCATGTAGATGCAGTTCCATTGAGGATCACACACTGAGTACGGCCAGTCAGCCAGCTATGAACATTATATGATTAAATATCTGTTTGAATATGATTAAAAGAATGGATGACTCTTAGATGTAATTAGACTTTTATAATGAAAGATATGATTTAGAATTAAAATAGCATTTTTTTTCTTTTTTTGATATGAGGAATATGAAAATAAGAGGAAAATTGGTATGAATAAAACTCTTAGCCATATAAATGTAATTAATATTGAGAAAATCATAACAGAAAGATATTTCAAATATTGATGGGAAATCAAACTTTAACAAGAGCATGAAAAACAGGATATTGATTTATGAATTCATATTATTGTTATTTGTATAATATTAGTAAAATATGATGAGGATGTTTATATTTAACTTTGTATTCATCAACAGTACCTAAAATTGTAATGGTGTAATGAAGGGAAAATGGAAAAAATATGGGGAAGAAAGGAGGATCAGGGAAAAAAACACTGGATTGTGCAGTACTGAACAGATTTATATTGAAGAAGTTAATGTTAAATACGTGAACCCAGACAACACGTTGTTTACTAAGCACTAAAGACTGTAATTGTTAAAAATCAATAAATATTAAAAAAAACACCTTGTTACCGTTAAAAGAAATTTAACAATGGATCTAGTCATCCAGAGAGTGGATGGGCTGTACTTCACTAGTGATATCCAGGTTGAAGTTACACTGTCATCTTCCATTTTAAATTCTTACAGTGAAGGTGGACATACTCAAAAACCTTAAATAATTTCTTCTACTAGATGATTCTGTGTCTATATTTTCGTGTGTTTTGCAACAACAACCAGAAACCAAAATTGTCAAAATCTGTCTTAATTATTTACTTTACACAGTAATATCCAAACTGACCATCACAGATTTTTCCTACGATTTTATAATTCAGTACTTTCAAAATATTTTTTTCAGTAAGTTGTTTTGTTGGACTTGAATGAATGTCCCAAAAGTGCTTTTTCAAAAGGCAACTGGACTTTCTTTGTTTCACGTTACATCCAAGAAACTTCTTCAGTTCTAACTGAATGATGGAGAATGGAAGGATTCCTTGTAATTATCTAGTCATTACACTCTTTCTGAGAGTCATTGAGACCACTTGGAGGTTTATCTGTGTCTTCAGGTCACTTGACTAGTGTAAATGGGTGTGGAACCTTCTTGGAACTAAGAACATCTTCAAGGAAAAACAAAGGTAGCCAAGTTGCCTTTTGAAAAAGCACCATTGGGACAATCATGACCTGGATGATTGAGAATATCCATAGAGACTTCAACGAATAATTTCTATTTCTAGATTTTTTTTTGAGATAGTGATAAACCTCAACTGCTAAAATGTGTGAGAGGAAATTAGTAGTATAATTAGCCCATATTATCTTTCACTATCTTTCATTATCTTTCAAATTACAAAAATGATAATTTTTACTACTGCACGGAAGTAGAAATCCATTTTTTCTTTCAAATTTAAGATTGTCAAATCTTCCGAACAGAGTATATTTCAATTGTATGACTTTGGATTAATAGTACATAGAATGAAATCATTTCCTTCTCCATACTAGACTGAATAATTCCAAACAGAGATAAAAAATTAAACAATGTAATTGTTTGAATTCAAGAACAATTACAAAATAGAATTGCTAAAATTTATGAATTAAGCACACAAAGTTGTATTGGCTGTTCTTTATACAGTATGAACAATCTATTGCACAGGAACAAAAGTAGCAGCTGAAGAAAATAAACTGTCACCCTAAGTAAATACTTTTTTAAAAAAGTGTACCATGCATATTGGAAACATTGCAATTCATATTAATTTTGCCAAATTTTAAGAAAAGGGTATTTTTTATTACAATTGTCATGTTACAATTGAAGGATATCTGTGGTTGTGAAAGAGCCTGAGAAATAAGGCACTTTAGTATTTTTCTTAAAGAATATACCTAAGTGTTAAAACATTTGGGAAATAAAATGAAAGAACAACTAAATGCAGATCCCAGCAAAAAAGGCCTTTTTCCAAAAAGCAGACAAATGCAATTTGAAACAGTATAAATAAAAGAACCTGACTTGAAAAAAATGAGATTAGTTTGAGAAGTGCTCACATTTTTCAAAAAGCAGACCCAGACCCTTTTCAAAAGGCATGACCCAGAAACAGGAAAAGCAACAGAGAACAGAGAGAGGGACAGCAGAAGCAGTTTAGTATGAACACTACCCTGGGCGTCACTGGTAGAGTCTTCTCTAGTCTGGATTTTGAAGGAAATATCACCACAATATTTATAAGAGTTTAATGTGGACATATTAATAGATTCTTAAAACCAGGCAAAGCAACATTTTCATAGTGTAGTGCAAAGGTGAAGTTAATCATGACTATGGTATAAAATGTTCTGCAAAAAAAAAATGTTCTGAACTGGGCTTAGATGACATGCATTTTGCTAGCAAAGTATATTGCCTCTTGGGTCAAGGCTATCCATTGTAATCTCTTCCACTCTGTATATTGCAAAATATTTTGTTAATATCTGCCCACAGCATTTACACTTTGTAACTTTAACCTTAATGCCTTAATATTGTGTGTGAATTAGCTTTAACTATTTTAATCTCTGATATTTAGTGGTTTAAATATTTTAATGCATTGTTTCATTATATGTTATATGTGTGTTCCAGTCATTTTTATTTTCTATTATTACATAGGTGTTGGACACAAAGAATCAGAAACACACATTAGTTCCAATTAAGCTCATGTATTGCTCATATCTATACACAAGAATATAGTCAACTAATGGTCAGTGCTAAATTAGCATTAGATAAGAGTTAATGGAATTCAAAAGAGGCTGAACTTGGATCGCTTATGGGAATATAACAACTTCATGCTAATTCCTCTCTTGACTCCACCTCCAGGCTCTACCTCTCCTCCTGCAATAGGGTAACAAACTCTTTTAGAAATAAATAAATAAATAAATAAATAAATAAATAAATAAATAAATAAATAAATAAATAAATAAATAAATAAATAAATAAATAAATAAATAAATAAATAAATAAATAAATAAATAAATAAATAAATAAATAAATAAATAAATAAATAAATAAATAATGAAACTTTGAAAACTTATTGAAGAATAAAGGCCATAGATATTTTCAGATGAAATAGAAATGGAACTGCTCAACTCAATCTTGGAAACAAAAAGTGGCTTAAGAGGAGGATGAGAAAGGGATATCATAGGCTACTTTGAAAGAACACATATATCAAAAACCTGAAGAAAGAGAATTTAGTAAAAGCATTTATACCTATTCTGTGTTTAGTTAAAATCCAAGTGGTATTCAAATTATTTCTGCTGAATATTCGATCCATTTTTGTGAAGATTTGGCAACTAAAATGTTTCTTTTGGGTTCCCTACATGGAATGTTCTTGAGGTAATTCATGTGATATTTTCCATTATATTACAAATAGGACTGAATGTACAGGAATGCTGCAGTCTTACTACTCCCCCTTCATAGTTTACAGCAACCATAAATATATGGCAAATATTTGGATGAATGCTAGTTGGCAACAATGTTAGAATTTTCTACATCTAATTGCTGAAATCCCATGGACACCCGTAAATTGCAGCTGACATCGCTATCAGTAATTTTATTCTTTAGAGTAGAAGCTTTGTAAGTGGTAAAATTAATTGGAACTGCAATAAGGACAGGAATGAAAACTTCATCTCATATTAGGATTCTGTTTATAAGCAGATCTCCAAGCTTTGTTCCTTGCAAATTTGAGAAGTGGTATTTGAATTATAGCTCTGATGTTAAATGTATTTTTTCTATCTCTCATCTTTCTACTTTTCTATGAGAAATACTCAGCATAAATTGATAAATCACTGGGAAAAAATTTATATGATTATAGGTTGGATGTGAAGGGCAGATGTGGGGTGAGGGGAGACAGAGAGATTCCTTATTTTAGCAAATAGTTATGTTACTAAATTAGAAGATTTAACCTAATCTCAGCATTAAGCAGTGAGGTATTTAATGTAATCTATGCATGTGATAATAGAAATCTGTATCTTTAAGAATAGTTCAGCACTTAAAGAAAATTATGTGTAAACCAGTTGCTGAGAAAGTAATCCTGTTGAAGACATCTTTACAAAAAATCCCAAACAATCTACACTCTGTAATTAAATTATACTGCTAAGGTTCCATGAGCCGATTTAAGTGTCATCCTTAACATTAGCTTGAAAACATTGCAACTAAGAACAACAAAATCCATAATGGCCTGGGGAAATTTAGAGGCATAGTTGGTTTCATACTATTCACAGCAGTTGAAATCTTACACTGATCAGAGAGTCTTAATAAGTCTTCGGTGAAAATAAAATTTCTGCACAGTTTCCCTGTTACTAAGACATCTCCATCAGTAAACCTATTAAATATCTGGCAGAATAATGTTGATTTATATTCAAGGCACTAAGAACCTTCTTTTATTACATTTATCATAGAAAAAGTTGCCTCTCAAATAGAAACATGCTGCAAAAATAAAAAGAAAGTAGCGCCAACAGTATGGGAAGATTTTGGTGTTTGGATAGTGGGAACTTTATCTCAAAAATATTTCAAAGTAGTAATAGTATAGTGAAATACTAGTATTACAATTCATGACTGACTTAAATATTCCACATATATCCAAGTTATACCACTCAGATTCCTGTTATTCTGATCATTTAAGAGAAGCAGGCAAGCTATTTGAAAGATCTAAAATATACGTCTCCATGGGGTCACTTTCAGTTTTATGGGAATACACTAGAACAAATGTTGAATTGCCCAATGCCCAGGGCTTTTTAGAAAGTCTCTTCAAGTATTCATTCAGCACCGAAAATATCAAGGCTGGCATAGCACTGCCCTTTGCAACTGGAAATAGAACATTTGTTTAGAACGTACACTGTAATACCTGAGTAAAGTTATTATATGCAGTATAAATCATCTTCACCCTGATTTGAAGCATCAATTCCATTAAAATTGTTAAAATAAATTGAATAGTATTACATTTTTTTCATACATATCCCGACTCCAATAATCTGAAGAATCTATTCAGTTCTGAGATCAAAGCAGATGCTTTTGAATCAAATTTCTAAATAGGCATCATATCCCTATTGCATATCCCTATCTAAGGTTAGATATATATAGTCCATACACAGCATTCATGTACTACACAACATAATTGAGTTAACAATTCCCAGTTGTCTCAAGATTCTATGGACCCAAGAAGCAAGCAAATAATAGTAGATGGTGTATGGTTGAGTCAATAATACCTTTATATATCCTTTTATAAGCTGCTGTTCTTTGATTACATATTAGGAGAAAGTTTGCTAATCATCTCACCAAAAGCTTATTATAAAAATAGCTAGAACATTGCCAAAATAGCCACTTGATTTGTTTATGCAGACTGGCATTCTTAAATATAAAAAGCAATATTTATTTTGTGTATTTAGAATCAGGTATATTTTGTTACTCTACACTACAATAAAAATTCATAGCTCTTTGTCATTCATTATAAATAACTTTATCTCAACTTTCTGAAATGTAATTTCATTCAAATGATAACAATATCAAACTTATTAAAAAAGAAAGTAAAAAAAACCCCAACTAACATAATTCTCATTAAGCAAAAAAAGAAGAAAAGAATAAACAAGCTTTGAAGAAATATAAAAACTCAAATGCTGACAGTTTTATTGCAGATTTCAGAATGTTTTGAAAAAGGATAAATCTGCATCTTCTCTGCAATATGTAAGCTGCAAATTTAATTTATAATACCCATTACACAAAAATAGGCAGATTCTTTGGATATTTTGGGTATATCTAATTGAGTGGCCATTTGGCATATCTCAGTTTAATAAACTGAAATGAACAATATTTATGTCCACCTGTTTCTCTTTTCCTTTTTACTTATTTGAATGTTACTTTCAGCCAGAAAGCTTTCTAGACATCAGTTTGCCTTTTGGTAAATGGAAATGTTTGGTTACACCAGTGTATGGGAATAAATGAATGAAAGAAAAGTTTTTTTTCGTGAATGAACACTATTTTATGGGATGCATAATGTATATTACCAGCATACCATATGAATCCCCAGGTTACTTCTGGATGGTTGGGTGGAATAGAAATGTAGAATAAATGAAGTCAACTTCCTGATGATCTAGGATATAGATGGAAGACTCTAAACACATGAGGTCATATTTTGTGGAAGACTTCAGGTTTGAAAAAGGCAAAAATCTTTGGTAGTACTTGATTATAAAATGCTGTAAAATCTCAAATAAGTAAGATAGACATATGCTTACTACTATTCCCAATGGTTTATTATTAATAAACCATGTGTGTGAGACAAAAACTGATAATTTGTCTCTTGCATATATTATGGCTTATGGTCAACAATTTGAGCATAATACCCAGACACACACACGTACACACACACACACATCATACTTTCACAGTCATAAAACATCAGACTTGAGAAAGTTATTATATTTTGAGATCTTTGTAATATATGTTTATAACGTTGCCTTAATTTTTTGGTTTTTGTGAATATGCAAAGTTGTATTTTTACAATATGGGGTGGAAAGGGCTATCAAAGGTTACAGTTGACAGGACATAGCAAAAGATGGTCGGACTAGGATTATTACAAGTATATGATTTTGTACTGGGTGATGATTATTACTATTTTAGTGCATCATATTAATAAGAAAGTTTGCATCATTTTTTGTTTTCATTTTCTCATCCATCTATCTGCTCATCAAGTGGGAGATTTCACATTTGTTTTTGAGTAGTAAAGAGATCACAAAAACCATTCAAAAAAAGATCATTACTTGATTGAAGGAAAAGAGAATGGAATGTGAAGTAAAGTTGTTAAATGATTTAAGTTCTTTGTTTAAAAAGAGAGAGAAAGAGAGAAACAGAAGAATCTAGGAAATATTAACCTAAAATGAAATTGGAAGTAGTTAAAAGAAACACAGTAGTCTTCATAATCCTGTTAGTAAATTACTTTGTTGGTTACCAGAATGAAAAGGGGTTTACCTGCTGAACTTTCAAATGAAGAAAAAAACATAAACCAAAAGAAACTTATTCCAGATTTTTTTTAAATTTCACAATTCAAGATATTTTGATATACAGCAAAATATAATTTTGTTGTATATCAAAATACCTTGTCAATAATTAAACAGTCCAAAACCAAAGTATTGGCTTCCTGTGGTCATTTATTATTGCATTATCACTCATGTCCGAAGTTGTGACGTGTGTACTGTAATTGTGGACATGATTCATTTACTCCTAAGAAAACATAGGCATAGGCATTTGATATATATTACTATGTGAATATGCATGCAGCCTCTGGCCAAGAGTTGGATATATAATACTGCTACACATCTACATAACATTATTAAAGAAGATTATTAAAGAAAACAAAGTATCTAAAGCTAAAAAAAAATAATTTTTCTTTTTTCTTTCCAGAATTTCCAGAACTCATCACTCTTTAAACAGTTTACTATAAAATGATGCAACAGCTGATACTGAATTGTAAGTACTCTAATTCATCATTGGGTTGCTAAACTTAAATCTGTTTTATCAGCTTTATGACCTTAGATTTAATTCCAATTTAAGGCTGAAAAAGAATAGAAATCCAATTGGTGAATATATTAGAAAGGAATCTTTTTTCCACATATAGCAATGTAAATAGGTTTAAAACCTATAAGGATATAGTCTATTAGGAGCCACTCAAGGAAGGAAGGAAGGAAGGAAGGAAGGAAGGAAGGAAGGAAGGAAGGAAGGAAGGAAGGAAGGAAGGAAGGAAGGAAGGAAGGAAGGAAGGAAGGAAGGAAGGAAGGAAATATATGACATGTCCACTACTGCCACATGATATATTTTGAAGTGAATGCTATGTGATTAATGAATAGTATTTGTTACAAAACTCAGCCAAAATTAATTGGAGAGAGGAATTAGTCTTGATGTAAGTCCTGGACACTAATTGCTGCTGAAAGGGAGAAAAAAGACCAACAACAATATCTCAGCCTTGAGTAGCACAGGTATATCTCAGATATAATATCCCAAATTGTTGCAATAAATAATAATAGTTTCTTAATTGTCCTGAAAATAATCACAGAACAAGTTGTGGATGTATGTGTGTGTTTTAAAGGTGCACATCTGCTATGTAGGATGTTTGCTGCTATCGCAAGACTTAACAGCCCACAAATATGTTGCTTTGTTTTTAACATCTTTTGCCAAGCATAGTTACTGACCTGTATACACTATGTTTGGTTTAGTGTAGGAAAAAAAGGATGCAAAATAAAATTAAAATGCAATTTGTGCACTCTGAGGCTCAGGAACATGTTGCAACTGCATATAGATATGCACTGATAAACCTCCATCATTTTCTTTAAGATTCGACAATCATTGAGCTCAAGTTCTCAGTAAATCATGTTCTTCCTGAGAGACCTACCCAGATTCAGTAGCTAACCTTCTTACCCCTTCTCTTGGTGAACAGATTTCAGTTTTATTTTTCTTTCTGCAAGTTCCACTAAAGCAAACTGAGCAATATTCTCGATTTATTGAATTGATAAACAGACTGTAAAATGTTTGTAGTATGGTTGTTTCAAGATAAAAGGCATAAATTGCCACTATAACTCTTAACGTTTTAAAAAACATTTCTTCGAGCATTTTTGCTGCTGCAGAAATAAAGTAGACTTGTTTATCACATATATATTTTAATGTAATTAAATGTTTGAACAGTCTCGCCATGGAAGCAAGTAATTGCTACAGATCATTTTTAACAGAAACAATTTCAGAGTACACATTAATTGGATAAAAAAGAACAAAAATAATTAAAAGTTCTTGAATAAAGTGAAAACTGATGTCTAAGCAGGGGAAGAAGAAGAAGAAGAAGAAGAAGAAGAAGAAGAAGAAGAAGAAGAAGAAGAAGAAGAAGAAGAAGAAGAAGAAGAAGAAGAAGAAGAAGAAGAAGAAGAAGAAGAAGAAGAAGAAGAAGAAGAAGAAGAAGAAGAAGAAGAAAGAAAGAAAGAAAGAAAGAAAGAAAGAAAGAAAGAAAGAAAGAAAGAAAGAAAGAAAGAAAGAAAGAAAGAAAAGAAAGAAAGAAAAATATTTCATTTTAAAAATAGCCTTTATCTGCCATGTTAACTTTATAATGAATCCATTTTAATACTTTGGAAAGAGGAAACTATTCGTCTTTTCTGGCAAATATAGTATTTTTAAAATTAACACAAGTTGAGTCTACATTGCTTAAAATTAAGACAAATCCATCTCTTTCATAAATCTTTTACATCTACAATTAACTAATGTGCAGGGAAGTGTACATTTTAATTATATTTCTGTTCTTAGTATTTTGCAAAAAACAAAAAACAAAATATAGACTAATTTGATAAAAATGAAGTATTATTCAAAGAGTAATCATGTAAATTTTATATGCAAGTGTTTTAATCATCTAAAATAAACTACAATTTCTTCTATTATGAAAACTGAAAAAAATGTTTCTCCCCAAGAATATCTGGAATCATGAAGTTATATTGTCAGTATTATTATACCATTGACATTAACATGTACTGGAAACTTTGATTATTGCAAAGGACTCTTTATGGGTCTTGAAGATGGATCTAAAATTGCAGCATGTGTCAGCATGGGTGGAATATTATGCTTGTCAGATTTTTTTATCACCTTTGGGCTGAAATAGCTACACTGTTCATTGCTCATTGAGCCCACTTCAGTGAGCTCACTACTGATATTGTTTGCGTGTGTGTGAATATATGCATATGTGTATGTAGAGATAGGGAGTAGAAATAGTGTACATGTTCTCTCTCTCTCTCTCTCTCTCTCTCTCTCTCACACACACACACACACACACACACACACACACACACACATAGAGCACACAAACAAGCACACAAACACATAGACAGAAATATACTGCTGTATAATGCTAAAATATACTATATACTATATACTATATATGCTTGCTTGAGAAAAAAAGTATTCAAACTTGTATAAATAATAAAGTCACAATATAGATTTATAAGAAACTCACCTGGACCACTTTTCTACCATGTAGTTTAATATTGTTTTATAAAGAAACCTTGCATGAATGAATGTAGCCTTCCTTTCTTTAACTTTTTTTAGCTCTTTGATTAAGAACAAAACAACAACAATAAAACATATTGTTTCATAGTCAAATAATCAAAAGATGTATTTAGTGCAGTAAACAAGTAATGAAGCATAGAAGCTGGTGGAATTGCAGCCTTTCATTTGTGTTGCATAGCAGTTGTTATCCAGAAATATACTGCTGTTCCTACTGGAGATAATATGGCTTAACTTTTCTTTTTTCCATTTGCTTTTTAAAGCTATCTATGTTGACCATTACATTTTGAAGTAATGAATTTTCTAGCTTACTAAGTGGTAGTTTGCTAGATGCTAAATAGTAGATGAAGAAGCACTTCCTGTTTTCTTTTCCAAATTTTTAACTATTCAGTTATGTAAACTTTGATTTCTGATAATATGCAAAATGAAACACTTTTCATTGCTGTTTTCATTGCTTTTTCTTCATTTCCGTGTCTCTTTTTTAATGTAATGAAGTAAACTTATTATGACTATTTTTCTTTATAGAAAGAAATATAGTTCAACTACTTTTATTATCCTACTCTGGACATTCTTTTTTGTCACAACCTGCCCATTCAGAGAGTTGTCAGATATGAGATGGGCAGTAAATAAATATCATAAACAAACAAGTGTTTATTAATTTGTCAGAAGAACCCATGTGGACATAAAAAAAATATCAGGAATAAAGTTAAATAAAGAAAACTGTAACCCCTGATTATTGATTATAGTTGTGCAATTTCAGTTCTGGTTCAACTAATTAAAATTATTGTCTTAAATAGGGATTCAAATCTACACTGTTTTCTATAGGTGACTAATAAATTAGAGCACAGCTTCTGGATGAGATGTTTTGAGCCAAGCAGAGCTATCAAAGGAAAGTACAGTGTGTACCTATTTTTTTCCATATTTAATTATTTGTGTTACATCATGTTCTTTAATAAGCATATGACCTGCTTAATCCTATCAAATAACATGCATATCCTTTGTTCATTCTTATTTAAGGCATGCATCAGAGTATATTTATTTATTTATAAATTGAATAAATATTACTGATCCAGCAGTCAATGGTGGAACCAGTCTACTTGGCCTCCAGAGGGCTAGGGTGGCAATAGCAATAGCACTTAGACTTATATACTGCTCCATAGTGCTTTACAGCACTCTCTGAGCAGTTTACAAATGTCATCATATTTCCCCCAACAATCTGGGTCCTCATTTTACCATCCTGGGAAGAATAGAAGGCTGAATCAACCTTGAACCAGTCAGGATTGAACTCCTGGCAGCGGGCAGAGTTACCCTGCAATACTGCATTCTAACCATTGTGCCATCATGGCTCCTGTGAATGGTCTATTGAAGCTCAAGGTAACAACATGGCAGCATGGCAACAGTGAAAAAATCACAAACTTCATTTCCTTGGGAGTCACAAGGTTTTGGGACATATTTCTGTATGTTAGCCTATCTGAGGTACCTTAGTTAAAAAAATGTTGTCCTATCATGCACCATTTCACTTAGTTAATGGTAATGAAAATGAGAGTTTCAACAGTATATAGACAGATGGATTAAAAGTGAAAAGTTAATATGATTACTATCTGTGTTTTTAATAATTTTCTTCTCATGTTATATTAAAAGTTACAATATGAAGAATCCAGCATGAGGCAGTCAAGTTTTAGAGTGTTGAGTTGTACATTTCAGCATTTGATTACAGATTACATAAGTGTATTAAATCACCCTTCATATTTAATTTTTTAAAAATTAGATATAAATGTTAGGATATATAGAGAATGTAAAAATGTAAAGTCTGGTTCACATTGGTGGAATCTGGCCTATATATCAGTAATTGCAATATAAGGTTTATCCAATGAGAGGGATTAATATCTCCACAAGTTTCACACTTAAGTATGGCTTTTACTTTTATAGCCTTGATATTTTGTACCATGAAAATGTAGAAGATAAGGGAGACTATAATGTTTTATCTGACAGTTGCTGCTCTTATCCTAAAATCAGAGTTGTCTGCTATGAATATTGAATAGGAAAAGTGAACATAAAAACTGAAATGGCTATTTTATTACATTTTGTCAGATCCATGATGCAATTGGTACTGGATGAAGGCAAATCTCTGTTTTTTGCTAATAGAAGTACTCAATTCTACTTTTGATGAGGGAGAGTTAAAGAACTGGTTTCTAAGTAAATCTGTTCTTGGTCACATTTTTTTAAAAAAGTTGTACTAAAAATGAAAGTCATCTATAAATGTAAATACTTGCAGCTCTTTTTGTTGTTGGAATCTTTGGTCATTTCATGACACAATTGTGTTGAATGAAGTTAAAGGTGATATAAAGTCACTTCCTTTAAAAAGGAATCTTAAGTATATGAAAGCTAAGGAAAGAAAAGTAGAATAGAATAGAATAGAATAGAATAGAATAGAATAGAAGAGAAGAGAAGAGAAGAGAAGAGAAGAGAAGAGAAGAGAAGAGAAGAGAAGAGAAGAGAAGAGAAGAGAAGAGAAGAGAATTGGAAGGGACCTTGGAGGTCTTCTAGTCCAGCCCCCTGCTCAAGCAGAAGAACCTATACCATCTCAGACAAGTGACTGTACTATGATAACAAATTGTTGATTAGATAGGAAATGACATATAAATAATGCAATTGACTACATAGTAGAGATATGACTCTAGATTAACAATACAGATGTTATCTAGTTCATTCTGATTTTGACTCTCAAAAGAAAATAATATTTTATTTTGCCCTAAAATATAAGAGGTCCACACTAACCCAGAAAGGGCTCTTATTTGCCTTGAAGCATTTGTTGTTATTCTTGAATTTAAAAGTCACTCCATAAAGATAAGAATGTGTATTTCTGTAGATTACTGTAGATTTTCTGAGCTTTTTCCTAGCTAGGACCTGAAAATGTGAATACAGATTTAAGAAAAGTAATAATTATAAAATGATAATTTATCTTTATGTCTAAACCTTTGTCACTTCTAAACCATTTTTTTGCTTGGATGTTTTGGGATGATATAATTATCATGATCCTCTGTTGCAGACACTCTTCCCTTGTAAGTCCTTGCTTTAAGAAGAAGCTGAAGAGCACTTAAAGCAGTTAATGAAGACACCTCCTTGATTAAGTTACACAGAAATTTGCCAAGCCTATTTTCTCAATTCTCTTGGGAACTTGGAATGCAAACCAGATGGTCTCTGATGGCGTATTCAGAATGAGATGCTAGTATCATTCTTGATTCCTTCCTCCTAATTTGTACCTCAGGTGCTATTATTAAGGCTCAGTTTTCTAAGCTTTGACACGGATACACAGCATGTGATTGTCTAGACTTTGCTGAACTACACCTCTATCCTTCAGTACTGCCATGCTGGCTGGGTTACTGCTGGGAATATAGTTCAATAACATTTAGATGGTCCCATGTCGTGCACTGGAGTATCTGTTACACATCCTGTTTAATTTCTCATTAGCCTTTCTGAAGATACTATCTCTAGTTCATTATTGAAGACATTAGGCCAGAGAATTAAAGATGTTCTCTTACCCATTTCTGATTAGTTCCTCCATTTAGAACAAGCTGGACTATTATTCCTTAATATAGCCCTTCCTTTCATTAAATGTTTTTAATAGCTTTCTGTATTTTTATTAATCAAGGGTTTTTTCCCCTTTACTTTGGCACACAGCAAATGAAAAACAAAACAAAATTAAAAACAAAACAGACATTTGGTGTCCCACTTTCCAAAACCATTTTACATTACTTAACTGCCTAATCGTCCTATTCTTCATGCTTGGAAAATTCCCAAATAATATGTAATTAATATATCTCTTTTAAAAGACATCCAGTTCCCGTTTAGGACTTAAAACAACTTGGAGATACATTATAATCCTATTTAATCATAAAAGTGGACCCCCTCTTCTACATCAATGTGCTCTTGGTAATCTCCACAAGAACCTGAAAAGGATGAGTAAAGGATTAGAGGCTAAGACAGTTAATGGGGATAAAACTTCACCAAAACAGTATAAGCTACTTCTAATCACAGTCCTCACCTTGATCATAAGAGTTATCATGTGACTCTTTAAGTTAAGCAGTTCATCATTGTCTTATGATGAAGACAATGAAGAGAATAATAATCTTGCAAAAAGTATGTAAGACTGTTGGAAACAGAGAATGAGTATGGTATTTGATTTATCATTATACAAAATAATGGTTTTATTTATATTTATTCAGGTTTCCTACAGAACTAGACAAAAAGAAATTGGTTAAACATGCTGCAGTTTTGTCATAATTGAGCCAAGGGGCAGGTAATCTCTATGTTCTGAATGCTGTTTGCATATTTGTTATTTGGAAAACAATTAAAGGGTATATTCAATATTAGAAAATCCTGCTTATATAATGCCACCTCCCCCATACAGTTGTTGCAGAGGTTTCATTTGTCTCACCTCTGCACTTTGTGAGCCCGATAATTTCAAACTGCAACATCTGCTCTACAGAAAGTATCAACAATGAGATGCCACCTTTCTTTTTCAAACAAGGGAATCAGTAAAAATCATTTGAAAACATACATGTAATTATATGTTATCTGCTAAAGCCTTATAAGGGCCTGCCTAAATATTTGCTATCAATATTTTTGCATGATTGAATAACGTAAAAGACTAATCTCTCTTGGGAAGAGGCTCAAAGGTATGAAAAGTTCATTCATGCTCCATTCAGATGTGCATTCGATGGCAATTAGAGCAAGAAAATGGACAACTGAAGATTATAATGCCGAACAGGTAGATAGAACACTATATGTCAGATAGCCTAGGTTCAAACTGTGTAAGTCTTCCTTCATCATAAGCAGCACCTTGATGTTTTTCCAGTAGAAAACATAGTGATTTTTCCCCTTTTTAACAAGGAAGCTACATACTCCCTATAATCAGCTTCATAGCAACTTTTTGTGGTAATCTGAACCAACTCAGTTATGAACTAATATATTCTAATATTTTGACTCAAGCATAATGCAACCATTTAAAGCTTTGCAAATTCACTTATTTTCTGTTAGAGCTCACAACCAGAATGATCTTAAAACCAATCTGAGCTGATTTCAAATTATCATTTTAGTAACTAAAGCTATTCTAATCTCAATATGGAGATTCTATCAGGACAATAGTATTGCTTTCATTTTTTCCCTTTTAATGACAGGTCCACCTTATATTTTGCATACTATGTACTTCAAAACCTAATTAAAAAAGAAAAAGAAAAATCCTACATTACCAATCATTTTCAACATTGCCCAGAATTAAAACTTGCTTTCCTAAAGAAGTACATTTATTTGAGCAACTTAAATCCTCAGATTTCATTATTTGAAATCCTCATTGTTTCCTGCTATTCACTTGAGCTGGAACTCTCACATGTCTGTTGCATTGATAGGCATAACGGTGGTCTCAATGGAGATTTCAGTTATAATCAAAGCTCTGAGATTAGCATAGCATTGCTATATGACCATTTACTCTCAAGGGTCTTCTCTTAAACTTTCAATGATAGTCTATGTTAAATTGTTCAATGGGAAATGAGAAAAGCTTCTTGGCAGTGGGGTAATCAAGCCAGGATAAACATGCTGGCTCCAGGTAAAGGGCACTAAATCCTTGTGAATAGTATTATCTGTAGCAGTGTGATATGAGATGCAAATATATGCTCAATTTAAAAAGAGCTCTGCATTCTGATAAACTAACCAATGTAATGTAATCTCCACTCACCAGCACCATGTGTAACGTAATCTTGACTCACCAGCATCATACAGGTTTGCCAATCATCATTGTTCCAATGAGAAGAAAAGATGGGAATGAAGTGATCTTTGCTGATTGTTCACAGAGAAGATTATTGACCATTCTGAAGACAGCTTTCTCATTAATTGTTCTAAATGCAGCACCATCATTCACAACTGCAACACAATGGTCAAACTATGTATCCATTGAAGCTTTAACTGAAAAACATTTTTAGATGAGGTTTCCTCCCACCCTATCTGAGTTTCAGAGAATGTCACCTGATTTTTTTCATATATGGCCAAGTGTAAGTGCTAAAAATTTTTGCTCCTGAAGAAGTTAATGTATGAAGGGAAAAGAGGGAAAAATCAAAATAAGAAAGCATGTCAGCAAAGAATTATATCTTTTAACATATGCTTGTACTTTCTGTCAGTAAGCCTCCCTTGTATGTACAATTGTGTCTATCTTCTTATGTCTCCAGTACAAGAATAGGTAGCTTCACTTGATGCATTTTTAAAAGAATTACAAAATCTTAATGTCAGTCTATTCAAGCAGATGAGATAATGCTCTGTATTCACTGAAACCAATGAATACTGTGCAAAATGTTAAAAAAGGTGTCTGAAACAACAGAATAAAAACAATGTGTCATATCTGAAGCCTTTGCATGACATTGGTGCTTTGTGTGTCTTTCTACTTTCATGATCAAATATGCAAGTATTTTCATTATCTTTTAAACAACCTGCCAAAGAATCATTGTTCGACTATTTTTAGAAGGAGATTGCCAGAAGAAGGAAGAAAAAAATGTTTTTTCTCATCTCAAATATAAGTAGCTTTGATTTATTTTGATATGTAGGGAAAGAGGGAGGGAAGAAAGAAGGATTCTCAAAAGTTAATTTGAACTAAGTTGCAGTAGTTGTGTGGCCCAGCAAGCCACCGAACAAAGACTGTAAATTATAACAATTTTCCTAGTTCCTTCTGTCAAATGCATTTATTATTTTACCTTTTTGTTCCCAATCTTTCTTTATTTTGTGTACCTTTACCTTTGTTGTTGCTATCATTCTTTCTTGGCTCTGAACTTTATAAAATGTTCATTTAACTTTATCCTGATTGCAAAGAATTTGCCCAAACTGTCACAGTCTTCTGCTTGTGCTATTTCCTAATCTACAAAGTGTAACTTCAGGCATGCTGTCTTTCCCTTAGCATTTTCTCAATGCAAAGGCATGTCTAATAACCTTGCTCATGCCCTCTGGGTTTTATGCATCTCGAATCAAATGAACAGAGGGAGATATTTTCAAGTCTACTTCAAGTCCATTGAAACAATAATAAAAATCCACAATATCTTTCTGTTTTGAAAGAGAAGTTTTTAAATCTTCCTTAAATCTTATCTTTCCATGTTAATCAATATGCACTTTGGTAATAGTGTTGATTTCCTATTATGCTCTGAAGTTTTTTTATGTACATGACCTTTAAGGTGTGCAATTCCAAGGACTTGTAGGGACACACTGAATTAATCAGAACCTGGTGATTTTCATTCTCACATTTTGCAGCTGGCACCATTTCACCCAGTAGAAAAAGAAAGCATGATCTTATTAGAGTCTCTAGACTTGTTCAAAGTCCAGGCATAAGGCTGCCTTTTAATAGTAATCTCATTAGAAACTCTTCCAAATATGGTATCCATACCAAATCTCTTTAATTCCTTTCATCCAATCCTCTTACTTCCAAGTTCAGCAGAAATATATTTACGAGAGATTAGCAGTGCAATGAAAAGTAACCTTAGCTGATAAGAAAATCATTCTTTTTCAGCCTGCCTGTGTGCATGAACATAAACATTTTCCTTTGGTAAATTATATGAAAGCAAACTGAGTGATTATGCTAACCTGCTGTTTAAAGTGAACAATTGTGAACTGTACACTAGACTATAGTATATTCTATATACTATTCTAGAGCATATATATTCATTCGGGGGTATGATGGCCCCGCAGTTAAAGATGCTGAACTTATCAGCTGGCAAGCTCACAGCCCAGGTTTGAGTCCCGAGCACTGTGTGATGGGGTGAGCTCCCATTACTTGCCCCAGATCCTGCCAACCTAGCAGTTCGAAAGCATGCAAATGCAAGTAGATAAATAGGTACCACTTCAGTGGGAAGGTAATAGTGTTCCATGCACCTTGGTGTACAGTCATACCAAGTGTCTTCAGACAATGCTGTCTCCCTTGGCTAAGAAACAGAGATGAGCACCGCCCCATAGAGTCGGACATGACTGGACAGGGGAACCCTTTACCTTTACCTATATATTCATTTATGTGCAAAGTGATTTTGCAAACAATTTATAAAAAATGAAGGTTAAATTATGCTTAAATATTTGAATAGCTTCCAAATATTTAAGCATATTGCCAAAATGAGATGAGATGGAGATGAGATGGGATAGGATAGTAGATTTGATTCTAGGAAAGTAGATATAGAATTTCTGCCCCAAAACAAATGTTCCCTAGGGAGAAGCATGAGAACATAGACCTCAAGTTACAACAATAATGCAGACTATGCATCATGGTCATGACTCTACTTAAAACCTCTTGTACATGGTGGCCATGCGGTTTCTCATCTTCTCTGATTCTTCTCCAAATCTTTCAGGTAAACTCCATGGCTTCTCTGCAACACTGGTTCCACCACTGGAGCTACTGGTGAGGACAGAGTCACTGGGATCACTGGAAATGCTACATTTTGCACCTGTTGCACAAGCTTAAGTATTATTGCTGTCTTATCACACAATTTAATCTCTATTCCATCTTGACACCTTAGCACAGCATCCATTGTTCCTTGGTCTGCTGCCACTCCTGTTTGGTTATCAGTTGCCATCTGATGAGTCTGAGAAGATTAATGTCAATGGCAAACAGCAGACTCACATGAAAAGAGTTCAATTAGCTGTTTTATTATTCAAGCTTATAGTCAGGTGGTTATCAGATTGATGATTTGTATCTGAGTAAGATAAGGCTCGATGGCATTCAATGGGGGTCAGAATTGGCCCTCTTGTGCCTATGTAGGGATTCCAGGTGAATTTCCTGTTTGACTCCTCCCCCTGACCCAGTCAGTTTCTGTCCTACAGATTTTCAGCAAAACCATAGTAAAACATTATCACATGACTGAGGGACACTGCAAATGGCCATAAATGAGGTGCAGTTGCCAAACATACAAATTTACTCACATAACCAGGGAAGGGATAACCATCAGTACTTTGAATACAGTATAAGTATCCTCTTCCCCCGGTAGGTCTGTTGGAACTCTGAATGGTCACAAGCAACCTGTTGAAAGTCATGGTCTACCTCTATTTGAAACATAGAATTCTATAAGTATCTCTGGGTTGACAAGATTAATTTTGTTTTGCAACTTAGTTTTACAAAATGAAGAATCTTCACATGATAATTTATTTGCATTTTTGTTACTACTAATGAAAGTATATACAGTATTTGTGTTCACGTTACACAGAGAGAGATTTTTTAAAATATATAGTTTTGCACACATGACCCAAATATAGAAATTTTTGCAATAACGCTGATACAGTTTTTTAGTTTTGAGCTGTATTCTCCTGTGTACAACCAGAAATGTGAAGATTTTGATGAGCATGATATAGATGTGCAACTTTTCCTATATGTTAGGGAACTGCAGGTACAGTAACTTTGTATTAAAAAATTGGATAGACTACATAAACTACATTTATCATCTAGCTCTCCATAATGCCAATTACCTTCTGAATAGCAACAATGCAAATTTCATATGAGGATCCAAGTGTAAAATCAGGATGCTAGAAATCCACATGTGATGATTGCCCTTAGTGTCTGCCAGGAAGATGCTGTTATTTTTTGGGAAATGTCTAAACCATTCACACATAGTGCATAAAATTATTAATGTTCCCTGATATTTGCTTTGACAACTTTTCTGTATCTTCTAATGCCCACATCCTGGTTCACAGCTCCTTTTCCCCCCACTTCATTTAATTTCTATTTTTTGGGACAATTATGCAATATAAAAGCTGATACAGCTTCAAAATTTGTAGTTTTCACCATTTTAGTTCTCTTTTGATCTTGAGTGTCACATTTTCTGATCCTCATGAAAAAGGAAACTGGGAAGGAGAAAGACCTAGAGAATCTGCCATTATGTGTATCAGGGTGGCTTAGATGCAGAACAGAGCAAGTTCACATCAGCTCAGCACTAATTTGATTATGCATAATAGGCATAAACTCATGCAACTAATATGCGTGTATACAAGTTAGCTGAATAAGTTTATTGTATTTGTCTGCTTTTTCTTTTTAGTTATTGATAAACTTTAGAGGTGCAATTTCTGATTATCAAAATCTTTCCTATGGAAATCATATTTTGAAAAATGTTAATCTCATGTCAGAAGGCCAACCTTTCAAACTTAGCAGCAACATCTTTTCTTTGATACACACCTAATAGTAAGAAAACACAAGTGCAGAACAATGGCTGTCATTACATCCACAAAGAAAATGTAAATAAATATATCACTGTTACTATTGTGAGATAGAGATTTGTCCCTCTATTTCCCCTTGACAAGGATCTTAGGTAATAATTGGCTTGGCTCCAGTCATCATCCTCACTGGCTCCTCAGTCATTAAGTAAAGCAGTTGTTAAATGAAACCACAACTGTGGTTATGGTTTTCAACATATGATCTTAATTTAGCTTCCCTCTGCTTTACAGATCTGCAAAGGTGGTTAATGTGAAGATTGTAAAGTTATGTTATCACCATCATAACTGAGAACAGTCCCTAATTGAGGCAGTTGCTAAGCAAGTTTTACTTGTACCTTATCAAGTTTGAAAATGATCATCTGGACAGGTTCCACAGGATCTGTAAAAAATGTAAGTCCTTCTCAGATGTAGCTCCTTAATCCAAGCTCATTTTCAAAAAAATAGAAGAAATTAATAGATATATGTGATGACTGAAATTTGAAATCAAAGGTTATTGAAGGAGTTATTCATGAATTTTGAATGGAAATGAAGAATTAATACCCTCAGATTTACCAAGTTCTGGTAAACTAAGCAGTGAGCTGAGATATTTTGCATTGGGAAATATAAGAATATATTTTATTGTGGAATATTCCTCTTCAGGATTCCAAACATTCCTTTCAGTGTTATATGACTTCTCTGGTTTTTAAAGGTGTTTCATACCTCAAGAACAGTTAGATTTTATACAACTGTTAAAAAATGGTAACACTTCTGGCCCAGATTGCTTTTCAGTAGAATGGCGTACGGCATTTGCTGGTTTATTGGATCCTATATTTTGGAATTATATAAAGACTCTTTTTAAGACTGGTAAATTGTCACCTTCATTTTATGAGGCATAAAACTGGTAAAGATCATAAATTTTGTGCTAGGTGTAGGCCTATCTCATTAATTAATGTGGCTTCTAAGATCTTAATGACTAGGTGGTTGCAGAAGGTCTTACCATATATAAAACACAGTTCCCACTCAGGCATCAGATAATTTACAGTTATTAATTGATATACTGGTTGTAGCTAGTGACAGAATGAAATCTGTGAAATTTATTATTTGAACTCTGGAATCAGTTATGATAAAATAAATGACTTCAGATTTTTTTTAAGTTACAACATGATATTGTAGACTCTTTGGGGTTACAATGTGGCATTCAGCAGGGCTAGGTATTTTTACCCTTGCTATTTAATTTATCCTTGAACTTGAAAGCTACCATCTTAATACTTTAGTTTTAAGGTATTATTTTGGGAAGCCATTCCACTGGTTAATTGTTCTAGGAAAATTTCTCCTTAGTTCTAGGTTGCTTGTCTCCTTGATTAGTTTCTTGGATGAGAAGTGAAATATCTTCTCATCCAACAAGGAAAAATAAAGTCCAGATACCTTTTGAAAGAGCACCTATGGGATTTCCATTCATTAGTTTCTATCCATTCTGTTTATAAAATTAATAGGAATAAATCTTGTTTATTTCCCCTGGGTTATAACAATACAATTAAGAATTGAATTTTGTGATTTCTTCTGATTAAATGACATATTTGGGACTTTAAAATATTTCTGAGTATGCAGAAATAAATACTGTACATTGAAACTTTTAGAAGATATTGAATTGGATGGTAATACATAGGAGAAAGTTTTTTAAAGCTTGTGGGTAAAATTAATACCATTAAAATGAATATTATCCTCATTTGATTTATGTCCTTACAGGTACTCCTTAATACGAAATAAATGTTACCTTAAGATTGATAGGTCACTTAAGAAATTTATCTTGGACTGAGGACCATTAAGATTTTCTTTGCTAAATTAAGACTACAATTTGAATAAGGTGGCTTTAATTTATATGATTTGCAAAAATATTATTGGTTTAATCATGCATTAGACACTAGCATATGAAATAAAAATATAGTGGAATATTACCTTGTCTGATTGTATAGGAAAGTTATTGACTATTTCCCTTATGATTATGCTATATTCTTGGAACAATATATAGTAATGTTTTTTTTCAGGAGTCAACCAGTGAGAAATTTTTGAGCCATATAGGGACATAGATTGGTTCTGATATCGACTCATGAATTATTGCTATTTGGGAAAAAATACACTTTGAAAATAGATAGTAAATTTATATTGGAAACTTTGGGCAAATCTGGGATTATGTTTTTAAAACAATTGTTATGTAAATATTGGTTTTTTTCCCCACCTTCAGTTTGAATTTGATCTTCCCAATGCATAACAATGATGGTGTCTTCAACTTAAGCATGTTTTAATTGACCAATATGGTTGTCTCAATCAGGTGGTTTCTTATTCAATGAGAAAAGTAAAGCTTACAATAAATCTTTATCAAAAGCTTAATGGTGCTTTTAAGGTTGACATTTCTTCTGCATATTACTTTCTTTTTTATTTTATACCTTTGGAATTCTTTCTTAACTAGTCAAGATTTTCTGGGAAATGTAAAATATATGGAAACTGTACTCAATCGGAGCCATCAAAATACAATGAGTAGTTCTAACTCAATTCCTTTGGAACTCAAATTTGCTGACTAGCTCAAATTTGAACCTGGAAGGTATGAATGATTATATGTTTATATGAATGTAAAAGTAAGTTTTGAATTTTCATTTGCTTTTGTGTGTCCAAGTCTCTGGATGAAATTTTATATATATATATATATTGTGTGTATGTATAAAATAAATCTACATTTTTATTCTGAAATTTAGTTATGTTTCAATTATTCATGGCATATAGAGCAATTTGAAATATGATCAAGGCTTTCTTCCTTTCAAAGTATCACATAGTTTCTTGAGAATTTAAAAAAGAGAATGTAATTCTCTCTTTCCTACTGAAGAGGAAAGGAAGAAAAATCCACTTGCTTCAGTATGTATTCGATTCAGAAGAAAGCTTTCCATGTTAATTCAAATAATATATCTACTTTGGGGGTTTGGGCGTGTAGATGTATGGGGTATTTTACTGTAACTCTGCCTATTAAATCAATACACAAACCATAACATAGAACTAAGAAATCTAGATTTAGAATTAGAATTACAATGACAGAGTTGGACAGGACCTTGTAGGTCATCTAGTTCAACTCCCCGCCCAGGCAGGAGACCCTACACCATTTCTGACAGATGGCAGTCCAATCTCTTCTTGAAAGCTTCCACTGATGAAACTCCCACAACATCTGAAGGCAAACTGTTCCATTGGTTGATTGTTCTCACTGTCAGAAAATTTCTCCTTATTTCTATGTTGAATCTCTCCTCGATCAGATTCCATCTGCTATTCCTTGTCTGGCCTTCAGTGCTTTGGAAAATAGGTTGATCCCTTCCTCTCTTTGACAGCTCCTCGAATATTGGAATACTGCTATCATGTCTCCCCTGGTCCTTCTCTTCATTAGACTAGCCATGCCCAGTTCCTGTAACCATTCTTCATATGTTTTAGCGTCTGGTCCCCTAATCATCTTTGTTGCTCTTCTCTGCACTTTTTCTAGAGCCTCAACAACTTTTTTATAGTGTGGAGAGCAAAATTGGTTGCAGTATTCTAGGTGCAGTCTTACTAAGCCTTTATAGAGTGATATTAGTACCTCACATGATCTTGATTGAATCCCTCTGTTAATGCAACTTAGGATTGCATTCGCTTTTTTTGGCTGCTGCTGCACACTTTTGGCTCATATTTAATTGATTGTCGACTAAGACTCCAAGATCCCTCTCACAGTTACTGCTATTAAGCCTGGTTCCACCCAATCTATATGTGTAATTTTGATTTTTCTTGCCTAAGTGTTACTTTTCTCTACATTGAATTTCATTTTGTTAGATAGGGCCCAGTGTACAAGTCTGTCAAGATCCATCTGGATCTTTGAGCCTATCATCTAGGGTATTGGCTATTCCCGCCAGCTTAGTATCATCTGAAAATTTGATAAGTTCCCCTTCTATTTCCTCATTTAAGACATTTCTGAAGATGTTGAAGAGTACTGGTCCCAGGACAGAACCTTGTTGTACCCCACTGCTTCCTTCTATCCATGTAGGATAGAAGGGCTACTCGTTAAGTATAGTTTGTCAGCCAGTTAAAAATCCATCTGATGGTGATGCTGTCTATCCCTCTTTTTTTTTTTTTTAGCTTTCCAAGAAGTAGGTTGTGGTCTACTTCGTCGAGTGCCTTGCTGAAGTCTAAGTATACTATGTCCACAGCATTTCGCTGGTCTATTAATTTAGTTTCTTGGTCAAAGAATGAAATAAGATTGGTTTGGCATGATCTGTTTTTAACAAATCTGTGCTGGCTTCTAGTTTTTAAACAGAAGAAACTGACTTTATGCTACATTTTTAGAATACCACTTATTAGCAGTCACTGCTGACCAGTGAATTCAGCTGAGCTATTCAAGTTCAGGAATTCCCTTTCTAGGTTATTTTATTTTTGAATACACAATACTGTAAATATTATGAATTATGAATTCATAATTTGAATTATGGATTATGAATGTAGTTAATTCTATGAAACTACATTACACTGAATGTCCAAATAACTATTAAAAGTTATTTTGGTTATTTAATACTGTGGTATAAATGCTTTGTAGATATATTATCTCCAGAAGATTCCTGTTCACCAATTCAGTTTTATTTTCTTTTTCTCACAACATTTTACTATATTATAGAAATTTGTTATTACATGATGTGGAATTGGTGATGGAAAATTGAATTGTTATTTTTAAGTGAAATCAAACTATAAAAATGGAAGCTGTTATAGCATGAACTTCTAAGTGCCTGTCTTAAAATAGAATGTCTGATTTTATCTGTATTTTTTCTTTCATTTAGTAATTATAAAGCATTTTTACATTTTCAAATATTTTATGTTTTTACTGCTTCTATACTGCACCAATTCTTGCATGTTCTTTACTCAAAAACTTTATAAGAAAAAGAAAATCTGTGTGAATCTGAGTTTTCATTAGAAAGAGGATTTGATCAATAACTTGAATCAATTAGGTCTCCATCTGATTTGAATGATTTGATGCTTCAAAAATATTTTGGGGAGAAATTGATTTAAAATTCTGAATCAAATGAGATTTGATAATTCAGTGTCAACATTTTAAAAAGCATGGAATTCAAAATTCAATTTTTTAAAAAAGTAACAATTCAATCGAACAATTGATATATAACAATATAATAATTCATCATGTATTCCTCCCAAAATACCCACTGTTACTATGATGATATAACATAGCAGGTAGGTTTATATATAATTAGATAAAATTATATTTTTATCTAATATATATTAGATATATTATATTTATATATAATTTTATCTAATTATATATAAACCTACCTTATATGTTATATCATCATAGTAATAATGGGTATTTTGAGAGGAATACATGATGAATATCAGGGATGTATGCTAAAAGTATACATAATACGTCTAGCAGGCTGGATATATGAAAGCCATTTTTACTGCTCAGACACAGCAAGCAAGCACCTCTATCAGGCAGCAGAGATATGAGAAAATGCTGGAAATGAGTTATCCATTTAGAGACAATGGCATATTCTAGAGGAGAAAGGAAACTACTCTTGCATTTTTATGAAGAAAATCATATGGTCAGACAAGATAAAGGGATTTAGTGCCAGATTATGAACCCTCAGGCTAAATCACACTTGAAATGCTACTAAGGAAGAGTAAAGGATTTTTAAGAGTACTAATAGTATTATATGATGCGGCAAGATTAAAGTTTTCAGAATATCTATTTTCTGATGTGGCTACATGGTAAACAAAAATCTGAAGCTACAAGGCAGAATTACAATGGAATGATACATGGAAAGTGACAAGCATGAACATGGGAATGCTCAACACAGTGGAAGAGTTACACAGTGACATCTTAGGTATCAGAGAATTAAAGTGGACAAAAATTAGACCTCTTTAGTCAGAAAATCATACCACTTAGGACACCAAAAGCACAACAACAACAAAAAGGAATAGTGTTGTTGTCATAGTGAGGAAAGATTAATGCTGTCAGTGAATAAAGAATATCAGATAGACTCTGCTTTATCCATGTTTATAACCCAACCAGTAATGCAGAAGAAGACAAGTTGGTTACTGTTATGATCAAGTTCAATCTGAAATCAAGCAAAATATGCTGCTTGTGGTTAAAGGTTGAATGCCAAAGCTGGAAATAATAAGGAAGAAATATAGTTGGAAATAATGAGGCATAGAATACCTAGGAAACAGGAATGAATCTATATTAGTATTTCAATTAATTGAATGATTTTTGGTTGAAGTTGTATAATTCACATTTCAGATATGATTATAATATATAACCACACCCATGTTGATTGACCATATTTCAATCAACCTGAAGTTATATGATTCTTTAGAGATCTGATAAATATTGGGTAAAGTTTCCTTATATTAATGTTAGTGTTCTGCCAATAACTTTTTCCAAGTTTTCTTATTCCAAACATAGGTTTGATTTATTTACTATATCCTTAGTGTATTTAAAAATTTCTTCAGATTTGTTTTATCCAGATATCAACTGGGAGACAAACTCTTCAGCGAGCGGGAGATCAAACAGATTCCTAACCAACCTAGCCGACAACTTTGTCATCCAGTAGATGGAGGAGGGATCTAGACGTAAAGTCATACTGGACTTAATTCTAACTAATAGAGAAGAAGTGATAGAGGGAGCTGAAGTTGCCAGAACCTTGGGCGAAAGTGACCATGTCATACTGGAATTTAATATAACGCAAACACTAGCAACAGAAAATCCAACCAGTGTCTTGAACTTCAAAAGAGCTAACTTTAACAAACTCAGAGAGAACCTAGGAAAGATCCCATGGATAAAAATCCTAAACTCTGAAAACTCTGGGAAACTCTGAAAATGCTGAAACTCTGAAAAATGTGATCATAAAAGCCCAGACCAACACAATACCACTGAAAAAGAAAAAAAAAAGAAATTCAAGAAGAAACCAGCATGGCTGCACAAAGATCTCTCTGACAAACTGAAAGACAAAAAGGACAAATACAAAAAATGGAAAGAGGGGCACATAACTAAGGCCAATTATCAGCAGATAGCCAGAACATGCAAAGGTGAAGTGAGGAAAGCAAAGGCTCAGAACGAACAAAGACTTGCAACAGAAATCATAGATAATAAAAAAAGTTTCTTCCAACATATTAACAACAAGAAAAAAGTCAAGGAAACTGTAGTTCCACTAAAGAGAGAAGATGGCAACTAAATAACAGGCAACAGGGAGAAAGCAGAGCTGCTTAACTCATACTTTGCATCAGTCTTCACACAAACAGAAACTATAGCCCAGCATACCAAAAAAACCACTGCAAAAGACAAATTAGAAACAAAAATTAAAATAAGCAAGAAAATGGCAAGAGAACATCTATCCGACCTTGATGAATAGAAATCACCGGGGCCTGACAGCTTATATCCCAGAGTTCTGAAGGACCTGGCAGATGTTATCTCAGAACCATTACACCACATCTTTCATAAATCCTGGAGCACCGGGCAAGTACCTGAGGATTGGAAAAGGGCTGATGTGGTTCCCATCTTCAAGAAAGGGGGGCAAAATGGACCCAGGAAACTACAGACCAATCAGTTTAACATCAATACCTGGGAAGATCCTAGAAAAGATAATCAAAAAACAGATCTATCAACAACTAGAAGCAAACAAAGTTATAACTAGTAGCCAGCATAGGTTTGTTAAAAACAGATCATGCCAAACCAATCTTATTTCATTCTTATACAAAGTGACTAAACTAATAGACCAGTGAAATACTGTGGATGTAGTATACTTAGACTTCAGTAAGGCATTTGATAAAGTAGGCCACAACCTACTCCTTGCTAAGCTAGAAACAGGTGGAATAGACAACATCACCACCAGATGGATCTGTAGCTGGCTGACAAACTGTACTCAACGAGTAGTCCTCAATGGCACTACATCTACATGGAGAGAAGTAAGCAGTGGGGTACCGCAAGGTTCCGTCTTAGGCCCAGTACTCTTCAATATCCTCATCAATGACTTAGATGAGGGAATTGAAGGGGAACTCATCAAATTTGCAGATGACACCAAACTGGCAGGAGGACCCAACACCCCAGGAGACAAACTCAGAATCCAAAAAGATCTTGATAAACTTGAACAATGGGCCCTATCCAACAAAATGAGTTTCAATGTAGAGAAAAGCAAAGTTTTACATTTAGGCAGGAAAAATCAAAGGTACGAGTACAGATTGGGCAAGTCCTGGCTTAAAAACAGTAACTGTGAGAGGAACCTTGGAGTTCTAGTGGACGATCACTTAACCATGAACCAGCAGTGTGCAGCAGCAGCCAAAAAAGCTAATACAATCCTGGGTTGTATGAACAGAGGCATAGAATCAAGATCATGCGATAAAACTTTATAAAATCCTAGTAAGATCACACCTGGAATACTGCAGCCAATTTTGGTCACCATATCACAAAAAAGAGGTTGAGAGTTTGAAAAAAAATTCAGAGAAGAGCAACTAAGATGATCAAAGGCCTGGAGACTAAAACATATGAAGAATGGCTGCAGGACTTGGGTTTGACTAGTCTAAAGAAAAGAAGAAATAGGGGAGACACGATAGCAGTATTCCAGTATTTGAGGGGCTGCCACAAAGAAGAGGGGGTCATGTTATTCACCAAAGCACCAGAGGGCAGGACAAGAAACAATGGTTGGAAACTGATCAAAGAGAGAAGCAACCTGGAATTAAGGAGAAACTTCCTGACAGTGAGGACAATTAACCAGCTTGCCCCAGGAAATCGTGGGTACTCCATCACTGGAGATTTTTAAAAAGAGGCTAGACAGTCACTTGTCTGATATGGTATAGGTTCTCCTGCTTGAGCAGGGGGCTGGACTAGAAGACCTCCAAGGTCCCTTCCAGTTCTATTCTATTCACATAACAAACTCACCTTACATTCATTAAAAGATAACTAAGAATGTTGCATCTGAAAAAGTGTATTAATTTCTATGATTTATAGAAATTGCTCTGCAGCATTTTGACTGTCCAATTGGCCCAATCTGAAAGATGTTCTTGGATTTTAATTGAAATTACGGATGCTTCCTATACTAGGAAGTTTATAATATAACATGATTGTCCACTGAATGATGAATATTCTTTCTGCAATTTTGTATTGAAGATAAATGTTATCTGTGCAATGTGGCTTAACTGGATCTAGTTTATCATACTGCTCCAATTTATGAAACACTTCAGCTTAAAATATCAAGCCATTCCATCTTATGTTGAAGTATCAGCATGGATCAATTGAATTTGATTGGATGCTTTGATTTAGAGACCTCAGAACATATGCTGAAGCCCTCTTTAACATCCACTTTATTCCAACACTTTAATTGGAAGAGAATTTTGACTGAAGCTTAAATGAAATGAAGTATTTTTTAAAAAAATTGCTGCTCCCAGTAAGGAAATTGACATTGCATTCAACCTATATAAACTCAATAAATGTTTGTAATATTTTAGAAGCCAAATTGTGTGTTTTTTATATCAAACTGAGTAGGATTATGAAACAAGGAGATTTGTATGATAGTCTTCTGCAGCAAGACTGAAAGGAATTTGTGTCAAATTCTCTCTATACCAATGCATCTGAAAAGATCCCTCTGTTAAAGTGTTGAAGTTTGCAGATGATACAACAGTGATTGGCCTCATTCAAGACAACAATGAATCTGCATACAGATGGGAGGTTGAACAACTAGCCTTGTGGTGCGGCCGAAACAATCTTGAACTGAACACAGTCAAAACTGTAGAAATGATAGTAGATTTTAGGAGAAACCCTACTATTCTACAGCCTCTTACAATACTATACAACACAGTATCAATAGTAGAGACCTTCAACTTTCTAGATTCTATAATATCTCAAGATTTAAAATGGACACCTAACATCAAAAATGTCATCAAAAAAGCACAACAAAGAATGTTTTTCCTGCACGAACTCAGAAAGCTCAGACTGCCCAAGGAGTTGCTGATACAGTTCTACAAAGGAATTATTGAATCTGTCATTTGCACCTCTATAACTGTCTGGTTTGGATCTGCAACCAAACAAGACAGACATAGACATCAACAAATAGTTAGAACTGCAGAAAAAACAATTGCTACCAGCTTGTCTTCCATTGAGGACCTGTATACTGCACAAGCAAGAAAGAGGCCTGTGAAAATATCTACAGACCCCTCATATCCTGGACATAAACTATTTCAACTTCTTTCAAGATGACTCTATAGGGCATTGCAAACCAGAACAACTAGACACAAGGACAGTTTTTTCCCCCATGCCGTCACTCTGCTTAACAACTAATTCCTACAACACTATCAAACTACTTAGTAAAAGTGTATTACTATGATACTCCTTATCTTTCCTACCTATTATCTTCTTATGACTATAACTTTGTTGCTTGTATCTTACAATTTATATTGTTTTTTGGTATCCTAGTATGATTTATGTTGTTTGTTTAGCTAGTATTCTATGACTATCACTAAGTGTTGCATCTTTTGATTTATGATGAATGTATTTCATGTTGTTTATGATCATGATTATCACTATTATTGTGTGTCCAACCACACTTGGTCAATAAAGAATTCTATTTATATTTTTTTCTTAGCTGCTCTCATTTTATTCTATTGTTGTGGAGTAGTTTTACTGGGATAGCTTTTTCCTTGCGCCTACCAGAATGGACCCAATAAATAAGCATGTAAATTTATAAACATATAGTGAGACCATGTACATTAATGCTAATTGTAATGAGAATATGTGATTACTTATGCATTGATTTTTTTGGATATTTTCAGTTTTGTTTATATTGATTTTTCCATTACGAATTATAAAACATTTGTATTTTTCAATTTGAAACAGCTTAACCAAATTTATGTTGACATGTGAAGTGAATACTCTGTACATTCTTTTGTCTCATTAATGCCTTACAGGCTTCTTCATTTTAGTTTAATAAATATCTCATCATTCATCTGAACTTAAATATTGAGCAAGGGATGTGTGCATTACTTCATATGTAATGTCTACATTTAATTAAGCTAAATATTCTAGTTACAGTTCTCTGTCTGTCTGTCTGTCTGTCTGTCTCTCTCTCTCTCTCTCACTCTCTCTCTCTCTCTCTCTTACCCAGAGAGAGAGAGAAAGAGAGAGAGAGAGAGAAACCACATACACAAAATATTATATTTATGAAAGTTACTCTAACATGACAAAAACTCATTGACATTCAGTACTAATATAGATTTTCCTCTACACATCTATAGGTGAATATAAAATTATACTCATCTTTATTTTAGGAGCATTAAAAGTAACTGATCATTCATTTAGAAAAGCATGTGAACAAATCGAAGTTAAAATAATAAATAAATATTAAACTGAATGAAACTGCAACCATTAACTATTAAAAGACTGATAAAAGTGAGGTAGCTTTCAGATATTCTAAAGGCTCAGTGAATAACAAGCTAATTTCAACTTTCAAAGAAGTGTTTCCATACATGAGAGCAGTACAAGACACAATGAATACAATCCCTAAGGGACTTGCCTACTGATGGATGACAGTTTCTTAATCTAACTTACACTCTTGGCTATTTCAAGCTTTGAATTAGCAGTAACTAACGTCTTTCAGTAGAGATATTATATGATGTCTGTACTTTGTGTCAGTTACTAACTAGCTGAGATATTTTGCAAAGTTAGGGTTTTCAAGCATAACCTCACATACAGTGCAAAATAATAGTCATGATTATTATTGTTATTTATTTAAATTTATTGGCTGCCTAATTCCATGAAATCTAGGCTATGCACAAAACTAAAAAAGATGTTAAAATAAATAAATTAAATAAATAGCAAATATCTGAGATAACAGACATTAACAGGCACATAGACATAAGCAACATCTAGATATCATTCAAAAGAGACCAATCAAGGAACCACCAAGACCACTCCCACCATCTCTGACAGGGCAAGTCACTAGTATATAAAATGAACGTAAACACCACTCCCTACTGATATTGATGATGCTACCTACTTTGTTAATGAAACATCTGCAAGAAAACAATCAAGCTCAGACATAAAAAATATCAACCCAAAGTGTTCTTTGCCGTAGCCACCATGAAATCATTCACAGCTAGGGATCAAAGATCACACACAAACTGTGCATTTTCCCTTTCAAGTAGAATTCATTTTCTTGGAGTTGACTGAATTTTAATTCCTTTGGGCAGTAGAGTCCTGTATGGATATATTTTCAAGTTATTCTCCTTGTTCAGCCCATCATATTTAGAACTTTTCTCAGGAGCAAATAATCAGAAGCATTCACTGAGTCCAAAATACAGAAGAGTTTATTATTGTTAGCTATAATACAAGAATCTAATCAATTAATGATCACAGCTCAATTGGCACTGGTATTAATGGGGGATGGACTTAAGTCTTTTGTGACAATGCAATGCAATGATGCTAAATTGATGTCACACTTAACCCCACTTTCTGGCTTAGCTTCTTTTTCTACATCATTCAACATATTGCTTTCTTGATTTTTGGATATTAAGAAGCAATAGAGCTTATGAATCCACTTTTCATAGTTGGAATAACTTATTTTCAATATGGGAGAAATGGAATTCTGTAGGAGACCCAAACTTTTAAAACTAAGCATACTTTCCACTTAGAAAGATTAGCCTCCACAGGCCTTCTTTATTGAGATAGCTGGAATTATAATAGTTAAACTTTATTACTATTTAAATTAAAATGTTGCCAGTCAAATGTTCAGCCATTTGGTAGTCCTAATTTTACTGAATAGCTGAATGGCATGGATAAAGTTGGTTGATTTCTGTTTGTTTTTGAATGAAGAAGACTTGTTTTTGTCACAAAAACAATGGAATAAAGTTGCCTGCATTGAACCATGGTCCAAAAGAACAGCTATTCCAAGTATTAAAATATGCCAATACTGTAATATCAAACATTAGCACCAGCTCACTGTACAAAACTTAACAAGATACAATACAGCTGCAGTTATAATTGAATACCTTGGATGCAAAATTAGCAAATGCCAAACATTTCACCAGCAAATTGATGGAAAATAAGGTTGGAAAATAAAATTAATGTGCTAAGATCAGAAGCAAGTAAACTAGAACAAATAAAGGAAAAGAAACTGAAGAACAAGAAGATCAAAAAATATCACCTGCTTACCAAGAACCTCCAAATTGTTAACTGGAGTGATAGCTGATGCAGCCCAACAGCATCTACAAGCTGGGTTTAAAATATCCCTTCCCTTCCCTTCCTTAAACCTTGGTTGTTAATCCCTAACAGAAGGAAGGAAAAGTAGTTAATGGCAATACTGATGGTGTAAGTCAGCGGCCCCCAACCTTTTGGGCACCGGGGACCAGTTCCATGGAGATAGGTTTTTCTGTGGACTGGAGGGTGTGTGGTTTCGTGTACTGCCTGCATCCTGTGGATGTGGCTTTGCTTGTTTGTGTGGCCCAGTTTCTGGCATTCTGTGGACCAGTGCTGGTCCACAGACTAGGGATTGGGGACCCCTGGTGTAAGTCATTCTGGTTTCATTCAACTAAAATAATTTTATTGCATAGAGAAATCAGGGTGATAAAGAGGGTGAGTGAGACCCTTTTATTTTCAGGGCTTTTTAATTGATTGTGTCTTTTAGTACTCACATTCAGTCTCAAATTATTTCTGAATTGTGTTTTATTTGCTTCATGATTCATTATGTATTATATCTGGTATGTTACATAGAGCAGGGGTCCCCAACCTATGGGCTGTGGCCTGGGACCTGGCTGTGGGCTCTTGGCCAACGGGCCGCAAAAATGGCTGGG
This sequence comes from Azemiops feae, assembly GCA_023970755.1. NCBI lineage: Eukaryota > Metazoa > Chordata > Lepidosauria > Squamata > Viperidae > Azemiops > Azemiops feae. The sequence goes on from JALGBA010000376.1 coordinate 739,311, forward strand.
TGGTGCACGCAGCATGGGTGTTCATTCCCCCCCACTTGCGCTAGTGCCTGCAGCCCCATTTGCACTAGCGCTAGGCAGGTTGCGCATCCCATTTGTGCATGCATGAGCAGGGCTGCTAGCCACCACAGGGGGTGCACAGCCATTCATGCATGTGCACAGCACCAGTGCATGCCGCATGCGTGAATGGGGCCGCTAGTGCTGCTCCAGTGCATGTGGCCCCACTTGCGTGTGCATGCACACACCAATTTGGAAGCTGCTCTCCTTCCCTCTGGGCTGCGAGCCCAGAAAGATTGGAGACCTCTGACATAGAGCAACACATCTTATTATTCCAGTTTAAAAATAAAAACGTTCACCTTCTTCTTGCTTTTTTTGTGACTTGTTCTTGTAGGGAAGTGTAGACTGTTTTCCATTGTTTATTATCAAAGAGAGGCTGTCATAATATTCAGTTACTCTAGCATTCCTCATACACAGAACTGAAATCATAAAACACCAGAAGAAGTAGAAAAGCCATCAGGTTTCAAAGAGATCCAACTCTCTCTTTTAAAGGTGGCTTCTGCTTCAGCTCACAAATCTGATTCATTAGAAATATTCAACTGATGCCCCTTCAAACTGAAACAGTTTCAAAGCTTTGAGCAGACCTACTGACTGTAAACAGGATTATTTCACCTAATATAGTAAATATTCTTATATAATTTTGATGAAGATGTAATATAGCTGGTAGTATTCAGTCCTGCGAAAAGCTTGGGAAATAATGTTACCATACATCTATTACAGAGACTCTTTTTTAATTAATTGACAGCAGTGAATTAATAAATTATTGTGTTTTATTATACACACCTCGTATAGTTTCTATTAATTTCTTACAGCATGCACACAAATGTTTCTTACTGATTTCTCATAACTATGGTTCAGTCAGGATGAATGGAAGATACTTCTTATTAAGAATTTTAATCTGATTCCAATATTAAACATTTTTTCGAATGTGATACTTTCTTGATAGTTATTTACAACACCAATTCTACAGAGTCATGTAGTTGACAAATTATGAATTTAGTTCCTATCAGTTAATAAAGTTATTGAACAATACACTTGTACTCAGCCTGCTTTGATAATGGAATTTACAGTACTGGCTATTTAGGCAATGTGAGGGCAAAGATAGAATTGATTTCATTTGTCACTCAATTTAAAAAAATGTATGCTCATCTGATACTGCAGTGTTAAGCCAACAATATAAATAAACAGAAAAATTAAATATAATTAAATATGAGGAATGCATAACATGGCATCATAAGATTAAAATATGCTGAAGTTTTTAAGAAGAATCAGGTACAGAGCAAGGATTTGAAAAGAGATATCCTTTTTCATTTATAACTTTTGCTGTTCAATTCATTAATAATTTATAAGGAAAATACTGTAAAACCACAAAGCTAAATGACTATTTATAAAACTAATATTTTTAAGACATATTCTACTACTGAAACTAGTGAGTCTTTGCTAATGTCCTTTAGGCAGATTCCCAATTTACTTCAAAGTGATACCCTTTAAATGTCAAGGTAATAGTCATAATTCATCTACACAGAGAGAACTTTCTATTGCAGTATCTTTTTTTAATAGGTGACTCTAATGTAAATCACTATTAGTCATATCACAAGAAATGATACTTTCATTAAAGCTGTCATTCAGAATGCTTTAATACATCAGCATGAATTTACTAATGGCATATTAATTTTACTCATGTAATACTAATACCGATGATGATGATGATGATGGAAGGGACCTTGGAGGTCATCTAGTCCAATCCCCTGCTCAGGCAGAAAACCCTATACCATTTCAGACAAATGGCTGTCCAGTCTCTTTTTAAAAACTTCCAGTGTTGGAGCATTCACCGCTTCTGGAGGCAGGTTGTTCCACTGGTCAATCGTTCTAACTGTCAGAAAATTTCTCCTTAGTTCTAGGTTGCTTCTCTCCTTGATTAGTTTCCATCCATTGCTTCTTGTCCTGCCTTCAGGTGCTTTGGAGAATAGTTTGACTCACTCTTCTTTGTGGCAGCCCCTGAGATATTGGAACACTGCTATCATGTCCCCCCTCGTCCTTCTCTTCATTAAACTAGACATACCCAATTCCATCAACCGTTCCTTATATGTTTTAGCCTCCAGTCCCCTGATCATCTTTGTTGCTCTTCTCTGTACTCTTTCTAGAGTCTAAACATCTTTTTTACATCGTGGTGACCAAAACTGGATGCAGTATTCCAAGTGTGGCCTTACCAAGGCATTGTAAAGTGGTATTAATACTTCATGTGATCTTGATTCTATCCCTCTGTTAATGCAGCCTAGCACTGTGTTGGCTTTTTTGGCAGCTGCAGCACACTGCTGGCTCATATTTAAATGATTGTCCACTGGGACTCCGAGATCCCTCTCACAGTTACTACTATTGAGCAAGGTACCCCCTATACTATACCTGTACATTTGGTTTTTCTTGCCTAAATGTAGAACCTTACTTTTTTCACCATTGAATTTCATTTTGTTAGATAGCGTCCAATGTAGTACATATTAGTCTCATTACCTACTAAAATGTACAATATGCCTTGGAAAATGTATTTATTTCCTGAAATAAGTACCTATCCTTTAGTTATTACTTACAGTACATCTTTTGTCAGCTACTAATAACCAAAGTCAGTGGGAAAGCCAGCAGGAAGTTGCGGGCAGGGCTGTGGTAGGGTTGCACAAGGTGTGAAGGTGGCTGGCAAGAGGGGCTGGGTTAAGGGTGGTTGCTATTAGATAGGGAACATGTTTGAAGGTGCAAGGAGTCTCACTGGCCCAGTGTGGCAAGAAGCCCCAGAGTCATGGCACTTATCTATTCGTGACTGAGAATATGAGCCCAGAGGAGGGTAGATAGATGAAGATGACAAAGGTTGACTGGGGAGGGTGGGTTGGATAATAATTATAAGTGTGGGCTGGATATATAACATGGTTGCAAGTTCATTTTTTCTGCACTGTCATAACTTTGAATGGTTGAACTGGGAGAATGGACATTGAATGATAATTACCTGAACATCTTGTTCAGAGTCTGGAAATTATAACTCTGGATAAGATTGCAGGAGCAGGTCTGTAACTTGGAGTTTTTATCTAAACTTGTGATTCCAATTTGATTTGGGGGCTACAGGCAGGAAATGCTTTGTACAGATGTAGCCATTGTTGGAACAATAAGCCCTAGCAACAGTGACTTATGCCATCATGCTCTTAAGGTTAGATCACTGCAATGTAGTTCATTAGGAGCTGCCTTTGAAAACTAATTTTTTATAGAATAGAGTTACTCAATGACAAGGTAACTCTATGGTAGAGTTATCCAATAAAAAGGTAACCCAATAACAATGGCAGTTGAGAGGTGCAATACTTGTTCTACTCTAGTTCCCAGTACTCAAAGTGATGTTTTTAATCTATAACCATACATAGTTTGGCTCCTTAGTATCTTTGGGACCATTGCTCTGAACTGCATCTTTTTTTTTTTAATCCCAGGAGGGGATGCTCTTAGTTACTTCTTCATGAAATGAGGTCAATATGAACTTTGAGATTTGTTCATTGCGTAACAGCTTGCCTCTAGAGGTGCCAGACTATTGAGTTTAGTCCAGACATTTAGGGTCTGAATGGTGAGTGTGGGGCTGATTTTAATAAGCTAGTTTTGACTCCAGTTGCTATTGATTTTTCTGTATTTTGACTGGAAGGTCTTTGTAGTTGGAGCAATGTTTTTCATGATGCATTTATAATCTTTATTGGCAGTAAAGTTTCTATCATGTTGTTATACAAAGCTTTGTAATAAATACATAAATAATGAGGATCCTTGGTGCTCTTTGAGCTTGGTCGTTTTCTTGCAGACGTATCCTTACCCATACAAGGTGACATCATCAGTTCTATTTATGTATGTATTATTTACATACACAAAGAATAAACTTTTGTTTTATGTAAGATTAGAATATTAATTTCTATTTCCACTTTTAAAAGTAAATATGCAAACTGTAAAGACATATTCCTATTTCAGTTCTATAAAGTATTTATATGGAAGGGACTATGCCCACATCTCAATATATGGCTAGGGAAAAATATCTTAGGCAGATAATGGAGGATACTGCTTCCCTAATTACTTGAGAGTAAGACAGCAAGTTTTAATATTCCATTCAAATGTTTCAAAATATGTTTCTCAAAATTTATACAGCCTTGTATAAATCCTTCTGTACTGTCATATTGTAAAATCACCTGGAAGGGGGGGGGTCCTAATCTTGATGATTCAAAATCTAATGGTTCCAGGTTTTTAAGTACCATATTTTAGGCAAATTAAGTGTGATTCTGAGGATAATTCAGTGTATCAAGTTCAAGCACCTGACTATAATCTTTTTTAATTTATAAGGAATGAAATTAATGGTAGAATGTAAAGCATTTGTAGATATCTGATATATGAGTTCATGCTTCTGTACTCATAATAATAGAAATGAAGGAATTTTAGGCATTCTTTTCTTTAATTAAGAAAACAGATTCTTTTATTATACTCAATGCAGTTATTTTCCAGAAACTGCATAGGATTGCAATTTTAATGACTTATTCCTTATAATATTTTAAAGCTTTCAGCATTCCAATACCCACAAGCCATTCAAATAAATTAATTCCATCTTTCTGTAAAATTAAATGGTTGAATGCATATCTTTAACCTGAGACTCAATAATATATTCAGAGACAAAGTATAACGAGAATAGTATAAATATTGTAATGTACATAATGTTATCTAAATCTGCGATATATACATGCTAATATGAAGTGGGAGTAAAAACCCTTAATCTAGAGTTACTGTCCTAAAGAAAGAATTTTAATAAGGAGCATGGTATAAGTGCATATTTTTAAATATAATTACAAACTTCTTTCAAAGCTCCACTCTAAATATAGACTTCCAAATAGCAAATAGAGTTAGTGAGAACAGGTCTCAAAGTGGCCTACATTCAAGAAAGTTCCCAGAGTTACATAAATATGTAATATGTATATCATGTAGGTATAATACTAAAAAACCTGTAGTTTATTAAATACATTATGGCCTAAATCTACACTCTTCTGACATAGAATTGAGAATAGTTAAGGGTTGTTATTGTTTTTTTGGTAGGTCAATAGAACCAGTACGATTAGCTTTGAGATGCTCTTTACCTATCAGAACTAGGTAACTGTCTCTAATTCATATATGAGGAACTTTTAATCCAAAACTATGTCTCTGCAATTATGGTTTTTCATCATGCAGCATTGCTCTCACTGACCTTTGCATTTCTATTCAAAAACATGTAAGATTTACAAATTGGTACTGTTGAAAACTAGCTATGTTCTGGTTTGTATAGGCCAAACAAATGTATAAGATGAATAAATGAAGAGAACAACACTGGATAGTAAAAATTATTAGATGGAGTGGAAAATATGTTTATAATATTTGCCAGCTGGAGAAGAAAAGTATTATATCTTATAAAATAAATATTACTAATCAACAAAATTAAAAACTTTTAAATAAATAACCAGCTGAAGAGGCTGATGCAATGTATTGTGTGGAAGTGGAATTGGTGATCTGAAGGGATATGAGTTTTGTGTGACTGTAGAGTTATTGAAAGATAATTCCAATAATCAGATAGTATACATCTCTATATGTCAATTTTAATTTGTGAATAAGTACAAACTTTATGCAGGAATAGTGTAGTATTTTTAATGTGTGATGAGGCATGCAATGACTCCTGATTGTTTCCTGAATATACTTGTAAAGTTTATCATTTTGTCTTTCAGTGATACTATTAAAGCCTTGGCTGTTATTTATTAAAAGTTAAAATGTATGTTTGTGTAGTATGTGTCTGACTATAACTCTGCTAATAGATGCATCAACATAGAAAATGAGTAAACAACTGAGATCTGCAGTTACTTTCTGGAAACTAAAATTTATTTAGTATCTTGTGATTTCTATTGGGATGAAACCAGCATGTGATATTGTCAACGCTGCTAATATAGGATATTATTGCTTTGACAAGATATGCAGAACTGTCTGGTATTTTTAGAGTTAATTTCAGTTGATGGTGGGGGGGGAGGAGAAAGATAGGAAAGCGCGGGATAAGGAACGGAAGTGAATCTTTGCCCTTCAGGCTAATTGGAGAATGTGAATTATGACTGCAAAATAGGGGAGGGGAATAGCTTGAAATGTAATGTGCAAAGAAAAGGAAATTAAGATCTTGGCATCCATCCATGATGTGCCGACATTGTGTCCATGATTAAAGACTTTTCAGAATAAACAATGCCTGGAAGTTCTTTGAAGTGCTCCATTAGTCGGAACCTTGACAGATATAATAGAAGTAATGAATATGGATTTATAGGACATAAATAGTATTATTTCATTTTGGAAGTTCTTGGAGTAATAAACATTTCAGGTACTCAAAAAGCATTCATGATTTTGCTATGGCTTAGAGAAATTTGGAATAGGATGATAATTATAGGACTATCTATATATTACTAAAATTCTTGTGTCTATAAACTTGAACTCAGTAAAACAGTGTATCATAGGATAAGATTTCAAATCCCCCATCAGCCATGAAAAGGCATTGCGCAACATTAACTCAATATCAGCTATTATTTCTCAACCCAATATTTGATGTAAATATTGTTACAGGGCAATCTGCTATGTAGGCATCTCTAGAAAAATAGGAAATATAGTGGCTAGGAGGAATATGAAAAAAGTAAATTTACAAATTTACAAATTGTTTACAAATTGCAAATTGTGGTGAATACTTTTATAAGTTTGCTATAATGATATATTTGCACAATTGTCCAAGCTACATGAATGAATTACCATTTAGAAAAGGCTGAAAAAAATAATCTTCTGAGAACCTGGAAAGCACTTGATCATCAGTTTTGATAATACTTGTGTGATTCAGAATTTGTTACCATTGTTCTTACATTAGTTATAATTCAGTTACATGATACTTTTGGCATATGTTTTATCTTTTTTTTAAAAAAATATAGAAAATGTATATTTGAAACATGGTATGACAATCCCAAACCAGTAATGAATGTATGGCCTTCTACAGCATGTTTATTACATTAGAGAAAGATAAATAATTCAAACTGAAATTAAACTCTGATAGCCAAAAGACAATGTCTGCATTATAAAGAAATCTACCAGTAATGTGCAACGCTTGTCTTCTGAATGATGTCAAGTTCTTTTGAAATGTCAGTTCACTCCTGCTGCAGGCTGTTCTATCTATAAGCTAATAAAAAAACTGAAGAGATATAAAAAGCTGAGACTGATGATACTCTGCTTTTCAAGCAATTTGCCTTGGTCAAATGATAAGAGAAAGAGGCAAAAAAAAAAAGACTTGCACTGTCAGTTTCTTTTACACAGAATATTTTGTCATGATCAATAAAAACATTTTCACCTTGGATTTAAAAGTATATATCTTTTAAAAAATCCATACAACGTGCTATCAAATATGAATGATCTGACTTACTATATCATTTCATAAAATTATTTTTTTTTATTTTTCAAGTGCTGCCAGTGAATATTTGTATTCAAATTTTATCACTTTAACATAATGAATAATAGGTTTTTACACAATAAGAAAGGATATTTATGCAAAATATATTTGTATAAAATGTTTATTCATAACTACATACAAGGTCATATAAGGTTATATATTAGCATAAAAGTTAATATTTGCTTGATTTATTTTTAAAATGCAAAGCCAACTATTGCTTACTTCAGTTTCTTTCTTATTTAAAATCCTGTAGTCAATCACTGTATTCTCCAGCAACCACATCGTTATCCAGAATGTCTTAAGCTTTCCATGTGATCATCAACTCTATGAAAAGCTCTCAACTATTTCCCATTGAAATGTCCAGCTCCAAAGATGGTCCTTTTTCTAACTAGAAAGGCCACAAACATAGAAAAGATTGGGGAGGGACTTGTGTGACAATGGAGGGATTGCTAGAATAATTGCTGTATCAAAACCAGTACTTTGTATGTAATAGCTTTTTCCCTATTGGGTTTATAGCTTTATTCTGTAACAATTCACTGATGCTTTATTGTTTTAAGATCACAGGAAGGTTGAACATTTACTTTTTCTGGAAGTCTCATTATGAAGACTAGTAAGTGATCTACACTATTGTACAAATTAATAGAGAATTTTAATGGATATTTAATTATATTGAACTTTTTTCTACCAGTCTATACTTATCTTTCTATTCCACAAGAAAAAACAATGAAGAAAAGCATTTAGTATTAAAAAGTTCAGTGACAAGACTTATCTCAATAACCATCTTTTCTCTTTGTATCACTTACCTTCTCTCCTTGTCAAAAATTATAGGCCTAGAGGAAGGACCTCTATTGAAGATCACAACATATGGCCAGACATTAATAAAACTGAATAGTCTGTCAGATATAGCAGCTGCAAGCTTTGAAAGACTTAAATACAAAATCAGTACTTTGATGCAAAAATAAATTAAGAGTCATATCAATGGGAAGTACAAGGAATACTAGAGTAAGTTACATAGTCTCTCTTTTCTACTGGGATGATTTCAACTTCACTCAGTTTTAATGCTTAGTCATACCAACGTCAATATACAACAATGTAGTTTGAAAGTAATATCCATCTGAATTCAGTTAAACTTACTTTATTGGAGACAAACATGAGAAATGTATTATGTACCCTGATAGATTATACTGTCTAATAATGATTTTTTTCTGTGAATTATGAATACAAAATTGGACTTAATACTGACACACTACTGTATCCTTACCGTGTCAAGTGAATGAGATATTGATTTGCAAGGTAAACTTTATATTAGGAATCTTTGTTTGCATAGAATATGGTGTGCTTGAAGTAAAATCAGCCTTTATGCTCTACACTAACTAAAATATACTAAAATGAAGGCAGCCTTATTTTTACTGATAGATGATATTATGCCTCCTGCATGAGCACAATTAATATTAGTAAACCAATATACTACTTCTCTAAATTATAGTTAAAGCATTATGCAAAAGCATTACTTGATCAATGTAATGATGTGTGGTGAAAATCAATATTTCTCTGGTGTTTACCATGGCAGATAGATGATTGTGATTTAGAATATAAATCAGGTAAATGGTAAAAAAAAATAATTATCAATGAGATGAAATAAAAAATAGATGTTTTGTATTTATGAAACTATGAGAAATGGGGAAGGTATGATAATGATGATGATGTTATCCATTCAGTTGGGTCTGACTCTTGGTGATTCTATGGGGCAGGTCTCTCCACATCTTCCAAGCAGGTTCTATGAAAAAAAGCAGCATGCCCTTTCCAGGATTTACATAGTCCTATTATTATTTCTAAGATCCATATTCATAGTATCAGTACCTAATTAGTATTTAAGGGTAACTTACAAAAACATAAATAACATAAGATTGTAATTTAGAGTCTGATTTAAAGAATATGACTTATTTTAAAATACAACTTTTACTAAAGTGATATCTTAAAAATATAACTTTAAGGATTTTTAAAATGAAGACAAAGACTAATATAAAGTAAGAAAAAGAAAAGAAAAAGAAAGAAATCAAAGAGAAAACTAAAAGTATAAGAAACAAAAATAATGAAAAGATAGGGGAAAAAGATAAATGATACAACGAAATATCGTTAAATCTTCTTAGTAGTAGTTCTAAAAATAATTATAAATTTAACTCTTACTCCATGTTTACAAAATAACCCTCTTCTTTCTATAATTTATTATATATAATAATCAAAATCATAAGTGGATTTTTAGGTGTCTTGTAAGAGACGCATAAAAGGGCATAAGGGAGTTCCAATCAACAATAAAGAGAGATATTGTCTATGATAATAAATTAATTTAGTATCTCAGCAAGTTATATCATCTTCAGCAACCATTCATGCACAGTGAGTAGGACCAAATCTTTCCATCTTTGTGCATATAATAATCAGCTGCAGTCATTGTATACAAAATAAACTTCAGTGAGATTTTTTTCAACTGTTTGTCCATTAATTTCAAAAGAAAAATCTCTGCTCTCAATTGTATATTAATCTTTAAAATCCTCTGAATCAGCGGATGTATCTGAATCCAGAATTTTCTAGCTTTTTTACATAGCCACCAAACACGACAAAATGTCCCTTCTTGTGGTTTACATTTCCAACATAAATATGAAGTGCCTTTATATATTCTACATGATAGCTCTGGTAACATATACCAACTGTACATAATTTTTAAAAAAGACTATTTAAGATTATAATATAGTGTAAAGTTCAATCCTTTTAGCTGCATATTTACCTTTTGTTCTATTTCTATATTATAACCAAATTCTTTAGCCCGATTTGTCATAATATTCTTTCACTTGTTTTTGTTTCAAAATTTTATAGAGATTTTATTCATTTGAGCAATTATAAATTTATCATTTGTACGTAATTCTGTTTCAAACTCTTACAATGTTCAAAAATCATAAATTATTTTGTCTATTTTAAATCTTTCTAATAGTTATAAGTAAGAAAACCATTGACAGCTATATCCCTCTTCCTATAGTTCTTGTCCCCAAAACTGTTTTCTGGCAGAATCATTAACTAATTTTATTGTACCAGAATTATCATGCTACCCAAATCTCAGGTCATGCCCACTCTTTCATTGAAATCAAACAGAGCATGCTGCAAAATGTAACTTCAAATCAGGTAAACCCAATCCTCCTATTTATATGCATCTTGTAATATGTTATATTTAGCTCACAGTTTTTTCTCCTGCCACACAATTTGCATATATTCTTCTGACATTGTTTAAATGATGCATCAGTTGTCAAAACAAATACACCATTCTGAAACAAAAATATCATTCTAGGCAAGACATTCAATTTTCTCCAGTAATGACAGCTGTAGTTTCTCCCATCTTACAATATCCCAACATACTATAGTTATTTTGAAATAACATACAATTCATATTTGTTATAGTGACATAATATTTTATCTTCTTCTCAATCTTAAAACCTGTTTGATTTATTACCTCAGTTTAATCTTCTATTTTCATGTGTTTGTGTTCAAATTCTATTTATTAATCTTGAAACATGCTAATGTACCAAATTCTTTTAATTTGTGCATTAGTATTTCAATTTCCTTTAATGGATCTTTCAGATCAAAACCAAGTCCTCTCTCTGCGGTTACTGAAGCAATCCTCCCCTTCCCTCCATTCTTGGTGCTTTTCTGGTGGTTTTCATTATAATCCAAAATCAAAGAGTCTCAAACAAGGGAAAAATAAAAGGCAGGTTTCCCTCCCTCCCCTCCGCTTGGTCTTTCTGTGCCCTTAAGACTTTTATCTCCTGTGACACTCTGTAGTTAAAGTCAACATCATAGTCTAGTTCATATTATCTTTTATTTTGTAAAATCCACCAATTGTCTGCACTCTTTAATAGTAAACAGCAACAAAAATCTCCACAAAGGTCCAATTAGTTTGTCTAATTTCATTCCCATTTGTTTAAAAGCAATTTCCTCAAAAATAATATTTCAAAATAACTGTTCCCTTTATCTGTTTTAAACTTTTTTATATTGACTCCTTGTTATTTGTCAAGGACTCATTTGTATGGATTCCAAAAACAGTATATAAATCAAAATATTCATTCAGAATTTTATAGATTGTAAGCTTTCCTAAAATTACTGGCTTTCCAGAGCCAGTAAAAATATGATTTATCCATCTGTGAGCTTAACATTCAAATTTTACTGATTTTTTTTCAAGAACAGCAATTTAGTATGTAGTATCAAAATAACTTAGGAACTTCTACTGCTGAGCAAGATTACTCTAGCTGCTGTTCCATTCCATTATCTGCCTTGAAAATTCTGAAACACATTCTAGTTTTAGTATAATTATTATTTCTTTGAATATTTTCTTACATTTCATTTGTCTATCATATATGTTCTCTTCTGTTGACAATCTCTCTGGCATTTTGATGAGTAGTGATGAAATATTTGTGATATTCCTATTAAAATTAAGTGCCAAATCTGTAATACCACCACTGCAGCTCTTATTTAGAAATTAAAAAATGCCTGCTTTCCATAATTTTTTACTTCTTTTAGTAGAGGTTGCTTACTTATAGATATTTGAGATTGTCTTTTTAGGTTGGGTCAGGTAATTAATTATTAATTTTTCAAAAATTGTTCAGCATGAAATCTCTCACATATTTATTCTTAATCATTATTATAATAATAATTTGGAGCCATGTTGAATTGACAACCTACTTATTACTCAGTATCTTTTTTATTTCATGCAACTTTGTTCGAGATCCCAAAGAAAAAAGAAAGGATCTATATAGACTTTAGAAAGGAAAAGTAAAACTCAGGCAACTTGATAATTTCAGAAATTCTTGTTAGACTTAACTAATTTGAAGTTAATTCAAATTGTTCAAAGACATCAATGTGTCTTGCTTTATCTAAACTAGTTATAGGCACTCTCCCCCACCCTCAAACACAATTATATATCAAGTATGTTATAATAAATGTGTTTACAGTTAAGTAATGAAGAGGTTACAATCATTAGAGTGAAAGATTTGTATTTTGAGGCTAAAATAATGTTATATATAACTTCTTTAGGGATTGGTGTAATTATGACAATAAAATACCCTGTTGGTCATCCTTTTGTTTAACATGTATCAGGGTTTCATGTGCATTTTCACACTTCCAGGGAGAGAAGGATTTTTCTTGAAAATCATGAAAAATGGAACAGAACATCCAGGTTCAGTCATAGTTTTGTTCCATACAGTATTAACCTTGTGAACTCTAAAGCTTCCTCCTTCCGTTATGTATTCAAGATGGACAGTGATTAATATTTATATGTTACTTATATGTAAGGGTGTAGGTCTATACATATGTTGTATATAGTATGTTTAAATGTGTGTTATGTATGTGTACGCTTTGAGAGCAAGCAACTAAATTTCATTTTTAATATGTGCCATTGTGCCCACAGTAAAAAAATGACAATAAATGTTATCTATCTATCTATCTATCTATCTATCTATCTATCTATCTATCTATCTATCTATCTATCTATCTATCTATCTATCTATCTATCTATCTATCTATCTATCTATCTATCTATCTATCTTCTACCTACCTACCTACCTATCTACCTATCTACCGTACTCAATGAGTAGTCCTCAATGGCACTACATCCACATGGAGAGAAGTAAGCAATGGGGTACCACAAGGTTCTGTCTTAGGTCCAGTATTCTTCAATATCTTCATAAATGACTTAGATGAGGGAATTGAAGGGGAACTCATCAAATTTGCAGATGACACCAAACTGACAGGAGAAGCCAACACCCCAGAAGACAAACTCAGGATCCAAAAAGATCTTGACAAACTTGAACAATGGGCCCTATCCAACAAAATGAGTTGCAATGTGGAGAAAAGCAAAGTCTTACATCTAGGCAGGAAAAACCAAAGGTACAAATACAGATTGGGTGACACCTGGCTCAAAAACAGTAACTGTTAGACGGACCTTGGAATCCTAGTGGATGATCACTTGACTATGAGCCAGCAGTGTGCAGCAGCAACCAAAAAAACTAATACAATCCTGGGTTGTATAAACAGAGGCATAGATCATGCGAAGTATTAGTACCACTTTATAAAACCCTAGTAAGATCATACTGGAATACTGCGGCCAATTTTGGTCACCATATCACAAAAAAGAGGTTGAGAGTTTGGAAAAAATTCAGAGAAGAGCAAGTAAGATGATCAAAAGCCTGGAGACTAAAACATACGAAGAACGGCTACGGGACTTGGGTTTGGCTAGAAAAGAAGAAATAGGGGAGACATGATAGCAGTATTCCAGTATCTGAGGGTCTGCCACAAGGCAGAGGGGGCCAGATTATTCACCAAAGCACCAGAGGGAAGGACGAGAAACAATGGTTGGAAACTGATCAAAGAGAGAAGCAACCTGGAATCAAGGACAAACTTCCTGACAGTGAGGACAGTCAACCAGTGGAACAGCTTACCCCCAGAAATCGTGGGTGCTCCATCACTGGAGATTTTTAAGAAGAGACTAGACATTTACCTGTCTGAGATGGTATAGGTTCTCCTGCTTAAGCAGGGGGCTGGACTAGAAGACCTCCAAGGTCCCTTCCAGCTTCTATTCTATTCTATTCTATTCTATTCTATTCTATTCTATTCTATTCTATTCTATTCTATTCTATTCTATTCTATTCTATTCTATTCTATTCTATCTGAAATCTAAGAGTCCTTTGCACTGTGCTGTAAAGTCATAATATTATTATGACACTAATACTTGCAATCAGCAGTACCTCTTGCAGCTCCTCAGCACTTGAAGCTGAAAAGAGGTTGGATATGAGAAAATGATCTGAAGCATGTCTCCAAATCTACTATGAAATACTTAGAAAGATAAAGATTTTGGAAGGTCTTTCATAATCTCCAGATAGAATACTATTTAAAATCTGTCAAAAGATCTCAAATGTGCAGTGCATGCAAGGAGCCCTATAAATAGTTTGGAGACAAAATGTGCAAAAAAGAGAGAATATAGAAATATTCAGATGACAGCAGGAAACATTGGGATGCTATTATTTTTCCCAAAGAAAGTTCTTATAATGCTAACTGAAAGGATCTGATATTTTTACATTCTACTGAAGGAAAGGTTTTAGAAAGCTTAATAGCTTAATAGCTATGCAAACTCAGCAAACAAAGCACAGCAAGAATTGCTGAGTGCATTTAATAATTACTGAAAGCTCATAAATGTTAGCCTTTAAATAATTCCTGTTTAGATACTTCTGTATGATGAGTCAGCAATCATGATTTTTTTGTCATGATAGTCAGAAAAAATAAATACCAGTATTATGATTGGCTAAATGAAATTTCCCTTAGTTATTTAAAGATTCAAAGAGACATAGATGCGCTGTGAAAATTATATATGCAAAACTGATTATGTTTCCCCCAGAATTATTTAAATAAGGAGGTAGGCAACAGTATCCTTCTGAATGAATACTTTTTCTGATTTATCATGATGTTTTTTTGAAGAAAAATTGTAAAGTAAAATAGTACAATTTGTGGGCTTTGGTATCTTTGATGTATGGTAGAATATAGTATCTGAGGAATTGGCAATAGTGGATTACTTGGAATGCCAAATGTTGATCCTTCTACTTCTACCAATACTTAATAGAGATCCATGAGTTCAGATCTTATTCCTTTAGAAGAACAAGCTTGCCAAAATATTAGTAATAATAACAATAATATCTATTGTGTGACCAGTCATAATAAAATCACAAACAAACATACAAAATCACCATCAGTCAATTGCAAAATGCAGTTTACTGTACATTCTGCAATGATATTATTATATTACTATTAATATACTACTATTACTCAATAGTAGTAACTGTGATAACTGATAAATATACTGTAAATATTGATGGGAAATCAAACTTATTAAGGATATTGAATGGAAGATAAACTTATCAGGACAATTGTGGGAAATTGGAGTAACAGGGAAGCGATTAAATGAATACAATTGGGCTAGTTCTTCCAAAAAACTGTAATTAAATGGTCTTTCTTATTTCAAATAATACATATAATAATAGAGGGAGAACTGTTTGAGGATTCAAAAGTATTGACATGGAAGGTTAGTTGGTAAAGGAAAAAAGCCAGAGTAAGGCTGAAAGAAACTAGGGTTTTGATTTATTAGAGGGGATTTCATATTACTGATTAGATGGTGGAAGATAGATAATTTTTAGAAAATAAAGTAACATTATAATTGAATAGATAAGATGTGTAATAAGATTAATAGACTTTTGGTTTAATATGGTGAAAAATAGATAACTTTTAGAAAATAGAATAAGATTATATGTAAATAGATAAGATGTGTATTTAGAATATTAGATTTTGTTATAAAAAGGGGAAAATGTAGAAGTTGAGATGAGGGAAACTCTGGTCACCTAAAGCTTGGAAATTATAATACCAAATGTTAAATTGAATATTGAGGGGAAATTAAAGCCTGGGGGAAAAAAGCAATAACAGGACATTGATTGTATATAAGGATTGAATGCAAACACAATTAAAATATGTATAAGCTAAAAATTATTGATAAATGTAACAAAGATGATTTTACTTAGTTGATAACAATAAGAACTATATTAGCTCAATATGAGATAGTAGATATTAAGGGGAAAAGAGAGGAAATATCTGATGTTGTAACTTGAGATTTGTGCTAAAGATTTATATATGTTATTGAATTATTGATTATCTTTTTAAATGTTTAATTGTAAAATTAGAAAACTAATAAAATATTATAAAAAAATAATAATACTAAGAAAGCAAAGATAGTACAGTGGTAACAAGTACCTTGGGTGCAATTCGAAACATCTGGAGAATCACTTGGATACCATTAGCACTGACAAAATCACGCTCAGTCAATTGCAAAAGGCAGCTTTACGTGGATACATTCTTTGCAATTTAACACATTTTTATTTTATATTCTCTACAAATCTGGGTGAAAAAAGCTGTAAGCCATAATTGTATTTAAACATCAAGACAGTCACCAGAACATCAAGACAGTTACCAGAAAGCAGAGTTTAGTTTTGTTTTTTTTAACACTATGGACTATTTAAAGGAGGTGAATAAATCTGAATAAGGACAGGTTTGAGAAAATTGCAATCTGCTTCCTTTAGCAGAAGAGAGAGCTCAATTAACTTGTTAAATTATTCATAGTGAAATTTGCTAAACTCTAGCACCATTTCCATTTCCATCTAATTTTTGGCATCACTGCTGAGCCTACTAACAGGGTACCAATTAGTGCCAAAGAGAGGTGATTAATGTCTTAAGGAAAACAATCACCCACTGCAGCTCTTGGTTTGCACTGTATGCTAAAATGTTGAAAGAGATATGTCTAATTTAATCCAAATTATGATATCAGTTGAAGGATGTGTAAAATCTATGATGGAAATATGAAATATTTTAAGAAAAATTAAATACATTGGCATAATATCTAGGTGCTGTGATTTAATTCTGATATTTTTTTTGCAGAAAAAATAAAATGTCTCAGCATTCATTTTTAGGATAAAAATATAATTAAATATAAATCAGTTTTCAATAGATATATATCTATTCCAGACATGTCAAACTCGCGACCTCACATGACATCGCGCAACATATCGGGACTGTTTTGCCATTGCCGGCAATGGGGTGGACGCAGCTTCTGCGTGACGTGTCCGGCCCATGGGCTGGCAGTTTGACACCCCTGATCTATTCCATTAGCATTTTTAAAGATAGGAATGAGATAAGATTCAATTAACTAGTGATTGGAACTCTAGTGTCTGAGATTTCTGTCCTTTACTGTTGCAGCTTGTTTCACCCACAGTTACTTATGTGGGGGGGGGGGCAGCTTTTTCATCCTTTGGATTTAAGGAGGAAAACTGAAATGATTCAATTTGCCCTCTGGACTGCCATTCCTTATGAGCAAATGATGGAAATCAAGGTGAGTTGAGCAATAGGGAGGCAGGGCGTTCCACCATATTTGCATCTGTGATGCAGTCTAAATTTATGGATGCTAGAACTGATCTTCCTCATTTCCAATACACTTTGCATTATAATTTCTTCTTCAGTTAAAGAGAGATTTTTTTTAGATATAGAGGAGGAGGAGGAGGAGGAGGAGGAAGAGGAGGGAGGAGGAGGAGGAGGAGGAGGAGGAGGAGGAGAGAAGTGCTGCTCTTAGCTGCTCATTAAAGACCTTAAAATATTTAAATGGAAAAAATATACTCTTATTTGTGAAACAGTGAAGGTTATTTTTTAAGACAGTAAAATATTTTTAATGAATTTGTCCTTTGATATCACATTCTGAAATTTTGGAAATTTTGAAAGAACTTTTTTTTAATTTTACTTGTATACCTCAATTTTGACTAATAGACAAAAAAAGATTTTATAAACGTTTATTCAGCAAACAGGACAGGTACAAACCTCAACAGATAGTTAAGACTGCAGAAAAAATAATTGCAACCAGCCTGCCTTCCATTGAGGACCTATATATTGCACAAACCAAAAAGAGGGCTGAGAAAATGTTTACAAATCTCTCACATCCTAGACATAAACTCAGGATGCCGCTATAGGGCATTGCATGCCAAAACAACTAGACACAGGGACAGTTTTTTCCCTCGTGCCATCACTCTGCTGAACACCTAATTCTCACAGCATTATCTTATGCCTAAAGATATTTACCCATGTAGTAGGGCTGTGTTACTACTATCCTTCTCATATTTCCTTTTACCTTCTACCATTGATATCTTATAATTATATTACTTTGTTGTTTGTATGTACACTGATAGCTTATCCACCAGAGACGACTTCCTTTTGTGTCCAATCACACTTGGCCAATAAAGAATATTATATTGCATTCCATTCCATTCCATTCCATCATAGAATTGATTTGCAGTAGGAATCATTATTTGAGAAACTGTAACAGAAGTATCACTTGCCAAAAAATTAGTGTAAAATATTATCAGTTTAAAGAAATATTATTTTCTATGCAGTAAATAATAACTTTCAAATTTCTAAAGAATTTTCTGCTGAGATGTTCATTTGAAAAGCAACTAAGGAATCTGCATATAAAGCCTTTGTGAAGCTTCAAATGAGTAAGTGATTCAGTGAATTTCAATTAAATTATTCTTTGGAAGCAAATTCCCAAATCAAAATGGCAGCCTGCTTCAAACAAATCAAATCAGGTAGATTTGAAGCATTTCAGACCTCTAATAACTTCTCTGTTGCTTCTGGAATTTTAACAGACAACAACCAATGTTTCATGTATGGTTTCAAATATGAAGAACATTAGCAGGAGTGTTAAGTGCTATGATCAGTTCACTGACTTGAACAATGGACTCTATAACACAAAAATGGACAATATGGTTATTATGTCTTCCCCTCCCCCTATAATTTGACGTGGTAAGCTTGACATGCTCTTGGTTTCAATCATTTTCAATCATTGTGTTTCTTTAATAGGCCACACTATTAAAGTCATAACCTTCATGGCTGGCAATCACCTGCTTGACAGGATCCTTGAAAATTAATTTTCACACATACCCTGGAATTAGTGTAGTTGTCCAAATCAGGACAACTTGCCTGAGTTAGAAGTGAATTTGTCCATTTTGCAATTACCACAGGGATTAGGCATAGAATAAATACTTTACAAGCTCTGTTAATGGAGAGTTATTTGGATAATGAATTTCATTGGATTCTCATCATATTTCTGTAGCAAAGAGGCCAAAATGTATCAGTTGGCTCTAGAGATGGCAACTCAGCTGTTAATGTAGTTGGCTTCTGTTGAAAAAACCAACCTGGTAAAGGTTGATTGTCTTTTGCCTGCTGAGCTAGCTGGTTCATAGTCTGACCTATCTGCTCCAGGTAAGTGCAGGGTCTTCAAACTCATTGACTTCATGAAGTTTCAAATTGTTCATCCACTTCTGTACTACTTAATAGTAGAACAAATAATAGCAATAAATAGTAATAATGTTGACCATGGATAATGTAATTGCTTTCCCAAAACAGTTCTGCCAAGAATGTTTATGTGTTGGTGTGAATGTGGACCACTTGAAATTGGTTGTTCTGAACAAGGAATGATTAATGTTTTACACATTACCCCTGTTAATTAAGCAGGAAAGGGGCCAAGGTGAAAGTGGCCATTAACTAGAAATGCTAACAGTCAGCTTTCCTTTAATTAGGGAAGGGCAATGGTTAGGTCAGGATCTTGTCAAATATGTTGGTTTTAAAAAGACAAAAAATATTATTTTGGACGCTTTCATAGCTATTGGATATTTCTATTTAGGTTGGAGATCATAACTTTGCTAAAGATTATTTTAGTAAATGTAGGCCTTTTTAGACTTGAAGCAATTCCCACAAGTTTGCTTCACTCCTGGGAATAAAAACAATTACTAAAATTAAGCCAGGGAGTTGTGCATCTGGAGTAATGCAAACTTCTAAAAATACTATTCACAACTAACTTGTAAATTATTTTAATTCTAGTAAAGTAAGCCAACGAGGGCCAATTAATATATAATTTGTAGCCACACAATCTGAGATATAACAACAACAACAACAACAACAATAATGATAATGATGATAATAAAGTTGGAAGGGACCTTGGAGGTCATCTAGTCCAATCCCCTGCTCAGGCAGGAAACCCTATACCATTTCAGACAAATGGCTGTCCAGTCTCTTCTTAAAAACTTCCAGTGTTGGAGCATTCACAGCTTCTGGAGGCAGTAGTGAAGGGGTTGGTTGGACACTGTATCTTATTTGCTTCTCTGCTTCAGAACTACTATTGTTTAGTTTAAGCACTATTTCTGTCCTGGTCCTTATTCCTAGATTCACTTTCTTTTTACTTGTATAGAACATGGATTATTCTTTGTATAGTATGATGTGCCTATCATTTAAAATGTTTATTGTCTGCCATGGCATACTTAGCAACTTTGGATTATACTTCTTTGAAAGTTAATGTAAAGAAGTTAAACTTTGAATTCAGACCTTTGCTATTCCGGTAACTTTAAAAGAATTTCTCATCAAGTGGCTAAAAGATACAAAAAAATAAGGCAGTTTTCATCTGCAAAACTTTGTCACTGGCAAGCATTCTGCTAAGAGTCATCAATAAACTATCAACATTATTTTAGTGCTTTTTACTGTACTGAACTTACTGTAACAGCACATTTTTTAATTTTTCCACTTTCAGCCTCTGAAGATATTAAGTATACATTTACAATTTATGAATGTATAAATTAGCTTAATAGTTTTAAAAACAGCCTCTTATATTGGAGTCTTTCATTTCTATGGATCCTATTGTTAGTTTTATTTAGTAACTTTTTCTTTTAGCTAACCTTGGTTATAAAGTGTGTGAAGAAGGATCCAAATTGTTGTAATTAAGTATGATAAAAAGGAATATTGCTTTGGCTTCATGTTTTTTTGAAAGAAATTCCTGAAAAATCTAGGGATTTCTACCAGACTATCTTTAACTTGATTAAAAATTCCATTCTTGGGCAATCTAAGATAAACCATAACATTAAAAACCAATCAAAACAAAACAGCAACCACAGTGTAATTATGTCTGAATCAGAAAATGTTCTTAAAATGTCTTTAGGACATATATCACACATAAATGTCTCTCTTGAGTTTTTTTTTTTTTTAAAGAGAAGGGCTTATTCCAGGAATGTAAAGCAGAAAAGCCTCTCAGCCAGTGATTGACAGCAAACAAGTCCTCACTTAATTCTCACCAAATTCTTCATCTGTAACTTTGAAACTTCAAGTTTTCAGGATTCAAAATCCTCATCAGACTGCTCCCTATGTAACCATTAGACCACTCTCATAAATGACACCTCTCAAGTCAATACTTAGAACTCTCAATCCTCAACAGGTTATCAGCAAAAATGATTTAGCAGAGCTATTGCTGTAATTGTGAGAAACAGACAAAACCAATGTTTAATGCTGCTCCCTCATCCTGACTATCAGTGCTATATTGCTACAACAATAAAGCATTGGATTTTAAGCATGTAACAATATAGAACTGAATTTAAAACATGTAAGAACGATTCAGACATGAATAAAACATCTATAAAATTTATTCATTTACTTATTTACAGGACTTATTTGGCTGCCTATATCATATGAAGACTACAGGCAGGTCATAACTATCCAGAAAAAAGTACCCTTACCTCCGGGCACCAGACCAATCATTCTGCAGCTCAACTTCCATTGTAGCCCAATGCTTAGGGAAAGAGCCATGTCTTCATAGCCCTCTGAAAGGCTAAAAGAGTAGGGGTTGATTGGATTCCAGTGAAAGGCTATTCCAATGCACTGGAAGGGTCACTGAGAAGGCATATCTCTGAGGTCCTGAAAATATTTAAGGGAGAGGATTATCTTATCTAATCTAGTAGGATGGGCAGATAACCTCAGGGAGGGATGGTCCCATAAAAAACCTGACCCTGTGCCATGTTAGGTTTTAAAGATGATACCTAGCACCTTGTATTGCAGTCAGAAAGCAACTGGAAGCCAGTGCAGCTTAAGTAGCAGTAGTATTACTCATGGGACACCCAAAAGTACATGTGCCACTGCATTGTACACTGTTTAAACTTCTAGATAGTTTTCTAGAACATTCCCATACAAAGCACAGTGCAGTAATCCAAACTGCAGGTGAGAAAGACATGGGTGAATATTAGTAAGTACTCCTGGTCCAGGAATAGATGCAACTGGTGCACGATGGACTCTCATCCATTATTTTATTAAACATTAACCTCATCTTCGGTACCAATAGTCCTTTAAACTTTTTATAATATTCTGCGCCTAATATTCCATCTAACCCTGGTGCTTTACTTACTTTCAATTTATTAATAACTTCCAGTATCTCCTTCTCTTCTATTTGTGATTCCATTATTTCTTTATCATATTCTCGAATTTTACAGTTTAAATTCTTTTCTATATATGCCTGACTTTCATTCACATTTATTTCCTTTCCCTTATATAACTTTTCAAAGAACTTCTGAAATATCAACAATTTTTCTCTCATCATGTTACATCTTTCTCCCTTATTGTTCTTTATTATTCCAATCAGGCTTTTTGTCTTTTTAACTTGTGTGGCTCTAGCCAACATTCTAGAATGTTTATTACTATTTTCATAAAATTCCCTATTTAAATAAGTTAGATTTCTTTGAACCTGTTCTAGCTCAATATTTTGCAACTCTTTTCTTTTAGCTGATAATTCTAACATAATCCTATTCTCTCTACTTTCTATATTTACTCTCTAGTTCTTTAATTTCCTCCTCCAACCTTTTTATATATTTCTCTTTTTGTTTTTTTATATTATAAGAATATTTTATCCCTAAACCTCTTACCACTGCTTTCATTGCATCCCATATTACAACTATATTACTACCTCCTTCTTCATTTATAGTCCATATTTCTTTTAATTCTCTTTCCATTTTCTCTTTCCATATCTCAATCAAATCCTTTTTCACCTGATGCATCATAGTTGTCTGGCTTTTTAACACCTTATCATGTTCTTCCATCTGAGTCTTCACTTCTGTAATATTTTGTGTCATATCCTGACTTTGTTTCACCAGATCTTCTATTCTTACATCCATATTATCCATTTTATCTTTTATTTGTTTCAAATCCTTCTTTATATTTGTCTTCATTTCTTTTATATTTATATTCATTTCTCTTAACTCTTGTAAGAGAATATCAAGTTTATCTGGTTGAGTCAGTAACTTTTCAGGCGATTTTTTTCCTCACATCCATTTCTAAGGCTTTTTCCACTTGAATCAGACATAAATCTGAAGATCTAAGGCCTGCTTTGGGTCTTTGCCAAACACTTTCTGCACTTTGGCTGCGTTTTGACATCCAACCACCAAAATTCTTAACCTTCTAAGAATTTTTACACAGTCTATAGTCCATACATGTCATTTCCTTCCTTTATCTTGTCCTTATCAACTTATCTCCATGAAAGCAACACGATGAAAGTAAATAAATCCAAAGGCAGCAATTATCTTTATTACACATGCCTTATCAAGGCTCTGTCTTAAAGGTGTTTAATATTTTCACTTTCTCCAGGTCTCAACACTTCGACTGAAAGGAGAGAGTAACTGGCCTTCACACTGTAGACTTATAAATCAGCTATTATCTTTTTAGCTATACTCCTTTAAACTCTCTCCAAATTCTTTCTCCTATCAGTCTTCAACCATAGGGCCCCTCTTCTCCCCATCAGCCTTCAAAAGCCTCTCAAGTCTCTTAGCCAAACATCCAAATTCAAACCTTCTCTGGGAGAATGTCCAAATACAATCCAAACTTCAGGAGAAAAGCAAGGGAAGTAACTCACGTTTCATAATCTCTTAAATTTTCATAGTCCTTAATTGGGTGCTATCTTTTTTTAATCAATTCTCTGCGATGGTCCGGAGGAGGCAGAAATTCAGCGTCCATCGTCCATCTGAGCTAGTTATGCCCCCCCCCCTCTACAAAAGTTCTGTTGTTAACCTCACCAGCCTTATGGCACCTTATTAGAAAAAATTTGACAAAGCAATAATATAATTTGCAGAAAAATAGGAATTTATTACAGTCTTTTTACAGATAATTTATGTAATTTTTTATACAGTCAGTGATGAATTGGCATATTTATGCATGTCAGCAACATTCTCTCATTTTGCCATAATGTTCAATGTCATTATTTTTGTGCAATACATTTTCTGTAACATACTGTGGAGAATGGAAAATAATGTTAAAGAATGAAGTTGCCCCATTTAGGTATGTCAACAGTTATGCCGTACTCAAAATCAAGTCAACTTGTTATTAATGCATATAAAGAAAGAGTCTGGGTTGAGATCTTATTTGGGAAGCATTTCTTTTGTCCTAGTAGCTTAGTGTTTGCAGTGAGTTTTGCTCAGACAAAAAATGGTGGGGAAGAGAGCAAATATGCTTTTAGTCACAGATTTTGCAATAAGACAGTTTTGCCAACATTTCTGAGCAAGGTATGTCACTGCGTCTATGCTGTCTACACAGATATAGAGGTTTCATGATGGGTTCTTAATTCAAAGTAAATTTTGAATGGATAGAATCAGATGAGGTAGTCCTCACTTAGTGACCATTAGTTCAGAAATTATGATGAACTTATGACCTTTCCCCAAAGTTATGGCTTTTGCAGTGTCCCTGAGGTCACATGATTGTGATATGGGCACATGGCAACCTATTTGCACTTACAATGGGTTACCAAGCACCTTACAATCATGTGATTACCATTTGCAATCTTTTCTGCTAGCTTTCCCAGAAAATCAGTGAGGAAGCTGGCACAGATGATGGCAAGCCACTGTCATCTGCTGAGAGGGCTCCTCTGATTTCTGCAGTGGGGTGGCTAAGAAAGGTCCGTACCAAAATTCAAGCAGGATTTTGGCATGGGATATTTGCAGCAGTGATATTTACAGCTAGGCTGGCTCTGAATGTCCATGCTGCAAAACTACCCATGCCAAAATCATGCTTGGATCTTGCAATGGACTTTTCTCAGCAACAGCAAAAGGGCTGCCTGCCAGATTGATTTGGCTGTTCATGAGATGGAGTCCCTATCCCAAGCAGCCCTTTCACTCTCAAAGAGACTGGCTGAAAATTCTATCCCAAAATCCAAGCAGAATTCTTATTTTTGGGAACTGGCTACAAATACCCTAAGCCCTAATCTTGCTTGGATTTTGGGATGGACCTTTTTCAGCAAGTTTTGAAACTGAAAATAATGTCTGTTGGAGGTCTTTAGCTCCATGAGATTGTTAATGACTGCAGCTAGGAATGCTGGGATTGCAATCATTGAGCAAAACAGTTATGTGGCATCCTGTTTATCAACTGCTTCATTCAATGGGGATGATTCTAGTAAGTCAATCTGGTAGTAGGTCAAGGACAATCTGTAATGGCAGATTTATCATCCTAAGAACCATGTCCTGACTTATTCAATTAAATTTTCATCCATTTATTCTGTTTTAGGCAAATGTTGTAATGTTATAATTCCAGTTTTTAGAATGTACACATACAATCGAGTGAATTAGTGCTAAAATAAGCAACAAATGTCTACATTTTAGTCCCTAACCCAACATGGGAATTTAGTGCCTATGTCTTACAACATAGCTGAATTTTCAGCTTCCTCTCTCAGATAATAGCTCTCTTATTCTAAATCAGAAGTAGATAGCCATTATTGGCCCTGTTATCTTCATTCCTTCAAATAATAGCAAATAATAGAAGCAGTGATATCCTTGCATAGCCATTAGCTTTCTTATTCTGACCTAAAAGGACAGAACCAATTGCTGAGAAAAAGATTATCAGGTTTTGCTCTTTTCTGTCAAGGTGACTCAGTTGTTTACATCTCGTTCCTCTTTTTTCCTATCCCAGCTGTAACTGATAGGAAATGTCATTGGCATTTAGCTGTACACTATATATAATATGCATGGAATTTATTGTCACACGATCACAAATGGCAGTCAGAAATAACAACCTTTGCAGGCAGATAGCCCATATAGAATTATTCTCAAGAAATGGCTTCATGCAAGTAGTTTTCCTGTTCAGAAAATGGCTTCCATGGAAGGGTGTCACTCATGACAAAGCATTAATTTACCAACAATCTGTCTTTTTAGAACTGCAAATTTTATTAACCTTCAAACAATAAACCACTGAACATCAGCAAAACCTAGTATAAAAACTGACTCTTTTAATTTGTGAGTATTCTTAAAGTATTGCTGAAGCAGAGAGCTTTCTTTGCTGCAGTGCCCACCATTTGGAATATCTTCCTTTCTAAGGTAAGCTCCAACCCCACCCTCCAATGCTTCCACAAGAGCCTGAAGACCTGGCTCTGCCGGTTGGCCTGGGTACCAAATGAGGGACTTCCACATTGGAGGTGGCTGCTCGGTTGATGGCAGATTCCACCTGCTCCCCCTTGCTCTCTTTTTAGTTATCACATTGATGTATTTATTCTCGTTGTAGAATAATTACTTTACTTTGGTTTATATACCTTATCATCCCCCCCCTTTTATTATTGTAAGCCACCTGGAGTAGACCCATGACAAGATAAGTGGCAAATAAATTTAATAAGTAAATAAATAAATTTGGTTTCAAGATGCTGGATTAAATGGACCTTTAGTATCTTCTCAAAATAATATGTTCACAACACATTGCATTTATCACAGATTTTATATACTTTTTCACTGAAGGAATTAAATATTTGATACTTTACTTTTAAGTCAAAAGATACATTTTCAGAATTTCCCGTAGGACTTTATTAGGCTAATACTGTACTGCTTTCTCTACAACTGATTGGTTTTATTCCATTTCCTCATTATTGTGCCTTTATTATGAATGCATGTTCTCTTTTTTTACATTTCTAATAGCCAATCAGCAAGTGTTCCAACAATCTACAAAATATACATATTTGATTATCTTTTGCCATACTTTATAGTTCTTCAGTACTATGTTCAACTAGTTGCTTTCTTCTAAACTTTGAAGGTATTCCCAAGTATAGCAACAATTAAGAAAAAACCTGTTTTGAAATAAAAAGACTTATGTATTGGTAGTTGTTTTTTAAAGTTTAGGTCAGTAGTTATCTTAGCCTTTAAATGGAGATTCTTTAGAAATAAAAAAAATACTATACCACTGAGTTGCAGGCTGTAACCCAAATATAAAAATCTTGAGGTCTTAAATTTCAAAAACTATTTTTTGTACAATAACCATAAGAGATTATAAATCACAGAAAATTAGATCTTGCAATTTATATAACTAAAATAATAGATAATAAGGCATTAAATTCACCCATTAAAAGAAGCTATAATTAAACAATAATGGATTATGTCAGGCAGCACTACATCCGTTAACCCATTGTATAACTAGGAACATAGATTGAGATTTGGTCCCAACACCATTATTTTTTAAAAAATCAATTCAGATATGGTTTTGTAGCAGATATACTCAAAAATCACAAACTTGTATCATTTTGGAACAGAAGTTAAATCTTTAGATATACTGATAATCAGGGCTTTTTTTCTCATAGAACGCTCAGAACGGAGTTCCGGCACCTTTTTTGGATGGAACCTTGTAGGGTAGGCAAAGTGGGTTGCATGACATGTGTGAGTTCCGGCACCTTTTTTTTTTTTTTTTTACAAAAAAAGCACTGCTGATAATACATATGATAAGAAAATCAGAACGATAATAAATCCATTTGTTTTATCTAGACATTGAAATTATATGAAGAATCAAGTTTATATCATTTAAAAATGCATCAATTGACACAATTGTATGCATTATATATTGGTATATTTTTTACATCTGTCATTCTGTGTTGCATATGTAAGCAATAAATTCTTTAAGTTTAGACATTATAATACGAATATACGAATCTTGTACTTAATTATTTTATTTTTTTAATCTGAGTTATTAGCTTATTTTCTGCTTTGCCACTTAAGAATTTGACTAAGTTGAGTGTATAAACACAACCCAGCCTGCCACATGAAGATATTCTGGCAAAGCATTTTTGTTTGGTTTAATAAGCTAAAATGTTTATGTAAAGCAGGACAACTTTGCTATTATTGCTTGCTTTGTTAATATTAATTTTTACAGAGTGAATTTAAAACACTTTTCAGTTGGTGTCATTGACTCCAACAAGAATAATGTTACAACTGCAAGACAAAGTTGATTAATAATAATAATAATAATAATAATAACAACAACAACAACAACAACAACAACAACTTTATTGTCACTTTGAATGTACACCAATTGGCATACATCAAAATGAAATTTTGTTGCATACAGCTCTCATAGGTCCACCACCTTCGACATACACTCCTTGTTTGTGGCCAGCTCAAGTTACAGATCGTCCATTTTAGTTTCTAGGGAGTGAACGATGGCAAACAGGACAGATGGAAATGGAGCTCCATGTGGATTAGCCCTCAAATTAGCTTGTATTCCTGCACGACAACCTCGCCTCCTTTCCTTTTTCTGATCCTGTCTCTTTCACCTTTTCCTTAAAGAGGCCTTGCTTCTTTTCACCCCTGGAGCATGCTGCTGCCACCACCAACTCCTCCAAAAGCCTCTCTCTCTTCCTCTGGGCCTGTCGACAGCCTTCTCCAGTTCCTTTGCTGCATAAGCTTTGGGACCTCTCCTCCTCTGCCTCCTTTGGAAGCAGCCCTGATTTGCAATAGAATCTGTCACTGGGCCAGCAGTCAGATCTTGCTGCTGGCAAAACAATTTCAAATAGTGCCAATGACTTTTAACGGTCTCATCAACAGTTCCGAAATAACTAGAAACTCGCCATGCCAGCAAAGATATTTTTTTCTAACTCGCAGATCTGCAAAAATAATAGTGCCATTCGAATGGCCCAATCTCTTTTCATTACCACACTTGCTGGGCTGAGGGTCCACAATGTCTAGAAGCCATCTTTTCTACACACATGCACACATATACACACAAATATTTTCAAATGCATTATGTCATTAGAGTAAGCATAACAGCTCAAAACTACTAATAAAAACAAATTGTTAATCTAGCTCATAGACCATGGGATTGGAAAGGAACACAATGACCATCTAGTCCAGGGGTCTTCAAACTTGGCAACTTTAAGACTTGTGGACTTCAATCCTCAGGGCTGGCTGAGGAATTCTGGGAGTTGAAGTCCACAAGTCTTAAAGTTGCCAAGTTTGGAGACCCCTGATCTAGTCCAATTCTCAGCAACATGTAAGAAAATGTATTAAATTACTCCTAAAAGATAGCTGTCCAAACTTGTATTAAAAACCTCTAGAAATGGCCAACTTTCAGACAAAGAAATGGCAGGCTGAAGATTGCTCTGTGAAAAGCAGAGCCAAGAATCACAGTAGAATTAAGAGTCACCGATTAGACTTCTCCAGAGGAAAGGCCTCGAACACCCACAAATGATTCAGACATATGCTCTTTATGAGAAGACTGTAAGATAGTGGTCTCCAGAGGATTTAGAACCCTGGGAGATGAGAGAATGGCTATTTTGCTCAAACTGTGGTTGGTCTTTTTGAAAAGGGATTAAGTGTGCATAGTTCCTGTTCTAATTATGTTTGGAAATTGCTAGTAATTACTATTTTAGAAATCTTTGGATCTTCAGGTTTGATGGCACTGGGTGAATTTCATATAATCCTTACAGAAGAGAAATTTAATTACAAGTTTAAGAACTTAAAAATATTGGAATAAACAACCAAAGAGTGATTAAAGTTTTGATTTAAGAAAGTTACAAATAAACTAAGGTCCAGATAAATTTTAAATAAGATTTTGAAATTAATCCTTCCTGTTGGAAAATGTCTTGATGTTTTTTGGAAAAAAAAGTAAGATTTTAAAAATTGGACATTAGCGGGAACTAAAGCTTACAATTAAAAGAGAAGAATGCATAAACCTGACTTAGAATTACATAACAAAGCAACACATTCCAGCTTTTGGCTTGTTTATTTGTTTATTTATTTGTTTGTTTGTTTGTTTTTGTTTGTCTGTCTGTTTGTTTGTATGTTTGTATGTTTGTATGTTTGTATGTTTGTATGTTTGTATGTTTGTTTATTTATGATATTTATAATATTTATAATCTTTATAATATTTATATAGCTGTCCATCTTATAATCAACTCTGAGGAGCTTCCAAAAAAAATGTAACTATAATTTTGGAAAATGGACTCAGATGGTATAATAGTGTCAACCTCTGGCTCCATGGGGAGACCTTGTATAAAAGATGTTATGGAAGAGAAACAAGTTTTACCTGATGAGATTGAGACTGAATTGAAAGCAGATTACCAATGACAGACTAAAAAAATGATAGTCACACTTTCTGCTCTTTCTTTTTATTCCTCCCTTTTTAAATTTTGTATTAATTTTTATTACTGTAATTATAATTTTTAATAAAATTACTAATAGAAATTATCTAGATATGAAAACCACAACCTTCATAGATTATTCCACTGCTATACAGAATTTAACAAGAGAAAGTTTTTCCATATATTTAAATGAAATCATTGTGGTTTCTATGATCATGGAAAATTGTTGTTGATTGTCTACCCATTACAGAGCTAACATGGCCCCCCATAAATCTACTTTTGTTCACACTGTTCATCCTCAGACTACCTTTCTAAGGCATGTCTTCAAGTCTCTATATCATTCTCATTTCCCTTTGAACCCTATTGGTCTCTCAGTATCATTCTGTGATATCCAAAATCATGCAAAGTACTCCAGATGTTGAAGAGAGAGGAATGATGATGTCAGGAGCCTTTGATACAATGCCTCTTCTAAGGAACCCAGAACTGGTTTAGCCAGTGGTGGGATTCAAATATGTGAACAACCAGTTCGTTGTGTGGATGCTGCTTCCAGAAGTCCATTCTAGGCCTGGGCAACAAAAAATTATCTACCGGTTCTGCCGAAGTGGTGCGAACCAGCTGAATCCCACCACTGGTTTTAGCCCTTTAACACTGTTAGCTACATTTGGCTTTTGTCAAAAAAAGGTACTTGATTCCTTCTCTGATGTAGAATTGCAAGTCATGAATCCCGCATCTGCATTTTCTATGCAAGAATATGTATGTTTCTACATTTTATTCCATGAAAGTAATATCTTATATTTTTCTCCATTAAAGGACAACTTGTTCCTCTTTGCCTAGTCTTTCAAACCTCTTCAGATTAGAGTATCTCATTCTGTCATCCTTGGCATAGCCAATCTCCCAACTGTGTGTCGTCCACAAATTTGATAAGCAAGCTATCAATTTTATCTTCCAGCTCATTAATAGAAATGTTGAATAATACTGGGCCCAAGCCTGATTCATGCTGTCATAAATATTTTAAAGCATAGCATCAGATGAAATACAATTAGCAGATTGAACTTTCAATATTTGCTAGGCAGGTAACTCCTAACTGAAATCTAAAAATGTACAGTGAGGATGTCAGACAGAATTTTCTGGAAATTGCAAACTTGATGTTGGCCTCACAAGATAATCAGGTAGAAATCACAGCCAGATGAGCTAATTCTTCTTTATTACAAAGCGACATTGACAGAATTTTTCAAGTCTGAGAGAAGAATCCTCCCCCCATATCCTTCATAGCCTGAAGAATTGGGGAGTTCCCTTTGGAGCCTCTTGCCCCATCTTCTATCCAGTTGAGGGCTATGCTGTTTCACATTGGGGAGCAATTTGTACTTTACAATTGAGTCATTATCAGTGACATGAATCCCAGACTTACTGTGATAACTGCCAATTAGTACTCAATAGTTTACATGCTCTCCTAAAGATACTCTAAAGGAGAATTTTATGTAAGCTCTGTGAATCATAACAAAATAAAACATAAACAACATAAAAAGGGATAGAAAATGACTTTGAGTGGGAAAGCTCATTTTATACATATTGCACTCCCTTGTAACATAACAAAACTAGCCAATGGTTTGGGCAACAGAGGTTACTGTATAGTAACAATTTAAAAATAAATCTGAAAATCTGAATAAAATTATTAGACAGGTAAGAAAACTGATACACTGAGTTACTGTGATTTCTAGCATCAAGATCAAGTTCTATCTATCTATCTATCTATCTATCTATCTGTCTGTCTGTCTGTCTGTCTGTCTGTCTGTCTGTCTGTCTGTCTGTCTGTCTGTCTGTCTGTCTGTCATCTGTCTGTCTGTCTGTCTGTCTGTCTGTCTGTCTGTCTGTCTGTCTGTCTGTCATCTATCTATCCAGTGGTGGGATTCAAATATGTGAACAACCAGTTCTCTGTGTGGATGCCGCTTCTGGAAGTCCATTCCGGCCTGGGCAACAAAAAATTAGCTAACGGTTCTGCCAAACTGGTGCAAACTGGCTGAATCCCACCACTGCCACCACTGTATCTATCTATCATCATCTTCAACTGCATGGAGTAAAAGTGTTTTTCTGTAGTTGACAGTGAAAATAAGAATTACTGTGCAATTACCATGGAAAAAATAAAAAAGTTTTATGAACTTTATTTTCATTATAAGATGGAGAGAAGTGTGTGTGTGTGTGCATATGTATGTCTGCATATGTGGGGGGAGTATATTTTGCTTACACACACACACACACACACACACACGCACATAGGACAACTAGTGACTTAGAAGCAACTTCTAACTTCCTGCCAGCTTCCCTATTGAGTTTTTTTTGTGGGAAGCTGGCAAGAAAAATTGGAAATCTTCCTTCCTTCCTTCCTTCCTTCCTTCCTTCCTTCCTTCCTTCCTTCCTTCCTTCCTTCCTTCCTTCCTTCCTTCCTTCCTTCCTTCCTTCCTCCCTCCCTCCCTCCCTCCCTCCCTCCCTCCCTCCCGCTAGATGGTGTGGAAAGAAATAATTAGTTATTCTTATTGTGTAAAATGCTCCATGTTCCCCAGTTTTGCAATAGCTAAGGGCCAATGTGACATTAAGACACTTGAAAGATGTATTCAAATTCAGTTGGAAGATATTTAAATGTGTAGAAGCTAGACTCTTATGTGTTAATGAGCTGTTTGCAACAATAGGGAAAGCGAACATCCATGAGGTACAATATATATAACTTATAAACATAAGAAAAACTGAAACCATCATCATCATCATCATCATCAGTGATCTCTGTAATATTTGGATATCACTTTATATTAAAAGAACTTATACAAACTGTATTTTCATAGGCATGTTGTGTTCTACATAAACAACAAAATAACAGCAAAATGTTTTGATTTCTAGATTATTTTGTATTTTTTACATATCGTGAACTTCAATGTTTATTTGAGTTGAACTGTCAAACTAACAAAGCCGAGCGATCAAAGAATATATCTATAGATTGTATCACTAATGGTAATTACAATAGATGACCATAAGTTATTTGATTGGAGTTTATAAAATTCTTACAAAAACAGAATGAAACAAAGTTAAATAAAGCCAGGTGGAACTTGTAACAAGTGCATTTTGTTCCTTACCATCATCATCAAGGGTCATTTCCCTACTGTCAATTTAATTGTCTCCTAACTTTTTGCAATGTGGATATTTCACTTACTACAGTCCTATCTACAAAACAAATATATATCTAGAAATGAAATCATGATATATTCGAGGGATCAGTAATTTATTGCACAGCAGCTCAAACCTAAATACATCTAGTAGTATTTTCTAATCCCCAATGTAGATGGCTTCTACTTTCAGATGACTTGTTTTGCTTGCAGAATGCAACTAAAGAAAAAGAAACCATAAATATTTTAAAGTACCCTCAGTTATCTTTCAAAGGATGGTAGGCTTTAAGAGTGTGCAAAAGAGCTTGAATTTACCTCAGTGAGACACTTCTTGCCACAGAGGTAACACAATTATTTCTTCAAGTGCTGGAGATGTTCCAGTTAATGGAGCTGCCAAATTCAGAGTTAGTGAAACAAAGTAACATGAATACTTTGTTTTTAGATGCCAAACTATTTCCTTTTCTTTCAAAACCAAATCCAAACCATTGCACAGGCCAATCAAGTTGTTTGTTGATCAACTCAAGGCCAATTTTAATAATAATAGATGAGTTTTAATTGCTAAGGATAATTGGTTTTAAAAACTAAATCATGAAGTTATGATTTGTGCTATATGTTATCCTAATAGGAGAGCATGAACAAAATATTAAAATAAGTTGAAAGTAATAGCACTTTTCCCCTCTGCACTTTTCTTTCTTTCTCTTCTTTCTCTCACTTTTGTTCGTTTTTTTTGTTTCTATATTCTTATGTTCCAATAAAACTTCTAATTCATAAAAAAAATATTGAAAAGGGAAAAAAGGACTCTATCCCCAACACTTATACAGGAAGGAACAATGGGAACAAAGCGACATCTTCCCCACAAGTAGCAGCCAGTTAAGCTCATCAACCCAAATGAGAGCATACCTTCACTTCAAGCTAGAAATGAGCTTCTTCTCCCCTTCTCCTGTCTTCTTTTTCTGATTCACATCAGCAGAAATGAAACCATACCAAGATACTAAAAAAAATATACCACAGAGGCAATAGAATTAATGTATACTACTTATGTGCATCTTTTAAATTAAATTTTAAAATTTCAAAACTAATGAACCTGGATTCAAAATTCTACGCTAAACAGGATTTTAGAACCATTCCTGAATTTCTAACTTTTCATCTTTTTGAGATTTATATCTAAAGTCCAGTATGTTGTAATTAATGACTATAAAGATTATATTTAGAGCAGAAATTTTATTCTCATTTTATCAAGGCAGTTAATCAGAATATATCTGTAAAAATATGAATTGAACTATATTGTGTGAATTATAATAATAAAAATATTTGAAGAGGTCTTATATTGACAGGAAGGAAGGAAGGAAGGAAGGAAGGAAGGAAGGAAGGAAGGAAGGAAGGAAGGAAGGAAGGGAGAGAAGGAGAGAGAGAAAGGGAGACAGGGAGAGAGGGAGAGAGGAAGTAGGAAGGACCTCAGATTTCCATATTTGCACATTCTTAGCACATAGGCATTTAACATTATTATTCGTAGTTTAAGATTCAGCAGCATCTTGAATATTGGGCTCTACCCAATAAAATGCAGTTGAATGGTATTTTGGCATGAAAAACAAAAAACAAAAACAGATTGCTAAGTACAAGGTAGATGATAAGTAGCTTAGAAGTAGTATTTGTGAGAAGGGTCTGGGCATCTGAGTAGAACACAGGTTAAAGATGAGCCAACAGTTAGGATTTATAATGGTAGTTGTCAAGGAGGAATTGGATAGTAGTGCATATCTCTTACCATTGGGGTAAGGTCATAGAACTTTATTTTCCCATATAGTGCACAAATAGATAATACAGAATTTTACATTTATTTTAATCACTAAAGTGTTATACTCTCTTTTGTCTTATCCTTGGCATAAAACACCTGTCTGGAGCATGATATTTTTCTTATCTTCATTATTCCTCAACCTTAGTCTCAAACTTGATAATGTGGGGAAGGTATTCCAATAATAAAATATGATAAACATATCTTCTTTATCTTTGGCAAAATCATGAGAGATGAGGCCATTCTATAGAGGTATAATTAATTATGATTTGGGATCTATATGAGTTGATTGGAAACCCAGTAATATGGAAGGTCCAGTCTCTGACATCTTTTCAGACTTTTCTGAGTGGTAGAAAGGCCTTAAAGTTTTCCTTTTCTTCCTTATTTCATTTTTCAGTTTCTGATTATTATTATGCTATATTCAATGTTTATAAATGTCATTATATTATTTTCTAATACTGCCAGGGAATAAAGCCTTAACCATCCATTCTGATCATTGTTTAAAAATCCAAAATACCTGTAACCCTTTTGGGAGTTAGAGCAACACAAGATTATGAGAAAGGGACTTCTGGTCCTGCATGGTAGTGACTGGTCACGGGCTTGCAGACCACCGCACCCTCGCGGCTAATTTTCGTCTTGCCTGTAGAGCCTAATGGGTCCAAGCCTCCCCAGAGAGGCGGCAAAGAAAGAAGAGTGCCCTGGAGACTCTGGAATGATGGTGGTCATTCCATTCGTCTTGGGGAAAGCCTTCTAACCCAACAGGAGAAAGGCTGTATTTCACCGATCAGCCCAAGCTACTTACAACCGAAGTCCAAAAGAACTAACTAGCACAACAGTAAACAGCGTGCTTGAAACTGGGTGAGAATCTGATTTTCCCTTTTCTATTCTACACTTAATTTCCTGGAAAAGATCCCCAAGAAGCAAAATATCTCCGAAAGTGAAGGAGGGGGACTTCCGCCCCACCCTTATACTAACAGAAGCGGCGAGTTAAAATTTCCATGGAGGATCAAAATATATGGTAGTGAAATAAATTTATAAACTTGAAAGCTAAAATTTAACTTTGGACAAGTTTAAAATTGTTGAATGGTTAAGACTCTCATTTTAAAGACCATTGTTCATATTGAAAACTAAATAGATGCTGAGACCTAGTGGTGGATGAAGATTATAACAGTTATGATTTCCATAGAGAACTTGCCAAAACCTGGGAAAAACTAATCTGTGTTTGTGACCTTCAAAGCTTTAATAACAAAGAACAGCTATGACAAAAAAAAAGACAACAATCTGGGCTGCAGACAAAGAGAATTATAAACTTTAGAAAAAAAAACTTTTTTGAACTCTTTGGATTACAAATATCTATTTAACCGGGACTCTAAAGCTATTTGCAGATAAGAAGAAAAACTTCAACTTTTGGCCATCATGGATCAGAGACATGTAGATAGAACACACCAAGAAAACATAAATACCTCTCAGGACGAGATATATACTGCAATTAATTCAAATAACACTGAATTCAAATAACAAAGAAATCCAAAATAAATTTGAAAATATAAATCAATCTATTTCTAAATTAATTCTACAACAAAAAAACTTCCAGGAAACAACAACAGAGAAGGAGCAGATGAAACAAATAAGTGGACATAAAATTGAAAATAGAGACTCAAAGACTGAACTTAACAAAGCAAGAAAACATGATTTAATCCTAGTGGGAAAAAAATTACAAGAAATGGAAAAAAAAACTCAACCCTTAAGACTACAAAATATATCTGAGGACAAAAAAACAGATTGGATAAAATGGAATGTAGAGATGTTGAAAACATCAGAGAGAAAGGAAGTGATAAGAGAAGCAAAGAAGGAGAGAGAAAAAAGATTTTCAAGAAACATGGAAAGACAAAAGCCTTATATAAAGACACTTTATTCGATTTACTTCTTATACCTACAGCAACAGTCATGAATATATGGAAAAACTTTTTGATTCAGCAAAACACATTGATCAAGAAAGATACTGGTCAAAGGAAAAAGATTAAAGTGAAAATTAAGAAAATAGATGATGGGATCTACCAGAGAGAATATTTAAAAAAGAAACATTTGTTTGAATATGGTTAAAGAAATAGAAAAGATTCTGAATACATATGTCATTCTAAGAGGGATGAATTCCTTAAATAATACTGTATGCTTTTTTCCCTTTTTATTTCATTTCTTGATATAAGTAATATAATACTGTTGAAATGGCTTACATGAAGGAAAAGTTTTAGATAATTAAATGTGTTTGAATTTAGGGAAATTATAATGTATAAAAAAGAAAAAAAATTTGAATAAGACTTAAAGGATTAAATGACTAGACACTTTAAATGGAATATTTAAAGATTAAATATATTTTTAATTATGGTTAAAAAGAATAAGAAATTTTGGGAATGAATATATATTAGCTTAGGAGGAATATATATTTTAAGTAGTATTTTACTTTTTATGTTTCTTTACTCTTGCTCTCTTTTCCTTTTGTTTACTGTTTTTACCTATTCTTTAAGAAATGTAAAAGAGTTGAGATGGTTTATATGGGAAAAATGGATTTAAATCTTTAAATGTAATTAACTGTTGAGAAAATCTTAACCAGCAAGAATACTTTGAACTTTATGGGAGAAACAAATCTAAATAAGGACTGTAACAGGATATAAGATGAGGCAACCAGAATGATTAGATAGAAAAGAAATATTATATTGATGTGATCATTATTTCTAGGAATATTGGGAAAAATCATATATGTAACTGTTATTTATCAAAATAATAAGAACTGTATTAATTCAATGTTTGCAAAGAAGACATTTTGGGGAAAAGGGGAAATCAACAAAATGTACTATGTGGATTATGGATTATAGAAACCAATTGTTAATGATTTTTCTTTACAAATGTAAACCCAGCAAACACACTGTTTACCAACTATTAAGTGATTTATGTTTTAAAAAATCAATAAAATATATGAAAAAAAAAGATTATGAGAAAGAATAATTTCCCTCTATGCTGAACTAGTCAGATAGTATTTGGAATACTATATGTCCAGTTATGAGTTCCACAACACTAAAAAGATGCTGAAAAACTAAAAATAAGACATGGAAGAGTAATGAAGTTGCGAAAGTTACAAGCTAAGAAATAGTTAAAGGCATTGTTTATATTTAGTTTAACAAAGACTAAAGGCTTAAGGAAGACATGATAACAGATGTCAAATATCTGAAAGATTATGACCAGGAAGAGGATTTGAATTAGTTTTCCGTAGTTTCCAAGAATAGGACTAGAACCAAGAGGTGGAAGCTTTACAAAGAGCACTCCAAGAGATAAAGAAGAATTTCCTGTGTGTAACAGCTGTTAAGTGCTGGACAACCTTGCCTCCTAGATTTGTGTGTGTTTTAGTACTAAACATTTTCAAACAAAGGTGGGAGAGGCATTTATCTGGGACGTATGAGGATTATTGCCACGGTGAAATGCATCTTTAAGTTCCTATTCAAGATTTTATATATTTATTTTAGAATGACTTCACCACGATGTAAAAAAGATGTTGAGACTCTAGAAAGAGTACAGAGAAGAGCAACAAAGTGATCAGGGGACTGGAGGCTAAAACATATAAGGAACGGTTGCTGGAATTGGGTATGTCTAGTTTAATGAAGAGAAGGACTAGGGGTGACATGATAGCAGTGTTCCAATATCTCAGGGGCTGCCACAAAGAAGAGGGAGTCAAGCTATTCTCCAAAGCAAGGCAAGACAAGAAGCAACAGATGGAAAGTAAGCAAAGAGAAGCAACCTAGAACTAAGGAGAAATTTCCTGACAGTTAGAACAATTAATCAGTGGAACAACCTGCCTCCAGAAACTGTGAATGCTCCAACAGGGAAGTTTTTAAGAAGAGACTGGACAGCCATTTTTCTGAAATGGTATAGGGGTTTCTGCCTGAGCAGGATATTGGACTAGATGACCTCCAAGGTCCCTTCCAACATCATCATCATCATCATCCTCATCCTCATTATTATTGTTGTTGTTGTTGTTGTTGTTTCTACTGAACATAGAGAGGGTGTACTTCTACGTGAACACTGCTCATACATTTATCTGTGAATTGCACTGCTCATATCTTTAGCTGTGAGTTAAAACTGGTCACCCAACAGGGGAAAAAACTGAGTAACTATTATATCCATGTATTACTGGAAATAGACAAAATAGCCACCTTGAGATTGTATTGCTGCCCCAAAAATTATTGTCTGCGTGTGAAGGTATCTCTTTAATTTCATATATAGTACTCATTATCACCTTTTTCACTGGTGAATTAGTTAATGTTGTCAAAATGCTTATGTATTATATTAGCCAAACTCCATTTCATAAGAAGAGTAATATAGCTTAATTCATCACTGTCACTTCAGGCAATGTTCTGTAGCAAATTTGGCCAGCAAAATGAAAGGCAGTAGAGATATGAGAGAACGTGGTTACTTGAAATTTCAGGCATTACTGAAACTGTCTTTCTTACAAGATTCTTTCATGAATTAATGATATTACTCTTTTGCATTGTTAGAGCCACATTGTTAGAGCAAGCAGGTTACTCTTTCTTTAAAATCACTTATGTGCAGGTAGAATTAGGAAAAGTTTTATCAAATATGTTTTTTTATGCATAAAAATAAGCGTGTTCCCATCATTCTTTCCTTCTTGGATTAGCCACTTCATAATGGCCTTACAGCATTCTCTTTGAAGGAAAATTCAGTCCTATTTAATAGTACCTTTATTGAAATAATGGGATTAAATTAATTATGATGATTATTATGGTTGGTCACACAGTCAGCCAGATGTTTAGTCTGGATTTGGCATTTTTATCCACTTACTAAGTCTTTCCCAAGGACCTTCGATATGCAGATGTTGTTTGATGGTGTTAAAGATATTGTCACCAATACCTGTAAGCTATTCTAAGTAAAGTTTTCCAATTGACTGATGGTGATTTTGTCAATGGTGATGGTGTCTAAGTGGTGCTTCAAATGTTTTGGGATGGAACACAAGATGCCTATTACTATTAGTACTACCTTTGCTTTCTTTTGCCATAGTAGTTCTATTTCTATGTGCAGGTCTTTGTATTTTCTGATTTTCTTCAGTTCTTTTGTCTCCTATTCTGTTGTGTCTAGGTCCTGCCACATCCACTAGCAAGAATTTTGTATTGTTAAGTCTGGACTGTAATGTTTGCATTATAAAGTCCCAAAGTATTTTACCTTCATTTTCCATTACTTATATATTTTTTAAATTATTTATCATATTTAAAGGTCACCCATCTCGCTCATAAAGCAACTTTGTCTATTATGTGGTCTGATTAGTTCTTGCTTGGTGCACCCAAATCACCTGTTACTATTGGTACTATTACTATTGGTCCTACCTTTACTTTCTTTTACCACATTTGTTCCATTTCTTTTTCCATGTCTTTGTGCTTTTTTATCTTCTCCAGCTCGTTCTCTGTTCTGCTGTCTCCAAGTACTCCACATTCACTATCAAACATTATTTGTCCTCCTTATTGACAGTTGTTAAGTCTGGGATGTTATGTGGCAGGTGCCTGTCTGTTTGAATTTTAAAGTCCCAAAGTATTTTAGCTTCTTCATTTTCTATTAGTTTCTCTATTTTGTTGTCCCACCAGTTCTTACTTGCTAGGCAAATGTTGTTTCTTGCTGATCTTCCAATCACCACTGTTGCTACTTTCTCATGCCATTGTTTGCAGTCAGTCTGTGGGATTTTCTTGCAGCAGATAACCAGGTAATCCACTGTTTCTTCAGTTTCTTTGCAAAGATAGTACTTGCTGCTTCATGTTGCTGTCTTCTTAATTGTTGCGTTGTATGCATTTGTTCTTAAGGCTTGATCTTGAGCAATCAGAATTATCCCTTCTATCTCTTTCTTCATATTTCCAGCTCTTAGCCATTTCAGATCTTATTCTTATTTGCTTTGCCTGCCATTTTTTAATGTACTGTGTAATACTTTTAGTAATACAAATCAAGGACATAAATGGAATTTTTAGAACACATTAGCATTTGAAAATAAATGATTCTTTCTATAAACATGTTTCTTCTAATGTCCAAACAAATTGATGGAGAGGATTACAACTAGCACCATAACTGTGATGGTATGTGTGTTTTGGTTAGTATTATTGTTTATTATATGTAGAAAGAGTACAGGCAGAATTTCGAAGAGGCAGAGGAACTAGAGATCAAATTGGCAACATACGCTGGATCATGGAGAAAGCTAGGGAGTTCCAGAAAAACATCTACTTCTGCTTCATTGACTATGCTAAAGCCTTTGATTGTGTGGATCACAACAAATTGTGGCAAGTTCTTAAAGAGTTGGGAGTACCAGACCATCTTATTTGTCTCTTGAGAAACCTATATGTGGGTCAAGAAGCAACAGTGAGAACTGGGCACGGAACACTGATTGGTTCAAAATTGGGAAAGGAGTCCGGCAAGGCTGTATTCTGTCGCCATGCCTATTTAACATATATGCAGAGCACATCATGAGAAAGGCAGGGCTAGATGAATCAAAAGTTGGAATTAAGATTGCCAGGAGAAATATCAACAACCTAAGATATGCAGATGATACCACTCTAATGGCAGAAAGCGAAGAGGAACTAAAGAGCTTCTTGATGCGGGTGAAGGAGAGTGCAAAAGTTGGCTTGAAACTCAACATTAATAAAACCAAGATCATGGCATCTGGCCCTCTCAATTCCTGGCAAATAGATGGGGAAGAAATGGAGGTAGTGACAGATTTTATCTTCCTGGACTCCAAGATCACCGCAGATGGGGACTGCAGTCAAGAAATTAAAAGATGCTTGCTCCTGGGGAGGAAAGCTATGGCAAATCTAGACAGCATACTAAAAAGCAGAGACATCACCCTGCCAACAAAAGTGCGTATAGTCAAGGCCATGGTTTTCCCAGTTGCAATGTATGGCTATGAAAGTTGGACCATAAGAAAGGCTGAGCACCAAAGAATTGAGGCCTTTGAACTATGGTGCTGGAGAAGACTCCTGCAAGTCCCCTGGACTGCAAGGCGATCAAACCGATCAGTCCTAGAGAAGATGCTGCTCTTTAGAAGGCCTGATCCTGAAGTTGAATATCAAATACTTTGGCCACCTAATGAGAAGGAAGGACTCACTGGAGAAGAGCCTAATGCTGGGAAAGATTGAGGGCAATAGAAGAAGGGGACGACAGAGAATGAGGTGGCTGGATGGAGTCACTGAAGCAGTAGGCGTGAGCTTAAATGGACTCCAGAAGATGGTAGAGGACAGGAAGGCCTGGAGGAACGTTGTCCATGGGATCGCGATGGGTCGGACACAACTTCGCAACTAACAACAAATATGTAGAAAGAGTATCTTAATTTATTTAGTAAACTTTTTACTTTTCCATTTTTAATGTAGATTGCAATTTAAACAGGTGGTCCTCGATTAATGACCAGTTGTTTTATGTGCATTCAAAGTTACAATGGCCATGGAACAGAAATGACCCGTAAAGCCCATTTGATCATTGTAAATGATGAGTCCACCACCATCACTGTCATGTGACTGCTTAAGACTATGGCATTCACTTAATGCCACCACATTTGCTTAATCACCACAAAAAAAGGCCAGAAATTTGCTTCCAAACATGTGGGTGCCTCAACTTATGACGGAAATAACTTATGACTCTAATTCTGGGCTCAATTACAGTTGTAATTCAAGTACTATCTGTACAGTTATATGTACATATAAAAATGGAAACACAGTGCTTTCAACACCCAACACTTTCATTTAATAGAACGGATGTAGCTACATTCAATCCACTTTTTTTTAACAAAATCCTTTGCATCTTTCTTTTTCAGCATTGGAGATTTTATGTTTAGTTCTGTGCAGAGTCTTGTTTTCTTTCTCCCTTGCGATCTATTGAACGTAGCCTGATATAATGTTCTCTTTATTTTTCTGTGCAGTGTTTCTGATGTCCACTAATGCATAGTTGTAAAAAAATTACACAAAAAGAGATATTGATACTCAATTTACCCTAGGTTTGCTTTATACACTTCTATCAGTGCACCAACTTGTTTGTGAAATCTCATAGAAAAAGGATGTTGGTGATTAGTTTTGACAGCTCATGTAATGCAATAGCTAAATGTACAAGCCCTAGTTTCAATTTTAACTTTGCGATGAACTCATTAAAAGCCTTAGAAAAACCATATTTTCTTAAAGTTACCGTATCTTAAATATGGGAGTTGGGTGCATATATGTGTTTTACTATTGATTCATCTTACAAAATTCCTTTAAGAACTGCAATTAATTCAAACGTGAAAGCAGGAAATGCAAAGTAAAATAGGAGCAGTAATATTTTTCTCCTGGAATGTTTATCCTGTGGAATGCAATAATCTGAGAATTCTGGAGGTGGTTTTCACTATAATTAGTTATACTTTCAGATAATGTGTGATCACATCACAGTAATATTTACTATATTTGGGCAGGGCTTTTTCATACATGTGACTAATACTGAGGAAAAGGAAGAAAAATGATTGTAGCAAATGGCATGCACAGTTTGCAGTTCAAAGTGTGAAAATTAAAACTAGAAGAAGAGATTTCTTTTGGAAACAAGAAGCACAGAGACACTCCTCTGGAAAAATAGGGAGGATGAGAGCTAGAAACTGTGCACTTCACTAGGGAGAAAACATGGTTCAAACATTCAA
Organism: Azemiops feae; assembly: GCA_023970755.1. NCBI lineage: Eukaryota > Metazoa > Chordata > Lepidosauria > Squamata > Viperidae > Azemiops > Azemiops feae. Next base: position 783,282 of record JALGBA010000376.1, read on the forward strand.
AAATTGTTCAAAAGCCCAGGACAAGTTATAACACATTGTTCCAAGCTAATTTAAATTGTTTTTCATTTAAAAGCAAAGCTTGTGTTTTTTAACACCCTTCCAAGTCATTATATGCTTAAATATGCAACATCACACAAGCTGCTTATTGCCTTCAAAGCTACAAGGAGTATGGAGGGGAATGTTGACTTCTTGATATCATAGGAATTTGGGGGGGGGCATTATTGATTTGAATTGGATCACTTTTTTAAAAAAAATTGTTTTAATGGGACTTTTTCTTAACATGTCCCTTCCAATCCAAACATAATATGAATATGTGGGGATGGTATATACTAGATTTCTGTTCTTGGCCAGGGACTGAAAATCTTGAAGGCCCACCTTTTGCAAATTATGCCTGTAAGCAAGTTTGGTCCATATCGATACAACTAAATGCAAGGACTGCAAAGGCTTTTGTCTGATAAATAATTGCCTGGAATCCTTTTCAAATTTAAGAATGGAAAGCAATCCAAATTCTCACCTTTTCTTGAAATGGGGAAACTAATAACAACTATAAATAGCAAACAATTTTAGCAGTTTCCTCAGAAGGGGATGCTTTTGTCTCTATGTCTTTCTGTTGTGACTGCAAGTAGGGATGATAACATGTTTATTGATTTTGCAATGCAGGAGACTTAGAAAAACACACCAACAAAACTACAATATTTCCAGCAACTTTCCTCCTTTTTGCCTTAGCTAAGGACCAATGGCTCATGACTGTGCTTAAAAAACTTCAAAGGCCTTCACTAAATGGAAAAAAAAACACCTTGTGGATTTCCCTGTATCAAGGGTAGGTAACTTATAATGCTCATTCACATCCTTATGAACTTGAGCAACCATCCCCTGACTCATGATGCAGAAATATTTCAGCAGCAAAATAGAAAGGGTGGGTGAGTTGCAGTATTTATTTTTCTTTCTTCCAAGTTAACTTGCCAACTACTTTCTCTATAAAAAACATTTTAAAAACTCTTAAAAAAAATTCAAAAGATCTGTTTTTCATCACTCACTGAGATGATGTTACTGTATCTTCATCATATTCTTCAGTGCTCTGAAGCAAGCATACTAAAGAACAAATCTGCTTTATGTCAGTTTTATGTCCATAGACATTTATGTCAGTAACTCTCAAATGATATTGCCTCTTGTTGACACACATATTTTTAGCATTAATGTTCATAGGAGAAAAAAATATATGACTTCCATATATAAGTAGTCCTTGCTAAAGACCAATAAACAACCATTCAAACAACCGTAATCACATTTTGGGTGCTTGAGTAATGGGCTCACATTTATGGCCATTTGAAGCATCCCATGGTCACATGATTGGGATTTTTGACAGTTTTTGCTTGTTTCCAGGGTTTATTTCTGGTCTATGGCAAAAAAAAAAAAAAAAACACCATTGGGGAAAATGGACCCATTTAATGACTGTGGTGTTTGCTTAATGACTGCAGACTTCACAAAAATGATTGTAAAATCAGGCTCTATCATGGGTTACCCGCTTAATAACCGCAATGACTTAAGGCTGTAATTTCAGGCTCAATTACAGTTGTATAATCAAAGACTTCCTGTAATGCAACATGCATAAGCAAGTACATGCTCTGCAAATCTGTATAGGACTAGTATGCATGGTAAGACTCCCCTGGTCATGAACTAAGTAGAATAATAAAACTTTCCTATTATCCAAGTTTGGTCCAGAGAGATTTATTTCCTTCTTCCTGAATCTCACAGACCTGGCAGGCAAGTGAGAGAAACTTTGTGTCATTTTCATTATTCCCTGGAAGTTCAGGTCTATCTCCACCTCCATTCACATTGTGTTCAGTCTGGGCTGTTTAACAACAAATACTAACAAACCTAGTAGTCCATTAGCCTCACAAAGTAAGTGTTGCAGTCCTGGTGTATAATTAAACACTCTAACCCAGTCTGATCCAAATTCAGTAGCAAGTGCATGCCAAATCAATAGAAAGAATTTACATGTGAGCTAGGGTCATGTAAATTTCTGTTTTAGATGAACTCTAAAGGGCCCAGTGCTGAAGACAGATACTGGAATTCAAGATGTGTCTTCACATCTATGAAATGTTCAACTGATTCTGACTGTGAATGTAAAAAGTAATTTTGTTCATGGTATGTATATAATGGTATGTATTGATTTTTCTCCTAATTCAGAGGTCATCAACCCCCGGTCCGTGGACCAGTACCGGTCTGTGGCATGCCAGCAACCGGTCTGCACAAACAAACAAAGGCCCATCCATGAGATGCAGGCAGCACACAAAACCACGCTCCCTCCAGTCCATGGAAAAACCTCTCTTCACGGAATCAGTCCCTGGTGCCCAAAAGGTTGGGGACCTCTGTCTTACTTGACTTTAATATTGTTTTCTGGTTGACATTTGCCTGCCAATTTAGTATCCATGAATGAAATATGTATGGTAGCAAAATGGAAGGGAGACAACTTGGTATCACTTAAAAGTTTAGGCCACAACTTGGCACCATCTCTTTTCACTAGTTAAGTGGGTTGGAATTAATAGCAAGTAAAGTTCAGAACAGAAGAATATCAATTTGCACACTACAGCAGAATCTGTATGTATAAGAGGTGCATAGAGAATCAAGCTGTACATTCAATTCATAAATAATATTTTTAAAACAATGAGTATAGGGCAGACTTGAATAAAATTTGATTCCTATAACCAGCATGTCACTCAACATCAACATTTATTTAAACATGAATAATTCTTCCAAAATATTTTCAACCTGCAAATCTTTGCTGATTCTTCCACCAAGAAAAAAAAAAGATCTCTTGCAGTCTGGGTAGATATGATTTATTACATTTAAACTGCTTAATTATATGACCATCTCACTTGCTCAGTTTTTTTAATGAAACTTCTGGATCTAAATGGTTTAATTCATTAGTGCTAATTCAATTGCTGTTAACTTGTAAATGTCCAATTCAGCTATCCAGGCAATTGTCTCTGGGGTTCCTTCATGCAGATCTTCTAGGGCAGGGGTCCACAACTCCCGGTCTGTGGACCAGAACCGGGCCGCGGCATGCCAGCAACCAGTCCGCACAAATAAACAAAGTCCCATTCCACGAGATGCAAGTATCACACAAAACCACACACCCTCCGGTCCACGGAAAAACAGTCCCTGGTGCCCAAAAGGTTGGGAACCTCAGTTCTAGGGAACCAGAGAAAGCACATTGTGGGCAATCTTTCATAATATATTTAGTAGTTTGCATATCAGCACCACAATTGAAACAACAACATATTGTTCAATGAAGTAAGTGAAAACAGGTTAACTCCTAATACATACTGTAGATATTGATCTGCAGAGGACACTTGAAAGTTCTGACATTTTAGAAAAATCTTAATTTTGATTTCAGAACAAACATGTAATCCATTTCCCCCTATGAATAGAGATGTAATTAAACATTTGTTCTCAGTGTCATATATCATTAATTAGATATCAAAAAGGCTCATGTGCTGTGGGAAACAGTTAATATTTTTTTATTTGATATAGAATAGTTCTTAAGACTGAAAAGAAAAATATGGATGCATGGAAGTGGTGATTTTGTTTTCCTATTCCTTCTTTCTACAGACATTTATGTGTAGTTATTTGGGTTTTGAGGCAATCAATACCTCAGTACAGCTTCCCATCACATCCTCAGGAAAAGCCAAAGGTCCTTATGGAACCCAACAGATTAAATGTCCCCAAATTATCAGCCTTGTGGATCTACCACTAAACCAGTAATGAAATCTAGCAGCTCAAGCAGGGATGGTACTTTGTAAGATGGGGGAAACAACAGCAAATCCAGCTGTTCCTGAAGGCCCAACTTTAACTAGAGGATATCACATCTGTTTAAATGGAGCATAGCAAGAGCTATCAACAACTCATAGACACCAATAGCCATCCTTCCACCCCATACCCAGTGTTTCAAAGGGTCTTGAAGACTTATTCTTGGTCCAGGTCTTTGACAAGGATATTTTCTTTGCATTGTATGGGTCTGTTTCTTTTTCATTTCTCTTCAGTTTTGTCATCTTTCATTTTTTAATTGCTTTATTTGTGAAAGAAAAAAGTCATTGGGTGTTGTATGACATGTACAGTTAATAAATGGGCTCTTGAATGATGCAAAAGATATTTTAGGAATAAATCATTTGAACAAACAGGTATAGACTCTATATTTTACTTCATGTAAGGGTGAAGGTATTATGATACTAATCTGTATTTTTTGCTATTTATGATCCCACTTATTGCAAAGTAGCATTACATTAACTATGCATAAGTCTGACATAGAAACTCTGTCCTCCACTTTGACAGAGTATAGACTGTTTGGAGACCTACATATGCATGATAGTTAGACATAATAATAGGGAAGAATCAGATACATGAATTTGATCATTGATCATTGCAGTTACTCTATATCAATTCGAATTGTATAAGTGGAACTGCAACTATACATTCAATCTGGATTTATTTTCTACTCATCTTTATTGCAAATAATGGCCTTGCAATCTCTATGGTAGAAGTCAAGCTTGATAAAAGGAGAAAATAATTTTAAACAAAGGTACCAAGAAGATATCAAGAAAAAAACCACAGTTGAAATATGCCTATGAAAATGATTCATTAAAAACACATTTAATTTCATAAAATATTGTTGATATCTAGTTTGTCTAAATGACTTTCCTCTGTCTTGAGTTTACAATGAATGAAATAGTTCTTGTAATGGGATTCAAATAATTAGATCTTAGATCTTAAAATAATGACTGCCTATTCCCACTGAGCATATGTTCATACATACACTCATTCACACAGAGAGAGATTCAGGTTTACACAGACACAGAGTATTTTAGAAAATAATTATTTTATTGCCTTATGAATTTATAAGCGCAAATCTGTTCCATAAAAATAATGACGTACATTGATACAAAAACAATTATTCAAAATTCCTTACATAAAGTTTGAAAATTGGACATTTTATCAGTTCCTAGCCCTGTATGTTCATACTCATTCAAGAACTACTTCTAAAACTCACCTCTACCTGAGGACTTGTGAAGAGCTTCTTCTCAGTTGTGCCACATAATTATATGAAGACATGCTTCATTTTTGTTTTTATTTTAATTTGTATATAGTTTTGCTTAATAATATCAACTATATATTTTATTTTATTTTATTTTATTGCTTATTTATACTGCTAACTTTGTCACCTTGATTTTTTAAAAATCCTTAGCTGATTCGAGTATCCTTTCTGCAGAAAAGAGAAATTTAAATTATTGTAATAAAGCTGTCAGCTTTGACTATACATTGAACATTCATTTCAAAGATGGAAACTGCAGTACATTTGTTTTTAAATAAATATTTATATTTCAGCTTCCACTTATAATTCACAAGGAAAATTGGGCATGATATAGGATTCTGTGATGGGTTAATCTTAATTTTCACTATTTGGTCAAAATTGCAAAATTGTCACATTTATATTTATGGATTTTTCTCCATTGCTTAAATGTAACTCATTTAATTGTATTATAATTTCCACTGGCATGATTTTATTCACTTATTTTGACATTTCTATTGACATGAACTGGAACTGTTTTACCATCTCCATGCATATCTTAATAGAATCTCAGCAGTCTACCTTTAATAAAATCATTTTATAATTAAGAATGCCATAACCAATCTTCTTTTCAAACTGACAAAGCTATTCCAAAACTGGTTTAGGGTACATAAGCAGAAGTATGTTTTTAATTTAAAATTTATTTAAGCTTAGATCCAACACATAGATTTATTTATTTATTCAATTTTTATAGCTGCCCAACTCCACCAAGTAACTCTGATTTGTATAAATATCATTCTTACTACCTGATAAAAACTGTTTACCATGTTTGTCATGGAAATGGTAAATTAACTTCAGTACTTGAATAATAAATGTAAAAGTGGACCATATACATGCCCATTCCATTAATATGTAAGAATAGCACTGTGTGAATAATACTTTCCTGTGCATATTTCAAGAGAACTGGTGAGTATTTCCAGGCTTTTATTCTATAAAAAGCTAGTCGTCTGCAGATATATCATAATTGTTTACAATTGCTCTGTTTCAGATCTACTATCATAAATAGTAGTATTATTAGAAGTATAAACCTCTTCTTTCCATTCTATAGTTAGACTGTTTCTATTATGTTTCTGTACTTGTTCCAGGGGGAAATAAATGTCAGACATGTCATTCTTCAAGTATTTGTGTCACTGAGGGATCTTGATAAATGTTTAAGGAATACAAGGTGTTTTGAAGAGTTGTTAGAAGACCACTGATAGTATAAGAGTTTGGCATTATTTACTAGTGATTTATAGTGCTACTTAGCACCATTATTCAACTCTAGGTATAGAGTGAACTCTTTATTTAATATAACAACAGCTATAAAATATATATCTGTTCCAGTGAATCATCATAGATACATTGGACATTGAGCAAGAACTGTTGGCAATTCACTGTCTACAAAAATTAAAAAATGATAAGCTTTTCCACTAGTTGTAATATGGTTTCTGATAGCTGATATATAGGAAGAAAAAGTTATGTTGCAAAATGTAATAAAAGAGACTTTTAAGTTATTTATTGATTTGAAAACATTCTAAACATTCTAGTTATTTTGAAAAGTGGATGATAAATAAGAAAAACACAGACATACAGATACAGGTAGTCCTCAATATATGACCACAATGAGCCCAGAGAGTGCCTTGTATTTATGAATTTATTTATAACAAATGTTTGCTAGAATTCATTATAGGAATGCTTCAATTGACCAAAGACATGATAGACAATGGAAATGAATATTAATGAATATTAATAAATCCATCTGTGGGCTATCATGGTAATGCAAGATTGCAATTTAGAGAACATAAAAGGTGAATATATATAAGAAAGAAAGAAAGAAAGAAAGAAAGAAAGAAAGAAAGAAAGAAAGAAAGAAAGAAAGAAAGAAAGAAAGAAAGAAAGAAAGAAAGAAAGAAAGAAAGAAAGAAAGAAAGAAAGAAAGATTTCAAAATTAAAGGAAAGGGGAAAATTGCAATACTTCTGAAATTAACCATATATATATGGTTCATATATATATGGTTCATATATACCCCAGTGGGGGTATGAACTGCTTGGGTGGGAGCTTGGCTGCCCACTGGCAGTTAAAAGGAAGAAACAGCTGCGATCACACATTGCTCCTAGAAACACGAAGCCGAAGAGACACCAGCCTGAAGATGACGAATGAGACTTTGTCGAAACGTCGCCAAGACACTTCCAATTTTACGCGGGAGAAAACCCGAATTACCAAAGACCTACATACAAACACCCGTGAAAACCTCAGAAAACATATATATATATATGTCTCACACTTATGACCATCGCGGCATCCCCATGATCACGTGATCAAAATTCAGATGCTTGGCAACTGACTCATGGGCGCTCCATCACTGGAAATATTTAAGAAGAGACTAGACATTCCCCTGTCTGAGACGGTATAGGTTCTCCTGCTTGAGCAGGGGGCTGACTAGAAGACCTCCAAGGTCTATTCTATTCTATTCTATTCTATTCTATTCTATTCTATTCTATTCTATTCTATTCTATTCTATTCTATTCTATTCTATTCTATTCTATTCTATTCATATTTATGATGGTTGCAGTGTCCCAGGGTCATGTGATTGCTTTTGCCACCTTCTGACAAGCAAAGTCAGTGGGGAATCCAGATTCACTTAACAACTATGTTACTAACTTAACAACTGCAGTGATTCACTTAACAATTGTGGCAAGAAAGGTCTAAAATGGCACAAAACTCACTTAACAAATGTTTTACTTAGCAACATAAATTTTGCGCTCAATTGTGATCGTAAGTCAAGGGCTGTGTATATGTATATATATATATATATATAGATATGTTCAATTTACATATATATATATACTGTATATATATTCATGTGCATGTTTGTGTAATCATACATTTGCATACATATGCAAGAAATGTCTGAATGTAGATATAATTTGGTGATGCAGTTGTTGGATGGAATAGATCTGATCTGCAAGAAGATATAAATTTAAGAATCAAAAGGGAACATATGAATTAATGAAAAGGTATGTTGGAAACAAAGATGATTTGGAAAGAAAAATATAGAAAAGAATTGCAATTATGTTGATGTAAGCTAAATTTAAAGCTTTTCATTATGTTGCTCCTTTCTGCACTTTGTATAAGCCGATATATCTGAAAAAAGAATAACACAAAGGGTATGTTTGTAGTATGTATATATGTGATTGGGTTGCAAAGTTTCTTTTAGGTTTAATAAGCCAGCAGCATTCTACCGTATAATAATATTGTTATGAGAATCATATAACTTTGAGAATAGTAATTTTAACAGTGCAAAATGGACAATTATCATATCAAGTAAGTTATTACATTTTGGGTTTGTTTATAGTTTTATTACATTTCATAAAAAAGTTTTAATATGTATACTGCATTATATAGATATGTATACCAGTTATGAACTCAATGGCTTAACTTTCTCCATGACATCTGATGATAAAAAATAAACCTTACTGACAGCATCAAGAGAGCCTCTTGAGAATAACACTTTTTCTAGGAGTGGAGGAAATCCTTACTGTAGTCCTGAGAGCAATTACAGAACATGCTGTGGGCAGAGCTGGGATTTTTATTCTTTGGGCTCACCGCTATAGACTAGTGAGAATCTTATCTTTAAGAAACACTCTTACTTTTTTTAAAAAAAATTGCAGCTGTTTGTTTCGGAAGCATTCTTTTTTACAGCATATTTTCTGTGGCTTTATCTATTTATTGTTTATTATTTATTTATTTAGCAAACTGCATAAAGAAAATCTCTAAAACTGAAATAAGTGTTCAATGTTTTTTTTTTTAATAGCCAAACAAGCAAGCATTACAAGAAGCTAGGCCAGTGATGGCGAACCTTTTAGAGACCAAGTGTCCAAACTGCAACCCAAAACCCACTTATTTATCGCCAGGTGCCAGGTGGGCGTAGCCCATTGGGTGGGTGTGGCCAAGGTGGGCGTAGTCACCTCGATGTTGCTCGTGGGCAGGGACTCCTGTGGGGGCCGGACAGGGTTGGGGGAGATCCAGGAGGCTCATCCTGCGGGGTGAGGGGAGGCGAGGCAGGGCGGGGGTGCCATTGTCGCAGGGCAAGGCGATGCAGGGGCCAGGGCGGCTGCTGCCTGACACCGTCGGCCCCCGCACACAGAGACCAGTGAGCGCATGGAGGCCGACGGTGTCCGTCAGCAGCCACAGCCTGCCGGCCCCTCGACTGGCGCACTCTAGGGCTCTGCAGCCCGCTGCCAGCAGTTCAGAGAAGCCACCTCTGAGCTCGACGGCTGGCCGACAGCTGAGGAGGTGATGCAGTGGGTCGTGCCCGGGAAAAGGAGAGCATGCGAGACCAGGAGGGATGGGACGGGGGGGGGGAAACCAGCCGTGCTGGGATGCATCCGGCCATGTGGGACCTCGGCGAGTTAGCGGGTGGCTGCTTGAAGAGGGATGGTTGCCATCTCCGGGGCATAGCACGCGTGCCCACAGAGAGGGCTCTGAGTGCCACCTCTGGCATGCGTGCCGTAGGTTCGCCACCACTGAGCTAGGCAATTTCTTTATGTAGAAATTGTTAATATGCTTCAAAATACAACAAACTTTACTGAGTTTGTTGGCTAAATTTAGGGGGCCAGTAGGACTAGAAGCATGAAATTGATTAGATTAAGATGAGAGAGGAAACTAAGTGCAGTAGCTCATTGTTAAACTTAAATATCTTTCATCATTTTATACTTCTTAAAACTCTGGTAGGTCCTACCTACCTCATTTAAGATTGATCAAAACTACTAATTATCCTTGTGAGTTAGATTTATTTGTTTGTTTGTTTGTTTGTTTGTTTGTTTATTTAATCAAATGTTGAAGCCACCTCATTCTACAATGATTCTTGTGGCTCATAGATAATTTAAAAATGTATAGAAAGAACACATAACAAATTGGGACAGTAGGACACCAACTATAAACCACTTACAAAGGGAGGAGGCACTACTATTATCCTTTTCCCAAGGTCTGGAAGAAATATCCTGTTGCGTCCATTTGGAGTTTTCCATGAGCACTAACTGGTCCCTCCTTATAAGATCCTGGTTCCTTTCTGCATCTTTCTCACAGAAAGTTCCACTGAGCTATTACAGGTTCAGTTTATCACATTTGGCTGCTCTCTTAAGTGCTGATGTGTGAGTTGTTTTCAGACAGAGTCCCCAAAGTTAGATAGTTTTAAAAACACCCAAGTTAAAATAACTACTAAACAAATAATGCAAGTATGGCACACAAACATTTCATTTCTTAGTTGAAGCTCAAATTAATTTTTAAATGTTTCACATTTTTTGTTTTCTCAATAGAACACAATAATCGATGCAGCATATTCAGTTGAACTCCCAAGTATTGCAGTTCAATAAAGGGGCTTGTGCATCCCAATTATGGTGTGAAGTTTACCACTACAAATTTATATTTCCAGAAGAATCATCAATCATAGACAAGGGGTCAGACTAAATAACAATAGCAGTAGCAATAGACTTATATACCACTCCATAGTGCTTTACAGCACTTTCTGAGTGGTTTTTAATGGCAGCATATTGCCCGCAACAATCTGGGTCTTCGTTTTACCAATCTTGGAAGGATGGAATACTGAGTCAACCTCAAGCTCTGTCAGGATCGAACTCCAGGCTGTGGGTAGAGTTAGCCTGCAGTACTGCATTCTAACCACTGTGCCACCAGGTCTTCTTGCAAACTCCTGTAAACAACAACACTCCAATATTCCGCCAAGAAAACCAAATGAACATTCACAATCATGTCAGTGTTGATATGCTACCATTAGATATGGTCAGCTTCCACCTTGAAAAGAATCAATGAACTATTTAGAAAAAGCAGACTGAAATGTGAGTAACACTGCTATATATGATGTCACTGAGCAACAGTCTTTCAAATAACAAGACCTCTGCCAGAAGCACTTTATAAGTAATAAAATGCACTTGGAAACCAAGTGTCATATGATTAACTCACTACCCTGTTGCCACATTCTTGACTAGCTGTAGCTTATGAGCAGTCTCAAAGAGCAGCCCCACGCAGAGCACAATGCAATAGTCTATTCATGAGATGACTAATGGAAGAAATGAAATAGCATCACTATTTAAAAGGGACCATTAACATCAATGATTGGATACTACCCACAAAATGATAAATGATCTCAATTTAAACTCAAGGCAAACCAATCATTTTTTTTCACATCTGCCCATATTCTAATTATAGATGCAAAGGAAGGTGAAGTTGAAGAATCTTATCATGAGCTACGGTGCCTTATTGACAGAATACTTTAAAAACAATATCATAATAATCACTTGTTAAATTGAGGTAAAATAGCATCTGGCATAATGAGAAAATGTGTACTTGATTTTCAAAATGAGGCAGGAGATAGAGTATAGGAGACAGAATTCTGCCAATCTTCAATGCCAATAGCAAATAACAATTTAAAGAAGAAACCAAAAACACACAACAACAACACAGAAAACCTTGAAAACAAAATTGTATATATGGAGATCAATAGTGGGACTATACCAAAATCAAATTGTCTATATATACTCTGCAAACAAAGGTGGAGAAGCTTTACTCAGTCACGTAAATGAATACCTGTCTACCATGTCACAAAGTCCATCTTGAAAAATTACTGGTTACACTAGAACAAAATAAATAGATCAAAAACATTTTTCTTTAGTGCTACCCCATTTAGTTTTGTGATGAAGATAAATAATAGATTTAAAGATTCAATTTGATGGAGTGCCTGAAGAACTATTGAATAAAAGTTATAACATAATTTAAAAAGAAACAAATAAAAATGTAGCAAAGTACAAAAAGTAAATGCAGTTAAAATGGCTGTTGACAAGTTAAAAATAACTGAAGAAAAACAGAAATCAAAAGCCAACAGTGACAGAGAAGAATTAGGCCCACGAACTCAAAATTTTAAGTCAAGGATTTCTAGATATCTAATATAAAGAGGCAGGATAATTAATGAATGGAAAAGACAAGATATTTTACAGAAATCACTAGAAACTGTTCAAACCATTATAAAATATTTAAGAGGGCAAAGTTCTACTAGAGAAATAAAAAAGTAATAAGAAAATGGTGCAAATACACAGAACAGCTATACAAAAAGTATTACAAAATTATTGATACGTGTTAATATTTTGATATTGAACTACAGATAGAAATTGTGGAAAGTAAAGTTACTTGGGCCTTAGCCAATATGGTCTAAAAAGAGAGCTAGAAGATTTGGTAAAATATAGCTAAACTAGGTGCATATGCAGTTTAGCTGGGTGAGGGGCAAGGGAAGAAAAATAGCAGGTAGCACAAAGCTCTACCACTGGGTATATATGCATGTTGGTAAAACTTCAGTCTACTATTGAATCGACTATTCCCCTTCTTTCCCAACTGTGGACAATTCTGAGTTGAATTAAAATTTTACAAGAATATACAGTTAAAAGTGTTACATATAGTTTATTAGTAGGTATGAAAAACATAGCAGTGGCCTAGGGACTGAAAAATTATGTTCCAATTCCAAGTAATGACAGTGCTAAAAAAAAATCATATCAACAATATTACATTTACTTCACATGCTAATAACATAATGTCAAGATTTTGCCATAATAATATATAGGAGGTACAACCAAACTCACGTAGATAACATCCAGTAAATAGTGTGTGTGGGGGGGAAGTAAATAGGTTAAAAAAATGTCTATTTTTGTTTATACAAAGACTTTTGTTTTATAGTTTATACAAAAGCATAGACCACTGAGAGTTGTAAAAAATTTGGTTTGCCTTTAAAATATGGGTGAATCAGACCACTTCATCTGCCTATTGAAGAGGTTTTTGTGATGAATCATGAGACACCAGATTAAAAATAGCCATCAAAACAAATGAAAAGGAAATAAGAATTAAAAGACCTGGAGTAATATCAACAATCTCATACATGCTGATGACATTTCTTTGATGGCTTGAAGTGAAGAAGGAAGGAATTTCTCTTTGAAAGATGGTCAATAGAGTCAAAGAGCTCACCTATTGCTTCATACGAAAACATCACTAGCAACAGCAACACCAGTACAATTTATGTCAAAGCCAATACAATGCAAATAAAGAAGTTTGTGATCACGAATTATATGCTAGGCTTAAAAATTTATAGGCACATGTGAGCTATCCTTGTCCTAGTAACTGCAGACCCTTTCACACTGAATAAATTTATCATAGCAAATGCTTGTCTGGTTCTAAATCAAAAGTTCTTTGGCTCCCACTGACAGTTCTTTAATCACTTGGAAGTGAGCATTAAAGAACAACAGCTATAAATAGGTATTATTTTGAAGGTTAGCAAAATCAAAATGACAATTAGATTTCTATAGATTTGAAGCTACTGCTGCAACATCTGGAAGTAATGCCAGAAAGTTAAGTGACTTTGGCTGAATTGCAAATTCTTCTCTGTATTCATTATTTTAGTTTTTATATTAGTATCCCTTAGCTATCACTACCATAATATGTAATCTAGTGTTAAGCAACCCAGTGAAGCATAGCATAACCTGTCATATCCTAATTTAATAAGATATTATCTACTGAATTGGTATTTATTTTGTTTAGAGGAAAAGCTTAGTCATAGATCTAATTTAGAAGTAATATGAGCAAGGTGAAAATTTAATTTAATGAAGATAGCTTTCTGCCTCTAAATACCCATTGATTGCCAAAGTTATTTCAAAATGTCTCTAAGCTAATGTTTTTACAATGTTTCACATCATTTTCTCCTTCTCCTCCTATCTACTTTTCCTTGCTTTTCTGCCAGTTGATCTAAGAAATATTGCAAAAACCATATAAAAAGCAGTGAAACTGTGCTTTGCATATTTCCTGAAATAAATCGGAAGTTTAAATGTAAAACTACAATTGATTCAGAATAATGGTTCATTGATACTAGATAGAATTTTTTTTAAAAAAATGTCATAATTTAAGGCATATTTTAAAATTAACTAACTTACACTCTTCACTCCAGCTGTAAGGGAAAGAAACTGAAGATGGCTTTGCCAAGAATTGTGGCAGAATAAACAGTGGGCAAGTAGACTGGCTCTAACCCTAATGCTTTCCAGATAAGGAGAGGGCTTCAGATTGTCCACAAGTGCTCCTCCTCAAGAGGAAACCACAACAGAGAGGTCTCTAGTGGTATTACAGTTCTAGGAGACAAGGGAATAACCATCTTGCTCAAGCCATGGTTGGTGCCTTAACAAAAACAAACCTAGGTTCCTATTTTTTCTATTTTCTTTTTTTTTTTGCATCTTTTTTCTTTTTATTTATTTTTATCTCATTTGCTAAAACAAGCTTTTTGAGTATTATAAGTGCAATTTTAAATAAAATTGTGGTTGCTATTAAAAATTAAATAAAAATATGTTTATTTGGAGAAGCATTTACTATAATAACCAAGGTTGGCTTTTGAGGGCTTCAAACAGAATTGTAGTCATCATCTGCTACCTTTTAAAAGTATGAAAGTATTTGTTCTGCAACTGAACTTTGGTCATTCTCATACAAGATAAGTTACATGATCAAATGAATTTAAGAAGATCTCATACTGAGCACAGCCTGGAATACAACCTTCTGATTTATGATATTGACCTTTTTGGTCAAACTTAGTGTTTCTGATCTCGTGAAACAGGCAGTTGTGATAGCAGATGAAAGCATCATACTGTACCTTATAATTTACCTAGACATGTTAGAAGCACTAACAGTAGAAACTTATTTTAACTAAACAATGTGTGCATCAGACCTTCTGCTTCTATCATAAAACACCACATGAAAAACACATCCTTTTTAAACCTGGAATTGGAATTAAGAGCCAATGTACATATATCAGTTTCCATCTAGAAAATCGATGTCATTATAGCAAAAGCAATAACATTTAGATCTATATACTGCCCCTTACTGCTTTACAGCACTATCTGGGCAGTTTACAAATGTCAGCATATTGCCCCCAACAGTGTGGGTCCTCATTTAATGACCTTGGAAGGATGGAAGTCTGAGTCAACCTTGAGCCTATCATAATCAAACTCCAGACTGTGGGCAGAGTTAGCCTGCAATACTGCATTCTAACCACTGTGCCACCAGGGCTTCTACTATTTCATGAGTCTCCTCCTCCAACAAGAAGTTTATCTGGTACAGTTCACCAGATTTTATTTTTTTCTCATTCTATTGTAAATATTAGGGAGGAGAAAGAATACTTCTATGTAACAGACAAAGACAAAATTTAAAAAAATGTTATATATGAACAGTTCTTTCATAATTAAATGGTTAATTATGTATCTGCTTATTGTTTCTTGATGTTAAAATCTGGTTATTCTTACAGTTTCATTCTGTTTTTCAAAGAAATAAAAGGTTCAAGGAGTATTTCACTGTAGGTTTCTTGGTCAAATAAATTGATTCTGTCTTTGTTGTTGTTGTTCCTCTTTTGGCCATTGTAGCTATAATTGTATTTTATGGAAATTATAAAGTATTAATTTAAATAAATTAAGATCCTACAAGAAAGGGGAGAAAATGGATTATCATTATTTCAGTTATGTTATTTTTGATATACTTTTCCTCCCACTTGTAGGAAATACTACTATGTGTATCTTTAATTGACTTTGGCTATTTAGTAACAGTTTAAATTATCTTCACACAATTTAACAGATTCCTTTTTACTGGGCCAACAAAGGATGTACAGAACATCATTGTGATGGAAGTAGTAGTTGCTTAAAGCAAATGATATTCATCAAGGCTGTTTCTATCCTGAAAACTGCAAAAAATGGATAACACTTTTTCTTTTCCTGGCTGTAGTTTTGATGCCAAAGCTATTTTTCTCCAGTTTTCATCTAGCTTGTAACTAGCAGTCAACAAAAATGCTCACCAAAGGAGCATTTTTAGCTACAGCTATATGAAATCACATAGAGTAAGTAATCACTTCACTTGTAGCCTAACACCATTAAATATGTTGCTGATATTTGGGGTGCTGCAGAACTGTTGAACACCAAACTAGCAAAGAACATTGAAACTTAGGATCCATGCCAGCATCTCACAGATGGACAATCAAGCTGTCCTAATAAAGCAAAGTTGTTAGAGATGTTTCAGACTGTGGGGGTCCATAGCAGAGAATAACAAGATGATTTGCTGGAAAGAAAAGGCTAATTTCTTAACAACAGTTTTGGCATAAAGGGCAGCTTTTCACTGCACTTTCTGAAAAATAGAAAAGGGCCACACTTGATCAACAAAAATCCTAATAAGAGAGCAAAATAGAATAAGTAATCTAGTCACATATCATAACTGAATTTATACAAATACATAGACATAAAGGAAAACATTTCTAGGTTCATGCTGTCTGATCTTGGTTGTTTGCTTGCAGACATTCCATTATTCAACTACTGTGTTTTCCCAAAAATAAGATCTATCCTGAAAATAAGCCCTAGCTTGATTTTTATGCATGTGCCTAATATAAACCCTACCTCCAAAATAAGCCCTAGTTAAGACCCCACCCACTCTGTTCCACTGTCTGGTTGGATGAGGTGGGACAAGGCACACAGATAAAAATCAAGCTAGGGAGGGGGTGGGACGGTGGAGTTTCCCCATGAGCCCTGCACCTACTTACCTCAGGACTGCCTCAGCCAGGTCTCCCATGCCCAACACCTGCCTTGCCTTGTGGCAGAGGCACCGACAGCCCCATCCAGCAGGAGCCCAAATGGCTGCTGCCAGCCCGCTTTTTCTGCGGCCGCTCACTACTGCTCACGCGTGTCATGCCCGGCCTCCATTTCACTGGCAGAGGTCTTCAGGAAAGGCCTCTGCAGCCCAGAATGGAGCTCCAGATTGATGCGTGCATCACCCCCCTCGGTCTCCATTTCACTGGCAGAGGCCTTCAGGAAAAGGCTCTTCATCTTTTACAGGCTTTTCAGGCTCTTCATCTTTTACACATCCTAAAATTCCAGATTGCTGCTTAAGCATTTGGGCCATATCACTTTGTCAAGACATATTTCAAGTGTATACTTTGTATTTCCATACAGATGTTACAAGTAAATGATATTCAGAATGAAAACTCTCAAAAACTTTGTATCAAACATTATAAATCAATTGATTTAAGGTATTTATTGTCCCAGGCATTCCAGCAGACCATTTTATCTGCTACCTTCAAATATGGATTATTCTACAATGTCAGTTTCTCCTGTGATTCTTGATCAAAACTTATCTGCTTACCTATTAATCACAAAATATGCCTAGGAGCTTTCAAGGCTGGAAATAAGAATCACTGTTAGAATGCCAAGGTTTCAGACAGATTGTAGATTAACACTGCAAATGGGCCCATAGCATGTGATACTCATAAAATGATTATTCCACAATAATATAGTTGTTAAAATAAACAGTGAAAGTAAAAGTTAAAAGATTGGTAGGCCAAGCCATCTTCATCATTAGACAACCTTAATTTAGCCAAAGACATTTGAGGATTTTTAACCTACCACAAAAATATTAATTAGTCCAAAAATGAAAACTCTAATTGAGATTTACATTAGAATTCCTCTTTATACAGTGTTTGTATATTATTGGCATATAAAAACAATTTGTATTCTGTATCAAGTGTCAGATCCTTAATAACTTGAGATTGTCTAACCATCCCAAAGCCTCAGATGACCTCATCCAACAGCTTCTTATAGATGCTAAACAGGAGAGGACAGAGCACTGAACCTGTGGTGCCCCTGAAAATGGGAGTCATGGGTTGGACATCTTCCCTGCTGTCAACACTGAATGGAATTGACTCTAGAGGAAAGATAAAACTAGCATAGATCAGCATAGGTCACAACACCCACCCCATTTTGGTTGGATAGATATCATAATTGATGGTACTGAAGGCTGATAAGAGGGTAAGAAGAACAAGACAGTACCACCTTCATTCTTCTCCTTTAAATAAAGAGATAAATAAAAAGGAAACATTTATGGATAAAATAGTTATGTGGGAAAATATTAAACATACTTAAAGTGCTATATATGATTATGACTTGTTTGGGAAATAAAAAAAGAACAATTGTCTATACATTGCAGATAAAAGAAAGCTTCTAAGAAAGAGAAATAGTTCCATCTTTATTCTTATGCAGTTCTTATATCTGAAATATTTTCTAAGCACATTTACAACTAAATATTTCCCCTGTTTAGAAAAGCAGCAGCTGGCTTTCAGAGCACTTGTGGTTTTGAATGGATTGTTTGCCTAAAACTAATTAAGTGAAAGAAGTCCACATAAAACTTTATATTCTTTGGAAATCAAGGGCAGCATACGCTTATAAGATGCCTACTCTTTAGCCTTGAACCATTCAGGTGCTGTGGTAGAGTGTGCAGCATTTTCAAAGGACATGGATACAGAAAACACAAAAGGCAAGTAATTGCAAATTTACAACCATAGTAAAGGGGGCAGCCGATAGATTTTTGTATTTAACATGTTTGTTTAAAAATGCAAATCATACTAAAACAGATTAATGTTACAGCATGAATGGAAGGAAAATGTACAAAATGTAAATGTTTTATCTTAGTTTCCTCATATTGAATAAAATGTATCTTTTATACCTGAGCCTTTTAATCAGGATAGGGAATTTTTCCAACAGGAAGAATTTCTTTCTACTATAGATACCACTTCAGAAGAAAGATTATACCACCAATTTACAGCCATCATAAAGATATCTGGTTCTCGATAATCTTATATTTTGAATTAATGTTCAAAATAAAATTGTGATAACACAGAATAACAGAGTTGGAGGGGACCTTGGAGGCCTCTAATCCAACCCCCTGCTCAAGAAGGAAACCCTATACCATTTCAGTGAAATGGTTGTCCAATTTCTTCTTAAAAACCACCAGTGTTGGAGCACCCACAACTTCTGGAGGTAAATCATTGCACTGACTAATTGTTCTGTCAGGAAATTTCTCCTTATTTCTAGGTTGATTCTTTCCTTTTATCTCTCTATATATATAGATAAAGTTTTTGGTTGATGCACCTTGGTATTTTAACTGCCATACTGCAGTCATATTTCATGATCACTTGTGATCATGAAATATGACTGCAGTATGGCAGTTAAAATACCAAGGTGCATCAACCAAAAACTTTCTATGTATATTCCCTTGGTTCGGCTGACAAAGGAGGGGAGGAGAGCTGGTAGCCTGGTGGTTAATACACTGCCTAGCATGCAGGCTGCCTAGGTTCGAATCCCATAGAGGGTGTGGCTTGCTGAGGAGGGCAGAATGAGCCCGAAATAGCTATCCAAGTCTCCCATTTAATTCTTTAACTCTTTGTCAGAAAAAGAAATTTGAATATATATATATATATATATATATATACATATATATATATATATATATGTGTGTGTGTGTGTGTGTGTGTGTGTGTGTATATATATATATATGTGTGTGTGTGTATATATATATATGTGTGTGTATATATATATATATATATATATATATATATATGTATATATATGTATATATATGTATATATATGTATATATATGTATATATATGTATATATATATATAATTATTAATTTTCTAATTTTACAATCATGAGTACTTAATAAGCAACATGTTGTCTGGGTCCATTGGTAATTCAGGGGTACATATTAACTTTCTCAGTCTAGTTCCAATACTACACCATCCAGTGGTTCCTTGGTCCTCTCTTCTTCCGGTGGTATGCATTTTTCCACACTGGGCAAATACAATTCTTGTTACATTTAATACATATACAATTAAATATAGGCATCTTCATCACATTTTTCTGGAATTATACATAATATCGATAGTGTCAGTTTATAATATCTTTTCTAGCCAGGACGTATCTTAATTGTATTTGTACTTAAAATTTATTTGTTCAATCAATAACCTGTTTTTTCTGCTTTTAAATTTTTTTTAATTTCCCATCAATGTTCAAAATATCTCTATCGCTTATACTTTTCTCATAATAAATTATATTTGGATAACCAAAAGCTTCCCTTATTCAAACCCTTTTAAAATTTTCACATTTCCCATCTCATAAAAAAGTATAATATTCTAGTTACAAATTCTATCCTTCTAATTATAATAATACTTTTATTTCTAACAGTTATCTATTTTCTTAACCACATTCAAACATCTGTTTAATAGTATAATATCCCATCGAATTGGTCAAAACTTTTATTTTCTTCAGTCTTACTCTAGCTTTCTTCCTTTGCTAAATAACTTTCCAAGTCAGTGCATTTGAATCCTCAAGAATTTCTTCCACTGTTTTTGTATATATTGTTAGGAATGAGGAAGAAAATTTTATTTAAGTATGTTTGGAAGAACCCTCAACCCATTTATATTCATTAAACAACCTCCATCCTTCTCCTTCAGTTTTTCTTTTCATTACTTGTTTGTCAATATTCAGCATTTCTCCTAACAGCTTTATCGTCTGTTCTATCAGCTCTTCTTCCTTATCCTCAAATGTGTTCTGAGATCTTGACATTTGTCTGCATCTGTCTGTTAATTCCTTCCTTTAGGTCCTCCATCTTTGGATCCATTTTTTCCTTCTGTTTTCTGGGTTATTAGTTCCTTCTTTGTAGTCATTGTCTGGATTTGTAAGTTTCGGTTAGAAAATTGTTCTTTTATCTCATTTGCATTATTTTTAGTCTCATCATGAAATAAAACAATTGTTTCTTGGATTGATTTCAACATAGAAATAATTTCTTTCTGAGATTCATTAACATTTTCGTGCTGGTATATCAAGCTGGGGGCTTCGGAGACAAGTGTTAAAGATGGTTTTTTACTATTTGTGGCTAAGTATGGAACACCCATTTTGTATTTGCATGTAGTCTTTAGAGTCCAATAGGGTCCGCAACACAGATAAGCAGCCCAAGAGTTTTTTTCCCCTTTTCCCATCTGCAGTCTGTAAAAGTGAAAGTTTCCAGGAACAACAAAGAGTCTTATCTAAGTCCGGGCTTCAGGCCAATTTCCTTTAAGCATAATAAATTGTGGTGGCGTGATTCGCCACTAGATATCGTTGACATCATCTTCCAGCTTTCCAAATCCAAGCCTATTTTACAGACTTTCAAATATCTTTCCCCCAAAAAAGTCTCAAAGGTACTTTTAGTCCCCAAATTTCAAAGCTATATATCTGTATTAATTCCAAATTGATCTTGTAGTTTTCTCTATTTTCCCCAAAGCACTTAATTCACTGCTTTTGTTTTCCTGAGGAAGCGGGGCAAAAACTTCCCTTTCCTCTCACATCGGGGAGGATTCTTTGCTTTGGGCATTCTTTTTTACAGGAAAGTAGTATTAAGGTCATAAAAAGAGGATAAAGTCTCACCCAGTTCCATCCACGTTGCTCAAAAATTGCTAGTTAGTGCTTATCTTCGGTTGTCAGCAGCTTCTGACCGGCCACACGAATGTAGCCAGTCTTTCCACTGCTGGTTTGGAGGGCTTCCTTGGATCCAGCAGAAGGGCCACCACTCCTCTGCAATTGACCTTCTTCTTTGTTGCCTCTCTGGGGCAACTTTCGACCCTTTTTCAGGGTCCCCAGCAGGGTAAAATCGAATATGGAAGACAGAACCCCATCTTCTTACATCCGTTACGTCGCAACACCTAACCGGAAGTCTAGGTTGATTCTCTCCTTGATTAGTTTCCATCCATTGCTTCTTGTCCTGTGTTCAGCTGCTTTGGAGAATAGGTTGACCCCTTCTTCTATGTGCCAGCCCTTTAGATATTAGAACACTGCTATCATGTCAGTTCTACTCCTAATTTTTCTAAATTATTTTCTAATTTTGTTTCTGTACTTTTATTCCATTTTTATTATTTTTGTAAATAATTCAAGACAGTGTACATAATGAATGCTCCTTCTTCCTCCTATTTTGCCCACAACAACCCTGTGACATGATTTGGGGTGAGAAAGAATGACTGACCCAAAGTCACCCAATCAGCTTTCATGCCTCAGGCAAGACTAGAACTCACAGTCTCCTGGTTTATAGCCTGATTCCTTAATCGCTAGAGCAAATTGGCTTTTCAGAAAAACGTTCATTAGGATTTTTTATATTTATTTTGAAGGCATATTGACTTTACTATCATGCTAATTTATTTTTTTGTTCTACATATCTCTATCACTTTGTGATTTCTTTGACAAATAAAGTTCCCAATTTGAATTTAAACATGGGAGAAGTTTCACTGGGGTTTCACTGAAACATATTAAATCAAGAGCTTCAGATATTATGTAAAAAAAAAAAAATCCCACCCTATTTTATTTATTTTTTTACTAGGGGTAGATTTCTAAACTATCCAATTTCTTGTTCAATTTTTAAAATGTAAATTTCACCGAGAAATTTAGTACATCATATATAAAGCAGAAAAGCAGTCCAGACTGAGGGTTGGGAGATGGGATATTAAAGAATGGTTCTGTTCTAAACACATAAAGCTTTTTTATTTATTGTTAAAGTATATTTATTTTGTTTTATCATAAAAGGTAAAATACTAAACAGAAAAAACAAATGGAACAAAACAAAACAATACGTCCAGCACTAACAACAACAAAAAAGAAAAAAATAGTGTGCAAAAAGAGAAAAAGGTGATCCAAATACCAAATAAATTTAACATTAACACACACACACACACACACACACACATATATACACCCATGTTTTCCCCAAAATAAGACCGGGTCTTATATTTATTTTTGGCCCAAAAGACCCATCAGGGCTTAATTTCGGGGGACATCTTATTTTTCCAGGAGGCAGCAAGTGCATGGGGGCCGGAGCTATCTGGCAGCAGCCGCAGCCCACCATTGCACAATAACTGCATCCATCGCAGGAAGGGTTTTCTTTGGTCCCCTTCGCGATTCTGCCCATAGAGCCAGGGAGAGTTATACCAGGGCTGGTGGCTGGAGTCATGGCAGCACGATCTTTGAAGTCCCCTGCCACCAGCCCTAGTATAACTCTCCTATGGCTGTGTAGGCAGAGCCGTGAAGGGGGCCATGGGGCCAAAACGTCCAACCCAGGGATGATGAGAGAGCCTACCACCGGCCTCCAGAGCTGCCTCCATTGGAACCATGCAATACGGGCGGTGAACAGGGAGCAGGCAGTGTGAGGCAGGTGGAGGCGATGGCTGCCGCTGGGAAGGTGATCTGCGGGGCAGGACGGGGTGAAGCAGGGGCGGCAGGGACCGAAGAAAGCCCCTCCAGTGGACATGTCTGTTGCACAGCAGTTACAGAGGCCTTTTGCCCTCACTCTCCCCTGGGATCCAAAATGGTGGAGGAGGACCAGGTAATAATAATAATAATAATAATAATAATAATAATAATAATAATAATAATAATAATAATAATAATAATAATAATAATAATAATAATAATAATAATAATAATAATAATAATAATAATAATAATAATAATAATAAATAATTAATAATAATAATAATAAGTTGGAAGGGACTTTGGAGGTCATCGAGTCCAACCCCCTGCTCAGGCAGGAAAACCCTACACCGTTTCGGACAGATAGCTGTCCAGTCTCTTTCTTAAAAAATTTCCAGTGTTGGAGCATTCACCGCTTCTGGAGGCAGGTTGTTCCACGGTTAAATTGTTCTAACAGTCAGGAAGTTTCTTCTTAGTTCTAGGTTGCTTCTGTCCTTGATTAGTTTCCATCCGTTGCTTCTTGTCTGCCTTCAGGTGCTTTGGAGAATAGCTTGACTCCCTCTTCTTTGTGGCAGCCCCTGAGATATTGGAACACTGCTATCATATCCCCCCTTGTCCTTCTCTTCGTTAAACTAGACATACCCAATTCCAGCAACTGTTCCTTATATGTTTTAGCCTCCAGTCCCCTAATCCTCTTGTTGCTCTCTCTGTACTCTTTCTAGAGTCTCAAACATCTTTTTTACATCGTGGTGACCAAAAACTGGATGCAGTATTCCAAGTGTGGCCTTACCAAGGCATTGTAAAGTGGTATTAATACTTCACGTGATCTTGATTCTATCCTCCTGTTAATGCAGCCAGCACTGTGTTGGGCTTTTTTGGGCAGCTGCAGCACACTGCTGGCTCATATTTAAGTGATTGTCCACTAAGTGATCCCTCTCACAGTTACTACTATTGAGCAAGGTACCCCTATACTATACCTGTACATTTGGTTTTTCTTGCCTAAATGTAGAACCTTACTTTTTCCACCATTGAATTTCATTTTGTTAAATAGCGCCCAGTGTTCAAGTCTGTCCAGGTCCTCCTGTATCTTAAGCCTGTCTTCTGGAGTGTTGGCTATTCCTGCCAGCTTGGTGTCATCCGCAAATTTGATGAGTTCCCCATCTATCCCCTCATCCAAATCGTTGATGAAGATGTTGAAGAGCACTGGGCCCAGAACAGAGCACTGGGGCACCCCACTACACACTTCCCTCCATGTAGATGCGGTTCCATTGAGGACCACACGCTGAGTACAGCCGGTCAGCCAGCTACAAATCCATCTGGTGGTGATGCTGTCTAACCCACATTTTTCTATCTTATCGAGTAGTAGGTTGTGATCTACTTTATCAAATGCCTTACTGAAGTCCAAGTAAATTATATCCACAGCATTCCTCTGATCCACTAATTTTGTCACTTGGCCAAAGAATGCAATAAGGTTTGTCTGGCATGATCTGTTTTTGACAAACCCATGTTGGCTTTTAGTAGTGACTTTGTTTGCCTCTAGGTGTTCGCTGATTTGTTGTTTGATTATCTTTTCCAGAATCTTCCCAGGTATTGAGGTCAGGCTGATAGGTCTGTAATTTCCTGGGTCCATTTTTTTCCCTTTTTTGAAGATGGGAACTACATCAGCTCTTTTCCAGTCCTCTGGTAGTTCCCCAGTGCTCCAGGATCTTTGAAAAATATAGTTCAGTGGTTCTGAGATCACATCTGCCAGTTCCTTGAGAACCTTGGGGTGTAATCCATCTGGTCCTGGTGATTTGAACTCGTCTAGGGTGGACAGGTGCTCACTTACCATTTTCTTGCCTATCTTAACTTGTGTTTCTATTCTGTTTTTTATGGCACTATTTTTGGTAGGTTGGTCTGTTTTTTCCTTTTGTGTAAATCAGATGCAAAAAATGAGTTAAATAGTTCTGCTTTCTCCCTATTGCTTGTCACCTTCTTGCCACTTTCACCTACTAATGGACCAATCGTTTCCTTCACTTTTTTCTTGTTTTTTATATGTTGAAAGAAGCTTTTTTTGTTATTTTTGACTTTGGTCGCGAGCCTTAGTTCATTATGAGCCTTAGCTTTCCTCACTTCATCTTTGCAGGCTCAGGCTATTTGCTGATATTCTGACTTAGTTATGTGCCCCTCTTTCCACTTTCTATACTTGTTCTTTTTAAGGGGACCAAGCCTCCTTCGCTCATCCTCTGTAGCGTGGCAGTCTGGCTTGGGAGGGGAGTGAAAGGGAAGAGGCAGGCGGGCAGCCAGGTCATTGAACAGGTATGGGGAAGTTGCTGAATGGGGAGTAGCCTGGCTGCAGGAGCCCTGAGGTGCATGGGGCAGCTCCACACACTCCAGCCACCTGCCTTTCCTTGTGATGGTGGCAGCAGGGTGTGCCATACAGCCTTCTGCCCCGTTGCTGCAGTGAGCAACCAGATGGTAGGATAGAGTGGGTGGGCTCTTAACTAGGGGTTATTTTTGAGGTAGGGCTTATATTAGGTGTATGCTAAAAATCATACTAGGACTTATTTTCTGGTTGGGTCTTATTTTCTGTGAAATACAATTTATATATAACAGGTTAAGCTAAACATTACACTAATCTTCAAATCCCTCTGTTAACCATCTTTTATTATATTTAACACTCAGAAAGTCCATACATGGTTTCCAGTCTCTTATAAAGCTGTCCAGTCTATTATGTCTGATGAAAGCAGTTAATTTCACCATCTCTGCTAATTTAGTCAATTTTAAAATCCATTCTTCAACAGTTGACATCCATTATTTCCAGTGCTTGGCAAGAATAATCTTCACAGCCGTCACCATGTGAAGGAATAGCACCCCAAATTGTTTTTCAATTGGCTTGTCCATAATACCTAAATGAAAGGCTTCAGGTTTCATTAATATTTGTATCTTAAATATTTTCTGCATTGTCATTGCTATGTTTCTCCAGTATTTTTTAAATGTAAATTCCACCAAGAAATTCAGTAGATCATACGTAAAGCAGAAAAGTGATCCAGGGTGAGGGTTGGGAGGTGGTATATTAAAGAATGGTTCTGTTCTGAACACATAAAGCTTTTAATGCATTATAAAATAGAAAGAGCTTCTTGATTACCTTGTATAGCTTCTAATATAGCTGAACTTTGTAGAAAGTGGAGGAAGAAAGACACTAACTGGCTTTGATTTTATTAGTATCTGTCATTAGAATTCTGGGAGAATATGAAGATGTAGATGAAAGTCTCCATTCTAGCACTTTCTCAGCTGAACTTATCGATAGGATTATCTTTGTGAAGATAAAATTGTAAGAGGCCCTCCAATTTACTTCCTCAATTTTTCAGGTGCAGATAAGAGAAATAAAAGTGACATAAATAAGTAAATAGTTTATTTCCATTAAACTTATTTAACAAAATATAATATTTCAGACTTATTAGACTCTACTGTGTTTATACAGAAATTAAATTAATTGTGTTGAAAATGTAACAAAAATAATGTATGTTTTTTGATGTCCCAATATTATCATAATCTGGGAGATCCATAGCCTTTTGAACTACATACGTATTATATGGAAACTGACAGCTGGACAGCCAAATTGGAATTGGCAACACTTTACTTGTTGCTAAAAGACTGATGGTTCAAGACTGCAAAGATAAATTTCATACCAATTATTCAGTGTCTGAAAACCTGACCTGAAGTTACTTGCTGCTTATGAAAAGTTGCTTACAGATGTACATTATGAGTTAACAATAAATATGACAAAATATGGCCACCTTTTACTGATATTGTTTAAAACATGATACAGATTTGTTTGTATATATGTACACATATATGTAACACAGACCCATAGACCCATCACCCAACCTGTATATTTTTATACATCTGTGCACATGTGTACTCACATACACATGCGAACCCAATGTTTTTGCTTGCCTTTTCTTTCTCTTTTTGCTCCATTTAATTAAGAATGAATAAATACTTCCATTAGTATTCTGGCAGATTTCATTTTAATCCTTGTGGGAAAGATAATTGGTGTCAGACTTAGTACTGACATATTCAAAAGTAAACATCCAGATAGTAGATGAGTCCATTACAAAAACAAGAAACAGATGGAAACTATCTTCCATTCAAAACATAATATGTTCTACCTCTTTATGTAGAACGAGGAGATAAAATAGACCCCAAGAAATTGAATAGCGATTGTAGTATAAATAGAGCTCAGATCTGATATTCAGCAGTCACTAAAATTCTTTTGCAATGGCTTCATAATTTGGGCAAAATAACTCTATCTATCTGAGCATGATAAGGAAATTAGAGAACATGCAGAACTTTCTTTGGCAGTCAAGAAAAGCCTGGCAATTGTATCGCACAAAAAGACACACATGCTCCAAAGTGGCTGGCTCGTTCATTTTTTTAAAGAAACACACTGCCTCATGCCATTTCCCTTCTTCTTTAAAGGCAATTTATTGTTCATCACACTGATTATGAATTATGGAAAAAGTGTCCAGAAAATGTTAGGCCTTACCATAATTTAAAATGTCCTGATTGTCATGATACAAATAAAGCAATTGTGTTTTTTTAAGTAAAATTAGACATCAGATAGAACAAAATTGAAAAATGAAATATCCATGAGAAAAGTGAAAAGAAAAGGTGGAGCCAATGTAAAAGGTTTCCACATTAGTTCATGGGCAGATGGTTTTTGAGATATTTATTTATTTGAGGCAAAGTTAAAAAATAAAATGAACACTATAAGAGTAACTACTACTCATTATATTTAGAAACCAGTATTTCTTTTATCTCCAGATGTTGACATCCATGTAAATTCATATAGTGCAATTTCTGCTATTAGGTTTTTTTAAACAAATGATTCATACACATGAGAATATGAAGTCCATATTGATAGCAGCAGACAGTTTTAATAATTGAGACCAGAATGGTCTTTGACAGTAAATATATATATATATATATATATATATATATATATATATAGAGAGAGAGAGAGAGAGAGAGAGAGATTCAAGAATTACTATTCATAGCTTTCGACATCTCTTGCAGAAAATCAAATGATTTTGTCATATACATGGCTAATTTAGTCCAATTCTCTTTGATTGCAATATTCAAAGATAGCCATCAAAAATTATTTACCTAAGCTTTTCTTTAAGTAGTTCAAGTGACCTGTTTCCAGAGGAGTTATTTCATTTTCTACTGAAGCAAATTAACTGTTCATGTCTGCTGTATCTGATAATGCAACAATAACAGGTTGGGGTTTTGTTTTTTTTCTGTTTAAGCAAGGTCAGATATTACCATTTAAGATAAGAGCTATAATAATAGAAATGTGAATATTGGGAACTAGATAGTTATATTTTTGTTACAACTTATAAATCTTGACCTACAAGGGAATATTTTGATGCCCATGTCAATGTGAATAAAATATATATTTGAATTTCAGCCATTTAAAAAAAATAAAAATGCATATTTTGTTATGCATTGTTCATCCTTGTCCAACACAGATGTACATTTGCCTTATCAAGATTGACCAGATATAGTTATTTACTGTCTGTATATAGCAGTGTGAATAAAATGCTTTGGTAAATGCCTTTCTCCAGCTGGTTTTAGTGCACTTAGACACCACCTTCAGTCGATCAACACACTTATGAAATGTCACAGATACTCATTCAGTATAAATTAGATTAACAAACAGATCACAAACTGCTCATGTGCAAGTTCCAAGTTGAGAAACTTGGGCATTGGGAAAACCATTCACTAAGAGTATAGGGTTGAAGCTTGGGAATTGTAGAAATAAATGGATATAGTTATGGATTGGGCACATAGTTTTTCTTTTTTTATTATTATTTTTAGTGTTGAATTAAAAAAAACTCATGGGATAATTTCCTCATGATATAGTCATACCTGAATGCTTTAATTATGGTTTGCAAAGCCAAACAAGTTGCAGAATACAGTACAGTTCTTAAGAAATCTGTTCAAGAAAATATAAGTTTTTCAGATATATTATTGTCAGTCACAATATAGAAAATTACAAAAAATGAAATTACTTTGTAAAAGATAATACTATCTTCCATCAAATAGAAAGTAGGAAAATATTAGATTTATTTATTTATTATATCTTTATTTATGTCAAAGCAATACTTGTAGCCACCAATAACTGTTAATGAGAGATGAGGCATAATTATTCACAGCTGCTCCAAGGGATGTCTATAAGGCAGATCCTGAATTCAAAGTGGCTGAAACTGAAGTGACACTTATTTATGTATTTATTATTTACTGAATTTATATAGCTGCCCATATCACTTCATGTGACTCTGGATACTGTCAGGGAAATGGAGTCCAATATAATTAGGTTCCCAGGGTCAAGTAGATTACTCAAAATGCATTCTATCAGGGATGCTACTGAGTAATATTAAAGTTTAGACTTGGGATCAAATCAAGCCTAAGCCTTCCATTTTCTGGGTAAGAACATTTGTTCCGTGCTTAACATAGAGGACTATAAAAAGGATTTAGTGAACTGTGAATGTAGGCAGCATGCACCACCCTCACTTGCCTATTAATGGCTATGCAAATGTAATTATGAAAATTCAGTATGAATTACAGATAAGTATTTATGCAGTAAACAAGTGTTCATGAAGTCACCAGGTGTTTTGCTCAACTCATACAAGGCGTGAACTGATATTATTTATGAGAAGTGAAGTTCATATTATAGTCATGTTTCCAGAGGTCATTAGCAGATTGTAGATAGAGCTGTAGTATGTAGGAGTTCAAACTATCAGTCAACCAATCTTATATATGGCCAAAAGGAGTTTTCTGCAGTGCTAGAACAATTAGGCACAAATAAAATGAAACTCTTAAACAGAATACAGTTATTTCTGATTTGTAAAAATGACTGGAGACACATAAAGGTAAAGGTTTCTCTGTTAGTTGTGTCCGACTCTAGAGGGCAGTGCTCATCTCTGTTACTTGGCCCAGGGAGCCAGAATTGTCTGAAAACAATTTCCGGGGTCATGTGGCCAGCATGGCTATACACAAAAGGTGCATGGAATTTGTTACTGTCCCACCAAAGTGGTATCTATTTACCTTGTATTTGTATGCTTTCAAACTGCTAGGTGGCATGACCTGGGGCAAGTAACGGGAGCTCACCCATTGCACAGAGCTCAAGTCTCAAAGGCTCTCAGTTCTGTAGTTTTCAAGCTCAGCAATTTTAACTAGTCATAATTGAAATAGATGTAATACCTTCAGTGCTCCTCCTTCTACTGCAATCAGCTTCATGAAAACTGCAATTACTGATGCATGCAGCAGTCTTCAGTCTGCCATCATTGGATGGATGTAGTTCAGACCTAAAATATATATAACCAGACAGTCTTCATACATCATTGATATTAATTTACTAAAATCAATTCACTTTGGAGCTTCTTAAATATCAAATGAAACTAGTCCCTCATGCTTGGAAGCTTAGATGGATAAGATTGTGATCCACTCATTCTTCTTTATAAAGTGCAATCTGAGGAAATTGCATAGATAGGCAATTTTAGATCCTAGACATAAATGGTCTTGTGGGATTCTCCCTAGAGATGCTCATGTATATGAATTTCAATTATTTAATCCATGAAAAAAATGAAATTCCTCTTCCCCCCACCCCATCTAGTAGTAAGAATTATTTTGATATTCCTGACAAGCCAAAATATGTGAGAGAGGGAAAGGAAAACTTTGCAGCAGGAATGCATGAAGGAAGAAAGGCTAGCTCTGATCTGTACTGTTTAACCATAATACTACCACATTTACAAGAGGAAAATAAAATTAATTCTTATACCCTCGCATTTAGTAGGAGTAAAGCAAAACAAAGAAATGATAACCAAAATGTTTTCAAGTTGAACTTGACTCTTGGTAGTTTATATAGAGGCATCATTGTAGTTTCTTGGCATGCATGATAATAGATCATTTTTCTAGGATTCTTATTTAGCCATCTAGCCACTATATTTCAGTTTGCACTTTAGTTAAGCCAAAGTCATTTGGATTCTTATGAATAGACAACAGCAAAAACAATAACATTAATATTCTGTGTTTATGCTGGTGTAACTTAATGTTGGTCTTCTTTGCTGGTGGAGAAGGATGAGAAAGAGGAGGAGCTGTGTGAATAAAGACCTTGGACATGCATTCTTCTTTCCAATTGATCCTTTTGCCATGATATATCTGCATTTAATTGTTGGACAACAGTTAAAAAAAAAGATATAAGGCATATCCTCTGACTTGCATGTCTTTTCTTTCCTAACACAATACCTACAAAAGATTTACCATGGAATTTAAACAATTGAGCTACCATATAAATATCTTTGTAATGAAGAATGGTTAATCCATGACACATGCATATGACTCTCTCTCTCTCTCTCTCTCTCTCTCTCTCTCTCTCTCCCTCCCTCCCTCCCTCTCTTAAACTTAAACAATACTGCAATTAACATTTTGGAGAATATTACTGTAACATGACTTCCAGTGTCCCAAAGATTCTTTTTCAAAAGGCAACTGGACTTTCTTTGTTTTGCTTGAAGACATTTCACTTCTCATCCAAGAAGCTTCTTCAGTTTTGATTTCTTGGTGTCTGAAGCTTCTTGGATGAGAAGTGAAACACCTTCAAGCAAAACAAAGAAAGTCCAGTTGTCTTTGAAAAAGCACCTTTGGGACAACCATGACCTGGATGACTGAGAATCATAGACATGACTTCCAGTGAAGATTAAAGGCTGTCTAGTTGTCCTTGGAAGAGCATAGACAACACTGTCACAGAAATCAGCATCCAGGAGCCAATGATGGACATCAAAATTTCCAGAGATTGTGAAATAACCCATGCATTCTTTGAACAGCTTCTCCCCATAAATAAGCTACAGAAACATTAGCTTTTGCCATTTTCTTGCAGACTGTCTAGAAGGGCAGGATTCCATATATGACCACAGCTGTGGTACAGCCTATAAGGACAGTAAGATCAGCTGAATCTCATTTCTTAGTGATATTTGGAAATAATTTCTTCACAGTCTGAGAGAGGTTTTCTTTACAACATATATATACTCTTATGGTGATTTTTTTCTAGATTACAAAATCAAAAGATTCAAAGTGAAATCAAAATCAAAGTGATTCAAAGCTTTTCATATTCAAAGCTTACTAAGAAATGATATAAGAATGTGTAAAACATATAAAGTAAATGTTTGTAAAAAAAATTATGAAACTACATTGGAGAAACTATAATTGAATTAGGTAATTGACTGAAAAACTTCTGTGGAAATGTTCTTTGATTTTTATCAAAGACTGGATAATTGGTGGGATTTACAAAACAAAACATAAAGGTAACTTTAGTAGACTGAGTACTTGACTATAACCATGAACATACAAATGTGACATGTGGCTATAATTACAGCATGAAAGCACAAAAGGAGGAAAAGTTTGTTTTTCTGTTTTCCCTTGTTTAACGCTTTTACATTGGATTGACAATACATAAACTGCAGATTTGGAGCAAAGATAGGGCTCTTTAGAACAACTGGCAGAGAAATCAATTCCATTGGATTTACTTCAACATATGTTTGATCAGCTTAGTCATAAACTAGCTGAGTCACTTGAAAATAAATGTATAGCTTTTAAATGAAAGTCTTG
The DNA here is from genome assembly GCA_023970755.1 of Azemiops feae. NCBI lineage: Eukaryota > Metazoa > Chordata > Lepidosauria > Squamata > Viperidae > Azemiops > Azemiops feae. The sequence continues at coordinate 816,161 of JALGBA010000376.1, forward strand.
ATGGAAGAAATCATTCAAACAGGTCTAAAAGGTTCTGAACATGAGGAATTTGTTCATGTGGTTCTTTACAGAACAATAGAGTGCTTAAATAATCATAATTATGAATTGTTTTATAGTTATTTTTTGTTTTTAATTGTTCTAATTTTTTCCCCAAGTATCCATGTCATATTGTTAATCAATAGTTGCTTGGATACTTCTTTTTTAAACCCATTCTCTAGTATTCTCATACATATGGCAAGATCAACAGCAATTGTTTTAGAACATTAAGATGCAATTAATCTTTTTTAATGGAAATTGGTATTTGTATCAGTCTAAAATTTAATCCTGTGTCTTTATTTTGTGCTTCACAATTACTTTATTGAACAGTCCTGGATATAGGTTTGAAATGATACTTATCAAACTGATGTAGGATTTCTGTCAGAACCTGAATAAACGAGTGCATCCATTCTGGTTCTACTATAGCTGACTTCAGTACTATCAACCACTAACTTTTGGACTACTTGTGATGATTAGGAATTAGAAACACTGTTTTTTTAGTAATTCTGGTTCTTTCTTAGTGAAATAATTTCTTGTACCTAGTGTGTGAATAGGATTGATTCTTTAATATCTACTTAAATTTTTTAACAGAATTAAAAAACAAGTTAAAATTAAAAAAAATCACAGTTAAGAAATCACAAAGCTAAAAGGGTGGAGGAAGTGCCATCATCAGGGTTGCATATCTTAGACACACACACCTGAGCCAGATTGTAACACTTTTCTGAAAGGTCAGAAAAGTGGGGGCTTGCCTTATCTCTGGTGTAAGATGTTCTAAAGAATAGGAGCAATCGTAGAGAAGGCCATCTTCCTAGATCTCACCAGTTGAAATTATTTAACTGAGAGAATCCACAGCATATACTCCCCATTATTATTAATCCATCAGAATTTTTGGTTAGTCTCAGACTTCTCTTTTGTTAGAGCAGGTCTGGTATTTAATGTGCAATTATATATAGGTATTCCTTAAATTATGACAGTTCAATTGGCAACAGTTCAAAATTACGACAAAAAGAGTATTTACAACCTGGTCCTGAAGTTACACATGTGGCAGCACCACAATGATCATTCACCCTTACAACTGACCACAAAGACACTGCAACATGCCCCCTGCCTATTTCCCCTCCATCTTGCCCCAACACAAACTGGGCCTGCTTTACTAGCATCCCAGATTCCACTTATTCCTCCCCACCCCATTTCCCATGGCTTTACTGTATTTACTTTTCGAAAAGCTCCAGAAGAGGCTGACCCATGTGGCAGACAAGCCAAAGTGTTTTATTCAGAAGCCGGTGAAGCTGTAAGAATGTGAGATGTCAGGAAAACAGCTTTGTCCCATCTGAATAAAAGACCGGCTCCTCTGCCATGAGGGCCTGCAGGCTTAGTTTTGGACTAGACTTGTGGGCGCTGAGCAGCCTCCTGCTTGCTGCTAACTGGCTAGTTCGAATGAGTAGCTTCAGGGATTGGGGCAGCAGCAGGAGCCAATCAACTGGGATCTTGCAGTTCAGCCCGATGAGACAAAGGAAGCAAGCTCCTTGTTGATTGGCTGATGCTGCTTCCCCAATCCATGAAGCTGCTCTGAAGCAGGAGGCTGCTGCAGCCCCACCCAGGCCTTTTCTACTAACAGGGGCCTCCTGGCCACATGACCCACAGTCGAAGTCTTTTACTCAGAAGCTGACAAAAATGTTTTCCTTAGATTTCACATTCTTACAGCTTCACCAGCATCTGAATAAAACACTTTGACTTCTTTGCCAGTGGCTCAGCCTCTTCTGGAGCTCTGGAGATCTTCAGAAAGTAAGTAATCCATGAGAAATAAGGTCTGGAGAAGTAAGTGGAATCCGGGACATTAGCAAAGCAGGTCCAGTCTGTGGAGATCCGGTGGGGCAGGATAATGGGGGAAGCAATTGTGGGGATCCCAATGGAGCATGAAATATCTCAATGGATCGGGGGAGGCCTTGTGTGGTCTGCTTAAGCACCAGGCCTTGCATGGTCTTCCCCCCATCCGAGATACCTCAAGTGCACTAAACGACCTGCACATTCAATTAGCGAATGCATTGGGGAAAGCAGGGAGTGATCATGTTCATTTAACATGATTCAATCAAATGAATCCTCAAGTTACAAATGCAATTGGTAGGTTCTATTACATTTGTAACTTGAGAATTACCTGTAAATATAAATATATATGTATGTATGTATGCACTGATATGATGTGGTCTGGAACATTTTGGAGATCAATGGTTCAGTCAGGTTTGTTTATTTCAATTATAGACAGACTTTTATTGTGACCATTTAATTTTTAGGTTTTTGTTATATTTTATCATTATAAACCAATGGGACTCTGGTTAATTCAGTACATAATGTGATAAATAAATAATAAATAAAACTTCTAATCTGTTATTTCAGAAGAATGAACTGAACGAATTGAATAGATCCATTGTTATCTCATAGCATTTTGCTATTTTCACTGAAAAGACAATATACTTCTCCCTCTCTTCATTTTATTTGTAGCAACTCTAAAGGTACTTGGCGGAAATTGCCTCCCAAGGGATTCAGTGTAATTAAAGTCATGTCATCACTACAGATACCGCCAGTTGTGTCTGGGTGGAATGATGTTGGCTGAATATGAATAAACGTTAAAAAAGTATGTAGATAATTTATAAGGCAAGATTGTTGCCTCTTGTCAGTCTTTCATTTTGGGACATCATAGACCCTAGGACCTCTTATCAGCTGAACATGTTTTATTACTTATATTCCAAATAAGGGTTGGCTTCTTTAACTTTGATACCATTTTCTGTGAGTAAAGTAACCCATAGAGATATGAGCATATTTCTGAATCCATCATGATTGTTGCTTCTCTGTGGCCAGTTAAAGAATTGCTCTAAGAAATAACCACATTGAATATTATCTTGCTTACCTTCAAAATAGTTTTTGCTGACAAAATATTCATAGTCTGTATTTTCTTGTCACTTTTATGGTTCCCTATGCATCTTTTGACTTCACATATTTCGCATAACAATGATTTATTTTTTTTATCTATTATGTGTATCTGTGCATCATTTGATAAGCTTCTTGTCATTATTTCCAGTCTTGCTTGTAATGAAAGTTTACATATTGATAAATAGATAAACAGAGCAGCATTTTTCTAGAAATAATGCTTAAACTTTATTGTGGGAACCCATTAGATATATAATCCCCCCATTTCCTTTGGCTTTCACCTAGAAAAGAGTTATAAGGATAAGAGTATTTCTGTCTGGTGAAAGAGAATTCTTTACAGATCAATAACATCTCTATCTACCCAGTGGAATAAATTTACACATTGTGAAGTTCCACTTTCTTCTCAGCAAGTCCTAGTATATCACCATTGTCAGTACTTATGTACCAACTCTGATGAGTCCAGATGGACAAAGAAGTTTCTATGAGGACCTGGACCAGATTATTCAAACAACAGCCAGCAACAAGGCACTCATCATTCTGGCCACCATTTCAACACTAGGGTGGGGAAATTCTGGGTGCCATTTCAACACTAGGATAGAGACAGACAGCAACAACTAAACAGGAGATGGGAAAACTAAATAGCGATATACCAAACACAACCTGTGCATCACTAACACAATATTAAAAATGCAAACAAGGTAAAAGCTACTTGGATGCAATTCAGGTCCAATCACTGGAACCTATTTAACTACGTCATAGTATGTCAGTGGGATCTTAAAGAAGTCACCATTACCCACATCATGTAAGTGCTGAGTGCTGGGTAGCTCACAGACTGGTCCAGTCAGTCCTCAACCTACACATAGTCCCTTCACATTGTAAGCAATAAAGGATTGTCAGAAAGTCATTCAGTGTCAGCAGACTATAAGAGCAGACCAAATCCAATGTTACCAAAATGTACTTAATGAAAAACTCTCTGGCAAAGTACCACTTGTAGGAACCTGTTTTCAAAAATGAACACAGTTTAAAGATGACATTGCACAGACTGCAATAATGAGATAGGTGGTGTAGAAATGTGACTGAAAACCAGGGCTCATCAACATTGGTGATGAAAACCACAAAACCATTTCAGCAACCCTTCAATTCAAGACCAAGGCTTATGCATATTCATCATATGTCTCAAAAAAAAGCCTAACATATAGAGTGTAGGGCAAGTGGTGGCAGAGAAGGAATGACCATGTGGAACACTATGCAGACTTGCGTGCTGCCAAAGACTTCTTCAATGCCATAGTCAGCTTATGGTCTTTCTAAATCAGGGTCCATCCCTCCCTTACTGTCATTTGATGGATCAAAGAATACACTCAGCGTATTCACTAGCCTATCCACAGTTGCTCCTGATATCTTCCACCAGATTCCTCAGTTGTCAAATGCCCTAGAGTCTAGACCTCCCTCTACTGTTGAAATCAAGATCAAGAAAGTGATCTCACAGTTGAGCTCAACTGTGGCATTCTTGCTGAGAACTTCAAAGCACTAGACTTAAATGTCTTGCAGGTATTTTAAAACATTTTGAAAGCACTTGGTCCACAGAAGAGATGCCCAATGACTTCTGTGTTGCCCTCATTGTGGCTCTCTATAAAAATAAGAGAAGCAAACCAATGTTCAGAAGCTATAGAGATATCTCACTGCTGTCCATTGTAGATAAGACATTATCCACATTCTCCTGAGCAGATTAGTTACTCTCTCAGGAGGGAACCTCCTTGAAGTGCATTGTGGATTTTGACCAAAAAACAGTATCTGCTATAGCAGACATGATACTTGCCATGAGACAAACCAAGGAGAAGTACATTAAGCAAGCCTCTTTACTCTATCTTCATTGACCTGATAAAGGCATTTGACAAAGCACCTCCATACAGTCAATCAAGAAACTGTTAACGCTGCTAACATTGGATGTTCCCGCTCTGACAACTGATGTAAATGCAGCCATTTTCTCTTCTCCTTTACCATGCTTTTTCTTATTTATAGAATTCAGGTGCAGCAGAGGGGGGGGGGGGTTGGATTGAAAGCTCAGCTAGCCATAATAATAACACTGCTGTGGGAACCCAAGGACAAGCTGATAATGTTTTGGCGGGCTGAGGAGCTGGGGAGAAAGCCCACGCTTTAAGCTAATTGGGGAATGTGACAGTTTATTGGAGGTGGGAATTGCACTTTGTTACTTTGTATCCGGAGGAAGAGAATTTAGTTTTGGGGTTCAACTATGTAGTGCCGATACTTTGTTTCCCGAATAAAATGTTCTTTAAGGAAGAATTTTGCCTCGAAGTTATTTTGATGGGTTTCATCTGTTGGAACCATAACAGAAACTTTATTTGCTGATAACTAGGTGTTCCAGGATTAAACAGCCAGACAAAAACTTGTTTGAATTTTTCCCACTATGGCTCTAGGAGGAAAGGAAAGGAAAGGAAAGGAAAGGAAAGGAAAGGAAAGGAAAGGAGAGGAGAGGAGAGGAGAGGAGAGGAGAGGAGAGGAGAGGAGAGGAGAGGAAGACTATAGCTTAGAAAGTTAGTATTCCAGAAATTAAGAAAGAAAATCTATTAATCACAAATGATTTCTAGATACAATCAGTAAGAAAATTATATTATAGAAATTATTTTATTTTTTAATATACTACAAATATATCTTTCATAACTCTGTTCCCTGAGCCTCAATCTCCATTTGCAATGAGCATTCTCATTAGCCTTTTCGTTTATACCTGCTCTTGAAATCTAAGGCATTTCCTCTATACCCATTGTCCCTGTTTTTTTTTATTTGCTGTTATGAGTTTTCCAATAAAGTAAATATTATTTTAAGAATATACCCTGGGTTTTGTAAATCAGGGCGCACACTTTGCACAGCACAGATCTCTGCAAATGGAATATTTTGTGCTTTTCATTTATTAGAAAGGTAGACCTATTTTCTTTGTTTTGGCCTGGCTGCTATATCCCTAGCTGCAAGAAAAGAAAAGAAATCTTTGGCAACAATAAACACTGATAACAAATATCACTGCTAATGGATATGTGTTGGAAATGATGGGGGAAGTGGTGCCACATTCCTTCATCATGGAAATGCATACATTATATACTATAATTATATAATTTATATTGTTTGAGCATATAATAATATGTGAAACATCATCCTGACTTCTATTGGGTGCCTGTGTCAGTGCTGCATTCGCTCTGGGCTGTCCTGATTGGATTACGCAGGACTAGTATAGCGAGAGTCTTAAGCATTGAGTAATTTAGACAATAAGGACTGATGAATTTTATAGTCAAAGAACTATAATATAAAATGTACATCTAACAATATTCTGATTAATTTAAATAGAAAGATCAGTTAAGATAACAAGATATTTCTCAACAATGTCATATTTAATGCTATTTAAAATTAATTTTATTACAGATCTATTTTTTTTTTAAAAGATGAAACTCTCTTTAATCTTATTTTTATTTTGTTCTGTAACTGATATATAGGTTTTGTTAACATATGCACACATAGATGGAAAAATTATCCAACAATTTTAGAATTTGTGTCATTCTCTGATACAATCACCTTCATTCTGCATAAATTACATATCACATACTGTATATTGTGTTTTCTTTGAAATTTTAAAACCACTTACAAATTTAAAAAATAAAGTAACTTAATACAAAGCATTCAAGTCACAATAAGTGGTCTATAATAATGATGTTTATAAGTAGGCCTTACATAACAATGCTTTACTTTCTATATTTTATATCTCCATGGCCCTAAGGGTAGATTGATGTCAGACATTATACATTTCGAACTACTCAGGTAGCTAAGTATGAATAATTAATTTTTGTCACATTACTGGCTTTTAACTCTGGAATCTTCATTGTCCTAATGGAATAAATGAATATCCACTACTGAGAATAACACTATCATTTGCTAAGAAAATTGCTCAAAATTGAGCCAGCCTGAGTCAACACATTTGAAGCAGTATGGAGATTTGGTAAGACTCATTTTTTGTGTGGTTTAATTTAAGCCTATCATTGAGGTTACAAATAAATACTTTGCTTTACAGTTTTCTTACAAGAAATTCTGGAACGTGTTATATCTCAGAAATCTCTCAATGTTCAATAAGGTTGAAGGAGATAAAACTGAGTGGATAGTAAATCTGCATTGCCCTAGGCAGATTGAGATGAAAAGAATCCATACATATTGTGCCTTTATGTTATTAAAATATGCTAGTTAATTTTGAAACAAAAGCCCTTCTGTTCTGATATTATTTTATATACTATATATTGTTTCTTAACTCACTGCCATAGTAAAATAGGTTGTAATTAGTTATAAATAATCCAATTATGTACAACTGTCTAGTAAAATGTAAGATATCTTCCTGACTATAGGAAGGAGGCAATGGCAAAACACTTCCAAAATCTTGCCAGGAAAACTACAGGAACCTGCACAGGCTGTCACCAGGAATAAGCAATGACTCAAAGACATGGCCACACTCACACAGAGAGAGACAGACACTCAGATGTTCAAAGTTAAGAGAAATATCAGAGTCTCTCACCTCATGTTTTTGATGATTGATAGTCCCCAGGATAATATTTTAAAAATGTTTTAATACACACACAAACACAATAGTATAATGTAGATTTTGGAATTGAACTTAAAAATTTATACTTTTTATATCATAAAAATAATTTAATACACTCAGACTTGAACCTTTACTAGTTTTATATTGGATAATGATTGCACATCAAGAAATTATCAGTCAATTGATGGATAATAATTTACTTGTCAATGCATTTATTGTTTAAAATAAAATAATTATAATAAGCTTAAAAAGAACAATAATAAAACAAGCATAGTATACTGTTGTACTTTTTAAAAGTACATATGAATATATAATTTCATGTCATACATTATATAACATATTATTATAAGTTTTTATAACAATAACTTTTTAAATTAAAGATATTCTGTCTATGTGAAATTCATAGCCTGAGTCACAAGTGACTAATCTCCCTTGTAGTTTCACATTTTCTTTTTGAAATCTATAAATTCTACCAGGTCTTCACTATTCTGAAGTGTTGAAATGTAATCATCCTCAGATGAACCTTGGGAGTAGGTGTAACAAATAATAGTGGCAATTTAACACTGCACAGTCCAATCTGAAACAAAATGTATTTGTAGTAATCAAAGTTGAACAATATGTACTTCTAATTGAACTCTGTTGCCAAGATGGCTGCTTTCTTCCTCTAAACAACTGATTGATAGATAAATGCTAACATTTCACTTCAAGCTAGCTAGGCCTCTGGGGAAATATAAGTATGTAATATTTAAATAAAGCACTGCTTTTTTTTATAATGTTAAGCATTCCTATGCATCAGAACACCTAAATAAAAGAGAAGTGATTTTTTTTTCTCAAAGTAATGTCAAAATAAATTTTCTTGTGAAGCATCTATAGTCTAGAATGGAATGATGTCAAATGCAGTACAATTGTTACATACAGCAATTCTAAATTTTATATAAAGATGAAAGGCCCATAACATAATGAAACCTCTTCCTGACCCAGGAAATGCCACTGATCAACTATGTATTTATTCTCTTCTTGGAGTAGTAACTTAGCTCACTCAGGTCAATAGTGTGAAATTTCCCTTGGTCTTAAAAGGAAACATGTATTTTCTTTCTAGTAGCAAACAACCAGTTTAGAGAGTCAGTTATATCTCCGAAGGTGTTGAGTTATAATCTCCTATTCTCACTTATTGTATTGAATCTGTGCATTGTTTGGTTCTGTAAGCTCTTAAATGATGCATTTTTACTAGTCCTAATTTAACTAGAAATGAATCTGAATGTAAATGAATGACCCAGCAGTCACTTTATCTAAGAATAGGGGTGTGCATTCACATTGGAATGACTAAGTGGAAATGAATGAGTTCCATTTAGGACAACTGTCATCTGTTAAAAAATGAATACTTTAAGCAATAAAGCACATTTCAGCCTGCAATCCAATTCATATCAATAAATACCAAGAAGGATTGAGGCATATTTTTATTTGACATAGTTTGTTTGGGGAACCAAAATATTTATTTATCAGAATATCCTAGACACTGCAAGTTTTTATGAAAAATTGTGGACTCCAAAAAAGAAGTAGGCCGGATCCTTGATGCTGTCTGAGCTGAGTGGGCACCAAGAACCCCACAGCTGAGGGAGGTCTGAGCTACAACTATTCTCTTTTATCAGTAAAAAGAAGTATATCTTTCAATTTTTTTAGTTAATTAAGTGCTATTAACATATGTATAGATACATACTGTATTCACCATCTGTCAATCCTTAAACTAGAGAACATCACCTCCAAAGTAGATGATGTGCTAAGCTATTTATGGGCAAATAATGTATTATTGATATTAATTTTAAGTATTCAGCATTATATGCAAATGGGTGGGTGGCTGGGAATAAGTCACTCCATCCTGTGTTTCTGATTCCTGTACTCTGGACATAATTAGAGTTTATATTCTGTTCAACATAACATTTTTAGACTGATCACATCAACATGGAAGATTAGGATTAAGAGTGCCTGAATGTCTGGAGAGAATTTGAATGTGTGATCCAGAAACATGCAGGTATACATAAGAGAGGAGGGAGAGGGGGGAGGGAGGGAGGGAGGGAGGGAGAGAGAGAGAGAGAGAGAGAGAGAGAGAGAGAGGAAAGATTCTTACAACCAGGGTTGACTATAGGTGGTTTACAATAAAAATATTAAAAGTTGTATAAAAGCATAAATACAAATAATTTAAAACAGAGTTAAGAACAAAGTTAAAATTAAGATATTACAAGTTAAAAGGCAAAGGTAGGACCCTTGCATCACTGAGTTGCAAACCACTCTTTGACCCTCATGCCAATTGGTAGAGCCAGGTTTTAACACACTTTTGGAAGGGTTAAAGGGTGCAGGCCCACTGTACCTCTGGGATAAGATGTTCCAAAGGATGAGGACAATGGCAGAGAAGACTATCCTTCTGGATCCTATCAGTCAAAATTCTTTAACCAACAGGATCCACAGCATACACTCCCTGTCTGACTGGGTGAAATGAGACAATGTGATTGGGATGAACCTGATCGCATACCATGAAGGACTTTAAAGATAATAACCAACACTTTGAATTGAACTCAAAAGCAAACTGGCACCAATGTTGCTAGTGTAGCAAAGCTGTTACATGTGAATCCCAAGGTGCACCAGAACTGCTTTCGCCATTGCATTATGCATCAATTACAGCTTCTGGATACTCTTCAATGGTAGACCCATGTAGACTGCATTACTCTAGTCCAGGGGTGTCAAACTGCCGGCCTGCGGGCCGGATGCATCATCTGGAAGCCGCGCCCACCCCATTGCCGGCAATGGCAAAACAGTCCCGATACGTCTCGCGATGTCACGTGACGTCGCGAGTTTGACATGTCTGCTCTAGTCCATATGGCCGATGACTATGGAGTCAGTGACTAAAAAATGCTTTCAGGAAAAGGCATAACTGACACACAACATGAAGCTGAGCAAAGGCGCTCCTAGCCACAACTGCCACCTGCATTTCAAGCAAGAACCATATGTCCAGGAGGACTCCTGATGATGCACAGGGTCCCTCTGGGGCAGTACAACTCTATTCAGGACCTAAGATGGTAAACTACCAGGTACAGGGGAACCTCCTATCTATAGACACTCTGTCTTACTAGGATGCCGTTGAAGCCTATTTTCCCCATAGAGGTCCCCAAACTCCAGGAAGCATGAAAGGGTGTCCACAGCATCATTTACTTCACCCAGAATGTAGACCTGGGTATTATCAGCATATTGATAATATCTTATCCTGTAGTGATAGATGACTTCGCTCAGTGGCTTCCTGTATTTTTGCTTTTTTAAAAAAATATTCTTTGCAATGAATGACATATTATTCAAAAACTTTCTAACAACATTTGCAAACTTAAAATGTCTCTTCTGCTCACCTTTAGTAAACATTTTACCAGGTTACCCAAACTTGCTCCAGTTTTTTACCATTTATATATAACTTGTAATAATCGATTACATTTTCTTATAAGACACCACTCCCTTTGTAGATTTTCTATAATTTCACCAAATGTTTCTAAGAAAAATGGCAAATGAAAATGATTGAAGGGTAAGCCAAGAATTTATAAAAAAAATGCTTCAATATAAACACATGCTTCTATGTTCTGCTGTACTAACACCTCTTTTAGTACAGCAGAACATTAATTGCCTTATAAATAGTAGAAATAGCTTTTTTGACCTCCTGCAGGCAATCAGCTTAGCTTCCAAAGCATGAAATTCTCAGTTGCCTTATCTTAGCTTGCATACTGTATCTACAAATGTTATTACTGGCCATAAATTTGCCATCTCTAGTTTAGAAAGTCAACCACAAATTTTTGCTTGGCTCTGCAGAGAAGGCCCACTTGTGGATCCAGCTTTTTTTTTTTTATAATGCCACTTTCAATTTTATTTTAACAAACTTGTGACAAAAAGACTTCATCAGTATTGCCTGGCAAATATTGTCTTTTACTTATCAGAACATCAGTCACGTCTGAACAAATATGAATGATAAAACATGTTTGCTATATAAGAGAAATAATCTTAATCTAAATGAAGATATTTGACTGAAATTATGTATGAATTATTTTATGCCTGCTACCAAGTCATAAAGATGGCTTAACCTAATTTAAATTAGCTATCTAGCTTTGTGATCCCCATCATTTGTTTCCCCTCAAACTTGAAAAAGAATGAACTTCAGCAGAGACTGATTTATATTTTTTAATATTTTATTCAATTCATGGAATTTAGTGAGCTAAACTGAAAGAGCAATGAATGGATTTGAGATCATTAAGCCAATGTAATATATAAGAATAATATTTATATCAAGGACTAATGTAAAAAGATGCAAAAAAGATGAATAGTATATAAAGAGGTGTGTGTGTGTGTGTGTGTGTGTGTGTGTATACAATTTTATCTAACGTGATCTTTAACTTTTATTTTCAGTATTATATTCATTTTGTTCCTATTTTCCCATCAAACCTATTTTGTTAGGAAAACAGTGATGCACAGTTCTACTGTATTAAAAATATGATCATAACTCATAGAATCATAGAGATGGAAGGAGCAATTTAGGACTGAGTCCATTCTCACATGCCATGTAATAAAAACTAAATATATCTGACAGATATCTGATTCTATTTGGCTATATCTAATGTACAAGAATAGATTAGCATAGAAACTACAGCTTTGAGTAAGTAGTTCCACTATCAGACTGTTGTTACTATTACATAAGAGGAGCTTTTGTTGTTTTGTTCTTTTAACACACATTCAGTTAAAAAGTTATTTACTAGAACTTATTATTTTGCATTCTGCCCTCTGGAACCCTGCAAAACATGTCTGAATTATTTTTCTCGGAATTTATTTTATTTAAACTTTTTTTTTAAAGATTCAGCATCTAGAATTGTACACAGTGCTTGAGATACAGTTTATTGAAAGGGTAAAAAGTAAAGCTATAAACTGCAGGAGCCCCCTGGCGACCAAAAGGCATCACTTTGAACTGGAAACTTCCCAGCAGGCAATTAAAGGCGGTCTTCCATTCATCCCCTCCTTAATTCTTACTCAGTAGTAAGCCTCCCCAGGCCCAGTTTAGTGAAGATCTTTCCCTTTGCCAGATTGGCTAACATTTCCCATCTGGAGGAGAGGGTACATGTTCTCCACGCTAACAGCGTTTAAGCTTTTAAAATCCACGCACAATCTCAAAGTCCCATCCTTTTTCTCTTTGAACAACAGAGGGGCAGCCACACATGATTTTGCTGGCTGGATGAGACCCCTAGCCAGGTTCTTATCAATGTATTCTTGTAGTTTGTTCATCTCTCTGGGGGTCATGGAATATATCTTTGGCTTGGGGGTTTTTGCTCCCGGCAAGATTTCTATTGCACAGTCAGTAGTTCAGTGAAAGGGGAGTACATCACACTCTTTCTCAATGAACAGATCAGCTAGGTCCCAGTATTCATTAGGGATAAGTTGGATCCCGGGCAACTGCTCAGCGGCGATTTTCAAGGTCTCAGTTGGTTCCTGCCTGGCTCCAATGGGGATGGCTTCTCTCTCTTGTCCTTCATAAGGAGGAGGTAGGGGCCCAATTCCTAATCTGATAGTTCTCACCCCATTTTCCCACCATATGGTAGGGTGCCACTTCTCTAGCCAAGCCAGCCCCAGGATTACAGTCTCAGTCATTTTGGGGATCACTACAAACTGGATAATCTTCCAATGCTGTCCTATTTCCAGCTGTATTGGTTCAATTAGGTGTGTTATGGGTGACCCCCCCATTAATGACCCACTGACCTGCTCAAACCTCATGGCTAGGGACAGCCTTTTTGCTCGGATTCCTAGCTTAAGCACAGTCTGGAGGTTAATCAGGCATCGAGCCTGAATCTATCTACTGAACCTATTAAAATTCAAAATGTGAACAAAACATTCAAAATGAAAAGACCACTGGATTCAATTTGATCTACTTTCAGTTTTGATATTCTATCTGTTAAGGATTAGTCCATAGGTTGTAAAGGAGAAAGTTCCCAATGACTGAAACTGGTTTGTTTGTTTTGGCCAGATTGGATGTATAGCAGATCTCGTGAGAAGTTAAAAAGTCTGATGAAACTTTTTTTTTTTACCGATAGTCCCACAAACATGTGGTGAAGGCTGAGAAGCGAATGGAGAAACGGAATGCAGCTGAAAGGCAGGTTAGTAAAAAAAAAAACGCTTGGGGGAGGCAAGGGCATCTGGGCGGGGGCGGGCCCGGCAACCTTACCCTGCGCGGCTTCGGCAGGTGTCTGGCAGGGGGAGGGAAGCAACTGGTCTACCACCATGCTAGCGCCGCTGCGTTGCTTCTCTACCCCATGCACAGGCCCCGCCCCACCCCCCGCATGGAGCGCCCTGCTCCCGCCGCTCCCCCCACCCCCACGCAGCATCTTCTTTCCAGCTCCGATGTGTTGCTTCCTCCACCACTGTGTGGGACTAAAAATAAAGTTCAATCAATCAATCCAACTTTGCAAGATCTTTTTTTTCCACGAGAAGTTGAAATTGATTGATTGATTGAACCTTTTTTTTTTGTGCACATGGCGGTGGAGGCCTAAAGTGAAAACATTTTATAAAACCCAGCTGAAGGCCTAGGACTGGGGCGACGGTGCGCGTGCCCACAGAGAGGGCTCTGCGTGCCACCTGTGGCATGCATACCATAGGTTCGCCACCACGGGTATAGGGTATAGAGTCACCTGCTTGAGCAGGGGATTGGACTAGAAGACCTACAAGGGCACTTCCAGCTCTATTCTGATTGATTGATAAAAGCAATGGATATTGAGGTAAAGTCCTGATAAGTTAAGCTTTGGAGACCTTAAGTCATGATAATGTGGAAAATACATTGTCACACAGATTGTAAAGCACAATTTTCCTCAAGAGTTTATATCCATGGATTGGTCAGTACTATAAGCCTATAAAAGTGCTGAGAGCTGAATTGAACTGCAATTTCTGCTGGCAGCTTTAGGACAAAAGTGTAACATTCTACTAATGCATGGAAGTGCAGTTAGGGTTTGTGGGCTAGTTACAAAGAAAATAAGAACTGAAAAAAATGACTGTTATGGTTGCTGCTATCCAGACTGCCTGCCTTACTTCACAGTACATATTTTTAGAAAACAGGAAAGGCCCTATTAATTAATCAATAAAGCATTTAGCAAAGAACATTAGTAAAGTACAATTCCCTCAACTGGAGATAACCTGCCTGCCAATAAGCCAAATTCCTAATCCCAATACACATTTTGGAAAACTTCTATTATTAGAAGAATGTGTCTCCTCATTCAGTTTTTTGTTGATGTGAAATTTAAATTTGATTAAGACCAATACAGAAAATGTCAGCTTCAAATCCTAAGATTACTGGTGATCTTGGCAGACAGGCAGCTTTGAATGATACCCTGCCAAAATAAAATTCCAAGGATTTCCAAAACCATTATTTATACAACGGTATGAGCCCATGCCTTCATTAAGCTTGGCAAACTTAGATCCTTAGGGCAGGCATGTCAAACGCTGGCCCATGGGCAGGATGCGTCACACTGAAACTGCACCCATCCCATTGCCGGCAATGGGGAAAAAGTCACGATACGTTGTGCAACGTCACATGACATCGCAAGTTTGACATGCCTGCCTTGGAATGATCCTGAAATATATCAAATTAGAAATTTATAAATAACTTGAATTTAAACTCCCAAGTTTATACTTAGATGACATTGTATTATGTAACTTACTGAAAGAGTTGTCCTTCTGACCAAACTTATTCTCATACAATAATAACAATATTATGGAAACTCAAATAGATGTCAGTGTTTTTAACACCCTGGATGATCTAGATGTCAATATGGCAATATGAGAATACAAATATTAATGTATGAAAGGTAGGCAAATTAGACAAGGTGGAACAGACGTGGCAAGTTAGCACCAAAGAGTAGGAAGCCATTCTGAATGTCCCAAAGGTGCTTTTTCAAAAGGTAACTGGACTTTCTTTGTTTTTTCTTTAAAATGTTTCGCTTCTCACCCAAGAAGCTTCTTCAGTTCTGACTGAATGGTGGAGAATGAAAGGATTTATATTCCTTGCAGTCATCTCGTTGTTAGCTCTCTTTCTGAAAGTCATTAAGGCCACTTGGAGCTTTATCTTGAAAAAGCACCTTTGGGACAACCATGATTTGGATGACTGAAAATCTCCACAGACAGCCCATTTGAATATTGAGGCATTACAGGAAAATAGAAAAGGATGTGAACAACTACTTGACAGGAGTTATAGTAGAGACACAGACAGCAATTATGCCTTCAGTTTAAGCTGAAAAACTATTCCAAGGTAGGGCCAAGACAATATAGGCTTAATAAGATAACACATCTGAAAACATAGCATTTATAAAATTTCATTTTATACCTTACCTCATTAAACCAAAGAAAAGACTAACAGTCATCCTCTGGGCCTAAAAGGAGTAAAATAAACTTTGGGGACCTGCCCTAGTGTTAACTATTGCCAGAATAAAGGGAAACAAGGATTGGCTAAAGCAAACATTAACCAGGCCATGGCAACTAATCCTGAAAGAATTGTTTTTCTCTTTTTAAAAGCAAACCATTTGAGTGAATCATGGGAAAACCTTGGCACATTTAGAGAGACAAGAGCCATTGCCCTGTTCCTACATAAAAGCAATGCATTATCATTAGCAATTAAGGGCCATTCACAGATCACATCTTGTTCCCTTTTCTGCTTCAGAGCAATAAGGCATATTTGGAGACAACCTATTCAGTCGCAGTCTCTTTTATATTTTAGCTTTTAAAAGCTTCTAGATGGCTGCATTTAGCCTCTTTTAAGGTAGAGAATCAGAGTAACATAGATTAGGAAATTATGTCTCCAAATGGGTATGTCATGCCAGGAAAATGCTAAATTTTTCTCTCCTTACTGTGGTCCCAGTTCAAGAAGAAATGAACTTTGGGGCTATGTTATTTCTCCATACCTATTCATCAATTTGAGAGTTTAATCAAACCAACTTATAACCAAAATTAAATATGGTTAAAAATGGAAGAACAGTGACTTATCCAAATTGTACATTTCATATACAGCTGGAAGATTTGTGTCACCCAGATGCAAGGTTAAAAACAACAATATTAAACTCAAGGCATTGTGTAACAAAAGAAAAGAGAACAGTATGACATTCAAGAGTTGATAGAATTCTCTGACCCTGAATGAAAATGGAAGTTCAAAATTATTATAAAACTATAACAGGTAGAACATTATGTGGTATCACATACAAGATTAGTAACTTCCTATTAAATCAAGACTCGGTTAGAAAGAAACTCAAAGCCATAAGATGGGTTTAATTTAATTAAGTAACTGATAAATGAGAGTGAAGATACATATACTGATTTCTGTAACCTAACTGTTGTGGTTCCAAAGGAAGATTGCTTTTAATGAGAAACATGAGGCCTTACCTCTGAGAATATTATTGCTTTGACACTAACCTCTTGCTCACAAATAGAGACTTGCTGATCACCTTGATTTCTTCTTTGCAAACTGTTAGGATTTTGATATGGGAATGGGAGATTCACTTTGAAGTAAGTCCCACATCTCAGGTTCTGGGAAAGTTTCATAATATGGCCTGGACTAAATAGCTTCTTGGCTTACCTGTACTTCTTATCAGTTGGCACAAATTGTAACAAATCCACCAATTTGATTTTATTTTAAAAATCCCTGAAAAACTCTTGTGCCTAAAATTGCAGCACTGTACTATTTTAGATTTATACATGAATGCTTTCATTACAGGGCAATTACTGGAGAAGACACAGATTACTATAGAGCAGTGTTTCTAGGCAATTTTAAGATGAATAGATTTTAACTCCCAGAATTCCCCAGCCAGCCTATGTAACCTTTTGTCACATGTGGCTTTTGACACCAATGCTCTTAAGTTATAAAGCTTCCATTGAGGAGAGATGAAGCAAGTACATAAACATCCTATTGAAAGATTGATTTGATCAGTAGGCTCCTCAAAATCTTTTTTCTACAGGAATCAAAATCAGCATAACGGTGAGTGAAGCATCATGGTACCAGTGCTGGTTGTAAAGACATCAACATTATGTGCACATTCAGAAAATTCAGAGGTAGCATTTCAATGCTCTGTCATGGTGCTGGTTCTGATTTTGAGGCCAGATTTCATTAATGATTGCTAGGTTCACCTGTTCATCATGATCACATCATGAATTGTAATGGCCTTGCTACAATGGAACCAGCATCTGCCTCAGATGAAGGTGGGATCCTATCTCCTCTTCCATACCCTCAGCCTCAATGCCAGCTCATTTTGGGTAGAAGGAGCCACACTGCTGCCAAATGAGAGGAAAACTTTCTCGCTACACTTCTGTAACATCCTAACAGAAACATTGCCTGCCTCCCATTATACCACACTGACACATGTCATATTAGGAGAAAACAGAATAGAAAATCAGGCAATGTGGAAAGCAATCACTATTTTTGTTTTCTTCTTGCTCAGAGTGCCTTGTTGAAATGTGCAGTTACAAAAATAAAATAAAACATCTATACCACAATGGCTGCCCAAGTTTATTTTGTTCTTTATTTTAATTATTTAGTATTTATGATACAAATTCAATTTAAAACTGATATGTTTCCATGTTATCACTAACATAAATAGAATACCTTTATATCATTTGTGATATAAATAGATAGCATTCTACAGACAGAGTTTTAAGACTTAGCTTTAATGATACTAAAATGGTGAAATTTGTATTGTGATATTACAATACAAATTCCACCCTTCATGCTTGTGTCATGATATTATATGTAAGTATACATTTTGTATACTTGACAAGCACATTGACAAAGGCTAACAGAATCATGACCATCTGAATATTCAGAAGATTTTTGGACTTCTGGTCCATAAGGCAGGCACTGCCAAAGAGAAGATAGGGTTCTGGAGTAAAAAACAATGTTATTGTTTTATAGAAAGGTCACAGACCATGCCTTCTCTGCTAGATCTAGTGCATTGATGAGAAACACTAAAATGTTACTGCATTCTGGAACAGCTTCAGCTTCTAGACACTCTTCAAAGACAGCCAATTACAATAATCTGAACAGGAATATATTAAGACATAAGTCACCATGAACAAGGCTTCCTGGTTCAGGAATGGATGAAATTGGTGCACAAGATGAACCAGTCCAATGACTTCTTACCCTACAATACCTGGCCCCATTGTTTAAAGAGCAAAGGTGACCACAAATAAATCAGAGCTCCATCCCTTTTAAAACATACATCACACACACACACACACACATTCATTCATTCATTCATTCATGCATGCATGCATGCATGCATGCAATCCAACATTACAATCTGTTCTACCCTGATAAATATATTTGTATATGGGTTTTGTCCTTTTTAAAATGCTTTGCTGTGTCTTGCAATAAATTAAGAGAATAACTGAAACCACATGAGAACATAGCAATAAGTAGCAAAGTAAAAAGCTAACAAACATTTCACAGAACCAAACACAACTGTTGACATCACAGCCAAAAAAATTGTTGCACGAAGAATGAAATCACTGTTCTGTCTGAACCAAAAAAGGGATTTGTACTGTGTGTTTGGCCATAGTCCATTCCTCCAAGCAACCTAAAGAAAATTTAAAAATAAAATTAAAAGACTTCACTCTGTTAATAAAAAAAAAAATCAAAACTCTTAAGTGCCCAGCATGCAGCTGTTTTCCAATTTAACCCACCAGCTGAAATATACTTGGAAAAGGTATACTTCTTTTCTGATAGCTCCTTTTTTAGTTTTTGTTGTTTTCTTCTCTGCAGTTGTCACAGTTTCCAACCAGTGTTCAAGTCAATCTCTTTAATTTACTTTGAGACAAGGGCATTTAAGATTAAAACTCCAAAGCTGTTAGTATGCTATGCCTTGTATTTCTCACATACTTTACAAAAATATATATACTTGCGGTATCTGTTTAGGTAGAAAATGAAGTAATAAAATAGGTAAATATGAATGTTTCTTTGGAGAAGGCATATGGCTTAGTGATAAAGAAAGAAACTCCAGCTTGGAAGGGTCAATGAGACATTGGAAATATTGAAAACCTCTTTTGGACACTCTCACATAATGAGAGTTGTCTTGATGAGGTCAAGCACAATACATAAAAGAATGCTTACAAAACATTGGACTGTAGCTACAGAATGTTTTATTTATGTAAGTCCCAGAGGCATTTTTGGAAATCCATTACATTGGATATATCTTGATGGCTTTCCATTCATTTTTTTTAAAATCTGAAAGCATTTAGAATAAAATAAAAACATGTAGGGCAAAACGTTTAGTGAATCATAAGGAACTTCTTTGGTAGACACATTATACCTTCTAGTGACAATATTGAGGACCACATAGTACAGCACTGGTTCTTGACAGAATCCTGAATGAGAGGATATAAATAATCCTAAAAAGCTATAATTAATGAGAAAACTAAATAAAACTATCCACCCAGATGAGACAGACCCTAGCTGAATGTTCTGTTATGATTGACTGATCCCCAAAAGATAAGCAGGGTGAATGGAAAATCATTAATATCAGGCTGTCCACTAAACTGGGATTAAAAAAAAAACTCTGTTAAGGAGCAGTGGCAAACCACCTTTCCCCCTTTTTTTTTAATTTTGGGTATCTATGATATTACTAGGAGTTAAGGTCCACAATACAAGTAGTCCTTGACTTAAGAGCACAATTGAGCCCCAAATTTCTGTTGCTAAGCAAAACAGCTGTTAAGTGAGTTTTGCCCCATTTTATGACCTTTCTTGCCACAGTTATTAAGTGAATCACTGCACTTGTTGAGTTACTAACATGGTTCTTAAGTGAACCTGGCTTTCCTATTGACTTTGCTTGTCAGATATCACAAGTAAAAAGTGATCACATGATCCCAGGATATTGCAACTGTCATAAATATATGCCAGTTGCCCAGCACCTTAATTTTGATCATATGACTGTGGAGATGCTGCAATGGTCATAAGTGCGAAAAACAGTCATAGGTTACTTTTTTCAGTGCTGTTGTAACTTCAACAATCATTAAACAAATCTTTGTAAGTCAAGGACTACCTATATTTTTCCCTTGAAAGAATTGAGGTGGTATAGCTTAGAAAATAAAATGAATCTTGCATTGCTTGTGTGAAGAATATGTACATACTACAAAATCATTTACACTAGTAGAATACTGTATATTTATAAGATAATATTGTCCATTGATTACACCTTTAGACTACTCATCTGTATTGTGTGCTAAATATTATATGTTAAGAATTCGGCAGCATATAATTGTATCCACATTAAAAAAAAACCAGCATTTTGATTCTGTTCAGATAAACCCAGTCAAATGAATATTTAAAATTTTTTAAGCAACCTTGCTGTGTTTTATAAGTGGTCAACTTCCCAGATATCACTTGGTGAAACTGTTTTTCTCCTCCTACTGAGATAAAAGGGAAGGAAGATGTACTATTCTCTACAGGAGGAACCATAGCCTGCTGTTATATTTAGTTTATATACAGCTTTACTTAATTGTGGGCCAGCCTCTACTATTGTTTCCTGCTTTTACATCTGAGAATAAGACCACTAATAGATCTTGTATTATTCTAGTCATTGAGAGTAGAGAATCTCATTTGGGAGATGAAAATATGGACATTAAAAATATAAAAAGTTTAGAGATCCACTTAGACCCACATAGCTTATTCTGAGGTATGAGTCTTATTTCACCATTAAATAAATAAATAAATAAAATGTCAGTTTAAAGGCAGGAACAGTAAACTAGTAATTCTTCAGAAGCTGCTTAACTGCATTTCACAGCCTATCTAACTAGCAATCATATTAATTCCAATGACAAGATATTTGTGGTTTACCACAATCTCTCTCCAGAGGTACAAAGAGATGCTAAAAAGAAATCCCAACATGGATGAAGAATTCTAGGATTTCCCTTGATCCTTCTTCATTTCTGGTGACATTTTGGAGCAAGTAGTTTCATTTGCATAGATACCATTATTTGCGAAAGTTACGGTATATTGCACCCTTCTTTCTCTTTCCCCTTCCCCTTCCCTTTTGTTTTATGAGATGATTTAGAGCCCCTGGGCTTTTATGATAATAGTAACTCATATTTACCATTCTCAAAAATTTGAAGGAGGACATCAACAGTTTTAACACCATTTCAAACAGCTTCAGTAATGTTAATATATGTAAGAAATTGCTTTATGCTTTTTAAACACTGAAGAGGAGACATAAGTCTGGGTATAGGAGAGAGACAGAAAGATATATAGAGAGAGGTTAAAGGAGAATGTAACCACTGAAGATGATCATACCGTGGACAATTCTGAATATGAAATTTAATGGTAAAGTGATTGAATGCTTACCAGAAATGAAAAAATAAAATTGAATTGCAGGACGTCAAGTATAAAGATAAAATGGAATGTTCACTCAGAATGGGCAATGGTATATGGAACACACTTTCCCAACTAGCGCTCTTTGTTCTCTGTTACCAATGAGTATGGAGACAACACCTGCCATTTCAAAGCCAAGCAAAATAAATCTGAAAAGGTGAAGACAAAATTGTCTCACATTGTTTTGCTCCAATGGAGTTCATTTGATTGCATATTGAGGGTAACAACATTAATGCAGAGGCCTACTGTCACTAGGGAATTGAAACCTATTGGTGGTAAGGAGCCTAAATCTTTCATAGGATAGAGCTGCTGTTGACTTTTTTTGAATTGGTGGAATTACATGCTGTATCTATAATCCACGAAAGTTAGAATATTTCAGACATGTGATGCGACACCCAGAAAAATACGGCATACTCCATTTAATCCTCCAGGGAAAGATTGAAGGCAAACGAGGTCCAGGCAGAAGAAGAACATCATGGCTTCAAAATCTAAGGGACTGGTTTGGAAAAAACTCAGCAACACTTTTTCGTGTGGCTGCTGATAAAAACAGGATCGCCAACATGATCGCCAACGTCCGATAATGGATATGGCACAAGAAGAAGAAGAAGATCTATAATCCAGCTTCCCCTATTGATAAATCAAGGTGGATTTATTTATTTATTCAATACATATGGTTTCCCATCTCAAATTTATAACTCTAGGCAACTAACAACAGCTAAAAACACCATGAACCATACATCAGTAAATACAATATACGCATAATCAGCAGCCAAGGTGAAAACAAAGCCATCATCAATGAATAAATACTGTATAACCATTGCATGGACTCAGCCACCCATCAAATCCCCAAGCTTGGTGATGGAACCATGTATTTGCAAAAGGCCAGTAGAGTCAAAGCCAATCTAATGTCAAGGAGTTAATGTTCAAGAATCCGTCATTCTTAAATATTAGTTCACCAATGTTCTAAAAAGAAAATGCTTAATATGTAAGCATGGTATGTGCATATAGTACACAAACATAGAACACACACATGCAAGAGAGAGAGCATTTAAATTAGCCTTTGCCTTTTTAGTTATTGCACATACGATCTTCCTGGCAGCTCCTTCTGTCATGGGTCTGTCAATCAGCAGATTGGATAGATGCCTAGACATCTGAGATTATAAGACAACTTGCACAGTTTTATTACAGAAGGAACCGTACTAAAATTCTTGCAAAGTCCAGAGAAAAAAAAGAAGCAATAAGCACAACAGCAGCAATTCTTTTCTGTACAGTTGTAACTATGGATAACAGAACAGGAACCAGTAAAATGATTGAGTAGACAAGAAGAAATTCCAGGAAAAAGATTACGATTGCAATGATTTTAAAATTCTGTTACCACTAGCTCATAAAAGAAGAAAGAAGTCAGAGAAGCAAGAAATAGAAGAAAGCACAGCAACACCAACATTTCCAGCTGGGGGCCTACTGTTGCTAAGATATTAGCTGTCTTTTCTGAGCTGTATTTCTGGTATAAAGCTTATCCAGCCATCTAAAACTAAGGAAGAATCGTGGTTATCAATAGATTACCCAGCCCATGGTTTTACCTTTGACTTTCCTTAATATGAAGTTTTGCCAACAAATTATTAATTCCTGTGGTACATACTAGCAACATTAGTCTCAAACATTTTTTTTAAAATTAAGTATAGTAAAGAACTAAAACCTTTATGGAAAAAACATTTCATTTGAAACACTCTATCTCCCAAATCTTAAACTACAATTCAGTTTAAGGCTTGAAACTTGTCACATCTACAGAACATCCCAAGATGTTTTATAAATCTTTATAAATCCTTAGTAAGATCACACCTGGAATACTGCATCCAGTTTTGGTCACCATATTACAAAAAAGATGTTGAGATTTGGGGGGGGGGGAAGTGCAAAGAAGAGCAACTAAGATGATTAAGGGTCTGGAGACAAAAACATATGAAGAATAGTTGCAGGAATTGGATATGGCCAGTCTAGAGAAAAGAAGGACTAGGACTGACATGATAGCAGTATTCCCATATTTGAGGGGCAGCCACAAAGAAGAGGGGGTCAATTTATTTTCCAAAGCACCAGAAGGCAAGACAAGAAACAATGGATGGAAACTATTCAAAGAAAGAAGCAACCTAGAACTAAGGAGAAACTACCTAACAGTGAGGACAATTAACTAGTGGAACAGCTTGCCTTCAGAAGTTGTAGCTGCTTCATCACTGGAGGTTTTTAAGAAAAGACTCAACAGCCACCTATCTGAAAGGGTATAGGATCTCCTGCTTGAGCAGGGGGTTGGATAGAAGACCTCTAAGGTCCTTTTCAGCTCTATTCTGATTGATTGATGATTTTTAATTGGTATGCATATTGTCTGAAAACACAGTGGGGCAATCCTTGATGTTTTTTTTTCTTTTTAACTGAGCAGATACTGATTGATTAAATAGTGCAAGTCATAATTCTAAGTAATTGTTAATGTAAGGTGTTCTAGATTTAGGCACTAACCTACCAGTTTAAAATTAAAATGCTTCAGGATTAGACAAGGTTTTTTGGCATTAGGCTATTAATCTAAAGGAACCTGACAGGTTTCCTATTTTTTAATTCTGCAGAAAATGACAGGCTTTCTTAATTAGAGACCAATTAAATTGTATAACCATAAGGATCTTTTTGCTTCTAGCTTCCAGAGACCATGCATTCTTTCTCACACAAAACACACATTGGCTGTAAATGATGTACTAGGGTGATGCTGACAAGAATATAAATATTATTACATTTATCAAAAATTAATAGCTTTTTTCCAAAAACATAATCCATGATCCTAAGGTGTGTATTTGAAATGGATTGAACATGTGGAGAATGCATATATCATACAGTTATGTTTTGTTTTAAAATTTAATATAGCCTATCTCTTCTTAGCTATACTAAATGCTGCACAAAGACTTTTGATCCATTGAGAGATTAACCTCATGGATGGTGGGAGGGTGGGAAACCTCAGATATTCTCTGCCACTGTCCTTCAGCTAAAAATGTTGCTTCTATGACAAATTGTCATGCATAAACTTTTATTTTTGCTGACATAGGCATTGAATAGCCCACTGGTTCTCTAGTAGGCATCACACTCTATATTAGAATAGTCTATCCATTCAAAATGAAAATAAGAAAGAGTTCAGTAGAAAACCATGGGAAACCTACTCAGTGCAGAACTGCAAATACAACTTTGTTTCTAGGGAAAATGATTTTTAAATAGCACCATACTTACATTTCAGTGAGAGTAAGTCATAAAATATGAAGTCTATGATACGATGAAATGTTCTCACAGAAGTGATATTTTCCTGTAGAGAACATGTCTACACTATATAACAAATTGTACATAAAGTGTAAATGTGTTCCCAGAAATATACAACAGCTTTTGCTTAATTTTTTTTTCAAATCAAAACACCATATTGCACAGCCATCTGAATATGTTTTTAATCCTACTCTATATTTACACACACATTTAACTATAAAATATCATAATCAAGGATCAATATCTGGCAGAAATTTGAGTTACTGTTTACACAGACTTTAAAAAAAGATTAGCATAGGAGTAAGGAGACAGATTAATCACCAACAATGTATTTCCCAAACTGATTAAACTGAAGAAGTTCAAAGTCTTGGTAACTTAACTTCTGCAGTTACCTTCAAAAGGTGGGCTTAACATAAAGGAGAAGATTTACTGAATATGGTCTAGTATTCTAGTTTATATAGTGTGTTCCTTCTGTTTGAAAGGCTGCCAGACAAACTACTCTCTGTTTGAAGACATTCCTTACTTAAAGGGTTGTGTGGTCCAACTTCAGTTTAAAAATAAATGTTCTCTTACTAGCTTATGATGGTACACTAAAAATATCCATCTCAAAAGGCTTCAAAGGCAAGGCCTTTCTTTGTATAGATATTGAATATATGAGAATTTGAACAGTTTGAAAATAATCATTTTGCCCTTTTTATTCGTTTATTTTAATTACCTAAGTATGAAATCTTTTAAATGAGAAGTTAATGATTCTGCTATTATAGCCTCAATAAAGAACAATTCTAGTCATTCTGTGGAGTTGCTTTTCTGGTCTAGTCTACCTAGTGAGGCTGATATCAATCTTTCAAGCCTCATTGTGCTTTATCTCCCCTCTTTCTTATATCCTAGTGAATCAGGAGGAACCTGACTCAGTTGCTTCCGAATACTTGCTTCTCAGGACTTAAATAAAGTTTCAGTTCTCTCTGATTATATAACAGTTCTTCCATATGCCTGTGTCTTCCTCATTCTCCACAATATTATTATTAATATTATGAATAACCAAGCTGGGCGAAAAGAGGAGATCTCAAATAACTTTAGTCCATGGAAGCTATGGGAAACATGAGCTGGTGATGGTAACTGAATCTTACTTCAGTTCTAGGTGACTAGAAACCCCATTGTGTATCACTTGAGTGAAAATTGTGTGAGTCTTCATGTAGTATATATCTCTGAAGTGGCTTGTTCCTTTATGAATCACACAGACCAGGCAGCTAGGATACAGAACCACAAATGCTGAATCTTTTTATTGTGCTTCCAACTATTCAAGTTAAATCAGGGACAGGCTAGTCAGTTTCAAGGCTTTTCAGGCTGTAGGTTGACAGGTCAATCATTCAATTTTTCAACCACAAGGGGGCATACATACCTCCATCATATCTCAGTATTTTTCCACAGATGAGGCAGTGCTAGGACAGTTTAAAGAGCTAACCTCTGAAGTTATTTTTCCAATAGCTTTCCTCAAGACACAATGTGCAGGCAATATAGGGAGCATTGAAGTATACATAAAAAGAATCCAGAAATGATATGTTTCATACTGGTAATCTAATGGTGCCAATTGGTTTTGCTCATTTCCTGTGGGACACTCATTTCAATCTGGCTCCTGATCTTGTCATATTATTCCTATTTAATTTACAAGGCAGATTAGAAACCTGTCTTCTGTAGACATTTTAATCTTTTTTAAAAATAAGTTAATTGGTTGACATAGAGACCTTGAAATTGATCTGGGATGGAATCCTGATGTGGGAACGGATGGAAGCATGACAAAAAAGGGCAACCAAATATACTCATTGGTAAGTGTCAGCCCTTTCAGGTAGACAAGACAATACTAGGGATGTTATGAATACTAATACTATTTTTATTATAATATTATAGAAACAATGTTGCAAATCTGAATGTGCTTTCTCCCTCCCTCCCATTATATTCAAGAGAACTAGAGAAGACAACTAAGATGCTTTCTCAAATTATATTTCTACCTCCTACTCAAACATCTTTAGTTTGCTTGTTGGCTTTTCTAGTCCAATATAAGCAGTCCAATACAAATTGGTTAGTTGTAATAGTCCTGATCCCCCTTCTCCAGCAGCAGAGGAAGAGGCAAAAGTTCTCCTTACCAAACCAATACTTAAAAATACCTTTATCTAACACTCCATGGTCATATCTTATCATCCACTCTAATCCAATAGCAGTGGGGACATGATCAGGTATTTTGGGAAGGGGGGGAAGAAGGGGAGAGGGAAAGGAAAATCCATCAATAAAAAGTTAAGGTAACAAACTTCAATCAAGTTCTTGGAACAGCTGCAATAATGGTCAAGTTTTATTTTGAGAGCAAAACAAACTCTTGAAGAGTTTTGGTTTTTTATACATGGACCTGTTTTGATATTGCTAAAATTTATTTCAGTATGGAAATCTTTTGGGCTGAATCTGTCAGTGGTTTGGAACTGATAATGGAAAATACTTTGCCATGTTAATTAGAATACTTAAAGGCTGTGCTTCAAAAATGACTGAATTTCAAATAGTCCCAAACTATACAGATAAATTATTCACATGAAAGTAATTTAGGATTATGGTCATAATCTGCATACTATTATTAATGAGTATTTTTCTTGTGTCAATGGTAAATTAATTACACAGACTAATATTCCCTGCTGCCTTCTAATGAGCTTTTAAAGAATGAACAATAATCTCTATTTTTTCTACTAAGTAATAATTTTTCTAAATTTCTTTGCAACAGAAAATCTCTTCAACAAACCTAACAAAACCCAACAGACCAAGTAATCAAAAGTCCCGTTTTTGAGGCTTTTGCTATTAGTAAGAGGAGGCAATCTTCCAAACAATTCAATTTACCATCATTCCATAAAACTCAGCAATGAGGAAATATGAAGTTGCTTTCCAAATACATTTCTTCTTGCACCAATGACTGTATAAAAGAAAACTTCATTCATTTGGAGCTATAGATGTTTGCTTAAAAATGCAGTACATGCTATATACTTATGGCTGTACCAAAGGGCTTTCAAGAACTATTACATATTCTATCTATCTATCTATCTATCTATCTATCTATCTATCTATCTATCTATCTATCTATCTATCTATCTATCTATCTATCTATCTATCTATCTATCTATCTATCTATCTATCTATCTATCTATCTATCTACCTACCTACCTACCTACCTACCTACCTACCTACCTACCACAAAGAGAGACAGAGAGACAGAACTTGAGAATGTAAAGAATCATTTAACAATCATAAATCTGAATATGTGGTTTGGTCACTTGTACAGAAAATCAATTGATTATCTATGGTGTATAGGAATTTTCACTTAATCTGAGCAGTGTAAACATTTATTTATTAAGTGCAACTTCTAGTTTACTTCAATCATATTTAGCTCTAAGTCATTTAATGTAATAAAATAGAAATACAAATATATCTATCATAAAATAGTTTTTCATGAACAATAAGTAATCCTAATGTATACTGAGCTAATATTTATGATACTGGATCTTCCCTACTACAGTATTTTTTCAGTAGCAATCTGACCTTCTAAAACCTTTCAAATAACCAAGTCATAACAAATGCTGAAGCTATGAAAGAGGTCATTACTGTTCTCCAGTTTTAGCTATTCTATAGCAAAAGTTACCACAAAGAATGCCTGTATTTATGCGTCTCTCCAGTGAACAAACTGATGGTTGAGAGGCATCTTCAGCAGGTACTTACTTACTATTCTTATGACTGGATGAGAAATGCAATACAATGTAGGGCTGTATACTGAATAGAAAACAACCATCTCAATACAGAATAGTATATGCTTAAAAAGTACCATCTTATGTCCAAACAATTTTATACAATTGTGAAGAGAAGGAAAATAGTTACTTC
Source organism: Azemiops feae (assembly GCA_023970755.1). NCBI lineage: Eukaryota > Metazoa > Chordata > Lepidosauria > Squamata > Viperidae > Azemiops > Azemiops feae. The sequence goes on from JALGBA010000376.1 coordinate 845,308, forward strand.
TTTTACCAAGTGTTAAAAAAACAAGAAGACAACACAGAGAACCAAGGAAAAAAATTGTCAGTGTAGCTTGTTAATTGCTTTTAATATTCTACTCATTAAAACAGACTGGAAAGGGCAAGAACTGCCCAGGATATAGTCCTTATTTTAGAAATGTGCAACCGGAGGTGCTAGACTTGCATTTGCCAAGCAGGAAACTTGGGCACAGCCCTCAAATCTTCATAGGTTGTTTTAACATTGAATATCTTTTCATTTATTTCATTTGTGAACTTGCATGCTGCATCAATCAAAAAATGACTCCAGGCAGCTTATACAATATGATTAAAATCATCAGCTGAATAACAGCTACAGAAAACAAGACCCTAGAAGCAGTGCTAGGATTCAAATATGTGAACAACCAGTTCTCTGTGTGGATGCCGCTTCCGGAAGTCCATTCTGGGTCTGGGCAACAAAAAATTAGCTACCGGTTCTGCCAGAGTGGTGTGAACCGGCTGAATCCCACCACTGCCCAGAAGTGCATGATACATATTTTAATGTAAAAGAAGGGGAAAATTATTGACATACTGGAGACTAATCATATTCATATTCCACTTCAGTTAAATAGAAAAGAAAATGAAAGCAAGTGTTGGAAATGGAATGAAAAGTCCATTTTAGAGATTATGGTTCCTAAAAAAAAAAAATAATTCAGAGGGAAATAAGGTCTTTGGCTCAAAATAAATTTGCACCTCCTTGGCCTTAATGAGAAATTGTCCTTGACAGCTGCACAGCTGTACAGTGTACAAGTAAGTAGATAAATAGAGAATTAAATCAATTCTACTAGTGTACTTAGTATTTACATTCCTGGGGAATAACTTTTTCAGTCCGTATCTTGATACATGGTTGTGTGATTCTTGCTTCTAATTGGAAGATAAGTCTTATTTATCAGCAAGAAACTCTGTTTGCGGACAGAAAAAGTTTGTCAGTTGTCTTCCATTTTCTCTACAAATCTGTCACCAATGTTTCTTTTACACCATCACCTGGAGCTCTTAACAGCTTTTGAATGATACAGTTATTTGGGCAACATACTGCCCCCTTCAGTTGCCTTTCCAAATGTCAGTGAAATACAGTATTAGACACATATCACCATGTTGAAGCTAATTCAGAGTGCTTTTTAAAAGTTTGTGTACATGGTATGCATTTCAATCATTATCAGGGGATGCTCTTAATTAGTAGCCCAAAGCACGTCTAACATATGGGGGGTGGGGGTGGTTATTCATGTTTATTCTAACTTTTTTATGGTAATTAAAATATGTAAAATTGGCCTCTCAACATAATTTAGGTATTGAAAAAAAATATTTGAAATGTTAAAGGACCAAATTGATTTTTAAACCTTTTCATGCTTCCATTATTCTTTTTCATCTTGTCATATGAAAGCATCCTAAAAATAGCCTGTCTCTTGAACAATTACTACAAAATTAATATAATTTTACAGTAAAGTCTTCTAGAGAGATTTTATCTTGGAAAGCAGTTTCTTTCAAATAAGGAAAAAATATCATGTGTTATATTCTTTATTATTGACGGAAATGACTTTAGTTGCAGACTGTGTTGGGAAATTCTGAAAGGCGAAGTTTTTGTTACCAATGCCTGTTTGCTATCTCCATTTGAAAACTGCAAACTGAATGTGGATAAAGAGCATGATGTAATGATATAGGACCAGAAAAATATAACATCCAATCCATACAGAGTCATAGAAGATAAATGGGCAACTTTTGGCCAGTCACTATCTCCTAATCCTTGTTGTTGTTGTTGTTAGTTGCGAAGTCGTGTCCGACCCATCACGACCCCATGGACAACGTTCCTCCAGGCCTTCCTAACCCTACTACTTCCTATATTTATTATAAATCTAATAATATGTAAGTGAATGAAATTAATTTCTCTATTAACCCTAGATGAGTGGCTAAAATCCCTGAAGAATATTCCTGGCCAACATTTTTGTAGCATAATATTTTCTAAATATAACTTATTTATTTAAGCTAATTCTGAAGTATTAATTTTCATGCAAGTGATAACAGTTAGTAATAATGGTTAATACATGCTGACCTTAAATGCAAACATGGTCTTAAGACTTAAGTAATGAGCACTAGTCACAATACTGAAATGAACAAGAGATATTCCAGTGATTGAGGGAAAATATCCTTTAACATTACACATTCATAAATGTTTATAGAAAAATGCAGTTGCCATTCTATAACCAAGGTTATTTTCATTATCTAGAGAAAAAAAAGGAACTTGTATTTGTTTTTAATGTATAGGACAAGAGGAAATGTAAGAAATGGATTGATCTAGTAAATCCAAGAACACGTTTCCAGCATCATTAAGATAGCAATGTACATTAATGATCAGTCTCCCAGATAAGTTATCATTCATTCTCAGGTAACACAAAATTGTGTTTATCTGCTTTTTATCACATAAAAATAACTAGCAATTGCAAGTTTCATTTTCTAGAAGCATTAACTAATGCTTCTAATTAATTTAACCCTAGCAAATATAGTTGTGAGTGGTCAAAGGAAAAATAAATATATAAAGTTGAATAATAAAAACAAACTCCATCTTAAAATCCAGTGTTTACATAAAACCTATAACAGGAAATAACTTGCACCAAAAATTACAATTATATTACAGGTAGTCCTCAACTTACAACCACAATTGAGCCCAAACTTTCTGTTGCTAAGTGAGAAATTTATTGTGAGTTTTGTCCCATTTTACAATCTTTCTTGCCACAGTTGTTAAGTGAATCACTGCAGTTTTTAAGTTAGTAACACAGTTGTTAAGTGAATCTGGCTTTCTCATTGACTTTGCTTGTCAGAAGGTCACAAAAAGATATCATATCACCCCAGGACACTGCAACCATCATAAATATGAACCAGTTGCCAAGCATTCGAATTTTGAGCACATGACCATGGGGATGCTGCAACAGTTGTAAGTGTGAAAAAGGTTCATAAGTCACTTTTCAGTGCCATTGTAACTCTGAATGGTCACTAAACGAATGGTTGTAAATTGAAGACTATCTGTATTTGTCATCAGTGGGTGACAGGCCCTTCAGTTCAGCGACTCAACTGCAGCCCCTTTCTCAAGAAAATTAAGGCATTATAAGAATTAAGCTTTTGGTTAACACATAAACAGGTAAACAAATATAGCAGTGACAAAGAAACATTCTTAATGTCTAAACATATTAAATACTTATTTTCGTATAATGTCCTCATCCCAGTCCAAATTTGGTTATCCTTTTCTTTAAAATTCCCACCCCTTTCCACTCCTAAAGCTATAACATCTCTGCATTGTTTATACCATAGTATGCACATTTTCCTGAACAAGAAGCCTCTCCTCTTTCAAGTCCTGACATCTGGAAGTGTCATCAACAAAATAAACAAAAGAAGAAGAGACCCTATAGAACCAATTCCACATTTTAGATTCCTTGAAAGATATGGAGAATGTGATTTATTATAATATCATTACAGCATCCTGATAAAAGTCTCAGCATAAGACTTACAATATTTACTGTACATGCTTCTCAGTTGTCATGAGAAATAGAAATTGGTTCCTGCAAAAGAACTTGAACTTTTCCAGAACCAAATTACTTGAATACAATGTCATACATAGATACATAACTTTTTCTTGCCATTGCAAAAAAACACTACCATCTATTAACTGAAGATACAGTACATAATAAATTGCTATTTGCTGTTACTCAGCCCAACTTTAGAAAAAAGTCAGGACATGTGAGATGGAATAGAGTCAAGATATCTAAGACCTCAGTGTTAATTACAGTGTGTGCACTATGATGGTAACTGTTCTGCTATTTATATTTAAGGTTTTTATGTCTTTGAAATATGCTAAATATTTAACATTATCATTTCATCAAGATAAAAGTTGTAGTTCTGTAATACATCTTTTTTGTTTTCTACGTATAAAAAATTGATTATTGTATATTTGTTATTCTTAATGTTATGGAGATCACTTCTAATATTACTTGTAGATTGACTCAGGGAGAATACATGTATTATTCTATAAGCTTTTACTTATCAGGCAATCAGTCATACTATGCAAGCATATGCTTTGTTTATTTGTATATCTGATTGCTGTATATCTGATTGCTGATCTTATGGCTGCAATAAAAATGTGTTTTGGTTTAATGCAAGGGGGTGATCCTGAGAAAGAAATATAAGCATAATAGGGTTTTTTTCATGGGGAGGTGTTCTGTGGTATTCTGACATGAGGTCTGGCATGGTATGATATACAGGTAGTCCTTGACTTACAACTATTTGTTTAGTGACCATTCAAAGTTACAACAGCACTGAAAAAGTGACTTATGACAGTTTTTCACACTTATGGCTGTTGCAGTATCCCTATGGCATATGATCAAAATTTGGACACTTGGAACTGGCATGTACTTATGCCCCGGGGTCATGTAATCACCTTTTGCAATTTGATTACAAGCAAAGTCAATGGAGAAGCCAGATTCACTTAACAACTGTGTGTTAGTGTTAGTAACTTAACAAGTGCAATGATTCACTTAACTGTGGCAAGAAAGGTAATAAAACACACTTAACAGCTATCTTGCTTAGCAGCATAAATTTTGGGCTTGATTGTGGTCATATCTCAAAGACTATCTGTATTGTTTGAATTACCTTAACTCCTAGTAATATTATAACATCCATGTATTTGTGTCACTGGATCCATGTATTGTGTTGATGTCTACCTGTAGTATACATGAAAAAAGAGGGCAGGGGAGACACCGAATAACCTAATTTTAATTTTAAACATTAATAAAGCAATAGTTCACTTTTTGCATTTTTGCATTGAGAGTTCATATAGTATGATAAAAAGAATTCATCAATGTTAAATCTTATATATTCTAGCATAATTACAGTATGTTAGTATATCTTTCTGTACTTTTTCTTGTTACCATTTCCTCTTCCGTTCCTTAAATTCAAACAACTTTCTATACAGATGTTTAAGATTATTTACCATGATTTTTATTGAGGGGATTTTAATCCATGAAGTCTTATGCAACAATAATTGTGTTTATTTTTAAAGTGTTATCTCTGTTATCTCTTCTATTACCTTCTCTTCTATTAATTTTGTCTGTTAATAAGATAAAGTTAAAGAAAACTTTACAAAGAAAGCATAATGAATTAGATCTGGATTGTCTATTCTACATAAATATACATCTCTCTCTGTGTATTCTATTAATATGCACATTTTCTATACTTTTTATACTTTGACAAGCTATACTTTCGATGCTTTGACTTTGCTACAAGATACATCTGCAGTGATTCAGATTTGAGAATAGAAAGATGCTTTGGAGTGAGAAGAACACAATGTGACTGTATGTATGTATGTATATTGCATGAAGTGGCAAGCTAATGCTGTATTTGCACACCTGCGTGTTCTGATATACTTTTTATCTTTGAATCCGAAACATAGTACAGGCCTGAAATATATATGTTGATTCATGCTTAGATTTGAATGAAATCAGCCTGCCCAATATGTACTCTTTAAACAGTCTATCCTGGAAATCTGTTATAAACACTTGAATACCTAAAGTCTTGCCATTATAGGTAAAGACATTAACATTCACCACCATCCATCAAAATTAGAAGATACAACAGCTAAGATGCAAATGCCTCTTGTTTGCACATAAATGGAATGTTAGTCTGTTGAAAAATAGTGTGTGGGGAGGGGAGGGAGAAAGAGAGAGAGAGAGAGACACTGAAGTCAGAAGGAAATGGAGCACAAGAAGTATAGATCATTATAACTACATTAAAACATAAGAGTAAAAATTGCATTGACCATTCAAAAACCAATGATGATGGTAAGTCAAATATCATGGCACTATTAAGATAATTGCCATCAGTGGGATAATAATTTTTTTTTAAAAGCCTCATTAATTTGATATGGAGCATAGTCAATAGATCTGAATTTTTTTATAAGACCTAATTCATCACTTTCACACCAGATTTTCCTTTTGAAATTACTTAGCATAACATAACATGTCAAGGTTCTGACAATAGGGTTTAATTTGCTGGTACTATCTTTCAAGAAAGAAAGAGGATAAAAGCTGAAAATCCTTAGCATTCTAATTAAACAGGCTGGTAGCGAAGTATTTTAATTTGATCAGAATGACCCTAATTTCAAGTAGCAGTTTGCATAGGTGGAAATCTGTCTCAACAACTAATCTGAATAATTAATATCAACAACTGGGAAAATTAAGAAAGGAACAGATTTGAAAGATCCTCCCTAAGCAATTATTTTTCAGTCACAGTGCTTGACCTCATTTATTGAGATGATGAAAAGAAAATAAAAGGGGAGGGAACCCTGATTGTCTGAATGGCAAAAGGAGACAAGTCCAGGTCAAGGAGCTCAGGCCGACAGCTTCAGAAGAAACCACCAGTAGCTTGAAACTGATCTTTTTCTTCATTATTTTATTACAACTTTTGTTAAATTACAACTATCTTGCCTTCTTTGTTTGGGCAAGAAATCAGATAAACTGACACTGAGCTTTTCTGCATCATGCACTTATATTTTCAAGACATGCCTTTTGGGTTGGTGGTTATTAAGAACAAGATCTACAAGTCCAAATTTGGAAAAATGAATAAAACACAATTGAAAGATTCCAGGTGACTTGAATCTTGGAAAAAGATGATTTTCTTGTATTAATTAATTCAATTTGTAGGGCTGACCAATTACTAAAGAACTTATGTTATCCTTATGCCCATGGTATCAAAATGAAGAGAAGCAGAGAAGACTCAAATTTGCTTATTGAATTTCAGAAGGGCAGATTTTGGTGAATGCATGTGGAAGTCAAGTCAGATCCTACAGCTGAGAAGGATGGGGAAACCTACTGTACCAAGCTATATACTGAAGGCATTATTGCAAATTCCTATTAGAATGGAAGAAAATGAAAGAGTAGTATGTATCAATACATGGTTTTCTAAGTTGCTGAACAAAAACACAAAAACAAAAATGACATATAGAGGAAATAGAAGGGTGGCTGCATAATCAAAGGAGGATACAAGGAAATAGCTAGAAACTATAGGGTTTATATTTTCTGAGCTAAAGATCAGGAAATTCTTGGGCTTGTGAGAAATGCCCAAGAACAAATAAAAGAGAAAAGAAAAGAGAAAAGAGAACTTTGTTGGGAGGGAAGGATACATAAAAAATGCAAAGATCATGTATGTCTTGATTGAATTGTTAAAGTGTGACAATGAGAAAGCAGAATGCCTCTTTCTTTCTTTCTTTCTTTCTTTCTTTCTTTCTTTCTTTCTTTCTTTCTTTCTTTCTACATTGTTGGCCATATCTATGCAAAAGGAAGGAGGGGGATGTTACTCAGGATAAACATGAAGAGGGCAAAAGAACACTTAAGTAATTTAAATAAACTCCCTGGCTAAATTGCTTTTTAATTAATAATGAGAGAGAGAGAGAGACACACACACACAGAGAGAGAGAGAGAGAGAGAGAGAGAGAGAGAGAGAGAGAGAGAGAGCAAACCAAAAGATAATAGTAATGGACAAACGTACATTGTCAAAGAAAAGGGAAAAACATAAAAAGTGCTGAAACAAAAATGTGAAAATATGGAACAAAATATATGTCATAACAATAAACAGTTACAATTCTATATATAACTTTTTTAATACAAACAGGCTACAAAGCCAGAGACTATGAGTTCAGGTCATGCCTTGGCCATGAAAGCCAGCTAGTTGACTTTGGGCCAGTCACTCTCTCTCAGTCCAACTCATCTCACAGGGTTGTTGTGGGGAAAATTGTAGAAGGAAGGTGTGTAAGATATGTTTGCTAGTATACTTGTAAAAATAATAAAGCCAGGATATAGGCAGTCTGATCACACATACATACATACATACATACATACATACATACATACATACATACATACATACATACATGTTGTTGTTGTTAGTTGCAAAGTCGTGTCCGACCCATCACGACCCCATGGACAACGTTCCTCCAGGCCTTCCTGTCCTCTACCATCTCCTGGAGTCCATTTAAGCTCACGCCTACTGCTTCAGTGACTCCATCCAGCCACCTCATTCTCTGTCGTCCCCTTCTTCTATTGCCCTCAATCTTTCCCAGCATTAGGCTCTTCTCCAGTGAGTCCTTCCTTCTCATTCCTACATACATACATACATACTTTCCCTGGCCAAATGAAATTACATTGTAGGTACTGAAAAGCTAGAGGATGTGATTGCAGAACTGTTAATATTAATCTTCGAGAACTTCTGGAGAACTGGTGAAGCTTCAGATAATTTGAAGAAAGCAAATGTTCCTATCTTTAAAAAAGTGAAGTGTAACCTTATTTCCTTTTTTGACAGCTTTACTAATTTAATAGATAATTGGAATGCAATGTGGTGTACTTTGATTCATTAATAAAATGTTAAATTTTGAACATTTGTTTTAACTGTTGTTTGATAGCTGCCCAGAGTTTGATAAAAGATGAATTGCTAAATAAATAAACATTTTAAGCAAACAAATCAGATGAATGAATGTACCTAGAGAGTTGTCTAAAATTACCCCACATCTGCTTGGAAAGTACCACAGGTTTCTGTCTTTGGCTTTGTGCTCTTTAAGATAGATAGATAGATAGATAGATAGATAGATAGATAGATAGATAGATAGATAGATAGATAGATAGATAGATAGATAGATAGATAGATAGATAGATAGATAGATAGATAGATAGATAGATAGAGAGATAGATAGATAGACTAGAGAGAGAGATTAGATAGATAGAAATAGATTAGATAGATAGATAGATAGATAGATAGATAGAGATAGATAGATAGATAGATAGATAGATAGATAGATAGATAGATAGATAGATAGATAGATAGATAGATAGATAGATAGATAGATAGATAGATAGATAGATAGATAGATAGATAGATAACATAAAATTAAGAGGGGTGGCTAATACTTTGGAGCAGAAGATTTTTCCAAAAAGGGAATAAACATGTTGAATAGCGTGCCTAAATTTACAGAAGAAAAGTTATCTAATTTAAAAACTTAAACACCATCTATGGAAAAACGTAGGGCACAAACATAAGTTGTGAAAAGTATCTGAATGCTAATGAAAGTTGAATACAAGTTAAATTACAGTCAACAGTGTGATGTAATCACTAAAACAGTCAAATACTATTTTGAGATCCTTAACAGGAACACAAAATAATTGCTCCATTTTTCTGTGCCTTAATCAATTACCACTTGGAATATTTTATCCAATTCTAAGCATCATAGTCTAAAAAGTACAAGAATTTCTCTTAATTCAAGTGAGTTCAAAGGATACTTACCAAAATAGTTCTGGAAACCAGGTTCTAGGCATGTTTTAGCCTGAAGATGAAAAAACTAAGGGGATATATATTAGCAAATAGAAATATTTTTTTAAAAAAATATTATACCAAAGACCCATTAGATTGCGTCATAGAAGACAAGATCTGAACCAAAAGGGGTAAAATCAAAGAAGATTCAGATCACATGTTGGAACCAATTTCTTCATTATAAGAACTATTCACCACTTGAATAGGTTGTCTCATGAAGTGGTATGTGCCTCTTGACTGAAGGCTTTTAACAAGAGTGTAACATTTAATTGCCTCAAATCTTTAGCAAATCATCCATATTTTTCTCTTTCTCTCTCAATAAATATATAAATGATATGGTCATTAGACACTCAGACTGAGTTTGGATATTACCCTGTGTCAGAAGTCTGATAGGAGAAACCAGATATGTCCCTTCTATGAATTGCTCAGTATGACTTTTCCATTAGTATACTTAGGTTTTTGTTTTGTTTTGTTTTGTTTTTAGCAAGCCAGACTTGGACACGTAGAAAAAAAAAACTCATATTCCAACTTCAGCTTATTTGGATAGGAATGAAGCCAAAGATTTCAGTTTTCATATCATATTGAACAAACCTGGAAGTAGAAAGGCCAAGAATGAGATTTTTTAGCTAAAAGTAGCTTATCTCAGTACAACTGATTCCTGTATTATCTTAGAAAATTCTGCTGTTATCTCTTTTCAATAATACATTTTTTATTTCCCTAACCATGAAGCCTGGAAGTTTTCTTAAAATGTGAAAACTTGTTTGCAAGGTTCATACAAGGTGATCTCTTCCTGAAGTTTCAAAGCATTTTTATATTATTTTGGAAGATTCTAGCATGAACTTATGAAACATTTAGAATTTAGATACCCAAGTGCTGCTCTAATTATAATCTGTGTTGTGTATATTGAAGTAGTTTTAAGAGCCATGAATGATAGTTGTCAGTTTCTGACAAATGAAAGTGTAAGCCTTACTAGAATGCAAAACTAATAAAAGGCACAAATGTGAATTCAGGAATACCTTAAGAAACAGAGGGAGACTAAACATCATATTTTATCTTTCCCTCTTCCCAAGCCACAATACATGTTATCAGTTTTTTATCTCAGCTATTTCTAGTTTCAGCACTTAACTGCTTAACTTAACTGTCCATGATTAACCCTAACATATTGTCTCTCTATATCTCTACATACACATGCATACATGCATAAATGTACTACATATTGTGCTTAGATATATGTATTTTGCAAATTACAAGGAAGATTGTATAATAGAATAATGTGACACAGAATGTAACTCTCGAACCACAAAATTACATTCAGTTTTGACAAGCATACTATTATTAATTTTTAATAATGACTACAAATAAAAATGAATTGATAATACCGTAATTATTATTTCTCAATTACTGACTTCTTCAGGAATTTAGCACTTTGTCAAAATATCAGATATTTTATTTCTTTGGATTGATCAGTAAAGCCATCTCTTTCCTTCACATTTTTCAGCAAATAGATCTTTAAAACTTTAGCTATTAAATAATTTTTCTTAGCAAGCTTTACTATGGACTAATCAATATTCTCTGCAAAGAATATTAATATCAGAATAATCAATTGTCAAAAGTGGTGCAATCATTTTTTCAGATCTTTGGGCACAAACATTCTGTCCATTGGGGTATGTAGAGAAAGGCTAGTGATGAAATCTGCATCTTGACAGAATGATGCAAATCTCCAACTTACTTGTGTCTGATGTCAATGCATAGCATTAACATGTTCATGTCACCATTTTAAGATAATGCTGGAAATTTCAATTCAACAGATTTCCTTGTTAGAAGATATGCTCCTGATATAAACAAGGTGCTAAAAAGTGCTAAGAAACTAAAATATCCTAATCATAATATAATTACCTTGGATGCAGAATATGGACTTGAACTGACAGTGAATGATAGCTGACATTTATAGCAGATACTGATTGCATTAAATAAATGAAGTAAAAACTATATTTATTTATAAATTAATTAAGATAAACTAAACTATGTCTTGAAAAGAGTGTTGTGGGTGAAGACGTTCCTTTTGTCTCTCAAACAGAATCATGTTTCAATCAGGATTCAGGCCTGGCAATAGTCCTGAGATGACACTGATCATGCTTGGTAGGCTCAAGATGAGGGTAGTGCATCCATGTTGGCTGACCATGATCTCTGAGCAGCCTTTAATACCATTGAGCCTTCTGGGCCATCTCAGGAAATAAGGAATAGGAGGCATGATCTACAATGACTCTCTTTCTTTCTCCCAGGGCCTGTTCCAAACAGTTTTTTTTTTAAATAGTGGAAAGTTCAACCAGAGTATTCTGCTTTGTGTGGGATGCTTCTGGAGATTTTTCATCTCATGTCTGATGAAGGGTGAACTTTCTAGTCAGAACTGGCATCCTTATGGACTCATAGCTCCTGATCAAAAAGCAGATAGCAGTTATGGTGGTGACAGCAGGGAGGGGCTTTGCACAGATTCTTCTCTTGTACTACCTTTTCTTCTCTCAATTGCTTATTCTTGCCCCAGCAATTCTTGCTACCAGTGACTTATGCTTCATCACTTCTCACTTTGAAAGGGACTGTTTAAAGTATTTAGAAGCTAAAGCTGATCCAGAATAAGTTTCAGGGACAGTTATTGGCATTTCATGATACATCCACAAAGCACTAGTAAGCTACCAAACCTCAAAATCCTTATATGGTATAGGACAGGCTATTTGCTGGACAACTTGTCCTCCATTGCCTTTGCCTGTCCTCCATTGCCTTTGCCTATCTTACCATGTCTAGCATGGAGGAATGTTTCAGATCCCTTCCATCGAACAATATTACCCTATTGGATCCTGAGTATGCCATCCCTGTGGCTACACCTGCCCTATGGAACAGCATTTATTCAGAGATCCAGATGGCCCTGATACATTTAGTTTTTGTAGGGTTCCTAGGATCTGGATGTTCCTCCAGATTTTGGGGCCAGGCAGTTAGGTGAGCTATGCGGGTAATGTGATTTTGTTTTAGAGGTTATTAATTAGCTAATATGTCATGTAGTTATATTGTTATGATGATTTTAATCGTATGACGCCCAGACTCTTTGCTGTGAAATGGGTTGCTTTATAAATTGAATAAGCAAATAAACCCAGAAGCTCATTTAAATAATAATAGGATAGATGAGGAACAGACACAATGACAGCATATAAAGAATATTCCCCTACATCTACAGTGCTCTCACAATTTTCCCTAATGGTAAAAAAAATACTCCTAGATACAAAGTCTCCAACACCTTCTGCAAATGCTCATATTTGGGAGGGTCTATTTCAGAACCTTTAGTCTTTGGGACTGACTTTCTTTCAGAATAAATCTCACATCATTGTCTGCTAGCCTTATTAGTGCTTTTTAAGTAATTTCAATTAGCATTGTATTTCATAAAAGTGACTGTCCAGTCTCTTTTTAAAAACCTCTAGTGATGAAGCACCCACAGAGTCTGAAGGCAAGCTGTTCCACTGGTTAATTGTCCTCACTGTTAGGAAGTTTCTCCTTAATTCCAGGTTGCTTCTCTCCTTGATTAGTTTATTAGTTGATGAATATAAATAATCAGGCCCTGATGGATTACATCCCAGAGTTCTGGAGGAGCTGGCAGATGTTATCTCAGAACCATTATCTCATATCTTTAAAAAATCTTGGAACACTGGGAACTACCAGAGGATTGGAAAAGAGCGGATATTTTGATCTTCAAAAAAAAAGGGGGGGGAAACAGATTCAGGAAACTACAGACCAATCAGCCTAACATTAATACCTGGGAAGATACTGGCAAAAATAATAATAAAAAGCAGATCTGTAAACATCTAGAAACAAATAAAATTATAATTAGTAGCCAGCACAGGTTTGTTAAAAACAAATCATGCCAAACCAATCTTATTCTTTGACAAAGTGACTAAATTAGTAGACCAGCAAAATGCTGTGGACATAGTATATTTAGACTTCAGGAAGGCATTTGACAAAGCAGACCACAATCTACTTCATGGTAAGGTAAAAAAATGTTGGATAGACAGCATCACCACCAGATGGATTTGTAACTGGCTGACAAACCATACTCAACAAGTAGTCCTTAATGGTACTACATCTACATGGAGAGAAGTAAGCAATGGGCTACCACAAGGTTCTGTCTTAGGCCCAGTATTCTTCAATATCTTCATAAATAACTTAGATGAGGGAATAGAAGGGGATCTCATCAAATTTGTAGATGACACTAAGCTGGCAGGAATAGCAACACCCCAGAAGACAAGCTCAGAATCCAAAAAGATCTTGACAGACTTGAACAATGGGCCCTATCCAACAAAATGAAATTTAATGTGGAGAAAGGCAAGATTTTACACCTGGGTAGGAAAAACCAAAGGTATAAGCACAAATTAGATGAAACCTGGCTCAAAAACAGTAACTGTGAGAAGGACTTTGGAGTCCTAAGTTGGACGATCACTTAAACGTGAGCCAGCAATGTGTGGCAGCAGCCAAAAAGGTTAATACAATCCTTAGCTGTATAAACTGAGGCATAGAATCAAAATCATATGAAGTATTAGTACCACTTTATAAAATCTTAGTAAAGCCACACCTGGAATACTGCATCCAGTTTTGGTCACCAAATTACAAAAAAGATGTTGAGATTTTGGAAAAAGTGCAAAGAAGAGCAAGTAAGATGATTAAAGGCCTGGAGACTAAAACATATGAAGAATGGTTGCAGGATTTGGGTATGGCCAGTCTAGAGAAAAGAAGGATTAGGGAAGACATGATAGTATTCCAGTATTTGAGATGCTGCTACAAGGAGGAAGGGATCAATTTATTTTCCAAAGCACTAGAAGGCAAGACAAGAAACAATGGATGGAAACTAATCAAGGAGAGAAGCAACCTGGAATTAAGGACAATTAACAGTGAAGACAATTAACCAGTGGAACAGCTTGCCTTCAGACTCTGTGGGTGCTTCATCACTGGAGGTTTTTAAGAAGAGACTGGACAGCCACTATCTGAAATGGTATAGGGTCTCCTGCTTGAGCAGGGGGCTGGACTAGAAGACCTCCAAGGTCCCTTCCAGCTCTATTCTGATTCTGATTCATTCTCTCACATTTATCCCAGGGTCTCAATAGAGATTGAAAGTAGGTGAGTTTATTCTCCATATTAGGATATTAGATTTTTCATGTATATTATCAATTGAGTATTATTAAGCAACTCATTTTTACTTATAAGTGAACTTTCTGATTCATAGTTATGGTATTCTCATGACTTTATAATGAATATCATGTGTCATGTGTTTTTTCCCTCCCTGATGCTAGGGTTTCTACAGCTGTCCAATTAGTCTATTTTTCTGAAAACCATTTGCAGATTAGATCAAAAAGTTGCAGAACAAATCCAGTTCCATATTAATTTATGAATGGATTTTCTTTTTTCCCTTCCCTCTGAGCTTAGCTACATTCTCATGCCAGTTTATTTTTTATCAGCTTAAAGAACTTCTTGTAATGATATCTCAGCTAAAGTATCAAATTATAAATTCTAACAAAGATTAGATTAATCTTCTAACAAAGATTAAGCAAAAATTATATTGTGTCGTAAAGGGCTACTGTAGCTTATTATCTTAAATAAATTAAGTGCTATTACTAAGTTCCAATAAATGTTTATAGAAGCACTTCTGAAAATTAGCACCCTAAGTTAAGAATGCTTTCTAGGAGAATGACTGGGTGGTTTGTGGGGTTTCCAATAAGATTCATAAACTTAATTGGATAGATCACTAGTTTAAAACCACCTCAACACAGAAAAGGAGCCTGAATAAATTAATACAGAAAATAAAACCAAGGAAACAGGACCATGTTAGAAGACTAAAGAAATACATTTTTGCTATCTTAGTCTATGCAGTGAGACAGGGATGAGTATATGTAAAAAGGTACAAAAAAGTTATCTGAAAGGTTTTGCTTGTCTGTTTATTTGTTGTTGTTTTTAAGATTAATCAGTTGATAAAGTTCAGAAGCAATCAGTGATTAAAATCAGTGGTAAATAAACAAATAAAACAAATATTTTATAAAGCCGGTATCAGTGCATATTTTATAAAGCAGGTAGCAGTGTATTCTCATAAAACATAAAGAAAAATCAACCACCCTCGGGTTTTCCTAAATAACTCTAATCATGTGAATCTAAGAAAGGAGAAAGATGTAAATCTGAATGAAAGTGTCTGATTTTGTGGAGTTTAAACATGTACAGAATGAATATCTGTGTTTACTTGTGAAAAAAGGCAAATGTAGAGCAGAAAGTATAAGCTTAGGTTATCTAAATTCTCATAGGTGCTTATGAAAAAAGGCTTCTATAGGCTAGAAATAGCCAGGGTTACATTACAGTAAAAGTAATTTCTTTACTTGACATGAAAGGATGTATGAGAGAGAAATAAGTTATTAGACTATTCAGATCTCCAAAATGAATGAAACAGTCACTGTTTGATGAGAAAAAATGTTTCTTTTAAAGAAATATATCTGTACGTCCAAAAGGCAAAATGATATATTTATCTGTCCATCCAGGAACTGATTGTTTATGATAAAATGCTGAAAAAAATTAGTGAAGGATAGATAGGTGAGTCGAGCGCCAATTCTGTTTATGTTTAAGGCACTTGGATTACCTTATTTTCTATTTCTCACTCTTTCTTAGCTCTAGAATATAAACTACTTCCAAAACCTTATCAATAAATCTAGGACAGTCATGAGAAGTCAATGATGAACTTGAAAAAAACCACACTTCTGAGCCTTACTCCCATAAAAAGGAGATCAGGGATTTTGAATTTGGGACATTTCTTTCTTTCTTTCTTTCTTTTTAGAATCAAAATGGAATCTTAAGAAAAATTAAATAAGAAAAGAAACACTAGAATGATAGTGAAATGATAACAGAAAATGGAAATCCTTGTGAAAAAATATTAGAAGATTAATCTCCAAACATAATGAATGGAAAAAAAGGGTGCGGAAGCTGCTTGGAACTGAATGAAAGGAACAATATTGCAGAGTTCCATGATAATTGAGAAGTTATGCTTAAAAAAAAGGTGAAAAGGGATGATTGGTAGAATGAAGTGAAAGAGGCTATCCATGAAAATAAAGTAGATAAAATGATCGCTGCAAAAGCTGAGGAGAGAAAAGAATGATAAAATGTGTTTACAAACATAAAAGGTGCAAAGAACATATTCAAAGAGCAAGAAATGGGTAAGATCAAAATAAAGAAAATATGCAAAATGATAGTAGTAAAAGATTGTTTTAGAAATGAGTTGTTGTTGTTAGTTGCGAAGTTGTGTCCAACCCATCACGACCCCATGGACAACGTTCCTCCAGGCCTTTCTGTCCTCTACCATCTTCTGGAGTCCATTTAAGCTCACGCCTACTGCTTCAGTGACTCCATCCAGCCACCTCATTCTCTGTCATCCCCTTCTTCTATTGCCCTCAATCTTTCCCAGCATTAGGCTCTTCTCCAGTGAGTCCTTCCTTCTCATTAGGTGGCCAAAGTACTTGAGTTTCAACTTCAGGATTTGGCCTTCTAAAGAGCAGTCAGGGTTGATCTCCTCTAGGACTGACCAGTTTGATCGCCTTGCGGTCCAAGGGACTCGCAGGAGTCTTCTCCAGCACCATAGTTCAAAGGCCTCAATTCTTTTGCGCTCAGCCTTTCTTATGGTCCAAATTTCACACCCATACATTGCAACTGGGAAAACCATGGCCTTGACTATACGTACTTTTGTTGGCAGGGTGATGTCTCTGCTTTTTAGTATGCTGTCTAGATTTGCCATAGCTTTCCTCCCCAGGAGCAAGCGTCTTTTAATTTCTTGGCTGCAGTCCCCATCTGTGATGATCTTGGAGCCCAGGAAGATAAAATCTGTCACTACCTCCATTTCTTCCCCATCTATTTGCCAGGAATTGAGAGGGCTGGATGCCATAATCTTGGTTTTCTTAATGTTGAGTTTCAAGCACTCTCCTTCTTCACCCGCATCAAGAGGCTTTTTAGTTCCTCTTCACTTTCTGCCATTAGAGTGGTATCATCTGCATATCTTAGGTTGTTGATATTTCTCCCGGCAATCTTAATTCCAACTTTTGATTCATCTAGCCCTGCCTTTCTCATGATGTGCTCTGCATATAAGTTAAATAGGCAGGGCGACAGAATACAGCCTTGTTGGACTCCTTTCCCAATTTTGAACCAATCAGTGGTTCCGTGTCCAGTTCTCACTGTTGCTTCTTGCCCCGCATATAGGTTTCTCAAGAGATAAATAAGATGGTCTGGTACTCCCATCTCTTTAAGAACTTGCCACAATTTGTTGTGATCCACACAATCAAAGGCTTTAGCATAGTCAATGAAGCAGAAGTAGATGTTTTTCTGGAACTCCCTAGCTTTCTCCATGATCCAGCATATGTTGGCAATTTGATCTCTAGTTCCTCTGCCTCTTCGAAATCCTGTCTGTACTTCTGGAAGTTCTCGATCCACATACTGCTGGAGTCTAGCTTGTAGGATTTTAAGCATAACTTTACTTGCATGTGAAATGAGTGCAATGGTGCGATAGTTTGAACATTCTTTGGCATTGCCTTTCTTTGGAATTGGAATGTAAACTGACCTTTTCCAATCCTGTGGCCACTGTTGAGTTTTCCAAATTTGCTGGCAAATTGAGTGTAGCACTTTTACTGCATCGTCTTTTAAGATTTTGAATAGCTCAGCTGGAATATTGTCACCTCCACTAGCTTTGTTGTTGCTCAGCTTTCCTAAGGCCCATTTCACTTCACATTCTAGGATGTCTGGCTCAAGGTCAGTGACTACTCCATCGTGGTTATCAGGGATGCTAAGCTAGTTCTTGTATAGTTCTTCTGTGTAATTTTGCCACCTCTTCTTAATCTCTTCTGCCTCTGTTAGGTCCCTGCCATTTTGGTCCTTTATCATGCCCATCTTTGCATGAAACGTTCCCTTCATATCTCCAATTTTCTTGAAGAGATCTCTGGTTCTCCCTATTTTATTGTTTTCTTTTATTTCTTTTCACTGTTCATTTAAGAGGGCATTCTTATCTCTTCTAGCTATTCTCTGGAGTTCTGCATTCAATTGGGTGTATCTTTCTCTTTCTCCCTTGCCTTTCGCTTCCCTTCTTTCCTCAGCTATTTGCAAAGCTTCCTCAGACAGCCATTTTGCTTTCTTGCATTTCTTTTTCTTTGGGATGGTTTTAGTTGCTACCTCTTGTACAATGTTGTGAACCTCTGTCCATAGTTCTTCAGGCACTCTGTCTATCAGATCTAATTCCTTAAATCTATTTGTCACCTCTACTGTATATTCATCAGGGATATGATTTAGTTCATACCTGAGTGGCCTAGTGTTTTTCCCTACTTTCTTCAATTTAAGCCTAAATTTTGCAACAAGAAGCTTATGATCTGAGCCAGTCAGCTCCTGGTCTTGTTTTTACTGAATGTATAGAGCTTCTCCATCTTTGGCTGCAGAGCACATAGTCAATCTGATTTCTGTGTTGACCGTCTGGTGATGTCCATGTGTAGAGCCGTCTCTTGGGTTGTTGGAAAAGAGTGTTTGCTATGACCATCGTATTCTCTTGACAAAATTCTATCAGCCTATGCCCTGCTTCATTTTGTACTCCAAGGCCAAACTTGCCTGTTATTCCATTTATCTTTTGGCTTCCTACTTTAGCATTCCAATAAGGACATCATTTTTTGGTGTTGATTCTATAAGGTGCTGTAGGGCTTCATAGAACCGGTCAATTTCATCCTCTTCAACACCAGTGGTTGGGGCATAGACTTGGACTACTGTGATATTGAATGGTTTGCCTTGGATTTTCACCGAGATCATTCTGTCATTTTGGGGATTGTATTCCAGTATTGCTTTTCCTACTCTTTTATTGACTATGAAGGCTACTCCATTTCTTCTGAGGGATTCTTGCCCGCAGTAGTATACCTGATGGTCCTCTGAATTAAATTCACCCATTCCTGTCCATTTTAGTTCGCTGATTCCTAAGATGTCGATGTTCAGTCTTGTCATCTCTTGTTTGACCACGTCCAGTTTGCCTTGATTCATGGATCTTACATTCCAGGTTCCTATGGAGAAAAAATCTTTAGAGCATCGGACTTTCCTTTCACCACCAGATGCATCCACAGCTGAGTGTCCTTTCGGCTTTGGCCCAGTCGCTTCACTCTTTCTGGCGCTACTAGTACTAGCCCTCTGCTCTTCCCCAGTAGCATATTGGACACCTTCTGACCTGAGGGGCTCATCTTCCAGCATCATATCTTTTTGTCTTTTGGTACTGTCCATGGGGTTTTCATGGCAAAGATACTGGAGTGGGTTGCCATTTCCTCCTGCAGTGGATCACATTTTGTCAGAACTCTCTGCTATGACCTGTCCATCTTGGGTGGCCCTGCACGGCATAGCTCATAGCTTCATTGAGTTATGCAAGCCCCTTTGCCACAACAAGGCACTACTCCATGAAGGAGTTAGAAATGAGTAAAGAGGGCTAAATAAAGAACCTTCTATTAGTATGAATATGATTAAAAATAAAAAAATGAAATGATTTGGAACCCAACTGGACTAAGATACTGCTGGAAGGAATACTGTATTGTAGAGAGTTGTATAGAAATGACAAAGATATGACAAAGTATGGAACTGAAAAAAAATTATATATCTTCATGCCAATGAGAAAAACATACTATAAGATTATGAGATTATGAGAATATTGAGAAAGTACTAAGCCTCAAGTATATTGTATATAACTAAAGAAGTGTTAAAATCTGATTATTCTTTTCTTACTTAGCAAACTTAGGAAGAATATCATTTCATAACAGTAAGCATGTTGGACAATATTCTGATGGAAAGGGCATGAGAAGCAACAATTTGGAAAGTCAATATAGTTTTATGCTGGGACTTTCTCTTAAGAGAAGAGATTAGGTTTAGAGAAGAGTCTCTCCCCTTTAATTTGTCTTACACAGCCTTACAAAAATATATGAATGTAAGAAAGTTTATTGCATATTTGTTGATTTTAAAAATGAATGATAAAATGAATAGGCTTCAATTATAGAATGTTTTGTATGAATTTAGATTTCAAAGTTGATTGTTCAAATATGACAGAGGTTTGTGTGTAAGAAAAATTGAATACTTAACAGAAAAAAATTGCACTGTAAGTTAAGAATGTAAGCTGTAGCCATGACTATTTAATGCATTTATTACATGTGTATAAGAATGTGATGACTTGGGGACATGAATGTATGGGCACTTTTATATGCATATGTTGCCATGGTGTTAGCTGAGAACTCAAATGATTTGCAGGAAAATTGAATATAGATTCTATGTTGGAAAATAAAATATGGCTTGAAAAGAAATGTGCCAATGCTCAAAGTGACTGCTTTTGTTGATGTGAAAATAAAGTTAATATTGCAAGTAATAAATCAATTAAAAAGCTGGAGAAAGTAAATGGATTTTTTTTACTATGGTAGGATATATCCTAAAGGTGACTGAAAAATGTCAAAATGTGCAAATACTTGTAGAAAATATTGGGAAAGATACAGTCTTTTGTAAGGAATGAATGTTTGCTGAAGAAAGTGGCTGTGCTTCAGTGCATACTTTCACCACTTTATTATTATGAAATTAGAAATTGTGTACAGGTAGTGCTTGACTTTTGGCTTGAAACTCAACATTAAGAAAACCAAGATCATGGCATCCGGCCCTCTCAATTCCTGGCAAATAGATGGGGAAGAAATGGAGGTAGTGACAGATTTTATTTTCCTGGGCTCCAAGATCACCGCAGATGGGGACTGCAGCCAAGAAATTAAAAGACGCTTGCTCCTGGGGAGGAAAGCTATGGCAAATCTAGACAGCATACTAAAAAGCAGAGACATCACCCTGCCAACAAAAGTGCGGATAGTCAAGGCTATGGTTTTCCCAGTTGCAATGTATGGCTGTGAAAGTTGGGCCATAAGAAAGGCTGAGCGCAAAAGAATTAAGGCCTTTGAACTATGGTGCTGGAGAAGAATCCTGCGAGTCCCCTGGACGCAAGGCGATCAAACCGGTCAGTCCTAGAGGAGATCAACCCTGACTACTCTTTAGAATGCCAGATCCTGAAGTTGAAACTCAAATACTTTGGCCACCTAATGAGAAGGAGGGACTCACTGGAGAAGAGCCTAATGCTGGGAAAGATTGAGGGCAATAGAAGAAGGGGACGACAGAGAATGAGTGGAGTCACTGAAGCAGTAGGCGTGAGCTTAAATGGACTCCAGAAGATGGTAGAGGACAGGAAGGCCTGGAGGAACGTTGTCCATGGGGTTGCGATGGGTCGGACATGACTTCGCAACTAACAACAACAACAGTGCTTGACTTGTGACCGTTCATTGAATAATGGTCTGAAGTGATAACATCCTCAGAAAAGGTTTCGCTTAATCACCTTATGATCCACTTTATGACCTCAGTAAAAATGTTCCTAAAACTCATCTGATCATATGATGACTCACCTTATGACCACATCAATTTGCAACAGTAATTCCGTTTCTAATTGTGGTTGCATATTGACTAATATCAGGAGAAACATAAAAGTAATCTGGATGTGTGGTAACAGAAAACAGAAATAGAATGGATGGATGATTAATAGTAATAGGTTGAAAAAAAATCCTAATTGACCTATATAAAATTGCATGTTGGTTGGCTTACAGGTATAATATGAATGAAGATTTAATTGCAAAACAAATATATGAAGGAAGAGTAAGGGAAAGAGGAAGTCCAAGAATCCACAAAATGGGATTGAGAGAGAGCTGAGAAATTCAAAGAACAAAAAGATGTAAATGGCTGTAGTAAAATAAAAAATGATTTGCAAGGATAGAACAATATGGGAGTTAGGTAAGTGATTCTGGTGTAAACTAGATTTAGCTATATTTCTTTTATTGGTCTATTTCATTTTATATAATTTATTGTACTTACTTTCTGTACTTTCTTATTTCTTGTCTGCTCTTTAATGTTGCTTATTCTGAAAGAGGGAGGGGTATATTGAAAAAGGGATTTGGTGTTACTTACCTTGAAAGTGTGATGGATATGTACATGTTGAATAGAGAGATTCACAATAAATTGTACCTTGTCAAATCCATCTACGAGGTCAGTATTGTACAGTATTAATTTATATTTCAGAGTTTGGGCTATAGTTTAGGTATGCTGACACAATGCTAGGTAGCCATCCAACTAATTTTTAGTAGTAATAGTACTGAAATGCTATGAACAGTTTTAGGAGAATTCAGAGGACAAAACAAAAAAGTATGGTAACCACATAGGTCCCTGTGGATAATCCTTGCAGATTAACTATTCATTGACTAAACCAATCTTAAATAGAAGATTCACATTCGGTCAAGTTCAGTTCAGAAGAAGTTCAGATATATAATAGTATTTATCAGAGATGGCAAAATACTAAAACTTCTTTACCAAATTCCTGGTAGAAAACTAAGTGAAATATTTCATCAAATTTGTACAAATGAAATTTATTAATTTCATTTGCTCGTTTTCGGTTGCCACAAGATTGAGGGGAAGAATGGGAAGTTTTATGCTAGCCTAAACAATTCTCTGTTTCTTGGTTATGTCATGGTTCTGATAGATGACACCAATTAAAGCAGAACTCCGAGGTTTGAGTTTTCCTCTAAGAAGTTATGAATGCTCCAACACTGGAAGTTTTTAAGAAGAGACTGGACAGCCATTTGTCTGAAATGGTATAGGGTTTCCTGCCTGAGGAGGGGGTTGGACTAGAACATGGCTTTTCAACAGTGGTACACATACCACAGTGGTACTTTGGCACCTGGCAGGTGGTACACAACCATCCTAGAGAAGTGGTAGTGGGGGGGGGGAGGAAAGAGCTGAAGTGGCGGCAGTGCTGCACAAGCCTGAGGGAGAGACAGATGGAGCTGCAGGGCTGTCAGGGCTTGGCAGAAGCCCCAAGATCAGTGCCCGGCTCCAACTGATTGGTGCTTCCGAAAGCAGCGCATAGCTGGAGGTGTGCTGAAAAAGAGAGGGGAAGAGAGTAGATGAAGTAAAAAGAGGAGGTTTTGGTGGGAAAGGGCCAGCGAGGGACTGCCCCTGCCTCACCCCCTGGGTGCATGCACAGGGGATGGTGAGCACCCAGTGTCCCTGCTGACCGCTCAGAAAGAAAAGAGGCCAGCCCAGGCTGATTTACAACCTTGTAGCTACCCTCAAAGCCAGAACGCGCTCAGCCTTAGATCCATGGAGCAGCCCTGGAACCAGTGAAGGGCTGCCTTGCCACCTCAGCCCTGCCCTCACCCCGCCCCCTGGGCATGTGCATAGGAAGCAAGCGAGCGCACGGGGCCCAGCATCCCTGGGGACTGCATTTTGAGCACTTTGCAGGTTCATTTTTTAAAGCTGCCTGAGGCTCCAGGCAGGAGACTTCCCATTTTGACCCCTTCCCCCATCATTGCCTCTGTGCCTGAAGGGCCTCTGCATGGCTTTTGGCTCACCTCTCCCAGACCTGTGCAAAGGTTTGTGTGTGTGTTTGTGTGTGCATGCGTGCGTGCGTGCGTGCGTGTGTGCATGCACATGGGGGGAATCTCACTCCTTGCAGCCCCACGCTGTGACCTTGGTGAGGAAAAGAATGGGAGAGATAAGAGAAGCTGCGATGGGAGCTTCTTGAAGCCTTCCACAGGGCTGCAGGCAGGAGCTGAGGGGGCAGGGCACGATGCGATCGGCGGCATGTTAAGAAAAAGAAACAAGTACTACCAAAAAAAAAAAACAGTTTTCATTAGTTTGCAGCCTGCCATCACAGAAGGTCTCTGTTTAACAAAGTTAAACTTCCCACCCCACCGTCTATGCAGTCAACTACGTTTCCCAATAAAATAGTTTGGCGGGCTTTCTAACATTAGATTCAACCTCCCAGCCGAGGGAAGAGAAATGACCTTGATTCCCATGGGACAGAAAATTGTTTAGGCTAGCATAAAACTTCCCATTCCTCTCCCAATCTTGTGGCAACTGAAAATGAGCAAGATGGCTTCAGCCAGGTTCGTTGCAGAGTTGACAAATTTGTTGCAAAAGTATACACTAAATGAATTGGGTTGTTCCACAATAACTCGGGTAAACTAATAAACAGCACAAGAAATTAGACATATCAGAGAAAAGTAAATTTTAAAAGTAAACCTTGATGTACATTTTCTACAGGAGAGAACAATGAGAACTATGGCTACAACACATATTAGATCTGGTGAACTGAAAAGATCTATTATGAAATTTGCTTCAGGTGCACTTCCAAATAAATATCTAATATTCCAAAGAAGCAAATTCCTAAGAAAATTTGATTTGTTTTAACATCTGAAATAACTTCCACTAGAATTATCAAGCTTTTGAGCAGGAAAAATAAGTGTTAGAATTACTATTGCAGAGGATAAACAGCTGAATGGATAAAGAAGGAGGGAGTGGTTAAGAAATATGAGATATAAAAAAAATCACAGAAAGCTTAAATAAAATAAAATTCTTTTTCATTGATTATGTGCCATCAAGTGAGTATCAATTCTTATCAACTATATGGAGAGATTTCCTCCATGATGATCTGTCTCCAACCTGGTTTTCAGGTTTTCAACTGTGCACAATCACCATTGTAACTGCTGATTGTCCTTTTCTTCTCTTTCCTTCCATCTTTCCCAGCATTCTTTCATCTTTTTCCAGAGAGTTAGTTAATTTGTCTTAAGTAGGATAATTTGAGCCTTGTCATTTGTGCCTTGAATTAAAACTCTGGTTGATTTGTTTAATGGTCCATTTGTTTGTTTTCTTGGCTATCCATGTCATTCTCAGGAGTCTTCTCCACCACAAACTTCAAAAACATCAATACACATCTTGCTTCTTCAAAGTCAAACTTTCATTTCTATATATTGTAAGAGGGAATATTTTGGCTTGCAAGAGTCTGACCTTTTGATTTCTCCATGGGAAGATTTAAATATAGATGGAAGAGGGATGGAGAGAAGGAAAGGGAGGGAAGGGAAGGGAGGGAAGGGAAGGGGAGTGCCAGATTGATTATTAGCTTGGAATTAATGTCATTCAGGGATTTTATGATCTAAAAGATGTTGAGAGCTGAATTTTTTTATTCTGTTATTTTACATGCATTTCCATTTGCAGATGTTAAACATGATTAAGAAAAACAAATACCAACTTTTGCATAAGTAAGGGCTCATCCTTTCAGCTGAATTTAGTCAACAGGAGGATAAATCAAACACAGGATTATAAAATACCATTTATGTGTACATAAGAAGTTGTCAACATCTAGAATTTGCATAAGAAGCTGCATTAATAAGATGTTTGCAGAGAGAAAAAACTTAAAAACAAAGCGTATTGCTTACAATTTTCAAAGAACATAGATATCTAAGAGCAAAACAATGTGTGACAGTTTTCTAATGCAGCACTTTAAGACATTTCATTCTTTAATGACTCATCACAGTGAAGTTTATGAATATATATTCAGAAGTAAGTTTCCATGAGTTTATGGACTTATTTTATGGTAACTATGAATGCAACTGTGCCATCCTTTAAGAGTTTAATCATAAATAACTTAGCATAGAACTGTAGCCTTAAACATATATAAACATCAAAGTAATTCAGTGAAATTTTCTTCTGCATTTCCCAAGTTTACAATCTTCAGAAAGTTTCATTGCACAATAAAAAAAATTTTCAACTTCAGGATTTATTGATTTTGCAGTTTGGGGAAAATGCAATTGTGTATATTTATGGGGATTCCTGAGACAAGAAATCTAATCTGAGCAAAGATTGGTGAAGCAGGTTTATAACTATAACAGAAAAGAGCAGCCAACTAATGACACCCTATAATGAGGACAATCAGAGAGCAAGCGAGCCATGCATCCATGCCTCATAAGACAAATAAAAGACAGAATAACCGATGTAGAAAGCTACAGAGAAAATATTTATTTGTCTACCTGTGCACTACTGTTCCTTGTGGTCAATAGGTTATGATGGGATGAAAATTCAGTGCCTTTGCTTCCTCCCATAATTTCCATCTTTTCTAGGGTGGCATTTCCCATGTTTTATGTCTCCTCAGAACAAAGGCTTAGTTAATGCAGTACCAGCAAGTTTTTGGATTGACAGTATTTCAGTTCAATGAATCCCTCTTTAGCATTTCTCACATAGTAATATACAGTATACTAATAATCTGTGGGCTTTATCCTGCCTGTCCTCTTCTTCATTTCAGAAAGTTGAATATATTCTTGATTGTCCTCAAATAAAACTGTTGGCTTTGGCTCATCTATCTCATAACATTTTAAGCAGTCTCACAATCTCTTGGCACATGTGCTATAGATCCTCTGCCTCAGTTTATTGACTAGCTACTGACAAAGTGTTGGCAGACTGATAGACAAAAAGCAGGCACAGAATAAATCATTAATTCTCCATCTCCATTTGAATGTCCCTTATGGTTAGATATGATTAGTTGTTTGTGAGGTGCTGAAGAGACAATATCACTGAAGACATATTTCCAATTTTCAAATCATAAAATTTAATTTTTGAATATTTTGAGGAACATTGAAATATTTTTATCCCAAGGTACTGGGTAATTTTAATCAACACTTGCTGTACTTTCCTTTTACATCACAAATATGTACCACTATGTTCACATTTTCTACTTGAAGTAGTTTTCTGAATCATTGGAAATTGTTTCCAAATTTCAGAGAAGTTGCTAAAAATAAATGCAACATAAATGTTTCCAAGAAATTCTGAAATTACATCCAATATCAAAAACACAAAATATCACTTAATATTTCACATTCATATGATAACATCAAAACTGATCTTTTGCAATGAATTTTGTCAGTATGTACATCTGTTAGAAGCTTCATATGAGAAGAATGCAAGTTGGGGGATTTGGGGGGAGTAGAGTTGTTTTGCCTTGCAAAATGTTAATTCATATATAATGTCTTGATGAGACCACACTTGGAGTGCTGCATCCAGTTTTGCTCATCACAGTATAAACAAGTTGGTGAGACTCTGGAAAGAGTGAAGAGAAGAGCGACAAAATGATTTGTTGCTGGAGACTAAAATATATGAAGAATGGTTACAGGAATTAGGTATGTCTAGTCTAGTAAAAAGAAGGACTAGGGGTGATATGATAGCAATATCTGAGGGACTATCACAAAGAAGAGATGGTGAATTTTCCAAAGCACCAGAAGGCAAGACAAGAAGCAATGAATTGAAACTAATCAAGGAGAGAAGCAACCAAGAACTAAGGAAAAATGTCCTGACAAGGAGAAGAATTAACCAATGGAATGCCTTGCCTTCAGAAGTTGTGGGTGCTCCATCACTGGGGGCTTTTAAGAAGAGATTGGACAGTCATTTGTCTGAATTGGTATAGGATCTCCTGCTTGAGCAGAGAGTTGGACTAGAAGACTTCCAAGGTCCCTTTCAACTCTGTTATTCTGTTCTGTTCTGTTCATATATTGCCGAAAACATAAGAATCAAAAGCAGAAGTACAGAAACTCTCATGCTTTGAGCTCCCAGAAAAAAGTGTGCTAGAAATAAAAGAATGGGTGAAAAAAAATGAGCATGCATGAGGAAAAAACCTTGTATACTGTTAAATATCCTTATTATCATAACAATAGTACCTAGGTGAGAGCCAGTTTCTAGCCTGATGCTAGTCCCTGAGTCCTTGTCCTGCCTTAAGCACAAAGCTAGCTGGGTGATCTTGGACTTATTACTTTCTCTCAGCCCTAGGAAAGAGGCAATGGCAAATTATTTCTGAAAAAACCTTGCCAAGAAAACTGCATGGACCTATCCAGGCAGTCTCTGAAGACTGGACACAATTGAATAGAAAAAAAATAAAAAAAGCAGCTGCTGCTTTAAACAACTGGTATAGTTTACTTTTTAGTCAGTGTAGAGAATATATAACAAATATATATTTGTTCAAGCCTCTAGCATGGTGGAAAAATATTCTAAGATATCTGGGCAAATCCCGCAGATTTCATGTGAAAAAAGAACCAGAATATTTGAATTTTTCTTTAACAACACCTTTACCTTTATTGCATGTTCTTTAACTAAGTGCTGGAATGAATGAATGCTGGAGTGAGATTTAAGTAGGGGCATAAACTTAAAAAAAAATCTAACAACTAGATTTTTTTAGATATCACCTAGCAACCAAGGAGAATCAAGACTGTTTCTCTTTTCACTGGACATTTCTAATTTTAGAAATAGTTTTATATTTTATATTTATACTGTGTGTGTGACAGAAAACTATGTTTACCTTATATTTTTTTGAAACTATTTAATTTGTTTATATATATTGGAATCAATAAAAATCCTTGAAGGTCTTAATTTTTCAGATTCTATCCAATAATACACCTGTGGAAAATAATGATCTTCTGATAATATTAGATTGTGATTTCGATTATCCTTTAGTAATTGGTAATGCTGACTAAGACCGCTGGAAATTATAGTTAATGAGAGAGATACCTAATTCGCATTTGCTTTAGAAGGATAAGTATTCCATCATGGCTGTTGAATATGGCACTATTTTTACCTGATTTTATTTATACTGTCCTGCAAGGTTAAAAATATCAACATATAATGTTAATTGGAGTAAGCAGAAAGCCATTAATGAGATACTCTAGGTCAACAGATAAAAGTGGAAGATTAAATGGGCATTAGTGAGGCATGAAAAACTATTGTGAAAGTCCGAAAGGAATTGTCTTGTTAAAAGTTGGATACTGTAATTTATTTGCAATTCAAAAACTACAGTAGCTGCAAGGATTTAAATCAACAAATAAATACAGAAATTGATAAAATTATTGTATGGAGATCCTGTCAGGTGCAAAAGATCAGATCCACATATGAAGGTTCAATTTAATTAATTTATTGCTAAAAGCCTAAGCACAAGAATTTATTTTGCTAAATACTGGAATTTTCTCCATCCTTATCTTTTAGGATGGTATATACATGGAAGAGTGTATCCCCTGAATCAGAATTTCTCAGCTTGGCAACTTTAAGATGTGTACAATTCAACTCTCAGAATTCCCCATTCCCCAATTAAATTAGAAAATCAGATAAGACCTCTGTGAAGAAATATAAAGGAAGTGACATCTTTCTAGAGAAAATAGATGGATATCCAAAGAAAAAAAATTACCAAGTGTTACAGAGGAAGTAAGTTAGATTATGAAGAGATTTTTAAGGGAAGTTTCTACAGTTATAAACATGATGAAATCAATCTCACAGGGACAAAAGATGCCATGGAGTTAAAAGAGGTCAGTATACATTAATACCTAAAAAGGGACAAGATGATTTTTAAAAAAATCTATAGACTGACATAATTCATGAATAATGACTATAAATTGTTTGCAATTATCATACCTGACAGACTGAAAATAATTTTACCAGAATTTATTCATGAGAATCAATATGGGTTCTTACCTAAAAACAATTAAAGGACAATGTTAGAAATATGTTGGACATTTTGGAATATTTTGAGCAACATAATGAAAAACAAGCCACATTGATATTAGATGCAAAGAAGACCTTTGACAGTTTGAACTATGTTTTCTTATTCAATATGTTGGAAGAGATGAAAATTGGTGATAATTTTATAAAATGGGTATAATTGATTTATGCTGCACAGAAAGCACAAATAATTCTTAATGAGATCTAACAAAGTCTTGCGAGATACAAAGGGAACTACACAGTGATGCCCAATGTCTCTTTTCTAGTTTATTTTGGTTCTTGAAATACTGAATAACATTATAAAATAAGATGACTGTGAAAGTAAAGATTAAAAAAGAAACTTGTAAGTTAGGGACTTTTGCAGATGGCTTGGTGTTGATTGTTGAAGATCCTTAAAAAGGGAATTGAAATATTAATGAACAAATTAAAAGAATCTGGTGCATTAGCAGATTTGAAGACTAATAAATTGAAGATGAGCATGTTAACAGAAATGTTGAAATAAAATATATATAACTATTTAGTCAAATAAAATAGAATTAAAATAGAAATATGTTAAGATGAGAGAAATTACAATTTTCATTGTTGGGGAGAATTCCTGTGAAAAAAATGAAAACTAATACATCATTTAAACAGTGGCAGAAAGATATATTTAATTTTGTGTGGAAAGAGAAAAAAAAGGAGTTAAATATAAGATGTAACAAAATGCAAAGGAAAGAAGAGGATTGGGCTTACCTATTTGAAATTGTATTTTGCAGCTAGCTATTCGGTTTGTATGAAAGATCCAGTTGCATGATCCAATCTGGGTTGTTCACTGGAATCATAGGTTTAATCTTTCAAAGTTATCTTCAGGGAATGTCTCTTTACTGGAATCTGCATAATACATGGTAGAAAGAAGTTTCCTGAGGTTGGGGTCCAGCATGAGTCCTAACGTTTGGAAGACTAAACCTCTGGTCCCAGTGAACAACCCAGATTGGATCCTGCAACATTATCCTTTGACATGTATATTTGCCTTCATTCGTGAAAAAGTCAGTGTTGTTGACAAAAAGAACAGTTTTGGAGTTAGAAGAACATGACAAGATTTGAGTGGCATAATAAAGTTGCATAATAAAGTCAAAGTTAATGTGGATTTTAAAAATCATTATGCTGCATATGTCAGGTGTCCCCGACCTCCAGGATGTGGCCCACTATTGGGCCATGGCCCATTCAGAATCGGGTGGCATAAGTAGCTGGCCAGCGCACACACACACGCAGCTCAACTTGCACAAGCAGCTGGCTGATTCCTCTCTCCCTCCCCTCCAGGCCACCAAGCCATAAAGGTTGGGACTGCTGGCATATGTCATATTGAGAATATGGAACAGATATAAATCTAGGCTGTGCTCAAAAACATCTTTATGACTCTCAGTACAAGAAGCATTTAATATATGAGAAATAATAAGCAAACAGAAATGGCTAATTTATTGTGTGATAGTAGATTTTGCAGATGTAAAAAGAAAATAGAGTAGATCTGGTGCAGAAGTATATAATTGTCAATGGTTCTCTGATTTATAATTGATAGAAATGTTTAAAGAAGACAAAATAATTGTAATATATAAATATATATATTAAATAAGATTTTGAACACTGCAAGATTGAGTTTGAAACAAAACTGTGTACAAAAGAGGAACATGTAATTACTAACACATATAAACTTTTATTAAAATTTGAAAACACCAGTGACAGAATGTATAATAAAGTGGACTAAAATTTGGTTATAATATACAAATGGAACAATGGGAAAATATGTGGCTGAAAGGATTGAAATTTACGCTATGTTATAATTTTAAAGAGAACTTTTATAAAACAATGTATCATTGATATACGACCCCAGAGAAATTGTCTAGAATGTATAATGCCACTTCAAAATTGTATTGAAAATGTGAAGAAGAAGGAATACTTTATCATCTTTGGTGGATTTATAAAAATTCTGATTCAAATATACACACTGATTCAGATGTTTTTAAAGATTAAAGGTGTTTTTCTTTGGGGATTGATGAAAAAAGTTGAAATAAGCTAAAGACCTTTGTTACAGTGAGATTAGTGTATGCCCAAAATGGAAAGATTTGGTGTTATCCACAGTGGAGGAATGGTTGTTGAAAATGATGAAACTTGCTTCTTTGATCAGAGAAAAGACAATATCTGAATTGATTGCTGACCAGAAATCTTTTACAGACTTTTTAATGAAACAGAAAAAAAAATGAACTTACAATTCATCGTTTGGATAATTAGACAGAATAGGTTATAAAAGAAGAAGGTTATGTTTAAATCTAGGATAAGTGGTAAATTTATAATTGTACTTTTAACTGTTGTAAAGAAATTAAAAGCTACCTCTTTGTATCTTTTTCTTTTCAATTTTCTTTTTGCTTCTTTTTCCTTTCTATTTTTCCTTTCTTTACTTCTTTTTGTTTTGTCTTTGATTTCTTTTTCTTTTTTTCTTATTTATATTATTTTGTATTCATTTTTACTTTAAAAAAATCTTTGATACAATGTTCATATAGATATTATATATCTACATCTGCATGTGCATCTACATATAGATATATGTACATAAAGATGATGAATTTGGAATTGCAACTCCTGTTGCCACCCAAATGACAGAACTCAAGATGACTGTTGGCAGTTTGCCATCACTCTTTCATCAAGTCACTGACAGACGATAATGGTTGGGTAAAGGTTGCTACATCAGTCATCCCCTTGATGCTTTTTCTGTTTTGTAGGTCAGTGAGTTTTTAATCAGCAGGCATCTTCCTTCTGTGCAACCAAGTGTCACTCTGGATTTCATTCATATTTCTCTCTATGGGGAAAAATTGATTTTTTTATAAACCTTTCCTGTGTCTTTCCAAGAAATAAAAGAATATCTCCTCTCTCTCTGTACTATATTGGCTGGATTCACAGGACAAATTAGATTTGGCTAAAATTGGGTTCAGTGGCTTATGATTCAGCACATTATTGGATGAGTCCACACCCAACAATGCTAACCAATAAAGAAAGATTAAAATAACTACAATATTGTAGGTCTTACCTTGAAAAATAGATGACAGGGCTGAAAAGTTTATTGTATGTATGGGTGCAATGACAACCACTACACAATTCATCTATTTCATTAGCTACATCAATGTTGCTATTTTATATGATGAAAATGTAACATATATACTAAATGGTCATTAAGGACTGGAATTATAATTTTAAAAATGCTGAATTGTCATTTGCCTATTTGAAGTTCCCTTGACTTGCATACAGGAGATGATAATAGACCTTTCATGTGTTAACATTTTTTAACATGTTGTATGAATAAGGCCATCACACTGTTCTATAAAATGGTGCATTTGTTTGGACTTGTATGTTTTATGTGTCCCTAGTGAACATATGTTGCTGATATATCTAATTCTGTTATAACATATCTCAATTATAATAATTTGTAACAGAGTGAATGAGCTTTATCAGATAACACCATATAGGAACAGCTGCCACCCTGTTAAGGAGATAATAAGAACTTATTATTCAATATTAAATAAAATAAACTAGCTGACTAGAACTACTATTAACAGCACTACAGCTTACATATTTTGGAAATGTGATGCAAAGCCAAGAGTTTCAGAATAAAAAATTGTTGGAAAAATTAAAGGCAACAGAAAAAAAGGGTGCTGAAAGACAAGTCGGTTTTATACAATACTATGGTATGAGCTTACAAGAACTTACTATACATTGGCCAACACTGACAGATAAGCTTGGAAAACTGTTGCCCACAAGGTCACAAAGAGTTGGAAACAATTGAATGACTGAACCACAACAAAAACACCCTTTGTTAGCATGCTGTGTGAAATTAGCTATTGTGAACAACATCAATTAGTCCATGCTAAAAAAAAAGGACAAATTATTACTGGCCCATTTCATTATTTTTACTCATCCAGATTTTTCTTGTATAAAATAACCAATCAAATCCACTTTGAAATATGTTTTAAGATTGGATATTTGACAAAAGTAGAAAATGCAAAAATATTGGATGAGTAATTTTTGCACCAGTTTTTGTTTTGCCTCGTTTTCAAAGAATCAAGTAGCATCACTCATTCATGCAATCCAATGACAGCTGTTATTTCTGCTTGAAAACTTTTACACAAAGATGTGTGTATTTGTAAAAGTTATACTTTCTAAACTTCATTTAGTTGAATATAACATTATATTTATTGATAATAATTGCATATAGCACGACACATCTAAGATTGTCTTTTCATTTTTTAAAAAATGAAGAATATCGGACAAAAAATGAAATTCACAGCTTGAAGTTTTCTTGAATCAGTTTTAATTTTTGATGATTTTATCAGAATACACAAATACAAAGACACAATCTGTACACTATATAGAAGCAGTTTGCCACTGGTTACTTCCAGATTTTTAAAAACTTCCAGTCTAAATCTACAGCCCGGGTTTTTTTTGTGCTCTCCCATTCAAGTACAAAACCGGTTCATTTTCTCAACTTTTTCAAAATCAGACCACTGAAGGACAGGATAAGCTTAAAGGGTATTTTATATATACATATGGAGAATGAGGGTCAGGGATATATGGAGAATTGGCAAGGATTGTATTTGGATTGTTTCTATGTATTTCCAATTTACATATCAGCCTTGTATATGTGAATAAGATCAGTTTATATCAGAATATGAAAAGAGCAAGTGATCAAGGCTTCTGAATCTTCAGATGATATATAACATATTATCCATTTATTTTCTGTATGCTATAAAAACATATTTCCCGTTATGTTTACTACATCCTTACTTACTTATTTAACCCATATAATAAAGATCAACACCTTTTTTTAAAAAAAAATAGCATTTTAAATATTTTTTATCGCCTCTTTGATTTCTGTATTAGCATTTTAAATGTTTTTTTATTTAAATGGTATTATTTCCTTAGTTTAAGACACCTGTCCATGTTCTAACTATAATGGAAACTCTAACATCAACACTGCCACTAAATTATGTATATATCAAATATCCTTCAAGCTTATTCTGTCCTTCAGTGGTCTTTTGGAATCTACTTTTGTCACTGTATAATTTACTGGCCCCATAAATAAACTGAGAAAGGAAATGGAGGTTGTAGAAATGTTAATTGCATTACAAAAAGTCTTTTCCCATCATTCCTGCTTTACTATATCATATGTTTTTCTTATAGAGGTTTCTTTTTTTAAGGCTATGCCTGCCAGGAGTGGTTCTTCAAGCAGTTTCCGAAACTGTTTTTTTGTTTTGTTTTGTCTTTAGAATTATGAACAGGTAAAATGTTAGCCTCTCTTATAAAATCTGTCAACGCTGCTAACATCGGATGTTTTTGCATTGACAACAGATGGAAATGTAGCCATCTTTTACCTTTTGCTTTTAGAGTTAGATGATGCTGGGAGGGGGGATGTGAATGAGAGTCCAACTAGACATAACAATTCTAGACCTAGCATGAGAAACAAGGTTATTGTAACCAGAGCTGATAAGGAATTGGCGGGCTGGAAAACTGAAGAGGAAGCCTATCCTTCAAGCTAATTGGGGAATGTGATTTATGACTGTTAATGGGAGGAGGAAATTGTGCTTTGATACTATGTGCTCAGGGGAGGGGAATTCAGGTTTGGCTTCGATTATGCAGTGTCGATGTTATGATACTCAAAATAAAGATTCTTTAAGGCAAACTATGCCTCGAAGTTCTTTTGAAGAGTTTCATCTGTCGGAACCATGACAAAATCATTTAAGGATCCAAGTAAATTCTTCATCAACATATTATTGGCAAAATAATGGCCAGAGCATTGGGTCTTATAATCTGGGTTTAACTTTACAAGTCACATAGTTCCCTTTTTTTTTTTACTATTGTAAACCAGACACATATAAACTGTTGCTTTAGGGCTTGGTGTGGTCCTAAAGGCCTTGTTCTTGCCCTTCAGAAACCCCAAAGCATTGTTATAAAATTTCATTATGAATGGGAGTGATATTGTTAAATACACTGTACTGATGGTGTTATACTACCTATAAAAAGCAAAATTTAATCTTTTGGATTTTACACCATGCTTGGTAAATTTACAGTACTTCATATAATGAAAAATCACCATGTTTTATACTTCTATAGTTTGCTCATTCATTCATTCATTCATTCAATATGGACAACCTTCATAAATTTATAATTCTTGGTGACAAATAACAGTTAAAAACATCATAAAAATAAAATAGTTAAAAAAGAAATAAACTCAACACATACACAATCAGCAAACAAGATGACAATAAAATCACCTAGAACAAATCAACATAATCATTGCATGGAATCTATTACACATTTGCATCACCACATTCAATGATAAAACCATGTCTTTAAGGTCTTGTGAAACTCTAGTAGGGTTGGGACCTGATCTTTATAATACTAAGTTCACAAACATATTTATATTCAACCAGAATGTAATTTTATTTGTAGTAACAATATCATAGTGTTAGAGTTCCTAGTAATTTATTTATTATCAAATTTGTGTGGCTATCCATACCACAAAAAAAGTAATTCAGTGAATTTCAATTTTTTTTTTTTAAAAAGATAGACATTTAGCCAATGTTTCTTTAAAATATCTCCACTAAAGCATACTACTGTAAAGGCTTTTTTCACCTTCAAGAAAGCTACCAGTCTAATTTTCATGAGTGTATAACAAGCATATCAATGAACAATTCACTATTATCACACACTTATTAATCTTTTATAAAATCAGATTGTTCAGATGGATAAATGAAGATAGTATAACCTGTAGTATATAAGCCATAGCTGCTATCAATATTTTGCTGTCAACATATAATGCAGAAATAAGGCAATTACTTGCAAGGTTATATATGTTTAGCTATAGGAAAACATGTCAATTATTATAAACTTTCAACAATACTGAGACAAAAAAACCCCTGTCCTGTTATAACAGATTTTCCTGTTTTTATAGATTTGATGATATCCATTTATTGAAAAAAGAAATATTCAGAAAGATATGTATGCAATTATGGGTAATCTTTGTACAAACTGTATTACGTTAAAGTGAATTAAATTTTCCTTTGGTTACATTTAATTTAATTATATTAATAGAAGAGAATGAAATAATTTTAAGAATAAAATTTAAACAAATTAATGTATTAATTATAGTCAGCATATACAGCATTTTACCCTAAGTACCCTTGATAATAGGAACAGCATCACCCTTCGAGTATATTAATTCAAACTGTGACACAATTTTTCCCAAAACAAATCCTTGGTCATGTCATTGTTTATTTTTATTTATTTATTAAATTTATATCTCACGATCCAAAGTGACTTATTACATATGTAGGACGTAACATGCAACCATCAGCATCCAATAGATCTCCATTTTCATATTTATACAAAACTACCTAGATAACAACTATTCATACTTTCTGACATGTATTTTAGCCTATGTATTCATATATAAATCTACACCTGTGTTCTCATTTACCTATTCATCATTTCCCCTTGACTCAGTCTGCCTTCATTCAAATCTTTCTCTTTAGTTTCATGAACACATACCATTTATATTTTTACTTTACTTTATTAATTAATATTCTTTATCATTTTCCCCTCTTTGATCAAGCTCAATACACTAGATTATCAGAAATCAAGCTCAATACACTAGATTATCTCAGATATATTGACTTCCTGTAATCCATTATGATGTTGGTGAAATACAGGTAGTCCTTGACTTAGGACCACAATTGAGCCCAAAGTTTATGTTGCTAAGTGAGACAATTAAGTGAGCTTTGCCCCATTTTATGACTTTTCTTGCCATAGTTGTTAAGTGAATCACTGCAGCTCTTAAGTTAGTAACATAATTGTTAAATGAATCTGGCTTCCCCATTGACTTTGCTTGTCAAAAGGTCACAAAAGGTGATCACATGATCCCATCATAAATATGAGTCAGTTGCCAAGCATCTGAATTTTGATTACATGATCATGTGGATGCCACAATGGTCGTAAGTGTGAAAAATGGTCATAAATTAATTTTTTTCAGTGCCATTGTAACTTTGAACAGTCACTAAATGAACTGTTGTAAATCAAGGACTACTTGTAAGCCTTTTTAATATGATAGAAAAGGTAACCAGCCTGACCCATACTTATTCTATGCTACAAGTAGCATTTCTTTCTAAAATAACAGTGGTTAATGTTGGCACTTATTTATCAATACATCACAAGAGCAGGAGATATCAAATCTGCTCACATTTTAATATATGCACATATTTTAACTTTATGTAAGACAGTATCTCTACTCTAGAGACAACTTTACAGCTATCATGCTGTGTTCCTCATCCATCAGCTAAGAAGTACAGATAATTAATGTTTACTTTGTTAATTCACAAAGTGTGGTGTACAATTCTAGGCAAAGTAGTGAAATAGACTTGTTTTTCAAATGAAGTAGTTGAATAGGTAGAGCATAATTGTATATCTTAACCTTGGAAAAGACAATTTATTTTTTATGCGTGATTAGTAGCTATTTTAATTCTGTTTAGACATTTTTATCCAAGTGATGGTATAAAAAATAGATTCTATCACTGGTATAGTTCAGATTCAGTGCGAAAAAAAGATCAAGGACTCAAAGTACATCTAACAAAGATTAAACTGAGTTCCTGCTTGGCAAAACTTTATGCTGAAAGGTGATAATTCCAGAGATGGAAGGCAGAAAAATGAAAATCTTTGAATGAGCCCACTGGGAGCTTGCTAATCATTCCAGTCAATCAGCAGGAAAAATACGAAGTGAAGTGGGAAACCATGACCTCAGTTGAGATTGTGTGTGTAGATGAAAAGAAACTTACATTAATATAATACACTTCTTTGTGTGTTCACAGCGTGTAAGCTATTGAATATGTTAACCTTCATTTTAACATTCCTAGTGCTTTATCTTTTGTCTGTTATCCAAACTCTTAAAAAGCTCTTTTATATATAACTTTTTTTCTGCATTGACAATTAGAGATAATATCCATATATGGGAGAAAAGATGTCATTACAAATGAAGTCTAGAATAAGTGTTTATATTATCATTAGTGTGTGGGATGGGAATCTACTAAAATTCCTACATGAAAAACTACTATTCATCAGAAATAATAAAGAATTTAGTATTGAAAAATCTTCTATTAATCTAAAATAGCCTGCAAGAATGTGGTGTAAAAAAGATAGGATGTGACAGAAAGAGAGCTATTCTATATGAGTGTAGAACAGTTTTAGCCAGACTTTGCATGAAAACATTTGAATAATTTGTTGAGCAAAAGAAGCAGGTCCACACAGCAAAGTGTTGCAATTTCCAGACTACTTATCTATGCAACATGCAATGCTTTGATGCTATGGGTCTACTCATAACTACTCAACTAACAATTAGGTGAAGCCTATTAAATAATTTCATAGAATCAACTGCTATTGCTTGAAGAAAAAAATCTTCTTTAGTTCACTGATATTTATAGGGAGAATACAGAAACTGCTAATATTTATCACTCTTTAGGTAAATAAGTAAGAATGAGCCAAATCAATAGTGTGAGTTGATGCTGTCTTCTCTGTGCAACTTTTCTTTTCTTTCATGCAAGAATTTTTGCTTTTTAGCTTCTCTCTTGAATTCTTGAGTAAAGCACATCGGCATCTGCAGAAAAGTAAAAGGAGGCAAATGAAGAAACATGTGATGACATTAGGAAAATGTCACAACTTATACTTCTCATTCTCAGCCCATCACCCAACTGTATTTATCGGACTTGATATTAATGGTGTTTTCTATATTTTCTCCACCAAGGATCTGTTATGGAAAATTTCTAGTACCTTGACACCGATTTTTGTGATGACTCCATCAGGTGTAAAGTTCTGTCCAACTTCTCTTGCCCACTTTCAGCTTCACTGTGCACAACCTCAGCTTCCCATGGTGTTCTCCATGGCCATGTGTTTTGTGCTGCTTACAGGGTATAAAACTTGACTTTCATATAGAGTTGATCATATAATCCCTAGGTAGCACTTTCCAAATGGGTCTTCCACAGCCTTTAATACATACAGCAAGATCCCTATAAAGTTTGATATCAACATCATCATGTAGATTTATCTGCATCTATGTTGTCAATGGTGATGCACACTGATATTTATAGGGGACTTTCAATTATTTCTTGAAATTATATGTCAGAAAGGGGGGGTTAGGGAGCAGTAAATTGGCATAGAGCTCACCCAACAATCACACTTTGATCCTTCCTGCTTTGTCCCATGATATTCCACCATGCTAAAGGCCACCAGTTATTTTTTCTCTATTTCTCTTTCAGAAGAACATAGGCACATGTTTATTACTAATGCAAGTGCCAATCCACACACATCCATGTTAGTAACTTGTTATTTGGACAACTTGAAAGAATGCACATGACCTTTATTTTATTTTCAATATGGTTGTTAAATTATCATCATGATTTTAATAACTTTGATAAAACTATCTTGAATAATATACCATTTCTAGAAAGGAAAATGCAGCCATCAATATTATTCTTGACTTGTCCTGCATTACAAGGGTAAGGCAACATAACTCGCCAATCCTGTTTACTGAGGCAGACTTGATGGTCTGAGCAGAATAACATATGTCAACATCTTTTTATACTCCCTTATGGATTGGAGGAAAACATGTTAAAGTTATTTTTTTGGATTAGTCCTTTTGTAATATTTCATTTGAAATATGATAGTAATGGATAGGCTTTTCAATAAAAATAATAATTAGCATTTCATATCTTCTACCAACTGACATTCTGCTCAATATATAATAATTACCAGCTAATGGGAAAAAGATGGAAAGACGATTGGTACTAGACTGAAAATTTTAACTTTCACACTATAAAATACTACATTTATTACCTAAACTTTCTTTTTTAATAATAATCGTTATTGAAGTTTAAATATATAAACATAAAAAATGCAAACTAAGATAAATATAAAAAAGTACAGAGAGAAGAATAAAAAGAGAGGAAGGGAAGAAGATATATATATTCCCCCTTCATCAAACATTTGTAGTACGTTAAGACCTTTTATAAAAATTTTAAGCAAAAATCTTTTCATTAGTCATTCTTATTCACCAAAAGTCCATTAAGAGCTACCAGAAATTACTATATATTTTTATTCTAAAAAGGAAAAATAATCTTCCCATATCTAATATCTATAAACAATTTTTTTAAAACTTCATCATTCAAATTTAATCAAGAAAAATTCCATTAGGAGCTACCAGAAACAACAACATATTAAAATTTTTAATCTTTAATCTCTTCAAATGATATCCCACAAATTAATGTCTTATCATCTTCTCTTCATCGCCTCTGAATTTTAATATCATAGCTTATCACTTTGTTTAAAAATTCAACAAAAACTCTCTTCTTCCCATATCTTATCTATAAATAAGTTTAAAGCTTCATCATTCTGTCCTAGTCAAGAAAAACTCATTAAAACTGCTAGAGAAAAAAAAGAATCATATACATTTTAATCTTGGTTGAATAAGCCAACTTTGTAAACCTTTGTTTTACTTTTAAAGGCCTTAATGTTTATTCCTTTTAGTAATGTCCCCAAAGCTGATTTCTTTTCTTTTTCTCCTTATCTTTTCTCAGGAATTTTTTTATAAGTATAAAACATCTCTTTTGAAAATGGTACATAGATATATAGGTGATGAGGATGGGCTTATGTATCTTTTTCCCCCAAATTGTTTTGGCTTGAGCTAAGAATGTTTTATATGCTTGGCTCTATATATCTATGTACCAACTTATGTTAGAATTACAGGTAGTCCTTGACTTACTACCAAAATTGAGCCCAAAATTTATGTTGCTAAGTGAGAAATTTATTAAGTGAGTTTTCTCGCAT
This sequence comes from Azemiops feae, assembly GCA_023970755.1. Lineage (NCBI taxonomy): Eukaryota > Metazoa > Chordata > Lepidosauria > Squamata > Viperidae > Azemiops > Azemiops feae. The sequence goes on from JALGBA010000376.1 coordinate 887,010, forward strand.
TTTATGACTTTTCTTGCCACATTTGTCAAGTGAATTACTGTGGTTGTTAAGTGAATCTGGCTTCTCCATTGACTTCGCTTGTCAGAAGAACACATGACCCTGGGACATTATAGCCATCATAAATATGAGTCAGTTGCAGAGTGTCTGAATTTTGATCAGATACCCATGCATATGCTGCAACAGTTTTAAGGGTGAAAAATGGTCTTAAGTCACTTTTTTCAGTGCTGTTGTACCTTTCAACGATCACTAAACAAATTCTTGTAAGTTGAGGATTACCTTTATTATGAATCAATTAATACAAACAATAATATCAGGAGTATAAACTATTCCAAATTTAATTTCAGATGCTTGTGTATCATGAGTAATGAATGTATTGTGTGCATATATTGTTATGTGTAAAATATTTAGCATTCATAATTATGTTTAGCAAAAAGAAATGACCACACTCACAATTTCTCTTCTAGTGCTTAAGGAGTTATTGAAAACTGAATTATTCAACTTACTTTATTGATTTTCTGTATTATTATTATTATTATTTCCTTTTTTCTCATTTATATTGTCATTTTGATTTTCCCTTTAATCCAGTAAAATTTGGTTGATTACAGCAGGATATAAACCCAATAAATAATGATAAATAAAAAATAAAAAAATAAATCTTAATTAAAGACAGAGTTGTAGCAAACTAACGATCATATCAGTAATTCAAATTGTCTACATAAATCTGGAATTAAAGAAAATAAAATTTAAAAATATATTATCATGCAATTATCAAGAAGGTTTGAGCACATTTTACAAGATCTCACAATGGTTTTGCCACTTAATTGTTTATAGCCAAGAGAGTTGCATGTGGCAGATGATACACATTTTGCTTGCATGCATAATAATGAGAACATGGTCTCCTGCCTCTCCTTGGGTCCATTGGATTTTGTCTACTATGTTTATGTATTCTGCATCAGTGAAACATATTCCTTCTTTTCTTTTAGTTCCTATCAAGATAGTACAATAATTAAACATTTCCATTTATTACTGACAGTATGCATATAGCAAGGGGAAATGTTTATAGTATGCCTACTAATTTTATGATAATATTGCAATTCTGGAAAGCACTGCAGTAAGGTTTTTGCCCTGTAGCGCAGAGGCATTCCACATTTTTTTCAGTTGTTTGCATTTTACTGATATGACTAAAAAAAGACATTAAAATGTTTGATTTCCACCCTTTCACCATGAAGAGATAATGCCCTTTTATACCCTTTTATGCCCAATTGTATACCAATGTTTTTTTTTCTTTTACCCTGTAACGATATGTGGGAAAGACCTTGGAGACTGGACCAAGAAACACTGCCTATGAAACAGTCAGATAACTTAGACATAGCCTGCAAATGGATAATGGGCAGGACAAGAAGGTCAGAAGAGACTGTCCCTAGTTTTTCAGGCTGAAAATGAGATGGGGGGGAGAGATATGTACTTTCAGACTTGCAAGATTGCAAGTGTAATGTAATGTAGTTTTGACAATAAAGTAGAATTAGTTTACCTGATCTTGTTTCCTGTCTGGTCTACCTAATAAGACTGACATATTCTTCTCAAGATTTTCTAGCCCTGTACTTCTTGGCCATGAAACTGGATAATTGTGATTGTTCACATAATTGACAATCCTCTGTGACAAATTCTGTCACTCTACTTTAATTCCAATCTGTATAGAGATTGTATCTGTATGTACTGTATATGTCTGTGTCTAATTTATATGTATATATATGTGTGTGTGTGTGTGTGTTTTATTTTACTTTTAGTATCTTATTTATTGGATTTATATTGTAACAGTTCAAATTAACATCGAAGTAATAGTCATTCAAATTACCTACTTTTTTAAAAATTGTTCCTCTAAATGATCTGAAAACAACCTATTTCTGAATTGAACAAAAATAGTCAGCTTGAATGAGGATGGCTTCCAGCTTAGAGACATAACAGTGTCCAAGTATCTTCATTAAACATTATAGCAAACTAGTTCAATCTGAAGGAAAAGCTGACATTTTCCTATTTAAACCCTACCACCTGAAGGGGATTCTGTCTTCACAGCCATTAGTTGTGATCTGGACCTACATACAGTACTCTGACATTTTCTTCTAAGTGGCAGAAAAATGGAAGATGGTCCTACTTTGTAATCTTGACCTCTGGATAAAAATAATTTTCCTTACTTGTAGCTCAGGCATACTAAGACATTTCTTTTCCTGTATGGATGGAAAATAATGATTGATTAGCATAAGAGAAATGTGTGTTACCTGTGAATTTATGACAGGATATCTGTTCCTTTTGAGTTGTTCTAATCATAGTCTGACTATCCATCTAAGTTTTGAAATGTTGAAATACTTGGATATTTATCCCCTTGCATATTCTTTTCTTCTGATTTGCTTGTATTCACACATATTGTATTTTCTTCATTGGTTATGGAAATTTCTAGCATTTGACAGCTATTGAATGTACCTCGCAGGTTTAAAGCCTGCCACTGCAGACTTTAGTGGCAAATTTAAATATTGTATCATATCTATTGTAGCATGTTTCAGTTTTCATGTCAGGCTCTCATCCAGTTCCTCAAACTGTTTCTCCCATTACTGAAAATTTAATAGAATATTAAATGGCTGCTTTAACTTCTTTAGACAGTTATTTAGAACATTTTGTGGATTTAAGACAATATTTGGGTTTGAATACTGATTCAAGAGCTGCTCCCCAAAGTGAGGAGAGCCACTTTAATTAATTACAATCAACATAATTATCCTTTCAGGAGATTAATATGGCAGGTGGGCTTAGTAGCTTCAATAACTGAGTGATTGGTAGCAGGAGCTCCTGGTGGGTCATGCATTCTATAAAGTTTGAAGGGTAAAAGGAGAGGGGGAGTTTATGAGTAATTTAGACTATGGGGGGTAACCACTGGAAAATGTCAGTCAGTCGAGAGAAGTGTGCTATTAGACAAGTAAGGAGATAAATACTGGGAGCAGTGCCAGTGCTAGCCATGGGTAGTCTCCATTCCACTTTATCCTCTCAGTCCTTGAGCTGACATAACCAGCAACAGGAAGGAGCTATCAAAGCCAGCAATGTGTGTCCAATCACCACTAGCCTTACAGATAACAGTGGTTAATATTTTAGAAGTTCAGCAAAGCCAGATCCAGAAGCAGTTACGTCTGTTTGCAATGAGCTGCCTGATGAAGCAGCAGTATCAGCTAACTTTTTGTAAAGCTTCATTGACAGACTCTTGAAAGTTTGAAGGTACAATCTTCTGTCCATCTCCTTTACAGTTCAAGAAATTAGGAATGGTCTCTTCTGAGCCTCTTGCCCACCCACTATCAAGTTGCAGACTATTCTGTCTTTTGTGTGACCATTCCCTTAAGCAGTAATTTTTGGTCCAGTCTCCTAAGGTCTTTCCTACACACCAAGAAGAAGAGAGGATGAAAATGCCGTGAGTGCACATTTCGGTAAATTTGAATAAGTTTTACATCACTACATATTAAACATAATTGCTAAAATTCTATTTTAGGAATAATTTAGTGCATAGCACCTACAAAAAGAAAAAAGGAACATCTAATGGGTTATTTTGCAATCTCAACTTTTATTGTTAGTTTAGTGACTCTTTCTTTCCAGTTCTTCTTACTTTTCTTATCAGACTACGAATTTACATAGCAATATGTATTACTTCCTTGTATAGAAGCTATATAGTGTGACTTTCTACTTGTCAATGAATATGTGCTAAATGGGATTCAAAGAGTTTGTTTTACTATAGTAAAAATACTAACTTTTCTTGCAAAATGGTGTGTATATATGGTTCATTTGTTTCTCTGTGTGTGTGTGTGTGTGTGTGTGTGTGTGTGTTTGTGCGTGTGTGTGTGTGTGTGAGAGAGAGAGAGAGAGAGAGAGAAGGGAGGAAGAGGAATGAACAACATTCAGTCAGTAAATGTAAGCTTGAAATATTAATTCCATATTATTCTTACTATAATGTTTAAAGTGGACAAATATAAATGTTTATTTAATATGTGTAGAAGCACTCAGTAAAATTCCTGAACTAAATTGGAAAGCACTCTATTTTTATAAAACATATGCAAATAACTAGAGGCTTCTTGTATTACTCTCTTTTAGATTAAGGATCTAAAGATTAAAGATGTGAAAGAGAAACACTGGATGACAAAAAAAAAAGCATATGTAAATACTATTTTTCCTAAGGAAAATTTCAGGAGACTGTTTTTTTCTCCTATAATCATAGCAATGTGGCACTTACCAATATTTTGCAGAATAAATGAACTGTATTTTCAGGCTTCTAGGTTCACTCCCCAAAATAATAGAAAAAATGAAACATATATAAAGAAGAATCAGGTATTTCTGTCTCTTCTTAAGAAGACAACTGTATGGCTTTCTTAATTCAAGGTCTGCCTTACATTTCATTGGAAACATTTCCCCTTACTCTTTATTTTGGGATAACAAACCAATGTTAGGGCATTGTTCCAGTTCAGTGAAAGTGGGGATGTCATATTTTGTTAGAAAGCCTACACTATTGACTTGAATAGAAATTGACTGATGATTTAATTTATATGCCACCCATCTTGCTTATAACTCTGGGAAGTGCAAGAAATGAGAGCTTAATATGCATTTTCTTTTATAAACAAATAATTTGCCCCTGTATACAGTAAAATAGCCCAGAGATAAAGCAATACCTATAGTGCATAAGGGCTCTGAAGCAAGCAAGAAAGTGTTGTTGAAATTTAGCACATAACATTTTAAGTGATTGGAAGGAGCAAGCAATGGCTTCAAGTATATAATATTAACATTACCATAAGAGAGTTGGATGGTGATGTGATAAAAAAGAGCCAAGGGGATTTGTTTGTGGAAACATTAAGTTAGTCCAAGACCATAGCAGAAAGTGGATGGGCTTTTCAATTTAGGATCAGATCAGGGACAAACGCCAGCTGCCTGGGGCATGTTAGATGCTTAACATTTCAGTCCCCATTATTCCCAGCCAAAATGGACAGTAATGGCAGCTCAAAGTATTTACGAAGCATCAGATTGCCAACTCTTGCTGTCTTAGAGAGAAGCTCCCTTACTTAGAGAGGAGCTCCCTGTTTTGCATGTGTATTTTATGAACAGTCATGAATTACAAGCTGTTAAACTGTTAGTTCTTATGTGTTTCTTACAAATATTTGAATATTTCCATGAAACAAAGAATATGCAATGACATCTTAGCATAATGTTCAACTCATCCACACAGCTGTTTTAATGTAGTATATTTTTTATGGTTGAATTGTGAGGAAAGTGACATAAGAGGTGTGACTTTAACAAAGCAACTTTGTGGCAAGCAGGATATGAGGATCAGCCTGTTCAAAGTCTCTATAAATTTATAGACCAATAGAACTTACTGACTTTGTATTTTTAAAGAATAACAACATGAGAGCATCCTGTTTTCACTGCTTTTATTACCTTTTAAACATATCATCCATGCTAGGGGAAAACAGGAAAATTTAGTAATCTTGATCAGGCTCTCTGGAATTATGCACAGAGTTTCATATTCCTATAAGTTGCATAATGTGAGAATGCCAGCATATATTTAGCATGTTTTCCTGTTATTATCTTTCCCTGCAAAAGTAGGGCATAGGTGAGCTGATCATATAACTTATTTCAGATTACCATTGCATTTAGGATGGAAATAGTTAATGAAAAGAAGCAGTTAGGTGTACCAGGTCACTTGCCTTCCTCTATTGAAATAAGCATGCTGCCTGTAGTACAGTGGATAATGCTCCCCATTGCAAGTATTGAAGGTTGATTCAAGGGCCAATAAAAACAGCTTTTGTAGAGAGAATGGGATAGGGTACTATGATGTCCTACACTAGGCATATAAATCTTAGCCAGAAAACAAAACAAGTTTGAAATAAGAAAGATTTTTGTTGTTTTTATGGACTGACTTTTTGTATTACTGATGATTTCTATCATGCATGGAAAAGCAAATATATTCATCCTCTATTTAAAAGCAGTCCTCTGAAAATGACCAAGCAGAAAGGAAAGCTTTAATTTAATATGTAAAGCTTAGCTTCTTTGGAGCAGAATCTCATTTAAGTTACCTTTAATTCTCTTATGTTATTCTATTACTCTTCCCTTGGTGCTTCTGCAGGGCTTCTTCACACTGTTTGGTATATGAAGCAGAACATTGACTCAGAAATAGATTGCTCTGAGAGAGGATAGTTTAACATTCTGAGGGAAAAAATAAAATGAAATCCAATGTTGCACTAGCATGACAGAATGTTCTTCTTATCTCTTTCCCTTCCTTCTCAGAGAGAGAGCAGTGTTCTCAATACTGGCAGGATTAAGGTTTGTGTACTTCAACTTCCAGAATTCTTCCACCAGTTGAAATATGACCGGTTTGAGAAACACTGTGTTAGACTAATGAAAAATCTCCAGAGCAGTTTTGAAGGTCCGTGTATCTAGAAGTCATGCTTACAGACAAACAAAGGATTTGCCCCTTCAAATAGGAAAGCTAAAGAAGCATATAACTGATTTCACCAATTCTTCAACTTAAATTGTTACCATTTATTTCAGCAAAGTCTAATATCACTGGGCCAATAGTTATAATGTAAGTTAAATAAAATAAATTAATCTCATTATACATATAGGCTAAAGAAGCAATATTTGTTACCTTTAGTTGTATGGAACTTATGGATTCAAAGTAACTTCATCTAGACAACTGCTTAATAAAATAATCTTTGTCAGAATGATCAACTGAACTGTATGGGGAAATGCATCATCCCAACAGTGATTGACTACATTTTTTCAGTTCTTAATATTATCTTAAATTTAATTCATCACATTCCTCCACTTGAATTTTTGTTGTTGTTAAAATCCCATAGGAAAATACTTATTTTGAGGTATTTTATAATATATTTTGAATATTTTATTTACAGTTCAGAGTGTTTTTGTACTTTATTTTTATGATGTGGTATTCTTATGTACATTTTCTTTTAATAGATGCATATTTCTATATTTTTCATATTTTTTCTATAGTATTATGTTGAAGAAATTTCACTACCAGTGATACCTGAATTTCATAAAATCATAAAATATAAGTATTAGAAAAGACCTGAGGTCTCACACAGTTGAAACCCTAAACTATTAAAGGATTCCCCTGTGGCTACATTTCTGAAAGATAATGTGTAGCCTCTGTTTAGATGAAGAGTCCACCCAAGGGCTGTTCTACTATTGAACATATCTTACCATTACAATATTTTTCTTGATATAAAATCTGTTTCCTTCTATTTTAAATCCAGTATTTCTTTATTCTGTAACAATGCTGAATAATTCTGCCCATTTATATGCTAGCACTTTAGAACCTTGAAAACAGCTCTCCCTTCCACCGGCTACTCTTTAGACCCCAAATACCCTCAAAATGCCAATTCTCTGTCTCCCTCTCCCTCCCTTTCTCTCAAGTCACTTAATTTGTTGGTTGCCATCCTGATCACAATCCATTTGCCATTTGTCATATCCTTCCTAAAATGTAGTGTTCAGTAGTGTAGCCTGCATTCTAGATATAATCCAACGAATGTAAAATAGAATGAATAATAAAATGTTAACACTATGGTTCTTTTGATAGGGCTTAAGAATTCAATTTTGTTTTTATTGTTGTCATCATTTGTCTGAAGTTGTGTCACATTATTGGCTCATGTTCAACTTCACGATCCTACTAATTCTATAATGCCTTTGATTTTTCCTACACAAATTTAGGACTTTATAAAATATAAGCTTCATCTTGTGGGTTTCTGTCAATTTTTCCAGATTTTTGAATTTTTATGATAATCTGCAAATCAACAATAATGCTTTTTAAGCCCTCATTTAAGTCATTTATAAATAGGTTGTACAGCACAATATCCAGAATGGAGCCTTAAAATTTCAGCACAACACAGGGACTTTTATGTATGCCCCCTTATTATGATTTTTCAGGCACATATTTAATAGTAAAAAAGTAAGTTCATATTTTACTATCTTCTTTAAGGAATAATGGGACAGTTGCTGATGTCAAGGTATATTTCATCTTCTGCATTCCTGTCATAAAACTTGTCATATAACAAGTCCCATACCACAGAACACAGTGACGGAAGCAAGAATTGCATGGACTTCAACAAATGTTTTAATAGAAAAAAACCTCAAAGGAATAGAATATTGGAAATTATGATGGTAACTTTATGCCAACTTTTATTAGTAAACTCATTAAGGAGGAATTGCTTTGTATGTTTTAAATCTCTTCTTTTTGGGATTTTTCTAAGTGGTATTCAGCTGTTACAGTATTTATGAGATAGGAATCAACTAACCCATAATCCATCAGTTGCTTATGTTTGGAGTTTCTCCTATTTATTTTTCAGTCTTGTCACAATCTCTCATAGAAGATTGGGCTAACTTGTCACTACTTGTCCTTGACAAACCCATGCTGGCTATCATGAAGCAATGCATTCTTTTTTAAAATGTTCACAAACTAACAGCTTAATAATATTTTTCAGGTATCAATGTCAGTCTGAGATGCAGTTTCATGAGTTCTAGTTTCCCCCTTTTTTAAAGATAGGAACTGTATTTGCTTTTCTCCTATATTCTAGCGCAATGCCAGTCCTCCATAATTTCTTAAAGAATACAGATAGGCATTGAAAAAAAACCTTCAAGATTCTCAGATATATAATCTCTATGATTCAAGAAGTTTACATTTCTTTATGATCCCCACGTAATCCCTTATCATCTCTTTACTAGCTTTTGTTTATCCTGAGTTATGAGTTTTCTTGAGTCACTTGTTCTACCTGTCTATCTGCACATTGGTAAAAACTTATTTTTTTATAAAAATAAAAAAGAAATTCCACAGTATTCAAAAAATATTGCCATTTTTTATATAAATACACAATTTATATTTCCCTGGACATCCTGTGAGTGTGGTTATAGTTTTATCTTTCTACATTGTATGTTTTGTGCTGCATCTACCAGAATATGTGTATGTGACATAAATGATGTGTACAGCTTAGCATAGCATAACCTGGCATGCTATTGTCAAATTGTTAAAATGTCTGTTTTACCAAAAATCTGAAGATAGGAATAAATTACTAGAGAAGAATATACAAGCATAAAAATATTCTTTCATGGGTTACTTAGTTAATAAAATATCAGTACAGATAATTAAGATGAATCAATAAAAGAAGCCTATGTGTTCTTTCCAAGTAATCCCTTTTATATTAGTGGTTTCTCTCCCCACTTCATTCACTAAAGAAATTTTTATTAATTTTGCCACATTATTGAAAAAAAATCTGACAAATACTAATGCTTCAATCAGATTATTTCTTGAAATAAATTTATATCATGGTTGTCTGAAAATAACCCCTTCTATAATATGACATGAAGCTCAAACTTCTTTACCATTACTGTCATTATAATAATCCCCATTAATCAAGCAAAGCTATTTATAATTCTCATATATGAAAATATGCAACAGATATATGAGTTTCTTTTCATAGCTTATTTTTTTCTACAATGCTTATGGCTGTCTAAATATTATCAGTATAATATACTGCTATTGATTATATTTAATTATGATCTGTTCTTCAATTAATGCTGAACCAAGTGTTGCCTTTCTAGTTTTCAAGAGATTAATCTATTAAATTATTAAGACTGAGAGCCAGTTTGCTATAATTGTTAAAAGCACCAGGCTAAAACTGGGAGACAGTGAATTCAAATGATGGGTGACTTTAGCCACAGTCACTTTATCTCAAAAAGAAAGCAAATGTTGGTAAGAAATTGCATTGACTTGTCCTGGCAATTGGCATAAGTCATAAATATCTTGAAGGACACCCTAAAACAATTATGACACAGAAGCCCAAAAACAACTGAATGCCTTCTGACAGCTACACATGATCATACCTTTTCTACAGTGGCATGCACACCATCATTTTAATGTATGTTGAAAGCTTACAGCTTACATCAAAGTTTTTTCATGTTCTGTTTAATGTGTTTCGTTGAATAGTGTTTAACATTATTTTATATTGTTTTAACTTTTTTAGGTACATTATTGCAATGTTTATAGTAAACTGCCTCAAGTTGTTTTGGCATTTGATATAGACATCAAATACATTGATAAATAGTCTTTATCCAGGTTACTGTATGCATTTCAGATGTTTTACTAGTAAGTCTCCCTCTGAGAGAAAAACAAACGAAACAAAAATAAATATACTGATCACGGTGAATGATTACAGTATAGTCAGCTTTTCAAAGTTGTCCAGAGCTAGAAACAGACTGCACAAGAAGAGCTCAGTGTGATTTGCTGTGTCAGGATAAAATGAGGGATGCAACCCTCCTCCAAACCTGAATTCAAAAATGTATGCCAACCATTCCTTTTTGGACTAGTGTAGTGGCATTCTTGTAAATAAAATTTGTTGTCATTAGCACTACAGTTGCATGCAGAAGTTTGGTGATCTCCAAGCAAAGTGTACACTTCAATAAATTGTTAAATAAAAAGAAGCTGGCACAACCTCTACATCGCACAAAGTTAAACATGACACATTTTAACACATACTTACTACTTATATAAGACAACACATTAATCCAGTGGCTGTTTCCCACTCATGTTCCCCAGCAACTGGTACTTCTGCAGGCCTGGCTTCAGAAGATGCCTCAGAAGAAGTGGGCTGGCAAGGAGAGGCCTGGCTGGGAGATAAGTGGGTGTGCAGCACATGGGACAGATCCACACCCCTACCCCGGCCCTTAACTTGATTTTTAAGTGTGTGCCTCACCCCAAAATTAGGGCTTATTTTCGGGGTAGGCCTTACTTTCGGGAAAACACGGTGTTATTCTTCCATATTAAAAGGAATAAATGGATTCTTTTCTCATTAAAAGTCGCGCCAATCCTTCATCTTATTTTTTTCTTATGTTTTATCACATCTAATTATTTCCCCTCCAAAAAGAAGAAAAAATATGAACATATAAAATGTAAGAAAGCAATAAAAATATCAAAATATACTCCCCCCCAGAGAGAAAAGTACTAGATTTTTTTTTCTATGAGCAAAGCAAATCCACAAAAATTGACCAGATTGATCAAAGTCACCTTCCTTGCTCCTCTGTCAATTAAAATTAAAACAAGGTCCAAAATTTACCGGGTTACACAATGGGTGTAGCTTTCTCTTTTCAATCTCATATAATACTTATTTTGGCAATTCTATGCATGAAAAATTTACTCTTCTATTTGTTTTGTTACATTCCAAATGCTGGGGATATAGCTAACAAAAAAATGTAGACAAAATTTTATGTTGTATTAATTTCATTTTAAAATCAAAATAAATTAATGATTAAGGCAATAAAAACAAAATGTTCAACCTCATTATTTCAAACACTCTCTGTGTGCATGTGTGTGATTATATATGTCATAAACTTTTTATAAAAGTAGGTTATTGGCTTAGGAATCTCAAGAGTCTCCCAAAGCCTATGTTTAGAAAACAGTTCCATTTGAACTAATTTGGTGTAAGTTATGAGATTTACCAAAACTTTGATTTACTAATGTACCACTGAATCATAATGTTTAAAAATATATTAAAAATACCTTATATCTTTTTCTCTACAATTACCTTGGGAAAATTAATTATAAGAATCATGTCACTTGTACATTTAATTTAGAATGATCATTCACACACATATCTTTTAGGTATTCTGTGAGAGCTGCTTATCCTCTGGAATAGTATAAATGCTCTGCAGGAAAGCAATTTACATCCCCATTTAAAAGCAAACAAGCATACTTCAGATAACACCTAGGTTGAGAAACAGACCCTAGCCTTTTAATACCCATGCAGCAAGGAAAAGAGCTTTTAGAAAGATTAATATTAGAAACACAGAAGATAAAAAAAGTAAAGGGAATAACCCTCTCTGTCTGAAATTTACAAATACTTCAATACAAATTTTCCAGGAAAAAACAAGAGCAACAGAAAAATACTGCAAAATAAAAACCAACAAAAATATTTCTATTCCAATATCTATCATAGTCAAAATAGACATCTCTACATTCTTTAAAAAGCAAATTACTATTATTATTTATATGGGTCAACAGAGAGAAATGGTTCATTTCTTCTCATTGGTTTGTTGTATAAAAATAATCTTCAGTGATTCTTGAATGAAAGGAGAGAGAAAATGAGTAAAAGCAGAGGGAAGAGGGAACGAGAAGGAACCTAATCAGAGTTGCCAAAAGGGCTGCATTTTATCATCCTTCCCTGCTTGCAAAGGTCAGCTATGAAAGATAAATGAATGCCTAATTAGAAACTGAAGATAAACATTTTGGCAGCCCGAAGCAGAAAGTAAGCACAATTCCAAAACATGGAAAGTTTTCAGTCTTCTAAGAAATTGCGTAGGAACTTTAGAACAGCCAAGGTGGCACAGTGGTTAGAATGCATTTCTGCAGGCTACTTCTGCTGACTGCCGGCTGCCAGCAGTTTGGCAGTTCGATTCTCACCAGCTCAAGATTGATTCAGCCTTCCATCCTTCTGAGGTCAGTAAAATGAGGATCCAGATTGTTAGGGGCAATATGCTGACCCTGCAAACCGCTTAGAGAGGGCTGTAAAGCACTGTGAAATGGTATATAAGTCTAAGTGCTACTGCTGTTGCTATTGTTAGTACCTTTATTCTTCTTTCTGTCCAATGACTGAAAAACTGACTACATGCCTAATATAATATGATGCCTCTCATTCTACCACATACCTTTTTACATTATTCTAAAAGTAATCTAGGAAAAAACATAATACACTTCATAATCTTTCCCCATTCAATGGCACTAATACATTGGTCTTTGTGTGAGATTATATATCTCATGGCAAATATGTGAAACTCAGTATGACTGAGGCTTATCAGCTTTAGAAAAAAAGGAGAGGCTAAAATGCAATGGGCTCAATAGCTACTGTATCTGTAATGTAAGGGCTAATACTTCATATAGTGGTGTTTTCATAAATAAAGCAAGTTGATCCTTTCTTTTTTATTCTCTACTACGCATAAATTGGACAAGTTAGACTGAGAGTCTAATGTTTTTTTTGTGTGTGTGTGTCTGTGTGTGTGTGTGTATTTCATTAACTTACAGACCTGCCTAATGTTTCAATTAAGATTATTTGTTCTCAATCACATTCAGTAAATTTAACATAGCTTATAACCCCTCAGCACCCTTGAAACATAGTCGTGATATTTTCCTCAGTCTCCATAGCAATCACCTTACAGGGAAAATGGTAGTAAAAAATTGTTGGGTGTTGTCCAAAAAAACCCAAACAATAAAAAAACGGTTTATATATTCATATGTTGACTTGACATTTCCTAAGAGTAGAATAGTGTTTTTTTAGAGCCAGATTTAATATCCACTCCTCAGCACACCTGCAGGGCAGGTATGATAAAACCCCAATAGCTGAATGTGTACATGTGGCTATGGGAAAGTTGCAGACATCTCACATGTCTTATTGTGCAGCAAGTTTTATGTAGACATCAGATCAATGTATGTTCTCCCTCTATTAGAGAGATTTCTAGGGAGATCAGATAATTTCTACACAAACTATCTTCTCCAGGACCAAATCCAGCCACCATTTGTTCAATAGACAAATTTTGTGCTGTTGCAATGATAATAAGGAAAAACCAGTGAAAGAACTAAAGACCTCTGTTTTTATCAACTTCTTGCTTAGTTATTTTTAATAATTTTCAGAGGACATATATTTTAGTGTATAGTGTATTAGCTTTAATAGTGTAGGTAAATAAACATGTTATTATCATAATGGGGTGTTCAGAGCATATCATATTTGATTTAGTTTATAGTTGCCAATATATAATTGCATCCATTTTTTCTGTCAATCCTGATTGTAATTGCTATCTTTTATTCCTTTTTATTTCATGTTGCTGGTCATTGACTTAATTAATTAATTAATTAATTAATTAATTAATAATCACATGTTGCTTTTACAATGATAGCAATGAAACAATTTTTAAGTTACTAAAACTGCAGAGTACTACCACATGTTGATATTGACCAAAAGTGCCATCCTGACCAAAAATTGGTTTCAGCACATTTATTGCCCTTTTCTATTAGTTTGTTCTGGACCCAAGAGACACCAGTTTACTTTAGCTGTATTCTTGGAGGTCTGCACTTCAAAAGACTGATAATATATAATTTCAGTCTGTAAGTGGCTCTCCATGCAATAGATTTTGCCATTCAATGAAATATAATAGATAGCTATTACAAAGAGCTTTGGAAATTATTTCACCTTTTGAAATTCTGCCCTGAAATTAATGCCCTTGAAAATAGATGATGAAAGGAAAGGAAAGGAAAGGAGGGGAGAGGAGGGGAGAGGAGAGGGAGGAGGAGAGGAGGGGGGAGGAGGGAGAGGGGGAGGAGAGGAGAGGAGAGGAGAGGAGAGGGAGAGGAGAGGAGAGGGGGAGGAGAGGAGAGGAGAGGAGAGGAGAGGGGGAGAGGAGAGGAGGAGAGAGAGGGGGAGGAGAGGAGAGGGGGAGGAGAGGAAAGGAAAGGAAAGGAAAGGAAAGGAAAGGAAAGGAAAGGAAAGGAAAGGAAAGGAAAGGAAAGGAAAGGAAAGGGAATGGTTGCTTGTTTCTTGCAAAATGCATTGGGGGGTAATAAGTGGGAATGGCAGATATTGACTACTTTCTATACTGTCTTTAATGAAAATTCTCTGCTTTTTTTATTTTAAGGCCTTCAGCTGTGAAAAAGAAAAATCTCAAAGCAACTGAGCAATGTGAGAAACTAAGGTGGAGAGTGGAAATCCTAATGAAGAATCTCTATTAACACTTAAGTCTCTTGATAACATAGTGACAGCATGATAATCCTAAAGTTGACTTCAGTGTGAGGAAGATTTTCAATTAAGCTGTGCATGACCAGGGGAGTTAGCAGTTATCATGAATATGAGCCCAAGACAATTGCCAAGAACCTGCATACTTAAATTTTAATACTTATTATAAGAACATAGCAGGAAGATCATCAGCGAAAGGGAGAAAATGCCACATAGCAGACTTGTAAAATAATTCCTCTAAGATATAAATTATCTGCAACATTAATGAAATAGGAAAAAAGAAAATAGAGCATGTCAACAATAATTACTTTTGATTATTTTAATATATGAATTAGTTAACCAAGCATAGAGACGCGTAGCAAGCCATAGGAAAGGCAGAGGTCATGGAAATTTGATGCTTTAATTGCTCGCTTTGGGTCACTACTCATGTTACCCATCCTACCTCAGAGAGACTATCAGAACTAGAACTGACTTATGAGAAAGAGCAGCAGGGGTGGGGAATCAATTTTACTGTCCTACATGGCTGGTAGGTGATCAGAAGTAGGCACATTACAAATAGCCACAGAAGACTAAGGGCCAATGCTGTGAAGCCAATAATCTCCAGCTGTATTACTGCTCCTTTGAGGAAGACAAGTTTGCCAATCTATTTCTTTAAGTCTTATGGTTAAATTGTAAGCAGTCTTTTTCTATCCCAATTGGGCATTATAAAACTCTGAAACATTGAGTTTCGCCTGAGCCAATTCCATTTTCCTAATATATTTTTTCTTGCTGTGATATCTTATTATTTTAAGCCTGAGGGTATAAGAAAAATAAACAAAGTGTTCCTTTTCTTCTCTCTTAATTCCCTTCCAGTCTCATCGGCTGCAAAATAGCAGTCATTATATTAATGAGCATGTATACATGAAAGCCAGCGAGGTGCAGTGGTTAAGATCCAAGGCTTATCCTCCCTCATCCTGCTGAGTGACTTTGGGCAGTTATTCTCTCTCAATTTTAGACTGGGAAGCAAAAAGAATCCATTTACCCACTTGCACTAGGCCAGCATGGCAGGTTATAGTTCATGAACCTCAATAGGGGAGATTTTCATTCTGCAGTGGATTGATTTAGGCTGATTACATATAATTTTTGCCATTAGTATTTGGAACTTTGGTTATTCCTGTGTGTTAATCCCTGTATAAATTAAAACCTCTACTGTAGTTTTTTTCATATTGATCTAAGGGAATATATTAACAGATAACTCAGAGATATATTACTACCAATTAGGTCCCCCCCCCCTTTTTAGAAGAATTTTTAGCAGTTGAAGTAGAGAAGGAGATTGATTGCTTCAGCAGGGAATGGTAAATCAGTTAAGGTTTCTGTTGATTTCATGGGAGTTCGCACAGCAGGTATCATTCCTGCAATAACTTATATTGAAATTGCAACACTGTATTTTCACTGTGCTTTCCTGTTAATTTCTGAAGCTGGGTCTTCCAAAATTTGGAGAAAATTGGTATCAGAAAGCATATAAAGGAGGCTACAAATTTCAGTTCTCTTGTTGCCATACTATAGTCTGAGACAACAGCAAAATATGTGCAATCTCAAGGCATTTGAAAGTTACTTGCCTTCCATTGTATATCAACAATAATGACATAGAAAGTAACAAATGGCACTCCTTTCTACTTTTGTCTTGGCAGTTCCTTGCTGACAAGCCATTTAGAAATATTTGAGTCTTCCAAGATTCAAGTTCTTCAATAAATGCTATTTGAATTTTTGTGAAAAGCACAATGAATATTCATAAATGGATTTATATTATAGATGTGGTAATGTAGAAAATGATACATATCAAGTTCATTCATAGTATATAGTAATTCTGACTGATTTTCCTGAAGTACAGTAATGTATGGATTCAGATTTAGCTATTAAACAAACTTTACACTTGTCTGTATACTGCAGTGAATTTTACAACTCAGAATGTGTAATTAAGCCTGCATATTAAGAGATTTTTTTTAAAAAAAACTTGAAAATGCAAAAATACAACAGAATTGACTTTTTTAGTAAAACGTGCAAACGCAACATAGACCAAGAAACAGATTCATATATGCATGTGTTTTCACTTCCTGATTAGGGTATCTATGTAGATGAACCTCTAAATTCAGTATACTTGAAAAAGTTGACTTAATAAACCAATCCTTGCTTCATATCAATAATCAGAAACATTGCTCTATGAACAAAATGTTACTCAACTGCTTTTGTGGTCCAGCAAGGCTCTATAGTGCAGGTTGTTATCCACACACTCACAACTCTATGCTACCCTCTGCTGTTTGCTTGATAAGAGTGTTGATAATTAGAGTCTTTTAGAGAGCAAGCTCTGTGTGAACCCCACAAATACCATCAAGTATTTGTGGTGTTCAGGAAAATCAAGGACATTGTTTTCATGTTCTAAGATTAAGGGTCTCCTGATCAGTTGCCCTAGTATATTAAACAGGCTGCTAATCAGGAATCCACTGCCTGCCTTCTTTATCACTGTGCAATATTTTTCGATCTTTTGATATCTGCTCTCACATTTCTGAATATTGCTGTACTTTCTTAAGCAGAAGGCTTTTGACCCATCAAACATATCTGTTCAGCTATAGGAATAGCACAGAGAAACAGAGGCACACAAGCTACATTGGGGATAAGATTGAAAAATTCCAGGCACATTATTAGGCATGCCAATTTTATCTTGCTATAAACAAATTGCCTACGGGACACATAAAAAAGGGGTTCCACTTGGTTGTCCACTGGAAAGCAAACAGAGCAAATTATATACTGTGAGTCATCATGCAAGTGATATGAATTATGTATTGTACAATCATGCCATCAGGACATGCTGGCACAAATATCATACTGTAGTTTTCATCATTTGTGCAATGACATTACGATGCACATGACATCATTATACCTTCAACCAGATGCTTATGGATTTTCATTGACTCAGGGGTTGATAATTGATACTTTAAATAAATCACACCACATTTTTTATCTATCTGTCTATTTTATCTATTCACACAAAAGATTTCTTAACACAATGTGTAAACTGTGGTGAAACAATTGTGTTTATCAAAAAATGGGTAAAGATTTTTGAGAGTTTTATATTTACAAATTCGTACAAAAATAACTTTGGTAACTAATGATTTTCACATTTTTACAGATGTTGCAATGCAGCCTCATTTTTGAGAATTTACATTTATAGGAGATCTAAAATCATGATAAATCTCCTCAGTCTGCTTTGTAGCATATTCTTTCAATGCTTTCTTTACTTATAATTCAGATTTTTTTTACATTGTGATTCACACATGATTTTCTGCCAGGTGACATTTATTATTACTTATTCTCACCACAAATAAATTATTATGTTTAAAAGTATTCTCAAATATTTTATGAACCATATGAACATTTATGTATGTGACAAAGTCTACATTTTTTTCTTTTGTTGTTCCATAAATTCTAAATCTTGCAATATACAGAGTTTCTATAAATGTAAATTCTCCAAAATGAGGCTGCATTGCAACATCTGTAGAAATGTGAAAACCGTTAGCTACTAAAGTTATTTTTGTATGAATTTGTAAATATCAAACATATATATACATGAGGGGTCCTTGGTGCTCTCTGAGCTTGCTTGTTTTCTTGCAAATGTTTCATTATCCTAACTAGGTAACATCATCGGTGCTAGTGACTAGCTCTGATGATGTTACCTAATTAGAGTAATGAATCATCTGCAAGAAAGCTGAGAGAGACCAAGGACCCCTTTGTCAAGATTCCGATAGACAAGACCAAATAAATCAGAACTCCGAGGCTTGAGATTTCCTCAAAGAACATGTTTATTGGTTACATAGTATCAGTATGGTCAAAAGTGAAACCAAGTCTGAAATCTCCTTCAAAGAGAGACAATATTACAAGGTTGAATTTCCCATCCCAATGCTATGCAATCAGCTACATTCCCCAATAGAACAGTTTGGCGGGCTTTCTAACCAGATGCTCACGCCCCCCATCTAACTAACAGAAATGACCTTGGTTCCCATAGGACAGAAAAATGTTTAGACTAGTAGAAATCCTCCACACCCCCTCCCATTCTTGTGGCAACCTAGAACGAGCAAAATGGTTGCAGCCAGGTTCATTGTAGAGCTGACACCTTCATTTTAACCCTGAGCTACAAATATCCTCCTTCATTTATATATATTCTTCACATATTGAATAGCAAGTGAGCAGAGAGATAATTATTAAAAATCAAAGAAATATTACAACATTTTTATATGTACAAACATGTGAGTCCCTCATGCTACAGGCTATCTTTGCCATTATTAATAATGAAGAAATCTGAAAAGGGCAGATAGGATGACCATATTATAAAATTGTAGAGAACTCCTATATTTCTGGAGATATTTCAGATATTTTATGAATATAAAGTCCTGCCAGTTTCATGCTGTGAAGCTTATATCACTATCACTGTGAAAACTTGTAAGGATTCCAGGCAGTGTAGAAGTTATTGCCTTATATTTCTGTTTAATGTTGTTACTACATTGGTGAGAACATTACAGAAGATATTACCTGCAATAATTCACCCTGGACAATATGATTTCTGGAAATGGTTCCAAATTTCAGGTAATATAAAATGATATAACAGTCTTGTAGACTGATATATATGAATGTGAGGTGCTAGCTTTCTTTGAGTCAAAAAAAGCTTTTGATATGATTAAAATCAAGTTTTTGATCTTTAGATTACCTATAGAATTTATTACCTGCAGTATAATTATAATGCATATTTTTGCACAGATAAATCACAAATTATGGTTGGGATCACAGTTTTCCAAATATTTAGACTTGATCTGTCATTTTTGCCTACCTATTGAGTCCTTCCCAAGTACCTGGAACAGGCAGATGTTCTTTGATTGTGTTCAGGGTATCTTCATAAGATGTAAACTGTTCTGAGCAAAGCTGCCTTTTGCAATTGACTGTTGGTGTTCTGTCAATGCTGATGGTGTTCAATGGTGCTCCAGGAATTACACCCAATTGTCTATAACTGTGGGTACTATCTTTGATTTCTTTTTGCCACAGTTGTTCTACTTCTATTTGCAGGTCTTTGTGTTTTATGATTTTCTCCGGTTCTTTCTCTTCCATTCTGCTTTCTCCAGGTATTACAATATCCACTATCAAGAATTGCATATCTTTCTTCAGCAATTGCTAAGTTTGGGGTGTTATGTGGCAGATTTGTTATCATTATGCAGTCAAGGATGGTCAAGGATGTTCCTTATTTTCTTTTATTTCTCAGTTGGCGATGGAATCCCTAGGATACCCAATAATTTCAGATACTAACCAATAAGCATTTAAAGTCTCTGGACAACATACAAAATCTATTTTTCCTCTACAACACTTGGCATCTCTTACAAATTAGCATTTGGAATAATATTTGACTTGTTCCAATGTAGTGTGTACTCTGAATAGTTCACATATAATTGTATTAATGGCTGCAAGATCACTGGAGTCAAGCAATATATATACATACATACATACATACATACATACATACATACATACATACATACATACATATATATGTATAAAACTGTATGCATTGACATTCAGCTTTTATAGATAAATTGTATTCCCTTTGTACAATAGCAAACTTTTTAGAAATACTATTACTTAATATTTGAATAAGGTGAATATCATTACAGATATTTTGGGGTATAAAATTTGAATGGTATTTTTGCTAATATTTCTTTTGGAAATTCCTCAAGAAGCAAGGAAAGAGAGAGGCAATGAAACTCAGCTTTGATACAGAAAAATAAATATAGAAACCTATTGGACTCAACATTTAGATAGGAAACCTGAAGTTAAAACTTGAATCTAAAATGGGGACAAAGAATTTTTAGAAAAAGAAATATAAGCAGACTTTTATGCCTTCTTCTCAGTCTGATCATATACAGTCCAAAGAGCTGAATGAAACTGATAAGCTAACAATTTCCTTTGACAAGCAAGAGATAAGGGAACAATATATTCATATAGTTATCTTCTACAGTGAATACATTAGATGACAATGAAATGGTTGAAAATGAAGTGCAGGCATGTAGAATATAATGAATTATTAAGTGCAAATGCCTGCTTCTCCTTTGACTTTTTTCCTCTTAAAAATATTGGAAAGAATTGCAACTTCCTACACATCTATTTAAAATGTCACCCTCAGCTCACAAGGAGAATATTATAACTTAATTAGAGTAAGAAAGTTGTTAGTTTTCTTGCATCACTAATAGAGACTGACAGAGGACTCACTTAGAAAATTAGAAATAGAATTTAGAGTGGGAGAGATTAAGGAAAAAATACCAGGTTGAGAGCAACTGTAGTAGGAGAAAAATTAAACAAGAATAAAGAAATGAGTTTGAGTGTTTAAAAATGAAATCACACGTATCCATGGATTATATTAGCACTAAACTTATGACATGCTTACCATGGATAATTTAACATGGCTCACTATATTAACCTAATTTTCTCAATTTACACAACATAGTTTATCACAAGTTAGCTATACAAGGTGAATTTATACAATAGTTATTAGACTAAAATGTGGTTGGCTACTTCGTGGTTCACTTGGTTGTGGAAATGCAGCTCAAGTAATGTAAGTATGGCCTAATGCAAAAATCAATAGGATCAGAAACCACATGAAATACAAATCAACATTTCCGACTTATAATTGAATTATGAAGTTACTTTATAAATTTATTGTTAACCTATAAAAATAAAAAAGCAAAAAAATGCCATAGAAAAAGACTTATTTTTTTCTTAAAAATGCATTGTAGATAGCCAGCCATTAAAAAAGTCATATGTAAATCTAGTTTTATACTGCTCACTCCTTACAAATTTATGAAGTCCAAACCTCTCAGAAATATGAGCCATATACATGAGAAATTTTACAGTATGTCTGATCCTTGGAATTAGAATCAACACAGCATGAAACACAATAAAGTAATAATATAATAAGAATATAACATAAAGTAATCAGAGTGTTAGATATAAGTTAAAAGCAAGTAAAGCCAGAGCTACAACTAAGAATTTAAGTTTTTCTTTCCAAATTTAAATGACAGAAAAGCAAAAGTAGCAACCTGACTATTAAGAGCTGGAAATACACATGCAAGAAGGTAGTTCAGTTGTTTGAATTCCTCAAGTTTACCTACCATGAATCATTTGGTTGTAATCTCATTGTAAATAGGACAATGGAGGAATAATGAATAGTATCCTCCACTTGACCAACAGCACAAGAACAGAGCACTTATAAAATGTCCCTTCAAGATATGGGGAAGGCATAGTCTTGCAGGCAAAGGAATGTAAAAACTCCCAGTAATGTTAACTAATAATATTAAGGTACTAGGAGATGTATTTTTATAGTGATAGAACCAGGATGAAAATCTGGATTCTAGTGGCATGTTTATTGTTAGGTCTTTAAAGAAACCTGTTTGAAGAGTTTTTCCAGAAGAGGTAGGGAATAAAAATAATAAAAGCTTGCTCCATTGAATCATAACTATGTAATGGAGAAAACCAAGTTTATCGAGGTGATTCTTGAAAGCTTTCTTATAAGTCTCCAATAATGCGAGATATATTCTAATGGTGGTGGAAGGTAGTCCTAACCTAACCCCACCTACATCGTTACATAAGCAGTGGGACTGCCTTGGAAGAGATCACAGATATTCCTATGAAGTTGTTGTAAACTGATTCAAATTGGTTAATAACCTTCTTATCTCACCCCAAGATCTTAGCCCCATACAGCATCTGGACTATCAACTTGCCCTAGAACGTGGGAACGCTTCAACTCACAATTGAGCCCAAAATTTACATCAGTAAGCAAGGCAGTTGTTCAGTGAGTTTTGCCCCTTTCTTCCCAAAGTTATTAAGTGAATTACTGCAGTTGTTTAGCTACTAACATGGTTGTTAAATGAATCTGGCCTCTCCCTTGACTTAGGTTGTCAGACCCCTAGGACACTATAACCATTATAAATACATGCCAGTTGCAAATGTACAAATTTTGGTCATGTAACCATGGGGATGCTGCAATGATCATAAATGTGAAAAATAGTCATATGTCACTTTTTTCAGCACCACTGTAACTTCAAATGGTTACTAAAATATGTTGTAAGTCAAGAATTATCAGCATTTTAAGTGCATGGCCTACCAGTTGCTCTACTTTGGAATATAAAAACTTCAGGGCAGCATGTTAGTAGTATAAGTACTGTACTATTTCCTAACACCTTTGTATATATCAATAATATTTTTTCTATAAAATAAAAAAGAATAAGTATTGTGCTTAAAAAATAATGATACCTCCACAATATAGCCTTCAGTTTTTACCCCAAAGTTAGTAAAACTTCCATCAGTGGAAATTAATTGATTTATCTATAGTATTTGGGTTAATTAACAAATATCCAATGAGCAACTGGCATTTAAGTTTCCAGTATTTTATTTAGAATTTCTTTTCAGACTAGCATTTACACTTGATTATTTAAAATTATTCACATGCACAAGATGGACAACGGAGAGGAAAAAAAAATCTAAATATTTTACTACCTTTCTCAATATAAGAATTTTAAGTCCTGCTGATAGTTGATCACTACTATAAATTCCAAAGAAAATAGCATGAGGAATCCATTAAATACAGTTTGGGTTACATAGCGAAGGTTATTTCTTCAATTTAGAAAGGTTGGATATATTATTTAATATTAAATGATGACTTTCAGATATTGAAGTTTTGCCTGCATCTAAAATGTAGCATGTTAAACATGACAGCTACAGTCTAAAATCAAACCCATTTGATTCAGGTCACACAAAGGGTTTATTTTAAATGAAGCAGGTGCCTCAGGGATATATCAGCATCATTTCATCTTCCATTAAAAAATAATAATAGAGAAAAGAAGAAGCAAATCCACACTTCTTAAAGCATATTCTCTTCCAGAACTGCGCAATGCAGGTGTTGGCATGGTAGAAATGCAAATGGTCTCTCAAAATTATCTGTCCTATTTATGTGCAGATGAATTTGGGAAATCACTTAATTTCCCCAAGTCTTTCTTAGAGATGAGTCTCAGTACTTACTAACGGTAATGTTTCTTAATTATTGTGCTTGCTTTCTGATAACATGATTGAAAAAGGCAGCAACACCAAGCTTTAATGTAAGGGAGGGAGGGAGGGAGGGACGAAGGAAGGAAGGAAGGAAGAAAAAGAAAGAAAGAAAAAGAAAGAAAAAGAAAGAAAGAAAGAAAGAAAGAAAGAAAGAAAGAAAGAAAGAAAGAAAGAAAGAAAGAAAGAAAGAAAGAAAGAAAGAAAGAAAGAAAGAAAGAAAATAAAGTATTGCATGATGTATTTTCCCCTTGGACAAAGTAAGAAATCACAGATTTTCACATACATCCCAACCACATGTTCCAATAATTTTCTATTTTCCCTTGGATTGTGTGATCCAAGTAGTACCCTTCATCTTTGTATATTTGCCATCACTTTCCTTAATTTCATTAAAGCCCAAGAACTTCCTGGGGAAAAAAGGTGACTGTTTTTATAAGTTCAAAGCTGGTGTATTTCAGACCATTGCAGTTGTGAGTTTTATATTTCCTTAAGGATAATATATTGGCAACTGCATAATGATTAAAACTGTAGAAGAGCACAGGCTGGCAGAGCAAAGGTTCTGATCAATTACTTGATCTGGAACACATTAGAACTTTCTAGTAATCGTTTTAGCAGTAATACTTTCCTTTGTCACTTCTGTTCATGAGATGAGTGTTCAGTGAGAATAGATTTAATGATCAGTTGATACATTATGGTGCAGAATTTTGGTTGATCAGGGCTCAATTGTATAGCTGTCTTGGAATTTTTGTTAATTGTCTAAAGTAGAAATTTTTTTAAAAGTCAAATACATGCAAATCTATGCTTTGCATCTTTGAAGATTAGTTTTGAAATTATCAGCCTAGAATGATAATGTCTATGTTTCAAGGATTAAAAGGTTGGCACAATGAATTAAACAAAAACAAGATTGGATTAGATTAAATGACTTGGTTTCAGCAACACACGTTCAGTTCAAGTTCAGAATTGTTACAATTCTCCCTCCAGTCTCCTGTTTCACCTTACAAATGTGTTCAGAGGCCTAATAGCAGCTTTTTGGTGGTGGGTGGTAAGTGGGATGCAATTGTCTATAGAGGAAAAGGTGAAGTAAGACTGAAGAAAACAGGATATATCATGAACAGAATCTTATTCACAAAGAATAAGGCCAACTTATTATAACTCTAAGGCCAAGCCAATTATGTCTGATCATCTAATTATTTTTAATTGGCTTTCCAATCATTTTACAGAGATCAAAATAACAACAAAAATTTGTAAATGAAATGGAGAAATGAGTTTAGCATATAAATAACTTCAGACCAAAGTTGAAATGAATCGTAATATTGGAAGCAATCCTGCATTATTATTTCTAGACTTCCATAATATAGTGAAAGGTTTCACATTGCCAGGAAGATGTTTTAGGTATGTATTGCTTCCCAGATGCTTACAGAATAAATCATATTAAGAATCTGAGAATATTCCAAAACCCAAAAAGCAACACATTTACAATCTTTACTAGTTTTCTAATTTGTTAAAAAAGAAATTTTATAACCATCATAAATTTGCTCTTATTTGTCCTTTTTTATATTCTGAAATTGTATAATATTTTCTGGACAATATTAGCATGGTCCAAAAGTATTAATATTAGTAATTAATATTGTATGGACAATATTAGTATTTAGTATTAGCATTAGTATTTCAGTTAGAAGCATTTTCAAGTATGTATATGTGTCTCATTGTATGCATATACACACATACACATATGTACTATAGCTACAATATATAATGAATTTTAATTCATTAAACACAATGGATTATTTTTGTATTGATAATAGAAGGCTTGGAAATTCAAAAAGGTCCGATCTAATTACATATTAAATTAAACTGGGTTTAAAAAAGAATCCCATAAAACAGCAAATATCTTCCAAACTGTTACCAGAAATGAAGAATGGTTGAGTCTATGTAAATATCAAGAGATGAGGAGGTATTTAATTTAGCAAATTGTTTTTGAAATATGCTTCCCTGTTTTTAATTATGCATATTAGAGGCATTCTTTAGATATCAGAAAAGAAATTTATTCAATCAAATGTATTTACCATGGAGTAAATTTTACTCAGCAGTGCACAAGTAGGAACTACTAATCCAGGAAATCATTTTAGGAGATAATAAAACTTGCAAATTTTTAATTTTGTTTACTTCCTACTCATAAATCACCTCTTGGAGAGGTTGATATAGTTGCCTACCAAATTCAAATTCATTTCAAGTCCCCATGCAAATGTCAGAGAAAGTGCTAAAAATGGATTTGTGTTAAATTTATCATTTTCTTTTCAGGTACATCTTATCTTCATAACTGATTAATGCCTAGGAACAGTTGGTTCTAATAAGTCATTTGAATTTGCTTTGGTTAAGGATAACTTTAAATTTAAAAATATCACATTAGAAGCTACACTATCACTCAGGAAATAATATATATTTCATAAGAGCTGCACTTAAACTGACCTCATTTAGGTAGGAAAGTTATTACTAGCAAATGTTTTCACTATTGAGCTTTATTAATTTCTGTCCCCTTTAACTGACAATTACTCATAAATTATACTTTAAATATCACTAAAGATTAGCTAGACATAAGTAGTGCCATAAACATTGTCAACTATCTTAATGCATGAGGTCATTTTATGCTGGCAGAGCTGGAATGTTTGCAGGCCTTAACACAATATATCCATAACCAGAAACACATATGCATAATTAGGCACCATAATTAGAGACTGAGTTAATACAGGAGATGGCAATGTTAAATGATGCTCCTATGAAACAGATCATTCTGAACTAGTTTAAATCATTGTTATAATTTTGAAAATTAGAGATTGTGAGATGTGTCAAAACATGTGTGTGTTTGTGTGTGTGTGTTTGTGTGTGTGTATGTATAAAAAGGGTTTAAGAAAATTATCATGATTGGGACATGATGGAAAGGGTAATTTGATATTTGTTAGTGATATGGGAAGGCTTCTGGAAACCATATATTACAGAACTTGTTAATTTATTCAGTGTTCCGTAAGAATTCTCTGTCCCAGGAACAGAAACTTCATTAGGCATCTGTGGTACCTAGAAGGTCTTTGTGGAAAATCCTGAAAGTTCAAGTCTTTATGCTGTGCTATGATTCATATTCATGATTCCTAGCTGTGCTTTCTGATCTAGTGTTAACTCACAAAAGTAGTGTTTATCGAAACTTCCTAAACCATATAGTTGCTTCAAATTAGCTGGATACTTTCTAAAGAAAAAAAATGATATCCATCTTCCTAGTTTGAAGAAATTCTCTGTCTCTGTCTCTGTCTCTCTCTCTCTCTCTCTCTCTCTCCAAACTTAACAATATCCATATTCAACATTTCATCTAATTCTGAAAATATAAAAGATATAGCTAGTTGTTGATTCCCAATATTACCAATCTAAAATTCAGAATCATGAATTTTCTGACTTGATCTGGAGTAATGTGGGTTTATTCCTGTTGTTGGTACACATTCTTGATGAAAACAATGCACTAAAATGATTTTTTACTTAGTTATTGTTCAAAATACTGATACGTTGTCTTTCAGAGAAAGCAAGTATTTTACAATATAAAATATTTTAGTAAACCATAAACTAGAAGCAAACATAAAAACAAATGATTTAACATGTAGAAGTATTAATGTTGGCTATGAATAGTAAAGCAAGGATCCTGAAATGTGTGTATGTGTGCGCTACTAATTGTATGCTAGTTTGTTACTTGTCTGTTTCTCCTTTTTTAAAGGGAGCATAGTCAGTACTCTCTTCTTCCATTTTCTCTCATGACAATAATTCTTTGGAGTAGTTTGAACTGAGAAAGAATTAATTGGTATATTTCTATGGCTTTGATTGAAACTAAGCCTATATAAAGTCAAAATTAATATCAAACTTAAACATAGTTTTGATAATTTCATAGCAACAACAGCACCTAATAATTTCAGAACTTTTGATAACTACTGCTGTTATGCTGTTATGTGTGAATATATGGGCACATTATTGGGTTTATTATTAATGTTTAGTTATGCTTATTAATTAATTTAGTTATTATTATTAATGTTTACTTATGATTGTTTAGTTGTGGTTGCCATTATCTAGGTCTAAATTTCTACTGTTGATTGAGCATATCAATAAAGGTTTATAATCCTAGAAACTCACAAAAAATTGTTATAAATATACTCACACACACACATTGGCTATACACACACACACCTACACATTGTAACAATTTGATGGAAATTATTTTTGTGAAATTTCAGTTTCATTCAGAGTTTGGGATTAGCTCTTATTCTTTCCCATTCACCTTGACCTTCTCTAATAACTATGAAGTTAACACTGAGTTTATAAAGCAGCTATTATTTACTTAATGGCCCATAACAGCTTCCATAGAGAATTTATATTTCACAGATCATTGATTTGATGGATCATGACAGGTCTTTTGAAGATGTTCTGGTCTACTGGGTCATTACCGACACTCTGCCTAGGCAGTAAATCTGTGTCCTATATACCCTGGTAACCATTTTTCTGAAAGCATTTTAACAAAACACCATCAAACTAAATAGGAAAGGCTAGATTCTTCACATTGCTAAGTTTGCATAGTTTGGACATAATTGGCATATTTTGTTATCTATCCAATTCTACCCAATATGAAGAGGCAAGAAAAAGAACTGATGCTTAAATCCAGTGTACATTGAAAGGAAAGATATGTAAAAATGTCCCCTGTATCCCTCTAATCCCTTGCCCCCATTTTAAATCCTAACACTGCTAGTCAGGAATAAAACTTGAAATTGTGAACTTCAAATCATGAGATCATTTGCAAACATATTTCTTTTTCTTCTGCTTTAATTGTAATTCTTTTAAGTGCATGTGTTTATTACTTTAAAAGAGCAAAGCAATATTCAAAAGGACAAAGTGACAATAAGCTCCCCATTGATAAATGTTTTTTTCAGGCCTGCTGAAATTATTTTTTCCTATATGTATTGACTTGTAATTTGTTCAGCTGATATTTTTAGACACACTCTGTCATAAACACTAGAGTAAAGGTCCCTACTAGATGAGTGATATTTAACAAGTCAAAGGTCAATGCAAAACTTTTCTTTTCCATAATTGTTTAACAAATGGATCAAAAAAATAAATAACACATGGCATCCCACAGAATATGTGCAGCCAGTGTTATATAGAAAAAATGAAATATATATGTATATACAGCTAATGTCTAAAATTGATTGTAGAATACAGCATTTGAATCAAATTCCATTAGCTTAAAAATGATCTTACAATATTTGTGGAAAAAAATAGTAGGGAGAGTAAGACAAAAAGAAGAAAAAGAATGACTAAATCACAAAGTTCTCATCTCTCCTTATCTTTACTAACTCCTCTCCAATGTAATGTCAGTAACCTACTCAATATTCACCTGAAAAAGTAAAAGGACCTGTACTCATAATCTTCTCCATGGAAACAGTCTAGCTCCTTTTCCATTTATATGAAAGTGGCCTATTCATCGAGATTGGAGAGGATCAAAGCTTTAGGGGCATGCTTACAATCTGAAATTTTGTAATAGGGGTGCGAGATATAATTTGGGGTCATATGCCTGAATAAAAGAAAAAATAATAAATAAATGCATGATTCCTCCTGGGCAGCCTTCAGCTTTTGAAAGTTTCATGAGATCCATTGGAAATTTCATTCAAGATACAATGAGATACACGATACAAGCCTTCTGAAGAAAACGGTGAGGTAAACTTTGCTTATGCTTTCATGCCAGTTTAGGATATAACATCCAGGGTGCAAGGAATTGAACAAAAACACAAATTACTTATTAATTGTCAAGCACCTGGGAAATCAGGAGATTCAGGCTGTTCAAATGATTATAAAGATTCATTGCAAGCTTAAGCTGTCTACAAGAATCTGATCTACTGACGGTCAAGGAAAATGAATGGGAATTAAGAAGGCATTCAAGGTGTACTGAACTTAGATCTCTTGTGGTTGTGCAGGGACTCATGACTTATGATGCATTTGACCTCTCTCTTAGGCTCAGCCTGGTCATCTACGTTAGTAAGATATTTGTGGTAGAACAACAATGGTGAGGAGGTAGTATCCATCATAAAGTACTATTTCATGTCTCCTTAGATTTTATGTCATTACTTTTATTACTTTTTCTTTCTTTTTATTTCCCTCTTTGCCTCATTACTGATGTGACAGCCTTTGGAACTACCAGAGTATAAAGAAATCACAAAGAAATTCCATATCTTCTGTACTCATATTCTGAATCATGCAAAAACGTACAAGGGGATAGCTTGAGTCATGATGCCAAAAATTCACATTTCATCATTTTGACAAAATCTTTCTATCACTATCTTGTTTAGCAGTATTTCAAATCTTAACAATAGTGATAAATGTTAATATTTGGTGTCTGCAATTTAATTTGAGTGACATCTATTTATTCGGTGAGATAAAAGCAACATTTCATGTTCAATGCAACTTGAAGGATATGAGAAACTTAATGTAATTTAAGGTAAAATATTTCTCAAATTTTATTGTTCATCTTTGGAAGAAAGGTCATAATTTTTCTTATTAAGTCAATTTTAATTACTCAAATCACAAGCCACTAAAATAGAGGTTATCTTGAAAACAATGAGTCCTTGAACTGTAGAGATGTT
This sequence comes from Azemiops feae, assembly GCA_023970755.1. Classification (NCBI taxonomy): domain Eukaryota; kingdom Metazoa; phylum Chordata; class Lepidosauria; order Squamata; family Viperidae; genus Azemiops; species Azemiops feae. Next base: position 917,590 of record JALGBA010000376.1, read on the forward strand.
GATGGTATTTTATAATATGTCACTGGCTTAAATATTATTACCACAAATAGAGTTGAAATTTATGGACTAATTATATAGCAACTATCTCATGATGAATGCGTGCAAATTCAAAATAAGATAGAATGAACAGAAGAAATGAGGGAAGGGTATGGGAAAACTATTAATGAAGAGCTTGAAAACCATTGCAAGTAATTATGTTTCCAAAAAAAGCCGTGTCTACTTTGGAAGTTTTCCTGCCGGGTACTTTGAACCAACACAAAAGAAGCTAAAATGAGCTATTTTATTTCAAAATGGATTGACTTGGTTCTGATAAAACGATGTTCTCAGCTACAAAGCCATCTGGTACTATTAGCTACTGAACAGTACAATTCTCTGACTTTATAAGGTGTTTACTCATAAAACTGTAATTGAAGAACACTAGCAATTTAGAAACATAAATTCAAGAAAATCCTTGTTAAGACAATAGATTATTCAATACATGTTAACTTTGGAATAACAACATATGAATGTAGGTCAAGTTTAGCAGCAGGAGTGAATGTTAAACACTGAGAAGAAAGGGGAGACTATTAAAACTTAGAAATATGTAGTGCAAACATTAATCTTTTTGACAGTATTGTTATGTTTACCATGAGTGATTAATCTTGAAATAAATATTGCATTCATATTATGAAATTATGTTTGGTTGACTAAATCTTAGTGGAAGGGAATAGAATTTTTTTATATTTATTCTCAATTTTCACTGACTGTTTTCTATATTTGTTATTTATACATATTCCCTTTTACATATTCCCTTTCCTTTTTAAGGAGAGGAATTATCTTCATGACTAGCATTTTAAGGCTATATGCTTTTTGCAGCTCTAGAAAGAAATGAGCAAACAAAGGCAATCAGTAAAGGAGAGGAACAAACTAAGGACTTCTCAGAGTACAGTCTGCCTTTGCTAAATCTTCCCAGAAAAGAGAAAAGCAGACAGATCATGCATTAAATTGTAATGCCATTCTATCAAAGTTCTGAAATACTGTGATTGTTTAAAACTACAACAAAACCTGCTGCTGTTTTTGTGTACCATTTTGTTTAATATGCACAATTTGTATACAGCTTCCCCACTATCTATACAGTTTTGAAAGGGACTTGTACCAATGTACCAATATATGCATTTTTATCACTTCTTAGCCTTTGGGCTAAGGTCAAACATAGTAAATGCATTCTTATGTAATGTTAAGGAAAAAAGTATTAAGGCAACTTCATGAATAAATGTTTTTCTTTCTGATTACAGTATTTCATTTGAAACAAATCCATGACAGATATCCTGCATTCCCCATACCAAATCATAACTACTTGAATTTAGGAAAATCAGATCTGTGCCAATTTTTTTATCTAGAATTTTTGGGAATTTGTGAAAAAAAATAAGGCAAAAGTGACCCCAAAAATATAAATCACATTTAATTGAAAATTTGGAAAGGAATTTGCTGCATAGTTTTTATCAACACATTCTGGTTCAAACATATTGCCATTTGTTTTGAGCTGATTGTGATATTTTGAATGACCCAAGTGGTTTTTAAACTATGTTGTTTGGTGATGGGAAGTAGAGATCATATGCAAAGTGAATATGACATGATGGTTATACCAGGAACAACTGTTGAAAAACATATTGAGAGATGAATGGGTGACCAGATCCACCTATTTGGTATATATAACACTTGATTTGTGAAGATCTGTGTTATATACAACATATAACAAAGATATTTACAAATTAAGTGATCCAAAGTACAGATTAATATAAAATTATTTTGTAATTATTTTTCTCTTCTTGATGTGTTTCCTTCAGAATAAAAATAAGATATTTCTATATATACCAGCCTCAGATAAGGTAAGATGGTCTTCAACATATGTAGCATCATGGCAGATGCATTCTAACACATGTCCAGTGAAAGAATATTCAAGTTACTTTTCAATATTGTGTTCTAAATGTGAAACTGTGAAAATGTAAACTCAAAGGGACATTAAAACTGAACTTGCATATAGCCATGAATCTCTCCACTCCAACTTTAAGTTGTATGAAGTAAAAAATAAAGTCACTTTTAAGTCAAGTTGACTATAGGGACATATTCATATTCTTTGGCAGCAGCACACAAGGGTTTTCATGTTCTTACATGTTTGCCAATGCTTTCAAAGAATGTTTCTTCAGCATGCAATTTTCTGTAGTGTCACATCTAAGCAAAACCAAAGGCTTTGTTTAGCTTTTCAAGATAACCCTAAGTACCTTAACATTTTTTTTCATATATAAATATATATATAAATTTCTTCCCCCTGTGTCTGTAGGATTGTAGTCAACCCAAATCTGAGCTCAATGTTCTCAACTGATCAGTTTGGTATGCTATCTTTTCAGAAGCAAAGATAGTCTGCCTTGAAATAAATGTATTATTTATTTTCTTGTGATATCGATGTTGAAATCTAATGTCATGGAAAAATCAAATATGAAACAAATAAAACAGAAGAAGACAATAGCAAAAAAGTACAGTGAAAAGAAACACACAAAACAAATCTACAAAAACATAAAGGTCAAATTACACTAGTGATTTGAATGTGTGTGTGTATCTGTGTGTATAAACACGTTCAAACTTTTCAGTACGCATACACACATATATAATGAAGCTAAAGAGAATTCTGAAACAAGAACAAGAACATTTTTCTAAAATACAATAGGGCAGTCAAAAGAAAAAAAAGACCAATTTTCTGTAGTTATTCTCAGAAATGGCCATTTGAACCAGTTTTACTTTATGTCTAAAGGATGTCTACCTGAACACTAGCAAGAAACTCCATTTGAACTGAAGATTGAAAACACTGTAAAATATTGCCCTCCTGCAATTCACTTAGTAAGATACAATATCCCTTTATGTCTAAATGAGATTCAAAGAAACTATTTAAAATAAAATTCTTGATTATAGTTACAAGTTTAAAAAAGGACAATGAAGACACAAACAGTTCTCAGATTAAAATGGCTAAAATGTAGCCTAGCTTATTGGGAAAAAAGTTTCTAAGGTTAGAGTAACTTAATCAATGCAAGAAACATGTATGTATTATAGGAATGTAAATTCCTAAATTCAAAGGAGTTCATGGCAGAACATTTAAACAGACAAATCCAGTCTGATGCTTCAGTAGTTTACTGTAGATTTGTTCCACATATACAGTATGTATGTATGTATGTATGTATGTATGCATGCATGTATGCATGTATGTACTATATGTGTGTATTTTCTAAAAATAACTTAGATTTCACATATACAATAAAGGGAAAAGCAGAGGAACGAGTATCAGAATTATATGTTTCTCTATCAGCTGTCATGCTCCATAGATAACAAGAAAGAAGAATGTTGCTTCTGTAAGTTTTAATATTTACTTTTTCTAGACTGCAGTCTGCAACTCCACTGAAAACACTCCCACACAGAACATTGTGCTCCTAAAAAGTAGTTAGGTTCCAGTTAAAATAGCAACAACCTTGTTTCATTACATTAAATCTGAATTCAATCAAACCTTAATTAAGCTAATGAAGTGTCATTTCTGTGTCTACTTTGCACTAATTTAATCATCTCTCCCTTTAGTCACATTAAAAAAATACTGTTTGGCAGCACCAGTAGGAAAGACCCAAGGCACTACTGGGCCACGTTCATCCTTGGTTGTGTCCTACGTCTGTTACCTCGCCTCTAAGGTAAACGTAATTCAGTTCAATGAGCTTATTCCTAGGTATTTGACATAGGATTATATTTTTGAACATATTCAAAACATTTTTATTATTTATTTATTTATTCAAGGCTGAAACTATAATTCATAGTATTATTGGGACAAGACCCTTTTCCACAAAAATGATAAAGCAGAAGGCAAACAATGCATTTTTAAAGATGGGGTTACATAGCTTTTTTGTTTTAGCATTTCTTCCAAAACTCAATCCATATGGTGTTGGTTATAGCTGGCTACTTAAATGTTTGTAATAGCCTGATAAAAACTGCTAGAAGCATATAGAAGGACTCTTCCCCTGCACTTTCATATTTAGTAATCTAGTCTATAAATTTGAATGAACAAGGACTTTACATATGAACCCCACTTTATTTTGACCTGTTAAAAGTAATAAAGCTTTTGGATAGTACTATCCAGACCTTCTCTGAAACCTTGCACAGCTGTCCCATTTGCATATGTAACAGTACTTTGCATTCCAAGCAGCAAAATCATTAGTTTTAGAACTCAGATACTCCATTTGTACTTGGTGTATGGATGTGCTTCAACAACAGTTCCATGTTTTCATTTTTTTTTATGTGTGCAGAATAGCTAACAGATGTTGAAGGGTAAACATTGTCATTATGTAAAAACAGAAGATATCTACAAAACAGTATGTGATAGGTTAAATTATACATTATTTTTATGATTAGCAGCCAGGAATCTATAAGATATCCCTAAAAGCATTCAGGAAGCAAAATCTTTATTGTCCAGTGAATCCAGTCTACCTAATTTCAATGCATTATATTAACATGAGGGTTTTAACTTGTTTACAATTCAGCAAGACCACTGGAATTTACTATTAGAAACAGCTTTATAAAAACTTTATTAGCTTCAAGTTTATTTGGGGGCACAAATGAAAGATTTGACTTTTATCTCTAAATTTCTTTACTGCTTGGAATGTTTGGCATACTACTCTCTTATATGAAATTTTGTCAAAGGCTTTGCTCCCGGTCAGTGGTGGGATTCAAATATGTGAACAACTGGTTCTCTGTGTGGATGCTGCTTCCGGAAGTCCATTTTGGGCCTGGGCAACAAAAAAGTAGCTACCGGTTCTGCCGAACTGGTGTGAACTGAATGAATCCCACCACTGCTCTCGGTGTTATCATCCTGAGTGATGAAGCTAGTAAATAGGAGGAAATGTGCTATACTGGATTTCTGTCTGGCTAAATTTTGTTCACCCAAGCTTCTTAATGTTTTCATTTATTTGTTTTTTTCTGTCACAGTTATTTTATCACTTTCATCATTCTATCATTACTTTTTATTGCTTTCTTAGGGAATCCTGATATAAATTGGATTTAATAGAATGCTTTAATTGGATCTTTTATCATCTTACTTGTTAGCTACCTTGACAGTTTCATACTGAAAGGAAGGTTATCTATCAATCAATTGAACTAAAAAAAAAGATTTGCATTAAAAAGATTAAGACTAGGAAACATGATCGAACGTGGGCCTGACATTGTTATGTCAGTCATGTACCATATACACAGCAAGTTCAGAAACTGGTAAGGTAAAGGCTGAGCAATATTTGATGGAAAAGCTTTCTCATAAAAGCATCTTTATCAAGATTGCCATGAATTGTGGAGTTCAGAATTTCTGAAGCAGCACGGTTAAAGGACAGAGATATTGCTAATATTTCTGTGTGTTTCAAGCCAGATAGCTTTTTGATGTACTTTCATTGAATATTGGTATGAGAACCTTCACCTGGCCTGGAAAGATTATATAACAAAAAGTAAATATAACAGAGAAGTAATATCTATATCAAAGATAGAGTTTGCCCACACATTTTCAAATACTGTTATAGATCTTAATAAAATGTCTCTGTTCTCTGAAATGAAATGTCTTACTATAAAAATATCATGACAAAAATGGTTTTGTCTGTTATTAATCTATCAAGTGCAGGCAGTTGGCTTTTTTTAATAAAGTAAAAGAAATGTAACATACTAAAGCCTCACCCGTTATGGGTGCTGACGTTTATTTCTAAGACTCATTTTTTTAATTGATTGGTTCCATTCCTGACAACTTCCATTGTTCACCCAAAGATAGGTAAGAGCTAAGATGGGGTGAAAGACTTACAGCTTTTTTTTTAACAGCTTGTATTAAATTAAGACATGTTTACAGAAAGTCATAGCCATTTGTAACTTTAATAAAAAGGTTTTTTTTCTACTCTGGCTCTCAGAAGCTATTACATTATGTAACCAGAAATTTTTTTTCTCTTTTTTGTATATTTATTTATTTTTTATATGGCCATGCATATCACAGCATGACCTGACCCCACCATGATGCTCAAATGTGCTCAACAGAAACCGTCAAGGTCAAATGTGAGCTGTACTGCATCATCTCATGCTAGTTAGCATGTATTTACAGGTGCTTATCATATACCTTAAAGAATACTACAGCTAGTGCATGAACTTCCCAATTATCATGAAAGGCCAAATAAGCCACATCAAATCCAAAGTGATCCACCTGAATAAAAGTATAAAGTGAAGGAAAAAGCGATAACAGTGGAGCCAAAAAATAAAAGCCAATCCATTATCCTAATAATTGATAACTGGCCACTCTTTTCTATTACAAAAGGGTAGTAGGAGAGAAGTAGCAGCAAAACACAATAGAAAACTGTTCTGTCCGTATGAAAGAAAGAAAATAACCAGTCTATTGCTGGGTGAACATAAATACTTATTTTAAATATTTAGATATAACTAGCTCAAGTGTTCTTCATGAAGGATAAGAACAAAATTTATGATAGTTTTTTTTTTTTTTAATTAAATCTAAATGTCCTGTTTTCATTCTTATTTTGGGGAGTGTGGACACTATGACAAAAATCCAAGTGTGGCCTATTAATGGAAAAAGTTGACAATATTGTCTGACTCCTACATTCTAAGGTTAGGATAAAAATAAAAGCATTGACTAGCAGTTTCAACCTTTATTATATTATACAGCACCATTATTGAATGCAGCAAGTAAGGAATTGATGTTTGTTACCATTTATCTATAACTCATTTGTCTTCTTAGATTCAGCACTTTTTAGTGTTTGGCTGCTTAAGTTGTCCATAAACATCTCATTAGGATTTTGTCATATTAAATTGCTAGTCAATCTCTCTTGTCAACTGGATTGGCAGGGAAAAGCTTTTCCAGACTTATGCTAAAGAGTAGATTATTATAACTTATAATTATAACTTTATAACTCTCTAAATTAAAGGAGTATCAGAAACAGTATGGAACAAGTATTTTATAGTATCTTGTACTATATACATATCTTATATATTTTGGAATTGTATATCACAATGTAACTTGTCCCTATTATTACAAGCCCATGTCAGAAATTCTTTGTATTAATTTTCCAATACAATAGATGCTATCTTTTCTCATGTCTGCAAAAATGATACAAATCTAAAACCAGAATGTAAAAAGAAAGAAAAGAAACAACTTTTCAGTTTTCAATGAAATTATTCTTTAAATTTTAGTAACTGTTCTTGAACAAGTGAAGATTACAATATGAAATCATTAAACTACAATTTCTCAAGTAGTTAAATTCCTTGTTTCTTAAATTAAGAAAATGGAATATTATCACATAGCATATATTAAGTAACACATATCTAGTTTTAAGATATTTGCTATCTTTTTTAAAAAAAAAACTGTCACAATTAAGCTGTTACAATTTTGTAACTGCCTAGAAACCTGCCAATTTATGCTAAAATTTTATGATCTGGAGGATTATGATCTGGGGGATTATATTCATACTGTGTTTGCCTGAAAATAAGACTGGGTCTTATTATTATTATTATTATTTTGCACCAAAAGAGGCACCAGGTCTTATTTTGGGGGGATGTCTTTTATACTCACTTCTGGAACCAACAGCCCTGCCCAGCCGGTCCACTTCTTCTACGGCCAAAGGAGCAGCTTTATTCTACAGCTGAATTCTGGCCTGCATTTTGCAGTCAGGCCTCAATTTTGCAGTCAGGCAGTCAATCCATACCTCAGTTTTTGGCTGCAGAAGTCTTGCAGAACTGAGATACAGATTGAATCATAGCTCAGTTCTCAGCTGCAGTGGCCTTCCAGAAAGGCCTGTGACTGAGAAATGCAGGCCTGGCTGCAGAAGACACCGCAGAAGAAGTGGGCTGGTGAGGAAAGGCCTGGCTGCAAGGTAAGTGGGTGCGGGGCACGTGTGGTAGCTCCACTCTCCCATCCCCACCCTAGATTTATTTTTAGGTGTGTGCCTCTTCCCAAAACTAGGACTTATTTTTTGGGTAGGCCTTATATTAGGCCTACCCCCAAAAATCAAGCTAGGGCTTACTTTTGGGAATCATAAATGTAAGGATTGGATGATATTATTGAGATCATATACTCCAGACATGTCAAACTCGCGACATCACATGACGTTGCGCAACATATCGGGCCGGTTTTGCCATTGCTGGCAATGGGGTGGGCGTGGCTTCCATGTGACATGTCCGGCCTGCAGGCCGGCAATTTGACACCCCTGATATACTCCAATGCACAGGACAGAAATCAACTAAGCTTGCCCAACAGGTTCTATGACAATTTGCTGCGGCCAAATCGCCACAGCCAACTCACCCGGCTAACATGCCACAGCCAACTTGCCAGGACCAACTCGCTGCATGACAAATCACCATGACCATCTCACCACAAGACAACTCGCTGTGGGACAAGAGTTACACTAATATCAAAGAAATGGTGCAATCAAACCATTAAAGAAAGGATGCAAAAGGAGGAAGAGAATGAAATGTGAATGGCAAAAATTAAAATATTTTTTATTTTAAATAATTAAATAGAATTGTTAAATTGTCCCACACAAGTTGGCCATGGTGAATTGGTCGCAGTAAGTTGGTTGTGGCAAATTGTCCCATTCCCTCCCCAACAATCTCCTCAACACCTACATTGAAAGAAAGCCCATCTCCTGAAGGCATCTGTTCCACTGTCAAATTTTTCTTACCTTTAGGAAATTTTTTCTTGATTCTGTTGGAAGTTAGAAAAGCCTGGCTGATTCACCAGGCCTGGAGACTAATATGCTATGATTTTGCTTCACATTAGCAACAACATTTGTTTATGAATTTTAGTATTTCCTGGTGCAATTAGATGTTGTTTTTAATGTTACTACTATTTTTTATTTACATTTTTTTTGCTTTATATTATAACTGTGGTTTCTATTATTTTAATCTTGTTTATGGATTATATTGGGGTGTCAAACTCACAACATCACGTGATGTGTCGCGACGTATCTCAACTTTTTTTCCATTGCCGGCAATGGGGTGGGCGCAGTTTTGGCATGATGCATCTGGCCCACGGGCCAGCAATTTGACACCCCTGGATTATATGAACAAAGCTACTCAAAAATAGATATAATTTGAGTAGCCTATGAACATAATAAACAAGTGCTACAAAGTCAAAATTGGCCATCACTACAACCCTCCAGTTTATCAAGAAAATAGTACATACATTAAAAAGTGCTTTTGGAGGGACAGTGCTAAGAAGCTCTGGAAGATAGAAGAAAGCCATATGAAGCAACGGATAGACAGAATATGGCACTCCAATAAAGAGAGACTCCCACAAGCTGAGTTAGAGCTCTTTACATAGTCTACAAAAGGGAAAACTCCTGCCACTTTATTGAAGAAGAGAAAGTGATGTATTGTGATGATTTCCTCTGAGAAGGATTAAAAGAACAATCTGTTGGGCCAGACAGTCTGTTACGAAAAGTGTGCTGCCTTAGCAGACTATACACAATCAGGATATGGCAGAAAGACTTATAAGACTCTTTAAGTTTACTGACAAATATCCTTTTATATTTATCTATATGGGAATAAATGACACAATCAAACAGTTTTGAAGACATTGCAAAAGATTATAAAACATTGGGCAGATTGTGTAAAAGATAGTGACAAAGGTGTTTTTCCCCACCTTTTTCAGTTGAAGGATGTAGCTCAAGAAGAGACAAAAGAATTGTGGAAGTGAATAACTGGCTATGCGGGTGGTGCAAAAATGAATACTTTGATGTGTGTTTTTTTTCTGAGTTCAGCGACTCAATTTATCACTCATTCTAATAATATCATAAAGGAGCATAAAATAAATCCATCCTTTTTGGTTTCCAAATTATGGAACAATTGTCGTGAAGGTGGATAATATCTCTGCCTTATGTCATACTACAAAAATAATGTTGAATGCCATTACATATAAAAAAATTCAAGTCAGAATACTACTATTGTAAGCATAATAAAAGGTTTGATTTAGCAGGGATCTTCTAATGACCTACCTACAACTCTACTTTGTACAGTAAACATTTCTTTTTTATGTTGGGGATGAATAATCTTTCAACATGAGCTATATTGGAATATTTATGAGTTATAGATAGGATTTTCCTTGATTTCTTGTTATTCCTAACAAGGGATACCTAGTTCATTTAGCCTTTGTTTATGTGAACTGCTTTCTTGGAATACAAAATCAGACTTGGACTCTCCCCTGGGTGCTGATGTGCACTAATCTATGAAGAGTATTTGAAAATTGGGAATTCTGTCTCAGAATAAAGAATTAGATGAAATAACGTTCAGGCATTTCCTGCCTTGTCATTTGCCAATATGAAGTTTCCAAGGCCCTCATCATACCAAATCATGAAAGCATGCAGCTGAAACAAATAATTTCTATGGGCATTATGAAGGCTGAAAATCAAAGGATGATTAGATAGCAAAATCAAGTAACTCCTTCTTTTGTGTGAAGGTTAATTCATTGTCAGTCATAAGTTATGGCATTTGAGATTTATCACATCTATCATCTATCTATCTATCTATCTATCTATCTATCTATCTATCTATCTATCTATCTATCTATCTATCTATCTATCTTCTATCTATCTATCTATCTGTCTGTCTGTCTGTCTGTCCGTCCGTCCGTCCGTCCGTCCGTCCGCCCACCCACCTAGGCAGGGTTCAGAAGTGGCTACAGCACAAAGAAAACAAAGAAAAAGAAGACCCTGAATAATTTTAATATGTATTGCTAAATAAAAAAAATGAACCCAGACAACACATTGTTTACTAAGCACCTATGATTTGTTAAAATAGAGAATCAATAAAATTCCATTAAAAAAAAAAGATTTGCAGATGATGATGTTCTCTTCTCACAAGACCCAAAAGAGCTACAAAGACATATACAAGAGCTGCACAAAGCAGGAGAACCATTTGACTTAAAAATAAACCTGAAAATGAGCCAGGTTATGTTTAATAAATTCACCAAAGAAAGATATATATATATATATCTGGAGAAGAACTGGACATAGTAGACTACTACATATACCTTGGCCAGCGAATCTCAATGGAAGGTGATACAATAAAGAAAATTGAACAGCGTGTTAAATGTGGTTGACCAGCATTTGGCAAGCTAAGCATAATTTTCAAGAACAACCTCCCCTTATGCTTGAAAAGTTTTTGATCAGTGTGTGCTACCTGCTCTAATATATGACAGAGAAACATGGACACTAACCTCACAATCAATACAAAAGCTATGAGTAGCACAAAGAGCCGTGGAAAGATACATACTCGGCATCACTAGACAAGATAGAAAAGTAGTTGACCGGATTTTTGAAGCCCAGATTTGATAAGATCCATGTTCTATATATTTTTATATCTACAAGATAGTTTTAAAAATGGCTTTTGCATTAGAGTTACTATACTTTACTCATAAAATAGAATTGTGACTAAGATAATTGGTATAAACTAAAACTTTTCTAAATGGTTGGGAGAGTATGATTATGATTAAATTACTATTTAACAGAGATATTTTAACATAATTAGGGTTACATGATAACCTTTGGTGCAAATATATTAACACTTTTAAAATAGGAAATGAACATAATATATTGTCATCAACAGACTCTCAACTATTACAAGCAAAGCAGGTCAGTACATTTAAATAAGATGTAGCAAATTATATCTGCAATTAAGTTTGTAAACAAAGCTTGAGCCAGAAATAACCATTTTAATCACTCAAAATGACTTAAAAAAGTAAAATAACAGAAATAGAGCAAGGTCCCAATTATAAACCCAGATAGGCCTGGACAGATTCTACTCACATATTCATACATATAAAAGTGGAAAACATCAGTTGTGAAAGGAGTTACACCATATTTCATCACAATTTGCCCCTCAGATATGGCATTGGCCAACCTTTTTACACATAGAAAAATGCTGTTAGAAATAAACAATATAAATTTGCAAGTATTTTTTAATGGCACAAATGTAGATCCTTGTAAAATTATATTGATAATTAACTTAATACAAATTAAATTGTGTTAGGTATGTGTGTGAGCTGGGCACACACACACACACACACACTTATTACCTCAAACTATAGGAGTAATGTGAGAAAGTAGATTCCACCCAGTTCTGAAGTATAGGAGAGGAAATATATTTGCTTTACTTGAATCAGATTTTTTTTTAATGGTTGTGATTTTTGAAGGAGCAAGTTATTGACCAGCAGAGTCACAGTGTTTTCACGTGGTAGGACTCATTGCCAACAATTTATGATTCAAAGTGTTTACAGTTCTAAGCAGGGTTAGGAAGTAGTTGTTTTCTTCTTTCAAACAAACAAACATTTAGTTTTTTAAATGCCAGACATCCTTTTAATTCCAGTTATCTTAAATGTCACTAAAAGACAGGAAGAAATTAAAGAAGACAAGCAATTATAAGAAATGCATCCTGAATGATGCATCCAAACACTAACTTGACAAATTCAGATACTATTTAATCATTACTGTACGCTATTTAAGCAATAACATAAAAGCAAGATAAATGCTGTGCCAAAATCTTCCAATTTCTGAAGAGTTTTCTTCAGTGAAAGAAAGTTACTCTATTTTGAGCATTCTAGTTTATATTGTTCTAGTTTATTTAGAATTCCCACAGATTTTTTTGATGGGGGAGTTGAGGACAGGATAGTATTTTAAAGATCACTTTAATGTTGGTGTTTTATTTCTTCAGTTAGTCATCATTGCAATATCACTTTTGTTCATGCTTCTGAGCTGGAAAAGAAACATTGGGAAAAGTGCCCTCATTACATTTTTCCTTGGGGTTGTATTCAAGAATGAAAACTGCATATTGAAGATAACATTATGCAATAAAAGCCAGGATTGTTAGCTATATTTCTTAATTAAGATGATTACCATAACTCTGAATACAATCACAATAATTTCTCCAAATTTTTCTTCTCCTCTGAAAAAATAAGTTTGTTTTCTATTAAATTTAATAAGACTGGTTGGAGGAATCTTTCAGAATAAGTTTCAGTTCAGTTTCATGTCCCCTCACATTTATTTAAGAATGTTTTATTAATTATAAATTAACATTTATGATCGGGCCTAAGTATTGAGGATAGAAGGCTCTTTGGTGAATTACTAAAATGGGGCAATTTTGGTCTATTAAATGATCTTTTGAGCAGAGTGACCAATATATATTCTGTACCTTAGAATAATTTTTAAAAAGAGACTAAAAGTAACCTGAAAAAGTACAATAGCTTAACCAATGAAATAGTTATGATAAATCTAGGAACGAGACTAAAATTTTTATTTGGTTCTTGCTGAAATAAAAACTAAATTTGCTATAAAGAAAAAATATAAAAATGATATCCATGATTTCTTTATTTTTATTCAGAGCTTGGGAGCTAACAATTACATTATTTCATAGAACACATCTCTATGGAGACCCAAGTGAAGTAAGTGGGACTGAGTGCTTATCATTGGTGCCACCTTTAGAGGACAGAGGATAATTTAGACACAGCTAATCATGCTTTCTTAATCAGCAGATTATGCAATGTCAAAGCAGCTAGCATATCATTCAATATTAGAATGAAGTAGGGCTTCTATGATTCATTCAAGACCACCCATTCGAACATAGCTTGCAGGTATTGGAAAAGACCTCTGGTCCATTTCTGGGTCCTAGTCTATTAGTTCAAATATGTACTAATTCTGAATGTTTGCTGGAAAAGTTAAAAAATAAATGAAAAAAGATGTAATTTTATGCCCTGTGGTCTTTTTTCTCCAGGAAGTAAACGGACATAGCAGCAAAAACTGTTCCAGTTCTCCTGTAATCTGCTTCCTAATGTTGTTATGTTATTTGATTTTAGTACAGTTAGTCCTTGTATAGCAGTGACAAGTGATGAACAAGTAACTTTACTATGAATTCTTGCATTTACAACCTTCATAGATCTCTAAAGCAAATGAAAGCTGAAGTAAGATCATAAGCACAGTTTTGGTTTCATTTAATGACAATGTTTCTGATTCCAGTTATTGTCACAAAATAAGGACATAATATATTCTCATATTTTATGCAATGGCCTGGACCTAGTGATAATGATGATAGTATGGTATTCAAAAACAATAATTACAATATAAAGAATAAAAACTAGGATTTTACAATCCTGCATGCTTTGTAAAACGTATTCTCGAGCTATTGATATAGTTGTTGATTATTCTGACACCATCATACCAGTGAGAGCCAGTTTGGTGTATTGGTTAAGGCACCAGGCTAGAAACCATGAATTCTAGGCATGTTAGGCATGAAGCCAGCTGGATGACCTTGGGTCAGACCCTCTCTCCCAGCCCTGAGAAGGAGGCAATGGCAATCCACTTCTGAAAAACCTTGCCAAGAAAATGCAGAGATTTGTGTAGATTCTCTCCAGGAGTCAACGCTGACTCAAAGGCATTAAAAATATCATATCTATGACATCTTTCTCTTCTCTGCATGAGGTATAACGTACACTTACTGAGATAGGCAGCAGAACATTTATATTGATTTTCCATAATAGCTATGGATTGGTCTGTCTAATTGCAAGATTATATTTACATTTGTGTTTTCACTGGCACTATTGCAGAGCAACAGCAGCAGAATATAGCTCTTCCAAGATAAAGTTATTGAAGGGCAAACCACTGAAATTATTACTTTGCTCTCTATTTTTTTATATTATATTATATAAATAAACACATACACGTTCACAATTACATTAGCAGAATGATGAAAGGATGATTTAAATCATAAATATTTGCCCTGTGGAAGGGCAAGGGAGCAAAATATTTTCTTTGCAATAAATGTATATTTTTTAATATTATTTATTGTCACTAATTTGATTATATAACATTTGTTTTTACTTTTTCTGTTTTTGTATATTGTTTTAATGGTTTCTTACTGCTTTTATAAATTATTTATTGCATCTTTATTTTTATTATTACATGGTATATTTCTATTTGGTGCCTCAAACAGATTAAAAAGAATCAGAAGAGCTGGGTTGAGTTTCACCCCTCCAAAGTTGTTACGTCTAATCTTCAAAAGCATTTAATGTCTTAAAATGATGATTGCAGCAAGGATCCATTTCTGTATATTCAAAGAAATGGCATGACTTTGAGCCTTGCTGGCAGCTGAGTGCTTTGAAGATTAGATATGACCAACATGACTTAAGAGGGTCAAGACTCACCTCTACTGCTTCATTATGATGTATAATCTTTTTCATAATGCTCAAACAGCATTTCTATTGTACATTCTTGTTTCTTTTAGTAGCTTTATTTCAGGATCATAAGAAGTCCTGCTGAAAGATTTGTACTGGTTGTCAATTAATTTCTGAGCACAATTATAAATTTTGATGTTAAATATCCAGAAAAGACCCAGTATTTTTTGTCTGAGTTAAGATCTCTAGAAGAGATCTTTTGACACTACCTATAATGACTCATTTATTAGATACTCAGAAATGGCCTCCTTCTGAATTGTTCCTAAACTAGCCAATATATTTTGTTTGAAGTTATCTTTGGCCCTTCCTTACTCCACATTTAGAACAAGAGGTAAAGGCACATTTCTTTTGTTAGCCTTCAAATATTAATGCCTTTACCCTTAAGGTAAGAAATTACCTTAAAGCTTTTAAGGTAATTTCTCTTTTGTTTTAAAATACATTTTGTGGTTAAGATTTTAAAGTTACTAGCTAATATGAATGTTCTGTGAATGGAAAAGTGAGATGCTAAATGAATAATCTAACTATACCAATGATTCTTCCTATTCTGCCCTAAATTTCCACAAATTAACATGAGAACCAACTCTAGTGAACGCTGCTAGTTCACTAAAATAATAGGAGATGCACTTCTGTTTGTTTCAATGAGGCATATAGGTTATGCCTTCAAGCGCTGATTCTTTAGAAATATTAAAAAAAGATGGCAGGTTTCAAAGCAGCTCAGATAGCAAAGGAAGATGAAAGCTTGAGAGCACATCTTTGAAATGAAGTGATATTGGCTTGGGGTGTTATGTGCAAACAGCTTAATACAGTGATCTCAATCATCTTTTCCTTTACAATCTCAAAGGAAATAACTTGATAAATTGATGTATTACAATATTTTACACACCATTTTCCAGGTCAACTTGTAAAGAAAACCGTTGAACAGAAGTACATACATAGCAAAGACAGGAAGGACAAGAGAGAAGAGGGAGGCAGGAACTGCTCTTTGAAGTGATGCTTTTCTAAAACTGAAATCTGCTGACAGCATCTGCACTCACATATTCTACTTGCCTTGGTGAAAGATACTGCAATAAATTAATATTAAAAAAGAAAATAAGTCTTTCAAAGATTCTAAAACTATTTTTAATGGTCTGGAAACAAAAGGCACTGAAGAATAAATTTTGAACAAAATGCTGTAATTGAGTGCTAGAATTAGATGTTGAAAGGAAGATTTTGACCACAGTTTATAGCAAGGCAAAGGAAGTCTTTGAATTCACAATCTGAGCACCCATATGCAATAAACATTAACTTCTCTCCTAGGTTTTCTTTTTGTTTGTTGGATGATTAAACTATTCTGAATATCACATATAGAAAACTCTCAAAAGCCCAGTTAAGGATTGATATATTATGTAGTTAATCATTGTAATATGATTCTTCTGAAATCAAACTACAGTAGTGGCCAAAATTGTGGAAACCTTTTGGGAAAAGTGTACATTTGAGGTTTGATGGCTAATAACACCACTTTCTTTTGCAGTAGTACCATACAATTATATATCAATGGAAAGATAATTCCATTGGAATGTAATGCAATAAAGTTTGTTCAATTATCTGTATTCTATGAAAAGTTATAGGCAAATAACCAGAAAAAGGAACCACAACTTGCTTAGGTTGATATCAGGTAGCTTTCCTTCATTTGATTGTAGCCAATGAACATGCGTGTTTAGAGAGCCAATCAGGTGTCATCTTGTTTTGGCAATGAGCCAATCAGATCACAATAGGATTCAGTTATTGATGTCATGTATTGAAGCTGAGAGGAGGACATTTGTCAGTGTGTTATGTGATCGCTATCAAGTTGGTTGGGTTTTTTTGTGTTCTTTCATTTAGTAAGCTTGTAAAACGTAATAAAATTAAAGTAATGGTGAAAAGAGTTGACTGGTTGCCCAGAAAGCAATGTAAAATAGTATTATTAAGTGAACAAGGCTACAGTTATAAAGAAATTAGAAGAAAAATTGGTGGAAACTTAACCAAAGGTGGCATTTCTAAGTTTTTGAAGAGTTATAGGGAGACTCAGTCACTACAAAACCACACTGGTAAAGGCAGGAAAAGTTGCACAACAGCAAATAATGGTAGAAGAATTAAGAGACTATGCCTACATGACAGAAGAAAATCATCTGGGTGTATACAAGATGAAATGGTGCAATGCAATGTGAAGTTGAGTGCAAGGACTGTTCAGCGCAGTCTGCAGGAATTTGGCCTAAAATCTAGAATTCCACGAAAAAAGCCACTTTTATCTCTCAAACAAAGGTTGAAAAGACTAAACTGGGCTAAAACCCATGTTACCTGGACAGAGGAACAATAGGACAGTGTTATTTGGAGTGATGAGACCAAGATCTCCCTGTTTGGTAGTGATGGCATAAAATACGTAAGAAGAAGAATCGGAGAAGATTTGCATCCTGATTGCATTACATGTACAGTCAAACACCCAGTCAGTGTTATGATCTAGGGTTGTATGACATCAAAAGGTGTGGGCAGAATTTGTGTGATTAATGGGAATATAAATGGCCAAAAATACATTAATGAAATACATAATTTTAACTACTTCTATTTAGATTTCTCCTTCAGTTTGTCAATCACAATAATTGTTAAAACAGCTTCAAAATACAGGACTGGATCCAGACTTACTCCTATTTAATATAAATTCACCAAAATCAGTGAGTTCGAAGTTAGTTCTATTAAAATTTATCACATCTAAGTGAGTTACCTTAAGCATGATTAAGCTTGAACTCATATTCATGCTTTCACTCTATTTTTTCTGTCCAGTGATCAACTAATATTATGTTAGCCAGAGAATTTGAGTAGATCAGAGGTTTATCCCAAGTTATTATTTTCCAAATTATGACAGGTTTATGATTTGGCTTCAGTTGGATTCGGACTTGCCATTTTTATTTTGCTTGGCACTATTTGATTATTTTCTATGAAATCTCATAGAATCTCTTGGAAAAATGATTTTTCAGCAGGTTCTTTTGTTTAGCCCAAACTACAATAAAATCAATATAAAGCTAAAATCTATAGAAAAACCAAGCATGCAAAGTGGACAGCATTTAATGAAAACCTATGCGGCAAGCACCCATTTTACAAACAACTAAAGTCTTAGTTGCTACAACAAACAAAGCACATTTTCTTATAATAATTTTTAGTGCCCACAGCAAGGATAAAGTATACTCTAAAATGCAATTTCCTAAAAGTACCAAAGTATAACTCCCATCTGAGGAAACAGGTATAAAATAATTTTTAAGTTTAATATTTAGTTCCTGGTTTCTACATATATAAAAATCTAATATACCATGTTTATAAAGCAAAAATATCATATATTTACAAATGTCTTTTCTAAATAATATATAAGAGTTGAAGAGATTATTCAGTACCTTGGTTCAGAAATGGTGACCAATCCAATGAACATTGTTGATTATATCTTCTATACAGTATCTATTTCATCTATATCTATATGTACATTGATCTATAAACCAAGATATACACAATTCCATAACTAATCCCCAGTTATCTTATTCACCATCCTTAGTGACTAGGAAAAATTATATTTTCAAGATGCAGAAATACAGAAGCTTACGTTACTAATATAGCCCACAGCTATATAAAAAGAGACAGAGTTAGAGACATTTCTTATGACTCTTGATATAACTGTGCAATTAATTAAGCAAAAATATTTGGAGAGGATTGAGAGAAAGACTGATTGTAATCTCTGTTCCAGCCACTTAAGAAGAATTGTGTACAGTGTATGAACTCTGTTGAATTCCTGATAACATCAATGGATATGTGGCAAAATGCAAATGTGATTAAAATTGGACTTGGAAATGATTAACACATTCTCCACTTTTATGAAAAATTACTTGACTGGATAATCTCATTTTGTCAATCCATTTTGTGGGGTTAAAACACCACTGAAAATATTTTAGGAAATCTTTCTGTAATTTGATTTGGTATTAACTGTATGATGTGAACAAATACTTACATTTGTTTTAAAGAGTGGGACCACAATTTATCAATACAGCATCTGAATTAACAGCATATGGATGCTGCTAATACGGATATTTGCCAGACTGACTAATCTGAAACAGACTGAAGTTGAACCCAAACACAAAGGAGTTTGCTGTTTCTCCATTGAGAAACTTTGTCAGCTCTATTGTTTCCTTTTGAATGGGTTGTGCTTCTGAGAGATCAGGTCAATAATTTGCAGATACTTCCGGATACAGTGATACTGTCATATGGATAGGTGGATGATATTGTCAGGTCAGCTTTCACCCAGCTTCAGCTGGTATCCCAGGTATGACTTCAACTGGAATGGGAGGACTTAGTAACAATAACTCATAGTCTCACATCCACCCAGTTGGATTACTTCCCTACATGCTACTGGGGCTGCCTTTGAAGGCACCTCAGAAACTGCACTTAATGCCAAATATAATACATTGCACACTAACAAGTACTAGGATCCATAAACATATTGTAACTGTGCATCAGGATTATATATGTATGTATGTTTGTATGTATGTATGCATGCATGCATTTATTTATATTCTGACTTTATTATTTTTTACAAATAACTCAAAGTGGCAAATATATCCAATACAACTTCCTCTTCCTATTTTTCCCACAGCAATCCTGTTAGGCAAGTTGGGCTGAGAGACAGTGACTGGCCCAAGATCACCTAGCTGACTTTCAGGGCTAAGATGGGACTAGAACTCATGGTCTCCCAATTTACTACCTGAAACCAGGTTTGATCCAACTCTATTGCCCTCTCAGAAGCATATTAAAATGGAGCTGACTTGAATGACCTTTTTATTTAGTTACAATAGCAACATAGAGATTTTATGGGCAATGATTTAAAGTATTTTTATGCATCATTATTGTTTTTATTAATCTTGAACTGTAGCATTACAGATTATTTCCCTGTTTTAATCCAACAATCATATGATTGGGATATAATTAAAATCTAGAATTAATCAATCATCAATCAATAAATGCATACCCTTGGAGCTTTTGAATCCTCCCTAAATTTTCTGCATCAATATGATGAACACAATAACTTGCTTTGACATTTTTAAAAATCCTCCCTTCAAATCTAGAAAAGTGCTAGGCTGGCATTTTGCTACCTGAAGTAGCTTTCTTAAGAAGGTTGAACTCTCTCCAATTTCCACGGCTGACACCTGGACTTAACTGTTTTCCCACCGTGGCATCCTCTTGCCTTCAAAAGGCTTCAAAGCACCTGGTACACATTGGGCTCCTTAGAGAAAAAGACATAGAGGATTGCTGCTGAAGTCTTATGGGCATTCAGAATAACCTGAAACATATGAGTATGTTACTTCCCTGAAACATGTAGCACAAATTGCAGGAACTTAAAACAGGAGAGTTGCCCTAAGAGAGACCAGCAGAACTTTTTGTAACTCCATTCAGAATGCAGGCACTGTTTACACATAGTTCATCTATAAAAATGTTCCCTGCAGAAAGTTCCAAGACCTTTTTATCAGAATCTACAATAGTATAATGGCATTGTCTATAAAGCAGTACAGACAGAAATCTATTGGCCTATTTTGGGAGATGAAACTCTTCCTTTCTTGAGATATCAACCATTGCACTAACATAGCAGTTTAAAAAAAGTAGAGCCAAAATATACCCTCATTTAACCCTTTTGCTAATTGGCACTAAATTTGAGAGGTAACTCACTATAATAAATCTCAAACTGAATATTTTTATGCATATGATAAAGTGAATAATTGCCTATAATTTGTAAATGCTTTGAATTTTTTCCCAAGAATTATTCTAGAAATTGAGTCAGAGGGTTGCTTGAGGTCTACAAACAAAACCAAAGGGACTGAATTAATGCAGCTGAATATATTTCAGAATCAAATGGGAGAGTATCAGTCCTTAATCCACTATTGAGGGACCTGCCTGAACCTGTCAATTCTTCCACTAGTGTAGAAGTTTCCAATAAAAGTGTCTAGCATAATTTTACTAGTTGCGCTAAGTAGACTCATTGGGCAGTACTTGGCTGGATTGTCTTTCTTTCCTTTCTTCCAGGTAGAAAAAATTATGGCAATTTCCCAACCTCTAGGGATGGAATCTGTTTTAATAATGTAAGTGAAAAGTGAAGCCAACACTGAAGTCCGCCATTCGTAATGGCATTCTATTGCTTAAGGAGGAATTGAATCCAGACCTGTGGTTTTTCTGATCTTAACTAATTAGTTTATGTATTCCAACAGTTGAAACCTGAGGTCCCTCTGGCAGAGGCTTTTCTTGTATATGATTCTGAGCATCTTGAAAATTCTCCCTTCCATGTTACACTGGGAAATAAGCTTCCCAGATTGTTTCAGGGATATATCACTCCAGGGTAGAGGGATGACTTTTCTGAAGATAGTAAATCCTCAAATATAATCAAACTTTAGATCATTGCTAAGTTACTGTTGGTTGATCATTTCAGAGATATTTCCTAACCTAAACAGAAACAGAATGAACACATGCGGGTACAAAAATCACTAGGAGTGGGAGTGCACTTGTGCTTGTGCACTTGTGCAAAGCTGGCAGGAGGAATTGGAAACCAACTTACCTTCCTTCCTTCCTTCCTTCCCTCCCTCCCTCCCTCCCTCCCTCCCTCCCTCTCTCCCTCTCTCTCGCCTCCCCTTACCCTACCTTACCCTATCCTACCCTACCCTCCTTTCTGCTCTCCTCCCTTCCAAAAGGCAGGTAGGTGGCTGCTACTAGTGGCAAAGTGAGTGATGCTGGTGCAGTGGCTGGTGCAGTGCAAGTGCAGAGGGATGGTGCACCATTTTTCCATTGACATTATCCCTGCAAGTTTCCTACAAAGTTTGCTAGTGGGAAGGTGGCAAAGAGCATCATCAATCACATCAGTTCCTTCCAGAGTCCCCATTGACTTGTGGGAAGCTGTTATGGGATACTGAAAATAAGAATCACGTGATTGTGGTGGACCAGTGATGCTGAACAGCAGCACAGCAATATTGGAGCAGCAAAAAAAATCTTCAAATTTCATTTCTTAGGTAGTAATGGCCCCCAGCATTCTGTAATATAACCTATTTGATGTACCTTTGCTGACAAAAGTTTTGCCTTATGATGAAGCATTTCACCCAATTGAAGATTATGAAGTATCAGGCACAAGAGTGTTAACAATATATAGATTAAACAAACCATCATTTTACTCAGTTGAAATATATTCTAGTCCACTGTCATTTGTCAGCCTGCAACCAAGAATCAGGTTTATAAATTTATGCCTGTGCTTATTTTATTACAATCTAAGGAAGAATAAATAAAATGTTCTGGAGTACCTGCTCACACATTAAATTTAACAAGAACAGGACTATCAAAACAAAGCACAGCCCCCATTCTCTATATCTGGCTTTTTTTGATCTGATCCACTACCAGCCTAGTCACAAATTAAGAAATGTATTATTTAAGATTTATTTATGAAATTATAATTTTCCCTATCTCTGGAAATAAATCCTTTATCAAATTCCATCAAGAATTCAACAACTTCCAGCCCACCTTTAATGAAGACCTATTTACAGAAGAAGTAAGCTCCCTTAATGCCACTATAAAATTACCCAATGGACACAAAAGCATCATATTATATGGAAAACATATAGATTGCCATGTATATATGCATGCCTCCAACTTCTACCCAGAACATAGCACCAAATCTATCAAATATATTCAGGTCATATGCTGCAACCACATTTATTGACCCATTTCACAGAGATGCTTAACTGATGGAATTCAGCTAGGCATTCAGAAGACTGAATTACATACCCAGTGAAATCAAGACACAAATCAATACAGGCAAATCAATTCCCAGAGAGCATCTATTAAAACATGCAACAGAAACAGAACAGTACAGAACCTCTTATCGCCTACAGTTCACACCTCAAACATTCAAATATATTATTGATAAGCTACATCCCATGTCTAAAAATGGCACTGCACTTTCATAGTGAAAGTATGGTGGCAGACCCATACTTGCATAAAGGCAACCATTGAATTTGAAGCAGATTCTCGCAATTTAAAAAAAAAAACTAACAGAACAATAATGCCTTAGGAACATGGGAACTAGACCCTGCAACAAACCCAATATTTATTTTACCTCAAAATCTACATCAATACCAACAAAACAAGATTAGAGGTGTTTTGACATATTATTCCTCTTATGTGACATGTGCCATAATCTGCCAGCAATGACCCTCTGCTGCATATAGGATAAACAGGACATATTGTGCAAAAACATTAATGAGAGATCCTTGGTGCTCTCTGAACTTGGTTGTTTTCTTGCAAACATTTCATTACCCAAACTAGGTAACATCATCAGTTCTAGTCCAGTATTAGCACTGATGATGCTACCTAATTTGGGTAATAGAACGTCTACATGAAAACAACTAAGCTCAGAGAACACCAAGGACCCCTTATTTCTGACCTACTAATATTTTACTTTATTAGTAAAAACATTAATGGGCATAAGTTTGACGTTAGGATTCAAAACAAGAATAAAGTAACATCAGAGCATTTCATAACAAACCCCCATAGAAAATCTGAAAGTGGGATTTTGGAATTGGACTTTCTCAATTTTGAAAAACTGGGAAAAGCATCATTGAGCAAAAATTATTTACATCAAGATTTAAAGACATCATTGTGGATGTAGACATTAAATGGATGGGAGGACGGGGAAGAGAAAGAATAGTCAGCAGAACACAATTTATACACAGTCATGCATGGTAAGAAAATATATATCTGGGTCAAAAAAAATTGAAGTACATCCTAAGTGTAACAAACATACAGTTGTTATTTTCTTTCCAATATATATAGTAAAAACCAAAGGTTATTTAAAAGACTACTTATCAGTTTGAGCAGAAATAAAATTTACTATCTTATTTAAAACATGAAATGAAATCAGGGCTCATGTCCTCTTAATTTACACTCAACAAAGTGCTTATGTGAATCCTGTTTAGATTTATTTTAGGCAGTAGTTAAAACTTCAAACTGTACTTTCTCCATGCTGCTAGCCCCATCTCAGGAAGACTTACAACAAAATAATATAAGCAGTTATCTGAAGTCACTGTGGACTACAACTCCATAAAGAAAATATGAAATCATGGATAATATATACTGTATAGACAATTAGCAATCAACAATAAGCACACTATTTTGAAAATTATACTCAAGGATAATTTTCACCTGTTGCAAAAGGTGAAAATTGCCATGCTTTTATTAGACTTCTGGACAGAATATGATGCGATGATTTAGACATTGTGTAACTTTGTTACCTGAGACTTTTTTTGGCCTAAAGATTCTGAGAACATGTTTTGGGTATTCTCCAGTATGACCTCTTGTGCACTTTGTCTATGTTATTAATGGCTCTTTTGTGCAGATCTGGGGAGGTGATTTGCTTGATCCAAAAGGCAGTTGTTTTTTTTTCCTGTGGAAGAGGGTGAATCCAACAGCCTTGAAGGAGATTGAACTGTGCCATTTCTTTGAGGACTCCTCGGATACAGAGGTATAGGAATACCAATCCACCATCTTCTTTTTTGGAAGGTTTATTGAATCTGTGGTGGGAATCTAATTATAGAAGAATCTAGTGGCAACCTAGAAGAAGTAGCTGGATCTTTTTTAGTTGCAGCTCAAGGTTGGGCATGAGGTGGAAAACAGCATTGATCACTCTAGTGGATGACTTTGATCCACTTCATGATGGTAATTAACTTTAGTCCTCATGTCTTTTTAATACCTTGAACCATGATATCTTTCTGATTGAGCATTGCAGGTTAAGCATTGGCAAAATTGTTTTATGATACTTATGTGGCATAGAAGAAAGAAATGTTAGTCTAGTGGCATCTCCTTGTGGGATTCCACAGAGAATATATCACTCCTCCTTGCTTACTTTGAGATGTTTTTGTGAGGAAATATAACAGGCAGTAGGAACATCCTCAAGCAACAGTGGGAGCAGCAACCAGGAGAATGGTCAGACAAAAGTTATTTAAGTCCAAGCAGAAATGTAATTTGAGAAAGCATCTCAGACTTTATCCACCCTAGTTCTCACAAAGATAAAGGAGTGGGACAGCATAATAAGACTTGTAAGATACTGTATAAACTATAGTATTAGCATTCATAACTTTGATTTTCTAATCAAGTTATCTTGAAGATATGACATCAATCTTGCAAGTGAAGAATATTATTTCAAAGTGGCTTCCTATGCCTCAATCAAGTTATAGTACACAGTCGTCCATCCTCTGAACAAAATAACACACCTGTTAGGAAGGATTATGCATTTTCCCATCTTGGAGGACATACAGGGGAACTTTCTTTCAGCAAAGGGGATCCAGAAAATCAATCAGCAACATAAACTGCCAGTCATTTGGCAGCATTTCAGATTACAGTGCACTAAGCAACCAAAAAAGTAGGTGCTGGATTTTTTTTAATGTAATTCAGGAGCTATAAACCAGCATTTGAAAGAGATGCTTTACTATTTGAATCATTAAAACATCTGGCTCTTAATGTCAAAGCAAAACAGTTGCATATGTATGTGGAAACAGAAAAAAGAGGGATAAGCTTCCAGATTAGTTATGGCTTTAGTGACATCTATTCTTTCAATAGGCAATAAATAAGATCAGAGGATTAGTTGAGTAGTGGTTCAACTTCTATGGGATAGAAAGACAATATCAAAATTATGATTACTGAACTACAATTAATACATAGTTCATTGTTGTATGATATGGTTTGATGTGATTGAGATATTACATTGTTACCAGAATATTACTTCCTTTGACATTAAAATATCAGTGAACATACTTCTTAATTATTTTTCATTCCCAAGGGCATAATTTGCCCAACATCCAATGTTTCATGTGTTTCAAAGAAACCTGATGGAATCATTGTTAATCTAGCATATCAGAAGAGAACAAGATGATATAAAAACCAACAATATTAATTTGTATTTTTTTCAGTTCTACAGCTGGTAGACAAACAAAAAGCAGTGATTACCATTAGGGACCTCAGATACAGATTTAACAGTAGCAAAATAGCAAGCAAGTATCCAAAAGGACCCAAGTGGTGTTCAAGAAAGATAGCAAATTAATCTATTATATATGAATTGCTGGAAATGTGTATGATTTTGCATACCCACGGGTACCCTGGAAATCCTTCTAATAAATTAAAGTATTATACTCAAAAATACTATGGGTGAAAAGAATCCAACTAATTAAGTAGAATAAGATAAATATTCATAATATAACTCTCTCACCTAGTTATCCATAAATATTAACAGACAAAAGGTTAAGTTTTTTAAATAAATACATGAGGATAAGAAAGCCTCACTTCTAACTTGTTCTTGAAGAGAGGGAAACAAATAATAATAATACAGGAATTCCTCTTATCTCTCAAAAATAAAAACTCTTGTAACAATAGGTGAGAAACATATGTATAGTATATGAAAACTCTTTCAATCTCTCGCCTTTTCCTTCATGGTTAAAATAAATCATAGCTGAAAAGCAATGATGCATTATCCAACATATCTTCTTATGTTGTCAATGTCCATTCACAACTTTCTTCTCTGAAAGCTGCTGGAATCCTTGTTTCAATGGCTTCAATAGTGCATCAATTACCATTTGGTCTATGAAAGTTCTTGATGCTTTCAAAGCTTGGTTGTTTGCTCACAGAGATTTCCTTACACAACTAAGTAGCATCAAGAATATATCATTTACAGCAAGGACTATAACAATTACCATGTAGGGCAGGCAGGCAGAAGTATATTCTTTGACATTGGAATAATTTGTTCTGTGGAAGAATACTGATAAATCCTTTTTTTGTACATCCCATTCATATAGCATTTGGTGTCAATATGCTATATGAATGGCATAATTAATTAATTATTCATAAATTAATACTTTCTGGTACAACTGAAAAGAATGTTTTTTTTATAAACATTACTTTACATTTGGATTCAATCATGCCAAAATTCTCTAGTAATTTGGAAATCTATATGGCTTTATAGATTTCACTCATTGAAACATACTCAGCCTCAATGAATGGTGGGCGAGATTCCAATAGCTTGCTTTCTGTTGGCCCAAATGATAGCTTTCCCACTATAAAGATTCAGGTACCGTACACAGCTGGAGGTTTCCAGATAGCTTAAGTAAGCAACAGGGACTATTCAATATAATTCAGTCCTCTAATTCACCATATAAGGAAAAATATCACTCAGATGGTCAATTTGCATGCCTCTGCCTGCTACTATGGAAGAATTTGGACTGAAAAAATGTTTCATAATTGGAATAAAGATTATATATCTCCCATTGCTGCTGCTTTACATTTTTTGGGTTCATGCATGTTTCAGGCCCTCGGCTGAGGGGATCCATTCTTTTTCTCTTGGCTTTAAGTGACAGCCTGATTTGTCTGTCTCTGTATAAAATGTTGTTAGTTTTACTCTGTATAAAACTCTTGAACACAGGATGCGATGCTGGCATTGTCAGAATGGAAAATCTGTTTCTTCCAAATTTATTTTCTATTTAAGCAAATGTTGAGCAAGTTATTCTTACTCCATATCAGTTACTAATAGTAACAAGACACTTCATCCAAGATAATTACAAAATACTGTTTCCTTCTTTTGGCTTAATAAGGTAAGGTGTGGATTTTTTGTCATCCACTGTAAACTGTTCTGTTTCATTTCCCATATTTTCAACACTCTCACTACTTTTGTACTATTTGCTTCTCAAGGAATTTGTCATGTAAACACATAGAGTAGTACTGATTGGCATATTTGCAGCTTGCAATATTGAGATATTCTTCCCTTTATATCTGCCTGGTTTGTTCTCTGTTCTAATGGCTCCATTTTGTCAGTTTATGTTGCTTTACAATCTCTTTTTGTTGTTGTTTACAGAAAATTTACAATTCTTTGGGGAATCCACTCTGAAAGGATTTTAACAATGTTTTTTTCAAGAATAGATCACTATTCTTACTTGTGATTAAGTAACCTCAAATAATTCAACTCTGTCTGACAATATAACTTACTTCTGATTAAGTAACCTCAAATAATTCAACTCTGTGTCTGACAACATAACTTACAATTAGTAAATTGGAGTACAAATCTATAAAATCCACCCTTAATATGCTGGCTTTTTATCATTCACTTTGCAGCTTTCTTGCAGCTTCTATTGAAATCATGAACAAAATCTTTATTTCTAAATAACTGAGCAGATGTTCTACTGTCCAGATAACCTAAGATTATATCAGTGCCATCTTTAGTGGCACCACAGTAAAGCTCCTTTGAGGCATTACCTTTTCTTTTCCAGAATGCATCATTTCCCACTCTTTAGTCCTGCTTCTGCCTTCTTCTCCAGCCTTTTCCTGATTCAGCCATTTCTCCTTGAAAGGAGCAATGTCAAACTTTCCCTATTGTTTATAGTACTTCCCTCCAAAACACTGGCCAAGCCCTTTGTCTCATTGTTGACAAACCCTCAGATTTTTTTGCAGGTAAAATGGAATTATTCTTTATGCTTGAAGACACAGGCTTTTGTTTGTTCACAGATTGTCTCTGTTTCCATTAGGGATGCTTGCTCATGTACTTTGGATATTATCTGACCTCAGGTCAGGTTTTCCTAAGCTTGTTTCTTTATTGTTTGTTTCATTGCAACAGAGACAGCAAAGGAAAACAGCTATCATTTTATTTAGCATTTCTATGCCATGATTTTAAAGCAATTTTTATATTAAATAACTGATTCATGTAAGATGTTTGCTTCATCCTTAGTTCTTAAAGAGCACAGTTTTCTGTCATGCACTATGGACTTTGTATAGTAATTTTTATTTAATTTGTACCAAATATTTCATGCATCTCTCAATTCCCTGCTATAAACAAGCACATTGCTTCTTACATCTCTCAATTCCCTGCTATAAACAAGCACATTGCTTTTTACATATGTGCAAAGCTCTTAGCTTCCCACCTCCACAGGGTTTTGTATTTTCAGAACTTGCCAGAATCCAAGGATTTCCAAGAATATCTCTGTATTGTAGGTTTATTTATTCCAATACTAGTCTTTGAAAATAATGGGCAAGCCAGAGAATTAGCAGCAAAAAACAGATAGCACTTGTTTCTTCCTAGATTTATATGTTGCATCTTTTGTTACAGATTAGAAAAGTTGAGTTTAAATTTGAAGTATATTCATAATTGTCTGAATGACCATACTAAGAAAGAAAACTTAACATTTATTAAATGATGTTTTTGTTAGAGATGAATTGTTTTTGCTCTACTAACTTTCAAAGACAAATATATCAAGAAGGGTAGCAAAAGCTTTACAGCTTTAATGAACACAGGCAAATTGTTGAACTTTGCAAATTCTAATATAAAAAAAAAGATCAAATCAGGCTGTAAGCCATTGATGCAACTCAACATATTGCAGTAATTAAAAGAAACAAAACATAAAGTCCCAGTACAGATGCCTTTGCAGTGCAATTGTGTCCTCATAAATCACTTATATTCATAGTGTGAAAAGCATGTGGCTTTAAATGCTACAGTTGAAAGGCAGCTAATGGTAGTGATGCTGCTCAAATGTCTTCACAGCACTTCCCAAGCCTGTTTTCTCATTAACATTAAGCTAGCCTTCTGTCACTATGCTACCATTGCAGATGAATAAACATAAAAATTTACAGGCTTTGAAGTAACAGTAATCAGCTGGTATATACAGTAAAACATATTTGTCTTGTTAATATCTCTCATATTTGTCAACTGTGGATCTACACAGCACAATTATTAAGCCTGCCAGTACTTCACAAGCCCACGCCTTGACAAAGGCTAAAGTATAGATTTAAATATTGAAATCTTTTTCTACTGTTCAGTAGATACTCTAGGTCTCAACTTTGTTGAGTTATTCAACCTTGCTTCTCTTCCTGCAGATGCTTCTTTATTAGGGCATGTAACATCATCAGTCACCATCATCATCTTTCTTTAATTCTCAATGCTAGTTACCTCAGGAATTATGAACTGTATACCCTCTGGGTGGAAGACACCCTCAGAAGAAAAATATGTCCCTTCTCATTGGGACATATTTCACTTCTTTGAGTATATTTATAGATACATTTTAACACTGAAAATCAAAATATTTAGACTTTTGTAAAGTATTTATTTATACTAAGTACTAGATGAATAAGTAATGAGTAATAGATGAACTTTTTGCTAGTCAGCTAACTAAGGTATGTAGGAAGCAAATCACAATAGTAATGGGGGACTTTAACTACCCTGACATCAACTGGGAGACAAACTCTGCACCAAGTGGAAGAACAAACAGATTCCTGACAATCCTAGCAGACAACTTTGTTTCCCAAAAAGTAGAGAAGGGAACTAGGGGATTAGCCATTTTGGATCTAATTCTCACTAACAGAGATGAAATGATAGAAGGTGTTGAAGCCACAGGAACCTTGGGAGGTAGTGATCATTGCAATATTGGAATTCAACATTATGGAAGCACAAGCAATAGAACACAGTCAAACTAGAGTCTTGGATTTCAAGAGAGATAATTTCAATAAACTTAGAGAGGGCTTGGGAAGGATTCCATGGATGAGAATCCTCCAGGGAAAAACAACTCAAGAAGCTTGGGAAATTTTGAAAAGCGAGATAATAGAAGCCCAGTCTAGCACAATACCAACAAAGAGGAAAAATAACAGCTCTCAAAAGAAACCAGCATGGCTGCACAAAGAACTCTCTGATAAATTGAAAGATAAAAAGGACAAGTATAGAAAGTGGAAAGAGGGACACATAACTAAATCAGAATATCAACAAATAGCCTGAGCCTGCAAAGATGAAGTGAGGAAAGCTAAGGCTCATAATGAACTAAGGCTTGCGACCAAAGTCAAAAATAACAAAAACAGCTTCTTTCAACATGTAAAAAATAAGAAAAAAGTGAAGGAAATGATTGGTCCATTAGTGGGTGAAAGTGGCAAGAAGGTGACAAGCAATAGGGAGAAAGCAGAACTATTTAACTCATTTTTTGCATCTGTCTTTACACAAAGGGAAAAAACAGACCAACCTATCAAAAATAGTGCCATAAAAAACAAAATAGAAACACAAGTTAAGATAGGCAAGAAAATGATAAGTGAGCACCTGTCCAGCCTAGACGAGTTCAAATCACCAGGACCAGATGGATTACATCCCAAGGTTCTCAAGGAACTGGCAGATGTGATCTCAGAACCACTGAACTATATTTTTCAAAGATCTTGGAGCACTGGGGAACTACCAGAGGACTGGAAAAGAGCTGATGTAGTTCCCATCTTCAAAAAAGGGAAAAAATGGATCCAGGAAATTACAGACCTATCAGCCTAACCTCAATACCTGGGAAGATTCTGGAAAAGATACTCAAAAAACGAATCAGCGAACACCTAGAGGCAAACAAAATCACTACTAAAAGCCAACATGGGTTTGTCAAAAACAGATCATGCCAGACAAACCTTATTGCATTCTTTGACCAAATGACAAAATTAGTGGATCAGAGGAATGCTGTGGATATAATTTTCTTGGACTTCAGTAAGGCATTTGATAAAGTAGATCACAACCTACTACTCGATAAGATAGAAAAATGTGGGTTAGACAGCATCACCACCAGATGGATTCATAGCTGGCTGACCGGCCGTACTCAGCGTGTGGTCCTCAATGGAACTGCATCTACATGGAGGGAAGTGTGTAGTGGGGTGCCCCAGGGCTCTGTTCTAGGCCCAGTGCTCTTCAACATCTTCATCAACGATTTGGATGAGGGGATAGATGGGGAACTCATCAAATTTGCGGATGACACCAAGCTGGCAGGAATAGCGAACACTCCAGAAGACAGGCTTAAGATACAGGAGGACCTGGACAGACTTGAACACTGGGCGCTATCTAACAAAATGAAATTCAATGGTGAAAAAAGGAAGGTTCTACATTTAGGCAAGAAAAACCAAATGTACAGGTATAGTATAGGGGGTACCTTGCTCCATAGTAGTAACTGTGAGAGGGATCTCGGAGTCCTAGTGGACAATCACTTAAATATGAGCCAGCAGTGTGCTGCAGCTGCCAAAAAAGCCAACACAGTGCTAGGCTGCATTACAGAGGGATAGAATCAAGATCACGCGAAGTATTAATACCACTCTACAATGCCTGTTAAGGCCACACTTGGAATACTGCATCCAGTTTTGGTCACACATGATGTAAAAAAGATGCTGAGACTCTAGAAAGAGTACAGAGAAGAGCAACAAAGATGATTAGGGGACTGGAGGCTAAAACATATAAGGAACGGTTGCTGGAATTGGGTATGTCTAGTTTAAAAAGAGAAAGATGAGGGGGGACATGATAGCAGTGTTCCAATATCTCAGGGGCTGCCACAAAGAAGAGGGAGTCAAGCTATTCTCCAAAGCGCCTGAAGGCAGGACAAGAAGCAACAGATGGAAACTAATCAAGGAGAGAAGCAACCTAGAACTAAGGAGAAACTTCCTGACAGTTAGAACAATTAACCAATAGAACAACCTGCCTCCAGAAGCGGTGAATGCTCCAACACTGGAGTTTTTGAGAAGAGACTGGACAGCTATTTGTCCGAAATGTGTAGGGTTTCCTGCCTGAGCAGGGGGTTGGACTCGATGACCTCCAAGGTCCCTTCCAACTTTATTATTATTATTATTATTATTATTATTATTATTATTATTATTATTATTATTATTATTATTATTATTATTATTATTATTATTATTATTATTATTATTATTATTATTATTAGTAGTAGTAGTAGTAGTAGTAGTAGTAGTAGTAGTAGTAGTAGTAGTAGTAGTAGTAGTAGTATTCTATGGCTATTACAGCAAAATATATGTTCTGCCAGGTATTAGCTCAATATGCCCATTATTATTTACAGTATTAATTATGCTTTAAATGCATCCTTTATTTTTTCAACTGAATGTTTTTTTCCCAATATTTTCTTTGTATTTTTATAGAAAAATAAGGAATAAATATATTATTTTCTAACAATAAATGGTTGGCAATTAATTATGATGTCTGCCATTCAATGCCTTAAGGTTACAAGTAATAGCATCAGTTTTATCTTCAAATTTGGTGCATTTTTGCCTGCTTTATTAGAAGTATGAAAATAAATATTTATTAAAAGGCATAAAAACAATTTCAACTTCATTTTTAATCACTCTAATTTAAAGTAAAATAAAATGTTTTCATAGCCCTATTGTGCCTAATGGATAAATCAATCCTATTAGCCAAGATTCAAATGATAGACGAAAAGACTGTTTTACTTTGGTCTAAAATCATGTTTTGATGAAATTTCTATTAATATTTATGTTAACTGTCATCAGAGCATGAAGAGATGTATTAATACCCATCTCAAGGCATTCTGAAATCACATTATTCTTTAGTTGCAGAAAAACAAGCCATTTCCATTGTGAAAGCTCTGCAATTTCTGCTGCAGTGCTATTTCCTTTGAAAATGCTTTCCTATCATCCTTCCAGATGTTCACAAAGAAAGAAGTAGGTGATGTGGATAAATGAAATTCAGACAGTTGCCTGAATAAAATTGTATGGGTTTAACATGTTTCTAGGATGGTTGACAAACAATTTAAGTTCTCTAAAAACTAAACAAAAATCTATACTGTATCAAATAATCTGAAAAATTTGGAAAACATTAATGTATTTAAATCAATGTACTTAAAGTTATATAGCTAACATAATAAATCACTATTGCCTGTAAAATCTAGACAATCAATACATGATATCCTAGGGATACAGAAAAGTATTTCCTGCCATAGTTGTTAGACACTGTTTTCCAGACTAGTTAAAACAGCATAGCATAATGTTTATCTCCCCTTACTCAAACCTTTTCCTTCCAGAGTTGTCTTGAGTTATATCTGGAACAATGAACAATGTGAAACCTATTCGGAGTGTACCATTAAAATCTGTGAAATTTAAGAGATTAACACTTAATTTTAATAAGCCTAAATCTTGGTTTTGACCAGTGATCTGAAGAGTAAGAACTCAATAATTATGACATCCTTAATCATACTTAAATGATGTTTACATAATATAGCCAATTCCTTGGGTCCTCAGAACATTTTGTTGTTTGTTGTTTTTAACCATTTAATCGTGTCTGACTCTTGGTGACTTTATAGGAAAGTGTTCTCCATGCTACCCTGTCAATCACAGCTTCTTTTAATTGTTGTATCAAATTGATGTTATCAAGCCAGCGAGCTCTTTGCTTGCACCTTCTTCTT
Source organism: Azemiops feae (assembly GCA_023970755.1). NCBI lineage: Eukaryota > Metazoa > Chordata > Lepidosauria > Squamata > Viperidae > Azemiops > Azemiops feae. The sequence goes on from JALGBA010000376.1 coordinate 952,111, forward strand.
TGTCCTGTTAATTACCACTATAAACGTATCTTACATAGGATTCTAAACCAAAGAACGACTAATTTGTGGTTCAGTCTTTTGTGTGATACAGTCAGTGGTGAAAAGCTCCTATAGTTTGTCTAATATACATTACTATTAAACAAACTGCTAGACAGGAAAGTATGCATTAAAAGCTTTGAAATAAAATAGGTAGCCCAAAGATAGATAGATAGATAGATAGATAGATAGATAGATAGATAGATAGATAGATAGATAGATAGATAGATAGATAGATAGATAGATAGATAGATAGATAGATAGATAGATAGATAGATAGATAGATAAAATAAAGATACTTTCAAACAAGCATTGATCATACCAGCTGGTTAAATTGCAGATAATCAAACTGATGCAATTGCAGAAAATAAATATTTCTAAAGTAAAATTAATAAGAAACACTCAAGAATCTGATAAATGTTTTAATTGGTAGTGCATATTTGTGTCTAAAGAATATAAAATAGCTATCATTATCTGGGCCACATGTGTTGGTCATGAACTTAAGAATCAGAACTAAGTAATTGATTTTTACTGAGCAACATTGGATGGCAAAAATGTGGTTTGGATTCTACAGATTAATCTGGGGTAGTATCCAATAGGATGGTTATTTTACTTTAAGCTGAGTTGCTAAAAAGAAGATAAGGGTCATTTCAGCCTTCCAAAGTTTTTGTTCTTATTGTCATCATATTTAATTACAAAAAAAATCAATAACCCTTAGGAAAACCCTTAAGAAAAATCAACAACATATAACTATGTTAAGAAATTCACTTACAATTTTAAGGAATGTAAACTGGAGTAATTTTAGAGCTGAAAGCAGATAAGCAGATAAACAGGTTGGCTTCTATCCACCCACCCAACCTAAATAATATTTGTTTTTTAAAAAATCCAGGCAATAGTCTTAATGATGATTAACATCTCTTTGTGTGATTAAAAATTTGGCATGTTACAAATATCAACTTATATTATATTTTCCAGAAATGACTAATTATGTTGACTGGCCAGATTGTTGCGGCTGTAAACCTGGATAGATTTCAGCCTCACATAGAAACACCAATTTCTCAGCCTTTAAAATTAAAAGGCACATTATTGTGAATATATCCTCATCAACTCCATCTGGCTGAATATTATGGTCCTTGTAAAGTGCCTAGTATGCTCATGATTATAAACAGAATGGCTCAATATTTTTTTTTGTTATAACAATCTTTGGCATAATGAAATATTTCTTCTCTTCTAAATAGATGATTCCTCACACTACAGAGAATATTGGTGAATTTTACCTCCATTGACTGAGGATTTCTTCCAAATGATTTTTATCTAGCACGAAGCATCTGCACTTTGATTATTAAATTATCTTAAATAGAAAACTATCACATACAAAAAATATATTTGGTTATCTACCCTAGTATTCTTTGCTATGCTTGGCAGGGGTTATTTAAGTTCCCTGGTAGATGTATTTCATTTCTGCTATCTTATCCTTTCAACCAAGCATATCAAGGATTGCCAATATACAGTACATATAAAACATGTCATTTTGCTCTGCCCTCCCACTCCAAGATTATTCCATGTTATTCTTAGGCTGACTTGTATCTGAAAAATGGACAATCATTTTGAGAAGACCTCATGAAACATCTTGAAACCAAGACAAACTTCATGAGCTGAACTACTGGAGAAAGAAAAAAAAGTCCTGTTCCTTTTAATGTTCACCAGAACTTAATCTATTAATTTATTTCTTCATCCAAACAAACCATGATATTTAGTCAATTTTGATGAAGTTTATTTTGCTTACATTTGCATTGTTATTAAAGTGGGCATTGCTTACTATGTTGAAAATACTGAAAGTCACCCTGCACTAAAATTGGTTTGTGTTCTACCCTTAGAATGCCAGTAAAGTAAATTTTTAAAAAATTGGATTGCAGTGCTATTGTAGATTTTAACATGCTCTTTTCATAGCTAGCCATAATAAAAACTAGATAGAAGTACTTTGGATATTTTTTAATTATTCCATTCCAACAATAGCATCATCTTAAGCCTGAATCAACAAACATCAGCTTGGCATACCAGCAGACCATTATTTAAGATTGCAATAAATATATTCTGCAACATTAACAGATGCCCTGACCAAAATTATAGTAATTTTGCATTTATCTTGTATATCAAAAAAGTAAGAATCAGAAGGAGATTCTTGTTGGGAAATGAGACTAAAGCAGATATAAAAGTGCTGAAAGAGAAAAAAGTTATGTGTTTTTATCAAAGTCAGTGCTTAACATTTTCTTTCCTTAAAATGTTGGAGTTTTCCTTTCTCAAAGGAAATGCAAAAAGTGACCTTATAATATGTTACATTACATATGTTACAACGGATGGAAACTAATCAAGGAGAGAAGCAACCTAGAACTAAGGAGAAACTTCCTGACAGTTAGAACAATTAACCAGTGGAACAACCTGCCTCCAGAAGCTGTGAATGCTCCAACACTGGAAGTTTTTAAGAAGAGACTGGACAGCCATTTGTCTGAAATGGTATAGGGTTTCCTGCCTGAGCAGGGGGTTGGACTAGATGACCTCCAAGGTCCCTTCCAAGTTGTTTATTATTATTATTATTATTATTATTATTATTATTATTATTATTATTATTATTATTATTATTATTATTATTATTATTATTATTATTATTATTATTATTATTATTATTATTATTATTTGTAATGTATTTATAAGTTGCATTTATATATTTATAAAATTACATTTTAACAATTAACTATGAAATTATATACAGTACTTTGAAAAAAAGTATTTTATTTTTATGTTATGATTTTTTCCCCTGATACAAAAAAATGTTATGAGAAGTTCATTCAGATCTTATTGTAAAAGAAATGTGAATGAACACATAACATCATGTTTGTGTCAATGCACTCTTACATTCAGGAACTGGTGACATCATCTTTAGCTATTTGATTTGGCTGTTCTAAAACAGTAAATTTCATTTTAACCATTCTGTTGTAGACTTGCTTGTATGTCTGAGACCATTATCTTACTGCTTGATGGCTTGCTGTTCAGCTGATAAAAAGCCTGATATTCTCCTCTAGATTACTCTGGTACAAAGTAGAATTAGTGCTTCCCTCAATGCTTCCTTAATAATAAATGGACACTAAACAATGAGAGAGGCAACCTGGAATTAAGGAGAAACTTCCTAACAGTGAGGACAATTAACCAATGGAACAGCTTGCCTTCAGAAGTTGTGGGTGCTCCATCACTGGAGGCTTTTAAGAAGGAACTGGGCAGCCACTTGTCTGAAATGGTGTGAGGTCTCCTCCTTGAGCAAGGTTTTGGACTAGAAGACCTCCAAGGTCCCTTCCAACTCTGTTATTCTGTAATTCTGTTAACGATGGCAGACCCTGTGTTAATGAAGTAGCCACAAAAATTATTTTCCTCACTAATTGAAATTATTAAACAGCAGGAGAGGGAATTTAATTGCACTTGTATTACTTTCCTTAATAAATAAATGAAACAACTACTGAATTTGAAAGGTGCTCGTTCATTCAGATTCTTTATTTATATATGAGATCCATATACAATTCTGTTAATATTTAAAGTTATATGATTCTTTTTAACATAACTATGTATTCAGAGACACATGCACACAGGGTTATCCTAAGCTAATCTTTACCACATAATGTAGTAAAAACTGAGTGTAGTTGAGTAATGCCAAGATTGCCTAACAAACATTGTAGCAATCTCTCACTTCTTACTTTATCTACTTGTTTTCTTTTCTTCAGACTTGTATAGGATAAAGGTAAACCCTTCTTTATGTAGAACTCACGCTTACTTCACAGACATGATGACTTTTCTTCTTCATTTTCAGCATAACTCTTAAGACGTAAAGGAAAAAAGCTAGCATTTATATGAAACTTCATATAAGTTTCAATGGTGCTTTTCTCAAAAGGCAACTGTTTTTTCCTTGAGGAAAAAGAAGAAAAAGTTTCATTTCTCATCCAAGAATGATGGCGGTGATGGAAGAATAGGTACTAACAGTTGAAACTGGATGGTGGGATGATGGAAGGATAGATTTTGACAGTTGAGATTGGATGGTGGGGCGATGGAAGGATAGGTTCTGATAGGATGGGAGAGGATAAAAAGATGATATTTCTTTGCAGTCATCTGGTCCTTAGCACTTTCTTTGAGAGCTGTTGAGGCCATTTGGGAGTTTATTTGTGCCCTCAGGGTCACCTGAATCAGAGTGCAATTGGTTGTGGAATCTTCTTGGAACTGCTGCAAGGGCTGCATTGTAGAAAGAAAGAAAAAAGCACCTTTCAGACAACTTCCTAGTATATATATTCTGCACACACATTTCCTAATGTACACGTTTAAATGCAGCATCCAATAATATTTCCAATGTATTTATTATTCATACAATATATATATATTGAGATGTACTATAGTGGACCCTGAATTACAAATTTTGAACCAATGAATAAGGCTTGGAAGAAGTCAAGAAAAAAAAAGGAAAGTTCAAAGTTTTGAGGAAGGTTTTCATATGGATTCCGTAAAGTATTCAGATTTAGAAATAACTTTAAAATCATAAAATTTGTTTAAAATAAGTTAAATTTAATTAGGATAAGAAAAGCCACGAGGCTCAAGTTAGTTAAGATTATATCTTATTTGCTCAGTTGGTTTGTTCTGCCTATGACTGGTTCCAATTCAATATAGATTATTTTTGAACTGAAGAAACTTCTTGGATGAGAAACAAACGTCCTACTGAAAAAAAACAACGAAAACCCAGTTATTTTTTGAAAAGCACCTTTGAGACCTTTGAGAATCCCCATACACATTGATATTACACACAGACACACAGAGACACACACACATATGTCTGTCTGTCTGTCTGTCTGTCTGTCTGTCTGTCTGTCTGTCTACCTACCTACCTACCTACCTACCTACCTACCTACCTACCTACCTATCTTCTCAAATCTTTGATCAAAGCTTGGTTGCTTTGTAATGCCTTAAAGAAGCTTAATTACTCAATATTATTTATATAGTATATGTATCTGTATTTCTGGGATTTTGCCAGTGAATTTAATTGGAATGCATTCAAGTCTAGCATCTTATCAGATCACTTCAAAGTTTCTGTTCTGAAATAAACAGTGTCACTGGAATGACATAATTGTGGCATGATTTATATCATGTATCCATAGCATAAAAATCCACAATATTTGCTTCTCCATTCAACCATTTGACTTTCAAAATTTGGGCCCTGTTTGTTCATTCTATCTGTTATTAGCCAACTTCCACCTGTTCCCAAACCAGACACCAGATGGCATTGCTTAGGCTGACCAAGACAAAAGCCAGTTCCTTCCCATCCTTCTGAATTGTTTCCAGATTTTCAGTGAAAGGCCATCTGCTCAGAGTATTTTCACAATGTGCTAAACAACATTTTGCATGTGCTTTCTGAGAAAGAAGCTATTTCCCACCAGTACATGCAATAATTAAATCATTGAGAAAAAAAATGTCATTGTTGCAGCAGTGAAGATTCATTGTCAGTTTCTAAATCATACTCAAACATATAGATATCTATATTAAAAAAAATTAACTTCCTATCTTGAGCATGTCAAGCGATTTATTATCAATTCACCCTTGTACAATACTGGAGTATGTGGGAGTTTGTATCTTATATATTTATGTTGATTTTTAGTAATACAGCCAAGCAAAGTAATCCTGAGTGCTTTATCAACCAATATTTGTTTTAGAAAACTAAAAAATATTGAGGATTTATTTGATCATCTTATGTTATGTTAATAAAGATGTAAACAATGCAGTAGTATACAGCTCTGAATCAAATGCTCCAGAATTCCTAAAAATTGACCATGTGATATTGGGCTTATAGAATTAGTACTTCCAAATATCTGATAAGGTCCAGATTGTATTACGTTGCTTTAACATCATGTTACATGTATATATATTATATTATACAGGAATGGGTGAATTTAATTCAGAGGACCATCAGGTATACTACTGCGGGCAAGAATCCCTCAGAAGAAATGGAGTAGCCTTCATAGTCAATAAAAGAGTAGGAAAAGCAATACTGGGATACAATCCCCAAAATGACAGAATGATCTCAGTGCGAATCCAAGGCAAGCCATTCAATATCACAGTAATCCAAGTCTATGCCCCAACCACTGGTGCTGAAGAGGATGAAATTGACCGGTTCTATGAAGCCCTACAGCACCTTATAGAATCAACATCAAAAAATGATGTCCTTATCATCATGGGGGATTGGAATGCTAAAGTAGGAAGCCAAAAGATAAATGGAATAACAGGCAAGTTTGGCCTTGGAGTACAAAATGAAGCAGGGCACAGGCTGATAGAATTTTGTCAAGAGAATACGATGGTCATAGCAAATACTCTTTTCCAACAACCCAAGAGATGTCTCTACACATGGACATCACCAGATGGTCAACACAGAAATCAGATTGACTATGTGCTCTGCAGCCAAAGATGGAGAAGCTCTATACAGTCAATAAAAACAAGACCAGGAGCTGACTGTGGCTCAGATCATGAGCTTCTCGTTGCAAAATTTAGGCTTAAATTGAAGAAAGTAGGGAAAAACACTAGGCCACTCAAGTATGAACTAAATCATATCCCTGATGAATATACAGTAGAAGTGACAAATAGATTTAAGGAATTAGATCTGATAGACAGAGTGCCTGAAGAACTATGGACGGAGGTTCGCAACATTGTACAAGAGGTAGCAACTAAAACCATCCCAAAGAAAAAGAAATGCAAGAAAGCAAAATGGCTGTTTGAGGAAGCTTTGCAAATAGCTGAGGAAAGAAGGGAAGCGAAAGGCAAGGGAGAAAGAGAAAGATACACCCAATTGAATGCAGAATTCCAGAGAATAGCTAGAAGAGATAAGAATGCCTTCTTAAATGAACAGTGCAAAGAAATAGAAGAGAACAATAGAATAGGGAGAACCAGAGATCTCTTCAAGAAAATTGGAGATATGAAGGGAACGTTTCATGCAAAGATGGGCATGATAAAGGACCAAAATGGCAGGGACCTAACAGAGGCAGAAGAGATTAAGAAGAGGTGGCAAAATTACACAGAAGAACTATACAAGAACAAGCTTAGCATCCCTGATAACCACGATGGGGTGGTCACTGACCTCGAGCCAGACATCCTAGAATGTGAAGTGAAATGGGCCTTAGGAAAGCTGAGCAACAACAAAGCTAGTGGAGGTGACAGTATTCCAGCTGAGCTATTCAAAATCTTAAAAGACGATGCAGTAAAAGTGCTACACTCAATTTGCCAGCAAATTTGGAAAACTCAACAGTGGCCACAGGATTGGAAAAGGTCAGTTTACATTCCAATTCCAAAGAAAGGCAATGCCAAAGAATGTTCAAACTATCGCACCATTGCACTCATTTCACATGCAACTAAAGTTATGCTTAAAACCCTACAACCTAGACTCCAGCAGTATGTGGATCGAGAACTTCCAGAAGTTCAGGCAGGATTTCGAAGAGGCAGAGGAACTAGAGATCAAATTGCCAACATATGCTGGATTATGGAGAAAGCTAGGGAGTTCCAGAAAAACATCTACTTCTGCTTCATTGACTATGCTAAAGCCTTTGATTGTGTAGATCACAAATTGTGGCAAGTTCTTAAAGAGATGGGAGTACCAGACCATCTTATTTGTCTCTTGAGAAACCTATATGCGGGTCAAGAAGCAACAGTGAGAACTGGACACGGAAACACTGATTGGTTCAAAATTGGGAAAGGAGTCCGGCAAGGCTGTATTCTGTCGCCCTGCCTATTTAACTTATATGCAGAGCACATCATGAGAAAGGCAGGGCTAGATGAATCAAAAGTTGGAATTAAGATTGCCGGGAGAAATATCAACAACCTAAGATATGCAGATGATACCACTCTAATGGCAGAAAGTGAAGAGGAACTAAAGAGCCTCTTGATGCGGGTGAAGAAGGAGAGTGCAAAAGTTGGCTGAAACTCAACATTAAGAAAACCAAAATCATGGCATCTGGCCCTCTCAATTCCTGGCAAATAGATGGGAAGAAATGGAGTAGTGACAGATTTTATTTCCTGGGCTCTAAGATCACCACAGATGGGGACTGCAGCCAAGAAATTAAAAGACGCTTGCTCCTGGGGAGGAAAGCTATGGCAAATTTAGACAGCATACTAAAAAGCAGAGACATCACCCTGCCAACAAAAGTACGTATAGTCAAGGCCATGGTTTTCCCAGTTGCAATGTATGGCTGTGAAAGTTGGACCATAAGAAAGGCTGAACGCAAAAGAATTGAGGCCTTTGAACTATGGTGCTGGAGAAGACTCCTGCGAGTCCCTTGGACTGCAAGGCGATCAAACCGGTCAGTCCTAGAGGAGATCAACCCTGACTGCTCCTTAGAAGGCCAGATACTGAAGTTGAAACTCAAGTACTTTGGCCACCTAATGAGAAGGAAGGACTCACTGGAGAAGAGCCTAATGCTGGGAAAGATTGAGGGCAGTAGAAGAAGGGGACGACAGAGAATGAGGTGGCTGGATGGAGTCACTGAAGCAGTAGGCGTGAGCTTAAATGGACTCCAGAAGATGTAGAGGACAGGAAGGCCTGGAGGAAGCGTTGTCCATGGGTCGCGATGGGTCGGACACGACTTCGCAAACTAACAACCCACATTATATTATATTATATTATATTATATTATATTATATTATATTATATTATTATATTATATTATATTATTATATTATATTATATTATATTATATTATGTTATATTTATATATTATATTATATTATATTATATATATTATATTATATATATTATATTATATATATTATATTATATTATATTATATTATATTATATTATATTATATTATATTATATTATATTATATTATATTATATTATATTATATTATATTATATTATATATTGTATTTATTATGTTATATTTATTATATTATATTATATTATATATATTATATTATATATATTATATTATATATATTATATTATATATATTATATTATATTATATTATATTATATTATATTATATTATAATATTATATTATATTATATTATATTATATTATATTATATTATATTATATTATATTATATTATATTATATTATATTATATTATATTATATTATATTATATTATATTATATTATATTATATTATTGTAGCGGGGCTGTCTGAAACTGTCTGCAGTAGCCTGGCTGGGGAGAGAGAGATTGGGGCAGCTGCTGCCGGTTTTGGGCGCCGCAGGCGTGGATGAGGGAAAAAGACAGAAAAGGAAGGAAGGAAGGAAACGTGTTGGTTGCGACTGATCATTTTACCCGTTATGCTCAGGCCTTCCCGACAAGAGATCAGTGCGCTGTTACAGTAGCCAAAGTATTGGTGGAGAAGTTTTTTGTACATTATGGGCTGCCTCAGTGCATACATTCTGACCAAGGGAGGGACTTTGAAAGCAGGCTTGTTAAGCAACTACTGGGCTTGCTGGGCATTCGGAAGTCCCATACCACCCCGTATCACCCACAAGGAGATCCGCAGCCTGAGAGATTTAATCGTACTCTTTTGGACATGTTGGGGACACTTACTGAAGAACAGAAACAACACTGGACGCAACATATCTCCACCGTCGTGCATGCTTATAATAGCACAAGGAATGATGCCACCGGGTATTCCCCGTATCGGTTGATGTTTGGTAGGGAAGCCCGCCTGCCGGTAGACATAGCCTTTGGCACATCAATGGATGAGACCTCCTTTAGGTCACATCGTAATTATGTGGATAGATTGAGGAAGAGTTTGAAGGGGGCTTATGAAGAGGCCGCAGGGGTTCGGGAACGGCGGAATAAGAGAAATTACGATCTGAAAGTAAGAGTCCAGGATTTGCAGTCTGGGGATCGGGTGCTATTAAGAAATTTGGGCCCCTCTGGGAAGCACAAACTGGCAGATCGGTGGGGTTCCCAGATGTATGTTGTTATTGAGAAGCTGCCGGGACTACCAGTGTATCGGATACGACCAGAGGGAAGCTCAGGGCCTTTGAAAGTGTGGCATTGGAACCATTTATTGCCCTTGAACTAGGCAGTATGAGCTACCCAGCCAGTCCCCGTAGATGAGCCCCCTGTAGTGGGAAGCGGATTAGGAACTAGGGCGAAACCTTTCTTGTCTGTAGGAAGGGAAACAGAAGACTCTGAAGAAGAAGAGAGTTGTATAGGTTGGTTGTGGTCATCAGGGGATATTGGGACCACACACCCCACTGTGGGTAGCGAGGTGGAATTAGAACAGTCTGGGCCTGATGTTTTGGAACCCATGCCTAGAGCTTGTGAACAGGAGAGGACTCCCCAGAGAGTTGAGGCAGGGGATCAGCCTGGGGGATTGTCGGGACAGGAGGGGCTGTTGACCCCGGAGATCACAGAGCTAGGGGAATCATTAGAGAGGGATCAGGCTACTTCACATGGTCTGCAATCATCAGCATTAGAGGAGGAGTTGCCAGTCCCGGATACCTCCGGGGGTGGGGAGTTATTAGGAGTCGGCACCCATGATACTGCTGAGCCTAAAGTACAGAGACCGAGGCGGGTGATACGCCCGGTGAAGAGACTAATATACGATGCCCCAGACCATAGCATAGAGAGAGAGTGACGTTCGCTCCCTGGATAATACAGATGCCTAGCAGAAAGTTCCCTATTCTTTGGGGGACCAAAGAAACTGCTTAGGTGGGGGGAATGTGTAGCGGGGCTGTCTGAAAGTGTCTGCAGGAGCCTGGCTGGGGAGAGAGATATTGGGACAGCTGCTGCCGGTTTTGGGCGCAGCAGGCGTGGGTGAGGGAAAAAGACAGAAAAGGAAGGAAGGAAAGGGGAGAGGGTTTTTTTGTTGCAGTTCATCAGGTGAAGGCAAAGAGGGGTTGGAAGTTTTAAGCTGATCCCTTCTGGTGGTGGAGGGGAAAGGAGAGAGTGAGAGAGAGAGTGAGGGGGTGGAATTTTATTGCTTTCTTTCGCAAGAGGTATATCCCAAGCAGAGGCAAGAGAGAGTGTATGGAGAAAGAAAGTTGCTGGGGCTGTTAACCTCAGATTTTAATAATAAAGGACAAGGGGGGAGGGGTTTGACACTGACCTGCCTGAGACTGTAAGAAGCCACAGAAGAGGAAGAGAGGCTTCTCTGCTGCTGTAAAGACTGAAGGCCATCTGAACTGTGACTATTGCTGCTTGTGCAAGTTTCAGACATTGTGGGGAGTTGCCCTGAGGGGGGGCGAGCCGTTACTGCAGCACGGTGACTGCTTTTGTTCGTGTTTTATACTGCCTGGAGCCGGGGGGTTTTCCCCTCCCCAATTGTTTCCAAAAGGTCGCTGAGGAATCATTGACTGTTACTGCTATGACAGCCTGGGGCTGCTAGACACCATCACAGCATTGACTATTGGGGCTAGGGGCTGGTCATCTTTGAAGACAAGAGCCTGCCACCTCCTCACTTTGTGTGAGCCTCTGTTAGAAGAGACACTTTACTAACATCTAGAGAGCACAGCTGCAGAGCTTGACTAAGGGGAACGGGGCTGGGGCGGGCCCTGGGCTTTGGCGGTCTCTGAGGAGGTAACGCTACATTATATTATATTGTATTGTATTGTATTGTATTGTATTGTATTGTATTGTATTGTATTGTATTGTGTTGTACTGTACTGTACTGTATTATATTATATTATTACATTACATTACATTACATTACATTACATTACATTACATTACATTACATTACATTACAATCATATCTTTTAATCCAACTAGATGAACCCATCAACCTACCAGTCTAGCATCCAGCATCATATGATGGGCAACCAAATGCACATAGAAAATTTGCCAATAGGAAATGACTTCTTGCAGTCTTCTCTTCCAGGTGTTTGTAAATTTTCTGTACTAAAGAAAGGAAGAATACAGCCAAAACCATCTAGACATCTAGAAGTTATTTTTTTGCTTTTTCCTCCATTAATAAGGAAATAGTGCACTTTAAAATCAAATACTATCTGAGCACTTGCTGATTTAATATGCAATGTCTTTATAACTGCATTTTTCATCTCATATTTAATTTTAAAATGATTTAAACTTAAGCATATAACATTTTTAAATATTATTCAACTTAAGAGTGATTATTCTTCATTCCTTTTTAGCCTGAGATTGCATTTTGCAGTAGACAGTTAATTTTCAAATGTGGGTAATTGATTTTATCAATATGAGAGTCCTTTTTATTTACATCACCCCTACATATCTTTGTTAAATACCATTTTGGAGAGAAAATCTTTATGTACTGGCAAAAACATTTTGAAAATGTGGTTTTAAATGGAAGCTAAACCACTCTGGCATTTGTAGCAACAGTTATGATTATATAAAGATTGAAAATCTATCTCATAGGATAAATTTTTTTGAAAGTTTAATGTTCTGCATATGGTGATGATATACAATAGTTTGCTTAATAGTGCGGCACATGAAATATTATGATAACACATGCACAACCGGCATCCAACTTGAATTAACAAAGTTGGGAAAATATGCATAGCAAGGATTCTGAAATGCTTTCCAATCATTACCAGCAGTGGCCATTGGAAATGTCTATATTTTTTGTAGTAACATCAACAGTATAACAAAGTTGGAAGGGACCTTCTAATCCAAACCCCTGCTCAAGCTGGAAGCCCTATAGCAAAGGTTTCGAATCTCTTCTTAAAAACCTCCAGTGATTGAGCACCCATAACTTCTGGAGGCAAGCCATTCCACTAATTGTTCTCACTGTTGGGCTATGTGTGTTTCTGCTTTCAATTTATATTGCATGGGGAAGGGGGAGGTTACATATATTCCATTCTAGAAATTGTAATCAGGAAGGAGATACTTACAATGGAGCAATTGATAGCATTCTAACTTGATCCCTAACTGCCCCTTTCATAGGGAGACATTGGGAATTTTTCTATCATTCTTGTTGGTCACAAATGCTTAGACTGGATTTGGCACTGTGTCCATCCAAGAGATTATTAGATAGAATGAAGCAAACAAGTAGAATATTCAACACCAATTGTGTTTCTACAATTGGTTTATTCTCAATGAATGTTCAAGGAGCACTAGTAATATTAAGGAAGAGTGGAATGTTTTAAAGGCGATTTGCATTTTATTCTATCATATAATTATGTTTGTAATAGGAACTTAGATTTTTCATCTATAGTAATTTCAAAAAATAACCTCTAGTAAATTTTTGTTTTCCTCAAACATGTGAAAATCCAATTGCTTGATTTATTTATTTCAATTTTTTATTGTGACTTTATTATTTTTGTAAATAACTCAAGGTTGTGAATATGCCTAATACTCCTTCCTCCTCTTATTTTCCCACAACAACATCCCTTTGAGGTGAGTTGGATTGAGAGAAAGTGACTGGCCTAAAGCCAGTTTTTCATGCCATAGGTAGGACTGATTGACTGACTGTGTCCTGGTTTCTAGCCTAGAATCTTAACCAATAGACAAAACTGGCTCTTATCCTTTATGGTAAAGATATTGGTAAAGACATTTACCAATAAAGGAGAATCTTTGTAGCTCAGGGATGAAATGAATGATCCTTGATGCTCTCTGAGCTTGGTTGTTTTCTTGCTAGCACTGATGATGTTTCCTAGTTTGGGTAATGAAACATCTGCAAGGAAACAACTAAACTCAGAGAGCCCCAAGAAACCCTCATAGTTACATTTTTCACTTGGTCGTGCTACAATGTTTTTATTTATATATAACATTTAGATTCAACTTTTTCTCATGACAGTTAGGTACCTTTCTTCCCCTTTTATTTTATTTTAAACTGCATGTAAACTATGTAATCTGCTAGAGTATTGAGAGTGATAATCTTGGCAATCTTCCTTTAATTAGGACATCCCCAGATACTCATTTACTTTAAAAATGTAGGAGTACAATTCACTCTTCTTTCATGCTGTTTATGGAAATTACTTTATAAAATTACTTCCAAATTCTTTATGGACAGAACCACATTGAATGAATCCTCTAACAAATAACTCTGACTGCCAAGGGAAAATGGGAGAGTAGTTTGATGCCACTACAAATATTTATATCTCAGACCTGATCAGGCTCAAATTACCCTACTTCGGACGTATTATGTGAAGATGCATTATTCTCTCTATCTGGAGAAGGTTCTAATACTGGAAAAGGTTGAAAAGAAAGCTAAGAAGGGGATGATCGGCATCAAGGTGGATAGACTTTGTTACAATGGCAATGGAGCTATCATTGGAAGAGCTGAAAGGCTGAAAATCCCTTCTGAAATGTTTTCCATGGCCCCTCCTCTCCTTCTATAGACTGAAATATCTTCTACATGGTGGTTACCCGTTCTGCAGCTCTTTACACATACCATCACAATGGCACTTAATCAAACATCAATCAATCAGAACCCTTTATTTGATTGAATCAACCTGTATTCATGATTTTATAACAAAATAAAAATATTATACTGTATCTGTATCAAATTTCTACAACATCATATATAAAAATACAGAACCATAAAAAGCCATTCCACCCAATTTGCATCAATCCATGTCTGTGAAGCAGAATAACTTGGATTTTCAATCAGCTAATTCCAGCTTTATACTGCATGCAAGATTTTCACTTCTGATTCATAAAATTTTTTGCAGCTCCATTTCCTCTATTTGTAGTTTTGGCTTGTGAATATTTTGGGACGATGTTATCATTATGAAATTCAAACCCTATAGTGTTTGTCTCAACACACTAAATTATTGTTCTTCATTCTGCCATATTTAGGCATTTCTAGGTCACACAATTATTTTAAGATCATGGTAACTGCAAAGATCTATTTCTGCTATGTAATATCAGACTTTCTGAAATATTATATTTACTGATATTTTAACCACGGGTTTCTGTATGGGTGACAATCTCTATTGATACCAAATAAAAGTCTTTGCTATCATTATGACTTCACATATATGCCTCAGGCTAAAAGCAGAAAAAAATAGAAGAAACCAAAAGCAATTGGTTTTACTATACTCTTTCTGTGAATTCATACAGAAACTTCATTTGGCTTTTATTTACTTACAACTAACCATGAACTGCACACAAACCAAGCTGTCATGACACACAAATAAAAATGATTTAAGCTCAAACATATCCTCATTCCATTCTGCCAGTCTTGACTTAAGGGCTGATGCAAGTATGCAAACATATTTTTTCTACTATTATGCCATCAAGCATGTATCTTCATTTGCCTTCTCCACATGTGTTTTTTTTAACTCTGACAGCAGACTTCTAATAAAACCATTCCATTCTTTTTTATTAGTAGAGTTCAGAAATGCTACAAATCCAGTTGTTTAAAGATATTGTGCAAAGGAAATGTATTCTATAATATGAAATACCATAGTCTCAAGTAGCGATTATTTATTCTACAACAATACTGAAAGTGGCACTAAAGATTCATAAACCCACGCTCAGGATGACTAAGAATTTAATTTCATTCACTTCAATTCCTATTTATGCAAAATTTTAAAGAAATTATTACTCTGAGTTAGGTTGCCACCTCTTCTTGTCATTCACAGTTACTTGTGGCATATACTTGGTCTTCAGTTTTAGAGTCTCTATATCATGAAGAAAAAAGATGTGATCCCTGCTAGGTAGGTTAAATTTCAGCATAGGAAAGGCAATGGGAAGGAAGAAGTAAGGGGCAAAGATAATCATTTCTAGTCTATGTTATCAGAGCTAGAAAAGATCTCTTAACCATTCCCTAAGGCAAAGCACCATATCTTAGTCAAGTTTTAGTATAATATTCTACTGTGGTCTTATAATATTTGGTTCCTTTTTTTTCCAGTGACCATCCAGATTATCTTGAATGTCCCAAATAGCTCTTGAAATCAATATACTTCTGCAGCAGCAGAACTAGATTCCTGTTAATAAAATTGACTTTCTAATCTTTAGAATGTTTATCAAAATTAGTCTGATATGCAATATGAAGCACTTTTCCTAATCCCTCATATGTACTGCTTATTTCACTTTTAGCATTTTTGTGTGTGTGGTGCACAGTGGATACATTTACATTCATATACACTAAGTACATCTTGCAGAGAAATTGTAATAGGTGATGAAAATCACATACCAAACATTTTTTACCTTTATTGACATTTTAATCAGAGCAATGTTATCCAGTTTTCAAAGGAATTTAAATATAATATAATATAAATAAGTAAATAAATAAAATATACTATTATTTTATATAGGAAGTTTTCATTGCAAGTACTGTTTTATTATTTTTCCCTCCTTTTTATTAGATATTATGCTGCAAAATAAATATAGCTAGATAAGATTTATTACCATCAAAAGGATTAGAAGAGTACATTTGCTTACAAACTAGTAAAGTTTTTTCTCATAGATGCAGTCAACAATATCTTAAATCTATTTCTAAAATCCTAAAAATATATTTCACTATGAAACCAGAACAAATTAATTTATCTTTATCAGTAACTGCCATGTGCAGCAAACAATAGTGAAAAACTTTAGTTAAGTTTTTATTTCTTGTTTTCTGTCATTGACATTTATAGGTGTAATGGATCATGCCATTTAACTTTTCAAATAAACACAATTATATTTTGCCCTTCTGCAAAGAGAAAAAATAATCATTATATGGGGCATGACCTTCAATAATGTATTTGATTTATAAGGATGAACATTTAATCCAGTTTTCAGTTAGCTTCATTGGCCATTCACTTCTTATTCAGATATTTTTAATTCTCTCTCACTCCTCTCCAACTATATATTGGTTGCATGTGTGAAAATGTCTTGCTTGCTTATAATATTTCCAAGACGACTTTCAGATTCATTTACTCTTCAAACATACACTATTTCTTACTATTTCCAGTGGTGTTTCTTAAGAAGAATGGACAAAATATGTTAAACCTGTATTAGAGGAAGATATGGACCCTTAAATTGTCTACAGCAACAGTCCACAACCTTTGTGGCTTGGTGGCCTGGCTGAGGGAACGGGAGAAGGGAACTGGGTTGTGTGAGTGGCAGGCTGGTGCACATGTGTGCAGTTCAACTTCCATAAGTGGCATGCTGGCATGCACACATGCAATTGCTCGCCAGCCTACCACTAGTGCAAGTTGAGCTGTGCCCTCACACATGCTTTGGCCAGCCACTTCCACAGCAGAATTCTGAATAGGCCATAGCCCAGTAGTGAGCCACAGCCCAGACATTGAGGCCCCCTGGTCTACAGTACATATAAGCATAAACAAATATAACCATTCAATTGTTTCCCATAGCACTTAGCACTGATAAATTCCACTGCAACTATAGATGCCAACAAATATCTCAATACAGTCTAGCAAGTCATACATTCTTAAAAATGCAGGCCATGCTCCTTGTAGACCTTTTGCATGAAATAGAAAAAAAATGGACTTATGATTTGTGATTTTGATGACTAGGAAAAACATCTATATAATAAAAAATGAGCTTTTTTGAAATAATAGTGCAATAGTATTACTGCAATAGAAGAATATAATGATAGTGAATATAATTTTTCTTTGTACTTTCCTGAATAAAACATTTCTTTTTTTGGTATTCTTGTTCATAGCTTGGCCAAATTGCCAGAAGCAAGCCTTTGCTTTTTTCCTGCAATTACTTTTCATAATTACCATTAACTGCTTTCTCCTGCAGCTTAGCTCAAAGGTGTTATAACTTTCTTTTAATTCCAAGGCCAATCACCTACGGATGAGCTGGTACTTATGTTGCATAAACGTTTAATAAGAATTAAACAAGAAGTATAAACAATAAGTACGGTTAATTAGAAGTATGAGCGATTGCAATAGAATTCCGTATAGGCTGGGAAATCCTTTTTAGAATGAGCTTTAGCATAAGCCAGCTTTGGAATGGTGCCAGGCATTAGCTGCAGTATTTGGGGAACATTTGCCATACTGGTATGATAAGAAGACAACACTTCCAGGTTGAAAGGAATGTGAGATTGTTTTATTGTAGTCTTGTTTTATCACCTTCACTTGGATAGTTCCTGCCTATACTAGACTTAGTCATTTAAGTTATTCTTTTTCTTTGCTTTGCATCTTCTACTGTAGTGTTATTGCAGTAGATTATTCTCAACAGATCATTTCAGCTTCTTCCTCATTTCATGTTTAGCCATATCTACAAATCTCCTGTTTCAAAACAACCAGAAGAATGGCGTCACAAATAGGCCCATAGATATTGATACTAGCTATTTCAATCAAGACTTTGTTAATAAAGGCTTCCGTACTGACCGAAGGATAGAGTAAGGTACCAAACCCATCCTACCCATTTTGAATGTCAAATACATGAAGATTTTCATTCTTTTTTAAAATTAAGAATAATTACTTAGTAATATGGACAACAGAATAGACTGGATTTATATTGATCCATATTCTTGTAATCAATCAAACTCTATTGTAGGACTGTCCTAGAAAACAAGCTACCATACCATTCAGTCCCATAGGAATATATGGGGTACAGTGGTACAATCTGAGAATGCAAAAGATATTCTCTTGGACTTTGTGCAGTTAAGTTGTGAAACATAACAGATAAACGGCTGAACCAGAGCATTTCGATCTTAAGGTTATTTCAACCATAAGGTAACTGTTGGTTAATTCAAGGGGAAAAAATAAGAAGAAAAATAGTTTCAGGAGAAAATATCTCTCATATCACAGTTCCACTGACATTGAATAAAAAAAAAAACAGGATTAACCTCTTTTGACCTTGTTATTACCTAGTAACTTGCCTTTGGAACATCCATTTCCTTGCTCTGTTGATTTCCCCAACCAACAAAGGTTAGTTGAGAGCAGAAAGCTGGGGAATAAACATCTTCTATTTATCTCTATCACTATCTCTATGTTTTATAGAGGTGCATATACAGATTCAATTGTATAGATGTTATAAATCTTCATATATTTTAGTTCAGATTTTTAAAGAGAATTAATATGATGGAATTAAAAAAGAACATTTTATTTCAGCTGGAATGAGAAGTTACATAAACAAAATATGTTCACTTTCTATGTATTAAGCAGTTATTGCTCCATAACTGATGTCAGCATATAAGTATCGGAACCCTGCTATTCATAAAACTCTACTCTTAGGTTTCTTTGGTCTAACTAACAGTAACAAGCTGTACATATATATCAGATCTGTCATCTAGAATTAGACCTCTTACCTTGTTCATTTGCATTTGCCAGCATCTATTTTTGTTGAAATTAATAGATATAATGATGTAATGGCTGTTAGACTTCAGTAAACAAAAGGTAGATTAAAATGTGGGGTTATAATATATAACAAATGAATATATGCTGATATTAACCATAAGGAGAAGAGTTTTAAAGCCATTTTGGGTGCTTGTAATTTAATTTTTAAAGAGACTAGAATCAGAAGGTAAATATTCCATTTGTTTATCTCCATCCAGTCTTTAGAGAGCACAGAATGAGTTCTACTATATTATGAAAATAACTAAGAGGTCCATTGAATTAACATATCCAGAAAGTAATTTACTATTATTATTATTTTTGCTATTTCATTTATTTAGCTGCAGTGGTTTTTCATTTATACAAAAGTCAAACATTGAAGTAAATAGACTGTCTTTCTTATTGGTTATCTTTTAAGAGGAAATACAAACTTATCCTTCTTTTGGCTTTATTTTTTGTGAAATGTTTGTGGTAGTATTTATTATAAGGATAAATAGATGGTTCCTTAATAATACTGAAATTGTTTCTTTCCATCCAACATAGAAGTATTATTAAATGGAAACAAATGCCCCTTTGTGGCTTATTGACTCTATGGCACATTCCAATTTAACAAGGAATTATGCATACCTTTCAAGGGAAGTTGTATGATTTTTTTAAAGCAAACTTCCTACTCAATATGCTTCACTGCCACAAGTTCACCAGATTCCCTGGTGACTACAAGAAGCGATGAGAAACTAAAGTTTTCACATCTGTCTTTTTGGAGGAGAGGAGGTGTTTCCCTTCCTCTTTGCCACAAGTTTTTTTTAAAATATATGCTACGGAAATGTTGTTGACTGAAACCATCTGTTCTCAGAATATTAAGTATGCTTCAGAATGTTCTTACGATCACATCATTTCTCTTTACTGTAAGTTTCTTCAGTCTTTTTAGTAAACAAAATACCACAATAAAAGCTAATACAAACTAAGGAGCAAATAAAAAGAAAAATATAATGTGCAGAAAATAAAAAATGGAAAGAAAAATAGAAAAGTAAGAAAAAATAAAAATATAATATAAGGGATATATATCTATATATCTATATATCTATATATATCTATATATCTGCAGGTCTTGGCGTATTCGGGTCTTTTCCCGTGTAAGATTGAGAGTATCTTGGCGACATTTCGACGAGGTCCCACTCGCCATCTTTTGCTTGCACAAGCACGAAGCTGAAGACACCAGGCTGAAGATGGCGAGTGGGACCTCGTCGAAATGTCGCCCAGATACTCTCAATCTTACATGGGAAAAGACCCAAATACGCCAAGACCTGCATACCTGTACCCGTGAAAATCTACGAAAACAAATATCTATCTATCTATCTATCTATCTATCTATCTATCTATCTATCTATCTATCTATCTATCTATCTATCTATCTATCTATCTATCTATCTATCTATCTATCTATCTATCTATCTATCTATCTACCTATACCTATACCTATACCTATACCTATACCTATACCTATATCTGTCTGTCTGTCTGTCTGTCTGTCTGTCTGTCTGTCTGTCTGTCTGTCTGTCTGTATGTATGTATGTATGTATGTATGTATGTATGTATATGTATATATGTGTGTGTGTGTGTGTGTGTGTGTATGTTTTCTGAGGTTTTCACGGGTGTTTGTATGTAGGTCTTTGGTAATTCGGGTTTTCTCCCGTGTAAAATTGGAAGTGTCTTGGCGATGTTTCGACGAAGTCTCATTCGTCATCTTCAGGCTGGTGTCTCTTCGGCCTCGTGCTTCTAGGAGCAATGTGTGATCGTAGCTGTTTCTTCCTTTTAACTGCCAGTGGGGGTATGAACTGATTGGGTGGGAGCTTGGCTGTGTTCTGATTGGGTGGAGGTGTGTTCTGATTGGTTAGGGGCTTGGCTGTGCTCTGTTTGGATGGGGGGTTGGCTGTGCTCTGATTGGATGGGGGTGTGTTCTGTTTTGGTGGGGGCTTTGTTGTGCTCGGAGTAGTCTGAGTTGCAGCGGGATTTGAGATTTGAGATGGAGAGCTGCATTGCTGTTGTTTGGCTTCGCGTTCGTGGTCGTGCCATATCATCAAGGTGGGTGTCAGTTTGCTTCATGTATGGATTGCAGGGGTTTGAAATGGCTAATGATGCAGCTGTAGTCTGGTTTGTGGTTTGTGGTCGTGCCTCATCATCGGTGTGCGCCCACACAGCATGAATAAACGAGATGATACCTCCCGCCTACCAGCCATTTGGAAACCCACCCTTATTGACAAACGAGTCCCTAACACAAAGAATGACACTAGACCCACACTCACGAAAACCACACAGGATGTCACCACCACACATCCACGCAAAAAGCAAACCCAAACCCACACCGATGCTCCCCCTGTTTTGTATGGATCGGGGTGTGTGTGTCTGGGGGACCTATGGGGTAGGCTTCCTCCGTTCTTTTACTCACCGCCCCCCATTAAAGGGGGCCAACAGTCTGGCCGTGGCCTCTGACACGCCATTGATATATGGCAAGGTTGTCCGTGCCGGTTGGGTTGGTGCCCCGTCGGCTTGTGCGCTCGTGCGAGGTCTGTATGGTCTGCTGTGACACCTAACAAAATCCACTGGGTAACCATTGCGTCTGCACACTCGGTAGAGGTGCCTCCTCTCTTCCGTTTTGGTCTTGTTAGTGTTGCTAGTGTTAGTGTTGGCCCCCTTTAATGTGAGGGTGGCGCACAAACCTGACCAGACCCTACGCGCCAGGATTATGCGCCCAAAAGATCCACTCCCCACTGGGGAGCAGTCCTCAGTGATATACAGGATTAGGTGCAAAAACTGCCCCTGTAACTATGTTGGAGAAACCTCCAAGAGACTTATAACCAGGGTCCACGAACATGAATTGGCAATTAAGAGGAAGGAACAGCACTTGCAGGTGTGGACTCACATGGCCAACTATGGCCATGAGTTCGACCTCACCAACGCGGAGACTTTATCCCGTGATGTCACCAAGGGAGGCCGCCAGCTCAAAGAAGCCTGGATGTCGGATAAAAACTCCATCAACCGGCATATAGAGCTTGGCCCTGCGTACCAAATGTTAAAGGGGTGGGGAGGGCATCATACCAACTGGCAACACAAACAACCTGCCCACACCAGGCACAACTGGAAGGACAAGGCAACAGAAAGGAGGACTACCACAATCCCCAGAGAGAGCAATGAACCAGAAGCACACCCCACAAACAAAACAACGCCCCAGACCCAGCGGGGCACAAAAAGGAAAGGGGGGGCGATCAAACATTACCAGACAAACAACCCCCAGGAACCCACATACAAGGAGACACTGGGGCGGTGAGTAAAAGAACAGAGGAAGCCTACCCCATAGGTCCCCCAGACGCACACACCCCGATCCATACAAAACAGGGGAGCAAGACAACGAACAGGAAGGACCAGACAGCCAATCTTGTGACACACACACAGACGAAAGAGGGGCAGCAGAGGCTGGGAAGAGAAGGGGAACAGCAAAGATACGCCCTGCTAAAAAACAGATGATAGGGACACGACCGCGCTCAGCGACGAAGGAAACAACGAACAATGTGTGCAGACTGTGAGATGACTATTTCCTGCGCCCCCGCACACGCGCTGAAGAAACTACACCTCCATGGATAGCTCAGGGACATGGAGACAGACTAATACGAACGGGACCATGGGGATGGGAGGGGGAGGAGAGAAACAAGAACGATTTGACACCCGATCCCCTGGCACGAAACGGGAGGAGCAGGAGCGATCGGACACTCGACCCCCTAACACCAACACATATGCCCTAAGAACAACGGCAACTGGAGGAGAGAGGATACCTGTGGAAATGGCCCCTTTAACAACGGTGCGCCCGACGCCGAGGAGCGGACCGATGACTAGGTCGAGAGCCCGGGCACAGAAACAGCCAGTCATATAAGAACGGACTCCCAAATTTTATGTTATATGCTCTGATGATATCGGCAGTGTGGCCGACGAAAGCTCAGCTTTGTAAACTAAACAATCTTTGTTTTAAGATTTTTATCCCGGTGATCGTTTTTATGTATTTGCTTTATGATATATATATATATATATGTTTTCTGAGGTTTTCACGGGTGTTTGTATGTAGGTCTTTGGTAATTCGGGTTTTCTCCCGTGTAAAATTGAAAGTGTCTTGGCAACGTTTCGACGAAGTCCCATTCGTCATCTTCAGGCTGGTGTCTTCGGCTTTGTGCTTCTAGGAGCAATGTGTGATCGCAGCTGTTTCTTCCTTTTAACTGCCAGTGGAGGTATGAACTGATTGGATGGGAGCTTGGCTGTGTTCTGATTGGGTGGAGGTGTGTTCTGATTGGTTAGGGGCTTGGCTGTGCTCTGATTGGATGGGGGGTTGGCTGTGCTCTGATTGGGTGGAGGTGTGTTCTGATTGGTTAGGGGCTTGGCTGTGCTCTGATTGGATGGGGGGTTGGCTGTGCTCTGATTGGCGGGGTGTGTGCTCTGCTTGGGTGGGGGCCCTGTTGTGCTCAGATTAGTCTGAGTTGCAGGGGGATTTGAGATGGAGAGCTGCATTGCTGTTGTTTGGCTTCGCATTCGTGGTCGTGCCACATCTTCAAGGTGGGTGTCAGTTTGCTTCACGTATGAAATGGAGGGGTTTAAGATGGCCAATGATGCAGCTGTGGTCTTGTTTCTGGTCCGCGGTCGTGCCTCATCATCGGTGCGGGTTTGAGTCTGCTTTTTGCGTGGATGTGTGGTGGTGACATCATGTGTGGTCTTCGTGAGTGTGGGTCCAGTGTTGCTCCTTGTGCTAGGGATTCGTCTGTCAATAAGGGTGGGTTTCCAAATGGCTGGTAGGCGGGAGGTATCATCTCGTTTATTCATGCTGTGTGGGCGTTTTTCTATCTCGATGGCTTCTCTGATTATTCTGTTGTTAAAGTGTTCAGTTTTGGCAATAGTTCTGGTATTTTTAAAGTCAATTTTATGTCCTGTGGCTTTGAGGTGTTGGACCAGGGAGGAAGTTGGTTCCTCTTTTCTGACTGAGTTCTTGTGTTCTTCAATGCGTGCGCTTATTCTTCTGTTGGTTTGTCCGATGTATGTGGTGGGGCAGGTGGTGCATGGGATTTCATATACTCCTTGATTTTCTAACTCAATTTTGTCTTTGGGGTTTCTTAGGATGGTAGATATTTTTCGGTTTGTGCAGAATGCTGTCTTGATGTTGTGTTTGTGGAGGATCTTGATGATTTTGTCTGTGGTGCCTTTTATGTATGGGAGGAGGGCTTTGCCGTTTTCTTGTTCTATGTCTTGGATTTTAGTGGGGGTTTCTTTTTGGATTAAGTTGGTAATCTTATTTCTTAGGAATCCGTTGGATGTTAGTACATTAGTGAGAGTGTGTAGTTCGGTTTTTAGGTGTTGTTCGTCAGCTAAGCGTTTTGTTCTCGAGATGAGTGTCTTGGCTACGGAGTTGATCTGTGCTGGGTGGTGGTGTGAGAGTGCGTGCAGATAGCGGTTTGTGTGTGTTTTCTTCTGGTGGATGGTGTGTCCTAGGGAGCCATTGGATTTCTTGTAGACTCAGACATCCAGGAAAGGAAGTTGCTTGTTAGCTTCTGTTTCCATGGTGAACTGTATTTTGGGGTGTAGGCTGTTGAGGTGTGTGAGGAAGTTGTCTAGTTTTTCTTTCCCATGTGGCCAGATTATGAAGGTGTCGTCTACGTATCTGAGCCAGAGTTTGGGTTTGTGATCAGATTTTTCTAGAGCTTGGGTTTCAAAGTGTTCCATGTAGAGGTTTGCAATGACAGGTGAGAGGGGTGACCCCATGGGTGCTCCTTCTATTTGTTTGTATTTTTGTCCGTTATAGATGAAGTATGTGTTGGATAGGCAATGGTTGGTCAGATCTAGGATGTGCTTGGGGGGGTTATATTTGTTTTGGATAGCTGTCAAGGCTTCTTGGATTGGCACTTGGGTGAAGAGGGAAATGACATCAAAGCTCACGAGTAGGTCACTGGGCTGTAAGTTTTGTTTATGATCTCTATGAATTGGAATGAATTTTTTACGTGTGAGGTGATGGATTCTGAATAGGGCTGTAGTTGTTTGGCGAGAAATTTGGCTAGGTTTTGTAGAGGTGAGCCTATGGAGCTGACTATGGGTCTAAGTGGAGTTCCTTTTTTGTGTATCTTGGGGAGACCATAGAGCTTAGGGCATCTGGATGATTTTTCTCTGGGAATGATTCTTTGCTGGATCTCTTCGCTGATGGGGGAGGCTTTTATTTTGGATCTAGTGGTTTTTTCCAGGTAGGTGGTGGGATCTGTGTTTAGGGGTTTGTATGTGGAGTCTTGGAGTAGGTTGGTTAATTTGGTTTGGTAGTCAGATGTGTTCATAACCACCTTGGCGTTGCCCTTGTCTGCGGGTAGGATTATTATGCTGGTGTCTTCTTTCAGGTTAAGTAGTGCTACTTAAAATCTGATCACAAACCCAAACTCTGGCTCAGATACGTAGACGACACCTTCATAATCTGGCCACATGGGAAAGAAAAACTAGACAACTTCCTCACACACCTCAACAGCCTACACCCCAAAATACAGTTCACCATGGAAACAGAAGCTAACAAGCAACTTCCTTTCCTGGATGTCTTAGTCTACAAGAAATCCAATGGCTCCCTAGGACATACCATCTACCAGAAGAAAACACACACAAACCGCTATCTGCACGCACTCTCACACCACCACCCAGCACAGATCAACTCCGTAGCCAAGACACTCATCTCGAGAACAAAACGCTTAGCTGACGAACAACACCTAAAAACCGAACTACACACTCTCACCAATGTACTAACATCCAATGGATTCCAAAGAAATAAGATTACCAACCTAATCCAAAAAGAAACCCCCACTAAAATCCAAGACATAGAACAAGAAAACGGAAAAGCCCTCCTCCCATACATAAAAGGCACCACAGACAAAATCAGCAAGATCTTCCACAAACACAACATCAAGACAGCATTCTGCACAAACCGAAAAATATCCACCATCCTAAGAAACCCCAAAGACAAAATTGAGTTAGAAAATCAAGGAGTATATGAAATCCCATGCACCGCCTGCCCCACCACATACATCAGACAAACCAACAGAAGAATAAGCGCACGCATTGAAGAACACAAGAACTCAGTCAGAAAAGAGGAACCAACTTCCTCCCTGGTCCAAAACCTCAAAGCCACAGGACATAAAATTGACTTTAAAAATACCAGAACTATTGCCAAAACTGAACACTTTAACAACAGAATAATCAGAGAAGCCATCGAGATAGAAAAATGCCCACACAGCATGAATAAACGAGATGATACCTCCCGCCTACCAGCCATTTGGAAACCCAGCCTTATTGACAGACGAATCCCTAGCACAAGGAGCAACACTGGACCCACACTCACAAAGACCACACATGATGTCACCACCACACACCCACACAAAAAGCAGACTCAAACCCGCACCGATGATGAGGCACGACCGCGGACCAGAAACCAGACCACAGCTGCATCATTGGCCATTTTAAACCCCTCCATTCCATACGTGAAGCAAACTGACACCCACCTTGAAGATGTGGCACGACCACGAACGCGAAGCCAAACTACAGCAATGCAGCTCTCCATCTCAAATTCCCCTGCAACTCAGACTAATCCTAGCACAACAGGGCCCCCACCCAAGCAGAGCACACCCCCATCCAATCAGAGCACAGCCAACCCCCCATCCAATCAGAGCACAGCCAACCCCCATCCAATCAGAGCACAGCCAACCCCCCATCCAATGAGAGCACAGCCAAGCCCCTAACCAATCAGAACACACCTCCACCCAATCAGAACACAGCCAAGCTCCCATCCAATCAGTTCATACCTCCACTGGCAGTTAAAAGGAAGAAACAGCTGCGATCACACATTGCTCCTAGAAGCACGAAGCCGAAGACACCAGCCTGAAGATGACGAATGGGACTTCGTCGAAACGTTGCCAAGACACTTTCAATTTTACACGGGAGAAAACCCGAATTACCAAAGACCTACATATATATATATATATATATATATATATATATATATATATATATATATATATATATATATATATAGAGAGAGAGAGAGAGAGAGAGAGAGAGACAGACAGACAGATAGACAGACAGACAGACAGACAGACAGAGACAGAGACAGAAATTATTTCCCCATTCATCACAAGTATAATTTTTTTTAAAAAATATAATAAATGATCTCTTCTTCCTATAACCCATCTATTATCTACAAACAAATCCTAAAACTTTTTACATTTCAGTCCTGATGTCAGCAAAAGTCTATTAAGGGTTAATAGAGATAAAACAATTATTTTAATCTTGATCAAATAAACCCAATTTGTAATTCTTTTCAGATAATGTCCTAGAACTTGATTTCTTTTCATTTTTTGTTTTTTCCCTTTTCACAAAATTAGGTTTAGCTTATTATTTGAATATTCATTTCAATTATTGTATTTAAATGTTATTTACCTTTAATTATAATTTCAGCTTTTTCTAGTTACCTCTAGTGTCCATTTTTAAAGTCTTAAAAAAATTCAGAACAAAAGCATTTTCTCATAAGAAGGATTATTTTAATTACTTCCAAAATCTTATTTGAAATGTATCTGGACCCTTAGTCCATTTGTAACTTTCTAAAATTAAAGTTTTGATTACCCTTTTGCTTTTTATTCCAACAAAAGTTCTTGTACTTTTATTTAAAACTTCTTCCACTAAGGATGAAATAAACTCGCCCAGTGTTTATACTCTTCAATCTAAAGATTTCTAAGCCTTGCAAACACAGAGCTGCTTAATGAATAACAACAACAACAAAAGGTGTTTATTATATATTCATGCACATTGGGTATTGGTCTCATACAGTTAATATATATGATTAGAAGCATAATTTTAATTAGTAGTTAGATTTGTGACCTGTCTTTTGCATAGGAGATCTAGAGAGTGGATGTAGCATTTACTTTCTCAATTTTGATGCTCACAACAATGTTTGGAGGTTGTGCTGCAAGACAATAATGGATCCAAAGTTTAATGTGAAATTAAACTGAATCCAACATCATAGCTACTATAGTATACTATTGGCATTTAAAAGGCTGCTTTTCTACATAATTTCTAAATATTGAAATGAGTGAATCTGATGTGGCTATAATCTTATTAAACATGTCTAATGGGAAAGTTTTCAATTTCCACATCAATTCTTGATAGAATAGCTAACACTCCAGAAGATAGGCTTAAGATACAGAAGGATCTTCACAGAGTTGAGCATTGGGCACTATCTAACAAAATGAAATTCAGTGGTGAAAAAAGTAAGGTTCTACATTTAGGCAAGAAAAACCAAATGCATAGGTACAGTACAGGTGGTACCTCACTCAATAGTAGTAAATGTGAGAGGGATCTTGGAGTCCTAGTGAATAATCACTTAAATATGAGCCAGCAGTGTGCTGCAGCTGCCAAAAAAGTCAACACAATTCTAGGCTGCATTAACAGAGGGATAGAATCAAGATCATGTGAAGTGTTAATACCACTTTATTAAGCCTTGGTAAGGCCACACTTGGAATACTGCATCCAGTTTGGGTCACCACAATGTAAAAAAGATGCTGAGACTTTAGAAAGAGTGCAGAGAAGAGCAACAAAGATGATCAGAGGACTGGAGTCTAAAACATATAAAGTATGGTTGCTGGAATTGGGTATGTCTAGTTTAATGAAGAGAAGAACTAGGGGGGACATGATAGCAGTGTTCCAATATCTCAGGGGTTGCCACAAAGAAGAGGGAGTCAAGCTATTCTCCAAAGCACCTGAAAGCGGGACAAGAAGCAATGGATGGAAACTAACCAAAGAGAGAAGCAGCCTAGAACTAAGAAGAAATTTCCTGACAGTAGGACAATTAATCAGTGGAACAACTTCCCTCCAGAAGTTGTGAATGCTCCAACACTGGAAGTTTTTAAGAAGAGATTGGACAACCATTTGTCTGAAATTGTATAGGGTTTCCTGCCTGAGCAGGGGGTTGGACTAGAAGACCTCCAAGGTCTTCCAACTCTGTTATTCTATTCTATTTGTATCCAGATCTCCCTGAATATGGACTCTTTTACTCTTCTTTCACTGCTAAGCTCTTTATTGGCCTACCTTAATGGATGTGTTTAAGGTTTAATGAATTCCTGATTAGCAATAATGAGGACAACTAAATACATGTTTTATTAAATGACTTGTCTTTTTTTAAATAAAAATAACATTGAGGTTATTAATAGAACATTATTTGGGGTTGTATTCGAGCAGTGTTTTTCAACCTTGGCAATGTTAACATATGTGAATTTCAGCTCCCAGAATCCCCAGCCAGCCATGCTTTACAGTATCCATAAAACCTTTGCATCATCAAGACAAAAGCTAGCTGTTGGTCTGATGGGTGGCAACAATGTGGTCTCTCTGTCTTAATTTTATATATGACTATCTAATGTAGAAGTATGTGTTAGAGACTTTTAGAATTCTAGCATGCCAGAATGTTAACCAAAAGATGATTGACATGAATGAATTATGCATCTGTTCAGGAACAGTCAGCCAAGAGAAAAGTTCAGCTTTTATGGTATTTGATTCTGGAAATGCAACACTATTGAGTTCCTAATTGTCATTAGATACAAAGCAACTATCAAATTAGTTTGCCCATATAACAGTTATAAATGCATCAGCATTTATTTATTAAATAAGTAATAGCTGGAATTAATTAAGGATGGGGATGGTGTGCCAATCTGGACTCTATAGACCTAATTGTGGATACTATGCATCGAAAAATGGTTTTCACAATAGAGGGATTCACCTGTTCACATAATGGATATCAGGTTTCATTTGTCATATTTTTTAAAAAAATAAGTCAATTAAGATAAATTATTATATAGGCTGTTTGTAGAAAGCTTGGCCATTCGGCAAATATTGCACTAAATGGTTGCATACAATTTGGGTAGTCTCTTTTTTTGTTGCAGAGATGAGCCAAATGATCTGGATATGAAAAGAAGTGTGTTATTTAATTGTCCTTTTACGACCTCATTAATCTGAAATTACTTTACTAATCATACATAATAGTCATCCTTATTCACTCCTAATAATAAACATCCGTCTATTGTATGCAGAGCAGTACAATGTAAAATCTCATCAGATGAATAAGAACCCAAATTAGTGTTTCTTTGTTGAAAAAATACACATCTTTCCCTAGAACATAAATTGAATCATTTCATATTATTGCATAAAAATACAATTCACCCCCTCTAGTACCCATTGCTGAATATGTGTGTTGTGACTGATGATCATAGTACTTTTATTATAATATGATTAGTATTGAATCACACTACTGCAAGCTGTGACTGAAGTATTTTTGACACTTTAAACATTTATCTTATTTCTGTTATTAAATTCTATAAATGTTGCTTGTCCTCATGCTGTAATTCTTTTTCTTTTTTTCATCTAGAGCATCATTTTTCAACCATGTAAAAAGACAAATCTTTATATATTGGCTGGTCAATCTGAAAGTTATTAATCACATCCAGGAAATTTATTTTCATGTGGGGGGAAAAATTAACTGTTCATTACACAACTATGTGTTTTGGGAGTCCATGAGCTGCAGATTGATTGCAGCTTTTAAGTAAGAAAATTAACACTGTTTGTTATTTGAAATATTGAAAAGTGCAGTTAATGGGTTATTTCACTCCAAATGATTCAGATAGAAAAGAGTTAAAGAAAAACTTAATTCTGAATTATTAATCTAGATAGTGGAAGAGACAATTGAAGTCTTGAAAAATCAAACTGTAAAGAATGATCAGGACCAGGTGGTTCCTCTCTCAAGTGAGTTTTTCAAAAGAGATAGGGAAATCTTTGCCTTTGTTCTGGAACTATTTTCTCACAGAAAAAAATAGGCTGGTTCAAAGCCAGGTTGTTGTTGTTAGTTGCGAAGTCGTGTCCGACCCATTGCGACCCCATGGACAACTTTCCTCCAGGCCTTCCTGTCCTCTACCATCTTCTGGAGTCCATTTAAGCTCACGCCTACTGCTTCAGTGACTCCATCCAGCCACCTCATTCTCTGTCGTCCCCTTCTTCTATTGCCCTCAATCTTTCCCAGCATTAGGCTCTTCTCCAGTGAGTCCTTCCTTCTCATTAGGTGGCCAAAGTATTTGAGTTTTAACTTCAGGATCTGGCCTTCTAAAGAGCAGTCAGGGTTGATCTCCTCTAGGACTGACCGGTTTGAATGCCTTGCAGTCCAAGGGACTCGCAGGAGTCTTCTCCAACACCATAGTTCAAAGACCTCAATTCTTTGACGCTCAGCCTTTCTTATGGTCCAACTTTCACAGCCATACATTGCAACTGGGAAAACCATGGCCTTGACTATTCTTCTTCTTCTTCTGCCATATCCGTTATCGGACGTTGGCGATCATGTTGGCGATCCTGTTTTTATCAGCAGCCGCACAAAAAAGTGCTGCTGAGTTTTGTCCAAACCAGTCCCTTAGATTTTGAAGCCATGATGTTCTTCTTCTGCCTGGACCTCGTTGGAGGATTAAATGGAGTATGCCGTATTTTTCTGGGTGTCGCATCACATGTCCGAAATATTCTAACTTTTGTTTTTTAATTGTTTTGATGATTTCCCTTGGCTTTCCCAGGTGGCTTATCACCTCCTCATTTCTGATTTTGTCAACCCAGCTTATATGTAACAGCCGCCTGTAAATCCACATTTCAAATGCTTCTAGTCTCTTCAGGTGACCTTCTGTCAGAGACCAACTGTCTACTCCATAGAGCAGGATAGAAAAAAATATAGCATCTGACAAGCCTGATTTTCAGTCTTAGGCTTATGTCGTGACTGCAGAAGAACTTTTTCATTTTGAAGAATGCTGTTCGAGCTTTCTCTATCCTTGTCTTTACTTCAGTGGTCATGTCCCAGCTTTCATGTAAATTAGAACCAAGGTGCGTGATCCTTTCAACTTTTTCTAGTGGTGTTCCTTCTGAATTTACTGGTGGTAAGTTAACGGGTTGTTTGCTGACGACCATGATCTTGGTTTTAGAGGTGTTAAGCTTCAAGCCGTATTTTCCAGATGTTTCTGTGACTCTGTTGATGAGGAGCTGAAGGTCTTCATGCTTACTGGCAAGCTGAACTGTATCATCAGCATATCTTAAGTTGTTGATCCAAACACCGTTTACTTTGATGCCAGCATCAATGTTCTCCAGTGCCTCGTTGAAGATTGACTCAGAGTAGATATTGAACAGCAGTGGAGACAGAATACATCCCTGTCTGACCCCTCTTCTTATTTCTGCATCAGCTGAGTATTTTTGGCCTAGTCTCACATTTGCTACCTGATGCCAATACAGATTCTTTATTATTTGGATGTCTTTGTCATCTATTCCCCCTTGTTTCAGGATTTCTAATAGTTTGCTGTGTCTTATTTTATCAAAAGCTTTTTCAAAATCAATGAAGCACATGTAAACACTGTGGTTGACATCTCTACAACGCTGTACAAGAACCTGAATGCTGAACAGCGCATCTCGTGGAGCAAGATTGTTTTTGAAACCAAATTGTGTGTTACCTAGATGCTCTTCAATTTTGTTGTATATTCTTGTGTGAATTATTCTCAGGAATATTTTCAGGGCATGACTCATTAAGCTTATTGTTCTGTATTCGGTACACTTCTTGACTATACGCACTTTTGTTGGCAGGCTGATGTCTCTGCTTTTTAGTATGCTGTCTAGATTTGCCATAGCTTTCCTCCCCAGGAGCAGAGTCTTTTAATTTCTTGGCTGCAGTCCCCATCTGCAGTGATCTTGGAGCCCAAGAAAATAAAATCTGTCACTACCTCCATTTCTTCCCCATCTATTTGCCAGGAATTGAGAGGGCCGGATGCCATGATCTTGGTTTTCTTAATGTTGAGTTTCAAGCCCACTTTTGCACTCTCCTTCTTCACCCGCATCAAGAGGCTCTTTAGTTCCTCTTCACTTTCTGCCATTAGAGTGGTATCATCTGCATATCTTAGGTTGTTGGTATTTCTCCCGGCAATCTTAATTCCAACTTTTGATTCATCTAGCCCTGCCTTTCTCATGATGTGCTCTGAAAGCCAGGTTAGTAAAACCCTAATCAAGGGGATGTTTAGAGAGCCAGGCAGTAGATACCAATCTAAAACTAACTGAAGCTAGACAGAAATAAGAATTTTGATTTGATTTTATGAAAAATGGTCTGAATTGCCATATCTTTATTATTCTCTGTTATTCATTATTACATTTTGTCCTATTGCATACTGATCTTTGTATATTCTTTTGATAAAGGAAGGAGGTCTTCAATTGTGTAAAGGTTGGCTACTATCTTGATTACTTTTTTTAAAAAATGTCTCCCTTTCCACAGATCCATAGACAAGAACTGATTAGAGTAGCAACAAGTCTAGCAAATAAACAAATCATAAATAAAATGTTTTATTGCGCTCTTGTTCTCTGCGTGGAAAAATGTTTTTGTTTCTTGCTAAAAGAATAATGGCAAGATAACCATCTATCATTGGTAGATTGCTATTCGAAACCCAACTGTGGTCCTAAGTTAAACCTGTCCAATCACCTGTCCAATGTGGTGCAATATTTCATTGCATATATCACAGGGTGGTATATTGCTAAAAAGAATCATAAATAAGTTTGATGTGGGTAGAAGAACTGATCGATTTACAGTAAATCTGCTTTGAATTTTTTTTATTTTTTTATGTTTAATATAATAAGAATGAGTGGAAACAAAATCTCAAAACAAAGTCATGTTGATGTTGGCACCAGAGTTTGGGAAAACCATGCTTCTTAAAATTTAAGCCAGACTGGCAGTTCTTTCATTTAGCCTTTCAATCTTTGTCAGACTGAAAACCATTCAAAGTACATGACACCTGTCACTGTTTGGAACTTGAACATCCTGGGGGACTTTTACTTGGTAACAGTGACATAACGCTTAAAATATTTACTTCAAAATAATCTTGAAGCCTCATTCATTCACTCACTCACTCACTTGCTCATTCATTTCTTTCTTTTTTCCACCAATCCCCCATTCCAATTTATTTCAAGGCAAAGTAAAAATAATGTGTCTGATATGGTTAATATTTAATCAGTATTCTAGTCTGCCAACCGTGTGTATCATGTAAGAGCCAATAGTTACTGCCTTGTGTTCCTTTGCAATGATAGATGCCTTGTCCATTAGAAGGGAAATCACAGATGAGCTATCCTTGGTGGAAAGATAATGTAGATCAATAAAGATAATAAGTTTCCAGTGCCAGCTAATCTTATGAGAAAAAATATTTTTGATTATTTTATAATACCCAATTTTATATTTTATTACTTTGAGTGCCAATCCATCATTGCCAGTGATAGATTTCTTTTGTCAAGGAATGATGAAGTGTCTGCTGACACTGGCTTAAGTAAACCAAGAAAGATGGGTTAAACTACCTGAACAGACAAGTTATTAATAGAAAATCAAATATTAGAAAATCAGGGAATTTCTCCAAAATGTACTGTGCATTTTAGACATGTGAGATATGGTATATCTACATTCTTCAATATCAAATAAATAGCAGTTGATGTGAGTAGTCAGCCAACTGTGGCTGATTTTGTTGAAACCAGAAACTGGAGCAAGTGGAAATGAATGAACACAATTACTAACTGGATCATCATTGAGCATACATTCGGCAGGTAACCAAACCTAGTGTTTTCATTAGATTACCTTTGACAGTAAAAGTTAGCAAATAGCTTTAATAGATATCTAAAAAACCTACACATTTTACAACAACACTTAAAGCTAAGTTACAAGACTCATGTGACATCATTTCTAATAGCAGGTATTTCTTAATTGCTCACATTACCATTATTTGGTTAAATTTCTATTCTCTATAAAAATTATATGGCATTCCTAAAACTTTTGCTGGTAAAGTTATGCTAGTTACTCAGATCTAACTTAATAATGGATCCAGTGAAAGAGGTTGATGAGAAGCATCATAGATGGAAGAGGTTCACTTGCAATACTGTTTACTGATTAGATTGCAGATAAACTGAAATCTTCAGGGTGCTATATCATAGAAAAGAGTCTTGTCCTTTATATGTATTTGATTCCTGTTAATCCATGTATATTAAGTCTCTTAAGATTCAAACCTTTCACTAAGAACTTGCATAGTCCTCTGTCTCCACTTATATGCTCCTTACCCCAACCCCACCTCCACCCCCAGCTGCACATTTTTAATAGCAAGGTCAGAGACTAGATATTTGAGAATCAAATAAAATCTCTTTTATGAACAAATGTTTGAATTAGGAGTAAATTTATTTTCTACTATCACCTGTGATGCACGATTCACATTATGGCAATGACAATATAGTGTGCTTTCTTTCTTCCAAATGCAAGAATTAACCCAGGATTTGATGGCGTACACCAGGGGTGTCAAAATCGCAACGTCACGTGACGTGTCGTGACGTATTGCAACTTTTTTGCCATTGCCGGCAATGGGGTGGGAGCAGTTTCGCTATGATGCATCCGGCCCACGGGCCAACAGTTTGACACCCCTAGTGTACACAGTCTTTTCTTTGTCCTCCCCATTTCTTTCCTGGAACAGGTTACTTTAAATACAAAACATCCTTCATCCTCTAGAATCCTTCAGATTCTCCATATATCACTTGTGAAGAGGAATATCTAAAGGTACTTTCTGTTCAAAAGAGTCAGCTCAGCACCTGACTGCTTTTATCTCTGAGGCACTTTGTGGGCACTTTGCATTGCACATGTTGCTTAGAACTCAATGCAGTGATTTTTTTTTAAAGATATGTGTTCAATATTGCACTAAAGGCTCATGCTAAATTCAGATCCTTTATTGGATCCATTTTGTTGAGAGTCCTTCTGGCAAAGATATTAATGCAGACACCACTGCCTGGAAACAGATGCACAGAGACTTCAAAGTTTTCCCACTGATGGTTCAGCATCTGCTAAATAAATGCATGTGTGTTACATTGTGAACTGCATCAAGAAAACAAAGTGCTCCAAGTGGCATAATGCTTACATAGGGAGAACTGTGAGGAGGAAATGGAGATATTAACTGGCCATGTATCTTTATTTTAAATAATGTTTCTGAAGTCTTGTCATATGGAGCTCAGTAGCAAATCTGACATAAATCAAAATTTTCACAACAATGAACATTTAGTTTTGAAATATTGTTCCAATAGATCCAATTTTCTATTTGGTTGCTTTGCAAGTTGCTAAAAATGTGGGAATAGCTGTCAAAAAATGTACTGTATACTGCCCTCCTCTTTTCTTATTAAACTGTTTCAGGAGCACATACAGAATGAAGGCAAGAGTGCCTTTGGAACTGCAGGTAATTGCAGGAGAAGATGATGAAAGTTCCTTAATTTCACAATACATGGACAGACCTAACCATAGTTTCAACAGGGAAACTGGGACCATTTTGGACCCAGCCAAATGCAAAAACACTAGAAAGTTCCTGGAAGCCTGGCACTCTGACAAATTGGCCATTAACAGGCAAATAGACATTGACAATATCTACATGCCATTCAAAAGAGACAATCAATGAGCCAAAAAGGGAACAAAAAGACCAAAACATCTCCTTATTAGCAATCAACACCCAGATGAGTAGAGATTAACACCTAGATTAAAATTAGACCAACAGTCAAGAAGCAAACAATACCCCATCAAAGAACTTCCCAACAAGCTAACAGTAAACAGCCAACCCAAGAACCACCAATACCAATACCACTCCCACAAACACTGACAAGGCACTAGAATACAAAATGAGAGCAAACTTTACTCCCTACTAGCACTGATGATAGTACCTAGTCTGGGGTAATGTCTGCAAGAAAATAACCAAGCTTGAGAGCATCAAGGATATATTATAAAGCATACAATTTCTGAAAGTCTAACTGTTGAATCAAGATATACTTTGTACCCTCACTTTCTGCAAGCCTGATTAGTTAGATGGGTTAAAACTATCCTAAACTTCTATTGGAATGATATATAAATTTTATCTTCCCTTAACTTCTCAGAGCAGAGAGATACAGATGATACATAATGTCATATCCTCATGTGTAGGGTTTTACATTATATCCATTCCACTCTTGGGAGAGAAGGTTGTCTATATTTACAATTTATATCCTATTTTGGGTTTTTATCATATTGATCACCAGGAGGCAGACACTATATGAATGGTTTTGTTCTTATTGAGACTCCTCAGAAAAGGGTAGCTTGATGAGTTTCTTTGGGTTCAAATCCACCACTGGGAATCAACCTTTGCACTTTATAAGTAAAATGTAACAGAATGTTATATACAGTACATTGTGTCATGTAAGTCATGTTAGTCATGTAAAATACACAGGCACATGACTCTCTGCTTTGCAAATCTTTATCTTTCTGCATTGGTCCTTATATTCTGTGAGCTTAAGGGAAGGTGGATTATTCATATCATTCTGATTGCTTCTTGTTGCAAGTGTTGAGTGGCATGACACAGATAGCTCATCAAAAGTACAAAAGTCCATAAATTTTATTTTGCTAAATACATAAAGCCCATAGAATAAGATCTGGCTATCTACAACTGAGAAGTGCCAAATGGGATGACAGAAGGCATTTGGTGCCTGACTCTTGGT
The DNA here is from genome assembly GCA_023970755.1 of Azemiops feae. Classification (NCBI taxonomy): domain Eukaryota; kingdom Metazoa; phylum Chordata; class Lepidosauria; order Squamata; family Viperidae; genus Azemiops; species Azemiops feae. The sequence goes on from JALGBA010000376.1 coordinate 990,001, forward strand.
GGGTCAATGTAGCCATCCTAAGTGGGGTATAGATATATAGGATTAGACTTGAAGCAATATAGATTGCACACCATTGATGTAAGTCTCAATCTTTCTTGATAATATCTTACCAAAATATGCATGCATGCATACCATGTTTATACCCATATCTACTTACTGTCAATCTGAGAAAACTGAAATAAAGATTAAATTTGTTTATATGGCAGTTCCATACCTATTTGCCCAGCCCAATGAACTTAGCAACATGAATTTCTGCTAATGTCTGCTATATATAGAAGTGTAGTATGAGTTGACGGCAAATGTTCTTTAAAATAAATTAAAGCCACCACATTTAATTTCCCAAAACATTTTACATACAGGGCATGCGAACTCAATGACAGAGTTACCTTTCTCACTATACCAAGTTTGGTACACTTCATTACATTTTTATGCTTTCAGATTTTTCAACATTTAATGCCTGACAAGCAGAAAACTGTAAATTGTTTATGTATATATATGTAGAGGGTTAATTATGTTTTGCCACTATGTCTTTTCTATTTCAAAATTTAACAATATCTTTAATTTTTCTCTATAGGTCAGTCTGCTTATAAAATTGAAGACGTTATATAACATAAAAGACTAATATCTGCTGTAAGTCAAATGATACTCCTTTGAAATGTAAATATGCAAAATAAATATTTATTAATTGTCCAAATGTAGAAGGAAGTGCATTATATGGCATTTTTGTTGTTTGAATTTCTTTGACATTTGTAGACCTGGGTTCTTGCTAACATTATTGTAGAATAGATTAGCAAGAGGATGGAAATAGCTATTTCTGTCATAACTCAAGTGTGCATATAACAGTCCTTTATTACTGACCATGTGTTTACTTTCTACATAACCTGTGTGCTGCCTGAGTTCCCCTATTTTCTTACTACCTGTTTGATTAGTGCACTTGGTGTGGCACTCACTATTATGTTGAAGAGATATAGATTTTTAAACAACACGAGTACTTCATTACATTAAAATCTGAGCCATGTGATCAGAGTATACTAATTAAAGTATTAGTATTAGGTTAATGAGGGCAGATATGATATTGTTGCCATTACGGAAACCTGGTGGATGAAACCCACAAATGGAACACACAGCTAGAGGGATTTAAATTATTTAAAAGATACAGACCAAATAAAAGAGGAGGTGGAGTTGCTCTCTATATAAGAAATAATTACATCTCTACAGAAATAGAGCACAGCAATGATGAAAACTGTCTTGAATGCATTTGGGTCAATATAAAAGGGGGGGAGGAATAACATCGCCATAGGTGTATACTATAGGCCAACCAACCAAACAGAGGAAATAGATGAACGTTTTGCTAGTCAGTGAACTAAGGCATGTAGGAAGCATATCACAATAGTAATGGGGAACTTTAATTACACTGACATCAACTGGGAGACAAACTCTGCACCAAGTGGAAGATCAAACAGATTCCCGACAAACCTAGCAGACAACTTTGTCTCCCAAAAAGTAGAGAAGAGAACTAGGGGATCAGCCATATTAGACCTAATTCTCACTAACAGAGATGAAATGATAGAAGGTGTTGAAGCCACAGGAACCTTTGGGGTGAGTGATCATGCAATATTGGAATTCAACATTATGCAACCACAAGCAATAGAACACAGTCAAATTAGAGTCTTGGACTTTAAGAGAGCTAATTTCAACAAACGTAGAGAGAGCTTGGGAAGGATTCCATGGATGAGAATCCTCAAGGGGGAAATAACTCAAGAAGCTTGGGATATTTTGAAAAGTGAGATTATAAAAGCCCAATCTCGCACAATACCAATGAAGAAGAAAAATAACAGCTCTCAAAAGAAACCAGCATGGCTGCATAAAGAACTCTCTGATAAATTGAAAGACAAAAAGGACAACTATAAAAAGTGGAAAGGGGCACATAACTAAGGCAGAATATCAGCAAATAGCTCAAGCCTGCAAAGATGAAGTGAACTAAGGCTTGTGACAAAAGTCAAAAATAACAAGAAAAGCTTCTTTCAACATGTAAAAAACAAAAAAAAAAAGTTAAGGAAATTATTGTTTCATTAGTGGGAGAAAGTGGGAAGAAGGTGACAAGCAATAGGGAGAAAGCAGAACTACTTAACTCGTTTTTGCATCTGTCTTTACACAAAGGGAAAAAACAGTCCAACCTATCAAAAACAGTACTGTAAAAAACAGATTAGAAACCCAAGTTAAGATAGGCAAGAAAATGGTAAGTGAGCACCTGTCCACCCTAGACGAGTTCCAATCACCAGGACCAGATGGATTACACCCCAAGGTTCTCAAGGAACTGGCAGATGTGATCTCAGATCCACTGAACTATATCTTTCAAAGATCCTGGAGCACTGGGGAACTACCAGAGGACTGGAAAACCTTGGATAATATGACAGAATCAAAGATGGCATACAAAACTGAACAGTTACAACAGCAAATAAAAATTTGAAAGGTAAACCTCTGTATGATCAATAACTCAAGCAAAAATAAAAAACAAAATAAAGAGTAAAAAATGTGACAATGTCTTCAGATTTGAAGTGTCAAGAAGAAAATGGAAGAATTAGTATTGACAGGTCAAGAACAAGAGCCAGCAACAAATGCCATGAATACATAAATGAGGAAAAATATATATTATATAAAGAGAAGGTTAAGATTAGATCCCAATAAATCTAAAACAAGTTCTGATTGAATAGCAAAATGATACATGTAAAAGTAAAAGTTAAAAGTACTGTGTGGATTTTGAGTTTCAAAGTATTAACATGAACCAAATGATGAAAAAACATGCCAATAAATTTATTGTTGTTGTTTGTTGCACAGTCAACCAGATGGGTTTAGCATTTTTTGTCTACCTAGTGCAGGAATATCAAACTGCTGGCCCGCAGGCCAGATGTGTCATGCCGAAACCATGCCCACCCCATTGCCAGCAATGGGGAAAATGTTCCGATACGTCACGTGATGTTGCGAGTTTGGCATGCCTGACCTAGTGAGTCCTTTCCAAGGACCTGGGATAGGCAGATCTGGTTGTTTGATGGTGTTACAGATATCATTGCAGGATGTAAAGTAAAGGCACCTTAATGTGTTTAATCATTTATTTAAATCACTAAAAAATTACTCTTCATCTAAGAATGCCCTGATATGGGTTATAAAGATAATGTGATCCCCTGCTCTTTTTAAGTTGTACATCTATGACCTGCCTTAAACTGTTTCTCAGAAATTTATTTATGCCAATGATATCAATCTCACAGCCCAAAGAACTAACTTCAGTGATGCAGAGGACATCCTCTCTCAAGATCTCCAGAAACTGGATGACTACTTCAAAAAATGACATCTCAAACCATCTCTAACAAAAACAGAAGTAGCCACATTCCACGTCAGTAAAAGGTATGTAAATTACTAGCCTTCAGTGAAATTCCAGAATCATATTTTACAATGTAATAACTCTCCAAAGTACCAGAGGGGTAACACTGGACAGATCACTAACCTTCTGACAACCCCTGAAAAAAACAGCTGCTTAATTGAAAAACCACAACAATTTACTGAACAGACTGGCTGGAACATTCTGGGCTTCTAATGCTAACACCCTACAAACAACAGCCTTGTCTTGGTTCATTCCACAGCTGAATACTGTGTCAGCATGTGGTTTAACAGCACCACACTCAAATGGTTGATGCCCAACTCTACCAGACAAAATGTATCATCTATCGCACATTGCATCCCACTCTTGTGCACTGGTTACCAGTGCTTAGCAATATCATACCACCCCACATTAGAAGACAACAAGCTCTCATTCGGATGTCAAACAACAAGGTCCTTCTTATTCACTAGGACAATGTGCTAACATGCAAACTATTAAACATATTGTGTAAGATTGTGCATGATGTGCATTATTTCCAATTTGTTACAGGAACATCTATGTAAACTGATTAATTCATTCAAAAATGTTTTAATAAGATCTGAATAGATGTTGATAAAATCATTTCATTATCTGTATATGTTTATATAGATGTAAATGTAACATGTAGTGTTTCAAATGTATTGTCTATTTGGTCATATGTAATTATTACTTTATCTAATAATTTTTACTCTGGTCTGAAAAGTTTAAAGTTAATAATGGTGTAACCTAAAGCATGGGATTTAATGGATATCTTGCCACGAAATATAATATCCAAGCCAGGGCTTGTTTAGAAATCTGCTGCTACTTATTGAAATTTAATTAGCTTTACATTAATAAACTAAAATATTAGGATTACTCTTGATATATTTAATAATTCTTCTTTTTCTATAATTTTAAACAGTACAATTTGATGGCAATTTTTTATCAGGCAATGAAGCTAAACACAACAATTTTGTGGAGGACACACACAGCCCTTGGGTCCCAGATTATGGTCCCAGATTATGGTCCCAGATTATGGTATATGAGGTCTTTGATACTTAAGCCTGACCACTGGATGTCAGAGTTGAAAGCAGGTGAAAGCAGCAGGTGAAAGCAGCAGATTCAGTGTCCTCTATCTAAGAAAATGATGAAATCCATTGCAACAAAGAAGACAATTTATTCATTTTATCCAATTTATATAATCACTCAATACCCAGAGCCACTGACTCTAAATGGTGTACAATTAAAAATAATAATAAAAACAAATCTGAAATAACCATTAAAACAATTAAACATAAATATAAATAAGACCGCTGGAAAATGGATCAAAATCCTACAGATATGCAGTCTTTATGGAGGCATTGCATAGCGTCCAAACTCTCAATAGTAATCCAATAAATGGGCTAGCTGGTTGTTTTTTTTGCTTTGGGTATTATATACTTCCTCAAAATTATACATCCTTAATCATGTTGTTAAATAAATTTTGTCTGGTTCCCTGAGTTCAGATAATGAATGGCTGCCTGAGATGCATTCCATTATGCTTTTTCCCCACGTTGGGCTAAAATGCTCTAGTATTTTCTCTAGTAAATGTAATTCCATTTAGGTAAACAGCAAGTTCTGCAGATATATTCTGATGAACGATCTGGCTAAATGATATGAAACATTTGCCCTTGCAAAGGGACCTTTCTGATTTATTGATGAGGATGACATCAAACATAAAACAGCAGGTCTCTGTGTCTTTACCTCTTTTTCATTATTCATTTCAGCAATAATATTATTTCAACTGAATGCAAACAACATTTCTGCTTTTGGAGCAGTGAAGACAAAGAATGGGTTCCAAACTATTCAAAACAGATCACAATAAAATCAACTATTCAAAATAATATCTTGTACAGAACTGTCAGTTCTATCTACAATTAAAACAAGACTCCATATCTTGATTTTTTTAATACATGTTCTTTATTTTCTGTAAATATGCATGCACTTGGAGCATAGCCCTGCAGAGCACATCACCTCATATCTTTTTTGAGAAAGGTAGATGCAAAAAAATATACTACAATCATAGAAACTCTGAATCATACAAAATAAGTAACTCAAGTCTGATCTGAGAATAAAGCTCAAATATAATGCTATTCATTTCTTTCAAGAGGATGGTGGCCAGTATAAATTTTGCTGCAAAGTAATTCAGCTGTTCAGCAGAAAAAAAAATCCTTATGATACATCTTCTTTATGAAGCTTCTGCATGCATCTGTATGTTTGTGAGTGTTTATGTATTCATATAATACAATGCAAGTGAATGTATTGATAATAAATGTCCCCAGTAAAATACTAGAAAATATATTTATTAAGTATCAAATCGTATCTGTATGAGTTTTCACGCAGGTACAGTTTGATACTTAATATGGGCTAGCTTGCTTACGTGTGTGTGTAAATAAGCTAGCCCATATTATTCAATAGCATATGAAATGAGAGAAATGACACACATTCATTTGTTTTATCCATTGAGCAAACAGACTTTTCAGACCTTGTCAAATAATCTGATTCAAGTTATCACTGTATTTTCTTCTTCATTATGTGGAATATAAGCTTGTGTGGAAAAAAACAGAAAGACAGAGTCTTTATTTTATCAGAATACATGAGCATTTTTATTTTTTCAACGTGGTATTCATGCTGAAGTACAAAATCTAAACAACTACATATGTGAAATGTGCAACATTAAAACAGTTTCTATTTGGGCAGACTAACGAATCTTTCTTCCTGTTATAACAAAACATTTGTCATGGATTCTCCCAATCTGAAAGGATAATGTACAATATAGTTTTAAAGTGTTTTTTTTAAATGCCACTTGATTGGAAACTGCAACCAGGATTGAGATGATGTTATGTTATTGCATGTGCTTTAATTTTTATTTTATTCTATTCATTGTAAGCCACCTAGAGTCTCAATTTGGCATCATACAAATCCACATAATAAGAAAATTGTTTAAGGTAAATGCAGATGTGTCTACCAGTGAGCAAATCTACTAGCCATATGTGCAGAAATTGTTTTCATTGAGAAGCAGAGGAAGAAGCAGAAAACTTCCTTGTCCCATCCTTTCAACATATTTTTCCAGGTGCTAATCTGACCATCTTCCAAGTGTTGATTTGTTTCTTCCTCTGGTCTTTCTATATGCTTTTTTCTGGACTTTTCTTAAGGGGTCAAAGTCAAACTTAAGGGAGACAGGAGTTGACTCCTATATAATTTAATTACCATGTCAAAGCTACAGATCAGGGCCAATTTTGGATTTAACTTCATGGTGGTATCATAAGCCATGGAACCCTATTCTGAACACCAGCCATGGTTTGACCTTTTGTTATAGTGGATAGCATGCACAGAGATCAAGATGGGTGACATTATTCAGCCACCTCTACTCCTACAATGCCAATTAGTCTCCTTAAAAACTATTCACTGAATACCCAGTTTGTTATAATTACCTTGATAAAAATATGCCCCCCCAAACCAAACCTTAATTTCTTAGTCCTTATAAACTCTTAATGTATCTTCATTTCAAGCAAGAGTGGTGGAAGTATTAGCATAGACCTTAAAGTGGGGGTAACACAGTTTTAAAAATAGGAAAAACCCTATTATCCTAAAATTCCAGGAGAAAAAAAATGAAAATCTGCTACACTTATTGAATTATCAGCTGTTCCAGCACAATACTTGGACTGGGCCAAATGGTATTTATCAAATGGTATTCATTAAAAGTTTGTTTGCCACTGCTTTTACATTTTCTCATGGGATAGCCTCAGTAGGACTGTAATGTTTTTAACATTTAACAACTGAAATTATTATTATACAGGAAATTATTTTATTGCAAATTTGTTTAAGGAACTTTATGTTAAATTTATATTCTCTCCTTTTGTCCTCAAAGTGATTTTTGAAAATGGAATAACTGACAGAAAGGTACAATTGAGCCAAGTTTATGAAAGCCAATATTTGTCTTTTTCTGACAGAAGAGGAAAATTTAATAGATTTAGTTTACTTTGTTTTGTATATAGATACAAATTATACTAGAACTGCCTTGCCAAGGAAATGAGTAGTTACCTTATACATCCTACTTTTTCAAAAGCTATGCATTTCTTTTATTATATATTTGTTTATTATTACATAATTTATTTTAAAAGGATCCCAGATCTCTTAATTATCCAGTCATTCACACATAGTTTACAGCTGCCCCAACAGATTATAAATATGCCAGGTATAAATGGAAGGGAGGAACTACACTATGTGTAATTTATGAAACATTTTTTTCTTTTTGCTTTTGATATTGTTTCATTGTGTTTATTCACTACTTCATTTTCAAAACTCAATAATTTGCAATGGGTCTCCAAGTCATTAGTGCAAATTAGCATGGCTCCACTGTATTTGCATTTAATTGCTTTTTAAATTAATTAATTTATTTTAATTCTCTATAATTATTTGCTACAGGATATTACTTTTCCTGAGAGAGTTCATTTCCCTGAAAGAGTTTGTTCTGGTTTTGTGGTTTATTAGCTTTTTTATTTAGAGGCAGTGTTCTGTTTTGACTTCTAATATATTTGGACTTCATGTATAATATGCACACATTTTAAATATTCTAGTACTTTTCAGACTGTAAGCTTAATGCACTAATTCTTTGGGGATTATATTAATTGTAATCTATGAATCTCCACTAAGCATAGAAGCCAATATGACTAAAATATAAAGCTGTAAAAATGTTTACATTTGGATTGAAGGTACTTATAAGTCTTCTTGAAAATTATTATGGGACTAGATGGTTTATGAAGGAAACATAATCATTATGATTTCTTTTTCTTCAGCTGTAAAGGTGTGACCAGATGAACTCTTTATATATTATTTCAAGGGAGCTGCCTTTTGCTATTTTGGGTCCAAAACACAATGTTAGGACTTGTTGATATTATAAAACTGACACAGCTGGGAACACAAATATCTGAAGGAATCCTCTAACCATAAATTTCATAAATACACAAACAATTTAAAATTATTTATGATGTATAAATATTTAAAAATATCTAAAAAAATATAGGTCCTATTTTACTGTACATAAAGACAAGTATGGAGATCAACCAATAGGTGTGATACTATGATTCTTTTATCACTATCTTTCTTTGATTTGGCTTCTTTGTTTTTTACCTCTGAATAGAAAAAAAAATAGATGTAGATACCTGAAATAGAATTTAACTCCCAGAGGCTTCATGGACACAATTGTGCAATTTCAATGGCAACAATGTAGGCCACTGCCTCCCCCCCCCCCCATTCCAGATTTCTCGTGTGGTCTATAAGCCTGGTATTCATTGATTGATATCCATCCAAGATGTAATGAGACCAACCTTTAGTTTCCAGGTTCAAACAGGATTACCTAAATCCTGCCACCTCTGGATTTGTGGGTAGGAATGGGGTATAAAAATTGAAAGTAATCTATCATCACCTCCATCACCATTATGACCACCATCATTATGAAAAATAGCTGCTCAAGAACACAGCAGCAGAAGCAGTTATGAATACAAATCTATATGCTCATTACTGGGTGACTTGCACTGATTACTACTGGGCTTTTAGGTTCAATTCAACATGCTCGTGGTCATTTATGAAGCACTACATGTCTCGTGTCCTGGACTTGGGAAATGACTTATCCCCAGTATGAAATGCCCTGACTTGGCATGTTCATCAGTCCCATTCATTAAATAGTACACAGGTACTGTATCCTTTGGGAAGAACATTCTCCAGGCCTCTTGTCATTGCCAGCCTTAAAGAAGACCAACTTCCAGGCACTAAGCCAGGGTGGGTATGAACACATTGTAAATATAGATGTAGGAGTACCATGTTTCCCCCAATTCATTCCACATTTTTAATTTTTTTACTGTTGCTTTTTATATTATGGTGTTTTAAATCAGTTACCAAACTGAGTGTATGAAAAATCAGACATGAGTTCAACCTGTAACCTTAAAACCAGGTATGGAAAGAAAGATACCTGAGCATTAGAAAGGATAAAGAAGATCAGATGAAATGGACAGACATTTAGAAATCCAGCCAATATAAACTATTTCAGCAGTCATGTAGTCTCATTAAGTAGACATTTGTAAAAATCTGCTTTAATGGCTGCTTAATTGATAGCCAAACATTTTTATTTCATTCATTGTTGATAGAGTGGTGGAAAAAGAAAGGAGCACAACTGTGAGAATGAAAATAACAATTTATTATTTGAATGATTGTTGTCTTTCAATTTGTGGGAGAAAGTGGAATACCCTTATAGTGAAAAAGTACATTTACATAAAAAAATAGGTTCCTGCTACAAGGTTTCCTGATAGAAAGATTGGTTGCTAGTTGTGCAAGCTCCATATTTGACTGGTTTCTTAGAAGGGCTCTCCTTCTTCCAGGAAATGGTTATGGATAGATGTGATAAGGGTTCTTCTAATGGAATAACTTCAAAGAGGATTAAGTGGATAGGTTTGATTGTCAGTTTAACAATATAGAATTTATGTTTGAGTTTGTATATTTATTGGCTTACTTATTACAGGAAAATATGTTATCAGGCTGCTCCTTTATTCAATCATGGGTGGAAAAAATGTGAATGGTAAAGTCTTTTTTTCCCCCAGAACATGCACTGCATTTATATTTGCCAACAGATATTCATAGGGACAATTTTTATTATGTTTTACAATATCCAATTACAAAGTCAATAGTTGTGACCTATTTTTACTGTTTGTAGTATAATGAATAAAATAGTAACTGCTATAGTTAGCAGTAAACACTGATTTCAGTGGATCTCTCTCTCTCTCTCTCTCTCTCTCTCTCTCTCTCTCTCGCTCTCTCTCTCTCTCTTCTCTCTCTCCCTATCTCTCTCTCACACACACACACACCACACACACAAACACACACACACACAAACCCACACAACACAAAACAGTATAAGTCAATATTTTCATTTCACTCTGTCTCTCCTTTTTTTTATTTATCCGTTTTATTACACACACACACACACACACACACACACACACACACACAAACACACACACACACACATACAGTCACTCTGACTTGGTAAGGAAAGGAAAATATCCTATTGCTTCTGCTACTTTTTGTTTTACCCATAAGGGCAATTGATATAAGATACCATTTGTGGTTGGCATTTTTTGATTTCATATATTAATGTGAATTGTCCTTTTTCATGTGCCAAATGAGACATGAATTCAAAGAAACAGAAGAGTAACTGTTATAAATTATAATGCTGGTGGTGAACTGGCATTTTGCTTATATATAATAGGATATATATTTAGGATAATTAGGTCAAACATACTATGAGACCTAAAAGAATATAAATACCTTTGCTGAAAAAGGTGGTTGTTGGAAACAATTAAGGGATTTAGGACACTCTCAGTAGCACTTTAGTCGATTCTTTCTGTCAAGTTCAGAATAAGTTCAAATCAAGATGTTCATGCAATTTTACTGGCAACAGTATAGGACTGGTTTTGTTATTGCTTCTTTTACATGCTCCTTTTTTCTTTCTTTTTCTTTTCTTTTCTTTTCTTTCTCTCAGTATTCCTTTTTGCTCTCTCATTGAAGTTCTGACCAGGTCTAACCCTTAGACACTTAGCTTGTACTGTAAGTCTGGACAATCTCAGTCAGCTGCTGCTACAGAGGAATCAAAAGTTGAATATTAATGTTGTTATTGGACTTGTATTTTTATTGGCAGACCTTTGGGATCACTATTTCAGACCTTCACCCTAAAAATATGATTCTCTATTTATTATGTTAGATGAAGCTGTCATTAGGTCACTCACCTAATTATAGGTTTTGATTATCCTTTAAAAATTAGCAGGATTCTAGTTATAGAAGAGTGTGAAGAAAGATCACTCTAAAAAAATTAAATGATTGAAACTAATTGCCCAGAGTAATTAAAAAATGTGACTTGCAGTGAATTGACCTACTTTTTTGATATTTACAGAAGTTACGATTAATGGCAATTCCCTACAATACCTTTCAAATCTCTGAGTAATAAAAATCAGTGGCAGTTGATTGAGTCAAAATATCCTTTTAGAATGCTTCCCTTGTTAAAGGGTTGAATCTAATCCCTGGATAATATCTTTATCTTTATGAACTACATCATAACTATAGCAAACTAATTCATCTAATATTAGTAAATAGCTATAAATCTTCCTGGAAATAGTGATCCGAAAGAATTTGAGTTTCTATGTTTTTTTCTAGTGATGCCATCATAACCTTAGAGTTAGATCAAGCTAGATCAATATCAAGGCAAAGATTATTGGATACAGAAGGTAAAACAGAAATTGCTGCTTTCCCTCACAATGTAATTGTAAATAACTAAATTTTATTTGTCTAAACCAGCCTCATATTTATATCATATCACAATTCCCAAATTTAGGAGAGCTTTATCTTTAGCTTGATTTAATGTTCTTTCCACATTGGGAAATAAATATATGAAATCTCCATATAAAACCTGATATGGCCCTATGATATGGGTGACATAAAAACCATAGCCCATGGTCTTCTGTATTGCCGGTTCTATAAGGATATTTGCCACCAGTTGATTACTGCTGCTTTATTTAAATTTCCCGGGTACTCAAATAGCTTTTATCTTGATTATTTATTAAGTAATCAAGATAAATTTACTTCTCCAATAGTAACAATTTTTTGCTGTATTATGTACCAGTTTTGCCCACAAATGGTTGCTGATAGTTCTTATTAGGGAATAGTTGTGTGTTGTTTATTTTATTGATTGTATTTTTATTGTTCAAAATATAAAAATAAAGTTCTGTATGTTGTCCAAAATATCTGTGAACAAATATCACTCAGCCATAAATTTACACTTGAATTTTCCTTTGAGCAAAGAAATAAATTCTGTTTCTAAGTTGCAATATTGTGGTTCTCAGAGATTGACAGTGACATTCAAAGTTTATTGGAAAATTCCATTTGGACATCTGACAGCAATGTGATCTGCCATCAGCAATGTTCTTGGGAGTAAAACAAAGCCAAGATGGTGGTCACAGCCATGGAATAGGAAGGACATCTCTTTTTTATGTAATTGAAGACTTACCCCTTATGTGTCATTGTTCAGTTATAGCCAACTTTATTTTTTTAATCCTTTTCCTGTGGACACCCTTAATTGCTTGCCATCAGCAGAAGAATAAACTTGATCTGACTTTTTTTATTGCAGTTCACTTTTTCTTCTTATATTTAATGATTTATCTGGCCTGAACTTTATGCAAATGGAGATCTTTGGTATTCAGTACATGGAAAATGATTTCTTATAGATACGTTAAAAAAACAGAACATATTTTTGTAAATTTCTTTTAACTATAATCATTGTACTTTCCCCACTTTTTGAAAATGAGAGATTTTAGGAGAGCTGCAAAATAATCATATAGCATCTTTGTAATCCAAAATGAGTGTTACTGGAATTAAATAAATGTAATTTCAGAAAAGATCTCCAAAAGCATCTTAAGTAAATTTCAGACTGTATGCCCACTTTCATCTCTAGCTAGAAATTATCACCCCCATTTCTCCCTGTGCCTCTCTTCCCAAAATGCCTGTTCCTGTTTTATGAATACAATGTGCCAACCATTACTTGAATCTTCCCACCTCACCCTGATCCCCATCACTATGTATTTATTCAGAAGCCCATGCATAACCACTAAAAAGCATTAATATTATTTTGTCAAATCCTATAATAAAAAATCACTAAGGCAAAGCCATAGTGACAGGCCGATTCCAGCAATCAAAAAACACATTTGCAAAAGTACCAAACTGATGAAAAATTTCCATTTGTTGATGAAACCCCCAAATGCTTAGATTTTTTTAAACAAAAAACTGTTTTTTAAGCAGCAATATATTCCAAGTAAAAACAACCATTATTTTAATTTGTAACTCCTTTTACGCATCCATTTCCATGCATCAAGGATGAACATGCAACATGAGTTGCACATGTCATTATGGATTCTATGCAGAGAAAACAAGATAGTTCTTCTGACTTTTTCCTCCTTTTCTGTCATAGCAAGCAAAGGTAAGCGCTTAGGTTCATTTTTGGGCATAGAAAATAATTTAATTATTTATCATTTTCCCACCCTTTCATGTCTTGTTTGCCCCCATCCCACCATTCTGATAGGCTATAGGGAATATGAATAAATAGACATGGTTTATGAATATCTAATCAATAAATGAAAACTTAATATTCTTTCCTGGATACATAAGAAAGTGCCAGTGTTACTTCAAGGGATGTCTTTGGGTGTGGGGGGTGTCCATTTTTATTTCTATACTCTATTGCTACTCTATTTAAAGTTATAAAGAATACAATCACACTTATGGCTTTCTCTGTCTTAGCTATGCATGTCCTCCTAAGGAAATGAAGGACAAACACAATTTCTCTACTCTGCTTCCTTCATCTTCCGAGCAAGACCAAGAAACAGGCAGGGATTCCAGGAGCTGTTCATTGTAGTATGCTGGAATAACAAAAGCTTGAAAGCTATATTTTTTTCTTTCTGTCTCATTTTATACCAAATTAAACTAAGGTGATGTTATTTTTAGTTTCTCACACTATCTTTTTTCAAGACTTTGTAATATTTTCTGAAAAACCCTCTTTAAAGATTGTAACCCTGTTTCAGATATATAACAATATTATCACATATAGTTTCAACATTGCTATTCTTTTTTCAGATTTTTTTTAAAAAATCCCATTATTATTACTTTATAAGTTACTCAAGGTAGAGAACATACATGGTACTTTATCCTCCTATTTTCCCAAAACAATTGGGTGAGGAGGATTGGGCTGAGAGTTACTGCCCCCAAAGTCACCCAGCCAGCTTTCATACAGCACCAGAACTCATAGTCTCATGGTTTCTAGGCCAACCCCTTTAACACAATTATAGGTGGGGAAACACCCAGAAAAGATCAAAAGCCACTCATAGCTTCCTTAGTCAATTTCAGGAATGTTCACCTCCAGGCCATCTACAGATTGCACGAGCAGTTTCTTCCACTGACTCCATGCTTCCACTTTGTTGGTGAATTGAGTTTTCACTGCCTGCTAACTCTTTCTTAATATTTTTGAATCTCTCTTACAGAAATATAACTAGGAGATATTGCTCCAAGGAGTTGAAGGCATCTTGTTGTTTAAGGGAGTTAAATAGTATGTTGGATTTTGAAGTGATTTTTGCAAGCTGAGCTTTTTGCAGAAGAATCAATTAATCAATCAACCAATATTATTGTCAAAAATCTCTCCACAGAACAAGGGAACAAGATGTACATTTCCAGACATCACTTTTTTACTTCTCAATAGCTGAGCAAAGAGCCAGAATTTATTGGCATTCCATCTTGCACCATGACGTTGAAGTACTGATATGTCTGACTGGCTGCATTGAACAGTCACAGTAGATGAAATTATTTTGTCACAAGTATTCTGAATAGACGTCCAAAAACATGCTCTTAAAAATATGCACAATTTCCTATATTTTTCCTTTTATTTCATTTTCTTTTACTTCAATAGAAAAAAACCATCATAAATTTCTTAGGCACACATCAGCTAATATGGAACAGAGTTATCATTTCCCATTCCAAGTGCGTGCCGAAGAAGTTACTAAAAAGATGCAGAAAAGAGAAGAAAAACTTTGTCCTAATGTTTTAGCAAGTCTGATAACAATGTCAATCTTATCACTGTTGCATTCAAGGGCCTTTAGGGTATGAGGTAATAGATATCTCTTGATTAGAAACAGACTGCAAACTTGTCTAACAACAAGTTAGACAGAAATGACATTAGTCATAGGCAGCAATGATAGATTAAACAATAGGCTAAGAACTGAACTCTTTGAATGAGGCAAGAGTGGTTTTGTTCGCCTTAGTGGCACTCATAATTTCCTGGACATTGTGATTTATTTTGTTGACGGAAAAGTCTTCATCATGGTTCAGTCCAAGCCAGGAATAAACAATATGGTGACTGCTTTAGAAAGAAGGTTGCAGTTTATTGAAGAGGAAAGCCAGGCAGGAAGATGGCTCTGGAAGAAAAGAGAGAGCACATGTAGGGAGTGGGTTTTTATACCCTCTGAGGCTCTTGAGGTTGTTTCCTGTTCCTGTTTGAGGCTTTGTATTTCCTGTGTCATGTATTTTGACCTGAGTCTGAGTGTGCCCATTTGGCATCTGTGGGTTAATCCTATTATGTCCTGTCTTAGAGTTTGGGTGGGGTATGTAGATTTTAGGTGTCTTTGTCTTCCTAAGCTTCTAGCTGGGAGCCTCCAACCTTCCTGAATGGATTATTTACATTTGCATTTCTATAGAGCTGGTTTCTGCTTGGGGGAGGGAGACTTGGGGCTATTAAGAAAAAAACTGGGCATGCTTTTCTGCCTCTTTTAAGATTCTTTGAGGAAATATATTTTTCTGCCCTTTTAATATTTCCTTCTCTGGGGGGCTGACTTTCCACAATTTAATGAAAGGACAAGAAGATTATTACCTTATGTAATTCAGAGTATAACAAGTGCAAAACCTCTGATGAGTCTGACCTAATTATTAGGCTTAACAGTGTAATTACTCTGGAGATATTACTTATTTGTAACTGAAAGATGATACATATTTTTTAAGCAGGAATGCCTTAATGTGTCAGCAGTTTGGATTATAAAGCTATACTTTACAGAACAATTATTTTCAATATATTTGAGGCAGCATTTTGTTTGAGATACCTCAGAGCATTAGATCAGAATAGTGTAATGTCGTATTGACACTAATTTTCTATACATACATATTCCAGACATGCACAACCCAGATTATTAAATAACAAGTCAAGATATTTTTCCAGCACAGAATGAATTGTGTCTTTCCTATTTGCATATCACTCATTCAGATGGATGAATATCCATGTACTGTTGCTGTTGTTATTTGCTGTTTCAATAATGACACATTATGTAAATTTTCTATCAAGTCCTGTACTCACCTCCATTACAATTTGTATGGAGATGACCAGCTATCAAAGCAGGCATGATAACTAAAGTAATAAATATGAATTTTATAGATGTGGTGGAGCAGGAGAGTGGGGTTATAAAACAAACTATCTTGCTCAGGGTATACTTGTAATTTCAGGTAGCATTTTTCCTCCTAGCATAAACATTTGGATAAAAAGTATATATGATCATTATAAGAACTTGACACCAAGTTTATCATGACTTATTAACCCAAGCTATAGGAATAGAAGAGGGGCATATGTTTAGAGACATGAACGTTTGTTGCCTGGGTGTTATTAATCAACGATAGACACAATTATTGTACTCTCTAGCCCAGCTGAAGGCCAAGGAGACTTCTTCAGATTTGTCAGTTAATGCAACTGCTACCTTTTAGCTAAAATTTGTAAAGGTTTCTCCCTAATTTGTTTATCAACCTATTTAACTCCCAAGCAGATCAGAAGTGGTTAAAATACACAATCATGTTCAATTAAACACTTCACAAATATGTGTTGAAAGATAATTCTTTCTTGCATCCTAAATGCTTATTTTTAAAATCAACTAATAGAGGGATTAAAATTATAAAATCATACAGGCATAGGGGCTTGAAGTTCAAGCCCCTGCCCAGGCAGGAATCCTCAGACCATTCCAGCCAAATGACTGTTTGAACACATCCAGTGATGAAGCACCCATTTTTCCAGGACTCAGGAAATTCTTTTTCAGTAAGATTTTAACATACTGCTTTCTGTCCTATTTGGGCACTATAGAGAATAAATCTTCCCTATGATAGCTCTGTAAGTATTGAAAGACTGCTATCATGTCTCCCTTTAGCTAAATATACCCAGTTTTTTAGACTGTTCTTCAAAGGATTTAACTTCTATGACCTTCACCATCTTCTCCCTACACTTTCCAGTTCCTCAGTATCTTTTTTAAATAGTGATGTCCAAAACTGGACAGAACTACAGTCATTATCATTTCCTATGATCACAATGTTATACACAATATATATATATATATATATATATATATATATATATATATATATATATATATATATATATATATATATATATATATATATATATATAATCAAAATGTTTCTGCACTAGCACTTTACTGTAGAATATTGCTAACTCATACTTAATCTAAAGTTTACTAGGACACTCAGATCTTTCTTACAGGTTGCTGAGTAGATACCTCTATCTTGTATTTGTGCATCTGTTTTCCTAACTAAGCAACTTTCCTATTACATTTCTTGCCATTTAAGGGCATTTTGTTATATAAGATCCAGTATTCAAGTCTATCAAGATCCTTTTGAATGTTCAGCTATCTTCTAACATATTAGGAATCCACTCCCCCTTCCACTAGCTTTACTGTACATCATCTGAAATTTGATTAGTATTCATTCTATTGTCTCATCTAATTAATTTATAAAAACAATAATGAGCCCTGGGCCCAGGACAGAACCCCGAGTACCACACTATATACCTTGCTCCATGTTTTCATGAATCCATTAATGGCCATACATTGGGTATAATTCTTCAATCAGCTATGAATTCAAATGGTAATGGGACCATCCATCCCACATTGTTCCATTTAATCAAAACCAGGCTATGATTAGCTTTGTCAAGTGGCTTATCAAAGTGTAATTACAATAAATTAGCAGAATTCACCTGGTCTACTGTATTAATCACATTGTAAAGAAGAATGTCAACCACAACTTATTTTAATGAACCATTACTGTTTTTTAGTAATCACCTTGTTTCTTTCTAAATCATTGCAAATCCATAGGTTACTTTTTTTCTGGGATTTTCCATGATATACATGTCAAATTGATCAATAATATAAATCACTTTTCCAGACTAAAAACAATTTTTAATGTGCCCTAAACTTCTAGTTTTAATACATTGCATCTAAATATCCAATGATGTATCTCATGGTATGAATTGAATACAAGTTTCTGATGGGATAACTTCAATGCAAGAAGTTGTCCTGCTGTTCTCTTTGCTTCTGTTTATTTTGTCTTCAAGACAGTCTAATGAAGGTTGTTTGGAAATCATGTTGCATGCAAAGTTTACTACAAAATATGCAGGTTGTTGATTATATTTTCATCAGAGTAATACATAAATGTTTACTACATTTATCAAATTCACAGCTCCCCTGAGGACATTATTTCATGCAAGAACAGTCCTGTTTATTTTTATTCTTACTTTAAAAAAATTATATGGAACACAAGGATTTACATGTGCTTATGGATATATCAGCTAACAGAAGGTTGTTGGAACAGAGAGTTAACATCATATGGAATCTATAAAGCACTAAAGAACATATTCAGTTTTGAAGATTTAAATATATAAATACAAAGTTTATATGCAAGGTAACTTCTGAAAGCTATGCCTATTCTCTAAAGAAAATAGATTAGGCATTAACTAGTAAATTACACATACATTTCTCCTATAGAAGAAACAAATATCAAAAAATAAATAAGGATGATTTTAATTGCAGATACATAAAAGGTTTAAAGAATCATGTAACATTAGCCAACAGAAACTAATAACTGGTTATTTCTTTTGCCACTTCCGTAAGATGAAAGGGATATATAATGTTATTTGTACTCAAGAGTGGTGCTCCCAAGATCTTATTTTCTACACCACATAGTACATATTGCTGACTTACACCACATGTTCTGCACTGGCTAATGTAGTATACCAATACTGCTAGTAGTTCCATCCATCAGCCTCCATGACCAATTTCAATACTTTTTGCTAAAGGTTGGTTTAATAATTGTGGATTCCCTAACGTAGATTATAATTTACTGGAAGTTGACAATTTGAGGGAAAAGCAAGACAACAAAGGAAGAAATAACTGCTGAGACCAGGAACATTGAATATTAAACAAAAGTCAAGATGATAGCCATGACCCTTGTGATTTATTGTATTTGGGGGTGTGGTATTATTTCTGCTTTGCTTATTCTTATCCTTGCTAGTTCCTGCTTGTGGGGGAAGCTGGAATGGTTAATAGATATAAGATGAGGGAGAATGTGTTTGCCTCTTTCCTTAACCTTTGGTTGCTTCCTGAATGGTTCTTGGGTGGAACCTATCTCTATTAGTCTGTAAATAGCTGACTCATCACAATGACATACCTTTAAGCATACTCTTGCATTGTTAGATCTGGCTTTGTCTACAGACATCTACAGTTTCCCATTTAAAATTGTGGTTGAACTTGTCAATGTGTTGTGCAAAGTTTTATTTTTTTATTGCAGTTGGTGGTCATAACTATGTTCTCTCAATTTTCTGTCCCATATAGTAGTTTTCATTATATGTTATAAATGACTGCTGTTTTGTCTTCTTCAGTAATGGGTCTTTGGGTTTGCTTAGGATAATTTTTATTGGACTACCACAACATCTAAGGGTTGTAGGAATCTATTGGTAGTTTCAGAAATGTGTTTGATATATGGAAGATAATTCACTTCATGAAGGTGCAAATTACATAGCTGTGATTCCATGGATACTTTTTTAAAGAAATATGTAGATAATCCATTGTCTTAGAATATATTATATACAGTAGAAAATCTATTTTTCCTTTTTGTAGTTCTGGGTTATTGGATTCTGGGATAGTTCCAACATTCAAGTTGTTCCATTCAAGAAAGGAATTCATCCAAAGTCTAGAAAAGAAGCAAATAGATATAAAGACATCCTTCATCTCACAGCTATTAATAATCAGATAAGCAGAAGTCAGCACCATCAACAGGAACAAAAGTAATAAGCCATCTAAAAAACAAGAAAGAAACAATGCCCCAATGATTGGTAAGGCAAATCACTACCTATAAACTGATAGGAAATCCACTCACTTATGTTGCCTAACCTGGTAATGAAGTATCTGCAATAAGAAAAACAATCTCATAGAGCACCTAGAAACAATTTAAGTTTGAAGTGCATAGATTCTTTACTGAGCTAATTATTCAGAATATGGGATCAACTTAGTTGGCTATTGCCATGGCTCAGAAATCAGATGTTGACTTTGATTGTGGAGTACTGTTATAGCAGAAATTGTGGAATGTCAGCCTCAAGAGATAAAGCTTAGCATCACCTGTGAATGATCAAACACAGATGCTATCTAAAAAGCTAAACAATTAGATGATGATGATGATGATGGTGATGATGTCGTTGTTGATGATGATGGTTATGGTGATGATGATGATAAGGCTTCCCAATCCCCACACCTGGAGATTAGAACAGAGAGAAGAGCAATAGTGTTCTATAAGAATCCTTGTAAAGCAAGGCAGTAAATTTCTTGATTAAAGTCAGCTGGAAGCAGCCTTATTTAAAAAGCAGCTATAACTATAATCGATTGTTAGAATCAACTGTCTGATTTCTAGCTCTTGTATGAAGTTTGGGTAGATTCTGTTTGCAAAATTCTGACTTTGCTCTAGGACCTCTGGACTGGATTTTAACTATTTTTCTGCATGCTCCTGTTAAAAGCAAAACAACTCAAGCAAGCTTCTTTCAGAGACTCTGTTTTAGTTTGTTTTCCTTGTCTGCTATTATCTTCTTGAGCTGCTAATTCCAGTAGCAACCATGTGTGTGTGTTTGTGTGTGAGAGAGTGAGTACAGGTAGTCCTTGACTTACAACCACAATTGAGTTAAAAAATTATGTTGCTAAGTGAGAGTTAAGTCAGTTTTGCCTCATTCATGACCTTTCCTGCCACAGTTGGTAAGTGAATAACAGTTGTTAAGTTAGTAACACAGTTAAGTGAATTGGTTTGCCCATTGACTTTGCTTGTCATAAGGTTGCAAATGGTGATGACATAGCTCTGGAACATTGTAACTGTCGTAAATATGAACCAATTGCCAAATGTCTGAATTTTGACCATGTGACCATGGTGGTGCTGCATTGGTCATATGTGTGAAAAATGGTCTTAAGTCACTTTTTTCAGTGCTGTTGTAATGGTCATTAACTGAATGGTTGTAAGTGGAGGACTACCTGTGTATAACTGTGACTAGAAGCAGCTGTTGTGATTAAGGAAAAATATGAGGGATTGTTTTCAGCAGAAGCTCTGTTGTATTTGTTGCAAGAATTTCTACTATAAGTTGATAATCACTGGAAAGTATTAAAAAGGATTTCTATATCTTTGGTTTCATTTTTATTGTATTTATTTTTCTTTAGGACTATTTCTTTTAAGGAAAATTTCTAAGCAGCACTACTATTTTCTCTTCAGTAGGAGACAAATGGTCTATAACTCAGTCAACCCCATTCATCTTGTTAGACTTAACCTTGCTGTCTTTAGAGTCAGAAGAAGAAACTATTTATCACTGCTTAAAGACAATCTGTATTTGAAGAAACTTTTGTAGTACTTCTATACCTGCTTGAATGATGTGGGTCATCAATCTGCTTATTGCAGTTGTCAAACATAGGAAGTTGTAACATTTTAATATTTAATTATATATATTTTTTTAAAATGGTAAATTCACAGCCCTTCGAGGCCTTCTGAGAGGCTAGCAGGGTCAGGCCATCCTAATCTCAGGGGCAGGATGTTCCAGGGGGTAGGTGCTACGGTACAAAAGGCATGCTTCATGGTCCCTGCCAACTAATATTCCTTGGCTGATCTCTGTTCCATGGGATCTGGAGCATGTCCATCCATGAAACAATTGAACGAAGACTGACACTTAGGTAACCCAGTTCCAAACCATGAAAGGTTTCAAAGGAAACAACCAACATTTGACTTGCACCTGGAAACATTAAAAACAAAGCAGTAGTGTAACATATGCTGAATAACCAATACCATACACAACCTGTGCAGCCATGTTCTGCACTAGCTGAATCTTTGAAATTTTCCTCAATGGCAGCCCTGTATAGAGCACATTGCACTAGTCCAAAGAGGACATGACAAGGGCACAAGTGACAGTGCCTCCCAATCCAGGAATTCAAACAAGCCAAAGATGTGCAAATTCCTGTTATCCATAGCTGCCACCTGCTCTTCTAGTAGGAGCTGTGAGTCCAAGAAGCCTCCTAGATTCCACACTGAGTCTTTCTGAGACAGTGCCAACCTTACTAGGACCAGAGGGAGAAAAAACTTGGAATTGGAAGGCCCAGGCATCAAAACTACTTGATGTTTCTTGGGTTGAATCATAGCCCACTGAACTTCATCCAGACCCCCTACAGTTTCCATGCACTGAAATGAGACAGCCATGGGGTATCACTCACTCTTAAATAGCATTTGGAAATACACTGGCAACCAGTGCAGCACAACATAATGTAAAGATTGGATTCTTCTGGGCAGGACATAACTATTCCTGGTTGTAGCTTGCTGGCAATATACTTATGTTGATAATTAATTAGAAGATCAGAAACAAATTAGAGAACAATCTCACAAATAGAAAAGTTATTGATACCAGGCAACTGCCTGAGAATGATGCCAACCAGCCCTGATCTTATTTTTGCCTACATGTGAGGTAATAAGGAATTATTTTGGGAACACTCTCCATGTCACATAGTTCTATTGTGAAATATGCCAAGTTGCTCCCTATTTTTTTTGTCCAAAATGCAGTGTTATCCCTTTCTCATTAAGTTGAAAGAAAACCAAGTTAATTAGTTTATCCGTCTTAAGAGTTTAGCCCTAGACAAAGATAAGTACATTGAGCATTTGTGAGCATTTGGCTCACAGACAAGGTAATTGAATAGAAAATTTTCATGATGATGAATCAAATCACATGTTTGCGATTACATGTACAATGCTCCTAAAATTCTATTACATTTGTCTATTGTCAGCCTTGGTAAGCTGACAATGACAGTCAGGTAAGAATTCAGCTTAAATTTTGGGCTCATCAAATAAAATGATTCATGAACATTTTTTCAATATCTAGCTTTAACAGCATATCTTGCATCAGAATAAAATGTTAATTGGTATCTATAAAAGGCTATCATTTTATTTTAGTCAATTTTTGGTATTTGGATGAAGGATGGATAACCTAATGTCTAGAAAAATATACATGAAATGTTCTAGTGCAGGGCTTTTCAACCTGTGGTACGCGTACCACTTGTGGTACATTAATGAGTGGCAGGTGGTACGCAGCCCTGCCTAGCCAAGTGTAGTGGGGAAGGGAAAGAGCCAGCACAGGCAAAGACTTACAGTGAGAGAGTCCTCTGGAGCTGCAGATTTTACTTATGAATGGAGCCATTTGGGGAGGCTGCCTTAGCCAGCAGCCAGTACTTACATTTTTTTCCTTCCTTAAGTGCCGGCTGGGCTCCTACTTTCCTTTCTAGCCAGTAGCTAATTCTTAAAGGGGAAGGTGCCTTTTAAGCTAGTTCACTCAGCAGCTTGTCTTTTCTGTCTCTGGAGCCTTTCCTTGTTGATGAATATATGAAGAGGGAAAATATGGGGGGGGGGGTTTCAAATTCTTCCTTCAGAAGGAGATGGGAATGAGAGAGGAGGGAGGAGGAGGGAAGGAAGTTCCCGCCTTAGCACTTGGCCACCAGCAGCTCTGCCATTGACTTTGCTTGTCAAAAGGTTGCAGAGGGATCACATGACCCTGGACACTGTGACCATCATAAATATGAATCATTGCCAAGCATCCAAATATAAATCACATGATCCTGTTGCTGCAATGGTCATAAGTGTGAAAAATGGTCATAAGTCATTTCAGTGCAATTGCAACTTTGAACAGGTTTTTTTTTTTTGTCACCAAGTTTTTGACACCTTGCTAGGTGGTACTCGAATATTGCCATATTCTAAAAGTGGTACAATGGGTAAAAAGGTTGAAAAGCCCTGTTCTAGTGCACTTAGAGAGATTTCATTCTTTTTGCATAAAAGCCTAATTGATCATTTTTCTAGTTAATTTATGGAACTTATAATACAGTTCATTCTCAAATATTAAGGATATAAATATGTAGTTCTGTCCCACTTTTTTTAAAAAATAGAATGGCATATTGATTTGTTTCCTTAAATTGCTTTGTGATGAGTTATTAGGTGAAGTCAGAGTTCCCTTTTGTATCTGAAATCTAACAGCTGATCTGGCTCCTGAATGATATGGTATATTGAACTCTATGAATTTGAATCATATTGGGCTTGGCTAAAATAGTATAATGCATAGGAATGGGATATAATCTCCCCCATTTTCAAAGTGGAAAAAGGTGGGAGTGAGAGAGAAGAATAAACACAGCAACTGAAACCCAAAAGCCTGATAAATCTCTTAAAGATCTGAAAGGAAAAGAAAATAGGAGATAGAAAAAGAAAAGGGTGCCAAGAAATGTATCAGAAAATCATCAGAATTGTAGAGATGGCTTAAAAATGCTAAAACACAGAATGAGATGATAAAGATTACTAACAGCAAGAGAAAGAGCTTTGGTTATTATCAAAGCAATTTAAAAACAAACAAACCAATGGAGATCACACAGTGATATTGGTAACAAAGAAATAGCAGAATTTCACAATCCTCCTTTAATTCAGTCCTCTCTCAGAAAAGAGTATTTGAAGAGCAGTAAAACTGAAACTTCAGACTCATCAATAATTGGTCACTCTGAATGAATTTAAATCTGCATAGTGAGATGAATTCCATGCTAAAGTGCAAAGGAGCTTGCTTGATTAATATCAAGATAAAGTGATGGGTTATTTGAAGCAGAAAGGTGGCCAAGAGGAAGAGAAGTTGAGAGAAGCTGATTAGAGGTCCAAAAGGAAGGAGCCTGAAACATAGCAACAGAAGAACTACTAACTGGAACTCTATACCATGCCAAATAGAATTAGTGCATCTGCAAGGAAGATAGAAGAGTTGGGTTTAATATATATAGGGCTTGGTAAATGTAGTGCACTTTTAATAAGATTATTCAGTCTATTATGGGAAAAGTGGATTGATGGCCCTGGGCTATTCCCACTTAGTGTTTAAGTTCCTGTTGTACCTACATTTTGCTTTTCACAAATGATATAAGTAAAAGATGTAAAACTTCATACTTTAACTAGAGGTTGAATATTTTTTTTCTTATTGGATCTTCTGTCCAGGAGAGACAGAAACTATTCCTTAGTGATTACAGATTTGAGAAAGTGAATCTGAACAGAACTGAAAAGACCCTTCTTTGAAAATTCTTTGGGAGAATCAGCTTTCAAACTCAGAGGTTACACAGAGCAGAACAGAACAATCAATTGCTATGCTGTAATTATGGTTCTACTGATGCAGAGTAAATGTCTTTTTTTTTAGCCTATCACATCACAGGTGTATCCTGCAGTCAATAATTCCAAGATATTTTCTGTATTTATCAAACTAGTTCCTTAAGTATAGAGCAGGGGTCTTCAAACTTGGCCCTTTTATGACTTGTGGACTTCAACTCCCAGAATTCCTCAGCCAGCATGCCTGGCTGAGGAATTCTGGGAGTTGAAGTCCACAAGTCATAAAAGGGCCAAGTTTGAAGACCCCTGGTATAGAGTATGATCAAAGAAGAAACATTCACATTATTAGTGAGTTCATTAAGGTGGGATCCATATAAAGCTTTTCCATTTTTCTCCCTCAGGCTATTTACACAACAGACTAAAAATTAATTAATGTGTTTGTACTGACTTCTCCAATCTTACGATGGTTTGTGACTACAAGTAGTCCTCAACTTACAACAGTTCACTTAGTAACCATTCAAAGTTACAATAGCACTGAAAAAAGTAGCCAATGACCATTTTTATCACTTATGACCATTGCAGCATTTCCATGGTCACGTGATCAGAATTCAGACACTTAGCAATTGACTCATATTTATGACGGTTACAGTATCCTGGGGTCTTTTGCAACCTTCTGACAAGCAAAGTCAATGGGGAAGCCAGATTCACTTAACAATTGTATCACTAATTTAACAACTGCAGTGATTCACTTAACCCCTGGCAAGAAAGGTCTAAAATGGGCAAAATTCACTTAACAATTGCCTCACTTAGCAACAGAAATTTTGGACTCAGTTGTGGTTGAAAGTCAAGAACTACCTGTACAGATATTTCTTTTTCTCTCAGCCTCAGCATGTTCTTGCCTAATATCCTGAATATTTATGCTGAAAAGAATTGGACAATCCTTAGAAAAGAATTATCTTTTCTTCCCAACTCATTATAAGACCATAAAGATTTACAAAACTTTTAGGATATCCCAAAGATGCTTTTTCATGACGCAGCTGGACTTCCTTATTTTTCTTTGAAGCCATTTCACTTCTCATCCAAGAAGCTTCTTCAGCTCTGACTGGATGGTGGGGAATGGAAAGATTTATACTCTTTGATTTATCCTTCCATTCTCCACCATCCAGTCAGAGCTGAAGAAGCTTCTTGGATGAGAAGCAAAACATCTTCAAAAAAACAACAACAATAAAGTCGAGTTGCCTTATGAAAAAGCACCTTTGGGATAACTGTGACCTGGATGACTGAGAATCTCCATAGATATTTTTAGGATATGTTCAGCCTTAGAGTGAGGCAGGTAGAAATGCTAGTAGAGATATGCAATGATTAAATAGTTAACTTTTTTCTTTTGATATGACAAGCTAGCCCAAAACAAATATAATAAAAAAGCTGTGAATTAAGAACTGCCTACTGACTGACAAATAAAGAAGATGGGGCATATGGGGAATAATAGTGCATAGGATAAGGAATAGTGAACTGACTATGGCAAAATTAATCTTACTTTCTAAAGCTATTTTAATGTCAAATGTTTTCATAAGCTACACTTAAAACCAATATTATGGGTAGAAGCATGAGAAAATCATCAGAATTAGTTTTCTTCAATCATTTCATTGTAACATCCAGGGCAAGAATCAGAAAACAAATTAGTAAGTGGAGAGTTTGTATATATACATATTTTAAGGAGGTTTAATGTGAGGAGCTAACAGTTTCAGAATATGTACCATCATAACTTATGTGAAATGTTTTCACATAGTGAGTCTGTGTTATTGAACACAAATTGCTGATAAAAGGTAGTTTGTGAAAAGCTTCTCCCAGATATAATAAAATATTTTAATATAAATAGTATGTTTGTCTGTTGGAAAACTTCCAAAGCTATGCTATAAAGCTGCATACAGGGCTAACTGCAGTGGCTATGATGGTTATTGTTGCTGGGTTTGGTATATTTCAGCTAAAGTTGGGACATATATTTTTATGTTATTTATTATATGGTTTTTACTGTTCTATATCTATTATATCTATTTATATCTATTATATCTATGCTGCTTTATATTGTTTTTGGTTTTTTATATTGTTTTTAATTGTTGTGAGTCTTCCAGAGTGTTACATTTAAGATATA
The DNA here is from genome assembly GCA_023970755.1 of Azemiops feae. Taxonomy (NCBI): domain Eukaryota; kingdom Metazoa; phylum Chordata; class Lepidosauria; order Squamata; family Viperidae; genus Azemiops; species Azemiops feae. The sequence goes on from JALGBA010000376.1 coordinate 1,017,618, forward strand.
TATATATCTATATTAATATATATATATATATTAAAAGCAGGGCTTTTAATGCAGTCTTAAATTTTAAATCAGAGGAGGAATTTGGGCACAGATAATTTTTTTTAACATTCTATAATCACATCTTGTTCAATCGTAATACCTAACTACAATTCAATAACTAACTAAAAATTATTCGACTGTGCTTTCTTATTCAAAAGAGAAAAAAATAAAAATATTTTCTCAGCAACCTGAACAAGAATGAATGAAATTTAGCATTTGAAAACTGAAAGTTAAAAATTAATTATGAAAGCAAATGATACCAAGTGTTCTTCTCCTAGTTAGGAAACAAACTAGATAATTTATTATTTACCATTTACTCCACAAAAGGAACATATAAGAAAATGGAAATTTATTCCATTGACATAATTGTTTTCCCAGCTATGTTTAAAATTATCTAGAATGGTATTTACCATTTCAGGACCTTTTGTCCCAGAAAAGAGGACATTTATTTTCATCTAGAAAGAGAATGCTGCAATGTTCTATTAATTTTTATCTTAATTCTAATTCTAGGTAAGACAATATTTGCTGACTACATTACCGGATTTATAATGATATATCTGTAATTTTGTTCTTTTAAATTCAAAGTTATAGAATTCTATGAAAGTTGGATTTTTTTTCTCAACTTTTGCTTATTGAATGAACTTTTAAAGTAATTTTGATTATTTGATTAACCATAGCAACAAGGGAGATTATGCAATAAAATATAGTTACTTGCAATTAACAAGTCATTTATAAGCTAAAACATTTGTCTCTATCAGACAAGACTGGTGAGAAACAATGGCAGTGATTTTCGAACAGTGATCAAGTTCTTCATTTCAAGGAAGAGTATGGCATAAGGATAAACTAGGGAAATTATTGGTAAATCAAACTCCATGCTGGTCAGCACCATCCTGCCTGAGCTATTAACTTAATTGCTGAGTTAATAATTGATTCCGTCCAATTTTTGAGGTTGGAGGACTCTGCCTGGCCAGGGTTGCCTTGGCATTAGTACATTGGGGACAGTCTGCATCAGGTAGAATCTGCCCACTTGATACATGTAGAATTAGAGAACATGGGTTCCCCCACTACTGATATGGTAAGGAGCAGCAATGCCTCGTTCTAGACTATGCTGCTTCCCAAGCTGGAGAGAATCTTTCCTTTACATAATTTAAAATGGCTATGGAGACAGTACTTTTTCAGAAAGCAATTAGTGTGGTGAGTTTATCATGACTAAAGTAACTGTTCAGGTAGGTATTAGGATTGCTTTCTCTGATGTGTCTTTATTTGTGATGTGTTCATGATTTATCATATAAGCTACCTAGAATCACTAGATGAGATGGCAGATAGATGGATGGATAGAGAGATGATTAAAGAAATATTAATTTCACTTTCATTTTTGGGATTTTCTCTTGCCCATTCGTAGAAATATCTTAAATTCAAAATTATTAATTCTATTTACCACAAACTATGTATCCCACCTTTCCTGTAAAAATCAATTAAACAGCACACGCACAAACAGAAACAATCATTAAGATGGTGATACATTAACAGAAACATAGGGAAAGTGCAAAAAAGGGAGGAGAAGAAAGAGAAACATTAATAATATATTTAGAGAGGAGATCGACTATTTGTAGACATGGCTGAGTAGACCATTTATTGTGCTCCAACTGATTAAACAGCAAATAATAGACAAGTGTACAAGAAATTCTTTCCCAGTCAAAAAGCAAGAATTTATAGGTGGGTTTTTTAAAAATTACTTATCTGAGATTCATCTACTAAAACATACTTCAAAATAGATAGGCTGGCACAGAATTGTCATGCATATATCAAACTTCATAACATTTCAGAAGGCTTCAGTAACAGAAATCTTATTTTGATTCCCAATTTATTCTACATATATTTTATAGTGTAAATTCTTACAGTGCCTGTCAGGCACAAGTAACCAGATCCACATGTGTAGAGTTCAAGCTAACTACTTTATTATATTCTGCCTATTATACTGGAATTTCCACAGACTGTTTGCCTTGTCTTGGAACAGATAGATAAGGTTCTATAGAGGTTGGGGAGGGGAAAGTCAGTGGACCTCTTGCAGCTGCATAATGATTTAGAACTAATCCCCTGCTTGAGTCCTCCTTCTTGACTGGCTAGGTGTTTCGCAACACCCTTTTTTCTTTCTTAGTGATGGACGGTATTTCTTCACTCATGATGCTTTCTTTAAATGATTAATTTAGTATTCAAAGATTACAAAGGATATGTTAAGGAATGCAGGATCATTATTGGATAATGGCACTACTAGAAAAGCTTTGGAGAGTTATGTGATTTGTAAGAGGCGTTTCATTTTAATGAAACGTTGCTCAAATTCTGCTGGTAAAGAGCAGCTCTTTTGCCAGTGACTGTTAGCAATGTGATGTTTTGAGAACCAAAAAAGTAGCTAGGACACACAGATTGCCTATTCCTGTTCTAAATCTTTTGTTGAATTGACTTATTACTGGTGCAGTTAATTCTGTGCAAAATTGTAAAGAAACAATACATAGTTTACAGTGCCATGTTGTCATATCCTGTCTTCCTACTCCCTCATGTTTCATACTAAATTGAACATGTCATAACTGTGCAATGTTTATTTTAGTTAACATTATACTGTAGAAATTCTGAAATGTGTTGATGTTAATTAAGCCTTCCTTTATCCCTTTCATGACCAAGCTGGGGTTATGAGGAAAAGATTAGACAGGCAGTGGTCCCAGTCTGGATTAGCGCCCATGCTGTTTAGAATAAAACAAAACAGACACAGAGCTCAGTTTCTGCCATAAAAAAATAAATATGCAATTTGACTTTGACAGATGAATAGATTGGAATAAACGGCTAGAATGGTAAAAAAAAAAAAAAGACTTTTTAAAAATCAGTTTGTCACAGCCTAATGGAAATTAAATTAAAATGCAAATCATGCCTTATATAAAACTGAACAAATACATGTATTAGTTTATGACAATAAAATTGCACTGGGAACTTAATTATTTTGTAAATATAAATATGTACATATATACATAAATACACATTACCACTATTCCTTTTTTGAGAGAAACAATGTTATATAAGGCTGTACAGGGTGATTAAGAAACAATAAGCCACAATAAATTAAACATATATGAAAAATAAAAGGATATCTTGCTAAAATTAGTTTGCACCAATATTATTCCCTTTATTTTTTGTACCTTTCTATTCTCGCATACTGGCTATCCTCATGTCCCGCAGGTCCAAACAATGCTTCATATGTTTTCCCCCACTTATCTTCTGTTTTTAAGATCTCATTAATATAACCAAACCTGACTTTCTTTGCCTTCTCCTTCTTGTTGACCATTCACTCTTCCTTCATTTTTTTTGTTTGTTTTATTCACTATGACCAGACAATCTTAAGGTACTTCTTTCATATTGGTAATTCACTTTTGTTTTCAATCCATATGCATTCAGCATTCATCCATTCATGACCATATCTCTTTATTTACCAAACATACTTCTTAAGTACCTTATTCCCACTGCATTCAACATAATACTCCTATTCCCATACATCTCTCTAAAATATATCTACCAGCATTTTTCTTCTTCAGTTTCATAACAGATAATTTCACCACTTGTATTTCATTCACTGTTGGAGATGCACAGTTTAGCCTCTTCACCCACAATTTTGTGTTTTTTCTGACATACCCAATTCTTGCTATCATATAGCAAAGAGACAAAAGCTCATTCTTATGCATTACATTTTTTTTGCTTCTTTCTACAAACATTCCTTCCTCATTACAGACCGGATGTAACTTGAATTTGCATTTCTTACATTTTCAATTTTTAGTGAATATTATACAAAGGTATAGAAAGTCATCTACTTGCTGTAGTTTTTACTATAACTTGCAATCATACATTCTATTTTTCCTGTGAAACACAAATTACCTTGGCTTTTGATATATTACATTTCAGTTCTGTATTTCTCACTGCATGAGAGCCAGTAAGTGTAGTGGTTAAAGATATTAACTGAGAGACCATGACTTCTAATTTTGCCTTGGGCATAAAGCCAACTAGCTCATTTTGGACCAGTTTCACTTTCTTGGTACTTTTTTCAATCATTTGTTCTAGTAGTTGCTAAGAATCAAGATTGAAATCACATAGCCATATCCTTATTTTAACATTTTACCATTTTAACATATTTTAACATTTCTCCAATTATACATGTTACATCTGCAGCTTTCCATTTTCCATTATTCTTACAGCATTTCAGCCTGCTTTTCATAGTTTGTTGATTCTTTATATTTCTATGTCACTTTGATCAAACAAATCCAAGTGGCTTAGAGTCCCATAATTCAAGCAAAAATGACCATAAATGGTGCAAGCAGAAGCCAGAAAAATAATTTGGTTAAGTCCCTTTTAACCACCACATCCATCTCCAAACCTAGGACAAACATGCTACTCATTCCTTACTCTGCTGCTCATTCTCCAAAGTGACTTTATTTACCTCCCAAAATTTAAGAGAAAAGGATCTTCTCTTTGTCTTACTGGTTAACTATTTCATAGAAGAGGGCCTATAACTATGTACTTCTCTAGTCCTACCTAAAAATGTTGCAAATTACAGTCACATGACTGTAGGACATAGCAACTGATCATAAATGTAACTTGCTTGACAAGCACCAGAAATACAGTCATGTGATCATTGGATTGGTGAACAATACATTTTTTTCAAGTTTGAAAGTTGTTAAATAACCAGTCATTGAGGACTGCATTTATTTCATTCTCATTTTTTTCAGTAAGTATTCCCTTACCTGCATTTTCTCACCCATAGTTTCTTTCATTTCATCATTTTATTAAACATCCTTTTTTCATATCTCCCAGGACTAACTACATACTCTTCAGTATTTTGTATCTTATTTGATTTTACACAATTCCACACAACTTCTATAAATGATTAAATTTCTAATGCAGTTTGATACTCTGACAAATTTAAAAGATCTGTTTAGGACAAAGGCAATAAAATGTTAAGACATTTATCTGCAGGCAAGTGCATCTTATATGCATTCCAAGGAGGAGTGGTGAAGAAAGCAGATACCTGGGGAATACAGATGCCAGCCAAGGAAATTATGAACAGCAATAGCTTAATTAGCATTTTCTATGGTGAATTCTTGCCTAGCAACTGGCAAATTATACAAAGAGTAAAAAAACAAAGTGAACTGTTCTTATCCTTTTGGAATGACACAGAATAATTTCCCCCTTATATTATAGCATGTCTTCAAAAATCTTCCATTATCACCATTACACTGTTCATGGTAACAAAACATGCAAGTATCACAAGCCTATGAGGACTTAGTTTCACATCAGCCTAGATGTCATGAGTTCTGACATACTTCATTGTTCCTTCTTTAATTTCAGAGCTATATATCATATAAAAAGAAATAAATTCAAAAATATTTTCTTAATTCATTGTTATATTCTTTATCATTTATTCTTCTTACATTCTATTTTGCAACCTATCATATGTTACAGTCATCACCAGATAGCCCATATATTTTATTTTGGTGCTTATAATGGTTTTAGTCAATCAATTCATTCATTTGTTTGTTTGTTTATTGTAAAACTAAAGTATATGCTACTTTACCAATATTTTTATCCTACATGCCACTAGCAGCGTTTATGATAATGCTGGTCAGTTCTGACACCTTTTGGCTCGTATCCCATAAGGACAACTAAACCCTGTTTTGTTCCAAGGATACTCATTCAATTCTATGTACGTTGGAGTTTTGCCAGAAAAAATACTATTATCTAAATCCCAGTCAGAATTCATAACTGTAATTGAAAGAAAAAAAACTTGACTTGGCATCTTCCCCCACTTCACCAGGAAAAAAACTATAAATATCTAACAGTTTGGAATATACAAATTAATTTAAACACACTGAAATAATGTTTAAAGAGCTTCAGTTTTGGTTCATCTCACTTGAGTATTTATATGAAAATGATGCATATTTTTAATCACATTCCATATATATAAGAATTATATCGATCTTGATTGAATATATCTATGTAACTTGCATCATTTGTTATTGTTAGTATGCAAGTTAATTTACAATAATAAATACAATAATAGTTCATTTGAAAGGTCAAATGACTTAAAACTGACTTAAAAACCTCTAATAGATGGAAAATACATTAAAAATATGCCCGAAGTCTCTCTACTTACCAAGTTTGAATGATACACTCATATCATTCGTGAATTTCCATTTTATTTAGGTACAAAATAAAAAATCTTGCCCAAGGTATATTTGATTTAATATGAGAAACTAGATTTTTTTTTCTGAGTATAGTCAGTGAAAAAATAGCCAAATAAATCCTATCTCACAACAAGCATGAATTGGTTTAATTTAAAAGTTGCAATGAACAGAAGAAAATAAATGATGCTATAATCACATTTTTATAGAAGGTCACAAGGTCTGATGTCAAGAAATTGCCAAATAAATTCAGAATGCTCCCAGAAATGGAAAATAGATAAATACTAAGGGACTGTCAATAAAAATGATAGGGTGGGATTTATATAATCCCACACAAATATAGAAATTAATCTGCAAATAAATAGTATATTTGTTATAAATCAAAAACAGAATTAAGACAAGGCTGTAGAGTGAAAAAAAGATAAATGGCTAATAATATTTAGTGATGTTTCTGATATATCTGCAATTGGGAGATTATAATAGTAGGAAGTATTACAGAGATTTCTTTGTTTTTTTGTTAGGCATGACTTTCTGCCTTAATAGAAATGATTTCTAATAGAAAAGTACACTTGCGATATTACATAGTGTTCTGAGGCAAAGACTAGTGTTAGCTCCTGAACCGTTGGATGCAACAAGCATTTATATTTTGCAAGCCTAACGATCGAGAAACTATATCTGATAGGACCTAGAAAAAGGACTTTCTGTATGATGGTGCCATCTGTTTGGAACATTATTCATTCAAGATAAGATTGGTCCCACCTTGTTGCTTGTCTACAAGGCCTTGAAGACCTGGTTTTGTCAGCAGGCTTGGGGATTATATTCAGAATGTGTGCTGACCAAGAGGCTTGTCTGATTGTTTTGTCACTGAAACAAAATAAAGACATGGTATTGGTTTTTTTTTAACTAGACCAAATTCTATCACCAAATGATAGAATTTGATAGAAAAAAATAGAAAGTAAAACATAGTCATATCACCAGTACTTGAAGGCTGTTTACATTCCATATGTTTTCAGAACATTTCACCATTTTGTACTCAGATTCAGCTGGCTTTCTTCTCAGTTTTGGATTAAAAGCTTAGGTCATCCTTAATGAAAACAGTGAGACACAATATGGGATAATTCTTTTAATATAGCTTACCAGATGATTGTGTTTTGTATATAATGTAATTATTTTGCATCAGCTTATTGTTCTAAGTAAAAAACAATTTTACATTTTTATTGATTCAGGTATGACATATAATTACTTTATGCTACTTTTACTATATTTGTATATCTGTCTAACAGAAGATGCAAAATTCTTCTGGTGATATAGTCAATCATTATCTAAAATCAACTGTGTTGTCTCCCCTTTTAATAAGCATGGCTGCTGAATTTTGCTTTCAGTGTATGCGTCCTATAGTTTCTCTCTTTTGTTGTTGGGTTGAATAACTTTTTAGATACAATTTCCTCAATTTTTATCTTTCTTTTGTGTTACCAGTTATTATTTACATCTACACTGATAGCAATAGAGCTGATTATATAGAAGAATGAAAGCAATCCCGGTCATGTTTACAGCAGCCCAATATAAACATAGTTTGCGATTAAAGCTATCTAGCCCAAGATTTTTTGCTAATGAGGAAAAAGACAAGCTGTGGCCACCTCTATTTTATATCCAAAATAGAGAAGAAGAGCAGGTACATTTTATCATATCAATGTCAATAAATTAGCATGAAACTGCCTAGTAATAGACTTGATCAGAATGGAAAGCTGGTTAAGCAATGAAGTAATGTTTGGCTTATGGAGGCAGACATATTTCCTTTTTTATTTTGCAAAACAAACAAGAAAAAAATATGTTATCAAAACTTCAGCCATTTTTTTCTCCTTAATTTTGATGGTGCAATGTCAGGATGCATTTTAAAAGCCATTTGTCACCCTTCTGATTTAAGTGAATGTTTCATTCTGAAAATAATAATCAAAAAATTGGGGGGGGGACCATGGGATTTTGAATATTTTTAAAAAATATTTTAATATTCTTGCTATCTAAAAAAGTTCTTTCAGAACAATGTGTGATGTTATTTCTGCAATTGGATCTTAATTATTTAATAGTGCATATAATTACAGGTTACAACAGGTCATCTGTTAACAAGAAATGATTCTGAAAGGAATTCTACTTTTGTTCTTGTGGAAGTCTCTGTAAAGTCTTTGCTTTTCTGATGAATGATTTCTGCTTCTAATGAATAATCAATGAGCAGCAGTTCTCAGGTTCATAAAGAAATACAGAGGAGAATGCACAGATCATAAGACATGCTTAAAGACAAGGAATAATTAATGTTGTTCTTCTCTTGTTGTTATTTGTACCAGGATTCGGATTCTTGCCCAATTGTACATCCGCAACAAATAGTGAATGCTATGCTTGGAAGTCCTAAATGAATTATTGTTCAAGATGTCAGATACAATTATTCTTCCAATGTTCCCAGATAACTCATATGATAACAAATATTTAAAAATTATTATGGTAGTCAATTTCTCTCAGCCCTAGGAAGAAGCAATAGCAAACCACTTTTGAAAAACTTGCCAAGAAAACTGCAGGAACTTGTCCAGGTAGTCTTCAAGAATTGAACATGATTTGAATGGAAGAAAAAAAAAGGCAAAGAAATGGCTTCTCGTATTCTTCACATCTGTTGTAAATACAATTATATTTTAACTGAAAGTTATATTATAATTCGCTTCTTTGTATAATCTATCCTGTTGAATCATCAAACCATAAATATTTTATTTTTAATGCAATACATACATACATACATACATAGATACATACATAGATACTAGTCTTTTATGATTGTAAGCCACCCAGAGTTACCCTGTGGTATTGAAATATATATATATATTGAAATAATCTTCCATAACTCTTTTCTAACTTGTATCCATCAATCATAAAAAGAAAAGTTTTCTGTATCAACGTGTATATTTAAATCCAATGTTTTAAGCATTTTTCATGTGCATCAAGCATAGTAGAATGTCCTTTCATATTGTTCATATTTGCAACATGTACTTGAAATGCTTTTATAATTCTAGATAATTTATCTGGCATCATGTACAGAAATACATCTTTTTATAAAAATTCTTGCTTCATCCCAGTTTTTAACTGGTGCATAATGAACTACAAGTGGAGCTGGTCCCTTTAAATGTGGATTTTTTGATGATGGACAATTATATCATCATTCTGGCTTGATTTAACTGCAACCCCATCTGCTTTGACCAATTTCTCAGTCATAGCTGTTTATTGCTGCTAGAACAATTGGGGTATTTTAAAATGAAAGTAAGCTATATTCAACACATACTGTCATAGTTACCATTCTAAATAAAATTATCCAGTATCCTCTTCATGGCTCAACCAGGTCACTTAACCAACCCCTTTATAGTGATCTCTTAGGCAGATGATTAGAGATGGGGAGATAATTAGTAACTGCTAGCCAAAACAGCACTGGACACACCAAAGAAGAAGAGAGCTTGCTCATAATTATTCACTCCTGTCCCTTAAACCCTCATCGACTTGGCTATAAACAAAAGTAGACTCTTTGAAGCTTCAGTCATTCATATTAGTAATTCAAATTATAATGTCTAATGAGATGAGCTATTTTAGCAGCATTTGACATGGCATTTACTCTTGCTCTGCCCCTAACAGATATGTCAACTTTTCCAGCTTCAGATGATATTTGGGCAGTTTCTTCCCGTTTACATTATCTAGCTCTTTTTTTTTCTCCTTCCAGGCATTTCAGTAAGCTGGTTCAAGGCCAGGCTGCAATGAAGAATTGTAGAGTTTTAACAAGCCCAATTACAGAAGTTTAGCCACCGTTTTGTTTGTCTTTAGCTTTCTTTCTGGCATTAGCTTGCATCCACCATCACCCTCAATTCTCCTCTCCTTATGTTATTGTTGCTGAAGCCTTTAAGCTTAGCAGATGCTGAATCTGAAAATTCTCACTTGCTGCAACTGAATCTTATTCTCATGGAGCTGGAATTTTCCCTCCACAATAGTTAGGAGGAAGGCTAAATAGAATGGAAGTTTAATATAATTAAATCTTATTATGGACTCATTTATTGTGTTTATAAACCCCCAGTTTCACTTTGTTTGCTGATTTTTTAAATTACTTCTATTGCTTTATATTACAAAAAAAGCCAATGCAAATACAAACAACCATAAATGCAATAACCACAAGAGGGACCATTCATTCCTCAAAAGTTCTCTGAAACTGAGAATTCTTAGGTGGCCAATAATGAAAGTAAAAATTTAAAAACTCAAGAGAGAAGCATGGAGATTGCAACAGAAAAAAAAGGTTTCTAACGTCTACTCATTCATTTAGTTCTCCCATCCGTATTGATTTTTATTTTATTTATTATGTATTATTAAACTTCTACCCTGCCCATCTTGCCATGACAACTGTAGGCAGCTTACAGTCATACCACAAGGGACTATTAAAATTTGCATGGAGAAGAAGTGCTGCAAGAAATGGTGCAAGTCACATAAAGCTTTATAGCTTAAACCAATAGTTTGAACTACATCTGGAAAATAACTGATTGGTAACTGATTCATATAAATATAGTTAACTTGGTTCTTTTTCTTATCATTAATTGTCATCGTTATTGTCAATCATTCAGTCATATCTGACCCTCGGCCACTATATGGATCAGCATTCTCTATGCCCCTCTGGCTTGCACTGCCTCTTTCAGATCAGCCATGGTCATCTCAGTGTCATATTTTATAGTGTCCAGCCAGCAGGTGCCAGGACAGACCCTTCTTCTTTTCCCTAATCACTTCCAGCATGATTGACTTTTTGAGTCAATCATTATCATTAATCTTTATCATTAATCATATTTTTTTTATCTTATATTTGCAAGTAAAGGGCTTCAGGTGTCTTTTTTGCACATAAATACAGCTGTCACCCTCCTCAAATGTATGTTCTCCTCAAATGTATATCTATTTTTCTGTAGATTTGCTTTCCCTCTGTTATCAATTTAGAAATTTTGGTTTTTGGTAATGTATGTCTGAAGTGCATGTAAAAGACATGTTACTTCTTTTAAAAAGCTCACAAAATCTTAAACTATTATAATATTCTTTAAATTATATATTGATAAGGCACAATGCACGAGACTGGCAAATAATATGCATATTGCAAGTTACATCAATACTACAGCAAACTGCAAAGAATAATTTAAAAAGTGGAATGAGGAAAAATGTTTGCCTTGTGAATCTCTGCATACACATTTGACATTCATGTATACTTAGCAATTTCTGTATAAATGATATTTGTGACAAGCAGCTGTATATAAAATGAACTGCCTCTCTTTAAGTCAAGGGCAGTTTGAAAATCTGTTCTGCAGATGGCTCTTCAAGGATATATTTAAAACAAAATATTACAGCAGCATATGAATATTCTAAATGGCCATATCAAGTATCAGTTATACTGGCATTCCAACTCTCATATAAGAAGTTTAAAACAACATCTCGTCATGTTTACTGTCATAACACTTGTGTGGAATTAGTTGCTTTATAAATGCACTAGAATGAAATTATAGAATTCTTAGGCAGTAGATCTAAATCAGATGATTCACAGTGTTTTTTTTTTAAAGGGGCTCTTTTAAAACTATAATATACACATCAGGAAGAAAGATTTTAGCTCAGTGTGCAGGTCAATCGATACTTACAAGGAACAGAAATGGAATTCATATATCTTTTTAAATGATTTTTATGAAACTTTTAAAAAAGAAGGTAGATTTTAATACAAATTAATATAAGGTAAGATAGAAAAAGAGCAGAGAGAAAACAAAAAGTGAATAAAAAAAACAGTTGCCAAAAAAAAAATAGAAAATATCTTTTGAAGTGAAGAAATTCATTTTAGCACTTTAAAATTCTATCTTCACATGCCTATCATTTCTGCTTCAGCATGACTGAAAAAGGTTATGAGTTCTATTTTCCTTCATGTTTGTACCTAATAATATATAGACGCATACAAAATTAAAGCATTAGGCCACATAGCATTCAACAGGTGTGCACAGGGAAAGCTGATCATTCTTAGTGCTGTACAATATACATGGCGAGGTAAGATTTGATTCCTGCCTTTCCAGCTGTACTTTCACTACAAAAGAAAAAGAAAAATCAATCCTGACCTATGTAAAAATTAGCTTCAGGAGAAAATTTCCCATGGGTGCAAATGGGAAGTCCTTTCTTATAGCCTGAAAAAGAACATGAATAGGCTAACATTTCAAACTCTACTGTACAACCAACAATTTACTTCCATTATGCATCTGTTGCACATGTTCCTCTGTTGCCTCACATCTTTTTCAAGATTTCTTAAAACTGCTAGAGCGCATGACTTAAGTAAATGCTACTGTGTAATGTCTTTTGAACATGTAATTTGCACTGTGCTAGGAAAGCACAGTGTTTTTCTGAAGCAATTATAAACAGTAATAAATATATCCCCAAACTTATTTTAAATTACCAACTGGTAAAGGTGAGATGTAGAAAGAACATCAAAGCAGTATTCCAGCAGTATGGTTTTTCAGGTTTAAATGTTTATAAACTTTGCAAATTAGTTGGAGTGCAAAGAAGAGGAAAGTTAGAAATTATGTACCTGTCCACTTTTCCAATCAGCTTTCTTTTGTCTCCCCTCCATTTTAATACTCATAAATAACAATAAGATAATACATTAGACACTTTAGTATGAAGTTCAAAGTTATAAGCTTTTTTATATTACTTTCTGTACCTTATTATCAATGTCAAGCATTAACTACACATTTAGACAACTCTGTTCATTTATATTTAGTGTTGTTCATATGTAACATTGATATTATTGTTCTACTTTGAAAGTTTTAATTTACTTTAATCATCATTATGCTAAAAACTTCCAGTTTCTGTTCTATAACACCAATGTACTTAGCTATTATTTGTATATTGTAGTATTATTTGTATTTTACAGTAATTCATTGGAGGGGGAAAATACCTTCTTCCCTTAAAAAAAGTCAAGATGGGTGACTACAACAATGCAACCAAAGCCATACCCTGGGATGTGCAATAGACATAAACAAGATACAATGTTGTGTATGGTGATCGGTGAGGCATTGACGAGGCAGCAGGTGTAACAAATAACTCTTTTATTAAGTTTAAAACAGAAGCCTGGTTAACTACTGCTCCACCCCTATTTATACATTCAGCAATAGGCAGCAGCCAATAGGATTCAAGTATCCTTTCCGCTTAAACATATTTTAATGAGTCTGCAGACAGAAAGTCTGGCATTTAAACAACCTAGCCGGTTGGCCGTTTTTTCAACAATTCCAAGTAATTCACATCAATACATTACACCCCTTCCCCCTAGGTAGTTCATAATGACAAAAATTGAATATAGCCTTGTAAATATTTCGGTGGCCCTTTTGCTCATTCCGAACGCCTCGGAACCGCTGAAGGCCCCCATCTGCAAGCTTGCCTGCCAGGCTGGGTAGACCGGGGCTGTGGGATCCGTCCGTCATGGGTAGAACCGAGTCTCTGTGGCTGGTCTGTCCTGGTAGACCCGAGCCAGTGTCCATAGGTGGAACAGATTCCACCAGGCCAGAATTTGGAGCCGTTTGCTGGCATTGTTCAGTGGTTGAAGTCTCTGTGATTGGGACTGACTCGCCATTCGCTATGGCTCTGTCCCTTAGTCGGAGAGCCTCGTCTTCACTTGAAGGCTCCGATGCACGATCGCAATCGTGCTGCCCTTGAATAGAGTCATGAGCTAGCAGCTAGTTCGCTAGCCTCCGCCTTAGTTGGTCAATGTGCCTTCGAAGCACGCGACCGTCTTCCAGGACCACTTGGTAAGAAAGTGGCCCTGACACCTTACCAACCACAGCTACCACCCACAGTGCCCCTTGCCCGTAGTTCCGTAGCCAAACCGGGTCGCCAACTTGCAAGTGCCGTGGAGTCTTTGGCTGTGTTGCTTGTGAGGCAACCCTGTCTGGATGTAAACGATCCAGCTTTGTGATTAAACGCCGGCCCCATCTCAATTCTGCTGGGCTTCTGCCCGTGGAAGTGCAGGGTATTGTGCATTGGCAGAGTAAGAAATCTGCCAGCCTGTACTGCCAGTTGCCGGTTACTATCCTCTTCAAGGATTCTTTGGTCATTCGGACCATGTGTTCCACTTGGCCATTCGAGGCAGGGTGAAAGGGAGCCGAAGTGGCGTGCCTAATCATGTTAGCCCTCAAAAAGGACTGGAATTCTGCAGCGGTAAATTGAGCCCCATTGTGTGAGACTAATACATCGGGCAACCCGTGCATGGCAAAGATCCTGCGCAGTTCCTTGATGGTCCTGGCAGTAATCATAGTTGGAACAGGTACGACCTCTAACCACTTGGAGTGATTGTCCACTACAATGAGGAACAGCTGTCCCTGAAATGGCCCCGCAAAGTCGATGTGGATCCTCGACCATGGGGCTTGTGTGGTTTCCCAGCGGTGGACTGGGCCATGGGGCATTTCTGGTCTAGATTGCTGGCAAATGTGGCAGCTGTGTACCTGAGCCTCAATATCTTTATCCAGCCCAGGCCAGCAAAGGTAGCTTCTCACAAGTGCTTTCATCTGGACTATTCCCAGATGTCCCTCATGCAGAGACTCTAAGACTCTAGCCCTCAGTGAGTTCGGGACTACGACCTGACTGCCCCACAAAATGCACCCCCTGTGAGCTGACAGCTCGGCCTTCCTCCTACTGAAACTCTGGAAGTTAGGTCCCGGACTAATGTCCGGCCATCCTGTGAGCACCCAATTCAACATGTGGCTCAGTGTCGCGTCTGAAGCTGTCTCGGCAGCCACGTCCCCTGCGTTAAGGGGAGACTTCGGCAGATCCTGGATAGCCAGGATGTAAGTGGCTGGAGCGGGGTCGGCTCTAATTGTGGTAGGGGCAGTCTGCTAAGGCCATCTGCGTGGCCCATTTCCTTGCCCGGTTTATGAATCAGACTGTAATTATAAGCTGACAGGAAGATTGACCACCTCAACATCCTAGGAGAGATGATCTGAGGTGTTTGTTTGTTCGTTGTGAACAAACCCAGAAGTGGCTTGTGGTCCGTAAAGACTGTGAAAGGCCGACCATACAAATAGTCATGAAACTTCTTGATCCCTGCCACTATGGCCAATGCCTCTTTATCAATTTGGGCATAGTTGCATTCTGCCGAGGACAGAGTCCTAGAATAATAAGCTATAGGAACTTGTGTCCCTTCAGCCGTTAAATGGCTCAACACAGCTCCTACCCCATATGGGGACGCATCACACGCAATGCTGATAGGCAGCTGCTCATTGAAATGCGTTAGAACCAAGTTTGAGGACAACAGTGATTTGACTGCTGAAAAATTTCACTCGTGGACGCTTGTCCACTGCCACTTTGCCTTCTTGTCCAATAGCCATGTAACAGCTCTGCCACTGCGGCCTTGTGGGGAAGGAACGCATGATAAAAGTTGAGCAGGCCTAAGAATGCCTGGAGCTCTCCTTTTGTTTTAGGACTGGGGGCCTGCTGAATTGCTTTGAGCTTGGATTCAGCGGGATGAATGCCTGTGGCATCGATGTGGAAACCAAGAAATTTGGTTGAAGTTACCCCTATCTTGCATTTTCCCCTATTCAGTGTCAGCCCCGCTTTGCAGAAACGCTGAAGGATGGCTTTGAGCCTTTCTGCCAGTATTTCGACTGACTCCCCAGCTATGAGGACGTCATCAAAATATGGGCACACATCTGGGATGTTTTTGAGCATGCGCTCCATCACGCTCTGGAAAATGCCCGGGGTGACACTGACCCCGAACTGTAGGCGCCTTACCCTGGAAGCTCCCCTGTGGGTAACTATGGTCTGAGCTTCCGCTGTGGCATCATCCACCGGCAGCTGCTGGTAGGCTTGAGCCAAATCTAATTTGGTGAATATGCGACCTCCCTGTAGTGAAGCCAAAATGTGGCTGACTACAGGCACCAGATATGCATGCTGTTGGAGTGCTGTATTGATAGTGCACTTGTAATCTGTGCATATGCACACCTCTCCATTGGCCTTAAGTGGTGTAACTATGGGGGTTTCCCACTGACTGCTATCAACCGGCTGGAGGATGCCTTGCTGCACCAGTTTGTCCAGCTCTGCATCGATTTTCTGCTTGAGGGTGAAAGGCACTCTACGAGGCTTGATTCTTATTGGAGTTATGGCAGGATCAAGCCGAAGGGCTATGGGAGGTCCCTTATATTTTCCTAAGTGAGGGCTAAAAACATCAGCAAACTCCTGGCAAACTGCCACCAGGTCCGCTGCTTGTGTACTGTTTATTCCAGTCACATTGATTCCCAATGCATCAAACCAATCGAGCCCGCGCATTCTAATATTTTTTGAATGGTCATATCATTTGGTGGTAGGTTCTCCCGTTTCCAATATTGGGCATATACAATGCGTGCCGCTGTTATTATATGTACAATGATGTATCGAGTTCGTCTTTTCACCTTTGGGTTCAATATGCCTAATAGAAATAGCTCTGGTTTCAAGTCAACTCGTTCTTTGATTATCTCCTGTATCCACTCCTGTATCTGTTTCCAATAAACCTTTGCCTTTGGACATTGCCACCATACATGGAAAAAAGTTCCCTCTTTGTCTTTACATTTCCAGCAATTCGGGTTCATGTTTTTGTACATCTTAGCCAATCTCGCCGGTGCTAAATGCCATCGATGAAGCATTTTATATTGATTCTCTTTATACGCAGTTGACAATGTTAATTTACAGTTTGTGTTCCATATTCTTTCCCATTCTTCTAATTCAATGGATCGACCCACATTTCGAGCCCATGCTATCATGGAGCCTTTTACTATCTCTTCTTCCAATTCAACTTCCAGTAGGTATTTATAGATTCTTGTTATAAATTTTTCTCCTCTGCCTAACAATATTTTGTCCAATTGCTGTGGGACTCGGTTAATCCCATATTCTGCCATATCCTTACTATATTTTGATTGTATCTGATGGTATGGCCACCAATCTAGAGTTATTCCCTGTTCTATTAATTCTTCCCTCAATTTGAGTTTCCCTTGGTTATCTAATAGTTCTTCATATCTTTCCATCTTTTTTTTATCGTATGTATTCGGGTGGATTACTGCCTCCATTGGGGAGACCCAATTTGGTATTTTTATGTAGTGTTTCATTTTGACCTTTTCCCATATCCAAATCAACGCATCCCTTATCTGATGTCGGCAAAAATATGTATGTGTCTTCTTATGTTTCCCCCATAGAAAAGCGTGCCAGCCGGCTTGCAGATCATGACCTTCGATTGTTAAAATCCTTTGGCTATCTAACTGTATCCAGTCTCTGATCCAGAGTAACCCCGTCGCTTGGTAGTATGTTTCCCATTTTGGAAGCCCAAGGCCACCTCTATATTAGAATGCGCTGAAATGTATATGCTTACTTTAGAAATCAAGGATAAGGAGACAACAGATTATTATGAGATATGGAACCAATGCTATGTTTGGTTAGATCAGAGAATAAAAGGGTAAGAAACTATGTAACAATTGTAAATAAATGTAAAAATAGATGACACAGTACTATTAAGGAAAATAATAATAATAAATAAATGTATTTTGTTTTGTTTTTATGTAATGTGAAAAAAGGAAAATAAAGTTTGAAAAAAAACAACAACAATCGAGCCCGATGAGGCTTGTGCAGTTGCCCTCAACTACTATGACTTCCAGGGGACCCTCAAACCCCCTGAACTGCACCCTGAGTGTAGCTTCTCCTCTAACTGCTACGCAGGAGTTTTGGAAATCCGTTAACACAAGGTTTGATGGCTTGAGCTTAACTCGTTTGCTGCTGCGACTGCAAATGTGTTTGAAAGTCCCTTGGGAGATTATGGATAAAGCTGACCGCGTGTCTAGCTCCATATTGCATGGAACTCCTTGCAGCTTGACTTTAAGTCGCAGCTTCTCCTTGAGTGGGCGATGGGCACCTGTTCTATGCATGCTCCTTCTACTGGTGCAATAGCCAACCCTGTGTTGCCCCCGGGCCCCGGTACCTTTCCGGGGTAACTGTTCTGGTGGGCTTTCTCTCCTGCAACCCTTACAGACAGTGGTGATGTGGCCTTGTTTGCCACACACCTGGCACATTGCTGTGTGGAACCTGCATTCCGAGCATTTGTGTCAGCCTCTGCACCCTGCACATCGAGAGAAGGGAACTGCCTTGTCAACCGGTCGTTGTGGCCTTCTTTCTGGTGGCTGCTGTAACCGATCGACCTCTTGGTCCAATTCGGAGTCTTCGACCCCCTCAGCGTCCTCCTGGACTGCTTCTATGCAGGGATTGCTCTTGGAGAGCCATAAGGCTTTGACGGCGGCTTCTTCGGCTGTGATCTCCCTTAGGGCATCTTGGAACGAAATAGTCTCTTTAGCAAATAATTTCTGTTGGAGTTCCCTGCTTCTTAACCCACACTCTAAGCAGTCTCGCAGTCTCTCTTCAAGGTCTTTGAACTCGCAGAGTCAGGCTGCTTGATGTAGGGCGGCTATGAATTCTGCAGCCGACTCGCCCGGTCGTTGGTCTCTTCGTTCGAAGGCGTGTCTCCAGGTGATGACCGATAGCTTTGGCTCAAAGTGTTCTTTGAGCAACTTTTTAAGTTTGGAGTAAGCGACGGACTCGAGCGGAGCTGGAGCGACTAAGTTCTCGGCGATGTTAAACGTCGCCTGGCCACACACACAAAGCAGCGCTGCAGCATTCAAGCCGTCTTCACGAACTTGGTTGACCCTCAAGTAGTTCTCGACTCTCACGACGTATGAACTCCACCTCTCTGGATGTGCAACGTCAAATTCCGACAGTTTTCCAAGCTTGGCCATTGTGAGTTGTCTCCGGCCTCTCAATGCCTCGTGCTGCCAAGGCTTCTGTTAGACTCCCAGGGACTGATCCTTGGGAGGGGTCTCCTCCAGCATTTTCATACTGGCAGGAGTGGGGGGAACGTGGTTCCGACCAAGGCGTTGTCGCTTGGCCTTACCCCCTTAGTGACTCAGCTCTTCGATCTTGGCAGCATATCCCACCTTCATCGTCACTGTTGTGTTTGGTGATCGGTGAGGCATTGACGAGGCAGCAGGTGTAACAAACAACTCTTTTATTAAGTTTAAAACAGAAGCCTGGTTAACTACTGCTCCACCCCTATTTATACATTCAGCAATAGGCAGCAGCCAATAGGATTCAAGTATCCTTCCCGCGTAAACATATTTTAATGAGTCTGCAGACAGAAAGTCTGGCATTTAAACAACCTAGCCGGTTGGCTGTTTTTTCAACAATTCCAAGTAATTCACATCAATACATTACATACAGGATTTTGGTTATGGCTATCTTGGTTTTTTTGAACACACAAACGCACACAGACATGGATATTCTTAAATAAAACTTTAAAAAAAAGAAACTAAAGATAAATGATTACAGCATACCTGACATGGAAATAGCTATAAGATAACTATGAATACTACTCAAATGATGTTAAAAGCCTAAGCTGTAAAGCAGGCATGTCAAACTGCCGGTTGCATCACGCCGAAATCGTGATGTCACATGACGTCGCGAGTTTGACATGCCTGCTGTAAAGGCTTGACTTAGAAACAATGTGTGTGTGGTCTTCTATGAAAGTTTTCAGTTATCCTTTAAAAAGGTACATATTTAGGAAAAAAATCTGTATCTTATGTTTTCTGTAGAAGATGCACACACACATGTATATATGTGTGTACATACACACACACACACACACACACACACACGAGTTTTGCAAGTAATAAATACTGCAATTCATATGTTCCTTAGGGACCTTTTCAGGCAAGAATTTTTCTGTAAAGTAATTTGCAGCTAATGAGTCTAGAAGCACATAATCCTAAGGAGGAGAGGCTCTGTTTATATCCACTTAACTTATAGTTATAGAAATTCAAGTTTTGACAGGAGCTAAATCTTGCTCAGATTATGGCAAAAATATTTTTCAAAGAAGTGAGCCTTTGGAAATATGTATCTGCCTGCAGCAAATTAGTCCTTCTGAAGAACAGAGGTCAATTAATTTATAGGGAAAGAAAATGGAACAGTGTAAGTGGAAAATAATTTTCAGTAGTGCTGTCTTTTATAGAAAAGCACACCTGAACCTATATACTTGGGGTGGGTGGGTTGTTTTTTGTTTTATTTGTTTGCTTTTGGTGCATGGTGAAGGCCTTTTCATTTTCCAAGGCTTGTTAACATTTTAGAACTTTAATGCTTTTTTTTAGTTCTTTATTTGGACTTTGAAGAAGCAGGTTAAAAAGAGTATTGACACTTTTGAATTTGATATTGGAGAAGATTCCTGAAAATACTCTGAACAGCCAAGAAAACAAACCAATGGCTCATTGAACAAATCAACCAAGAGTTCCTACTTGAGGAATAAATGACTAAGCTTAAATTATTCCACTTCTGGCACATTATGTAAAGACCAGCTCTTTGGAAAATTCTGGGACAGATAGAAGGCAATAGAAGAAGGACAACCAGCAGCAAGGTGCATAGACTTAGTTACAGGGGTGATGAGTGCGGCTTTGGAAGCCTTGAAAAAACAGGTTTGGGATACATCATCATGGAGAAAAGGTTTCTACGAACTGAAAACCACTTGATGGAACATAATCAAAGTTCTTTATTACAGTGATTTTATTTAGCAATGCTGTATTGTCATTATTATTGTTTCTCCTACTTTCTCTGTAGTCTGTTGTGCTGGCCTTTCTATTGTTCATGTTTTTCCAAATTGCCTACATATAGTTAACTTTTTATATGTTTTCACTGATTGGGCTGTCCCTAGAGATCTCATATTACTCAGCAGGAGTGTATATGAATATGTATATGCATATGTGAACTTGTATTCATAAGATTGCTGTAGATATTTATAAAATTTCCAAGTATTGCCCCTTCAATTATCCACACGTTTCAGTGATTATTATCATTACCACCAATGTGGTTTTGCTATATACATATAGTTCATTTATTCTTCACTTAGAATCAGTATATGTTCCTTGTTTTATTATTTCTTCTCTATAATTAAAAATTAGTTTCAAGTATTTCACTTGGTGATAGAATTTTTTTCCTGCCTCATCATTTCATTAAAAATATAATTCAAATTGAATTATATTTTTTAAAAGAAAAAAACTCATTGGAATGGTAGAATTTATTGGCTTCGGAATGAAAAAAAAGTCATTTCAAGCATGCATAAATTTGCATTCTTTCTCAGCACACAAGGTACTATACATGTAGGATTTCACTCACAAATATAAATAGAATTCATTCAATCAGTTGTCATAGTTGTTAGAAATGTGGTGCAATAGATGCAGATGTTATACATATATTATTGAACTATAATCAATGCCATTACAGATTCTTTCCTTAGGGGGAAAAAGCAATCATTTTTCTGGGATTTCTGAAAAGCTGAACAATAATAGACTTTTTTTTGCTTCATCTATTTTTAGTAGCTAAGAAAGTATTACTTATTCAGTTTTGAACATAATAGAAGAATAGATTGAGATCCTGTTTTCTCCACAAAATCCTGGTAATATAGAAGGTAAGTTCTACAACTGCCCCCAGGAGAAGTGCATGCTTGTGCTATAAGTCATAAGAATTGTTTTTCTCAGGGCGATACTTTTTTCCTCTGTTTTTGTCAGGAAAACACATCAATAAAGTTGGCACACTCTTCTAGCTAGGATAAACAGTGGCCATTTTTTATTAAAAAACCAATGATAATATTTTAAAGGAGTGGAAGCTATATTTCCTATCTCATTTCTCTTTTGCTAAACCTTTTAATTCTAAAGATTTGGCACAACACCAAATTCTTTAAGTTCCCCTGCTCACTAGGAATTGTTTGACATATTTAGAGACACTAGGTGGAAGATTACAGTTGTCTATTTATCCTAATATTTTCTACTCTAATCTGGCTAGATAAAATGCAGTTTCATTTATCCCTAAGGAACCTATTAATTTTTACAAAATGGAATTTAAAAGGTAGAAGTCTGTGCCATAATAGCTCCTGTCTGCACTGACAACAAAGTATAACTTCAGTATAATTATAAAATGATTATAATTATATTAAATGAATTCTAATTATATTAAAAGTATAATTATAAAAAATAAATAACAAAAAAAGCTAGAAATGTAATAAGAAAAGAAAATATAGGAAATCAAGATATAAAAAAGATATAAAGACATAAATCAGAGAAAGTTTGGTGTAATAATTAATATGCTAGCCCAGAAACCAGAAGACTGCAAGTTCTGATCCTACCATAGGCCTGAAACCAGGTTGGATGACTTTGGGCCAGTCATTCTCTCTCAGCACAACCCACCTCACAGGGTTGTTGTTGTGGGGGAAAGAGAAGGAGAAAGGAGCATTATGCATGTTTGCCATCTTGAATTATTTATAAAGTGACTGGCCCAAGGTCACCCAGCTAGTTAAGGGAGGACTAGAACTCATGATCTCCAGCTTTCTAGCCTGGTGCCTTAAACACTAGGCCAAACTGGTCATTATATGTCTCCAGTGATAAAATTTATTTAATGCAACACATACTTATTGATCAAATACTGATTCCAACATACATTTCATGTCTGGATAGTAATATAAATATTGTAAGCTATTAAAGCATTTCTAAAAGGAATAAAAATACAAACCTAGTATAAATTTCTTCAGAATATGAAGCACCACAAAACAGAAGGTTAAGAAAGAAGTGCAACACAATAAATATTCTTATATTCTTATTCTTATCTTTTTTATACAATGGAATAGAAAGAAAGGAATTACTATACAAATTAAAAGTAAAAAAAAACCTATAAAAAAATGTAATCAAAAGGATACATACACACAGCCCTCAAAAAATGATATTTTTTCCCAAAAGAAGAGCTAGTTCCCTTGTCAACTGGATAAGGCACTAGCACTCAAGTAGAAAAGAGCCAAAAGTTGCAAAAAGAATGGACTTGTCTAACTCATGGTTAAGAATGCTAGTGTTCCAAAGCCATGAGTTACTCTGCAGACTGTCCTACTTCAATTCTCCTAGAACTCAAATCTACATGATCTGTCCAGCTAGGCTTAGAACTGGGGTTTGTATGGGTGTGAGTGAGTAAAACATTTAAAGCTTTAGATTCAGTGGAAAACCAATAAAAACAGTAAAGCTGAAGTTGCTACAAGATGTCCTGAGTCTCTTGAAAAACAACAACTAGTAGCACTAAAGCTAGTAATAAATAACTTTTTTAATGACGCACTTTGGAAAGTGCACCGCCTAAGTGAAATTTCTCCTCCCAAAATAATTGAAGCATCTTTATCCTCCAGAAGGTTCAGTGCCATTGCTTTCCCAGGGGTCTCCACATGCCTGCATCCACAGCTGCTTTGCTATCCTAGCAGTCCCAACAGAAGGGTTTTGTTTGCCTCACAGCCCTAATTTGTACAGGCAAAGCTAATATTTTTAGGAAAAAAAGGTATTACTGTAGCTAATTAATGGTAGCTAAATTTGAATATGTCATTCACTGTAGAGTTTTTCAAGCCTCTTGGCTGTTAAGCTAAAATAATTTCTCATATTGTTAAACATTGCTGAGGTAAACAATTGCTAGACCTACATCATGTTTTACATTTATAATATACTTAGTAACTTCAACAATCCTGTTTTTAAATTATGAATTAAAATTCATAATTATGAAAGAAATAAGAAAAAATATCAATAAAAGAAATTGTTATGGAATAGAACTAAAAATACTTAAATAAGAACAGAATGTTTATTTTTGTTTATTTATATATATGTATCCTGCATTTATTATTTTTACTGTCAACGCTGCTAACATTGAATGTTCCCGCTCTGACAGCTGATGAAAATGCAGCCATTTTCTCTTTTTCTTTAGAGTGCTTTTTCTGGTATTTAGAAGTTAGGTGCAGTAAGGGGGGTTGGGATGAAAACTCGAGCTCAGCTAGCCATAATAATAACAACTCTGCTTTGTGGGAACCCAAGGACAAGCTGATAACATTTTGGCGGGCTGAGGAGCTGGGGAGAAAGCCCACATTTTAGGCTAATTGGAGAATGTGATTTATGACAGCTCATTGGGGGTGAGAATTGCACTTTGTTATTTTGTATCTGGGGGAAGGGAATTTAGTTTTTGGGTTCAACTATGTAGTGCCGATACTTGGTTTCCCGAATAAAATGCTCTTTGAGGAAGAATTTTGCCCTGAAGTTCTTTTAAGGGGTTTCATCTATCGGAACCATGACATTTACAAATAACTCAAAGCGGTGAACATATCCAACCTATTTTCCCTGCAACAACAATAGCTGGCTTTCATGGCTAAAGTGGGACTAGAACTCATGGATTCCCACTTTCTAGCCTGACGCCCTAACTACTAGACCAAGCTGCCTCATTCTGAGTAATTGTGTTCTGGCAAACAATTATAATAAATGATATCTCATTTTATACATACTTTTAAAGATCCAGAACTCTAGAAAAGGTTCTAAAACTGGGAATGGTAGTTAAAAAGAAAAGATGGCAACCAACAACAAGGTTGATGGATTCAGTTATAGTGGTGATGATTGGAAAAGACATAAGACCAGGTTAGACACAGATCATTATGAATAAAATCTATGTGGTTGCATGTCTCAATCATATCAAATGCTATGCAATGCAGGAAAATCGGGCAGATCAAGAAAAGAGCAAGAAAGATAAGATAAGATAAGATAACCTTTATTGTCATTTTTATATTGTGGGCACAATGGCACACAGCAAAAATGAAATTTAGTTGCCCGCTCTCAAAGTGAAACACATACATGACACACACCTAAACATACTATGAACAACATATATATAGACCCACATCCCTACATATACATAGCAAATAAATATTAAATACTGTCCATCTTGAATATATAACGCAAGGAGGAAGCTTGAGAGTTTGCAAGGTTAATGCTGTATGGAATGAAACTATGACTGAATCTGGATGTTCTGCTATGGATACCACGAAGCCTCCTCCCAGACGGTAACAAGGAAAACAGGTTGTGAAGAGGATGTGTAGTGTCCCAGATAATCTTACGGACCCTGCTCAAGCAACGCTTCTGTGCTATGTCCTGGATGGGAGGGAGGGAACTGCCAATGATCTTTTCAGCCATTCTCACCACTCTCTGCACCACCTTCCTGTCTGAAGCAGTGATGCCTCCAAACCAGACTGTGATGCTATATGACAGGATGCTCTCGATTGTCCCCCTGTAGAAAGTGGTCAGGACAGGGGAAGGAAGATGTGCTTTTCTCATGCAGCGCAGAAAATGCAGGCGCTGCTGTGCCCGCTTTACCAGTTTCTCACTGTTGAGCAACCAAGTCAGCCTACTCGTTAGCTGCACACCCAGGAAAGATATTGTTTAGATAATAATATTGTTTGTCACATAGCCATGTTTAGAATGGATTTGACATTTTTATTCATCTATCAAGTCCTAAGTTCCCAAGGACTTATTTATTTATTCTGGAAATCATTCAAAAGTGGGGCTTGGTGTTTCCAGTAGTTTATAATGATAAACAGTTTAAAATATGTAAAAAAAACCACATCCAGCATATCCTTCCAACTAGCCTTAAAAAATGGGCTAAGCTTTTTCTACTACAATAAACTTTAATTTGACCATCTTTCCTTTGGCCCAAAGCAAATAACAGGAAAACATGTATCAATCCCACTTCTATAAAATTACTACCAAAGGGTGAGACCAGCAATAATTGTTTGTGACTTCTACCTTCCCAAAATACTATAACAAGAAAAAATTCTTTTTGACCTTCATAGCTTTTCTGTACTCTGAGTCATACATTATTTATTATGAGGAAAAGGTGCCTTTCAAAGAGGGATTTAATAGTTTGGGTCTATTTTCTTAAATGTGTGTCTGATGGGTATAGCAGTGGATATTTCAATTCATTTTCTAATTGCTTTTAGTTAAAAGAAAGATATTTTCTGTAACACCTGAGAGACTGAGCAATTAAAACAAAAAGTAAAGTGCTAAAACAGAACAGATTTTTTTTTTAAAAAGGCACCTTTCAAATATATAACTGTTTGTAGATTTTGCTTTTTTATGGTATACTTCTGAGATGTGAGGTCCAGTGAATTAGAAAAAAATGATTAAAAACATAATCTAACCTTAATATTTGTAAACCCACCCACCCCAATGTTTAAATCAACTTTAAAATGGCACAAGGTTTATTTTTAAGGTTGGGAAAGTATTTCCCATCATTTCATTTCCAACTGGAAGCACTGGTTGAATATCACCCATAATGCAAAGTCTAAAGATATAGTTTTCTGGGCAGAAATAAATATAAGAGACCACTACGTGAATAATACGACTTTCATTTCTCTGGATTCCATAAATCAGCAAATTCTTGTCTTTGCTGTCCTCTAGCATAAGGTCTAAGACCAATCAAGGGGCAAACACAAGCAGAATTGTTGCCATCCTCGTAGTAATAAGATTTTACTATCTGCATCAAGCAAACCACATGGAGTGTTTTGGCCCCACACTTCTAAAATGACTTCATTCAGCTTTTAAAATCCATTCAGAAACAGTCTCTGTATATTATATGCTTTTCAAGTCACAGAGCAGAATCTTCTAGAAATTTCCACTACCTATCTTCTCAGAGGCATCATCATGCCAGGAAAGGTATCAGTCAATATCTGAAGCTGAAAAAAATTAATTGTTCAATGTTTCATTAGCAATTTCAATTAATTGTTACAGTTTGGAAGGACAGTAAAGTATGATCAGTTGTATCTAGTGATTGGTTAGACATTTAAACGTAACCTCAATTGGCACATTAATTGTAATTATGTGCTTGATGGAGACTCTTTTTCCTTCATCTTAGGTAAATCTTGTTTCTCACAGAAATAATTAGAAGTCTTGGGGTAAATGTGTTTAACCTCTCTTGCCTTCCTCAGAAACATATAGCTAAGGAATATTTTTTATCATTTCTCCCCTCACAGTTCTTTGCAGGCTTACATAGCAGAAAATAAGTATCATAATTCCATCTGTCACAAAATAGTAAGAACACTACCCAGGAGATACTAGTGTAATAATAATATATTTTAGCTGTCATAACTTGTTGTTTACATGATTTAATACAAGCAGAATTTTCTAAGTAGCTCTTTACCAAGCACCTGTGGCAAATATCAACCTGGGATTTTTTGTTTTAATTTTAGAAAAGTTGTCATTTTCTTCATGAAGCCACAAATGGCAGGCAATGTAAACTTTGTCATCTCTCAACTTTTGTTTGTGAGATTACAGCATTATGATAGAATAAATATAAAAGAAACTTGGCTTGTGAATAGCTATCATCCATGATGTAACTCAGTTCTCAAAGCCAGGAGAAATTGCAGAGGTTTAGGACTTTGCTGGTTCAATTATCCATTTGAAATAAGTTCCCTGGAAAATTATGGCATTCTTAGGTGTGAAGTTTAAACACACTGGAGATTTTGGTTGTAAACACTCCAAAGTTTGTTGCCACCCTGCAATCATATATTTCAGCTGAACGTCAACAGCAACCTTTACACATTTACAGGCAGCCCTTTTTCTCTTGTGTCTGCATCGCTTTCCAAAACAACCTATAGTACTGTATTTCACAATTAAATGTAACAAAAAATTTCCCAAGATAGTTTGCATGACTTTTTAAAAAAATAACTATCTAAAATTTTAAACTAAGAACAGTTGCTAAAAATACATAGCACCACTCTGTAATGATTTCTGAGTACCACATAGTAAGACAGCATAAATAAAATACATTAAAAATATTGCTAGCAGTAAAATCATTCTATTAAACTGTACTGTCTTTTAATACACGAACCACTTCCCAAAACTTCCACCTCCAAAATAAGCCTCAGATTTTCAACCCTGCCTATCCTGACCACAGAACAAGTGGTACATTGCCCATCCATGTCCTAAAAGGATATCTCAGTGAATGGATCATCTGAATGAATGATAAGATGCTTTCTATCTCTGTATGTTGTATATGCATTCACATATAAAGACTCATGGGTATTTTAACTCTTGAAATAAATGTCGTTCCTAAATATTAAATCATCATGTTCAGCTTATGAATCAAAATCCTCTGCTGAAATGAGGTGATTCACTGAAAATATTTTTAAGTGCATTAAAAAAAAATCCTTTGGGACATATGAATAATAACCTTTTTTCCAAATTGCCAATACTTTCAAGCTATGCTACTTGGCAAGCAGTTTCAACAGCCCTAGAGTAAACTATGAAGATTTATTTCATTGCCATTTATATTTCCTGACTTTATGGCAAGAATCATGGATAAAGGTCCACTTAAAGTCCAGATTTATGTATTTATTTATATAGATTTAAAGACACTCAGTTCTCAATGACTCTGGGTACATAGTTATTCATGATATTTTACACTATTAATTCATTGCCAACTACATCTTACAGAAAAGTAAATGAAGATATTCATCATTTGTATAATTCCTTTAACCATGTGCATAATCTGTGTCTATGTTTCTCATGAAAAAAAGGAAGAAGGGTTTAAATTTTATCACATTATTAGAGTGGAAAAATAGGACTGCCAAGTTATTCTTATTTCTTTAAATTGCTATTTCTATTTTATATTTTACTTGGAATATTAGAAATGTCAACAAATATAATTCAAATATATTTCAAACTATGTTTTCTGGATTGTTGTGAATTGCCTAGAGCACGGATGTCAAACTCGCTCGCATCACATGATCATGTGATGTATCGTGACATATTGCGACATTTTTTGCCTTTGCGGAGACAGGGTGACCATAGCCTGCATGTGACGCATCCGGCCCATGGGCCACTAGTTTGACACCCCTAGCCTACAGTCATTGTAGAAGTAGGCAGCCATATAAGTCTTGTAAATAAACAAATAAAAATCACAAATGAAATGTTTATATATTTTATGAAGAAATCTACACTCTACAATCTGAAATGATCAGCTAATCAATTAAATTTCAACATTTATACTGCATAGTTTTAATATCATAATCAACATGATGCTTGGTTCTTGATGAGAGGCCCTTTAACATAAGCTAATGTTTTAAAAAGTGGTTAATTTGATTTATATCTTGCTTTTTTCTCCATGAACTCCATTATTCCTAACAAAAACTCTAGGCTTAGCTGAGAGTAAGTGACTAGCTTAAAATTATCCAGTGAGCATCCATGACTGAGGGTGAACTTGAACTTTGTGTTAAACAGAAGCAGAGAGAGAATTGAGTCCTGTGACATTCCAGAAAGCAGGGGCTTCTTTTCCTCCCTTTCCACTAATTGGAACCAATCTGGGAGATGGGAACCCCTTCGGCTCCCAACCCCATCAGTTGATTCAGAAGGAAACTTTGAATGAGAAATCAAGTAAGGCCAAGATGGGTATACCTCCTCCATCCCAAGCCTACCAGATGTCAGCCACAAGCAAGATCAATGCCATCTTGGTGCTATATCTTGGCCTGAAACTTAATTGTAACAGGTCCAGATAATGCACTTCCTCTAGAAGCCCTTGACACTGTAGGGCACGGGTGTCAAACTCGCAATGTCACATGACGTGTCGCGACGTATCGTGACTCTTTTTACATTGCCAGCAATGGGGTGGGCACAGCTTCAGTATGATGAAAATGGCCCGCGAGCTGGCAGTTTGACACCTCTGCTGTAGGGCTACCATTTCTCCAAGATAATAAAGTTAGACACTGGACAAAAATTGTCCAACACCACTGCACACAAAGTAATTAATGCATAGTATGTCTTAGCTAGCAGACTGGCAGAAACTGATAGAAGTTGTTAAAAAATAGTAACATGATTCAATGTATACAGTAGAACTTAATATTGGAAAATATTTTACTTACAGAAGTTTAAGAATGGTTACATTTAACAAACATTATTTTTTGATTTAGAAAATATACCTGTATCCATAGTTACCTTTCAAATGAAAGATATGTGACAGGAATTATTAAGTAATTAGGATGGAAAAATAAATGGGTAATTTATGCAGGCAAATTTTCCTTCCTTCCTTCCTTCCTTCCTTCCTTCCTTCCTTCCTTCCTTCCTTCCTTCCTTCCTCCCTCCCTCCCTCCCTCCCTCCCTCCCTCCCTCCCTGCCTCCTTCCCTCCCTTCTCTTTTCTTTATCCTAAGTAATTTTTCAAATCCTTCTATGAAAGGAAATAGATGCTTATTTATTTTTGGAAAGGAGCATTGTAAATGTAATAATTATAGCATTGCAACAGAGAACAAAATTGGTGATTTCATAATACTGGTGTTTCTTTGAACAACAGAACAATTTATTTTACTTAGGAATAAAAACAGTACCATAGGGAGCAACAAAAATAAGACTTTAACTGAAAGATACTCTTGAGGATATCTTTGCAGAACAGGCTTGAGAAATTCTACATACCAAAACTTCAGAACCTTACTACTACAATAGTGTGAAGGTAATTTGTCTTTTAACACAGTTCAAAGCACATCTCTGTAGAAGGAACTATGCTACAATGAACTTTTCATTTACTGCAATGTTGAACTCTTAAAAGAATGTGTGCATACCTGTATTTGTCTTTCCAAATCACTTCACAGGGTTGCCATGTTTGGTAATCTAAGTATAGCAGCACAGAGTATGTACATTCAATTTATATTTCATGATGTATTTCTTTCCTTCTTTACATATAGAAGAAGAGAAAAAAGTCACTTCCAGAACCTCTCATTTTTACCTTATGAACAAAATAGTCCCAGACTGCCAGTTATCTCAGTATCACTGAAAGTATGAAAATTACTTTTGGGGAAAATTCTTTGGGGAAAATAACTGATACTATATAAGTTATATACTCATATTTTAAAAAAATAGATTTTTGCCTATTCTTCTATTTGCTACTGGCCAAAAAGCCAGGTATTTTTTTACACATAAATGAACATAGAGAATTTGAAAAAGAACTAACACAGACTTCTGCCAGAATGATGCCTTCCGCAGATTTGTCTGAACACTATTTTGATATTGTTGCTTTAAAATTGAGACAGAAGGGTTACTAAGGAAACCAGGGACTATGGTTACATTACTGGCTCAAAGACAAAATTGGAGAAACCGTCCATTCATACAATATCTTTTTATCTCTGCGTTCAGCTGCAGGCAAGATCATCTTCTGTTTTTCAGAATACAGATATACACATATACAAACACACACAAACATTCTTTCTCTTATAATCTGTGTGAATGTATAGATACTTCAGAGCCTATCGGAAGTGTATGACAATTTTTAAAATTGTTTTAATTAAAGAGAAGAATTTATCTAGTTTTGTTTCCATTTGAAAACCACTTCTGGATCTGTACTTGAAACTGAAAATAAATGAAACTAATTTTAGATTTTGATGATTAGAATGATTTTGTTATTATAGAAATAGCTTGAAATATTTAGAAATGTAAAGCTAAAAGTTGAGGCTGTATTTTTTTTTGGGGGGGGAGTTTATTGCACTGAAAAAAGTTGGAAATCACCCTTTTTCTTTTTTCTCTTTTTGCACTTCTTTTCTCTCTTTAACTTCCTTAAATTTTATTTGTATTTATATATAACCTTAAAATAAACTTTATTTTTTTTTAGAAAAGAAAGATATGAGACTTTTATGTTTATGGGGGAGGATGCCTTTGAGTAAGCATTGACCCAAGGAGGCTTTCCTGGACAAATCCCTACAGTTTTCCAGGCAAAATTATTGGAAGTGGTTTATCCTTGCCTTCTTCTTAGGGCTCAGAGACAGTGACTGGCCCAAAGCCATCCTGGTTGTGCAGAAGTGGGATTAGAATTTACAGTCTCACAGTTTGTAGCCTATTATCTTAACCACTTAGCCACAAACTGACTCTCTATATGAGACATGCTCCAATTAAGTAAAGAACCTAATTTAGAAATGATTATATAACATCAACAAATTTTGGTATACAGAATTCATAATTATCAATAAAATATAAAATCAGCATATAAGAAAAAATGTATTCTGTCACTTTTATGCCCAAGATGTCCTTCAATCACCTAACAAAAGGGTCCACATTAAACATAAGAAGCAATACAAAATATTCTTAATGAAATAATTAAAATAAACAAATTTGATTTGAATTGATATAAAAGGTAGAAAATCCATTCTGGGTTAAAATTAAATCTCCAGATTTGACCTGTACAATCCTAAAAGATTTTTTTGTGTCCTTTTAGACAACTATGCCAAATACATTTTCTCTGAGTGAATGTATAACAGATCAATTAATAATATAATATTATATAGCTAGTGTTTCCTTTAATGAAACTAGATTGAACAGCATAGTATAATTAAAAATAGTAATAATATGTTGCTCAAAGGCCTCTTTGGAGCCACTCTGCTCCCTCTCCACTGTTCTTCAGCCTATAACTTGATCCGTCAAAATTTGAGAGTAAGATTTTGTGTACTCCGTAGCTTCCAAGATTTTTTCCAGTATAAGCTCATAATCAAGCTGTGGGCAAGATTCCTCCATCTCAGTGGTGAAAGGATCTTTCAGTGAAGGCTATATTTAGTAAAAGTCAACAAATATTCACCTCCAATTCCTAGTAAACAAAATCACCACCCAGCTGTTTCAAGTTATCTTTACCCTTATCATCCTTTGAAGGTCAAAGCCATCCTCCAGCAAAAAAAATATACAGTTGCAGTAACACTTTTTGTCACAAGATGTCCTCAGTAGGCTATAAAGTCTTTATTTCCAAGTTAATAGATTTTTTGTTTTTCACATTAAACAAATAAAAAAGAAAGTCCTCTCCAAGATAGTAAATCGCGTAGTTATAATAGTAATAATCAAAAGTAGAAATATTTTCAGGGTCCCTCAGTATTCCAAGAGTTGAATAGTCAATAAAAAGTTAGCTGTTTTATTTTTTTCAGTTCCCAAAGCTGGTTTTCCCACAGTGTCAAAACGCTGCTCTCTCACAGCGGGGAAGTAATTCAAATTCAAAAGCTTTTTACAGGAGAGTAGTTAGGGAAAGAGGGGGAAGGAAAGGTCTCACCCGGATTCTCCATGGGGGTTCTTTGTGCTTAGCTGTTCTTCTGGCTTTTGGCTGGCGCTGCGAAATGATCGTCCATTTTACTGGGCGATCTTTTCTCCGACGGCCCTAAGGAGCTGGCTCGGACCGAGGAAGGAGCTGCCACCCTTCCCCCATCGATGAGGGCCTCCTCAACGGTGGTCGCCCCTCAAGGGCGACTTTTCGACCCGATTAAGGGTCTACCGGCGGAGGGAAAAACAGCCGATGGAGAGACGAGGCTCTCCATGCGACTGCGTCTGCGGTGATCCGGAACCGGAAGACTTTGAGGCCTTTGAACAACATATACAACCTAAAGAGAAACCACACTTACAACTCAAACATGAACTTATACCGGGAGAAATTGTGGAAACCATTGAACAAATCAACTTTACACAACCCCATATACAATTTATGGAAAAGCCTGATGATCAAAGAATAACTTTAACTGAGATGCCTGAATTGTCAAAACCAATAGAGACTGACACCCAGATACAAGTTACTGAAAATTGTGATAACGTGGATAATCAACTAGTAATTACAATATGGAATAAAACTGCCTACACCATTCAAAGGCCACTAGAAGAAAGGGAAGAGAACTTTGACCAATCTGAAGTGTTGAGAAATACCTTTTTTCAAATATTGGGATTTGTAGGAACCTTACTATGGAAACCGGTGTGGCACAGAAAGAAACCTAGAGTTAGATTTAAAAATGTGTTTTAAAATTCCATTCAATGGGTTAAAAAGGCTTTAGAGATTTTGACTGATTCAACAACTAACGGAGTACGTGAATTCTGTAAGAGGATATCCTTTGTAATAATATTTTGTTTCAGATATGATAATTATCTGAAGGGGTAAACCTTACCTATTGGGTTAAAAAGACTTTTTATAGATATTGATTGATTGATAGAATATATATTTAAAACAGATAGAAATGTATCTTTTGGACTGATATTTTTATTTCAAATAAGATAATTTATTTTGTAATGGAAGGAGAATAAGAGGGATTGGTGACAAGAGAAAAAATGGTATTAATGAATAAAATATAAGAATGTTATTGTGAGAATAATATATTCATTTCAGATATAATTATTATGTTAGGGAAAAGGGAAATGAGGGACACCCGAAGTGTTAATAATATGTTTATTTAAGGCTAATTGGAATATGGTAACTGTAAATTAGTAAAGCCTAAAAACAGGATTTGGATCTTTATAACTGAAACGTGATTGATGCTTGATAGGATTGCTTGAATTCTATTTATAATAATAATAATAATAATAATAAAGTTGGAAGGGACCTTGGAGGTCATCGAGTCCAACCCCCTGCTCAGGCAGGAAACCCTATACCATTTCAGACAAATGGCTGTCCAGTCTCTTCTTAAAAACTTCCAGTGTTGGAGCATTCACCGCTTCTGGAGGCAGACTGTTCCACTGGTTAATTGTTCTAACTGTCAGGAAGTTTCTCCTCAGTTCCAGGTTGCTTCTTTCCTTGACTAGTTTCCATCCATTAATTCTTGTCCTGCCCTCAGGCGCCTTGGAGAATAGCTTGACTCCCTCTTCTTTGTGGCAACCCCTGAGATATTGGAATACTGCTATCATGTCACCCCTAGTCCTTTTTTTCATTAAACTAGACATACCCAATTCCAGCAACCGGTTCCTTATGTGTTTTAGCCTCCAGTCCCCTGATCATCTTTGTTGCTCTTCTCTGCACTCTTTCTAGAGTCTCAACATCTTTTTTACATCGTGGTGACCAAAACTGGATGCAGTATTCCAAGTGTGGCCTTACCAAGGCATTGTAAAGTGGTATTAATACTTCACGTGATCTTGATTCTATCCCTCTGTTAATGCAGCCAGCACTGTGTTGGCTTTTTTTGGCAGCTGCAGCACACTGCTGGCTCATATTTAAGTGATTGTCCACTAGGACTCCGAGATCCCTCTCACAGTTACTACTATTGAGCAAGGTACCCCCTATTACTATACCTGTACATTTGGTTTTTCTGCCTAAATGTAGAACCTTACTTTTTTCACCATTGAATTTCATTTTGTTAGATAGCGCCCAATGTTCAAGTCTGTCCAGGTCCTCCTGTATCTTAAGCCTGTCTTCTGAGTGTTGGCTATTCCTGCCAGCTTGGTGTCATCCGCAATTTGATGAGTTCCCCATCTATCCCCTCGTCCAAATCGTTGATGAAGATGTTGAAGAGCACTGGGCCCCAGACAGAGCCCTGGGGCACCCCACTGCACACTTCCCTCCATGTAGATGCGGTTCCATTGAGGACCACACGCTGAGTACGGCCGGTCAGCCAGCTACGAATCCATCTGGTGGTGATGCTGTCTAACCCACATTTTCTTCTTATCAAGTAGTAGGTTGTGATCTACTTTATCAAATGCCTTACTGAAGTCCAAGTAATTATATCCACAGCATCCTCTGATCCACTAATTTTGTCACTTGGTCAAAGAATGCAATAAGGTTTGTCTGGCATGATCTGTTTTTGACAAACCCATGTTGGCTTTTAGTAGTGATTTTGTTTGCCTCTAGGTGTTCGCTGATTCGTTGTTTGATTATCTTTTCCAGAATCTTCCCAGGTATTGAGGTCAGCTGATAGGTCTGTAATTTCTGGGTCCATTTTTTTCCCTTTTTTGAAGATGGGAACTACATCAGCTCTTTTCCAGTCCTCCGGTAATTCCCCAGTGCTCCAGGATCTTTGAAAAATATAGTTCAATGGTTCTGAGATCAAATCTGCCAGTTCCTTGAGAAACCTGGGTGTAATCCATCTGGTCCTGGTGATTTGAACTCTCTAGGCTGGACAGGTACTACTACCATTTCTTGCCTATCTTAACTTGCATTTCTATTCTTTTTTATGGCACTTTTGGTAGGTTGGTCTGTTTTTTCCCTTTGTGTAAAGACAGATGCAAAAAATGAGTTAAATAGTTCTGCTTTCTCCCTGTTGCTGTCACCTTTTTGCCACTTTCACCCCACTAGTGGACCAATCATTTCCTTCACTTTTTTCTTGTTTTTTACATGTTGAAAGAAGCTTTTTTTTGTTATTTTTGACTTTGGTCGCAAGCCTTAGTTCATTATGAGCCTTAGCTTTCCTCACTTCATCTTTGCAGGCTCGGGCTATTTGCTGATATCTGTCTTAGTTATGTGCCCCTCTTTCCACTTTCTATACTTGTCCTTTTATCTTTCAATTTATCAAGAGTTCTTTATGCAGCCATGCTGGTTTCTTTTGAGAGCTGTAATTTTTCCTCTTTGTTGGTATTGTGCTAGACTGGGCTTTTATTATCTCACTTTTCAAAATTTCCCAAGCTTCTTGAGTTGTTTTCCCCTTGAGGATTCTCATCCATGGAATCCTTCCCAAACCCTCTCTAAGTTTATTGAAATTAGCTCTCTTAAAGTCCAAGACTCTAGTTTGACTGTGTTCTATTGCTTGTGCTTCCATAATGTTGAATTCCAATATTGCATGATCACTTCCTCCCAAGGTTCCTGTGGCTTCAACACCTTCTATCATTTCATCCCTGTTAGTGAGAATTAGATCCAAAATGGCTAATCCCCTAGTTCCCTTCTCTACTTTTTGGGAGACAAAGTTGTCTGCTAGGTTTGCAAGGAATCTGTTTGATCTTCCACTTGGTGCAGAGTTTGTCTCCCAGTTGATGTCAGGGTAGTTAAAGTCCCCCATTACATATTTAGAAATGTATTAATTTGAATATGTAATATTATATGAGGGAAATAGAGAGGGAACTTATAATGAATTAATTTGAGCTATATATTTATGATTTTTCTTTTGGATGTTTGATGTACCCATCTCCACGTTGCTTCCTAAGCACCTTGATGTAACCTTCCCACCCCTATAAAAATCCATGAGCCATGGTGGCGCAGTGGTTAGAATGCAGTACTGCAGGTAATACTGCTGACTGCCAGCAGTTCGATCCTGATGGGCTCAAGGTTGATTCAGCCTTCCATCCTTCTGAGCTGAGTAACATGAAGAACCAGATTGTTGGGGGCAACTGTAAAACTGCTTAGAGAGGGCTGTAAAGCATTGTGAAGTGGTATATAAGTCTAAGTGCTGTGTTAGTTTATATGCAAGAGTTGCTGTCAAATTTTTAATAAGAAAATTAAAATAGCTTGCAAAATTTACAGATTTTTTTTTTGCAGCCTTCAAAATCATAAGTCTATAAGCCTCATTAAATGAAGTTGTAATAAAAAAATTAAAAGGTTCATTATAAACTTCCAACAACAAAAATATGTCTTGAATCTATCAATGTCTGGGAGCATTTTCTATTTTCTTAGGTTTAATAATGCCCCTATTTCTTAAATAAAGATATTGCTAAACACTTTGCCTAAGTATATTTAAAAAAATTAATTTACTTATCAGTAACTTATGATCATGGAAGATTTTGTTGGTAGTTTGTATATTTTTTATTTACATGAGAACATACTAAAAATGGGAACTGACTTGAGCATTAATTAATAAAACTGGCTTTATAACTGTAACATTTTATTTATAGGTAACACCTTAGAGGAATAGACAAAGGCATTTCACATAGTTAACTACATCCGGCCACGATGCATAGCCAAGAATATGTGTTCTATGTATGATTGCCTAGGGGGGAAAAAGTGATTGTGGATTAGCCATAGACACAAAGGTGATACAGAATTAATCCTTAACTTTCTATTCCTATTCTACTATCTACTTCTGGTGAGTGCTGAAAAGTCTGTACCCCTCAAAAAAAGATAGAGAACCCAGTAAGTGAATGGAGGATTGGTCATTCAAATAATAAAGAGCACCGTAATTCCAACACTGCAGTCAGAATCCATCACAAGTAGAGCTGTTTATTTCATTTGTACACATGCTTCTACTTCTCTATCTTTACTTTAGCTGAAATAACAATTACATGCTTGTAGTTACAACAACTTTTATAACTCAAAGCAGTATTACATCATACACACATACTTGCAAGTGCACACAAGGAATTTTTGGTTTTGGTGACATGCACTGCTAGCTCTCTGAATGACAACCTGAAAATGCAAGCACATGATAATGAATGAGTTGTTTATGGTCTGTGATGAGCTAGAAGTAAAATTCCCAGATAAATGGCAGTCTAGTGTAGCGGCTTGGAAATTTTAATGTACTTTAATTTAAATTAAAAATGAAGGATCTTAATGAAATATGAAATTGAATAATAGTGTCTCTATAGTAGCCTTGTTGCTGCTTATTTTTATTTAAAATTGATTTTATGCTATTTTATATTCCATTTTATCAAGTGTCTATTATTTTGGAATTGACAATTTGCTTTTGGAGTATGACACATGAAGTGGATAGGGCTCATCTTAGAAAGGGCACTTTCTCTGAATATTCTGTAGATTATTGTAATATCCTAGAGAATTATTTTAATTTTCAATTGTAGTAATATGTATGCCAGATTTAACTTTTACCTGCTGCTGTTTGTATTTGGAAACTGCAGAGTAGACAGGTAAGAAGGAAGTACCTCCCATTCATACTTGGAATAATTTTTTCTTACTGACAAAAAATTCTTTTCTCTCACTCATGTCATTATATACTTAAACCCACGTGGCTGCGTGATACTAATAACAGAATCAGATTGTTATCCCTGATGGTTAATACAAGGTATTAAATAGCTTTCTTTTCCGATCTATTAAATCTGTCTGTCTGTCTATCATCTTTTACTATTATTATTTTATTGTTTTGTTTTGTTTTTAACTAAAACAGCAAAACAGCAATAGACTATAGAAACAATACATGTCTAAATGGAAAGTGAAAGTTTTTTTCCGTAATTCCATAATTCCTTCTATCCTTTTAGAAGTGACAATATTAACATCAAAAAATGGAATGTCACAAAAAAAGTGTACCAAAAAGTTGTTGTTGTTGTTGTTTAATCTTCAATTTAATTCACAGTCTGGGACTGGTAAAAATTTAACAGTTTAGGTTCTAACCTAAGAGCTGTTAAGGTAACGTCCAAGTATATAAGCAGTTCCAAGTAGAGTGGGTTTTTTTTGCAAATAATTGCATTTTGCTATTATTATTATTATTATTATTATTATTATTATTATTATTATTATTATTATTATTATTATTATTATTATTATTATTATTATTATTATTATTATTATTATTATTATTATTATTATCAACAGAATAGAAGTTTAATATTCAGAAATTGTGTGGCAATCTATTACATAGCTACTCTTTCAATACTGTGAATCAGTCCTAATTCTGCAGGAATTATATAAAGTTAAGCCAATTGATGCCAGTACCACATCTATCTTATTTATTTTCAAATACAGCATTCTCTGTGAAACGGACGTGTATATTGAAGGTTTTATTTGCTTTCAGGTGGTCAAAATTATGTTTCTCTTTATGAGTGTCAGAGATTGAAAAGGATGGAGAAGTGTTCAAGTGTATATAATTGGCAGGATCAATACGTGACTCTCTAGCTTCCTGCACACTTGTTGTAATAACATAACATTTTTTTCTATCAGTTCTCATTCAGTAAGATTAGAGAGATTTTGCTTTCTAAATTGTTTTCAAGGGCTAGGGGGCTCTAAAAAAGGTTTGAATTTGTGTACCTTGGTAGAATATTTACTAAATACGTGAAAATTGATGGAGATATTTTAAGATGTGCAAATGCTGACATAAAATTAATGGATAGTCTGTGCTTTGGTGTTGAGAAATGAATGATAAAAGAAGCAAAAACAGTTGTGTATAAGAACAGGCTTCTATCCACTTTTTTATATGGAAGTGAAAATTGAATATGTCAGGAGAAACATACAAATCAATTGAATGAAATTGGAATAGGTTACTTAAGAAGCATTTTCTGGTGTGTGTGTTTTAAAGAAAATATATTGGTCAAGAATATATAGATACTGAATGAATGTGAATTGAATAGAAAAGTGAATGACCAATATGGAGGGGGGGAAGAGGAATATGTTGAGAAGTTTGCTTTAAAGGTATCTGGGAAAGGGAAGCATATGAAACAAACACTGCACTATCATAACACCAGCTCCATCTCTTTTGCAATGTGATAGAACTTCCAAAAGGATTGGCACTAATATTCCATCATTGTGCCACTAGTTTGGTCAATTTGATGAAATCATCTAATACAGGTAGTCCTCAACTGTTGACCATTCATTCAGCAACTATTAAAATTACCATGGCACTTAGCAAAGGCAAAGTTACCCAAAGTTACAATTGCTGCAGTGACCACACAGTTACATGAATAAAATTTGGGCAATCTGTCTATCCTTTCGATTGACTATCGGGATGCTGCAGCACCAGCCTGCTTTTCTCCCTACTTCCCATCCAACTGGGCCCCACACCTCCTCCCTCCATCATAGCTCACTTTACTTACCTTTTCTGAATATCTCCTTTAAGAAGGAAAACCAGATAACCCACTGCATGGCCTTACTCTACAGAGGCTGCTTGGTACCATTCTGGAAACTGGTGCCATTTTGGATGTCGCTGCAATTTTCAAATGTCACTGATATGGCCACTCCCAAGATGGTGCTTGCTTTCGGCAAGCATGAAGTGGCAAAATGGCACCCATTTCCAGAATGGCACCAAGCAGCCTATGCAGTGGTGGGATTCAGCCAGTTTGCACCACTTCAGCAGAACCGGTAGCTAATTTTTTTGTTGCCCAGGCCCAGAATGGACTTCTGGGAGTGGCATCCACACAGAGAACCAGTTGTTCACATATTTGAATCCCACCACTGAGTCTATGTATACAAAGGGCTCTAGGAGGATTGGCTGTTTCTCTTTCCTGAAGGCAGTCTCCCAAATGTTATCTCTTTCCAGGTTCAATTTAAGGTGTTGGTAACAACCTATAAAGTCCTTCATACAATAAGGCTGGGTTATTTGATGGACTGCCTCTCCTCAATTATGTCTCTCCGTTCCACCAGGTCTTGCAGAAGAGGCATGCTCTGTGCTTCATCAATATCATCTGGTGGGGCCAAGGAAGAAGGCCTTGAAACACTATCCTTCCAGAGATTAGACTGACTCCAATTGTAAATTTACTGGCTTTCCCCAAGGAAATATAGTTTTTAATTGCTGTCAGCTGCCCAGAAACCACAATTTGAGATAGGCAGCAATATAAATTGAAATAATTTGTTGATGATGAGTTGAAAAGATCCTCATAAAGACATATTGAAAAGTTTAACAAATAAAAACATAATACATGATGCAATAAATGGATTTTAATGAAACAAGGATTATATTTTATAGTGTGTGGAATTTGTTTTAATCAGACATATATGGTTTCTTCTATTTGTTATTTTTTTTTCTTTTATAAAATGTAAGCCAGAGTCATTATTGAGTCAAGTGGTCTTGAAACCTAATATATAAATAAATACATGAATAAATAAATAAGCAAGCAAATAAATAAGGATGGTTCTCATAAAGGATAGAAACTATGGTGCCTATAGGAACAGAAATGGGTTTTTTTGTTTTGTTTTGTTTTAATTTTAGAAAGTTTTTAAGAGGTATAGGGGGAAAAAGGAAAAAAGGAAAAAGAAAGGAAACAAAGGGGGGGGAGGAAATATAGCTAAACTAATTTAGCTATATTTCCTTTCTTTTTTTCAGAATCCTTTATTACTTAGTATGTCTTACTCCTTTTCTATGCTCTGCATAAGACTGCTTTGTCTGAAAGTGAATACTATGATGTTTATTTAGGTTCTGGCAACTA
This sequence comes from Azemiops feae, assembly GCA_023970755.1. Taxonomy (NCBI): domain Eukaryota; kingdom Metazoa; phylum Chordata; class Lepidosauria; order Squamata; family Viperidae; genus Azemiops; species Azemiops feae. Next base: position 1,059,551 of record JALGBA010000376.1, read on the forward strand.
GCCAAGAGGTATGTGAACATTGGTCTAGTTCTCTGCCTGGCTTAAGTAGCAATCGAGGGCATCATCACAAAATATATTCCTCCCTGAATTTCTCCCTTTCTTTAAAAAAAAAAATGTAGTGGTGGTGTTCGAAATTGTGGAAGAAGTTTTGCTTTCACCTGGATATATTTTTTAATAGTAGGCTACTTAATTTTTCTCCTTGCAAATTTAAGATAATTTTCAAGAGTCTTGTATTCAGATCTAAGTCTCAAGTAAAAAACTGATAAGTATATTGATGGAGAAAGCAACAGCCATGCAAGTCACAGAACTACAGAAAATTATAAGTATTCTTTCCTAGGTGAAAATTTATATTATAAAGCATCTACATGCATCTTGGGAGAAGGACTTATAGTGCTTCTCATTTTTTTTTAAGAGACAAATGAGGAGCATAAAACTTAATATCTGATAAGTACACCTATTAGTCAGCAGAACAGTATGTTAAACAAGCTTATTGCAGAGGATCAGTAAAGCAACAGTAATATACCTGTAAGTCACTTATCCATGAAAGTCTATGTGAACCCAAAGATAACCTAGAAACCATAACATACATTAATACATTAAGTAGTAGCCAATGAAGCATTTAAGATATTCACTTGAACTGAAAACGTAAAGTTACATTCCACATAATTTGATGTTGATTTAACTTCAAGCTCAATTTCTGAAACACTGTGCACCTCATGAAATATTGAAATTACTCTCAGGCTCATTTATTTCAGTGGGAATAGAAAACATTAATCAGTGCAGTAGTCAGGTATGCAGGGGTTCACTTAGTGCTACTAGCTGCCAGCACTGTTGTGCTAGATAGGCTGGTACAATGGCCTCAATGGGGGTTTAAAGTTGCTGTGTCACTTAGAGAATAAAATAAATGTTGCTATGCTGGTCACTTAGCAGGAAATATTATTTTACATTTAAGCCTATGGATGTATGTGTTCGCATTGTGGTTAGGATATTCCTGATGAATCTGTTCCAAAACATTAAAGAATATTTTCAATATCGTGTGAATTTTTCTTCATCGTGGTTTACTTTTTTTTAATGTTGCAGTTTTCTTATTTAGAAAAAACATCATTATGGATTCAAAATTAGCATTAATGACTAAAGTACACTAATATCTAATTGCTAGACAAAATTCCACACACAAATATATACTTGTGAAAAAAAATCCTCTTTTACCTCAAAAATAAGTGGTAGTAATAAGTAGCAGTAGTGAGTTCTTACTTTAAAAAAATAATAACTTGGAGTAGAGAAATGCATAATATCAAAGATTTTTTATTATAATTATGCATAACAGTACAAGTGGCATTGAGAATCTACATGGTAGGGAGAGAGCTATATATAAAATGAGCAGAAATACCCACCTAAACTCACTGTGTGCAAGTTAGGCAGCCATAAAAATCTATTTAATAAAAATAAATAAATGAAATCTTTTAAAATCATTATTTCAGTCTGTCCTATATTGGTAAGGCAATAAATTTTATTTGCACTGTTTTTGTATCAAGAAATATAAGTACAATTTTTGAATAGGTGGTATAAGAAACAGAAGCAAACTGAACCAACAACCATATACCGTGGTTGCCATTTCACTATGCCTTATAGCAACATACTATCCTTCAGATTTTATGGACTACATTTCCAATCTTTCCTGATCATTGGCCATGCTGACTGGAATCACAAACGTTTGGAACAAACCAAGTTAACAAAGTTCTGCTGGATAAGAAAAATGCTAGATTTCCTTTCATATGCAACCCTATGACTAAACAATGAATGAGTTCCTACTGTTCACTAACCATAAATAAGCCTTAAGAAATTATATAAGAAAAACTGATACCTATTTATATGTTCACAGGATGAAGGCGGCTATTAATTTTCAAACAGAAAACTACAGCAAAGGAGGCATTTTGAGGATTAGATTAACTTTATTCTTTCTACCTGTATTATTTTTCAACAAATACATGTTGCCCTCTGTATTCAAAAGTTACCACTTTTAACATCCGAAATGTCTTAAGAATTCAGATTCAAAAAGCTAAGAGTAGATTATTTAGAAAGAAACAATATCATTGTCCAGCTGTGACATATGAAAAAAAAGAAATAAATGACAGTAAAATGTTGCTATTTTGCTACACACAGATGATTATGTATCATATAGAGCTCCTAAATACAACAATTTTATTTCTTTAGGGTAATATTTCTGAACTATATGTCAGACAATAAGAACTTTGGGGAAATTTGCTGAAACTAGTGGGACCTGAGCTCCCAGAGGCTTGTTTAAAACAAGATCACTTCAATTGAGTTAACTTGAACAAGATTCAATTTAAACTTGATTCAATTCAGGCACTGATTAATTGTATTCTGATCAAAAGTTCCATCATGTTCTCACTTCTGTTGTTGAGATTACAATGGTGCCTAGGGACTGTTACCTACCAAATTCTTCTTCCTTTTACCACAGTAGTGACAATAGATGAATTTACTGAAGGGAAAAATAAGACTGGGTTAGGACCCAGATGAGCAATCAGATAAATGGCCTTCAAGAACCAGCATTCTTTTCAGAACAACCACCCATGAATCTGTGGGGAGATCTTCATGTAGGACTGGAACCCAGTAAATATCTTATACTTTTGCTTTGCAGCGAGTGGTGCTGAGTCCAGTTCTCTCTACATCTCAGCACAATTTATCCCCATTCATGTCACTTTATTTTTAGACTGCTTCCTTTCCTAGCCAACTCCTCCTTAATTCAGCATTCTAGTGTCATAGACTAGAGGTCATTGATTGATAGATAAACTGAAAATGATATTTGCATAGAAACCTCTTGGAAACCTTACCCAGGGTTGCCTTTGCTTATATCAACTGTTTTATGAAGTCTTCCTAAAGCTTTTACTGTCATGGTTCCGATAGATGAAACCCATCAAAAGAACTTCAAGGCAAGAATTCTTCCTTAAAGAACATTTTATTCAGTAAACAATGTATCGGCACTACATAGTTGAACCCAAAACTAGTTTCCCTTCACCTGGATACAAAGTAACAACTTGCAATTCCCACCCCTAATAAGCAGTTATAAATCACGTTCTCCAATTAGCCTGAAACGCGGGCTTTCTCACAAGCTCCTCAGCCTGCCAAAACGTTAGCAATTTGTCCTTGGGTTCCCACAAAGCAGTGTTTATTATTATGGCTAGCTAAGCTCAAGCATTCATCCCAACCCCCCTTCTGCACCTGATTTCTAAATAAAAGAAAAAGCATGTTAAAAGCAAAGAGAAAATGGCTGCGATTTTCATCAATGGTCAGAGCAGGAAACATCCAATGTTTACAGTGTTGACATTTACTATTAATTGTCCAGAAGGCTTTTTTTTTATATTGACATTGTGGTATTTTGGCAAAATATGTATTATGAAAATTAGCAACATTTCTCATGTATCCTGGTAACTGTTTAAGGCATCAGGTTCATGAGGTTTACATCTCTCATAAATCATGTACTACAGTGCCAGGATGTAATGGAAGTCTCATTGAAACACCTTCTCTCTGCAGTTGTAGATATTTAATGAGCTTGAGAGGAAAAAAAAGATAGCTAAATTATAGAGGGCAAACTATCAGATAATCCCATGAAAGTTAGCTTCCAACCTCTGACAGTGTTTGTCTCATAACAGTCTGAAAGTTTGGTTTATTAAACCTGACTCCTAGTTCCATGTTTGCTATCATCATTCCCTATAAGAAGGAAAGCATTTAAAAAGAAAACAAAAGAAAGAAAAGAGGAGTATTAATGTAGCTGTTCAAACATCATGCACCCCTCACCTTCAAAACAGATGAAGGAAGAACTGCATGTAATTAACAGAATAACAGAGTTGGAAGTGATCTTGGAGGCTTCCTGCTCAAGCAGGAAATCCTATACCATTTCAGACAAATGGTTGCCCAATCTCTTCTTAAAAACCTCCTGTGTTGGAGCACCCCAACTTCTGGAGACTAGTCTTTCCATTGATTGGCAGGAAATTTCTCCTTAGTTCTAGGTTGCTTCTCTCCTTGATAAGTTTCCATTCATTGCTTTAGAGAATAGATTGGGCCATCTTATTTGTGGAGGGCCCTTAGCTATTGGAACACTGCTATCGTGTCATCCCTAATCTTTCTTTTCATTAAACTAAACAAACCCAATTCCTGTAACTGTTCTTCATATGTTTAACCTCCAATCCCCTAGTCATCTTTGTTGCTCTGCTCTGCACTTTTTCTAGAGTCTCAACATCTTTTTTATATCATGACAACCAACACTGAATGCAATATTCCAAGTGTGATCTTTCCAAGGCATTATAAAGTAGTATTAAAACTTCATGTGATCTTGATTCTATCCCTCTGTTAATGTAGACTACTGTGTTGGCTTTTTTAAATTAGTTTTGCAATTGGAAACAAATCAATTACAAATAAAAGTCAGATGCAATAATAAAGCATAACATTTATTTGATGTTCAAGTTTAATTGTTTTTGCCAGGTGCTTGTTGTATCTAAAAGGTAGGACCTTCAAGTGAGTTTTTATTCTATAATCAATATCTGCATTTGAACATTTTAAAACAGCATGGTTTAGCCATTCTCCTTTGATATATCAACTCTTGTTCTACAACACTTTTAATTATGCCTGGATAACTAGCTCTCTAATTATTTAGGAAAAAATGTATATAAATTGATTATTTCTGACGATTATTACTATACAAGAAAAATCTTAAATGTATCCTTAAGATTTAATATTTTAATTTTGGAATGTAATAATGACATGACATGAGATTATTTCAGTCATTCATTAATATTCAATAACATAGAAATAACATAGAAATAATATAATACACCCACATACAGCCAACACATAACAACTCATTTACATATTCTATTTAATGTTGATTTTTATAATTGAGTATTATAAAAGAGAATTTTCTCAACCTAATACTCTACTAATTTTTTTTTATTATTATTTTTATTTTTTATTTTTTTAACAAAATAATTTTTATTGAATACAAAAAAAAAAGATTAAAAAACATTGAACATAGTGTATCATCTTTGACATACATCTTTGTCTAAACATTCCTTATTATACACATACTTTATACATTTCAGATATTCTTCCTCTATTTACATCCCTTCTAATGACCTTCCTTCTTTTTTTCCTTCCATTTGTAAAATTTATTCCAGCTTAAATAGTATTCTGTTTCCTCCTGATTTTTTAATTCTTTCGTCATCTTATCCAATTCTGCGCAATACAAAATTTTCCTTATTAACGCATCTCCACTAGGCACTTCATTTGTTTTCCAATTTTGGGCAAACAAAATTCTTGCCGCCGTTATTACATGAATAATTAAGTATATATCATCTTTGTTTATATTTTTTTCTAATATGCCAAGTAGTAGCATCTCTGGTTTATATTGAGTTTTTTGACCCGTCATTTCTGTTATCCAATTCCAAACCCTCTGCCAATAAACCTGTACCTCTTTGCAAGCCCACCAAACATGGAAAAAAGTACCCTTTTCCCTTTTACACTTCCAACAAAGTGGTGAGTAGCCACTATACATTTTTGCGAGCCTAGCCGGTGGCAGGTGCCATCTAAAGAGCATCTTATAGAGATTTTCCTTGTAATTTGATGCCAATGTAATTTTGCAATTACGTTCCCAGATTTGCTGCCATTGGTCCATGTTTATAGCGTGCCCCAAATCTATTGCCCAGGTAACCATTGTTTCTTTAACTTGTTCTTCAAATAATTTATATTCTAACATATATTTATATATTTTTTTGATTTGTTTTTTCTCCGGGCCTAATAATATTTTATCAAGCCCCGTATCTTGTCTATTAATTCCCCATTCTTTCTTGTCTTTCACGTATCTTGCTTGTATCTGAAGGTAAGACCACCATTCCAAAGCAATCCCCTGTTGTCTCAACTCTTGCCTTTGCTTTAGATATCCTTCCTCTGACAGGATATCTTTGTATATGATAACCCTATCTTGCCTATAGAGGTTGGGGTATATAACTGCTTCTAATGGTGAGAACCAGCCTGGGAGTTTTGTATAGTGTTGGCATTTAACTATATTCCAGCTTTTTATTAGTTCTTGCCGGACTTTATGCCTCAGGAAATATTGATGGTTCCTACTTTTATCTGTCCATAGGTGGGCATGCCAGCCCTGCTGGAGATCGTGCCCCTCTAATAGTAAACATCTTTTATTTTCCAATGTTATCCAATCCCTGATCCACGTCAGGGCCGCCGCTTGGTAGTATAACTCCCAATCCGGGAAGCCTAATCCCCCTCTTTCTTTAGCATCCTGTAGAGACTTTTGCTTTATCCTCGCCTTCCTTCCTTGCCATACAAAATCTAAAGTTAACTTATTCAACTCTTTAAAGAATTTTTTATCTAATTGGATTGGAATATTTTGGAATAGAAAGATAATTTTGGGTAAAATATTCATTTTCACCGCTGAGATTCTTCCTAGAAATGAAAGATGTAGATTTCTCCAGCGGTCTAGGTCAACTTTTATACGTTTAACTAATTTTCCGTAGTTATCCTCTCTAATTGATGAGCAACGTGCTGACATAACAATGCCCAAATATTTTATTTTAGTAACTACTTGTATTCCTAATTTTTCCCCAAGATTTTCTTTTTGCGTGTTAGTCATATTTTTTGCTATGATCTTTGTTTTATTTCTATTTATTTTCAAGCCTGCCACCTCTCCATATTCCTCCAATAGTTCAAAAAGCTTCTGACCTGATTGCACGGGATCTTCCAAAATAAATACTAAATCATCGGCATATGCTTGGAGTTTATATTTTTCCTTTTTAATCTCAAGCCCTTTAATTTGCTCTTCTTGCCTTACAGTCCTAGCTAAAATCTCCAATGTATATATAAACAATAATGGCGAGAGAGGACACCCTTGTCTTGTACCTTTCTGAATATTAAATTTATTGGTGGCCTCACCGTTTATTATAATCTGGGCATTCTGTTCGGAATATATTGCAGCTATAACATTTAAAAAATTTTCTCCAACATCCATTAATTTCAGTTGTTGGATCAGAAATAGCCAATTAACATTATCAAATGCCTTCTGTGCGTCCAAAAATAAAAGTGCCATTTGGCAATCGCTATGTGATTCGTAGTATTCCAATATGTCTAAAATTGTCCTTATATTCCGCTTAGTCTGCCTATTTGGGAGGAAGCCATTTTGGTCACTATGTATGAAGTCAATTAAATAATTTTTAAATCTCTCTGCCATTATTGATGCGAAGATCTTATAATCGACGTTTAGTAGGGAGATAGGCCTATAATTTTGTATCTGTGTTCTCTCTACATCTTCTTTTGGTATTAATACTATATTTGCCTCTAACCAGGATTTAGGTATTTTTGCCTCAATTAAAACATCATTGAAAACTTCTAATAGGTGTTCATTAAGTACATTTTGGTGTTCTTTATATAATTCCGCTGGTATTCCATCTGGGCCGGCCGCTTTATTAATTTTTTGTTTACTTATAGCCGTAGTTATTTCAATCATACTTATTTCCTCATTTAACATTATTTTTTTTTCCTCTGGTATCTTCGGTGTATCTGTCTTTTCCAAATAGTCTATTATCTTTTCTACACTTTGTCCCTCACTCCTCTTATATAAATTTTCATAATATCTTTGAGCAATTCCCCTTTTAATTATCTCATCATGTTGAATCTCTCCTTCCTCATCTTGCAAATTAACAATCTGTTGCTTCTCTTTCTGCCTTCTCAGTTTATACGCCAACCATCTTCCAGGTTTATTCGCGTGTTCAAAATTATTTTGCTTGGCAGCCTTAAGTTGTTGTGCTAACTTTTCCGAGTCTTCTAGACAAAGTTTGTGTTTAATTAATTCCATTTTACTTTTCAAACTTTTATTATTTAGGTCACCCTGATATTGTGTTTCAGCCTGCTTATATTCTTCTTCCAGTCTTATCCTGTGTTGTTTTTTTCCCTTATTTCTCTTGGCCATATATGAGATTGCAACTCCCCTCATGTATGCTTTAGCTGTATCCCAAGTATTCTGCAAAGATGTATCCCCATTCTTATTCGTTTGAAAGAAAAAGTGCATTTCTTTCTCCATCTTTTCCTTAAACTCTTTTTCTCTAATAATCACTCTTTGAAGAGTCCATCTTGGCCGGCTCCGTTGCCCTTTCCAGCAACAACTTATAGGATTATGGTCCGCCCAAAGACTAGGTTCTATATTAATTCCTTGAATTTCCGAATCTAATTTTTTTGAAAGCCATAACATATCAATCCTGGTCCACGAGTTATGTCTATTAGAGTAATATGTATATTCCCTTTTATCTATATTTCTTTCCCTCCAAGCATCTTGCAAATTAAGGTCTGTGCACATCTCAAAAAAAGTTCTGGGAAGTATTTTTTTGTTTCCTTTCCTTGCCCCATTACTTTTATGGTCTTTTGTTCTATCTACTATGGCATTGAAATCTCCAATCATACAAAACCCATCTCCCTCTAAGTCGCTAAGCTTGCTGTGTAGATCCTTAAAAAAAGATACTTGGGCTCCGTTTGGTGCGTAAACTACGACAATTATTATATTTTTTTTGTTTAGATTAGCCTCCACTATCAAGATCCTTCCCTCTTTGTCCTTATAGATTTGTTTGGAAGCTATCTCCTGTCTAACATACAATGCAATTCCTCTTTTTTTTTTTCTCATCTAGTGAGGTGTATAGTCTTCCTAATTTAGGTTGCTCTAATAGATACTTTTGATCATTTTTTATATGAACCTCTTGTAATGTAATGACATCCGCATTTAATTTAATAAGTTTACTAAAAACTTTCCGCCGTTTTACTGGTGAATTCAAACCCCTAATATTCGTTGACCATATCCTATACTCCTCTCCCATTAACTTGTTTCTGTCGTGCCTTAGTGCTTCGAGTAATCCTTATTTCCTTCGACTCCTCAAGGCTTCTCCCCTGTTGTCCTAATCCATCTTGTCCTCCTCCCCCTTTTACTTCCTCTATACCCTGCTCTGTCCCTCTTTTATCCATCATTCGTTCACCTTCTCCTTTTTCAACCATCGCATTTCCTTCTCCATGATCTCCCAGCTCTTCCTCTGAGATACAGTATTGTCTATAAAAGTCTTCAGCTTTCTCCAACGTATCCAACCTGAATCTCTTCTCCTGCCAAGTCACGATAATCCCCTCTGGTGTTAACCATCTGAAGTTCACATTACTTTGGTGCAATCTGGACGTCAAAAATTGATAGTTCTTCCGTAGGTCTCTCATTCTTTTAGGTATTTGTTTTAGCACTATAATTTGTTTCCCTCTGTACTCCAGCTGTTCATCACGTGTCTTGTATAATATTTCATCTCTAATTGTCTTTTTTATAAATTTCACGTGAACTTCTCTAGGCAAATTATATCTTCTCCCATAATTTGTCTGCACCCTATATGTCTCGTCCATTGCAGCAATCATCTTCTCTTTATTTATCCCAAGAGCTCCCATCAGTAGGTCTGCCATCTTATCCTGAAGGTCTTCCCCTCTCTCCTCAATGACGTTTTGGAATCTGAGATAATAAGCTGCCTTTTCCGCTTCTATTAGTATCACCGCTGTCACTAATTCTTTGTTAGCCAAAGTTAGATTTTTATTTATCTCTTCAACCTTCTTCTCCTCATTATCCATTCTTTGTTCTACTTCCAATAGTTTCTGTTCATTTTTTACAATTTGCTGTTGGAAGGCCTCAAATCTTCCATCCATTGCCTGAATCTTTTCTTTCATTTCTCCTGTATCATTCCTTACCCCTTCTAACTCCTTCTTGATTTCCTCATGATTCTTAAACATGGCTTCCTGCATTGCCTGCATCATTACCTGAAGGTCTTTAAATGAGTTAGAACGCTCCTTTTGAAGCATATCATCTAACAATTTCTGACTCATGGGGCTAGAGCTTTGTATTGTATTTTTTTTTTCCCCGCCAATCTTAGTCAGATTTGGATTACTTGCCATTTTTTGTAAACTTTTCCACAACTTACTGTTCCTCCAAAATAACCACTTTTCACTTCCCTCTTTTTTTCCTTCCACTTTTTGTCACTATCGTGGTCTGTAAATATAACTCTGTCAATATATTTCACGTTCTAGTACCACAGTGCCAGATGTTAGTTTTAAGCTTCCCCAATTTTTGTTCTAACTTGTAAGATTATAGTTTAATAGTCCAATATTCCCTTCAGTCTCTCTTAAGTTTCCCTTCTCTTGGCAATCTTCTTTCAGAAACTGCCAATCATTGTCCCAATCCAGTTCCTTCTGTCAATCACTGTTCCTTCCCAGAGAAGCCACCTTTCATCAGCCGCTCCGCTCCAAGGTCAAAATCAAAAACCAAAAAGTCAAAACTCTCAAACAGATCTTCGGCAACAGTTAAGATAAAAAAAAAAGTCACTGTCCCTTTAAGAAAAACTCTGAGTCTCGAAAACTTGCCTCCTGGCGTCCTCCTAATGGGGCCTTTTCCGGCCTCACTTCTTATCACTTTCACTCGTCGCCAGCTCACCGCTACTCCAACATTCTTTTTGCCAGGCTTTTGTTTCTTTGCAACCCCTTTAATTGCGTCTTCCAAGTCTACTCACAAAGGTTTCAGGAAAAAAAACACTCAAGTCAGATCTGATACACTGTCGTTCCGCTGTTTCTTCGCTAGCTCCGTCCAGCTGTCATGTCATTCAGCGGCCATTACTGGTCGCCTTCTTCCCGGTCCGCTCGGTTCTGGGTTTCACCCACTTCCCGACATCAGTCGCCACCAACGACAGAGCAGCAGGTCGCCCACACCTTCTGCCGCCCCTACGAGGCTTCTCTCGGCTCGAAAGAGCCCCACGAGCCTGGGATAAGCGATTGGAGATGCTGGAGAGATCGTTCGCACCTCCGCTCGCTCTGACAGCTGGCTCCGCCCCCCTACTCTACTAATTTTATATACAATTTTCTGTACTCCCAAACTGACATTTTTTCCTGGTTGTGGAATTCTGATCATAATCCCAACATATATGCATATCAGATCTGCTTGGGAAAACTGCTTTAGGAAAGTCGATCTTTCTATTTGTATTAACAGAGCCTTCTTTAGGCAGTATCATCAAAGTTCAGGCAAGAAGGCTGTTAAAATAAAACCTCAAGCTCTTTCAAATGAACACATAAAAACACCTCTGGCCTTACATATCTTGCTATCTGGCCAGTAATATCATCAATCATATTGTGATTTTTATAAAAGGTGAATAAAAAATAATTGGAACCATAATTTCAAAAGCACATATAATCATATTTTAAGTCAGGGATCCCGTGGCATGCCAGCAACCGGTCCGCACAAACAAGCAAAGCCCCATCTGTGGGATGCAGGCATCACACAAAACCACGCTCCCTCTGGTCCACAGAAAAACTTCTCTCCATGGAACTGGTCCCTGGTGCCCCAAAGGTTGGGGACCTCTGTTTTAAGTAATATATTAGTTAAGAAAAATGATAATACAGGTTGATATATAATGCAACTAATGCTGAGCAAATACCTTTCTGAAATATTTCAATTGAGTTTTGTTCAAACTTGTTTAACTATCTGATTATTCACTATTGAAAGCTATGCACCACTCAGTATTTTTAAAAGATATTGTTCTTTACATTTTGTTATAAAACGTGTGAATATTATCTCTCCTATTGGGGAAATAGACGGCATATAAATTTAATTAGTTAACTAATGGGCTTTTCTTCTGTCTTCCATTCTGGACCTACACCAACTAATTGAATGGCACCAAGAATAATTAATAAAACACTCCTATTTTCATTGTTTTCTTATTTATTCAACATTATAATTTTTATAAAAACGTAAGTTATTACATAAGTTATTCATAACTGGCTATGTATTATACAAAGTCAAATATGGTACACATATGAATGTAGAATAGCTGATCAGCTTTAATTGTCATGATTACTGAAGTGTGCATCTAGACTCATGCATACTGGAATCTGCCCTAAAGTGAGTATTGTCAGCTCTAGAAAGAGGCAGTTTGAATCACAATGCAGTTATAATGATCACTTCAAATTAATGTGAACAAGTGAAATGTTTTCAGGAAATACTTCTTCTTCTTCTTCTTCTTCTTCTTCTTCTTCTTCTTCTTCTTCTTCTTCTTCTTCTTCTTCTTCTTCTTCTTCTTCTTCTTTCTTCTTCTTCTTCTTCTTCTTCTTCTTCTTCTTCTTCTTCTTCTCTTCTTCTTCTTCTTCTTCTTCTTCTTCTTCTTCTTCTTCTTCTTCTTCTTCTTCTTCTTCTTCTTCTTCTTCTTCTTCTTCTTCTTCTTCTTCTTCTTCTTCTTCTTCTTCTTCTTCTTCTTCTTCTTCTTCCTCTTCCTCTTCCTCTTCCTCTTCCTCTTCCTCTTCCTCTTCCTCTTCCCTTCTCCCTTTTCCCTTCTTTCTGTTACAGAAAAAACAGCATATAGGAGCTTGCTAATGGTTTCATTTTAGATCCAGTCTATCTAAAAAGCAATTCAGATTAAAGGCTATCTATATGAGCAAAACAAAGTTAAATGCAGACAGTTTTTATCTTCCAAATATAAGAAATAATTCCTATTTAGATTCTAATTTATTATCTTCCTACCATAACTCATTCTCATAAATTTTCTTAATTTAGTCAGCCACATCTATTATTTCTGCAAAATTTCACTTGGAAGATCTGTTTATAATTTTTCATACTTACTACAAAAACATTTTTTCTAGTATGATACTCCAGAGTTTTTTTAAAATCAGAGGTATTTTAATTTAATCCTATTTTGAATCCAAAGAGACCATGAATTGCTGAATAGAAACCATTAAGAAATTGTTAAAAATTCTGGGTATTGTCCTAAAATGGTGAGTTGTTATATACATACATTCATTCAAAATATGCAGTTTAAGATGTGAGGAAAAAATAAACCAATGGAAGATTTAAAATACTTATAATCTTATAGTTATGGACACAGCTGACAAAATTCTTAAAAATAGATGCTGTGTGCAGGAATACATCCATTCAAATATCAGATAAGATGCACATGTTTTGTGAATAATGAATACATTTTTGTACTGAATCATGATGCTTCTTTCCAGAATCTTGGAACTGATGTTGAATTATAAGCCATATTGATCTTTTTTCCAAAAAGAAAAACAAATACATTTGGATTACCTAGCTAAATCACTTATAAAACATTATAATATACCTGCTCAGGATAAGAGACTGTCAACTGCTACTGAGTGACCATTAAAGTTAAGTATTTCTGTGAGCAACCCAAGATATCTCTACTCCTTCAAGATTCAGACAGACAATGAAAATGTGATCACAATAGTTGTTCTTAATTAAAAATACTCTTATTTGTGATGGAATCCATTACTCCATATATCTCACTGTATTCCTGTTTCTCCTATTTTACATTTTTTCCACTTTTCCTCCAACCTCCTGCCAATCTAGTAATTTGAAAGCATGCAAATGCAAGTAAATAAATAGGGACCATTTTGGTAGAAAGATAACAGTGTTCCATCCACCCTGGTGTGTAGTCATGCTGGCCACATGACCACGGAGGTGTCTTTAGAGAACGCTGACTCCCTTGGCTAAGAAATGTTGATGAGCACTACCCCAGAGTTGGACACAACTGGATAGGGGAATGATGAGGGTAGTGCAACCATTATTGTTGTCCTTGACCTCTCATCAACCATGGTATCCTTTTCAGTCAGCTATGGATGCTGGTGCTTTGTGGCACTGTCCTGCACTGGTTTGGCTCCTTTCTCCAAGGCCAGTCCTAATCAGTTTAATATGGAATGAGAGAGCCTGCCTTGGCTGCTATTTTGTGGTGCCCCACAGAGTTTGGTCTTCTCTCCATTCCTTTTTAACATCTACATGGAGCTGCTGGGTGAGATTATCCAGCACCATGGATTAAAGTGATGAATGATCTATATACACTGATACTGATGATATTCAGCTTTACATTTCCATCCCTGGTGAACCAAGTTATGTGGCTGCCTGGAGGCTGTGGGGGCCTGGATATGAGACAACAAGCTTTGGCTGAACCCTTGAAGACCAAGTGGCTTTGGTTGCATGGAGCTTCAAGACCTGGGACTTTAATAACTTTAGTTCTGGATGCAATGCCACTATCACAGACAGATTGGCTGGCAACTTGGAGGTTCTCCTGGATTTGCTACTCCCTATCAAAGAGCAGGTGGCAGTTGTGGTTAGGAGAGTCTTTGTACAACTTAGTCTTGTGCACCAGTTGTGGGCTTTCCTGGATCAGGAGTGTCTGTGCTCTGTCACTCAGGCCCTAGTCATCTCACATTTTGACTATTGCAATGTGCTCCACATGGGCCTACCCTAGAAGAGCATTCAGAATCTACAGCTGGGGCAGAGTGTGGCAGCATGCACAGTTCTTAAGTGGCCTTGTCAACCACTGCTTCATGAACTGCACTGGTTGCCAGTTTGCTTCTGGGTGTAATTTAAGGTGTTGGTTATCACTTTTAAAGCTCTGCATGTCATGGGTTGAGGCTACTTGAGGAACCGGAACGATCTCACCCCAATGGGACTGGCCCACTTCACCGGCGCTGGCAGAGAGGGCATACTATATCCCGTTAATCAAGGAATTTCAGCTGGTGGGTCCAGGAGAAGAGCTTTCTCTGTTATGGCTCCTGCCGTTTGGAACATCTACCCACTGAGGTGAGATTGGCTCCCACCCTCCTGACTTCATAAGAGTGTTAAGACCTGGCATTGCCAGATGGCTTGAGGATCCAATGGGGGAACGTCACACTGGAGGTGGTTGACTAATTAAAAGTTAATTTCATCTCTTCCCCATGAATCCAGCTTTCTTCTTCATTATCTTGTGTAAATGATTTTATTTTATATGCTTTGTTACCTTATATTTGTTTTTTTAATGTTTGTTAATATTTTTATGCTTTAAGTCATTAGAATTGTTTGACACAAAATGGTCAGAAAGTAAATTTCATAATAAATAAAAATAAAACCTGATATCTAAAAACAGATGGATATACTTGTGCATATTCTTATAGCCAGAGAAAGAACATTTTACAAAATCCACATATATGACTGAATACATGCAAAATTAAAATCAATTAGATTTATAATAATCTATACAAGACATCAGGTTGATGTCTATACATGACTTCAGATTGGTTTGATTTACTGACAAATTAAATTCTACATTCTGTTTGGCAGCACGATAGTCTGCTGCAGGTAAATAGATTACCAATTATTAGCTGGGATGATTTAATGTGATTTGCATTCCTATATTTAAAACAGTCAGCAATCATAATGTATTGTATATATGACTCACTGATTAAAGATAATAAACCCTGATTATTGATAAATAGTTGGTGGCTAGAATAGCATAGTGATGTTTTTATCCAACTCAAGATGACCAAAGACAGGGAAGAGCAGGGACAAAGCGGACCACAAGTTTTTAATCTATATAATCAATATTCTTCATTCTTCCATAGAAGATCGCCAACTATACCAGTTTGTAAAGCAATCTATTTTCTCTTACTTTTAGTGGGGAAGGAAGAAATTTGAGGATTTATTAGGCTAAAATGTCTACTGAAAGTAGCCCTCCAACATTCATCTTAATGTCTGTGAATTAGCTCAACAATTCTCTCTGTGTGCACATCAGAGATGCTTCTATTTGGAAATAAATAGATGTCAAATAAAAATAATTTTGTAGGAAAGTAGGAAGGGAAAAAATATTTTTGGTACATAATGTTTACTTACAAATTATGTTATTTTGGAAATCATATCATTCTTGATTATATTTTTTAATACATGTGATCAAAATATTTGGGGCATGGCTTAGAATGCATTAGATGTGTGTGTGTGTGGCATGCGCACATGCACATATCTATATGTTTATGTATATATTGCAATATTTGAATACTTCCCCAATTCTGGTTAGTTTAACATTATCAAAAGTACAAGTCATAAAAGCACAGAATCATACATTTCTGATATAAAATTATAGGGTAAAAGCAATTTATCAATTAAATAATGAACTAAAATTTTAAGAATGCACAAAGAACAATTATGAGCTGTTCAGCTGTGATGAGAATAATGCCAGCACATTTTCTCCTAAGCACAACAGATCTTTATCAAGCAGTGACTGTTCCAAGCTGATCTGATGGGGCTGATGATTGTGATTTACATTTCCCTTAATTGTGTTGAAAGGTTAACTCCAGAAAGTGCATAACAATGAGCTAAAAAAAAAAGTAAATGCAATTACAGCCCAGAAACAGGAGTGGTTTGCAAGCGAAAAACAACTTCAAGCTGCATTCTCTTTCTGCAATTCATCTATAATTCTTGAAATGTATTCTGAAATGGGACAAATGAAAACATGATTGCATCAGGAACAAACAGGTCTCCTTTCGTAAAGAAGATTCTAACACAATGGCTTGATTTACCATACAGTTGTGGATTCAGGATAACTTACACATACTAAAGAGCTACTAAGTCTGAGCTGTAAAAAACCCATACAAACATTACATGTAGTCAGGAGATAGTTTTAAATATCACTTTTCTATTTAATAGTCCTCCAGCTTTTTGCAGTCCAAATCTGGTAGCTTGACTTATTATAAGTCATTTGCACTATGACACCATTTAGTTTAGTATATATGTATTTTGGAGTGAATGAAAAGATGAATTAAAAGCTTAAAGTATGTTTAAAGTTGGATGGAGTTAGGCTGGAAAAAGACTTAAAGCACTGAGAGACAAGGATGTGAACTTTGAAATTAAATGAAAAGTAATGGCCTCGAATGATAAATGAGTGGATAATGGTCTGGAATATCCACAACAGTATAATACCTACTGAGAAAAAGACCAGTTTTCTAAATACTCTGGTTGAACATGACTATGATAGTGAGAGCCAGTTGTTGTATAGGTGAAGACATTAGGCTAGAAGCCTGGAGACTATGAGTTGTAGTCTCACGTTAGGTTTAAAGCCAGCTGAGTGTCCATAGGCCAGTCATGCTTATATGTCAGTGTAGGGTCTCTTGAAGAGGCACTACAAATTCTTTTATGTTACATGCAATACTAGAAACTTCTAGGCCTGTACCATAGTTCAACTTTAATGAAAATTCTAACAATAAAGCTAAAAATAATGAATAATAAAGAAGTTATAACTTAACATTGGACAGCACCAACAACTCCTTAAAAACCAACCAGCTGCTCTATATATTTATACTAGCTTTATAGACTTATTGATCAGTTGCTATATTTAAAAGAATTTTAATAAAACCATTGAAAGCAACTATTTTTATTGATTGCTTTATTAAAAAGTACAAAAATGCTTTCTGTTTTTCCCACTTGCTTGTAATCTAGAAGCTTAGATAAAGCAAGGTTAGCATTCAACTTCCTATACAATGGGAAGGAAGGAAGGAAGGAAGGAAGGAAGGAAGGAAGGAAGGAAGGAAGGAAGGATGGACTATCATATTTTAGAAGAAGAACTACACAATATAAGCTGAAGGAACTTGAGTGTAGTCTCAGAGTCCATATATGTTCTGCTCACCACATACAAGCAGAGCTGATATTTGCTATCCAAATGTTTGTTAGAATAACAATGTGTTCTATGTATCCCAACTACAATACTCATATACATCTTCATATGAAGGGTGGTTTGACCCAATTATATTTTTTTACATGTGAAAAAGTTTTACTCATTTATGTTAAAATTGATTTAACATGATGGAAAAATACATACAAATGGCAATAAGGTGTTAATATTGAAATAATTTGCACGACAAATGTTTCTTTATTCTTATAATTCATGAACTATGCTATGTCATTGAAAGTCACTTATAAAATTAATATAGGTAGTCCTCAACTTACAACAGTTAATTTAGTGACATTTCAAAGGTCATAAAAAAGTGACTTGTGACTGTTTTTCACACTTATGACCATCATGGCATCCCCATGGTCACGTGAACAAAATTCAGACATTTGGCAACTGGTTCATATTTATGATGGCTGCAATGTCCCACAATCATGTGATCACCTTTTGCAACCTTCTGACAAGCAAAGACAATGGGGAAGCCAGATTCATTTAACAACCAATTTAGTGTTACTAAATTAACAACTGCAGTGATTTACTTAACAACTTTGGCAAGAAATGTCATAAAATGGAACAAAATCACTTAACAACTGTCTCACTTAGCGACAGAAATGATGGACTAAATTGTGGTCATAAGTCGAGGATTGTCTGTACTTTCATATTTCTAATCTTTAGTTTTCATATATCACATGTCTATTCTTGCATATATTCTTTTCCATAATTTGGAATGTATCAGACATTTGCTTGCTTGCTGACTTTTCTTGTTTTTGTTTTGGTGGCCTACAAATCCAAGATATACAAACATATTTATCTTAGTATAGAAACCCAAACCTTAAATATACTCAAGAGCAATAGAAAATTTCTTACAATGACCCAATTGTAAATATCCTGATTTTAAATATCCTGATAGTCATGTCTCACAAATATTTCAAAGTGATACATGTCGATTCCAAGGCTGAATTTAAGATCAATGAGCATATGTCTCATTGCTAAATTTTGCCACTTGCGTGCCTATGCAGCAGAAACCTGTCTTCTGAATGTTATCAGTGCCCTCTCCAGGACCATTATAGAATGGAAATAAAGGGACAACATATGGAGTAACTGCGAATTACATTATAATTGTTGCAGAAAATTATCTCACTGGTAAGCATTGTGTATTGCCTCTTCCACATATCATCAGGTAGAAAGCCAGAACAAACCTATAGTCGCTTCTGAAAAACCTGCAAGCTTGACGCATTGATGTACTTTAATTTCAGCAAACAACTTGGACAAAATGAAACATAAGTGCTTACTGATGAAATCATTTAAGTTAAAATAAAATCCCCTGCTATTTACTCATTCTTTCTGCTGGATCATCTTCATGTTCTGTCTTCCAAGGCTTTAAGAGGAGATAGTGAGTTCTTAGTGATATTCTGTTAATGGGTCCCCAATAGGCTCATCAGTCAGTAGACACTCCTGTGCTCCATTTACATTAGTGTTCTATTTTTGAGTGCAGTGCATCACGTTGTATGAAGAAGTTATAACTGCAACAAGAATTTGGAAAAAATATTGCAATAGAAAAGATTGTGAGAAATCATTGCTACCTGTTAAAGAAGCTCAGAAAAAAAATTCTAGTTCTTAAAAAAATCAGAAAAATCTTCATAGTATCTTAGCAACAGGTGTATTCATTTGGGAATGTAAAAACATATCTGACATTAAATATTCATTTTTGGCTGATTTCCTTGTTACTTCAGTTCTATTTTTTATTGTAAAAATGAAGAATGAAACAAAAGATAAGAACTGAAACACACAAGAGTTGACATATAATTGTATTCTGGGAGTGTAAACGAGTGAAAAAACAAATTTCTTTTTCCTCTGCCTGTCTCCTGGAGAGAGTATATGAGATCATAATTATGGAAAATATGTTAAAAGTACATTTTACAAATGTATAATCTTTACATACTTGTGTAAATAAGCACCAGTATTATAAAACCATGATAAGACTGATAACATCATTTTACAAAAGAAACCAAACTTCAGTAAGGGCTCTAGTTCTGAAATTCTCAGACTTGAGAAATTGTTTTTGAATCAATTAAATTTAAGGTGACCTAGAACATAGTTCAAAAATATGGGCCAGAAGAACAGCTATGTAATTTCTTAGATTCATTCTGAGCTGGATGTCAGCTGGGTAAATTCAGTAAAAGTGACTGAATTGCTATGTTGTCGTGTCAAGTGAAAAAAACCTGAACTGATTTCTCCTGAGGAAGTGGGCAGGGTTTTGTGTAACATAACTTAGTCACTGCTGGTATGGATCTTGAGCATTTATGTTTGATGAAAGTCTTCAGATAGGTGACATTTGGTTGGGCCAAATCAATGGTGATTGCATCTTTGGGTTAGGAGTGCATTTCTAAGAGAGGTTGTGAAAAGTGCTAGAAAAATGGATTAGTTATATACATTTGAGTCTTCATTTAGGTATGAATTCGGTTCTGAGACTATATTATTACTTATTATTCATGTTTGTGATTGACCTTTGTCAAGACCAGGACAGGGAGAGTGTCATCTTCCTGCTGTTGCTTGACTGGGGATGTGGGATTCTCTCCTGTTCAATATCAATATGAAATTGCTTGAGAACATCATCTGTTCTACATTTAGGCAAGAAAAACCAAATGTACAGGTATAGTATAGGGGGAACCTTGCTCAATAGTAGTAACTGTGAGAGGGATCTCGGAGTCCTAGTGGACAATCACTTAAATATGAGCCAGCAGTGTGCTGCAGCTGCCAAAAAAGCCAACACAGTGCTGGACTGCATTAATAGAGGGATAGAATCAAGATCACGTGAAGTATTAATACCACTTTACAATGCCTTGGTAAGGCCACACTTGGAATACTACATCCAGTTTTGGTCACCACGATGTAAAAAAGATGTTGAGACTCTAGAAAGAGTACAGAGAAGAGCAACAAAGATGATTAGGGGACTGGAGGCTAAAGCATGTAAGGAACGGCTGCTGGAATTGGGTATGTCTAGTTTAATGAAGAGAAGGACGAGGGGGGACATGATAGCAGTGTTCCAATATCTCAGGGGCTGCCACAAAGAAGAGAGAGTCAAGCTATTTCCCAAAGCGCCTGAAGGCAGGACAAGAAGCAATAGATGGAAACTAATCAAGGAGAGAAGCAACCTAGAACTAAGGAGAAACTTCCTGACAGTTAGAACAATTAACCAGTGGAACAACCTGCCTCCAGAAGCGGTGAATGCTCCAACATTGGAAGTTTTTAAGAAGAGACTGGACAGCCAGTTGTCCGAAATGGTATAGGGTTTCCTGCCTGAGCAGGGGGTTGGACTAGATGACCTCCAAGGTCCCTTCCAACATTATTATTATTATTATTATTATTATTATTATTATTATTATTATTATTATTATTATTATTATTATTATTATTATTATTATTATTATTATTATTATTATTGTTGTTGTTGTTATTGTTATTGTTGTTGTTGTTGTTGTTGTTGTTGTTGTTATTGTTATTATTGTTATTGTTATTATTGTTATTATTATTGATCATCGCACAGTCAGCCAGATGTTCAGACTGGATTTGGCATTTTTGTCTACCTATCGAGTCCTTACCAAGGACCTGGGATAGGCAGATGTGGATGTTTAATGTTTGATGTTATTACAGATATCGTCGCAGGATGGAGGCGGTTCCTAGTAAGGCTGCCTTTTGCAATTGACTAATAGCGAATTTAATAATAATAATAATAATAATAATAATAATAATAATAATAATAATAATAATAATAATAATAATAATAATAATAATAATAATAATAATAATAATAATAACAACAACAACAACAACAAAACAACAACAATAATAATAATAGTTGTTGTTGTTGTTGTTATTGTGGATCATCACACAGTCAGCCAGATATTCAGACTGGATTTGGCATTTTGTCTACCTATCGAGTCCTTACCAAGGACCTAGGATAGGCAGATGTGGATGTTACAGATATCGTCGCAGGATGGAAACAGTTCCTAGTAAAGCCGCCTTTTGCAATTGACTAATGGTGAATTTGTCAATGCCGATGGTGTTCAAGTGGTGCTCCAGTTGTTTTGGGATTGCACCCAAGACGCCTATTACTATTGGTACTACCCTTGCTTGCTTTTGCCACAGTCTTTCTATTTCTATTTGTAGGTCTTTGTGTTTTGTTATCTTCTCCAGTTCTTTCTCGTCTATTCTGCTGTCTCCAGGCACTGCCACGTCCATTAACCAGACAATTTTGTCTTTCTTATTGAAAATTGTTAAGTCCAGGGTGTTATGTTGCAGGTGCTTGTCTGTTTAAATTCTGAAGTCCCACAGCAGTTTAACTTTATCATTTTCTATGACTTTCTCTATTTTATGATCCCACCAGTTCTTGCTTACAGGCAAATGATATTTCTTGCAGATCTTCCAATGCACCATTGTTGCTACTTTGTCATGCCGCTGCTTGTAGTCAGTCTGTGCGATCTTCTTGCAGCAGCTTACCAGGCGGTCCACTGTTTCTTCAGCTTCTTTGCATAGGCAGCACTTACTGTCTGTTGCTGTCTTCTCAATTTTGACTTTATATGCATTTGTTCTTAAGGCTTGGTCTTGTGCAGCCAGAATTAGTCCCTCGGTCTCTTTCTTCAATTTTCTTGCTCTTAGCCATTGCCAGGTCTTGTTATTATCTGCTTTCCCAGCTATTTTTTTAATGTACTGGCCATGTAGTGCTTTGTCTTCCCATGCCTCTATTCTGTTCTTCATTTGGTCGTTCTTTTTTTTATATATATAAACAAGTTTTATTGGTATTTTTTGGTTTTACATCAAAGTGCTTTAAGAATCCACGTGGAGATAGGATGGTCAATCATCCAAAAAAAAAATATCAATATAATCAAACATAAATAATTCAATAATTCCTTAAAAGTTCCTTCTCTATTCCCTCAAGCTATTACCTAGTATTAATACATTTCTAAATAAAATTCAATCATTGTAAAAAAAAAAATATCAATAGTAATTCACTTATATCCATCAAAATCCTGTTTTTAAATTTAACTATTTTACCATTACCATTTTCCACTTTAGCCTAAAATAAACACATAAGTTACATTTCAGGTCACCCAATTTCCCATAAAACAATAATTATTTCTAAAATATACATATTATATCAACTATTATATTTTAATACTTCCCAACTATATTCTATTTCCTATACTCTATCAAAATATGTTTTATAAATCAATCCATATCTCTAAAAATTCCTCAATTGCTTTAACATAATCAAATTACTACATTTCTAATTAGCATTCAATCATTATAAAAGAAAAAATGTCAGTAATATTTCACCAATATCAATCCAACTCATTTTTGAATTTAACTAATTTCCAATTTGGCCTTGAATAAACAATAAGCTACATTTCAAATCTCTCAATTTCCCTCATAAAACCATAATTATTTCTAAAATATACATATTATTACCATTATATTTTCCTACTTCCCAACTATATTCCATTTCTTATTCTACTCTAAAATTTAAATCCCATCTATGCCCAACAACAAAAAAAGACAAATGTTTTCTTACTTCTTTTCATATCTATATTCTATTTCTTATTCTATTCTTGTTTACCAATTCCCTATTACCATTCCAGACCATAATCAAATCAATAGTTTTCATCTCAGTAGTATTATCAAACCAAAATCGTAAGCCTTTTTAACCCTTCAAATAGATTTTTAATTCTCATTTTTAAATCTAATTCTAGCTTTCTTTTTGTGCCAAGCAGGTTTCCATAAAAGAGCCTTTAAATCATCAAATCTCCATATTTGATCATGTATAGTCTTGAACAATTCAGTCTGATCATGTTTCTTTTCTCTTTTTTCCAGTATTGTCAAAGCTATATAGTTCTTTTTGTTCAATGTAATAATTACTCGTTGATTATCCGTATTATCACAATTCTCAAAGTCTCGTATTTGCAAATCAGGTCCCATTGCTTTTGACTTTGTAAGTATTTCAATGGAAGTCCAACTTTGGTCATCCAAGTTCTCAGTAATATTGTCTTCTAGATTGCTTTGTTTTTCATTTAGTATGTGAGTTGTAGAGTGGTCAGTTGAAGTCATTTTGAAGTTTTATAATGAAGGCATCTAGTCTCGCATTCATTCGCTCATGAAATTCATAAATTCTTCCCAACATACGTTTCCAAATCAGTTGTGAATGGGATTCTTCCATCTCTTTAAGTTGTATAAGTTGCTTGCCAGTCTCTTTAAAGTTGGTATTCTTCCTCTATTATTCCTTGTGCTGAAAATTAGTAGTTAATTCTGGAGCATCATCTTTAAAGTGTTTCTAGAATAAATCCAAAGCCAAACTGTAGGTAAACCTTGTATTTGTACTCCAAAAAAAAGAGAACCCATCCATATGTCTGAGAAAGCACTTTAAAGTCAAGTTAGAATAATAGAAATGAAAGCAGAGGGAAAGGAAAAAAAAGTATCTTCTTGTGGTCAGATAGGAATGTCTGGGCATGGAGCCAAGTCTGGGTGTCGAGCCAAAAGGCTGAATACACACCGAGCTCAAACCAGTGAAAGTTCTCAAGCGGATACTTTGTTACTAATTTAAAACAGCACAGGGAAAAAAACCAGCATGAGAAAGAGAAGATTTTAAACTGAATAATATGCTTAAAATGCTTTTTCTAAACGTAGGAATAAATTCAAATAAAATAGCTTAAGACACCTTATGTACAGAAAGGGGGGAGGAATAAAAAACACTCCACCCCCCTCCCTAAAGGTTTCAAGCTAAAACAAGTAGGCAGAAAGATACAGAGTTTTTCCAGGATCCCCGAAGTCCAGCAATTCAAGTAGTCAATAGAAGTTAATTGTTTTTCCAAGCTCTTTTTCCCAAGTATCCGAACGCTGCTCTCTTAAAGTAGGGAGATAATTCCAAAAGCTTTTCACAGGAAGGTAGTTAGGGTACAGAGAGGGAAGAATCATCCATGGTGGTTCTTTGTGCTTAGCTGTTCTTGTGGCTTGCGGCTGGAGCAGCTAGGTGATCGGCCATGTTAATGGCCGATCTTTTCCCCGTCGGCCCAGAGGAGCTGTCTCAGACCACAGAGGGAGCTGCCGTTCCCTCCGCAATCAACAAGTGTCCTCCCCAGCAGTAGTCACCCCTCCAGGGCGACTTTTGACCCTGTCCAGGGTCTACCGGCGGGGGGAAACCGATCAGCAAAGGGAACAGACCCTTTGCACGACCGCAGGCGCTGCAGACCGGAACCGGAAGCCTTCATTTGGTCTTTTTTGTAGGCCAGTTTGGTCTCTCCAGTAGTCAGTAAGCCTTCCCGATATACTAATTTCAGTGCATCTTCATCACTGTCCTTCAGATATTCTTCCAAAGCCATTTTTTCTTCTTCAACCATCTGATGTACTTGCAGCATTCCACGCCCACCTATTTGCCTTGGTAGATAAAGTCTGTCAATGTCACTGCATGGATGAAGGGCATGATTCATTGTCATTATTTTTCTTCCTATCCATTGCTTTTAGTTCTGCTTGAGTCCAGCCCTCTATTCCAGCTGTGTATCTAATGACTCTGTGTATCTAATGACCCCAGGCTCTGCCTCTTCTTGTCCTATATTGTCAACATAGCATTAACTATCATCAATATGTTCTAGACTTCAAACCTGCAGTCAAGTTTCTGTCCAGTGTCTGGAGATTTTTAGGGTCTAGATGGAAAAGAAAATGTCAAAGCTTAATCCCAGCAAAATAAAATGGTGCTAGATGTGGAATCCAGGGAAATTCCATCTTTAGTTCTAGATGGAATTGCAGTCCCCCATGAAGAATTAGTTGATATCATGGAGAACCTTATTGACTCTTAATTCCTACTCAAAAAGCAAAAACTAGGTAGCAGCTGTGGCAAAAAATGTCCAGCATGACTGTCACAACATTTTTGAAACAGAATATCCCTATCCCAATCATACACTTCTCACTCTTATGTTAGTTCAGCTCTCACTGAACTACTGAAATACAAACTACATAGGGCTGCCTTTGAAGACATTCTGAAGCTATAACTGATCCAGAATGTAGTGGCTGGACTAATGATGGGTAGTTTATGATCTTTCCACAAAACAATACTACTTCAGGAATTGTTTGTTGGCTTCAGAGTGCAATTCAAATTGGTTGCTGCCACTTTCAAAGAAAGTATCTGGATATTTTGGGACTCCAATTTTTTTCTGTCCATGCAATAATGTCATATTAAAGGATCTCACTTCTGGTTATTTCACTCAAGGATTTTCATCATCAGGGCCTCAAAGATAGGCCTATTCAACTGACTCCCTTCTTCTTTAGAACAGTACCCTCTCACCTCCCTAAACAGATTGTCCCTACTTTCCTAGTTTTAGAAAAGCCATAAAAATGTAGCTTTTTCTGCATAATTTAAGGATAGGATTGTTGGGAGCTTTCCTGCTTATAGTTTGGAAGGTTAAATGAAGTAGAATTCTATCTCTGACATTAAATTGTACTTGTGTCTAGGCATGGATTATGTGGTTTATTATAGATAATGTATATTCTAACCTTATTTATGCAAATAGGATATATAATATCCTATATAATATATAATAGGTGAGAATTCAAACAGAATGGCATTTAAGCCCAGTAAATATGCAAGTAACAAATAAAGCGAAAATATTATGCCCAAGAGTGTTTTATCTGTCTTGGTCCTAAAAAGGCACAATTTAATTCTAAACATGGTGGAAAATAATGTTCAGATTTTTTGAGAGAAGGACAGCTATTTCAAGCCAGTATAGCTATTCTGAATATCAACACTTAGACTCCTTTTCCCAGTTTCATATATTTAAATAATTTGCATTCAGCTTGGGAATTTTGAAAAGCGAGATAATAAAAGCCCAGTCTAGCACAATACCAACAAAGAGGAAAAATAACAGCTCTCAAAAGAAACCAGCATGGCTGCATAAAGAACTCTCTGATAAATTGAAAGATAAAAAGGACAAGTATAGAAAGTGGAAAGAGGGGCACATAACTAAATCAGAATATCAAAAAATAGCCTGAGCCTGCAAAGATGAAATGAGGAAAGCTAAGGCTCATAATGAACTAAGGCTTGCGACCAAAGTCAAAAATAACAAAAAAAAGCTTCTTTCAACATGTAAAAAACAAGAAAAAAGTGAAGGAAATGACTGGTCCATTAGTGGGTGAAAGTGGCAAGAAGGTGACAAGCAATAGGGAGAAAGCAGGACTATTTAACTCATTTTTTGCATCTGTCTTTACACAAAGGGAAAAAACAGATCAACCTATCAAAAATAGTGCCATAAAAAACAGTATAGAAACACAAGTTAAGATAGGCAAGAAAATGATAAGTGAGCACCTGTCCAGCCTAGACGAGTTCAAATCACCAGGACCAGATGGATTACACCCCAAGGTTCTCAAGGAACTGGCAGATGTGATCTCAGAACCACTGAACTATATTTTTCAAAGATCTTGGAGCACTGAGGAACTACCAGAGGACTGGAAAAGAGCTGATGTAGTTCCCATCTTCAAAAAAGGAAAAAAAATGGATCCAGAAAATTACAGACCTATCAGCCTGACCTCAATACGTGGGAAGATTCTGGAAAAGATAATCAAACAATGAATCAGCGAACACCTAGAGGCAAACAAATCACTACTAAAAGCCAACATGGGTTTGTCAAAAACAGATCATGCCAACAAGCCTTATTGCATTCTTTGACCAAGTGACAAAATTAGTGGATCAGAGGAATGCTGTGGATATAATTTACTTGGACTTCAGTAAGGCATTTGATAAAGTAGATCACAACCTACTACTCGATAAGATAGAAAAATGTGGGATAGACAGCATCACCACCAGATGGATTCGTAGCTGGCTGACCGGCCGTACTCAGTGTGTGGTCCTCAATGGAACCGCATCTACATGGAGGGAAGTGTGCAGTGGGGTGCCCCAGGGCTCTGTTCTGGGCCCGGTGCTCTTCAACATCTTCATCAATGATTTGGATGAGGAGATAGATGGGGAAAACATCAAATTTGCGGATGACACCAAGCTGGCAGGAATAGCCAACACTCCAGAAGACAGGCTAAAGATACAGGAGGACCTGGACAGACTTGAACATTGGGCGCTATCTAACAAAATGAAATTCAATGGTGAAAAAAGTAAGGTTCTACATTTAGGCAAGAAAAACCAAATGTACAGGTATAGTATAGGGCAGGGATAGGCAACCTTGGCTCTTTTATGACTCGTGGACTTCAACTCCCAGAATTCCTCAGCCTTGCTGAGGGGAAAGGGAGAGGTTTCCAAGCTGAGCCATGCTGGCTCAGGAATTCTGGGAGTTGAAGTCCACGAGTCATAAAAGAGCCAAGGTTGCCTACCCCTGGTATAGGGGGTACCTTGCTCAATAGTAGTAACTGTGAGAGGGATCGCGGAGTCCTAGTGGACAATCACTTAAATATGAGCCAGCAGTGTGCTGCAGCTGCCAAAAAAGCCAACACAGTGCTGGGCTGCATTAACAGAGGGATAGAATCAAGATCACGTGAAGTATTAATACCACTTTACAATGCCTTGGTAAGGCCACACTTGGAATACTGCATCCAGTTTTGGTCACCATGATGTAAAAAAGATGCTGAGACTCTAGAAAGAGTACAGAGAACAGCAACAAAGATGATTAGGGGACTGGAGGCTAAAACATATAAGGAACGGTTGCTGGAATTGGGTATGTCTAGTTTAATGAAGAGAAGGATGAGGGATGACATGATAGCAGTGTTCCAATATCTCAGGGGCTGCACAAAGAAGAGGGAGTCAAGCTATTCTCCAAAGCACCTGAAGGCAGGACAAGAAGCAACGGATTGAAACTAATCAAGGAGAGAAGCAACCTAGAACTAAGGAGAAACTTCCTGACAGTTAGAACAATTAACCAATGGAACAACCTGCCTCCAGAAGCGGTGAATGCTCCAACACTGGACAGCCATTTGTCCGAAATGGTGTAGGGTTTCCTGCCTGAGCAGGGGGTTGGACTCGATGACCTCCAAGGTCCCTTCCAACTTTATTATTATTATTATTATTATTATTATTATTATTATTATTATTATTATTATTATTATTATTATTATTATTATTATTATTATTATTATTATTATTATTATTATTATTATTATTATTATTATTGTACCTAAAATTTACAAAACACTTTTGTTTATTTATTTTTTATTATTTAATTTTCTTCTAATGTTCAGAAAATGATTTATGCTGCGATATTTCACAGAATCATGAACAATGCACTCGTTTGCTTCTAAACTGCACAGCCATAATCAAATATGTTTTATAAACATTTATCCAACTTCTGGAACTTTAATTAAACAAATCAGTCTGAATATTTTAGTTTTACAAGTATGAGAGCAATTTCCCCCCCTTTCAACTTAATCTATAGCATTAAATGCTCACAAGGTTCATTAATTTAAGGAATGTAAGCAAGAACTGCTTCCCATTGTGATGTGAAATCAAGCAATTGGTTTGTAAAAAGTAATTGTTTTTCTCCTTTAAATATAAGAAATTCTAGATATTCCCCAGCAAAAAAATGAATTGGCTGCACAGTAGTTGGTAGATATGAGGTTCTAGGGAATGGCTGTTCTAACTCTTCCTTTGTCTCCTTTTTATTCAGAAAAGACTTTCTCTCTCTCTTATTAATATTACTCTTTCTACTTCCAATGAATCAGGGAGATACTTGTAGGATTATCTGCTTTCAGTTCCCAAATGGTGGATGTTATTTTTTTATAAAAAATAAAAAGGGGATTGCTTTCTCTTGAGCAATTGTTTTTTTTTTTTATTTAGCTCTATCAGAAAAGAAAGTATTATGTCAAAGTCCCATTCTCACCAGAGGTACTTACTCTACATCCTAAATGCTGGATATACTGTAAGTAGAGACAGAAAAACATATGGAAGATAATTGGCACCAACAGGCAAGTTCAATGTGCTAAATGCAAGCAAAATAATAATATTATTAAATACTATATGGGGTTGATGTTTCTCATTGCTTAATGGCCTCTGTTTTGTTTTGTTGGTTTTGTTATTACCGTACTTTAATCTGGGCTGATTGTTGATTTAAAGCTTTTTGTTATTTTTATTTATTTTATTTTTTTGTTTCTTTAATGCCACTAAAGTCCACTCATTTGGGCAGCCAATAAATTTAAATAAATCATTATCATTATTAATAATAATAGTATTCCAGGTATAAATGCTAGCTCCTATTAGAAATATTTACAATATATTTTCTAATGTTTTCTATTTTTTTTCAAGCAGACTCTAATTTACCATTTATTTAGGAAGTATGAGAGAACAAGCTACAGTAAACAATAGTGACAGATTTGGCTTACTGAAAAAAGCAATTTAATGGCATGTAGGAAAATGGTTGCCATATATTTTATTTCCATTAGTAAAATGAATAGTGCCACACAGTTCAATCTCCATTCTCACCCTTGAAAATTAACACATTTCTATTTTTTTGTGTCCACAGACAGCATAGGATGATATTTAGCCAATGTGCAGCCCTTATCATCTAATCCTTTAATATTAATTTCTGCTTTTATATTTATGCTACATGATGCAGAATTCAGAATTTGTAATCACAGCATTAAAAATGCAGACAAAAATCGAAAGAACAAAACTCCTTTTGGAAATTCATTTAAGAAATGGAGGAAATAATTACCACTGATTACCATGTTTTGTCTCCAACTTTATGGCCATTTATTTATAATTTATTAATTTCAATCCTCATTATCCCTTAATTGCATTCTCATTTTCTTCAGGAGGAAGCACAGTTTCAAGTACCCTTTACCTCAATTGTTTAAATACAACAACTAAGGACTCAACATAGTCTCAAATTCATCTGTTCCATCTCTTGAGAGTCTATTTTGAGTTGATTGTCTCTGGGGAAAACTGTTTAAGGTCACTGTGCTAGAAATCAGTTACTAAATGACAAGAATTTATTTAAGTGCTGCTACTTTCTATTTTTCATGGTGGAATTCGATTTGGAGGATTGCCAACAGATATACAGCAAAACAGTACCAAATATGCCATCAAATTATGACTCATAATGTAAGAAAAAAATATCTTCCCATTGTATAGTTTGTTCCAGTTTAACATTTTTGAAATAATCTTTTCCATTCCAATATATACTACTGTATGTTTCTATTATGAAGTTATGAAGTTTTGCCTTCAATTAGAGATCACTAAGAGTGGACTGATTCCATAGTTAATCCCTGCTCTTCTCAGTTTTGCCAGATTTTTCCATTTGGGACAAGAGCTTTCAGGATCTCTTTCCCTCTTATTCTTCTGCTGGAAAGGATTAGATTGAATTGCTCCCCTTTATACCTCCTTTAGTGAAACAAGAAGACTTGATCCAATAGAACTGCCTTTAATGAGGAGGGGGGATTTTTTATTATACTATGCTTCCACCCTTCGCACATTTCTGCAAATTCTCTTAGTATTTTAAAAGAGACAAAACTGCAGGGACAAATGATTTTGGAACATCTACCATGTAGACGGGAGGACAGAATTATTAAGAGTTGTTTCAGAAGAAAAGAATGTATGTATTTAAGGAAACAGATTTTGTACATCACAGAAAACTTCCTAAAATTTACAATTGCTCAGAGTAGAACAGAGTGCTTTGAAAGATGGTGAATTCTTCTTCAGTAGTGTTGTTTTAAAAAGAACATTTGAATTGCTATAGTAATGGGTTAGATTAGACAACCTCCAAATTACAATTACAAGTTTTGATCCCTATGAAAGCAAACTTTTAAAAAGCCTTGAAAACAATTCACAGCTTTTATTTTTCAATACACTAAATGACAGGTTTAACTTCCAGTTACAGATAATACATTTTTGCTGCAACAAATTAATATAGCTGTATCTCTAGAAATTGATTCATTTTATAAATATGGAAAATGAGGATCAATGTCTTCAGCTTTGAGAAAATACAACCAATGAGGGAATTATAGCAGTCATCAAATAAAAAGATTTGAAATGATCAAACACAAAGCACACAACACAAAGCAATGAATATAACAAATATATATGGAATATACAGCATATGGCACAGTCCAACTGAATGTTAGAAAAATCCTCCTAACGGTAAAGGCATATTGATGTGCACCCAATTACCTAGATGGGCTGCTCTTCATCGAAGATGTTCAGTTAGAAGGCTAGGCAATCATCTTTCTGGTATGCTTTAATCTGGATTCCTGCAGTGAGTGGTGATTGAATCCAGTACCAAAATTGCCCTTTCAAACTGCATGTGACTGTTATCTACCCCTGATTTAGTGAAATGTCTGGTTCTAAGAAGATTCCAAATAGGCATGAACAATGAAGTAACTAATGGAACTTTTCACATGTGGATCTGGTTGCTTGTGCCTAACATTAATCTTCCCAGAATCATCAACTGCAAAAATAGCAACCAGAATGGCAACTGCCCTAAAAGCAGGAGTGTCAGCAGACCAAGGAATAATGGATTGTGTTCCAAGGCATCAGAATAGAACAGGGGTGTCAAACTGCCAGCCCACGGGCCGGGCGCATCATCCAGAAGCCGTGCTCACCCCATTGCCAGCAATGGTGAAACCGTCCCAATATGTTGGGCGACGTCACGTGACGTCGCAAGTTTGACATGTCTGGAATAGAGTATCAAATGAAGTATGCAGTTTGGCAGCAATAGTAAGTACTTCAGCTCTGAAACAGGTGTAAAACATAGTATTAATATAAATAAAGGCACAAGACAAGGATGTCCACCATCCCCTGTTATTTATACTAACTTTGAAAGTTCTCAACAGAAATATCAGACAAGATCCAGAAATTAAAGGAATGGAGATAAAAGATGAAAGCTATAAACTACAAGTGTTTGCGGGTAACCTGGTATTCATTCTAGAAGAACTGCTGGAGACAATTTTTAAACTATTGAAAAGGATAGAAGAATTTGGAGAAATAGCAGGATTGAAAATAAACAGAGAAAAAAACCAAAGTTATAGTCAAAATTACAGATAAGCAAAAAAAAAAAAAAACTGTCAGAAAAAAGAGACTTCCAAATAGTTAAGAAAGTTAAATATTTGGGAATATATTTAACAGCAAGGTAAAAGAACATAATTATATAAAATTACTAAATCAAACAAAATTAGATTTGGAAAAATGGAAAAACTTACAACTATCAGTGTTAGGAAGAATAACCACTGTGAAAATGAATATTTTACCAAAATTCCTTTTTCTATTCCGAACAGTACCTATAAAAATAGAGAAATTTTTTTTGATGATCTGAATACACTGATCTCGAAATTTATTTGGCAAGGAAGGAAAGCCAGAATTAAACTGAAAATGCTACAAGAAGCTAAAGAAAATGGAGGATTTGGACTACCAGATTGGGTCTTATACTACCAAGCATGTATTCTAACATGGTTAAAAGAATGGATAACCCTTAGAAATAAAATATTGTTATATTTAGAAGGACATGACTTGCAACCTGGATAGCACACATTTCTATGGTATGAAAAGAATAAAATCCATAGATACTTCCAAAGCAACTACATAAGAAACACATTATTATCTGTATGGGAAAAGATAAAACCAAAAATCTATATGAAAATACCAGGATGGCTATCAATGATGGAAGCATTTGTACACCCAAACTTAGTTAAATTTGAGAAAATCCTAACATATAAGGCTATTCTGAATATAGATGGGAAATTAAAATCTAAACAAGAGTTAGAAGATCAGGGTATTGACTTATCATGGTGGCCTCGACTGCAAATGCAATCAAGGTATGATAAAGATGTTAAAATATACGGTTTTTTATAAAGATCACACAATGTTTGATCAGGTGTTCTTGACCTCTGATGAAAAACTGATTAAGAAATTGTATAATTTTTTATTGAATTTGAAAATGGAAGACAAACAAATGAAAGAAACAATGATAATATGGGCAAAAACCTTTGGATACAATATAGAATTAGAGAAATGGCAAAATCTTTGGGAAAGAAACTATAAATTGACAATGGTAACTTTGTATAAAGAAAACCTATATAAAATGTTTTATAGATGGCACCTACCACCTGTCAGATGAGCAAAAATGTTTAAAAATGTCTAGTAAATGTTGGAAATGTAATCAAAATCCTGGTACATATTATCACCTGTGGTGGATGTGTGTTAAAGCAAAACTTTGGACAAAAATACATATTTAATTAGAAAAGATGTTAGGGAAACACGTAGACTTTAAACCTGAACTTTTTTTATTAGGTATAATTCTAGAAAAAAATAGATAAACAAAGTGTATATTTAACATTACATGTATTAACAGCAGCGAGGATTGTATTTGCTCAGCACTGGAAAAATGAAGAAACACCAATGGATGAAAAGATAATTAAGAAAATACTGGACTGTGCTGAAATGGATAGTCTTACATTGAGGATTAAAGAAAAAGAGGATACAGAATATTTTCAAACATGGAACTTATTTTATCAATGGCTGGAAAAATGGGATAGAGAACTTAACTTGTATTACTAAGCAAAACAAATCAACACAGACAACACATTGTTCATTAAGCACTAATGAATTGTAATAATAGAATATTAATAAAATATTATTTAAAAAAACACAGCATTGCCAGAACTCCAGTTGTTCTGACCACACTAGTGGCTCCTGTAGTGCAACCAGTGTTGCAGAGCACCCTTGGAAGTTTGCTAGGAAGATTTGGAGGAGAACCAGACAGGATGAGAATCTTCCTAGCAGTGTGAGTTGTTTCTGGGAACCTGAGTGATGGAATTTCTCACTGACTGCTCATATTGAGTTTATTAATGGAGTCAGTGGCACAGTGGGCACTCCTGATAATTGAACACAATAGCTCAATCATGGATAATTACCAGAACTTCATGGACAATTTCAGAGGTCATTTTGGAGACCCGATAAGAGAAGTGACAGTTGCCTACCAGATTCACCAAACAGTGACAGAAGGATCAGACTGAACATACAAATTTAAATTAGTCACAGAAGACCTGGATTGGAATGAAGCAGTCCTAACTGCACAGTTTAGGCTAGTTCTAGACACTCAAATAGGGGCTGAACTGATAAGACAAAGACTCCCCTAGAAGCTAGACCAACTCTACCAGCTTTGGGTCAGCATCAACTCATGCCTTAACGAAATTCAATGCTAGCTTAGGCAGCAGAAGGAACCAAACTCAAAGTCTCACTATAAAGCCTTCCCTCCATTCATGCTGTCAGTGACCACGTCAGGGGAAGGGAAATCCATGCAGATTCCAGGTGGCCAGGAGAATGGAAGCTGCTGAGGAAAGACAGACACACAGAGTGGAATGGGACAACTCACTGTGGCCAACTTGCCAAGGCCAACTCACTCTGGGACAACGTGCCACAAGACAATTCCACAAATACAGAAGTTAAATTAATTTCAATGGAATCATGGCTAATAATAATAAAATAAAGGAAGTCAATCCAGAAATACAAGAGTTACAATAATTTTAATGAAAACATTGTCAATTGAATGAATACAATGATTAATACAGTGTTGAATTGTCCCTTGGTGAATTGTGCCATAGTGAGTTGGCTGTGGCGAGTTATCCCATGGTGAATTGGCCCTGGCAAGTTGGCTACAGCAAGTTGGCCACAGTGATTTGACCATAGTAAGTTGGCCGCAGCAAGTTCACAGTGGCAAGTTGGCTGTGGCAAGTTGTCCTAGACCAGGGGTAGGCAACCTTGGCTCTTTTATGACTTGTGGACTTCAACTCCCAGAATTCCTGAGCCAGCATGGCTCAGCTTGGAAACCTCTCCCTTTCCCCTCAGCCTGGCTGGCTCAGGAATTCTGGGAGTTGAAGTCCACGAGTCATAAAAGAGCCAAGGTTGCGCACCCCTGTCCTAGACTCTTCTCACAGAGATCTAGTGCTCTGTTTTTATTGCAGAAAATCTGGGCATATGATAAGAAACTGCGCAGTTTCAAAGCCCCCAAAGAGGAGGAAGACCATCCAGCAAGAGCATGGAAGAATGCTGGCCCAAGCACACAGTACAGGCTCAGGGAAACGATAACAACTCCTCTGGCAAGAGCTCACAGGAAGGGCTATTCAATCACTAAATATAACTTCACTCCATCTGAATCAATGTACTTTGCTGAAAGTTTCTATTACTTTGTCTTTAAACCTCAGGTGAGAATAGACAAGAGAGAAATAAAGGTATTAAATAAATACCTTTATTTTTGCACTTAAAATAAAGCCTGGGTCTAGGATATAAGTAAACCAAATATTTCTGTGTTATTGTATGTATATGTAATTTCAAGATAAATAGAAGACCAAGACATTCTTTCACTTTTTGAATGTTCCAATATCCCATGAGATATTGTTCACAGAGATAAAAATATTGTCCAATCTGACAGCCACTTTGATCCAAATGATTTTAATTAGCAATTTCACCTTTGCTATCAACCATTATGAGTAGATAATTGATTGCATGATTAATGAAGCATTCTAAAGATGCTAAACAAACAGCACGGTTAATTATCAGGCAGTAATGCCACTTGAGAAGAACAGAACTGGCCATTTTAAGATCCAGTCTGACTACCATACCCTTCAAGCAAAACAATACTATATAATGTATGGCTTGATATCATTTTGCTATGCTGGGCACATTCATTATAATTATACAGGAAACCAGCAGAAATCATTAAAACTGCTGGAAAAATATGACTTATTATATCGATATATGCTAGTATTACAAGGTATCCATACCATTTTTATTTCGTTCAAGAATGGATTTTAAAATGCATCTGTTTATAGCTTTGGTTATATCTGATATCAGAGATGGGTTTAATATCTTTAAGATAACCCTTAGAAGGTTTATATAATTTATAATCCCACAGTGGATCTGATATTTTTAGTTTGACTCTCAGTTTTCATCTCTACTCCTTATTGACCATAAATCTACTAGTAGAAAATTATCCTAAAGATCTGGGTGTACTTTTAAAATATATGTGCTGACAAGATATTCATTTAGGTCTATCTGGATTCCTTCATCTGATTTCATTTTTAAAAGATAGTGATTTATTTTCTTCTGCATACACAAAATGTTTCCTGCTTCAGGTTACTGGCAATGCTTGAATTCCATTTACATTAAAAATAACATGTATCCAGAAAATATTATTCAAGAAACTTAATTTAGGGGGAACTCATGGGAAGAATTTTGTTGTTATTAATTTTTTTTTCAAAATCAATTTGTACAAAACCCATTACAATCTGGAAATCAAGTTAGATAGCAAGGTTGGTCTTAATTTTAATTTCTCTAAATCTGGGAATCACCCATTTTATGTTGAGTTTTCATCTTCAAATCTGGCAGCAATTTGGACTGGCTTTTGTTTATATTCATTTATGTGTTCTACTATTCATTATGTGTGAATAGACTTTCAAACACATTTTCATAGATTGATAGTTCGAAATATAAAAAATATCCTGCTTATTAAATGACAAAGGTGGTACAGCTCCATCTTCATTTAAAATACCAAAGAGGAATGAAAAAATATCAAAGGATTAAATATATTTTTTATAGATATTTTATTAGTTTTTAACTATAACAATCTCCAGTGCCTGGTGTACAGCGTGTTGTCTTGGTTTATATTTTAACAAGAAAAAAAGAACAATAATAATTAATTAACAATCAATAATAAGTAAATTTAATAATTCCATAATTAATATATTAATTAATGATACATTTCTTTGATCTTCCCTTCTCCCATTTGTATTCTCCTTCTTCAACTTTAGCCAAAATATAATTCTTAATATTTTCAATATATAAATGATTAGATATAGTCATTTTTTTTTGTTGTTGTTAGTTGCGAAGTCGTGTCTGACCCATCGCGACCCCATGGACAACGTTCCTCCAGGCCTTCCTGTCTTCTACCATCTTCTGGAGTCCATTTAAGCTCACACCTACTGCTTCAGTGATTCCATCCAGCCACCTCATTCTCTGTCGTCCCCTTCTTCTATTGCCCTCAATCTTTCCCAGCATTAGGCTCTTCTCCAGTGAGTCCTTCCTTCTCATTAGGTGGCCAAAGTACTTGAGTTTTAACTTCAGGATCTGGCCTTCTAAAGAGCAGTCAGGGTTGATCTCCTCTAGGACTGACCAGTTTGATCGTCTTGCAGTCCAGGGAACTCGCAGGAGTCTTCTCCAGCACCATAGTTCAAAGGCCTCAATTCTTTTGCGCTCAGCCTTTCTTATGGTCCAACTTTCACAGCCATACATTGCAACTGGGAAAACCATGGCCTTGACTATACGTACTTTTGTTGGCAGGGTGATGTCTCTGCTTTTTAGTATGCTGTCTAGATTTGCCATAGCTTTAATCTCTCTATATAACATTTTTTTTCAGCTTATATCATTCTCATAACCATCATCTCATTAGTTCAGCATACATCCTATTTTTATAATTTTTGTTCGCTTAAATTCCCTTATATTCAATCCAATTCTTATCAGTCATAATTTCTTCATATTAGTCATCTAACTGTCCAAATTTTCCCATTTAGCTACATCCTCCCAATATTTTATATCATGCATTATAAAAATACTATACTTTTTATCTATCTTATAATATCTAGATATAACATCCTTTTTAATCAGTTTATATTTCACTTATATATTAATAAAAGTTACACCAACCTACTATTTTAACATTTCATATATTATAAAACATACTATATTACTTAAATCTCTTATCCTTCTTGTTATAAGGCCCCTTGGTGTTCAAAATTCTCTGTTCTTTTAGCCATATTCAAACAAATGTTTATTCACGTAATAGTCCATCTGGTAGGGCGAGTCAAATCTCTTGTATCGGTCTCTGGTCTTCTTTTGCCTAATAATTTTCCAAGTTGATGTAATCTGCTTACCCAGCAGTTCCTGTATTTTTACAAATGTTGTTGGGAATACA
Organism: Azemiops feae; assembly: GCA_023970755.1. Taxonomy (NCBI): domain Eukaryota; kingdom Metazoa; phylum Chordata; class Lepidosauria; order Squamata; family Viperidae; genus Azemiops; species Azemiops feae. The sequence goes on from JALGBA010000376.1 coordinate 1,098,057, forward strand.
AAAGATGAAGTAAGTAAGATAGATACTTTCTGTCTACCAAACTTTGATGATTCTCCTGATAATTCTATTTTTCGTGTTGTATCAGAACCTTGAAGATTTTTCCTGTTTGTGTCAAATTGTAATTCTTTTCCTTTGTTGTTTCAGCAATTTGATCATACTCTTCTAATTTGTAGTCTGCTGTCTGATTTATTTTTGCCTTTGTTGTTATTTCCTGGATATTTTTTAATTGTAGATTAGATTAGATTAGAAATATGCTTATTTAAATCATCAAAGTTGTTTCAGATTTCCTCGTGGTTTCAGTCTATTGTCATTTGTATTTGTCCTAACATTACATATATTTCCTCCTGGAAAATACTTATCTTGCCTTGAAGTATTGCTTCTGGAGGCCCTTGATTTTCCAGGCTACGTCCTTCAAGAGAAAATATTAAATGTGGCATCCTGTCATTTTTTGATACGTATGTGATATCCATGTTGTCTCTCCCCTTCAAATAATCTTTCATCAATGTTTTAATTCAAAAGTCAATTTATCAGTCAGTCAAAATTACAGTTCAGTATGTTAAGCCACTTTAAATCCTTCCTACAGATTCTCCTCTAAAAGATTACCCAAAAAGCCAAGGTTTTTCTTTTCCATAAACAGTTATATTTAAGCAACAGTCCAGGTATTTTTTTTCCTTTCAAACACTTTTAAATCTTATACCTGGCTCTTCCTTTGTTCCCAGCTGTCTTCAAGATTATTTGCAATTCAAAGGAACAACTTTTGTTTCTAGACACTCTGCCAATTTCTGAGTTCTTATTGTTAGTGTTCTATTCTCTGAGTCTCCACTAGATGTCAGCAATTATTTCTTTTTTCAGTTTTTCTTTCAATCAAAAAGTTATTTTTGTTATATATTTTTATAATCCCATAAAAAAAAAAATAGGGTATGATCTTGACAGTTTTTTAGTTCCTAAATTTGTCCAGACTGAAGTATTTTAAATCAAATTTTAATATATTTCTTCCCTCCTTTAATATTAATTCGCCACTTCCATCTGTAAGGGAATGGGGATATATTCCATCTGTAAGGGAATGGGGATATCCCTTCACTTCTGGAGATTTTCTTGCTTTGGGGATCTTTTCAAGAATTTAGATAGTAGATAGAAGAAAGAAGATCAGTACTCTCACCAATTCCAAGCACGCTGTTCACCGATGTTTAGGTTCAGGCTCTGTGACTTCAGCTGCAAGCAGGTTGGGCTAGACCAAGGGTCGGCAACCTGTGGCTCTGGAGCCACATGTGGCTCTTTGAGCCTTCTCCTGCGGCTCCCAGACTCCTCTGCCATTTGCAAAGAGAGACAGAGACAGAGAGAGGCACTTGCACTTGCACTTCCCTTCTCTCTCTCTCTCTCTCTCTCTCTCTCTGTGTGTGTGTGTAAAAAAGAGAGTGGCCTCATGCTGTTCCGACGAGCTGACAAGCTTATTGGGTGGGGCTCCTCCCTTTGCTGCATCTCTGCAGGAAGCAGGAAGGGCAGGAGAGAGCCAGCCCAATAATGTGTGTCAGCTTATTGGAGAAGAGCCTGAAGCCAGCTTGCCAGGTGAGCAGAAGATCGGAGACAGGGAGAGAGAGGGGGAGAGAGAGAAAGAGGGAGAGGGAGAGAGAGGGGAAAGAGAGAGGGGGAGAGGAAAGAGAGAGAAAGAGGGAGAGGAAAGAGAGAGAGAGAGAGAAAGAGAGAGGGGGGAGAGGAAAGAGATAGAGAGAAAGAGGGGGAGAGGAAAGAGAGAGAGAGAGGAAAGAGAGAAAGAGAGAGAGGGAAAGGAAAGAGAGAGAGAGAGGGAGAGGAAAGAGAAAGAGAGGGGGGAGAGGAAAGAGAGAGAAAGAGAGAGGGGGGAGAGGAAAGAGAGAGAGAAAGAGAGAGAGGAAAGAGAGGGGGGAAAGGAAAGAGAGAGAGGGAGGGAGAGGAAAGAGAGAGAGGGGGAGAGCAAGAGGAGGGGGGAGAGAGGAAAGAGAGAGAGAAAGAGAGAGAGAGAAAGAGAGAAAGAGAGAGAGAGGGAGGGGAAAGAGAAAGAGAGAGGGAGAGAGGGAGAGCAAAGAGAGAGAAAGAGAGAGAGAGGGAAGAGAAAAGGAGAGGGGGAAAGAGAGGGAGAGGAAAGAGAGAGGGGGGAGAGGAAAGAGAGAGAGAGAAAGAGAGGGAGAAAGAGAGAGAGAGGAAATAGAGAGAGAGAGAGAGAACTCATGCACAGCAGCCTCTATTTCTTTTTAATAAACTCTTCAATTAAGCTCCCCACCCCTCGTGTGCACGTGTGCGCACGCGCACAGGTTTTGTGGCTCCCAGTGTTTTCTTTTCTCTGGGAAACGGGTCCAAGTGGCTCTTTGAGTGTTTAAGGTTGCAGACCCCTGGGCTAGACGCTGATCTCACGCTAGCCTTTCTCCTGTCGGATTTGGAGGGCTTTCCCCAGATCAAACGAAGCAATTGCCGTTGCTTCGTGATCAACAGGGCAGACCTCCTTCATGGTCACCTCTCCAGGGCAACTTCAGACCCCTCTAGGGTCCCCCAAGCAGGAAGAAACTAGCTGTGGGGAGCGGAGGACTGCTCTCGCGCGGCCATGCACTGCAGGCACCCAATGTGGCTACCAAAGGATTAAATATTAAGTTAGAATCTTACATACACTCACCTATCAATACATCCCAGTGAATATAGTACATCTCATTTCTGAGTAAACCTAGCTTTGATAAATATTTGCCTATCTTTCTTTGGTTATAAAGACAGAAAATGAAAACCTTCTGAACTGTGAACACCTTTGGTATAAAGTAGCATGCAGAATACAGGCAATAGCATAAGGAAAGAATGAAAGTTTATTAATTTATATCAGTGGTAGACACAGTTGTCTATAGAAATTCCTAATCATCAATGTCATGTTTGTCCCTTGTTCCAAAAAGCAACTAGATTTTCTTGGGTTTCTTTTCTTTGAAAATGTTTTGCTTCTCATCCAAGAAGCCTCTTCTGTTAGAATCTTTGGGATGGTAGACACAGTCTAAGCCATGAAACCTTACTTTACCAGTCAATATGGGGATATACTGAACAATTTTGCTTGGGTTAGGGACCAGCTGGAGAATAAGGCAACTTTATTTTCCAGGAGACCACATACTTCTCATTATATAATGACAGCTGAGAAGGAGCATAAACAGAAACTATCAGAATTCTGAGATTTCTAAGTCTGTGTTTAACATTTCAGGTTCAGGCTGAGATTTTCAGTAGTAATCACTTTTTTACCCTCCCCCATTGGAGAGTGAGGATCTACAGTGACTTGATTGGCTGCAGTTTCTTTCAAACTCAATGTACAAAGACAAAATATACAATAAAGCTTTATTTCAAAATATGGGGATACAAGCCCCACAATCATTTATTACTTGAATGCTAGTTAGGTCAGTATATGTTTTAAGTCTAAAAAATTTTGGGGTACCAAGCAGTCTATCCCAATGATAAATTGATTTTTAGGAGATACTGTGGCTACATATGAACTGAATTTGTCAGATTTGGATTTGGAGCTTTTTTATTGCAAACGTGTCAGAAAGATTTACCATTTGTAAAAATCAAAGAATAAGAAAGAAGACATGAGAAACACTGATGAATATGACGAAAAAACAGCCAACAATGAAAACTGGGTTGGGATAGATTTTTTTTTCTTTTAAATTATTCCAGAATGATTCAATGATTCAAACTGAATTCTGTCCAAGACCTAATAGAATTTATTTGGGAAATACTTGCAGTCCCCATCCTTCCATGAGGTTATGAGATTTTTTTTTTAAAGGATCTCTCTAGTTTGAAGTCAGAGGTTTCCACATAAAATAAAATAATAAAATAATAACTTACTATTTATGTTTAATTTAAAAAATATTATCAAATGGCCCAGGTCAAATGTGAGAACTTTTCAAAAAGTTTAAAAAGTTTAAAAAAGTTTAAAAGTTTAAAGTTTAAAAAGAAAAAAATATTCACACACAGCCATTAGATTAATAATAAAAAAAGCTACAGTTAGTGTTAATTTGTATCTAACAAGAAGCAATTCACCTTTGGTAAAGAAAGGGAATAGCATTTTTTTTTAAAAAACGTGCAGCTCATCTATGTCCCTAAATTTAGGATTATATCTATATTTTCTGAGATAAATTGGAATTATTTACAGATGGTATATATGGCTGCCAACAAGATTATTTTTTTTCCAAAAAAAACCTAATCCAAGTAAGATAATTACTAAACTTTGGACAATTTGATATGTTAGTTATTCATGTCTGAGTTAGCATTACCCACCTATGGTATAAAATAATTTCAACCCAAGAGCTGCTCATTTTTCACCTCAAGCAATTATCACTTTCAGCTTAAACTGAAAATGTTCTGATCTTACTTTTTAACAAGACAATGTGTTAACTTACCTGTTTTATTTAGCAGCAGTGATGATTTCTAAAACTTGAAATCTGAAACAATTTTATGTTCTTGAATTTTGGATGCATTCTTGTTGTTCCACAGTAAAACATGTAATTATTATGCAGCAAAGTATTTGGTATTTTACAATGACAAATTCAGGATATTTCTAGTGTTGAAAGAAAAATAATCAGGTCCAGTCCAAGCTGGGAATAAATAAAATAGAGGCTGTTTGGAAACAAGGTTCTATTTATTGAAGAACGGAACCAACAGCATGTGGTTCTGGGACAGTTGACAAAATGGAGGTGGGAGCGGTGGGTTTTTATACCTTCTTGGGCTTTGTATTTGAGGTTGTTCCTATTCCTGTGTAATGTACTTTGACCTGAGCTTGAGTGTGCCCTTCTAATGGTGGTGGGTTAATCCTATTATGTCCTAAAGGTCATGTCTTGCTTCTCTGGAGCTATGGCTGAAGGCATTTTGCTTATGAATAGGTGTCCCCAAATCTGCATTTATAAAAGCTGGCCTGTTTGGAGGAAGGAGACTGGGGGCTGGTTTCTGCCTAAGATTTTTCTCCATTATTCCTTTGGGGAAATATAATATTCTGCCTTTTTTAATATCAACCAAAATATTTCCTTCTTTAGCAGGGTGGGTGGGTACTGACTTCCAACACTAGCAATACTGATATTTTGGAGATGCATAATAAATAATGCTTACAATTGTCAATTAAGCTATTACTGATTGTCACATAAATTCCATTTTACTATATTCAAACAGGAATAAAATCAATTACTGTATTAAAGACAAATGTTAATAATTCATTGAAATTAATATACATGAAAATAGCACTGCCCTTTTATAGGATGAATCTAAAAGGTGTTTTTTTTCAGTATAACTTGACATTTATATAGAACTTTGGTTTTTCTTGACCTAAAAGCTTACCTTAGATAAAGAATATTTCTGAACTTAAAAGATATTTTATTGCTTATATTCTATTTACTTCTATTTGTTCTAAATAACAGGGAATAAATAAACAAATTAATTAGGATGTGAATCTATTTACTATTATAAGCATTATCTAATAAGTACATTCAGATCATAATCTGAAATTTCTAGGATAAAACTGGTTTGCATATAAGTGTGTTAAAATAAGGCAGAAAGTAAGGTTAACAAAAATTATAGTCTTTGGTCCTATTTTGCTGTGAGGTTGCCCTATTGATTTGACTAAGGCAGCAGTAAGCAGATTGGAAACTGCTTCACAAGTCAATTTAGAAATTCTCATTAACTTGAACAGATTGTGTTAAGACTATACACATTATTGAATTTGTTCACATTTTATGGTGAAGTCCCTCCTCAGTAAAGCATAATATGTCTCCTGAACAACTTGAATGCTGCAAGTGCCCCACTCATGCCCTGCCTTAGCTTTGGAAACGAAAGCAGGTAGAAGAAAGTGGTTAATTTGTTGGATTTTGGTCTATCTCATACCATTTAGTCAGATTGTTAACATAAATTTTAGACTCTGTAATTAATGACCTCATGTGGAAGTTTTTTAGAAGCTAGTATGTATTTCATCGTATATTTTTAAATGCAATAAATGAGCTTGTCACTGTGACTCTTCTTTGTATTCTAGTGAGTGGGACTCTGATCTTTTGTTCCCAAATAATAGTCTGTCAGTATCATTATTTTCAAATAAATGTTTTTCTTATAATATTTTAAGCTACAAAAAACATGTACTCAATATGGATAGATGGATGGATGATCCAGAACCTGACCAAAAATAGCTACCAACATTTTTCAGTTTGGTATCATCTAAATATATTGGGAATACACTCTGAATTTCCCTGAGAAAAAGAGGTAAGTTGGAACTGCTTGTTTTCAGCTGTACCTGGATGGGAAACAAAAGAACTTTGGAAGGTTAAGGCCCCCTTAAGGGAGAAATGCACTGTCAAAATATTTGCTATCTTGAAGTCATATGTGCTGAATTTATTTCAAGACCCCATGATGGTCCTGATAGGTACTTTTGAACCTTTACCATTGAAATTAGATTTGCTTAGAGTTTTGACTCTAAGCAAGATACTACTGTTTCTTGAATAGTATTCAGTATTGCAGTATTCAGATAATACTGTTATGTGATTCTGATTCAGATGTTGCTATGAGCGTTTGGCTTTATGAGCAAATAGGCCCTTACTCAATTAATTACCATCTTGTTTACTTTCTGTTAGTTTTTATTTTAAAAAAATTAAATATTTGCACTACTGCTATTCCTATGCCAACAATTCAACACCATGTATGTATTGTTCAGATATTTATGCAAAGCACTAAGAACAAATATCTCCAGAAATAAAAATAAAGAAAAACTGAAATATAAAGGAGACTGAATATCTCAAGCCCTTGACCCTATTGTTCTCTACACTATAAGTTTTTATTTCACTATCATTTCTTCTTTTTCTTTCCTGCCTTTCTAAATTTGCCAAGGGGAGAAGGACAAAACAATCAAATTTAAGCTGGAACAATTCAAGTTTAACTGGTATTGCCAACATGATTTATGGGAAATGTAATGTTTGTTTCTAGTCATTCATTCAGGGAATAAAAAAGAGGAGAGGAAATATAATTTTCAGAGTCAGGTTGGGTTTCTTTAAGCGATTGTTACTAATGTAATGTGAACTTTCATTAAAAAGCACCTAGAACAGGGGTGTCAAACTGCCGGCCTGCAGGCTGGACACATCATGTGGAAGCCGCACCCACCCCATTGCCAGCAATGGCAAAACCGTCCCGATACGTTGCGTGACATCATGTGATGTCACGAGTTTGACATGTCTGACTTAGAACATTCAAGATATTATTGTTGTTGCTGGTTTAACAGCCTTAAAACTAGTCAGATACTGCAGGTAATCAGAGCATTCAAATACATTCAGCAGCTTTCAGTGTACAGAATTTAGAACTTAGCAAATCCTTTTTTCCTAAATAGTTGATTAACGTATCACTTCTTCCTCTTCAATTTTCAACATAATCAAAATGACAGCGTAATGAATGCTTTACAATAGCAGATCTCAGCATTATCTCTTTTTTCTGATAATTTTCCCAGATCCAAAGCCAAACCAAAAGGATATCATGTATTATTATTATTGTTGTTGTTGTTGTTGTTACATTTTTATATCAACAAAATAGAAAAGATCCAAGCCAAGCCAAGACTCCAGACTTCATGATGTGGTCTCCTATGAGTTAGGTATATTTACAGTATATAAAATGCAGGCAATTAACAATATTAGGAAAATAAGTCAGAACAGTAAAAATTTGGATAAGAAGCAGGATTTTATGACAAATAAAATGAGAAATTAGAAATTTCTTGTGAAAATCCATAAAACTCTATAAATCATATTGAACAAAATGGGATTTAGTCATCAATTGACAAATAAAAGATTGTACCTATGTTTTAACAATTTCACTTACACTCACAGTAATATGTCAATGCTGCTAACATCAGATGTTCTTGCTTGATAATATGTGAAGATGCAGACATTTTCTATTTAACCTGTGTATTATTTTTAGAGTTAGAATTAGACGGTGCTGGATGGGAGGGGGAAGAAAGTGCATGGGGACTAGTTAGCCATAACAATATCTCAGTAGAGTATTCTTCAAGGTTGGTTGTAATAAGAGGAGATAAGTAATGGTGGATTATGGAATGGGAGGGAAAGTTCACACTTCAAACTAATTGGAGAATGTGATTAATGACTGTTAAATGAAGGAGTGAATTATGCTTAGATACTGTGTGTTTGGGAGAGGAGAATTCAGATTTTGGCTTCTTTTATGTACGTGCCGAAGCTATGTTGCTATTAAAGATTCTTTAAGGAAAACAATGCTTCAAAGTTCTTTGAAGAGCTTCTTCTTTCAGAACCATGACATCAAGCCAAAATCTACAAACTTTTCAAACCATTTAGGGGTCCCGGGCCCCAGTCGCTGTTCCTAAACTAAGGGAATAGGCTGACGAAGATTCGGGGAAGATCTCATCATGGAAGAAGAAAAATTGCCTGAGGCCAGCACCCGGCAGCAGCAGCTTCCCCGGGGGGGGGGGGGGAGCGACAGCCAGCAAGCTGGTGGAGAAGGAACTCTTGCAGATCTCCCAGCTGGGAGTAAGGCCAAAGCAATTAGGAGAGCTGATTTGGTTGTCAGACTGGGATAAGCCCAGCGGAGACTCCGGAGGCTTCGAAACAGCCTTGCCACCCTCAAAGACTTCAAAAGCAGATGAGCTGGAGCTACAACAAAGGGATTCTTGCATATTGCATCCCCCAGACCAGTGGAGAGCTGCCAGGCCATTTGCCATTGAAGACTCGGGTGAGTGCAAATATCCGTCTGCAGCTCGTAGTCAGTCAGTAGAATGTTTGGCAGAAAGATTTGAAGAGTTAGAAGTGAGAACCGGAGAGCAGCTCCTGCTGAGAGGCCTCTAGCCCCTCCCTCACAGATCAAACAGCCTTCCAGACCCTGGAGTCCCCTCCAGCCCCACAGAGAAAGGCAACCCCAGCCTGGCCCCCCTGCAGCAATGGGGAATTTGGCAGCTCCCGCAGAAGGAAGGTCAGCAACCTCTGAGCTTGCATCAGCTAATAGAGGCCTTGCAACAGCTTGGGGTGATGCAGAAGCCAGGAGAGCAACAGCTGGTGGGCCCGCAAATGAGGGAGGTCCAGCAACAACCCCCACTCATCCAGCAACCATTGAGGGGCCTGCAGCAGCAGAGGGCAACACCATCCCCTGCAGGCCAACAACAGAGAAGACAGCAGCAGCCCCCACCCAGGCAGCAACCTTTGGAAGACCTCCAACAACTCGAGAGGCCAGTACTACTGGTATTGCAACCACAGCAGGGGGGATGGCCACAGCCCCTGAACGTGCAACCCCTGGGCATACGGCAACAGCCAGGGTGGAGCCAGCTGCAACTGGGGATGCCACACCGACAGTGGAGAGCCCAGTAGCCATTGCACCAGCAGCCAGGATGGGGCCAGCAGCAACAGCCACAGTGGGGGCCGCAACAGCCTATAATTGCATCACTTTACAGAGCAACCTTCAATGGGGACCCAGAGAAGCTGATTTTTTTCCTCAACCAAGTGCGCTCTCATTTGAACTGCTGGGCCTATCTCTACTCAGACCCAGGCGCCATGGTCGATGTGATTGTGTCTAGCCTAGAGGGAGAAGCATCCGAATGGCTGAACAATTTATATAATGAGCAAGCCCCAGAATTGGAGGACCCCCACTCTTCCTCTTAGGGCTGAGAGAAAGATTTGAGGACCCATCCATTGGCCTCAAGGCAAGAGAACAAATCCACAAAATAAAACAAGCCGGCAGGCCTGCCCTGGAGTACGTGCAAGAGTTTCGCAAGATAGCAGGTCAAATAGAGGGGTGGCCTGAGCAATCCCTAATTCATCACTTCATTGAGGGATTAGACGATCACCTCTCTCAGGCCTGCTTCTATCGAGCAGTACCTGATCAGCTGCAAGAATGGTACCAGGCAGTGGTGAAACTAGATGTTCAGCTCGCCCGCTATAAGAAGCCTCCCCCACCTGAATCCGAGCAGCAACCAGAGCAACCCGAACAGCAATCACCCCCATGAAAACCTCCAACTACTGCGATGGCTGAAAGACCCAGGCCACCTGCAGGCCCATCAATTAAGTGTTTCTGGTGCGGAAAGGAGGGACATCGAGCAGCAAACTGTCCAGTCCCCTACCCTTGACTACAGAGCAGACCGGAACCAGCGGCGGGAAGGAAACCTGCCCAGCGGCTAACGAGAGAAAAATCACGCAGGAACCTGTTGCCAGGATTACACCCCCCCACACAGGAGGACGCTGGGACTCCAGGTAGACCCGCCCCTGCTCTACCCTCCTTTGACAGCGACGACAAAGGAGAGAATGACCCGATGGTGAGTTGACACGTCCCGCCTTTTTCACTACCCGCCAAACTTATAATCCCTAAGTCGGGGCACAAATAGACTTAAACGTGCTAATCGATTCTGGATGCTCCCGTTGCATCATTAGTTTGCCATTTGCCATGAAATTGGGCATACGAGCAAAACTGCTCTCCAAGCCCGTGAGGTTTGAGCAAGCCGATGGCTCCTTGTCACGCAATTAACTGAGCCCCTACGCCTAGAAATAGGTGAGCACTGGGAGTTTATTCACTTCCTGGTGGCTCCAAAAATGACTGAGGCTGTGATCCTAGGGCTATCCTGGTTGGACAAATGGAAACCGTTTATCTGGTGGGAGAAAGGAATGAGAACTGTGAGACTACCTATAGGGCCTAAACCCCCCACTGATTCAACCGACGTTGCGGGGCACTTTAGGCCACCTAATGAGCAAGCGCACATGGCTGCCTCACCGCCACCAGGCGAACCACTCATCCCCAGCGAATACCGGGACCTAGCAGAGGCATTTAGTGAAAAAGAATGTGATGCTCTGCCCCCTCACAGACCCAATGACTACTCTATCGAACTGGTGCCAGGAGCCAAACTCCCATGACTGAGAATGTACGCTATGTCACCCCTTAAAATGGAGGAGATGCAGCAATACGTGAACAAAAACCTAGTGAGGGGGTTCATTGAATGGGCCAAATCTACCGTGGGAACCCATGTGTTGTTCAAAGAAAAAAAAGATGGGTCTCTTCGTCTTTGCATAGACTATAAGGGTCTCAATGCTGTGAGTGTGGAAAACAAATATCCCCTCCCCCTCCTCAAGGACTTATTAACCCATCTGGCTAAGGGGAGTGTCTTCACTAAATTAGACCTGAAAGAGGCATATTACCGGGTGAGAATAAAAGAGGAGATGAGTGGAAAACTGCCTTCAACTGCCCCATGGGGAGCTATCAATTCAAAGTCATGCCATTTGGACTACAGGGACCCCCAGCCGTATTCATGCAGTTGATTAATGAGGTCCTACATGATCACTTGTACAAAGGGGTTCTGCTGTATCTTGATGACATCCTGATATACAGCACAAATATGACTGATCACATAAAGCTGGTGAGAGAAGTGTTAAGGAAACTATTGAATGCCAAGCTTTATGCCAAATTGTCAAAATGTGAATTTCACCGGACCCGATTATATTATCTTGGCTACAGAATTTCCAATGAGGGCGTTGAAATGGATCCAGCCAAAGTGAGAACTATAATTGAGTGGCAGCCCCCAAAGACTCGCAAACAGCTTCAGAGCTTTTTAGGTTTTGCCAACTTCTATCGTCAATTCATCCCCTCCTTTGCCGAGATTGCCCCACCCCTTACAGAACTACTCAAAACAGGCAAAGGAGGAAGAAAACCACGACCGGGCCAGCCACTTACATGGACTATGAAGTGTCAAACAGCTTTTGAGAATTTAAAAAGACTATTTGCTGCTGAACCGGTCCTAAAGCACCCCTGCCCAGGGGAACTCTTTGTAATCCAAGCTGACGCCAGTGACGTGGCAGTCGGAGCTGTATTACTGCAAAAGAACAAAAGTGGGGTCCTGCAACCCTGCGCCTACATCTCTAAAAAAATTACTGAAAGCGAGCGGAGATGGGCAATCTGGGAGAAGGAGGGCTTCGCAATTAGGTGGGGGCTTTTAAAGTGGCGACACTATCTAGAAAGGAGCAAGGTGCCATTTGAAGTATGGACAGATCACAAAAATCTAGAAGCACTGAAAACTCCCCGCAAATTGTCCCCAAAGCAAGTGCAGTGGGCACAGTACTTTAACCTCTTCAACTTCACTCTAAAGTACATACCGGGAAGAAAAAACTTCCTAGCTGATGTGCTATCCCGATTACCTCAGTACAAAAGCGAACGCGAGAAGGTTAACGAGGCAATTATCTCCAATCCACAAACTGCCGCTCAGCTCACGCCTTGCAGATGATGACCCTGGGGTAAAGAAAATAAAACAAGAGCTCCTCAACGATCAATGGTTCAAAGATAATCAAACCTCCCTAACATGCAGGGATGGCTTGGCTTTCAAAGGGGGGAAACTATATTTGCCTGAAGCCCTCTGTCTTAATGCTCTCAAACACAGCCATGACGTAAAACAGGCTGGACACTTTGGATATCTAAAAATTCTACATCTCACCCTCCGGCAATTTTGGTGGCCAGGGCTGAAATGGGATGTGGAAAACTATGTAAAGAGTTGTACTGTATGTGCCACAATGAAAAGAATCCCAGGGAAAACCCCTGGGTTACTGCAGCCGGTGGCAGACCCTTCTCAACCATGGGAAGAAATAGCTATGGACTTTATAGTAGACCTACCTGAAAGTAGAGGAAATACTGTCATCTGGACCTGTTCTCGAAGCAGGCTCATTTCATTGCCTGCATAGGACTCCCGTCTACCCAACGACTGACCAAATTGTTCCTGAAACATATCTACCGGCTGCATGGCGCCCCTAAGTGAATAATTTCTGACAGGGGGGTGCAATTCACAGCGAGGTTTTGGAGGAGTTTTCTTAAATTAATTGGATCATCTCAAGGTTTATCATCTGCTTTTCATCCAGCCACCAATGGGGCTGTAGAATCCGCTAACAAAATGGTGGAGCAATATCTCAGATGCTACGTTTCCTACCAACAGACAAACTGGACTGACCTCCCTTTTGCAGAGATGGCATACAATAATTCTATGCACAGCAGCACCGGCTACACACCTTTCAGAGTAGCCACAGGAAAAGAGTTCGGTCCAATACCTGAATACCCTCAGGTGCCATCCGCTTCCCAGACACTTGACCAATGGGTGAGGGGATGGGAAGAAGTTTGGAGAAACATGAAAACTGCTTTAAAAAAGACTTTTGAAACCTATAAAAAGCAGGCTGATAAAAAGAGGGCTCCCCAAAGGACATTCCAAGTTGGGGAAAATGTTTATCTGTCGACCAAATATTTACGCCTCAAATTACCCAGTAAGAAGTTAGGACCGAAATTCTTGGGGCCTTTTTCTATTGTAAGGATCATCAATCCGGTCACCGTAGAACTAAAACTCCCTAGACTTTTAGGTAGAATTCACCCTGTCTTCCATTGCAGCTTGTTGAAACCTTATTGGGGCTCCACTTTAAGACTAGTTAGCCATAACAATATCTCAGTAGAGTATTCTTCAAGGTTGGTTGTAATAAGAGGAGATAAGTAATGGCGGGTTATGGAATGGGAGGGAAAGTTCGCACTTCAAACTAATTGGAGAATGTGATTAATGACTGTTAAATGAAGGAGTGAACTATGCTTAGATACTGTGTGTTTGGGGGAGGAGAATTCAGATTTTGGGTTCTTTTATGTATGTGCCGAAGCTATGTTGCTATTAAAGATTCTTTAAGGAAAACAATGCCTCAAAGTTCTTTGAAGAGCTTCTTCTTTCGGAACCATGACAAATATCTCTCTATTAATATTTATGTTTTTTTCCCTAGTCAAGGCAGGTTGGAAGATGTCAAAGAGATCCCAGCTTAAGTTATACAACATATTAAATACTGAATGTTGTAAGCTGATTATGCCATTTCACTGGACTTATGGAATTTTAAAATATTTGACAGGAAATTAATGCATTATACCTTTCATCGTTATGTTCTCTAAACCAGACTAGATGTATTCAGTTTTTCTATTTCTAAAAGTACATTAAGAAAGGAAAAATAATTTCATCATCTGCAACAGAGTTCAAATATAAACTAATGTTTATGAAGTAATCAATATTTATGAGCCAAGTGAGTTCCTCTTATATCCTAAATCATGAATATATTGTATAGTATAAAAAGATTTAAAAAGCAAAGGCATACAAATATAAGCTAATAAATTGGCATGTGTGTGTGTATATATGTATATGTATGTATATATATATGTGTGTGTGTGTGTGTGTGTGTGTGTGTGTGTTTTCTGAAGTTTTCACGGGTGTTTGTATGTAGGTCTTTGGTAATTCGGGTTTTCTCCCGCATAAATCCGAGCACAACAAAGCCCCCACCCAAACAGAACACACACCCATCCAATCAGAGCACAGCCAACCCCCATCCAATCAGAGCACAGCCAAGCCCCTAACCAATCAGAACACACCTCCACCCAATCAGAACACAGCCAAGCTCCCACCCAATCAGTTCATACCCCCACTGGCAGTTAAAAGGAAGAAACAGCTGTGATCACACATTGCTCCTAGAAGCACGAAGCCAAAGAGACACCAGCCTGAAGATGACGAATGAGACTTCGTCGAAACGTCGCCAAGACACTTCCAATTTTACGCGGGAGAAAACCCAAATTACCAAAGACATATATATATATATATATATATATATATATATATATATATATATATATATATACTGATTTTGTAAAATACAATCTATTTTAGCAAAATGAAATTAATATCTACATGTTTTTCTGTTACCATTAATATTGATCTGCAGCCATCTTAACTGTATGAATCAATATATGAATTCCATCTTTCAACAGCAAACTTGCCTATATTAAGCCTCACTGGAACTACTGCTAATAATGAAGAATAATCAGAGGTCATCATGATCTAAGCTACCATCAATTCCTTCCAGTAATAGATGTACAAAGTACATCATTACAGTTTCTACAGCTCATCCACTGTATCTCATTTATTCTTAAGATAACTTATTATGTTGTTTTCATTATATTTTTTTATTTTCTTGATGGCTTTGTTCATCCTTCAGGGCTTCTTGCCTTTTTGCTGTGTGCATATCAGTGGATATATGTTTAACTTATGTGTAAAATTCATTTCAAGATTCCCTATAACAATAGGATTAATTGGTCCATTTTCATCCCATTTGCTGGTCCAAGAGGGGTATAACTGGTGTACAACATGAAGTTGAGCAAAGGCTCTTCTAGTAATGACTGCCACCTGCTCATTGAGCAGGAATTGTGAGTCCAGGAAGACCGTAAGATTATATATTGGATCTACCTGGCACTGGAGGAGAAGGAGTGACAGAGCCTGGGGTAGAGTCAGAAGAGGAATCAGCCTAGAGTCTCTACATTGCAACAAGTGAAATAAGTCCAACCTCTCTTGAACTATGTTAACCCTTCTCTAGTATCAAAATAGTGCTAATCTTTAGTTGACTAGATTCCTGGGCATGGGTATGAGTAATAAATCAATTTAATTGGAACATAATGTGTGGATCTGATCTTTCACACCTGACAGGCACAGGGCAAGCCCATTCAGGACCAAAGATGTTAACCGCCCCCCCACAGAAGATACAGAAGAGGTTTCTATCCATCACCATTCCATCTTACCAGAATTCAGTGAAGCCTCTTGTTACCCATCCAGATCCCCACAGTTTCCAAGTACCATGAGAAGACATCCACAGAATCTCTTAGTTCCTCAGGGATGGATACGATCTCACCCAGAAACATTAAGTAGATGTTAAAAATGAGCAGAAAGCACATCAGGCCTTGTGGCACCCTATCAACACCATCTTGCTTCCTTTCTCCCAATTGGGATAAACCTTAAAGGAAGGTGAGCCAACAAAAAACTATGTCCTCAACCCCAACATCCAAAGCCAACCCAAAAGGATATCATATTCAATGGAATCAAAAGTGCCAAGAGGTCAAGGAAAACCAGGATGGATACATTACTTCTATCAGGCTCCCATCAGTATTTACAAAAAGTCTGACCAATGCAGTTTTTGTCCCATGTCTGGATCTGAATTTTGACTGGAAGGATTCCAGCTAATCTGTTTCATCCAGGATCCTTTGGAGCTGCACTATGACTACCTTTCCAATCACTTTCCCTGAAAAGGGAAAGTAGAAAAATGGACAATAATTATCCAGAATGGTGAGGTACAGTTATGGCTTTTTGAGGAACGGGTACACCAGTATCTCTTTAAATGGAGCTGGGAACAACTCCTCCATAAAGGATGAGTTAATCATCGCTAGGACATATACATATATATCATCTCTCAGATAGGCTTGACCAACCAGGTAACCATGTTTACAGTCCCAAGGATGTATCCACTTCCTCAATGAAACAGAATCAAACTGTTCCCAGATAAAAGAGTAAGTCTACTCACCATGCCTCTTTAATAGACCTACACCACATTGTTTCTAACTCAGAACAGATATGAGCAATATTATTCACCAAGTGCAATGAAAACTCCTCAGCATGGCCCTGAAGGGAAATCTCTGAGACCTCTTTACCCAGGAGAGATCAAGTAATCCTAAACTGGGCCAAGCAGTTCCCTATTTATTGATGTTTCTTGCTCTTACTGACATGGGGTAGGCCTTAATCATGGCTCTAGCTTGTGATTGATCAGATTCATCTTTCATTTTCCCCCAGGGATGCTCTAGATGTTTCTTGGCCTTTTTCATCTCCCTCAACTCCTCCATGAACTATAAGGAGTGTCAGGAGCAATGGGCCAACAGAAGCCACACAGGTATATTCTGTCCCAGACCCAGTCTGTCCCAGATTGTCTCCTTCTTTCAAATAGCAGCTACAGCTTCAGACAGCAGAACCTCAGGCAAATCCCACAGTTCCTTTTGGAACTCCAGTTTGCAGAGGTAACTGTCAATCAGTAATACTAATCCATTTGGTAGGAAAAACCATGAAACAGCCAAAGTAAAAGGATGTAATCAGTTCATGTGTGAAAGTAACTGGTGGGCAAAAAACTGTTCTCTAGTCCTCTTTGACAGCATGTCAGTTTTTTTTCATTGTTTAACATCAATAGACAGATCATAACAAACACACATACTGTAGTTTATGAAATGATACCTAAGAAGAAACTCAACAGAATTGCCCTTAACCAAGAAGGATTATAATTGAATATATTATTTTGCTTATGCTATACCATCTCTACAGAAGTAGCCCAGTTTTTCTTAGCATCTCCCACCCCATTCTCATAAAGCCAAGGATACCATAGTGCAATACAAAACTGGAGGTGATAAAGGATGCAGACACACACTATATTCCCCACTGTTGAGAAAATCATGAAATATGTGCCAGTATAGCATTTCCAAGTTTTGTCAGTTGAAATTATATTTAAATTAAACCTAATTTTTCAAACTAAAGGGACAACAATTTTTAAACTTCATATTAAATGCCAAAACAAAGTATGCATAAATTAGCCTTAGCTGCTTTTTGTTAAAAAAAAGAAAAGAACCGACAAGGTCTGATGAGAGGAAAATAAGAGTTATCACAGACATAATAACTGAGCAGAAATAGCATGTGCTGTTACAAAGAGGTTAATTATTTTTACATATCACGATTTTAAAAGAAAATACATAAATGCACAGAATGCTAAATAGGGTTAGTAGATTAATGAATAGATGAGAGAGACTCTAAGCAAAAAAACAATCATTTAGAATAATAAGGCAGACTAGAGGGAGGGGGAGTGAGAAACAGGAAAGAGAGGAATTGATCTGCTTTTGTCAATGTCACAACACTAGTTATCTTTTTTCTTTGATACTGGAACCTTACTAAGGTTACTAAAATGTCAAGAGAGATAAGTATAATCAGGTTTTAATATGTGAATAGAAAGGTTTGAGATGGCAGTATGATTTTCAAAGACAAACCTTCTGCCTGTGAAACTCTTGAATTTTCTTATTTCTTATTTTATTGGCTCAACCATAGAATTAGAATTACATCACTACTCAAAGCAATCACCCATAGCAATCTGCCCCTGATAAAAGTTTAGATATATTATAGTTTATGCTTGAACCCTAATTTCAGAATTGTGTAATATTATTTGGGTATTGTTACAGCTGCTATGGCTTTTAAGTACCTGAATGATTAAAAACAAAATGTTTTCTCAAATAATAATAATAATAATAATAATAATAATAATAATAATAATAATAATAATAATAATAATAATAATAATAATAATAATAACAACAACAACAATAATAATAATAATAATAATAACAAGAACAACAACAACAACAAAACAACAACAACAACAACAACAACAACAACAACAACAATAATAATAATAATAATAATAATAATAATAATAATAATAATAATAATAAAGTTGGAAGGGACCTTGGAGGTCATCGAGTCCAACCCGCTGCTCAGCCAGGAAACTCTACACCATTTCGGACAAATGGCTGTCCAGTTTCTTTTTAAAAACCTCCAGTGTTGGAGCATTCACCGCTTCTGGAGGCAGGTTGTTCCACTGGTTAATTGTTCTAACCGTCAGGAAGTTTCTTAGTTCTAGGTTGCTTCTCTCCTTGATTAGTTTCCATCCGTTGCTTCTTGTCCTGCCTTCAGGTGCTTTGGAGAATAGCTTGACTCCCTCTTCTTTGTGGCAGCCCCTGAGATATTGGAACACTGCTATCATGTCCCCCCTCGTCCTTCTCTTCGTTAAACTAGACATACCCAATTCCAGCAACCTTATATGTTTTAGCCTCCATCCCCTAATATCTTTGTTGCTCTTCTCTGTACTCTTTCTAGAGTCTCAGCATCATTTTTACATCGTGGTGACCAAAACTGGATGCAGTATTCCAAGTGTGGCCTTACCAAGGCATTGTAAAGTGGTATTAATACTTCACGTGATCTTGATTCTATCCCTCTGTTAATGCAGCCAGCACTGCAGCTGCTGGGCTCATATTTAAGTGATTGTCCACTAGGACTCCAAGATCCCTCTCACAGTTACTACTATTGAGCAAGGTACCCCCTATACTATACCTGTACATTTGGTTTTTCTTGCCTAAATGTAGAACCTTACTTTTTTCACCATTGAATTTCATTTTGTTAGATAGCGCCCAATGTTCAAGTCTGTCCAGGTCCTCCTGTATCTTTAGCCTGTCTTCTGGAGTGTTGGCTATTCCTGCCAGCTTGGTGTCATCCGCAAATTTGATGTGTTCCCCATCTATCTCCTCATCCAAATTGTTGATGAAGATGTTGAAGAGCACTTGGCCCAGAACAGAGCCCTGGGGCACCCCACTGCACACTTCCCTCCATGTGGATGCGGTTCCATAGAGGACCACACACAGCCAGCTACGAATTCATCTGGTGGTGATGCTGTCTAACCCACATTTTTCTATCTTATTGAGTAGTAGGTTGTGATCTACTTTATCAAATGCCTTACTGAAGTCCAAGTAAATTATATCCACAGCATTCTTCTGATCCACTAATTTTGTCACTTGCTCAAAGAATGCAATAAGGTTTGTCTGGCATGATCTGTTTTTTGACAAACCCATGTTGGCTTTTAGTAGTGATTTTGTTTGCCTCTAGGTGTTCGCTGATTCGTTGTTTGATTATCTTTTCCAGAATCTTCCCAGGTATTGAGGTCAGGCTGATAGATCTGTAATTTCCTGGATCCATTTTTTTTCCTTTTTTGAAGATGGGAACTACATCAGCTCTTTTCCAGTCCTCTGGTAGTTCCTCAGTGGTTCTGAGATCACATCTGCCAGTTCCTTGAGAACCTTGGGGTGTAATCCATCTGGTCCTGGTGATTTGAACTCGTGTAGGCTGGACAGGTGCTTAATTACCATTTTCTTCCCTATCTTAACTTGTGTTCCTATTCTGTTTTTTATGGCACTATTTTTGATAGGTCGGTCTGTTTTTTCCCTTTGTGTAAAGACAGATGCAAAAAATGAGTTAAATAATTCTGCTTTCTCCCTGTTCCTTGTCACCTTCTTGCCACTTTCACCCACTAATGGACCAATCATTTCCTTCACTTTTTTCTTGTTTTTTACATGTTGAAAGAAGCTTTTTTTGTTATTTTTGACTTTGGTCGCAAGCCTTAGTTCATTATGAGTCTTAGCTTTCCTCACTTCATCTTTGCAGGCTCGGGCTATTTGCTGATATTCTGACTTTGTTATGTGCCCCTCTTTCCACTTTCTATACTATTCACACTTCCTGCTTAACAAATACATAATAAATAAAGTCTAAAGTTCATTTCTTGTTATCCACATTACCCAGGAATTCCAGAAACATTCCAGGAAGCAGAATGTTAAAAATCTCTGCTAGAGACTCTAAAAAACAATTATAATTAGTAATTAATAACATACAGATAGACAGATAAAATAGCTATATGCCAACTCTTTTTGGTAGGATGTACATACTATCATGAGGAGATGTCATCCTCAGATGGGCACATAACACAAATATTTATACATGATTGATTTTTAAGACCAGTATATTATATTCATATCAGTTTCATTAAAATTTGACCCAATAGAGGTAATACATGCTTGAATAGAGTGTTGTTGTTTCATTACTTGCATTTACTTTAATGAGTTAACTTCATAAGTCAATGTCAAAAAAGAAAGAAAGAAAAGAGCAACAAGGATGATTAGGCGGCTAGAGGCTAAAGCATACAAAGAACGGTTGCAGAATTGGGTATGTCTAGTTTAGTGAAAATAAAGAGTAGGGGAGACATGATAGCAGTGTTTCAATATTGGAGGGGCTCCTACAAAGAGGAGGGGGTCAAACTATTTTGCAAAGCACCAAAAGGCAAGACAAGAAACAATGGGTGGAAACTAACCAAGAAAACCATCTAGAACTAAGGAGAAATTTTCTAAAGGTGATGACAATAAACCAATGGAATGGCTTGCCTCCAGAAATTGTGGATGTTGGACAGCCATTTGTCTGAAATAATATAAGGTCTCTTCCTCAAGACCTCCAAGATTCCTTCCAACTCTATTATTCTATGATTCTATGAGATCTGCTTCTGTGAACGCCCAAAAGGACAGATTGCTTTAATTACAAGTAAATAAGTAGGTTCATATTAAAATGAGGTCCAGAGCACTTCTTCCAGATAATTTTCAAAATATATACAGCCTGTCGTATTTTATGTCATAACTGGGATTATTTTCCTTCTTATTGTCAGTTTCCCCTGTATATATGTCATACAAATACCTGTTTCTAAAGAGCAATTCATTTAGTCCCTTATATCTCTTGGCCAAATCTCTATATTACTGTACATGTTTGACAAATACTTAATTACCTGCAACAGTAGAGTCTTACAATATACATTGGGAATGTTTTGATTACTTCTGAATGAAAAAAATCATTTTGTAATTAGTGTAGAACTGAAGAATGGCAATATAAATATTAGATCCATTGGTCTAAAATAAAAAAAATCTTTTTGGTAGTTGTTGTTGTTTTAATTATAACAATTAAATGTGAGTAATTTCATGGAATATATGAATGAAGAAAAACAAAACAGTAGGACTACAATGAAGAAGTCTAATTAATCACAATAAACTGAGACAATATTTATTTTCAGTTCTGCTTTGTTATTCCTCTTTAAATGACTATGAAAATTAGTAGTTCCTTTTTGCTATTTCTCTGTTCAAAAGCAGTTTCTGATCATTCAGCTGATTGTGATAAACATCTTCTTTTACCTCTATGAGATTTTTTCAGTTCTATCAAATACAGCTTGCAACAATAGTACAATGCTACTCAGTAATAAGGAGGAAAAAATGACCTACTTGAGAGGCCATAGTTACTTCTGTAATCTTTAGGAATCATGACAGCCAATGTTCAATCAGTGTCTAGCTTTAGGTTACAGTATTTAAAATAATAACTGAGTTTGTGAATGTATTAAGTATGCTTTTCTTAAATGTATGAAAACCCACCCACTCATTTCAAATGAGTACATCACTTTTAAAAGTGTTATACCTTTATTATCTCATATCTTTTCTTTTAAAACAAAAAAACAAAAAACAAAGATGGCATGCATTATATTAGATATAATTGCCAGTGTTGGCAATGTTCCTACTGAGATGGTAAACCTCTCTGGGTTTTACCTTATGACTCCAAGCCCATTTTATACTGCTGCATAAATGAATCTCCTCCCACACAGTCATTTTAACATAAAAATGTGATATCTCAGTATTAAAATAGATTCTAGTCTTCTCCCCTGATATGTATAGGTAATGTCAAGCAGCAGTCAGAAACAAAATGATCATTAATGTTATGGTCAATTTTAAAAATGCATTTTAAAATTCACGATTTCATTTCTATTCAACCACCTCCATATAGACAGCCAGTCTAATATAATGTTTAAGGTATTGGCCTAGGACTGAGGACACCAAAGTTCAAGTCTGATAACAATCCAGAATCTCACTAATTGCCTTTGGATCGCTTAATATCAGCCAAATCTACCTTTTAATGGCTATGGGAGAAAATTGGAAGAAGTGCTCTGGGCTTCTGGAGGAAAGATAGAGCATAAATATATCTGACAAATAAAAATGATCAATAAAACTGAGAGATACTGAATATAGGGCATAATAGTTTATGGAAATATTAACTTAATTCAATTATCACTTAATTAACTTAATTAAATTTAATTAACTTAAACTATAGTATTTTGAGATGGTTAGAAAACACAAACACCCAGAATATTACAGGCTCAATAGTTTTTATACAAGTGAAGCAACCTTATACAAGATATAAGGATACACTAGGCACAATATTGTCTGATTTGGTTGGTAGCACTAGAAAGGCATTATCTGATACCTGTACTTTTTGACACATTGATGTCAAATATAAAACTTGAAATAATCTGCTTCAAAAGTATCCAGTTTTATAATGTGCTATAATGCCTCTTAATATTAAATAAATAATTCTGTTGGTTACTCTCAGTATGTAGTGATAAAGCAGCCATTTTAATTGCAAGCTACATTTTATTCCTTAGTATACTACGTGAACCCAGGCAATTGCTGTTATTCAATAAACTATTATTAAACAAAATATGTCTTTTTGAAATATGCAGCTAAGATCAGTATACAACAGATGGACCTTCCACCAATGTGGAGTCTTCTTATAATCCCAGTTATGACAACATCTGAATGACTGTAACAACAACAACAACAACAACAACAACAACAACAACAACAACAACAATAATAATAATAATAATAATAATAATAATAATAATAATAATAATAATAATAATAATAATAATAATAATAATAATAATAATAAAGTTGGAAGGGACCTTGCAGGTCTTCTAGTCCAGGGCTTTTCAACCTTTTCACAGATTGTACCACTTTTAGGACATGACAATATTTGAATACTACCAGTGCTTAGCAAGGTGTCAAAAACCTGATGATTTTTAAAAAAGGGGGGGGGGGTTTACTGATTAGATTCATTTGTTGTTATAGAAATGGCTAGTTTATAATATTATGAAAAAGTAAAAAGTTGAGGTTCAATGTTAATGCTTCCTTCTCCTGCAACAGAGAAAGTCTGTTCTTTTTCCCTTCTCCTCCTCACTTTTTCCCCTTTTTTCCTCCTCACTGTGTCCTACTATTTGCTTTTGTATTTTTGTATTTTATTCTATAATCTAATAAAATATTAGAAACTGTAGAAAAAAAGGAAAAAAAGTACCAGTTTTAATTTCTTCGGTGGCTGTTCCTTTGCTGAATCACTTTCCCTTTGCACTGACAAATGTATGATGAATTTATCCATGTTTATTAATATGCACCATTACCAGCTAGCTCAGGGGTCTTCAAACTTGGCACTTTTAAGACTTGTGGACTTCAACTCCCAGAATTCCTCAGCCATCATGGCTGGTTGAGGAATTCTGGGAGTTGAAGTCCACAGGTTTTAAAGTTGCTAAGTTTGTAGACCCCTGAGCTAGCTGGTCGGCCCTTCTTCCTCTCTCCCTTCTGAGCTCTTTCCACAGTGTAGTAAGAATGCACCCCCAATCCCTTCCTTGTACCATTAAAGACACAGGAATCAAGTGCAAAGCAAGAAAGGCTCACAAAATAAAGAAACACATACACTCCGGGTTTTTTTTCTTTAAGTTGCCTCAGGCGTGTCACGTGTCACAATGTTGCAATCCGAGAATTGTGAAAAGCTTTAGCCTTAAATTAAGCCTGTTTACCTTCAAAGAAAACTTTCTAAAAGCCATAGACAGACTCAAGATAAGGGGTAAAACTAATTACATTTGTTTAAAGGGATTAAACCTACGGAAGTCAACATTTTGGACTCATTGCTAGCCTAAAATACAGACTAAAATATTCCAATAACCAAAACACACAAACCAAGCCTCTGAATTACAAAATGCTGTAAAAACTGTACAAAAATCCTTATGGGAATCCAGCTGATCCAGAACTAAATAAACCCACCTCCTTTCCAACATGCCGGCTTTTCATTTTATCAGCGCTGATTGCATTCTCCTGGCTGGATAAAACAAACCAGGGGACCTTTTCTTCCAGCAACAGCTGCTGCTTCTTCTCTGCCCTGTTTCCTCCCTGCCTGCTAACCTCTCCTTGTCTTTCCCTGTTGTCTTTTTTTCCCTTTCCCGCCCAAACCACCTCCTTTTATAGCCTCTCCGCTCCTCCCCCTTCTTTTTCTTCAGTTCACCTCCAGCTCTGTGCTGCTTCCAGAAGCGCCAATCAGCTGGAGCCAATCAGCTGGAGCCTTGCCAGCTCCTGGGGCTTCTGCCAAGCCCAGACAGTCCTGCCGCTGCAGCTGCCTCTCCCTCAGGCTTGGGTCACTTCGGCTCATTCCCCTCCCCTGCTACACTTGGCTAGCAGTCGCGTACCACCTGCCACGTAGCAAAGTACCACAGGTGGTATGCGTACCACCAGTTGAAAAGCCCTTTTCTAGTCCAACCCCCTGCTCATTTCAGACAAATGGTTGTCCAGTCTCTTCTTAAAAACTTCCAGTGTTGGAGCACCCACAATTTCTGGAGATAAGTCTTTCCATTGATTAATTGTTCTAACTGTCAGGAAAGTTCTCCTTAGTTCTAGGTTGCTTCTCTCTTTGGTTCATCCATTGCTTCTTGTCTTGCCTTCAGGTGCTTTGGAGAATAGCTTGACTCACTCTTCTTTATGGCAACCCCTGAGATATTGGAACACTGCTATCATGTCACCCCTTGTCCTTCTCTTCATTAAACTAGACATACCCAATTCCAGCAACCGTTCTTTATATATTTTAGCCTCCAGTCCCCTAATCATCTTTGTTGCTCTTCTCTGTACTCTTTCTAGATTTTATATTGTTTTGTCATAAATCATTTAATATTATATGCCACCAAGAATCATTCAGATCAAAACTAACAAATAAACAAATTAAAATGGCCAATTTTCAATTGCTTCCATAATATTATATGATATTATAATGTTATATTATTTAATAGTCCATTTTTTTACCTGTAGTTCTTAAATTCACATAAAAAATATCAATGCCTCATTAGCTGAAACAGAAGGTATCGAAAGTATTTTATGAAAAGTACTTTGATTTCAAACTATTATTTTATATTAAAAAAAGAGAATCTTGGTGAGAAAACAGGTCAAAATTTGTTGGCCACAGAGACTGATAAATAAAATAAAGAGCTTATCGGAACGTAGTACAGAGAAATGACAACACATTCAAATGTTTGTCAATATATGAATATAGACAGTGCTATTGAAAATCTGGATCACTGATACCGTACTGTGTCATATTTGGCAAAGCCTAATGGCTCTCAACAGTTCAAAGAAGAAGAAAAGCACCCTAATCTGTTTGCCCACAGCTAGCTGAGTGCTGTAGCCAAAGAACAGGAAAGGTATGCATGGATTGAGGTAGCTGGAATAGTATGAACAGTTTGGCAGTGAAACCTGATGCTTTAACCACAAATATTGTCATAGATTTTATGTTAGCACAGAAATCTATGAATTATTCACATACAAAGGGTATATTTTGCCAAAAAGCAGATGTGAATGATAACACTTTCATTGGCTGACCATAATCTTGAGTGAATTGAAAGTAAGCAGCATGAATCATGATATAGTCAGAGAGCTGATTTTACAACCATATTATAGTACCTTTTCAAAAAAAAATCAGGAAGGTTCATACAACTGCGTAAAGAAATGTACAGTTTACCAGGTCCAGTCTCCAAGAAAGAGACAGATGCTAAACTAATCTTAACACAGATGAATATTACATGGTCCCAAATTCTTGTCTGGTGAGTATTAAATGTCAGCTGATATGGACATATTTTGTTATTGGTAAGTTGGTCCCTACATTCCAAAAGGCAATTTTTTTACTAGCTTATTTATTCACATTTATTATCTGCCCAACTCCAAAAGACTCCGGGTAGCATTGAAAACTAAAAAATCCATAAAAAACAGAAAAATCATCAAACAGTACAGACTAAAATAATTGTATAAACAATGCAAATAAAACAAATCAGGACCCCCAGAAATACAATAACTCATTAATACATTGTGTAAGCCACATGGAATCACCATGTGTGAGTTAGGAAGCCATATAAGTTTGTTTAATAAAATAAAATAAATAAAATAAATCCAAGTCAGATTTTAATAGCTTTCTGGAAACCTAGGAGAAAGGGTGTCATCCTTTTCTCTGGAATGCTGTTCCAGAGTGTGAGGGCCATTACAGAGATGGCACACTACCTCATTCACACAAGATGACAATAGTTAATAGAAGGGACCTGGAACATATTGAGCAAGGTGGAATATATTGCACACAAATGTTCCATTTGATATTCAGGTCATATGGTTTTATAGGTAATAACCAGCACCTTTAATTGTACTTTAAAGCCAACTGGCTGCTTTCATAGCAGTGATGGTACATGACATACCAAAAGGTTTCTGGTGCTGCTCTACACCAAAATTAGATAAGTTCTCCACCTTGAGTTGTTTACAAAATAATAAAGCTAGGTTATAAATTAAATAAAAAAATAACTTGAAGCAACTCAGTCTTTGGAAAAAGAGTTACTCTCCCATGTCTTTTCCAGCTTAAGTACATTAAGTACATGATGAAAGTACATTCAGACCAAAAGCAATAGCTCAACATCCCAAAAACCTATTTCAATACATCTGTTCTACAGACCATTCTGTTTGCAATTGGAGATAATGCAGCTTTTAAAGACCCTGACACAGATAGAAGTACACAAACCTTTCCAGATCAAGGGTACTACTGTATATGCTTTTTGAATAGTTTGCAATGAGTCATGCTTGATTGTAAGAAAAGTGAGTCAAGGAAGGAAAAACAAGAAGAGATCAGACAAAATCTGTTAGTGGATTTGTTTAATGGTGTTTATACCAAAAGAGATTAGCTTGATGACTTTGTGTGTACCTATATATCTATATCTACATATACATACCCTTATGTATATAGTCATGTACTATATACATGCGCTTTATTTGGCCTATTCATTGTAATTTCACCAACATAGTTTCCTTGCCTACCAAGGGGATAAAAATAACAGGAAAGGTGGGTTTATACTTGAACAAAGCTGCATATTAAACAAAAAAACATTTGACAGAATCTTTCCTGAATGAATTTGGTCATTAAATCTTCAGGGAGGATGCTATTTACTCAATAAATTAACACTGAGGTCTGTGAGGACTACTTATCCTCATGGAGCTCTTTGTGACTTTGAAGCTCCAAATAAGTATGTTGGAAATACTTGTGACATGTGAATTTTTTTTCTTTGATGAAATATGTTTGAAATTTCTAGCCCACTCAACCAATATTAATCACAAAAATGAAGTTTTTCTATCTATATGGAAATGCTGTTTGGAAATGTGTCTTTAGAAATGCTTATCTAAGCTCAAGCCAGTGTTTTCATTGACTTCAATGATTGTTATAATATCTATTTATTTCACTGTAATGCCTGTAATGTAAGGTTATATAAGATAATCATTTTCATATAAAAATTCCTTTGTTATTCAACAAATGAAAATAATTCAATGAATTCTTATATCAATATTATTATTAACCATTTACTTATCATTTCTCATCTATAAAATGTTTCTTGTGCTGAGAGCCACAATGATGTTTTCGGGCACAATCTAGATTTGTATTTGTTTCATATTCTCAAAATGCCCTATTTAATATAATGATTTTTAAAATCTACAGTAATATCTACATTAACTTTGTCCTGTTGTAGATATCCCTGCCACCAAAATTTCAGATCACTTCTTTTTTACTCTAAACTTGTGGTTTCTTCCCCCTGACACACACACACACACACACACACACACACACAAACATTTGTATGGCAGGGGGGAAAACCCACTAGATAGATAGATAGATAGATAGATAGACAGACAGACAGACAGACAGACAGACAGACAGACAGACAGACAGACAGACAGACAGACAGACAGATGATAGGTAGAAATTATTAAGATTAAGAATATCATGCACCTACTCAGAAATAAATACTGCTCCCAAATATTTCTTAAAGACTGATCACAAAATGCTTCAATTAAAGCCTCAAATGTTGAAAATCTACTCAGTCTATACACAATGAGTACAAAAATGCTTTCAACCGATGGCCAAGTATTATAGGACATCTAGATCAGGGTTTTTCAACCTTTTCACCCATTGTACCACTTTTAGGATAAGGCAACATCCGAGTACCACCAGTCACCCAGCAAGGTGTCAAAAACTTGACCCCCCCCCCAAAAAGGAAAAAAATGATAAAGTACAGGTAGTCCTCCACTTACAACAATTTGCTTAGTGACTGTTCGAAGTTACAATGGCACTGGAAAGTAACTTATGACCATTTTTCACACTTATGACTGTTGCAGCATCCCCAGGGTCATGTGATTTACGTTCGGATGCTTGGCAACTGATTCATACTTATAACGTTTACAGTGTCCCAGGGTCATGTGATCACCTTTTGCAACTTTTTGACAAGCGAAGTCAATGGCTGGGGGGGCGTGGCCAGCTCATCACTCAGGTTGCGGGGTGCCTGTGGGGGGGAATCCATGGGTCTCTGGTGGAGGGGGGTGGGACTGGGGTGGGTGCCTTCCCTCCCTTTGTCCCTTCCTTCCTTCCTTCCTTCCTTCTTTCCTTCCTTCCTTCCCTCCCTCTTTGTCCCTTCCTCCTTCCCTCCCTCCCTTCCATTGTCCCTCTCTCCCTCTCGTTGTTCTTCCCTCCCTCCCTCCCTCCCTCCCTCCATCACTCAGTTTTAATTTCTTCGATGGTGGTTCCTTTGCTGAATCACTTTCCTTTTGCACTGTAATAATTAGGGTAAGCAGTGTTAAGTCCAATATAAAGGAATGACTAAATCTCTTGATACAGGAGCAGTTGCAAAAAATGCATGCCAAGATTCTGGTGCAAGAAATCTCAGCCTTTGTGTAAGAACTACAATCTCCCATAAAAGACACCCCAAAAGCTGTTACCATTGTGAGTGGGCAGGAGGGAAACCAAACTTTTCAATAGGCATGTTACTGTTTATACTCTGAAGGGCAAATATGCTGCTTGCTAAGTGAAGCCCCAGGATCAGCAGGCTATGTGTGTGTGTGTGTGTGTGTCTGTGTGTCTGTGAGAAAGGAAGAGGGAGAATGTATATGAATATGCATATGTATTTGTGCATATATTCATATTTTATAGTGCTATTCCAAGTTCATATTATCCAAATTGCATATTTAAATTTCATCTTGTTGTATATCTGTAGTATGAATAAGCCTTTTAACATATTCTGATTTGATATTGTTTTTTAGCCAAAATGTTTGTCTGAAAGTACTTTTTTAACTATCCTGAATTTGTCACTTTAGTTTTGGATATTCTGAGTATTTGAATGCCAATTCTTTTGTTCTGGTTAATGACTGCAATAAAGTTAAGATGATGATAATGGCAATGCAACCCAGAAGGGTGCAGTAAAGTTGAGAAATATTGAAAAGAATAACACTTTGATTCAACTGATAAAGGAGAGTATTTATAGCTCAGGGTTGACATGAGGGATCCTTGGTGCTCTCTGAGCTTGGTTGTTTTCTTGCAGATGTTTCATTACCCAAATTAGGTAACATCAGCAGTGCTAGTAGGGAATGGGGTTTGCTGTTAAGGTTGCCCTGTCAGTATAGGGAGGAGTGATCTTACAGGTTTTTTGTTTCTTTGCAACAAAGCTCAGAGAGTGCTAAGGACCCCTCCCTTTGATTCAAATTGGCAGAAATTTGCTATGAAAAGTAAGGTAATTAAAATTTGGGGGCCAAGGATCTTGATGTTTAACATATTACAACTGACAGGAAAAAATAAGAAACTTTGGAGAAATCAAATAGATCGAGGTTAAGAGAGATTATAACTGCTTGAAAACTGTAGCTAATCAAGGAAATTACAATTAAGCAGATTCAAACAAGGGAGTAGATTGTCCCAAGCAGCAGAGAAACAAACTTCAGAAGACACGGAAAGGAGTCAAAAGCTGTTGATAGATAGATAGAAAGTAAGCGGAAAGCAAGCAAGTGAGCTGGGCAGGGGCGCGGAATCGCCGTTCCTGAGCACACGCTGATTCGCGCCCCTGCCCATCTGGCTCGCTTGCAGGGGTCCTGAACAACCTTCACCGGACGGGAGCGGGGAGGGCATAAAAGAGCCCAGAGGAGGCAATTGGAGTTTGGCCGCGGCTGCCGCCACCGCCACTGTTGCTGAGCCAGACGGCTGCATGAGGGCGGCTGCTGCGGTTCCTGCACGCCGCTTCTCCTTGGCTGCTTCCTCTGAAAAGGAGCGGTGGTCGTGCTCGGTGCAGCTGGGAGCCCAGCACAGCAATTTCCAGATGTGTGAACTTCTACTCCCAGAATTCTCCGCTGCCTGCACTCTCCTCCCCCCACGGAAGAACAGCGGCTGTGCTGGGCTCCCGGCTGCACCGAGCACGACCGCCGCTCCTTTTCAGAGGAAGCAGCCAAGGAGAAGCTGCAGGCAGGAACTGCAGCCGCCGCCCTCATGCCGCTTCTCCTTCACTGGAGGGGGACAGGCCGCCAGCACGGCTGGTGGTTGTGCTGCCAGTGGCCATGGCGACATGCCAAACCTGCCTGTGCATGCGCAGAGGCAGAGGAGAGCTCTGCCCAGCTCACTTGCTCGCGCTTCGGTGGAAAACCTGCTGCTTGCTAATTTAGCAGAAGCGCCAGGATCAGCGCGGGCTACAGCTAATTCGCGCTTCTGCTAAATTAGCAAGCGGCATGTTTTCTGGCAAAGCGCGAGCAAGTGAGCTGGGCAGGAGAGCAGCTACAGCTGATCTGCGCTTCTGGGCTGCTCTGCAGAAGCGCCACTCAGCTGTAGCTGCGCGCCCTGATCCTGGGCCTGCTCGCGCTTCACCGGAAAACGTGCTGCTTGCTAATTTAGCAGAAGCGCCAGGATCAGCGCTGGGCTACAGCTGATTCGTGCTTCTGCTAAATTAGCAAGCGGCATGTTTTCCGGCAAAGCGCGAACAAGTGAGCTGGGCAGGAGAGCAGCTACAGCTGATCTGCGCTTCTGGGCTGTTCTGCAGAAGCGCCACTCAGCTGTAGCTGCGCGCCCCGATCCTGGGCTTGCTCGCGCTTCGCCGGAAAACATGCTGCTTGCTAATTTAGCAGAAGCGCCAGGATCAGCGCTGGGCTACAGCTGATTCGCACTTCTGCTAAATTAGCAAGCGGCATGTTTTCCAGCAAAGCGCGAGCAAGTGAGCTGGGCAGGAGCACGGAATTGGCGTTTCTGAGCACATGCCAATTGGCGTCCTTGCCCTCTCGCTCACTTGCCAGCGCCCACAATCTGCCCAGCCTTCCCTCTGCCTGCTTTGCGCAGCTCCTCCTGGGTCCCCCGCACCCGCCGTTAACCCTCCCGCCACCATGCAGGGTAAGGTTGGCGCTCCCGCCCCCACCCAGATGCCCTCGCCTCCCCCAAGTATTTTTTTACTCACCTGCTTTCAGCTGCATTACCTTTCTCCTTTTGCTTCTCTGCCTTCGTTTGCTTCTCTGCCTTCACCACGTGTTTGGGGTAAAAAAAGAAAAAAAGTTCCATGAGACTTTCTAACTTCTCGCGAGAAGTTAGAAAGTCTCATGGAACTTTTTTTCTTTTTTTACCCCAAACACGTGGTGAAGGCAGAGAAGGACAGGAGAAAGTGAATGCTGCTGAAAGCAGGTGAGTAAAAAAAATGCTTGGGGGAGGTGAGAGCATCTGGGCGGGGGTGGGGGGGTAGGCAATGCGTCGTGCAGCTCCAGTGGAATCTCCCCTGAAGACTGCGTGAGGCTGCCTGCCACCCCCAAGGCCGCCGCCAATCAGATGGAGCTGCGCGCTTTGATCCTGGGCTCTCAGTAGGACCCAGGCAACATGCAATTCCAGCTGACTTTGCCACAAGCCTCTGCAGCACTGCTGCCGCTTCACCTCATCCACTTTTGCACTTTTTTTTTACATTTTTTTTCAACCCGTCCTACGCGTACCACCAGCCATGTGCTCGCGTACCACTGGTGGTACGCGTACCACGGGTTGAAAAGCCCTGATCTAGATATCCATTGAAATGCCAACCAATACTCCTATATGTCAGGAATATGAATTCTTCGTTGTCAGTGTATCTTTAATACTTATGTATTTTGGAAAGGCCAGCTTTTATCAGTGAAATCCTGTGTCTTGCAATTTACACAGGGATGTCTGAGGAATCATTTTTCTGGTATTATCACTTAAAGTGATACTGTTTCAGTAAAAACTGTCAGTGCAGCAAGTTTCACAGTGCTGTCAGAAAATCTGCATTATAAATACATCACTTGTCAGATTTACCAGTACATGAACTGAGAAGAAAGAAAATATTAGAATGCTGAATACCAACAGTATTACTCCAAGAGAATTGACACTTTTCTTTCAAATGTAGATGAGCCTTCAAAAGCTTGGATTTTCTTTTAAAAAATTAGGAAAATAATCTAGCTTTTGCATATGTCAAAATACTCATTAATATTTTATTAAATGATATATTTTAGTGCTTTACTATAAATACAGAGAAATATCAAATCCAAACTACGTGTTCCTTGTTATTATAATAAAATAAAATTATACATCACTTTCTGCAAAGTCTTTATTAGTCAATTTGATGGATATTTCAAGTATCAGCCAAATCCTGTATATATAACAAGAGAAGTGATGGGACAGGGGAAATACCAAGATAGACTACATTTTGTTGGTTATGATCATTCTTTAGTTACTTGCAGGACTTGCAGGCTGCTGTAATCAAGGATTAGGAGCAAGTTTGTGAAACAGAGGTGGGACAAGAAAAGCAAAAAGTTAAATGCCAAACAATTAACATAATCATTACTTATTTTCTAGAAGTGTGAGTAACAGCAAACTCTTTATCATTCAGATGAAGTTGGAGCAGTTTGAGAGATAGTAATGATAAAACAGATGGAATCCAATACTTCTTACATTAACGCTACTATAAATTTACCTGAATCGAGCTTTGTTTATTTATTACATTTATCAGACTCTTCCCTGATTTTATCTTAGGACAGATCTCTCTGCAATAAAGAATAATTGTGGACTCAGAGTCCCCTAAAACAAATATACATATTTATATGGTTCTGGGCAATGAACAGATAAAAAACAAAACAAAATCACAATCCACAAGAAAAGTAGCAAAATGAGAACCCTAAAAATCTCACTAACAATGCTTCCTGTAGATACTGTCTTTTTCACTACATTCTGGATCAGCTGAAACTTCAAAATGTTCTGCAGGGGGAGACCCATATAGACCAAGTTGCAGTAGTCCAACTGGCATGAGACTAAGACAACAGTGATCATGAGCAGTGTCTCCTGTTGTAGGAATGGGGACAACCAATGCATAAATTTAATTGTGCAAAGGCCTACTGGCCACAGCTTCCACTTACTTCTTAAACAGATTGCACACCAAATTTGCCTGGGGGAGTGTTACCTAATTCAGAATTAATGATTAAAAAACTCCTATATGCGAAGAATACACAGCTGCTCAAAACTGTCAGGGTTGAGTTGAAGCAGAATCTTCCTATCCTACCCTGGCTCTGCAAAGGCAAAAAACATTGCGATACATCACAATACGTCATGTGACGCGATCGAGTTTGACACCCATTATTTATGGTATCAAAAGGCACTGAGAAATCAAGAAGGGCCAATCCAAGGCATGCCAGAGGTCACTGACAAACATGATCAAAGAAGCTTCAGTAATATGTCCATGCATGAAACCCAATTTAACATATCCGGATCATCATTTGAAACCCCAAGCCATGCAGCTTCTTAGAACCTTCTCAGAAAAGGAACACTTCCATCAGTAAGTGGGGATTTGAAAATGGATTTCAATAACGACTGAAAAGGGCAGAAGGTTTTCTCTAACCATCTGGGGAGGGAGTTGCTCTTAGAGACAATTTTCTTTTTTGCCAATGAAAACAAATCTCTGGTTATAAATAGTGTGTAATAACTAACTTTGCTATAATCAGCAAAACACAATAACTATACTATAGACACAATATAACATACTATGCTATAGAGACAAGACACAATAACTATAGCATCTATAGTTATGGTACATAATCCTGTACTCCCGAAGTCAATTTTCCTATTGTTCCGTAGAGAAAACTTGCTCAGAACCTAGTGCAGTATATTTTAAAAGAATAGTATGCATTACACCAATCCCTTTATCTTGCAAAATCCCCCAGGCAATCGCTGAGTATTTAGCAACTTTCTCATTTCCCTTCTCTTACTCCTGGTGGCCTAACTCCCATTTCTTGAACTGTCTGTTTCATGCCGTCACTACTTCTTTTTAGACGTTTAAGACTCAATCCTTCCTCAAACAATTACTGGTGATTCACCCTGATGCATCTGCTAGCTCATGGGTCGGCCATCCGAAACGTCGGATGAGCCGCACGGACCCGTTTGTCCAAAAAAAAAAAAACCCTGGGAGCCGCGCGTTCGCGCATGCGCGTGCATGCGCATGCGCGCGCGCCCCATCCGCGCATGCGCACCCCGTTCGCGCATGCGCACCCCGTTCGCGCATGCGCACCCCGTTCGCGCATGCGCGCGCGCACCCCGTTCGCGCACGCGCACCCCCGCACGCGCACCCCCACACCCGCCCACGCATGCGCTCGCCAAAATGGCGGAGGAGGCTCCGGAGCCGCAGGTAAGGCCTCAAAGAGCCGCATGCGGCTCCGGAGCCGCGGGTTGCCGACCCGTGTGCTAGCTCCTTACCTCTTGTTAGTCAAAGATTGCCAGTCAAGCTACCTTATTCATTTATGCATTCACAGTATGGGCAAAGTAGTAAATGGAAAAAGGCCTTATGCTTTACTTCTTGTTTGCTTACAAGTATATGGTGTTACTCTCTTCCCTGTCTCTTTAGGTTTACACTTTTTAGGTTAAACTTTCCTTTTTCTCTTTGATAGCCATTATTTTAGGCTAAACATTTTCTGCTATATTGCTATTTTTCAAAAGATTGCTTGAACCCAGTTCTACAAGTTACTTTTTCATTTTTCCTAACTCTGCTAAGTTTCATTTCTGCTTCCCTGCTTCTTCTAATAATCCTCTCTTGTCCAGAGGTCCCTAAATCTAATTTTCTTACTGGCTTCAAGCTGTCTACCAGCAGCTTTTTATCTTTTTAATCTTTATCCTATGATTTACTGTTCAAAGGTTCCTTTCTCTGATTTTGATTTCTTTTTCACTTGATCTTCACCAAAAGGCCAAGAAGCAAGTAGATATTGCCCTTGAACTTGTAAACATAGTTAGTCCATTATAAAAGCAAGGAAAGTTGTGTTTTACTCTTCCTGACTTTCATTTCCTATTATGTCCTAGTTTTTTTTACCATGTTTATCATAGTCCAATTCTGAATATATAGAAAACTAGCAAATATTAATACTACTTACATATATGCAAATATTTGTATTTATTCTGTATACATATTGTGCTAATGAAGATCCTTTTTGTCAAGTAATTTTTTCCTCATATAAGCTTTTTCTACAAATTTTTTCAGGGTATTCCTTTTCTCTCTCTCTATACACTCTGCCTCCTTAAGAAATCTGCCCATTTTAATATACAGTTTACTTCCATTTAAAACTTGCATTAGTATGAGAAATGCCAACTATATTGGTTAATGCAACAAATTAAATCTTATATTCAACTTTAGTTAATAGTATCATCATTCTTGCTCCTAATTTTTTTCCTCTGGGGCAAGAATTGAGGACATTCCAGATATGTACTAGAATTTCCCATCCCCTCGGGATTATTTATTTATTAGCAAATTTATATAGCCACCCATCTCACAAAAGTGACTTTGCAGAATAAGTATTAAAACAATATGACAATATTAAAAGCGTAAAACATAAAGAATAACAAATATAACAACTAAAAATAATGGAATAAAAACATTAAAATCGTAAAATGTTAGTTTAACTTTGGATTAATGTTGTAGATCTCAATCCTGAACTATTCAAATCTGTCATTTATTTATTTTATGTCTCTTTCCTGTGACAAAATCTGTGATTATTCATTGAAAGATCCACAAAGAGGCTGACTTTATATATTGACTTTGGGCATATGCAGACAGACAATTTAATGTGTTTTCCTCTCATCATAGTTTGCTCTGTCACCACTGTCAAGTGTTTTCTGTTTCAATATTAAATCCAGCAAATGGTGCTGCTTTCACAGTTTAATATGGGGATGCAGAATAATTGGTTGCATTTCCCATCCCAACAGCATTTCCATTCCCACCTATTTGGAAAAAACAACAACTAGCAAGTGCTTTCCTTAACATTATAGAGTATTGGATTTGAGTGTTTACAAGCCTGCAAATCAGAAACTTTAAGTCATCCTCTGTGTCTCCTTTCAAATTGTCCTGCCACTGATCTTCATCTTTCTGCAAATTATTTTCTCCTGTTCTTTACATTTCTTCAAAAGAGAGAAAAGAGAAGGAGGAAAGGATATTGTTCTACTCTACTCTCTAGTGATCTCATTGCTACTATTTTTTTTAAGATTTCTTTCTTTCGTTCTTTCTTTCTTTTTTAATGAGATGTTAGTCCTTCTTTCTGGCAATCTTTCCTTCTCCTCATGTCCAGTAAAGTAAATAAGACATTTAATTTTCAGCCAAGAGCTAGTAGGAGCTTCCTGTTTACAGCTCTTGAGCACATCACCAAAGTTCATGCATGTAGTAAGACTTATGTTGGGACAAGATGGAAGATTAGCATTAGTTCCAGTACGTAGTCATGGAATTAAGTAGTTAATTTGAAGTATGAAGTTAAGTAGCCTTAGCTATGGGCCTGGGATGCTATGAAAATATGATCACGAGGACTTATCTTTAAAGACTGATTAACAAGTTATTAACACATTGTAGTTAGTGGTGTCCACGGATGAGCCCTACTAAGACTATATAATATCTTCTATTTGTTTTCCGAAGTTAAAAAAAAGTTAGAATATAGCTATCCGCTTGCCTGACTGCCGACTTTTTCTCCTTTTGGGGGGGGGGAAGGTGCACTTATATCTACCATTAGAATGCTTCTGAAATTTTAAGTGTTTCTGCCTACCAA
This sequence comes from Azemiops feae, assembly GCA_023970755.1. Taxonomy (NCBI): domain Eukaryota; kingdom Metazoa; phylum Chordata; class Lepidosauria; order Squamata; family Viperidae; genus Azemiops; species Azemiops feae. Next base: position 1,135,533 of record JALGBA010000376.1, read on the forward strand.
ATCAACATTTTAGTATCCCAAATTATGGTTAATATTAGATATATTGCCTTTTTTGCAACACATGGATATTAACTGATGGGTAATTTAGCCATATCTGAGGTTGCTACATAAATATAGACACATTTCCCTTTTTCAAATTAGGATAATCAATGGACACTTCTAATATCTTGTACTCAGTAAATCATCTTCTAATTTCATATTGAAGGAGTCAGGAGACAGCTGGTTGATGAATTCAAAGAACCTCCCACACCAATTAAATATGAGAATTATTCTGCTCTACAATGCACATTATTCTTTTTAATACCTACATCTAACTTTTACAATGACCTTTCTTTTCAAGTTGCAAATAGACTTCAAGTACTTGCTACTGAAAATAATAAAAGTAGAAATGCGTAAAAGTATCCAGATGCTAACTTAAGCACTAAGCATGTACAAAACAGCTTTTTTCTACCTCAAGGTGGTACCTCAATCTGGACTGTTGAATTAATTGGATTTCAGGCAATGTCATAAATGAGAATATGGTCACTCTGTGGCAGTGCCTCAAATCAAAATTTTGCAATAGACTAATCTGAACTTGATCCAATCGAAAAAGGCATCTGTGTATACAATTCACAGGCAGAAATAGTTTGTCACATCCAAGGTTGAAACAACGTAATAGTTTAAAGGGGAGTGCTTCGACCCAGTTCTTATCTAACTGGGTCTAGTTCAACTTGAATTCTGTATAGTCATATTTAGCACTAATATAACCGCATTCTTAAAAAAGAAACAATACAATCATCAACATTCTGTTCAAATCCCAGCCTCTATCTGCTTCTGCCTGAGATTCAGTGATCTTAAAGTTGTTATATATATAGTTGATTTATGCATTCACATTTACTTGCTGCCTGACACTGAAAATGCAGACATGTTTTTATTGTTATTTTTTCTCTATTTCTTTTTGGAGGGATGTTTATATATTTTGCATATGGTTATCTTGTTCTAAAAATAGCTAGGTTTAGTGACAGATTAACTACAGAGTAGTTGCAGGCAAAATGATGTTTTCATTCTGAGGATCAGTTTCAGATATCTGATTGTGAATGTTAATTACTTAATCCCATGGTGAATGTTGACTTAAAAAAAAAAAATGTTGGCAAGCCAGTGAGAAAATTCTGACATCTAGCAGTGAAAGCCAACAATAGCTACTTTTTAGTTAAATCTGTTCAGCTATTAGAATTGTTGAATATATTTCATTTTAGGATTCTGTAATATTTCATAAAGTATAGCAAAATAAAATATATTTTGATATCAGTACTTGAAATACCATAATCATCCCTATGACTACACTTCAGAATAAAGTCCAGAGTAGTTGGTAAATATTAAGTATATTAATTAATTAATATAATTAATTAAGTATATTAATATTTTAATATATCAAAACCTGTACATTATTTATCTGCTTGTTTGTTTAGGCTACTAATACTATGTTTATATAAGAAAAAGTGAGAACGTGTGCACAAAATACCCATTTCCATTCCCTAATTAGTATGGCTGGTTTATCTGATCTATTTGAGATGATGATATAACATTGTCAAAAACAGATCATGCCAGACAAATCTTATTGCATTCTTTGACCAAGTGACAAAATTAGTGCACCAGAGGAATGTTGAGGATATAATTTACTTGGATTTCAGTAAGGCATTTGATAAAGTAGATCACAACCTACTACTTGATAAGAGAAGAAAAATGTGGGTCAGACAGCATCACCACCAGATGGATTAGTAGCTGGCTGACCGGCCAGCATGTGGTCCTCAATGGAAATGCATCTACATGGAGGGAAGTGTGTAGTGGGGTGCCCAGGCTCTGTTCTGGGCCCAGTGCTCTTCAACATCTTCATCAACAATTTGGATGAGGGGATAGATGGGAACTCATCAAATTTGCAGACAACACCAAGCTGGCAGGAGTAGCCAAGGATCTTGACAGACTTGAACACTGGGCGCTATCTAACAAAATGAAATTCAATGGTGAAAAAAGTAAGGTTCTACATTTAGGCAAGAAAAACCAAATGTACGGGTATATGGTACCTTGCTCAATAGTAGTAACTGTGAAAGGGATCTTGGAGTCCTAGTGGACAATCACTAAAATATGTGTCAGCAGTGTGCTGCAGCTGCCAAAAAAGCCAACACAGTGCTAGGCTGCATTAACAGAGGGACAGAATCAAGATCACGTGAAGTATTAATGCCACTGTACAATGCCTTGGTAAGGCCACACTTGGAATACTGCATCCAGTTTTGGTCACCACGATGTAAAAAAGATGTGGAGACTCTAGAAAGAGTACAGAGAAGAGCAAAAAGATGGTCAGGGGACTGGAGGAACGGTTGCTGGAATTGGGTATGTCTAGTTTAATGAAGAGAAGGACGAGGGGGGACATGATAGCAGTATTCCAATATCTCAGGGGCTGCCACAAAGAAGAGGGAGTCAAGCTATTCTCCAAAGTGCCTGAAGGCAGGACAAGAAGCAACAGATGGAAACTAATCAAGGAGAGAAGCAACCTAGAACTAAGGAGAAACTTCCTGACAGTTAGAACAATTAACCAGTGGAACAACCTGCCTCCAGAAGCGGTGAATGCTCCAACACTGGAAGTTTTTAAGAAGAGACTGGACAGCCGTTTGTCCGAAATGGTATAGGGTTTCCTGCCTGATCAGGGAGTTGGACTAGATGACCTCCAAGGTCTCTTCCAACTTTATTATCATTGTTATTGTTGTTGTTGTTGTTTAATATAAATGTGTTGTTGTTAGTTGCGAAGTCGTGTCTGACCCACCGCGACCCCATGGACAACGTTCCTGCAGACCTTTCTGTCCTCTACCACCTTCTGGAGTCCATTTAAGCTCACACCTACTGCTTCAGTGACTCCATCCAGCCACCTCATTCTCTGTTGTCCCCTTCTTCTATTGCCCTCAATCTTTCCCAGCATTAGGCTCTTCTCCAGTGAGTCCTTCCTTCTCATTAGGTGGCCAAAGTACTTGAGTTTCAACTTCAGGATCTGGCCTTCTAAGGAGCAGTCAGGGTTGATCTCCTCTAGGACTGACCGATTTGATTGCCTTGCAGTCCAGGGGATTTGCAGGAGTCTTCTCCAGCACCATAGTTCAAAGGCCTCAATTCTTTTGCGCTCAGCCTTTCTTATGGTCCAACTTTCACAGCCATACATTGCAACCAGGAAAACCATGGCCTTGACTATACGTACTTTTGTTGGCAGGGTGATGTCTCTGCTTTTTAGTATGCTGTCTAGATTTGCCATAGCTTTCTCCCCAGGAGCAAGCGTCTTTTAATTTCTTGGCTGCAGTCCCCATCTGTGGTGATCTTGGAGCCCAGGAAGATAAAATCTGTCACTACCTCCATTTCTTCCCCATCTATTTGCCAGGAATTGAGAGGGCCGGATGCCATGATCTTGGTTTTATTAATGTTGAGTTTCAAGCTAACGTTTGCACTCTCCTTCTTCACCCGCATCAAGAGGCTCTTTAGTTCCTCTTCACTTTTTGCCATTAGAGTGGTATCATCTGCATATCTTAGGTTGTTGATATTTCTCCCGGCAATCTTAATTCCAACTTTTGATTCATCTAGCCCTGCCTTTCTCATGATGTGCTCTGCATATAAGTTAAATAGGCAGGGGCAACAGAATACAGCCTTGCCGGACTTTTTTCCTAATTTTGAACCACTCAGTGGTTCCGTGTCCAGTTCTCACTGTTGCTTGTTGATCCACATATAGGTTTCTCAAGAGACAAATAAGATGGTCTGGTACTCCCATCTCTTTAAGAACTTGCCACAATTTGTTGTGATCCACACAATCAAAGGCTTTAGCATAGTCAATGAAGCAGAAGTAGATGTTTTTCTGGAACTCCTTAGCTTTCTCCATGATCCAGGGTATGTTGGCAATTTGATCTCTAGTTCCTCTGCCTCTTCAAAATCCTGCCTGTACTTCTGGAAGTTCTCGATCCACATACTGCTGGAGTCTAGCTTGTAGGATTTTAAGCATAACTTTACTTGCATGTGAAATGAGTACAATGGTGCGATAGTTTGAACATTCTTTGGCATTGCCTTTTTTTGGAATTGGAATGTAAACTGACCTTTTCCAATCCTGTGGCCACTGTTGAGTTTTCCAAATTTGCTGGCAAATTGAGTGTAGCACTTTTACTGCATCGTCTTTTAAGATTTTGAATAGCTCAGCTGGAATACTGTCACCTCCACTAGCTTTGTTGTTGCTCAGCTTTCCTAAGGCCCATTTCATTTCACATTCTAGGATGTCTGGCTCAAGGTCAGTGACCACCCCATCATGGTTATCAGGGATGCTAAGCTCGTTCTTGTATAGTTCTTCTGTGTAATTTTGCCACTTCTTCTTAATCTCTTTTGCCTCTGTTAGGTCCCTGCCATTTTGGTCCTTTATCATGCCCATCTTGCATGAAACGTTCCCTTCATATCTTCAATTTTCTTGAAGAGATCTCTTGTTCTCCCTATTCTATTGTTTTCTTCTATTTCTTTGCACTGTTCATTTAAGAGGGCATTCTTATCTCTTCTAGCTATTCTCTGGAATTCTGCATTCAATTGGGTGTATCTTTCTCTTTCTCCCTTGCCTTTCGCTTCCCTTCTTTCAGCTATTTGCAAAGCTTCCTCAGACAGCCATTTTGCTTTCTTGCATTTCTTTTTCTTTGGGATGGTTTTAGTTGCTACCTCTTGTACAATGTTGCGAACCTCCGTCCATAGTTCTTCAGGCACTCTGTCTATCAGATCTAATTCCTTAAATCTATTTGTCACTTCTACTGTATATTCATCAGGGATATGATTTTGTTCATACCTGAGTGGCCTAGTTTTTTTCCCTACTTTCTTCAATTTAAGCCTAAATTTTGCAACGAGAAGCTCATGATCTGAGCCACAGTCAGCTCCTGGTCTTGTTTTTACTGACTGTATAGAACTTCTCCATCTTTGGCTGCAGAGCACATGGTCAATCTAATTTCTGTGTTGACCGTCTGGTGATGTCCATGTGTAGAGCCGTCTCTTGGGTTGTTGGAAAAGAGTGTTTGCTATGACCATCGTATTCTCTTGACAAGGCCAAACTTGCCTGTTATTCCAGTTATCTTTTGGCTTTCTACTTTAGCATTCCAATCCCCCATGATAATAAGGACATCATTTTTTGGTGTTGATCCTATAAGGTGCTGTAGGGCTTCATAGAACCGGTCAATTTCATCCTCTTCAGCACCAGTGATTGGGGCATAGACTTGGACTACTGTGATATTGAATGGTTTGCCTTGGATTCGCACTGAGATCATTCTGTCATTTTGGGGATTGTATCCCAGTATTGCTTTTCCTACTCTTTTATTGACTATGAAGGCTACTCCATTTCTTCTGAGGGATTCTTGCCCGCAATAGTATACCTGATGGTCCTCTGAATTAAATTCACCCATTCCTGTCCATTTTAGTTCGCTGATTCCTAAGATATCGATGTTCAGTCTTGTCATCTCTTGTTTGACCATGTCCAGTTTGCCTTGATTCATGGATCTTACATTCCAGGTTCCTATGGAGAAAAGATCTTTACAGCATCGGACTTTCCTTTCACCACCAGATGCATCCACAGCTGAGCATCCTTTCGGCTTTGGCCCAGTCGCTTCACTCTTTCTGGCGCTACTAGTACTAGCCCTCTGGTCTTCCCCAGTAGCATATTGGACACCTTCCGACCTGAGGGGCTCATCTTCCAGCATCATATCTTTTTGTCTTTTGGTACTGTCCATGGGGTTTTCATGGCAAAGATACTGGAGTGGGTTGCCATTTCCTTCTCCAGTGGATCACATTTTGTCAGAACTCTCTGCTATGACCTGTCTGTCTTGGGTGGCCCTGCACGGCATAGCTCATAGCTTCATTGAGTTACGCAAGCCCCTTCGCCACGACAAGGCAGTAATCCATGAAGGAGAATATAAATGTGACATGTATGTAAATAACAGAAAGTTAAAATCTGGCTCCCTATATTCCAGAAGGTGAAAACCTTGAGGTGTGGTGCAGCCCTTAATTTTTTTTGAGGAAGACTAAAAACAGAATAGATAAAACAGTAATAGGAAGCTGTATATGTCACATGTATAATTGAAACTAAGAATTTGCTTTATATACTTCTTTTTTTTCAGCGGGGGAGTCTTAAATTTTAGAATTTTCAAATTAAAACAACATTCATTTCTGACAACTAGTTCAGAAAGGACTCTAGACCAAACAAGAAAAGGGCAAAATGAATTGGGTTGGGGTTACATGAATCCTTTTCATGTCAGATTGCTTGCTCTTGCCTATGCCAATTCATTAGAATTGTACATTGTCAAATCCTTCGAGACTCCTGACAACTTACAATAGCAAAAACATCCAGAGTAATAAAACATCCATAGTAAACTCCAACTTAGCCCATAGCAAAATAACTTAATAAAGCACAGTAAATTCAACAATAAAAAGAACAATGTAACAGCAATATAAATACACCATATAAAATAAATTATGCCAAACCTCTGACCCCAAAAGTTCCTTTGGATATTTAATGTTGATTGCCTTCTGAAAGGCCATAATTGAGAGGACAAGTCCAGCTTCCAAGTGAGGTTGTTCTCTAAAATAGGTGTATGTAGTAGCAAGTGCAAAAAAAAAGTATAGTTTTCTGTCTTCAACACACCTCATGAAAATGTGAGATTATCAGCAACTATTTTTAGGTGACAGATCAACTCAGTCTATAGGAGGTTCTACATGTAGCTTGGTGCTCTGACTCAAAACTAGCACTTTTGCTTGTACCCATTAACATATTAATCATTTCAAATATAATATGCTCAGAGGGATGAGCCTTGTTGGTAGTCAGGCCACTGAAATTTGGACAAATATCAAAAGTTCCAACACCTGGCCAAGAAGGAATCCATGGTTGATGGTATCTAAGGTGCCAAGAGTCCCAATAAAAGCAAGACAGAACTATGATCAACACCAAAGTCCTAATAAATATCATCCATTAGAGTGACTAGTGCAAGTTTCATACTATGTGATCATTAATCTAAGCTGATATGAATTTAGACAATCCATTTCTTGTAGGTTATTCTGGAGCTGAATCACCATCATACACTGAACAATTTTCCACAGAAAGGAATTAAAACTGGAGCTTAGTTGTAAAGCTCAGCTGGATCCATAGGAGAACATGTAAGGAAGTAGTATTTTCCCAATGCTACCAGCATCATTCCCTCCCATAGTGGGGCACTGATAACCTCTCAGGTACAACTCAATACCCAGAGAAACAAAGAAAAGCATGGATCAAGGTCAAAAGAGGCAGAAGTTATTCCAGGAAATCCTCTGCACTTTCTCAGAACCTACAGGTTAAAAGGAGTCTCAGATATAAAATCCAGTTATAACTACATTAGACTCTGTCCAGGAAAATGCAATTCCTTGACAAATCCGACCAAACATAATAGTGAATTTCATAGATGCCAACTATGATTGCAACTCATTTGAATTCTAGTAGTTCCAGGAAGATTTACAGTTCAGTCCAAAGTATACAGTATATAGAAATAGTGTTACTGTTAAGTTTAATGCCATTAGTTTCCAGATAAGCATGTATTAGTTTGCAGCTAAAATAATGAGATTTTTTTTCTTTTTAAGCTGCCTGCTCAAAACAGCCAAGAGTCAACTTCTTAATTTAAATGCTTTCCTATATTGAATTTACTAGTTAAGTTTCTGTTCTAATGCAAAGTGATGAATCTCAAGAAAGTCAAATGAAAGACCTCTCTTTTTAGTATTGCAAGTTTCTTTCTTTATGTCCCTTTTCCTAAGCTTTCCTCCTTTGTGCTCTTCTAGTAGACACTGAAGACTATTTCTTCCAAAAATCCGTAGAGGCACTCATTCCTTTAGCAATATAGTTTGATTCAAAATAGTATTCATCATGAGATTTCAAGCTGAGAACATTTTTTAGCTCTGAGATTTCTAAGTGAAAGGAGAAATGCTAGTGAAGATTCCATCTTGAAATTTGATAGCACATTTTGAGATGAAATGACAATTTATATATTTCTAAGTAGATTAGAGAAGGATCTGAAATAACCAGCTGGTGAAGTGTCTATTTAGTAACTTTCTTTTAATTTGTTCATATAAGAGACTGACTAAAACAATGCTACAGGTATTTCAGTTGATTGTACAAATGATCTTATTTCTAAAAAAAAATCATTTGAACTGAATCTAGAATACCTTCCCAGCCATGCAAGAATTAAATCCTTAACATCTGAGAATTAGGCACTTTATAGAGACAACCTCATCATCAGAGGCAAGGTTGTGAAGAATATGGCTCTCCAGATGTGTATTCTATAAATATTCTGTTAGTATTAATAACCTGGGCTACTGAGCACTGCAGTTCATCAATGTGTTGGTGAGATACAAATTCTTCATCATCATCTAGAGCAGTGGTTCTTAACCTTTTTGAACGAATCACCCCCTTGAGCCAATGAGGAAGTTGTCATCGCCCCCCTCCCCCAACATAACCTCTCAATCACAACATAGGAAATAATTCTTCAATTTATGCAAACACTTTTTTTGTTTTCTTTAAAATTGTCATCAGGACATATCAATGCAAATAATTTATTTCCAGTCTTTTTCCCATATCTCAACTGTGTGAAAAATTTTGGTGCCACCCGTCACTTTATTCCCAAACTTCGTGAATCATGTATTTCATTATTATATTATTTATTCAAGACACTTAAATGTAATGACCACTGAAAACAAAATTCAATTGCAAGAAAGTGAAATGCCCGAAAAGAAAAACTAAGAATTTCAAGACGAAAACTCTGAAACTAAATTAAGATTCGAGGAAAGTATATATAGTCACGCATACTGTAAAAAGGATTAAAAAGACACAAAGAAAATATAATGTCACAGGGGACAGCCACTCAGCATGCGATGTTTCGAAAGAAGCGCTCCCCCCTCCATCACTGCCCATTCTGGCCAATGGCGCGCCACTGTATGGGTAGAGGCTGCTGCGCAACGCGCATGAAGATAAGCGATGCGTATTCACATATGTACGGCGTTTTGTACTGAAGCTAGCTGGAGGAACATTTGAAAACACAATTCAATCCACTAATAGCGAGCGATCTGATGTTTTTGTATGACAGATATACAGCGATTCACTGTACGAAAAAGTCTCAAAAGTGTCCCCAAAACGTCTCGCTCCATCGCCCCCATATCGCCCCCTTTTCGTTCCTTCGCCCCCGCATCGCCCCTTTTCGTTCCATCGCCCCCCTGAAAAATGAAATCGCCCCCTGGGGGGCGATATCGCCCAGGTTAAGAACCACTGATCTAGAGTGCAAAGTTTGTGAGGGTAGGGAAGTGCTGGTGTGATTTTTGTCACATAAATTGTCATCTGATTATTTCATCTTCTTTAGTCTTACTTCCACAATATGGGATAAAGTCCATAAAACAGTCACAGCAGCATTAACATTTTATCCATTCAAGGTTTGACAACATCCTTCAGAAATACATTTAAGAAAAGGTTCTGAGCTTAACACAATCAACTGCTGAATGAGATTTTTTTTCTTCTGAACATATACAAAGTATATTTGCAGCTTATAGAAGTTGACATGATCCCACTGTCCTGACTGTATGGTCCTTTAATGAGCAGGGAGCTAGGTTCTATGGAAATAATACATATGTGCTTTCACCAAGGCCAACTCTTCACAGAAATACACATTAGAATGAATAAACGTATTTTTGAAATATATTTGCTCTGAGCTGCTGATGCTTCTCTGCTTAAAAAAAAATCTAAGCACATTTGTCTTAATACTACATTAAGATAAATATGAAATATTTACATTCTGATGGTGGGGAAAATATATTACAAATTATTATTCTGGCATCCAAATGTGATACAAGTGGACTAAACCAAGTGTTTTTTCCATTGAACCATTGTAATATTATCAATTGCTGGAAGCTTTTAAAAATGAAGCATTGCAAAAACTATACTTGCTTTTAGAATATCCCAGCTTTGTAGCTAAAGGAATATTTTTGGTTATTTGTTTCTTTAAATTCTATGGTCTTTATGCAACACTTACTCCATGATTACACCCTTTTTATGCTATGATCTTGAACCTTAATAAGTGATAATTTATGATTGAAAAACTAAATTATTCCATTGCATGGGAGGATATATTGTATGCATAGAAATTCACTATCCAGAATGTTTCTTTTTTTATTATTCTTCAACACAGAAGATAGAAGAAATTAGTTTCAGCATGAAGAATTCATTGTTGTTTGCCAGGGAAAAAAGCAATCGAGTTTAATTTGTTTTAGCCTCTCATAAAGTGGTAAGATCAGCATATTGTGTTTTACTTACCTCCAGAGCTAACTAAAATGCAGTAAATAATCATCCATATACCAGAAATTCTGCTTGCTTCAAGACAAGCAGTGTTCAGTCACTAGTTTTATCTCTATCCTGCATGGGTGTGAAAATTATTACACCTGTCTCCTTCAGACTATTATCCACTCAAGCATTCAAAGCGAGCAAGAACAACTCTGTCAACACAAGTGTGTGTGGTCAACCTAAGACAGGTAAGAAGAGGTCCCAGAGTTAGAAGATTATAGATGTCAAGGTATTAATAAGTTGGCCACAGGAACACAAAGGTAAACTGGCCAGCACTACTATTAGCATTTCTTCAATTAAAAAGAAGAATTACAAATTATAATTGCAAAATCTTTCTGCATTGAATTTCTCTTTGAGCTCTCTAGTTAAAATCCCTCATCATTCAGTTACTTCCAACTACCTCTATATCCTTTTCTTTCTTTCTCTTTGGGTTTTTATTTAATGATAAAAAAATCAGATTTAACATTTAAAATGGAAAGCAATTTTAGATTCACTAAGAACATTGGCACTGAAGCAAGAAAGTTTTGTTTTTGTTTTTATGCCTAAATGTCTTTTGGGGCAGTGGAGCTATTTTAAATGAAGGCTTATTTTTCTTTCAGATAAGTATGCTATATTGTAATTCAGGATAACATTGATCCCTGCTGAAAAGAAGGATTCATTTGTCTCCAATTCCTGCTGAGATGCATGTTAGCCTTGGAGAAATTAAACTGAAAGAAGAATCATGTACTGCCTATTGTCTAATGTATTCCACTGGCATTTCAACATATGCATCCATGGAGAGTGAAAGATCATTACCTTTTGGTCCTGCCTCCTTCCCATATTTATCTAGAGCCTTTAACCTCCTCCTCTTCCATATTTTAATTCAGGAGCAAATGTTGTCAAGTAGATGTGTCTCTATCATATAGCTGTTTAATTTTTGCTACAAACTGGTTTTTTTCCCCATTCCATCTTTTCCAGTTTACTTAAATTTTGAATTAAGAAGTTAGGGAAATATTCCATATCAATTTGCCTCAATTAGACTGTTCTAATTACATTTAAAAAGACACTGGAATTATTAGAGCTTACATTTAGTTTTTAAAGTCATGAACACTTGTACAGTCTATAAATATGTGGGTCAGAATACCTTGATTGGAAGACCAGCCTTGACATGGTGTCTGAAAGAGACTTGATTGTGTGAGGTTCAGGTAGGATGGGCTATCAAGGCAAACTATCAAGGCAAACATAAACAAAAACAGCCTGGCTAACTTAAAAACCTCCATTACTATGATAATAATAAGGCTTTCCTGAAAACCCTCATTACATGCTCTGAATAGCTAGATGCATATTTACGCCCCTAGAACACCTCAGTCTCTCTTAATTCCACCAATAAAATGGTATCTTTTCTTCATTTATTTTATATTATTAAGCCTAAATCAAATATAAAAATATATCTGTATCTATAACTAAGATAAAAACTATCAAAATTAATATAAAGTAAAGAAAGAAAAGGAAGAAAAAACAGAAAGACAAAGAAAAGACAAACATAAATACAAAGAAGAGGCTTCTGATATTTTTTAGACCAAATAAAGGTATGGATACAAAATTATCTCTTACTCTATGATGGCAAAACTATGTTGTTTTTATTATCTATTTTTCTCTTAATCATCAAAGTCACAAATCAGCACTTCATGTTCTATGTTTCACACAAAATTCTCTAAGGCGTTTCCAGTCAGTAATAAACGTAGATATTGTCTTTTCTCTAATCAAGAAAGTAAGCTTCTGCTGATGAATGATGGCAGGCTGACATCTTCGAAAGAGTGGAAACATACCATGGCTGAGAACACAGGTTAGAGGTGATCAGTGAAATTTCACGGGGTCAAAATGAGATCATAAGATAACCCATGTGTATTCCAGACGACAGCTTCTCAAAGTGAAGTTTTCTCATTTGGCTTGGGAGGTGAGGTGCCAGGACTCCCATGATTTCATCTACACTCATAACTGCAGGGAAGTCCATATGGACATTAAGCCCTTCTACCCTAATTTTTAAGCATTTTAGGAAATAATTAATCTAGAGAGAATTCCTTTGCAGCAATTGCAGTGAGTTTCTTTCAAGGATACAAAAATAAGAAGAGACTTTAAGGGAAAAAAAGAAAAGGCTTAGCAAAGAGAAGATTTAAGAAAGTTTTAAAATGAATAAAGGGAATGTTAATTCTTTATCTTTTTTATTTTATTATTTTTTGTTTTTTACAAAAATGCTTTGGCATAAATCTGATAGTTAAAGAGACCAGTCTTTCATGGGAATGATTTTTATTATTAAAGAGCATCTACTTGGAGGACTTTACATAACAAAATATAAGGTAATAATCTAGACTGTAATATTATGTTGTTATGTTGCCATGTGGTTTCTTGAAATTACAAAGTGAAAGCTCTAAATCCACAGAAAGGTAAAAGAAGGAGAAAAGGAAAATGGGTAAGCTTTCACTTTCACATTTGGACTACAACATACAATGGCAACTACTAGAAAAAAAGCAAACAAGACAGGAGATGCTTCTTAAACTAGCATATAGAGAAAATAGTTACACTTAGTGGAAAAGAATGGCATTTCCCACAACAGAGGATGATTGGTAAAGGCAATAGAACTTGCAGCGCTGGCTAAATATCATTATTTCTGCTTTTGTGTAAATGACTGTAGGAATTATTTTGATGAAGAATGAATAAATAATGAATAAACATTAAGAGAGACAAAGAAGAATTTATCGCTTGGAAATTAGAATGTGTGAAAAAGAAACTCAATCTCACCTTGATTTTGTCTGGTACAAGATGGAGCAAAGAAAAATTCAAATATTCTTTCTTGGTAAGGCCACACTTGGAATACTGCATCCAGTTTTGGTCACCACAATGTAAAAAAGACGTTGAGACTCTAGAAAGAATACAGAGAAGAGCAACAAAGATGATAAGGGGACTGGAGGCTAAAACATATAAGGAACAGTTGCTGGAATTGGGTATGTCTAGTTTAATGAAGAGAAAGACGAGGGGTGACATGATAGCAGTGTTCCAATATCTCAGGGGCTGCCACAAAAAAGAGGGAGTCAAGCTATTCTCCAAAGCACCTGAAGGCAGGACAAGAAGCAATGGATGGAAATTAACCAAAGAGAGAAGCAACTTAGAACTAAGGAGAAACCTGCCCCCAGAAGCTGTGAATGCTCCAACACTGGAAGCTTTTAAGAAGAGACTGGACAGCCATTTGTCTGAAGTGGTATATGGTTTCCTGCCTGAGCAGGAGGGTTAGACTAGATGACCTCGAAGGTCCCTTCCAACATCATCATCATCGTCGTTATTATTATTATTATTATTATTATTATTATTATTATTATTATTATTATTATTATTATTATTATTATTATTATTATTATTATTATTATTATTATTATTATTATTATTATTATTATTATATGCTGACAGTAGACCCTTCAATAATAAAGTAGTATTCCTGGAATCTTTGTGGTGTCTTTTTCTTGATCTGGCTTACCTCAAAGGACTGACATTCTGTTGACATGGACTTCAAAAAAAATAGTGTAATAATAAAGTTGACCTTTTTTCAACTGCCAGGAAATTATTGCTGTACTGCTGAGCTGCCTTTCCCTCAGCTGTTACACCTCTCTTATCTCAAGTTTGTTTCCAAAAATATCCCAGAGCCATGTAGCTTATAAAGATTATCTCAGGACTGTGTATTTTTACTTATAACAAAATAAGACAAAAAGCAAGTCTGATGAGACTCAACGTAGCAAATTCATTAAATGTAACCTTTAAACTTTTAAAAATTAAAATTGAAAGTAAATATTTCATAAAGAATTTATTCTTTTTAAAATCTCAGAAAGCTTTAGCTTATCAATCAGGGTTTCATGAGTATATTAGATGAAGCCTGTTAGCTACAACTGAGAGGTCAAAAGCAACATTGCAGTGGATTCCAGTCATAAAATAAAATGACACAAAAATAAACCTTTTTACTGAAAGACATATTTTATTTCCACACCCACACATTAATTTCCAACTTAATCCATTTCCTAAGCAGATAAAAGAAATCCATTAAAAAAAACAGTAATGCAATGTCTTATATTACAGGATAGATGGGGATGGTCAATAAAAGGCTTATTCATGAACAAAGTCAAAATTAGACTACAAAGAAGCAATGTGTATTGCAAAGATAAGCTTGCTTATGTAGGCATATAGAAAGGTAAATATGCCCAGAGTTTCAGAATTAAAAAAATTATAATATCTCTTATACAAAACCCAATAAATAGATATAACAGGGTACATAATTAATAGAAAACTTTTCTACTGATAAGTTAATTACACAAAACCATTGGTATGACATTTACATGTTACACTTGAAAAGAAAAGCCAGGATGCCCTTGTTAATTCCTATGCATGTCAAACAATGCGGAAATGTAGTGTATGTCTAGACCACACCTTTGACGTATAAACTTTGTTTCTTTAAATAATGTAATTTGGGCAATATGCCAGTTACAAATGGATGAGAGTTCAGACATATGAAAATAGCCAAGTTCTTTATAATTGATGTAATTAAATTATTATGGTTCATCGCACAGTCAGCCAGATGTCTAGATTGGATTTGGTATTGTATCCTTCCCAAGATAGGCAATGTTTGATGGTGTTACAGATATCATAGCAGAATGTAAGCTGTTCCAAGTAAAACTGCCTTTTACAATTGACTGATGGTGATTTTGTCAATGCCAATGGTGTTTAAATGGTGCATTATTATGGTTTGTTGTACAATTAGCCAGATGTCTAGACTAGATTTGGCATTTTTGTCAACCTATTCAGCATTTACCAAGGACCTGGGGTAGACAGATGTGGATGTTTGATAGTGTTACAGATATCATAGCAGGATGTTCCAAGTAAAGCTGCCTTTCACAATTGACTGATGCTAAATGGTGTTCAAGAGCTCTAGTTCTTTTGGGATTGCACTCAAGGTGCCTATTACTGTTAGTATTGTGTTTCCCCAAAAGAAAGACCTACCCCCAAAATAAGCCCTAGTTTGGGGGCGAGGCACACTTAAAAATCAAGCTAGGATGGGGGTAGGGGTATGGATTTGCCCCACATGCTCCGCACCCACTTACCTTGAAGCCAGGCCTCTCCTCACCAGCCCACTTCTTCTGAGGTGTCTTCTGCAGCCAGGCCTGCATTTCCCAGTCACAGACCTTTCTGGAAGGCCTGTGCAGCCAAGAACTGAGCTATGGATTCAATCCATAGCTCGGTTCTGCAAGACCTCTGTAGCCAAGGACTGAGCTATGGTTTCAATCCATAGCTCGGTACTCAGCTGCATAGGCCTTCCAGAAAGGCCTAACTGCAAAATGCAGGCCAGAATGCAGCTGCAGAATAAAGCTGCTCCTTTGGCCCCAGAAGAAGTGGACCTGCTGGGCGGAACTCTTGGTGCCAGAGGTGAATAAGACATCCCCCTAAAGCAAGACCTGGAGGCAAAAAAAAAAAAAAAGACCCGGTCTTATTTTTGGGGAAACACGGTACTATTTTTCTTTCTTTTGCCACATTCTATTTCTATTTGCAGGTCTTTGTATTTTGTTAACATGTCCAGTTCTTTCTTTTCTGTTCTGCTGTCTCAAGGTACTGCCATGTCCATTCTCCAGATGTTTTTGTCTTTCTTATCAACAATTATTAAGTCTGGAGTGTTATATGGCAGGTGCCTGACTTTGAATTCTAAAGTCCCAGAGCAATTTAGTTTCTTCTATGACTTCTTCTATTTTATGGTCGCACCAGTTTTTTCTTGCAGGCAAATTATATTTTTTGCAGATCTTCCAATGCACCATTTTTGCTATTTTGTCCTGCCGATGCTTGTAGTCAGTCTGTGCAAAGTATTTGTAGTGATCATCTTCACTCAGACTCTTGATGTTATTTCTTTAGGGCATATTGATTCCTTCAGTTTTCACGATTTTTCCCTGTCTGATGGTGAATGTGGCACATTTGTCCAGTCCAAATGCAATATTTTGGATGTATATACAGACATCACTGAGCAGCAATTCTATTTCAGGTGTTTTTCCATACAGCTTCAAATCGTCCATATAAAGGAGGATGGTGTTTGAGTGGGGCATTATTATGGTTCATTGCACAGTCAGCCAGACGTTTAGACTAGATTTGGCATTTTTATCCAGCTATCAAGTCCTACCCAAGGACATGGAATAGACAGATGCTGTTGTTTGATGATGTTAAAGGAAGAAAGTACTTTATTTTGGTCATGTATCATCTCGTTTATTCATGCTGTGTGGGCGTTTTTCTATCTCGATGGCTTCTCTGATTATTCTGTTGTTAAAGTGTTCAGTTGAACACTTTAGTTGAACAAACTGAACACAAACTGTTTCTGGCAAGGATTAGGTTTTTGCAACCTATTAAACAGAATTTTGTGTCATTATAAGAGAGTATATCATTGTCACCAGCCATGAAGTAACTAAGATAAAAAAATTAGTAAAACCTGAAACTTAAGATTGTTATTGTTTAGAGGACATGGGGAAACAGAAATCTGTTTTTCATATTCATTGAATATATGGACTTAACATTTTTTTAATTATGTGCTCCTGCCTTGACATGAAGCAGGGGTCTTCAAACTCGGCCCTTTTATGACTCATGGACTTCAACTCCCAGAATTCCTCAGCCAGCGTGCCTGGCTGAGGAATTCTGGGAGTTGAAGTCCATGAGTCATAAAAGGGCCAAGTTTGAAGACCCCTGATATAAAGTCTTCTTGATGTTAATGAACTGCAACTCTCAACAACCTCAGCCAATAATAAGGAATGCAGGCAGATGTGATTCGCCAACAATTAGAACACCATTTTGTGCAACTATAGTACATAAGACTGTAATGTAGTATGTCCATATTACAAGTAGCTACATGAGGCTTTCATGGGGAATATTTGGAATGAAATGTAGGGAGGAATGATGGAATGTATATCCCTACAGCTCATATTGTAGAATGTAAGGAAAATTATCTTGACAGAAATAGGCCAAATCCATATGAAAGCATCATTAAGAAAAAATAAGCTTAAATTCAAAACAAATAGAAGGCAAGCACAAAATACTAAAGTGGACACCTTCCTTTTTCACATGATTATAAGAGTGAAGAAAATAAAGCACAATCAGATTTATACAATTCTGTTAGTATAGCCAATATTAATAAGCATACTGTTTTATCCTTCTTGTAGAACTGATTTCTTGATTTGGACTTAATAGTGGGGTTGACAAATGAAAATTTGTAAAGTTGTAATTTGTAAACAAATGTAAAAATGGTAGGCATTGTGGTGTGACACCATGTTTTATCTATCTGTCTGTCTATCTGTCTGTCTTTCTTTTAATCATTGCAATTTATACCAGACATATATGAATGCTTATGCTTATTAAATTCTCCCAGTCTAGATGGATGACAATTTCATTTTGTCACTTTTTTTGATAAGAACTTTAAATAGATAGAAAGAACTTAAGAATTTTGGGAAGAAAAAACAGACTTATTTGGTCATCTTGGGTTCCAGTGCTGAAACATCTTCAACTAAGATGATTTAGGTAGTACAATCCCTCTTTCCCAGATCTTGGCAACCTTCTTAGGTGACTGATGCCACTGTGTAACTTCAGCTGATAGCTTAGGTATGTACTTTCTGCCAAATTTTAAAAATATCAAAGATAGCTCTCTAAGTTCATCTGTTACAAGAATATCAGAATTTTTCAACTTTCATTATTTTATAAGATTTTAACTTTTTTCTAAATAAATATTTGACTGGATGCTTTCTAAGAATATTGAAGATATTGTGGTGCCACTGAGGAGTCCATTGTTTCTTAATTTCATATTTGTCAGCATAATTTGTAATGCTTTCTTGAATTTTGAATCAAACTTAAATCTGATGTCAGTATTAAAGACATATGTCTTGAAATATCATACTGCTTCCACAGGAAACCTGAGATAAAAAGTGATGAATGAATAATTGGAGAGATGAATGTATACAACTAAAAAAAAAGATCATTTTTTGCATGTCAAAACTGAAAATAACAAGAGTTTCTTATGGCCCAAGGAAAAAAATGGCAGAAAGAATAGAGAAAAATCAATTTTCCCAACTTTCCTTTTAAATCTATAACCCCACATTTTCCTTTTTTAATCAATCTTCTCATCTATTGCAATCTATAAAAATCTTGGTGAAGCAAGCTGACAAGCCCATCCCTCCTCAACCTGTTTCACTGTTCAGTGAGTTAGAGTAATAGACCTGCCAGTAGAAGGATTTGTCAGCCAACAATACAACAGCAGGAGTGTCTTAAAGCAAATTATTTCAAATACATCAAAAGGACATGATCAACAGTGTAAAAAATTAATGTTTGTTTATTTATTTATTTATTTATTTTCTATAAGTATACAGTAAGTTTTACAACAATAAGAAGGGCATTAGAAATGGTCTGGCCAAAGAAGCAAAAGAAATAGAAAAAACTCAATTATAATTCCCAAATTGACCTGGCAAAAATTCAGCTGCCCCAAATATTTTGGCCTATCTCTAGTAGCTACATTTGTATCCAAATTAACTGCAGTCTGAGATGTGCTGGCAGCAGAACACCTGCTCCCTCTTTCTATCCTTGGGTGACTACAGTAATTACCTGCTTTTACCAACCCAGGTTCAAAAACTGTGAAATATTGCTAACGTCAAGTTAATCATTCTTCCACTCGCTCCTGCCAGATGATTGGCTTGGTAGTTTGAATTGCAGCTTCCTTGTATGACAAACCTGTTAATAGCCTTGTTTCATTTCAAGTTCACATCACTCTCAAAGTGAGTTAACTTGCCCTCCAGATGCTGATTTGACATACAAACAAGGTAAGACAGTATGATAGCATGTATTCCCTCTGTATGCTGCTTGCATTGTTGCTTTAAATTTTTCCCAAAAAATCCTATAGGAATCTTTTTTCACATCACTTTGTCACTTGGGCCCACTTCTTATAGGAAATGGTATGCTTGTACCTTGCCTGTCTGACTTTATGCCACAATTGGAAACTCATATGATGAACCATTCTCTGAACAAGAGGAAAAAAATTTAGTCTCGAAGATTTTATATTAGTGAAAAGGGTAATTTACCCATTTTCTTTGGATAGAAACCTCTTTTTCTATAAGAAAATTCCACAAAATGCCCTGGTCCTTAAGGTTAAATTCAATTAATTTCACTTTTGGATGTGGTCAATTTCAATTATAAATTACTCTTCCAAATTTCCACCTTATTCTGTGATTTACAACAAAAAGCAATGGGACTATCCAAGTTTGTGTGTGTGTGTGTGTGTAAGTGTTTATTTCAAGTAGCTTTCTCTAATTTTTGTATACAAATTTTGAGTTGAAAAGCCCATTGTGATAGGGAAGAGCTGCAAATTCTGACTTATAGCCATGTTCTGATTCTTTCAGTTAATAGAAAAGTTGCAGCATTATGCAGAAGAATCACAATGGTACGAACTACTTTTTTTCTTTGCACATGTAACTTTTTACAGATTTCTTATACCAATATACATATTAAGCTTAATATTCCTAAAATCTCTTACTAAATGATCCACTTCATTTCCACACTTTTATTCCAAACTTTATATCTGTATAACTATTTGACAGCATATTTATCTTCTGATCTAAGATTTGGACAAGGGAGAATAAAAGGATGCATACTGGTATTGATATCTTAATTGAAATGTCTGTAATCCAAGCTGATAAATCATACCATTAAATCAAACCTAGTTATCATCTAGTCTTTACATTTATAAATGATGACTTATTTTGCAACTATTTTGAACCTTGGCATAGACCTGTCTACAATCTATCATAGCTGCAATTCCAGGCAAGCAGAAAGTAGGCTACATTTCTTATGTAACTTTCTTAAACTATATTTAACAAAATCTCTCTTGCCTTTTCCTTGATGTCAGTCTTAGTTTATAAAACCTTGTTTTTCTCCACATTAAATATCATTTTGTCAGATAGGGCCCATTGTTCAAGTCTATCAAGATCTTTTTGGATTCTGAGCTTGTCTTCTGGGGTGTTGGCTATTCCTGCCAGCTTGGTGTCATCAGAAAATTTGATGAAATCCCCTTCTATTTCCTCATCTAAGTCATTTATGAAGATATTGAAGAGTACTGGGCCTAAGACAGAACCTTG
This sequence comes from Azemiops feae, assembly GCA_023970755.1. NCBI lineage: Eukaryota > Metazoa > Chordata > Lepidosauria > Squamata > Viperidae > Azemiops > Azemiops feae. The sequence continues at coordinate 1,156,068 of JALGBA010000376.1, forward strand.
TGGTACACCACTGCTTACTTCCATCCATGTAGATGTAGTACCATTAAGGACTACTCATTGAGTACAGTTTGTGAGCCAGTTATAAATCCATGTGGTGGTGATGCTGTCAATCCCACATTTTTCTAGCTTACCAAGAAGTAGATTGTGGTCTACTTTGTCAAATGCCTTGCTGAAGTCTAAATATACTATGTCCACAGCATTTCACTGGTATTCTAATTTAGTCATTTTATCAAATAATGAAATAAGATTGGTTTGGCATGATCTGTTTTTAACAAACCCGTGCTGGTTACTAGTTATAACTTTGTTTGTTTCTAGATGTTCACAGATCTGTTTTGTTTTTGATTATTTTTTCCATAATTGACATATTGATGTCAGACTGATTGGTCTGTAGTTTCCTGGGTCTGTTTCCCCCCCCCCTTTTTTTGAAGATGGGAACCACATCATCTCTTTTCCAATCCTCAGGTAGTTCCCCAGTGGTCCAAGATATTTTAAAGGTATGATACAATGGTTCTGAGATAACATCTGCTAGCTCCTTCAGGTCCCAGTGATTTATATTCACCAAGGTCAGACAGGTGTTCTCTTACCATTTTCTTGCTTATTTTAATTTTTATTTCTAGTTCATCTTTCACAGTTATGTTTTTGGTAGGTTGGTCCATAGTTTATTTTTGTGTGAAGACTGATGCAAGGAATGAGTTAAGCAGCTCTGCTTTCTCCCTATTGCCTGTTATTTCCTTGCCATCTTCTCTCTTTAGTGGACCAACTGTTTCCTTGACTTTTTTTTTGTTATTTATATGTTGAAAGAAACTTTTTTTTAATTATCTTTGACTTTTGTTGCAAGTCTTTGTTCATTCTGAGCCTTTGCTTTCCTGACTTCATCTTTGCAGATTCAGGCTATCTGCTGATATTCTGCCTTAGTTATGTATCCCTCTTTCCATTTTTTGTATTTATTCTTTTTGTCTTTCAGTTTATCAGAGAGATCTTTGTTCAACCATGCTGGTTTCTTCTTGATTTCTTGTTTTTTTCTTTTTCAATGATATTGTGTTGGACTGGGCTTTTATGGTTGTATTTTTCACTGTTTCCCACGGTTCTTGAATTCTTTTCCCGTTTAGGATTTTTATCCATCAAATTTTGCTTAGACTTTTTCTGAGTTTGTTAAAATCAGATCTTTCAAAGTTTAGGACACTGGTTGGATTATATTCTATTGCTTGTGTTTGCATTATATTGAATTCCAGTATGACATGGTCACTCTCGCCCAAAGTTCCCACAGTTTCAACTCCCTCTATCACTTTTTCTCTATTAGTAAGAATCTCAGACCAAGGGACTGTTTCAAAGGGTAGATATGGCTACAGTGAAGGCAGGGTCCCATATGATGGCACTGCTATATTGATGGGGCCCGAATCAATGAATGACATTGCACAAGGCAATGTTAAAGCTAAAACAGGAGGGAAAATCACTTTTATTAACAAAATTAATATGATAAACTGAAAGGTTTTAAATTGGAACAATAATATTTTAGACAGAGTAGAATTCTTTTCAAAACTCCATCATAACAAAAACCAACTTGAAGGAATCTTTCTTTCTGTCACTCTCTTTTTCTCTCTCTCCAGAATATATCCCAAAGTGCAGTTTCTGTATTTAGAAATTATGTTAATCCATGTCTAGTCAAAACAAATGTTTTTCATACATACAAGTTTTAGATTAAAATGACAATTCTCTTTAAAAATGCCACAAGGGTGTATTTGGAAAGTAAAGCCTAATATAACTGCCATCAATATTAACTCCAAAATCTGTTCCATAAAATGAATTGTATTTCTTAATAAAAAGGCAAAGGTTAACCCCAAAAACCCAGCCAATTCCCATAGCTAAGCCAAAAAAAACACCTTTCATAAAAAAAGTTTTATACAATTAATTCTCTGTGCAATTTCAGGAAGTAACTCATATTCTGAGGCAAAGGAAAAAAAAATTTATCAGATATTTACACATGGTAAACATAAACTTTAGAAATAAACTTTAAACTGTATATATTAATAAAATATTAAATATAACTTGATTTGCACCAAATTACTTTTGGGACTCTACAAAAATAATTATGAATTTTTAATCTGTGCTTTTTTTTAAGTGATGGTTGTGAGGATTCCTAACCAATTTCTTAAATACTCTACTGACCAGGTATGACTGATGGTTATCTGCTGTCTCATACATATATTAATACATTTTCCAAGTGACCTTTTCAAATTGAAAGTAGATGTAATGCTGGAGTCCTTTCTTGTTCATGGAAAGTATATTCACCACTATTGCAAAAGTAAGGTTCACAGATATAACAATGTATTGTGTCAGCAACAATATATGTAACATATTTCTGTAAAGCACAATATCTATTTGTTCTCCTAAATGGCAAATGCATAAATTTTAAAAATGGTGTAATATATGCAGAACAAATATTGTTATTGGCCATGAACACAAATTGGGAAAACAATTCAGTAGAATGAAAATCTGTAAAAAGAAAAAAAGTATGGATAACTCTCCTTCTCTTGACTAGTTGCCCTTCCTTTCATAGTTACATTGGAGAAAAAGAATTATGAACATGCCTAGTTCTGTTCCATTAAAGAAATAGTGATGGTGAAGCAATACTTCATTGAAGAGAACTGGAAGAATCTCTCCAGATTTGAGGGACACTGAGACAGTAAAGAAAACATATTCAGCAACTAGGGTGTTGATGATCTTTATGGAAGCTGAAATAAATAATTATTTTTCACTTTGCTTTTTCAACAAAGGAATTGGCTATATAAGATAGCAATGTGAATGTATGCTTCCTTTCACTTGTTCCTTTTTCATTCCCAGAATTCTAAGTCTGTCCAAGATCTACTTTAACTAGGTAGATTAAATTAGGGATTGGATGGGGGAAGGGAGTTAGGGGTTTTAGATTGTGGATTTTTATTGTTGTAACCAACCCGAGTCACTGTGTGTGATTTGGGGAATCACATATTTTTTAAATAAAATAAATTAATAAATAAATTATTTTGCTTTGAAACAGAATCTTTTACTCTTAAAGTACATTAATTTAGAATTTAATCAGGTATGAGCACAATGAAAAACTAATTTATAAGGTTCCACTCCAAAAGTGTTTTGGCAGTCAAGCCAGCACAAATCATATATAAATCTGCAACAGAAAGACATTTCTATTTTCATTAATAAGCATTAATCAAGCATTTGATGAAGTATTTCAGAAAAAACTTGATTACTTATAGTATGTCCAACAGGTACAAGTTGTATAGCAGCAGACAGCTAAAAATAAATGAACATATGTATAGCATTTCAAATTACTGGTGGATTATACAACAAACCAATTTATATTCTCTTAGAGCATTCTGTCCACTACCTCCATAGCATATCATTCTATAAAAGTATTTTTGCTTGGTCACATAGATATATTTATTGCTGAAATAATTTAGCTGAAAGTACTTTGAATTATTTATTTTCTAGACAAACCACTTCTCTTACATTGTGTAATATTTAGTTTGGTACTTCATGTACAGGTAGTCCTTGACATGCAACCATTCATTTAATGACCATTCAAAGTTACAATACTGAAGAAAGTGACTTATGTTCAGTTTCCACACTTACAACTATTGCAGCATCCTCATGATCATGGGATCAAAATTTAGGTGCTTGGCAACTGGCATGTATTTATGACAGTTGCACTGTCCCTGGGGTCATGTGATCACCATTTGCCAGCTTCTGACAAGCAAAGTCAATGGGAGAATCCAGATTCGCTTAACAACTGCATAATTCACTTAACAACTGCAGCAATTTCCTTACCAACTGTGGCAAAAGGACATAAAATGAGGCACAACTCACTTAGCAACTGCTTTGCTTAGCAAGAGAAAATTTAGACTCAGTTGTGGTTATAAATCAAGGACTACAAATGTACAGTGAGGGATAGATGTGAGGGGAGGTGGAGAGGTAGGCAGTTGAAAATGGGGAGGATTTTAGCTTTTATTCACCAAAAGTAAGAAAAACTACTTAACCGTTTTATGACAAATCAACTAATATTTTTGTCCTTATACTGTACAATCTATGAGCAGCAGGTCAAAGAAAACGTAGTCAAATCCAACAGCTATAGGAAACTAAGAAAAGGAACTTCATTGATACAACTTTTGTTGGTAAAGCAATGACATGTTACAACTTAGGAGGTAGTACTGTATAATATGTAAAACTCAGGCATGACACACATCTGATCTTTATATATTTCAAAATTGTGAAAATATGTTCTCCAGGTTCCAGACATTGGCATTAGTCAATGATTTCATTAAATATTGTTTCAAACTTGCAGTATCTTCAGTAAACTACCAAAGGAACATCTCAAATCCTGACAGTTTTCTTCTTTTAATAAGAAGAACAATAAACATCTGGATTCATGGACCAACTCAGCTTTAAAACATTTTGCATCTACATAGGAAAGATGAAATGCATATCCGTGCAACAAATATATGAACATTCTCAGTAACCAAACTGCATAAACAAGCATAATTGTTGGGCTCTTTCTGTAATAAGTATAAACTGAGATAACAACGTTCTAAGATTATCCAACCTCTCAGATCAAGTGCTATATTTTAATGCTATCACTGGAAGAAAAATCACCAGGAGAGACAGTAAACTAGTGTATAAACAAAACAGTGCAGCAATTATCTATGCTGGTTCCTATTAATAACTCAAGTATTAAAAAAGCTAAATCATTTTCAAGACTCAAACTACATAATAAAATATTCTATCTTGAAAACAATGACAACTATGTTGTTTAGGATTATGGTGAAAAAAGAAAGAAACAATCCTAGTTTTTTTTATGAAAATTCCTATTAATTAAAAAAAGCAGATTATTCAATTTTTCAAATAAGACTTCACAAGTGTATTTCTAAATGAATGAGAAATGCTCTTTTCTCTGATGAACCTAAAATCTGAAAACCATGTAATTACAGTACACAGCATACATACATATACACACAAACAAACCTACAAAACACAACTTTAAAAAAAAAATAGGGTCCCCTACAGCTTTTCACAGCTTGGCTCACAATTCAAATGAAGATAAAATAGAGTTGAAATTTATAAATAAATAAATATAGAGATTAAAGAAGCCACAAATTTTCTTAACTTCTGTACTTGAAAACTAAGGATCAAGTCTGGATTTTGAATAAACTGAATGAGATAAATTTAAGATATCCACAAACTATAAATATTTATATCTATTGAGTAAGACAACAAATAGAAGCTGAAGAATCTAGGTGTTTGATATATAATGAATTCTATTGCTTAGCCAGGTTGTACTTCAATAGCCATCCCTAGATACTAAATAGTAGTATGGAAACCAATCTAGTAAAAACTTCAATTTTCTGATCTAATACTAGAGCTGAAATGAGCATTCTCCATGAGACACAAAGAGCACCTATTCTTCCAGAGTTTCAGAAGCCCTCAAAGATCTGCCTTGTTCCCTAAGACCTGCCTGGGATTAGGGTATTTATAGAGCTCCTGTCATATTTATATTTACATACAGTATATGGCTGTTTCCTTTTTATTGTGTTTTGTTGCATTGTTTTTATTTCCTTTAATCACATATTTGATCTTTTGCAAGCCACGCAGAGTCTTTTGAAGTGGACAGGTATAAATTATTATTGTCATTATCTTCATACATGATCCTTGGCTTCAACTGCTTGTTATGGAAAAAGTGACAATAAGGCAAAAATTTATTTATATTATTGCTGATTTCAACAAATATTGAGTTTTTCTTTCCTTGCAGAAGTAATGTGGAGTTTATAATTAATTACATAATTCTGTATAAAATAATGTTTCTTCCTTTGAGAATCCTGCAATCAAAAATTACCTAGTATTCAACTATCATAATTTTCAGCAATGGACTTGGAGAATTTTGAGAGTTGAACCCCACAAACCTGGAAGGTGTTCAAAATGGAGACTACTGTTTATAATTATATCATTGTACCCAGTGGTGAGATTCAAATAATTTAACAACTGGTTCTCTGCCCTAATGACCATTTTAAGTATAAACAAATGATATACCAAAAGGTAGTTTATTATTTCATGCATTTAATACTTAAATAAGAACAATAAAAGAGGTACACAAAACTAGATTATGTTACAAGAAAGGGTATCAGTATTTAGAAATATTGATACTCTTTCTTGTATGCACCAATCCCCCCTTTCCTGTATGAACCAATTGGAAGATTAGAGAGATGAAGTATCTATTCCTGAAATTACCTCTGAGAAGTACCACTTAGTTTTCTCCTGAGTGACGTGATCAAAAGCAATGCGTCTCCGTTTGGTTTCTGTCGCTCCTTTCTTGGACTTTTGGGGAGGATTTTTTTTCCCACCTGGAAGGAAGTTAAACAAAAACCAAATGTGTTCCAGAAAACACAGATTTATCATAACCAGTTCACTGAACTCAACAAAAGAATTAGGTATTGGTTCTGCCGAACCGGTGTGAACCAGCTGAATCCCACCACTGATTGTACCTCAAAGGAACTTCATTGGAGATTTAAGCAAGGTATTTCCTGAAAGCAAAACTGAAAAGCAGAGTTTCCATGATGGTTTGTCATAGTTAATCAAAATAACTTCTATAGATATTCAGTTCAGATGTAGAAGTTTCTTTCTTTAAGTCAAATAGTCAAAGCAGATTTTGAGATACAACAAATTCCTTCTGACATTTGAAAAAAAATGAGCAGAATACGCTTAATTTGTAAAGTTGTTCATGCATTAGGAAATTCATATGTAGACTTCTTTCTGAGGACCATGTTCTGAAGATCTTGTAAAGGATAAAGCAAGACAGGTGTAAAAGCTAGGCATATCAGTTCTGTTAATATGGAATGGATGTTGGCTCTCAAGTCTAACAAAATAATCCTTAGGGGGTGAGTTGACTTTAAAAAGGTCTAGGATTTAAAATCTGGGTCTGAGGTTATATATAAAATTGCTCTATTGTACAGTGTTTTATTACACTGACGTACAATAAAAGCTACTTATCTACCTATGCCATGTCATGTTCTTGAAGTATTTACAGTTAGCTACAGAAGTTTCTGGAGAAAAAGGTATTATCACGTCTGGTGTGAAATTTGATAGTTCTCTGCATTCAGCTGAACAAATGAGAGGAAACAATATGTGTATACATGTGCATTTGTATACTTCTATATACTTGACATTTCTGCTAATGTTGTAATGTCTACATACAAATAGGAGGGACTCTCTGTATGGAGGGACTCTTTTCATACTTTTTTTTAACATGATAAAGGAGCATGCTGTTGGAAATACTTATTCTACCTAATGCAACCTTGCTCTCATAGTCCCAGTGCCAGGCTCCAGCTGATTGGTGCTTCCGGAGGTTGGAGGTGCACTGAAGAGAAAAGGAGGAGGGGGGGAGAGGAGAGGATATAAAAGGAGGTTTAGCAGGAAAAGGCCAGCGAGAGGCTGCCCCCACCCTGCCCCTGTGTGCGCACAGGAGGTGGCGAGCGCCCGGCGTCCCTGCTGACCATCCCTGCTGACTGCTCAGAAAGAAAAGAGGCAAGAGAAGTGCTTCCCTTTCCCCCAGGATGCCGGCACTCCATGCTCGCTGCCTCCTGTGTGCACAGCCAGGGGGAGGGGCAGATGCAGCAGGGTGGCCCCTTGCTGGCTCCAGGGCTGCTCCATGGATCTAAGGCTGGCCGCCTTAGGAAGGAAGGAAGGAAGGGAGGGAGGGAGAGAAGGAAGGAAGGAAGGAAGGAAGGAAGGAAGGAAGGAAGGAAGGAAGGAAGGAAGGAAGGAAGGAAGGAAGGAAGGAAGGAAGGAAGGAAGGAGAGGTTGGAGATGCCCCAGTTCATGCAGTTCTGCTTCAATCCCACATCATTGAGACTTGGGCTCAAAGGAGAAAGTAATTTTGTGTTCTGTTTTGTCACAGACAGGACTTTGTTGGCAATCCAAGTATTCTTGAATTGTGAGCTCTTAGGAAAGTATCCCCTCCTTGTGTGTTGCAAACAGTCATTTCCAGGAAAACAGGAATAAGCAGAATGGGGAAAAATATTTTCCTTTGCTATATTTCCAGTCTGAATTAGACTAGGGCAGGGTCCCTACAGAAGAGCCTTTTTAAGGATTATGTATTAATAGAAAAGCAACTAACTTACCTCTGTTCCTAAATGCTAAAGCTGTTGCACATAAAAAACAGAGGAGCTCTGATCAACTATCACAGCCACCATTTTGACAGTTTTGCTGTACTGTTTTCTGTGGATGCCCCCACTAAATGTAAGCATGGGATAAACTGAGCCTGGTTTGTTCTCAGTCTTTTAACTGGTCACAAACTACTAGCAAAAGTGGCATTTGATTACAGGCATTGAGAAATGTTTCCCCTTTTGCATCTGAGCATCCAAGAAGGGACAGGAAAGGAGAAAGGGAAAGAGGAAAGACAAATAAAAAGAAGGAAAGAGGGGAAGGAAGAAGAAAGAAAGGAGAATGAAGAGGAAAGGAAAAAAAGAAAAGGAGAAAAGGAAGGAAGGAAGGAAGGAAGGAAGGAAGGAAGGAAGGAAGGAAGGAAGGAAGGAAGGAAGGAAGGAAGGAAGGAGATTATAATGAGAGGGAGTGCCCCCATGCACTTTGCCCTCCTGCAGCCACCATGAGCACCCTGGCCAAGGAGAGTGAGCACAGCAGCAGGAGGTAAACGCAGCCGGGTGCCCACTCAGAGAAATGGGACTGGACAGGGTTGAGCAGCAGGGTCCTGGTGCCCCAGGAGCTCAAGGGCTGGGCTGGGCACTTGCTCTCCACTGCTCAGGACTCGGGCAGCCCGTGCCACCATCCGGAAGTCCTCCGGGCAGCCCAAGATGGATGGTGAGGCTCCTCCAGTGGACCATGCTCCAGTGTCCACCACAGTCCACTCCCTTTCCACCAGAGACCCCTGAATCCCCCCACATCCCCCCCCACAGGCGCTCCCTTGACTTGAGCGACGTTGAGCTGGCCTCACCCCCTGGCTTGTCAAAAGGTTGCAGAAGGGCATCATATGACCCTGGGACACTGTGACCATCAGAAATATGAATCAGTTGCCAACCATCCAAATGTAAATCACGTGACCCTGGGGATGCTGCAATAGGCATAAGTGTGAAAAATGGTCATAAGTCCATTTTTCAGTGCCGTTGTAACTTCAAACAGTCACTAAGCGAACTGTTGTAAGTCGAGGACTACCTGTACTTTATCACTTTTTTCCTCTTTTGGGGGGGGTCATCAAGTTTTTGACACCTTGCTAGGCGATTGGTGGTACTCGAATATTGCCGTATCCTAAAAGTGGTACAATTGTTGAAAAGGTTGAAAAGCCCTGAACTATAACACATACAATTTCACATACAATTAAACCCAATTTCAATTATTCCAAATTTGAAGTTTTTATTCTTAGCTTACTTATTCTCACTTCATGGCAATTTATTAACACGGTGACTTTGTGATTTTTCAAGTAATAGCATATTTATCTTTATTCATCAAGAAATCAGCAGAGAAAGGAGATGTAATAACAATTCATCGGAGCTATTGGACAGAGATTGTGATTTGACTGTAGCAATTACAGCAATTGCTGCATCTCTTCCATAATATGAAAAAATTCAGCAAGGACAAACATTCCCATAGCCTAAATTCAGTTTAAACCTACTATAAAAAGAGATCGCAATCAATCCATACGAAACAGTGAGAACATTACATCTTCACAATTACCTCTATTTAATTATAAAAGTAGTTTTATAAGGTAGAAAGATAAATGTTAAAATATTGTTTGGAACCTCTTGATAGAAAGGAACACTTGATAAAATATATATTAATGAAGACTACAGAGATTCATAGGAAACAAAATAATAATAGAAAACTTAATGAATGGCAAGAATTTACCATCTGTCTAATCTGCAATTGGATCAATTATCCATCGCAGTATAGATAATTAATCTCCAGCGTATTATTTTCCTAAACCTAGCATAATATTGTATAATGTTCTTCCAGATTGCTGTTACCGATGTTTCCAGGCTAGCCAGATTAAAACTTTCTAGTGAGCAATGAGATTTTATGTGTTTGAAACCAACTGTTTTGTAGCTTACTCCAACACTGTGCTACTAATTGAGAGGATGTACAAACTATGTAGTCTGATCAGGACCAGACTTTCCTAATTCAAGCTACACGAGTAAAAACAGATGTATATGCCATAATGATGTCTCCAGAGGCAGCAGACCTAAAATTTTAGTTCTGGGGAAATGCATAGGAGAAAACTTGGAACTTTTTAAAAATAGTTGTATTCAGAGTTGGTTGATATTCTTATTCTTTTACCAATCATTTATTTTCTGACTTTTAATGGTATGATATGGATTGCTCAGAACCAAGAAAAGCATATGAATTATTTAGTATCTTGTAAGGTTCCTCTCACTTGTTCCAGGCTACACAAAAGAATTGTAACCATGGGCATCTAATTGCAACTTGAAAGAGGGATTAAAATGAAGGATGTGCAGATTACACAGGACATTTGTATAAACAACATGATAAGGCAATAGTTTTTGAACCAAGATACTTCAAATGGGCTAATTTACAGAATGCACCCGTGACTCCCATGAAATTGAAATTTGTCAAATTGATGGATTCAATTGCTATTCACAAATACATCTGTGATAAATAAAATTGCAATGAGGCACAATACTTCCCCAGATATGTAATAATTTTAATAACTTAATCACTGCTGTATAAAAGATGTTCTGGTTGCATTGAAATGAAATTCTAATTTCAAATCAAAACATTAATACTTTAAATTTATATTTTTCTGAATTTTTCAATGAAGTATATCAATTAAAATATTAAAATACATTATTATGTAAACATGCACAAAAATGTAAATATTGATATAAAAAATTCTTATTAAGAAAATAAGTATATGATTTTGCTGAACACTGTTCAGTGAAATTATTTTTTTTATTTTTTTAAAGTACACCAACAATTAATTAATTAAGTTAACATTTTGGGGGGGAGGGATTGTTTATTATTTTTTTATTTTACTATTTTCAGTAAATTAACCCCAACATTCTTAAGCTATCTAGTTTATATTATAGTCACTATGTGACTATTCCTGATCACTATATGAAATATAAAATTAGCTACAATATAAAAATTTGATAAATAAATAAAATGAATACATATTTTTGAACAAAAGAAATGATAAACATATTTTAATGAAAGTTGTGAATTAATTAATCTGAGATAATCTTCCTGCTTTCTACAACTTCTTATTCCATTCCACCCCTACTCCAATTTAGGTTTACTGGAATTGCAAAACTAGGATTATTGTTGACCCTTTTTATATAGCTATTATTTGTTACCTTGCAATTTGGTCTTTTGTTGGCAAAACTTACAAAATTAAATGCAAATGCAGGCAGCCTAAACCAGAATACTATGAAAGCAAGCCAAGACATATTTTCATGGAAATATTGAAGAATGATACACTTATCTCACCTGATTAAATTATTATATACTGAATAAAATCACTGTTAACATAATTGACAAATTAAAAGGATATACTTTTTTATTTAAATCCTGCACGAAACAATGCAAATGGTTTTATTCTCCTGGCATCATCCATTTCCCCTGATGGTATTCAGATAGCACATACACAAATCAGATCAAATGATATGTTTTTTGATACACATATAAATTTGCCAATAAAAGGCCTCGATAATACAAACGTTCTCAATATTTTTAAAATTATTGTGACAAATAAGCTGATACTCTTTTATACAGTTATTATAATTTGCAACAACTTGGTGGGATGATTTACTTGACTCAGACTAACAAGTTTCCCCATAATTTCATGCTTACTACAGGTGAGGTGACCAAATCTTTTGAATTTTTCAAAAAGAAAGTTCATTCAAATCTTTTATTTTGAAATAAATCTGTGAAGATGTATATGCACTTTTACTTTATATACCATCTTCGCATATTCCCTATGTATGTATGTATGCTTGGTTTTCCCCTCTCATTTGCATACATAACATCACTATTCTTGTATTATTTTTAAATTAAAACCTACACTGGTAAATTTAGAAAAGTATGGAAAAGTTCCTTATAACTGTGCTATGTCTGAAAATGGTAAACAGATATTTAAATTAAAAGTATATATAAATCTTTCCCATCACTATAATGTAGATCAGGACTTCTCAACTTTTTGGAGCCAATTTTAAAAAAATGGGAATTTGGAATTGTTTTGAAATTGGTAGCAAAGGGAAGAATTATCATTTACAAAATTGAGCCATTATGACTGTGGCTAGTCATAAAATATTCATTCTCCAGCATGAAGATGGAGAATCCACAGATGGGTTATAAACCGTACTCCCTGCCCCAGAGACTAAGTCAATTAGAATAGCGACGCCTCCTGCTATCCTGACCCAGATACAACTTAGTCTTCAGCCCAGTGAAGTCGCATGGCATTGGTTCTCCTAGGCAGGTTGTAGATTTCTTTCCCATCTGTGGATTTTTCCCTTAAAATTTTGCCTTTAAGCTGCAGGGACACAAATTTCGTTCCCTGCTGCCTTTTTTCCCTTTCTCTTGCCGACGATCAGCTGCAGCACGCGGTTCATTTTTTTCAGCCGCTAGTCAGCTGGGCGTCGGCCTCACGAACGCTGCTATCGAGCGTTCTTTTTCTTTCTGGTTGTAGAGGGTGGGGGTGCTAGGATTGTCTCCCCCCCTTCATTCCTTGTAATTTTGCTTGTGCAGTTGCTGTTTTGGGATCATTTAGAGATCCTTCCTGGCCTTGTTTTAAGCACGCAATTTACGGCCGCCATTTTGAGTGCCACGAGGATCCCGGCGCAGTTCCATTTTGAGCCAGATTCAAGCCTGGCTTTCTGATTTTGGGGTAGTTTGAGGCTTTTGGCCTCTTTTTCTGATTAGCATGTTTTAATTAGAGCACTTGAGAGTGGCCCTTTATTTGTTGGCCTTCTTATTTGGATCAAATCTCTCACAGGCTCTCCATCCGCCATTTTGTGGTCAGTTTCTAACACGCTTCACAGTGGCAGCCATTTTTCTCCCCTGTGCAGGCTTTCTTTGGCCTTTGATATTTATTGTGCTTCACCACCAGGTGTGCTTAGCGCGCAGAGGTTCTGGCTCAGCCAATTGAGGCCCGTAGCCATTGATTCCTCCATGGTCTGATTCAGGCCTGTGTATTACTTTGATTGACTTTTACCTGTCCTGGATCCGGTGCCCCTCTCTGAGATTGCCGAAGTTGCTGAGAAAAAAGCAGACAGGAGCGCACGTGGGCTGACACCCACCAATTCACGTGCCACCTGCAGGCACTTACATAGCACACCTGGTTCCCTAGACAGATCACCTGTCTCTTGGGACAAGCGGGCACTGGCACCAGCCACCTGAGGCCTGCTGCACGTTTAATCCGCAGTTCAGGAACTTTTTTTTCTCATTACAATGGCGGATAAGGAGGTCCCAGAAACCTCTCTTGGTGCCCAATCTATTCCAGAGACGGACAAATCTGCTCCATCAAGAGCAGCAGGGAGCCTGAAGGCTAAGGACAAGTCCAGTTCTGGTAGGAAGGGTTCCAAAGCAGCTGAGAAAGTGGCAGATAGGAGACATTTAGCCCTGGAAAAGCAATTCTCCAAGGCTCAACAATCTCTGACTACTGGGCCTCCTATCCCTTCCTCTCAGGAGGGATCACTATTCAATCCCCAACCGGTCCCACCCATCTCCCTAACACCTAGAGCTTGGTCTCCTGTGGGCGACCCAGGTCAGCGCATAGCTTCTCCAATTGTTCAACTGCAGGGATCACAATGGATCTCCCCTGCAACTCCATCCATGTCAGTCCCTGAGGCCACATTTACCCCCACTGCAGCCGGGCTTCGCCCTCCAGAACTAGGGATGCATCCAGATCAGCTTCAAGCCTTGATTGCCCAGGCCTTTGCTCAGGGCATGGCATCGTCCTTTCAGCACACGCCCAGGCCGGAGTCATTAGCTCCCAGGGCTGAGCCTAGTTGGCACCGGGTCTCCCCTCAATATCCGGAGTCAGTTTACTCAGCCCCTTCGCCCAGGGCCAGGGACTCTGACTCTGAGGAGTATGGGGCTCTGGACATACAGTTGTCTGAGGATGAGGAAACCGCTCCGGATCCGCCTCCCTTTGTTGGTCTTTTTGATCCGGGCTTGTTCAAGTCCTTACTGATGAAGGCCACTGTTGACCCAGGTCAGGAACCTCAAACAGAGCCCTCTACTAGCAGGGATCCTAAGCCTCTCTTCTCTGAGCCTCAGGTGGATGAGAGACACATCCCCTGTCCCCCCTTTTTCCTGGATACCATCAGGAAACAATGGGGAGCCCCAGCTACTTTACCTTCCCCTGGGAATTTAGATAAAAAGTTATTTTCTGTAGCTCCTTCCCTAGCGGATCTCCTGGAGGTCCCAACAGTAGATGAGGCCATGGCCCCTATCCTCTCTTCATCTACGGCCCCGGCTGACATGGTAGAGGTCCTGAAAGCGGAGGATGAAAAATCTGAATTTTCTCTACGCAGGTCTCATCAGGCTTCGGCTTGGTCGATCAGAGCCTCCACCTCAGCCTCCTTTTTCACTAGGGCCTCTATCATTTGGCTCCGGGAGCTCCAGGCCTTGATCCCTCCAGATCAGATTCGGCCTCACCAAACGCTAGGCAAGTTATTAGCTACTTCAGAATATCTAGCTGACGCTTCGCTACACGCGGCTCATTTTTCAGCTAGAGCCTTGGCCTCCAACGTAACTACCCACAGGTTGTTTTGGCTCAAACACTGGAAGGCAGACCTAAGGTCAAAATGGCGCCTGGCTTCTGCCCCCTATGAGAGTGGCCGGCTGTTTGGAGACGCCCTAGGCCCCTTCCTGGTGGAGGACAAGGACAAGTGCAAGATCTTGCCTCACCTACATAGGAGGGTGGATAGATGTCCACACCCTTACCCCCGTAGGCCATCCTATCGCCCAAGTGCGGGGTCAGATTGGTCTCAGCCCTTCCGGCCATTTTTTCCCAGGTCTGATCGCCAGACGGATCGACCTGCCCCCAGATCCCGTCAACAGCCCCATTCCAAATGGCCCTTTCGGGGCATGGGAGGCCATCCTTTTAGAAGGCACAAGTGACTCTCGAAGGTCCCTTCCGATTGGGGGCAGGCTCACCTTTTTTCTTCCCAAATGGGAAGCAGTCACTTCAGATGTGTGGGTCCTCAACACCATCAGGGATGGTCTCCCCCTCAAATTTCTATCCCTCCCTCCAGAGCGTTTCGTCTCTTGCCCGGTTTCCAGGGACCCGAGCAAGACCCGACTCATGTCCGAGGCTATCAGACATCTCTTAGAGATCACAGCCATAGAGCCTGTGCCAGCTGGTCAGATCTGTCGAGGTTTTTACTCCATTCTCTTTGTAGTCCCAAAGACGTCAGGAGGATGGAGGGCGATCCTCGATCTGAAGGGTCTCAACAGGCATCTAGTTTACAAAAAATTCAAGATGCAGACTTCGATCCATTCTGGCCAGCATCAGACGGCACGATTTCCTGGCCTCCATAGACCTCACGGAGGCATACCTGTATATTCCAATCCTTCCCAGTCATCGCAGGTACCTCAAGTTTTGTTACAACCATCACCATTACCAATACCGAGCTCTTCCATTCGGTCTCTCATCCGCCCCACGGGCATTCACAAAGATTTTGACCGCTCTGGCTGCACACCTGAGGTTGGTCCCAGTAAGAGTCCAGTGTTATCTGGACGACATCCTCATTCAGTCCACCTCCTTGAGGAAGGCCCGGTCCGATTTGGCCTTGTCGATCAGAACCCTCCAGAACCTGGGGTTTTCTATAAATTTTCAGAAAAGCCAGACGGCTCCATCCACCCGTCTGCTCCATCTAGGCGCGGTCATAGATACCCGCCTTTGCAAGGTGTATCTTTCACAGGACCGTCAGGAGAGCATTCGGGCCCTAATCAGGCAATTGCAAGGAAGGCCAGTGACCACCCTGGCGGTTCTCTCCCAGCTTCTGGGAAAGATGATTTCCTGTCTGGGAATAGTGCCATGGGCCGGATTCCATTCCAGAGCTCTATAGTGGTTCCTGCTGCCATTCCAGGGGCTGGACACAGGTTCCTCTCATCAGAGGGTGCGGATCCCTCACCCAGTATTGATCTCCCTTCGGTGGTGGGTGTCCCCAGCCTTGTCCAAAGGTTCCCTGTTCAAGGAACCGGTCAGGATGACCCTGACAACCGATGCCAGCCTTTTTGGCTGGGGGGCGCACTTGGGACCCCAACTAGCTCAGGGTCGCTAGTCCCTATCAGACCTCAAACACAATATCAACTGGCTGGAGCTCCATGCCATTTACCTTGCCCTCCTCCACTTCAAGGAGACAGTGTTGGGTCAGCACATTCTGGTGCTGACCGACAATGTGACGGCAAAGGCCCACATAAATCGGCAAGGGGGCACTCGGTCCAAGTCCCTGATGACCAAAGCCCAGTTGCTGATATCTTGGGTGGAAGGCCATCTGGCCTCCTTGAGGGCGGAACATATTTTGGGGGAAGCCAATCAACAGGCGGACTCCTTAAGCCGAGCCACTTTGGATCCCTCCGAGTGGAGCCTGCTTCCCAGCCTATTCAAGGAGATCTTGGAGAGGTTCGCACCTCCGATTCTGGACCTGTTCGCATCTCCTGCAAATGCCCAGCTTCCGAGGTTTTACTCCCGGTTCCCCTCTTGAGGGGCGGAACGGACAGATGCCCTACAGAGTCAGTGGCCCAAGGGTCTGCTCTACACCTTCCCTCCGCTTCCCCTTCTTCCAGCCGTAATCAGGAAGATTTTACAAGAACAGGCAGAGGTTCTGTTGGTTGCTCCACACTGGCTGGGACGTCCGTGGTTTGCCGACCTCGTGAGCCTTTCCATCTCCCCATGTTGGAGGATTCCTCCGGAGCGCATGGTGCTCATTCAGGGCACCCTTCGCCACCCGGATCCTCAATGGCTCCAGTTAGCCGTTTGGCACTTGAGAGGCGTCTCCTAACACGAGAGTCCTATTCGGCAGGGGTCATTTCCATGATACAGGCCTCCAAATGTCCTTCCACCAATCGAATCTACGATTCCTCCTGGAGGAATTTTTGTCGATGGTGTTCAGCCAATAACTTTGCCTTGTCGGCTATCACAATTCCAAATATACTGGACTATTTATTAGAGGGGCTTCGCAAAGGCTTGTCTCCAAGCACTATCCGTAGACAGGTGGTTGCTCTCTCTACGGTTTTGACTTGCGATAATGCAGTGCCATTGGAACACCATCCTATGGTACGCTCCTTCATTAAAGGGGCAACTAATGTCAGACCACCTTTGGTACACCGTTATCCCTCTTGGGACTTGCCTCGGGTCTTACAGGCCCTTACCTTACCACCTTTTGAGCCCATCAAGCGCTGTTCCTTACAGTTTTTATCCATGAAATTGGCTTTTCTTATTGCTATTACTTCGGCCAGATGCATCTCGGAGTTGGCTGCTCTTTCTGTCAGAGACGACCTGTGCATTTTTCATGCTGACAGAGTGGTCCTTCGCCTTGATCCGTCATTTGTTCCCATGGTGAATTCCTTGTTTCATAGGTCACAGGAGCTTGTCCTCCCGGATTTTTGTCCCAATCCAACGCACTCATCGGAGTGTCAGTGGCATAAGCTGGACGTTCGAAGGGCGTTGTGTTGTTATATTACAAGGACCTCGGCCTTCCGTAAATCGGAGGCTCTCTTTGTCTCTTTCCAGCCTTCTGCCATGGGACAAAGAGTTTCTTCATCCACCATAGGCAGGTGGATTAAGGCCTGTATTGCAAAGGCATACCAATCTCATTCCCTGTCGGTGCCAGGCCGCCTCACCGCTCATTCCACGTGAAGTGCAGCGACTTCTGCGGCATGGGTGACGCAGGCGTCCATTGAGGATATCTGCAGGGCGGCAACCTGGTCGTCGCCTTCTCCTTTTGTGAGGCACTACAGGATAGATAAGTTTGCCTCCGCGGAGGCTTCCTTTGGGAGGAGGGTGCTCCAGCAGGTGATTTCAGCTAGCGGGACACAGGCCCAGACTAGTTCCCTCCCTTAGGGACAGGACAGCTTGGGTATGTCCCATCTGTGGATTCTCCATCTTCATGCTGGAGAAGGGGCGTTGTCTTACCTGAACGCCTTTTCTCAGCATGATGATGGAGAATCCACTCCCATCCCTTGTGGTTGGTCAGGCCCTATGTCAGGGGTAGGAGAACCAACATGCAGGACGTTCGTCCGTAGCTTCGCCTTCGTCATATCTGGGTCAGGATAGCAGGAGACTAATTGACTTAGTCTCTGGGCAGGGAGTACGGTCTATAAGGCATCTGTGGATTCTCCATCATCATGCTGAGAAAAGGTGTTCAGGTAAGACAACGCCCCTTTTCAAGAAGAGAAAAGTTTGAAGACATAATCTACAATACATCTTTCAGGATACTCCCTAATGTAGACATACTGTAATTGTGTTGAACAAATTCAGACATCCTCTAAACAATAAAAGAGAAAACACTTTACAGCATGGATATAGTATATTCATCTCAGCACTACTCGGTTACTCTTAGTTTTATTCTGGACCAATAGGTTCAGAATAGGTATTTTTTCAAACAAATTATTCAGCTTAACTCATATGTATTCATAGTGGACTCGTGTAACCCAAGTTGGGATTTCAGAGGGAGAGAGGGAGAGAGAGAAGGAGAAGGAGTGTGTGTGTGTGTGTGTGTGTGTGTGTGTGTGTGAGAGAGAGAGAGAGAGAGAGAGAGAGAGAGAGAGAGAGAGAGAGAGAGAGAGAGAGAATTAAAATTCTGCTTCTAGAAACAAAGCCAACAAATTTGAATCTGAAACCTCAGCTGTTTTTATCTAAACAAGTTAAACAACTGTTGGTAGAGACAGAGTCAACATAATTTAATATGTCTGTTTGAATTAATTAACTAAAGTTTGATCTGTAAAACATAAAGCAACTATTATTACTTATTATATAAAATGAAGTCATTCCCACAAGAAAAATACCTCATGTAATGTATTTCAGTCAAAGAAATCCCTTATTTTGATTTTAAAGGCATTGCTTTTGAAGAAACTTTGACTTTATAGAATTTAGTCAAAAACTATGCCCTTCTAATAAAATGATTGTCAACAAAGCTATCTACAAGTTTTAAGAGATATACAATGGATCGCAAAGTATAAAAATAAAACTGTGCACAATTTTATCAGCCGAAATGGTTCCAATAAAATATGCCACCTAAGGCTGTCATGCAGGACTTGGTGTTCCAGTTTATAAATATTTTGAAACCAATTGGCTTCCAGTGGCTCAGGAGACAACCTGAAATTACATTAAAGATTGTCTAAACCATTGTCTTGCACTATTAGAATCTATAAAAACTTAATATTGATTAAACATTCTGTTCAACAGTTTGACAGAGCCATTTCTTTTTCCACTTTCTACATATTCAATATCAACTGAATCAAATTGTTTATTAAAACAGGTCTCACATGGTCTTTCAAAACCATGTTTATAAATAGAGAAATGGAAGAGGCTTGTCAGCAATTCGGTGGTGATTTTGCAATTGTAGGGAAATTACCTAAATTAAAGAAACTAAGAGCAGTGGAGAAAAATGTTATGATTGTCATGATGCAAAAATATTGTCTATTTTTATAGAAAAAATGTAAATAAGTATGTATGTCTAAAAAGACCAATACAAACCAACCAACCCATGGCTACAAATATCATGGTATGTGGGGGTTAAAGAAATATATGTCTATAGAAGAAGAAAGACAATGACACAACACTGTAGGAGATTGTATAAATCATCATTATAGTCTATGATTATTAACTTTAGGAAAAGTGAAAGTGTGCAACTGAAGGAAAAAAACTGATATGTTAGATAGGATATGAATAATAAATAGGATTTTGGGTTGTGGTCAATAAATGTGTGGTTTTTCATTTGGAGAATTTCTGGGAAGATAAATTAGATTTATCTTTATGATCATGGATGGAAGATTAGATGGTTTATTTTGAAGTATTGAATAAGAAGTATTGAATATGAATTTGTACAGACTTTTATTAGATTGTAGAATTCTTTGGTGTCTCTGGTGAATTATTTATATATCTAGAGTATTTATCCTTTATATGTGTTTAGTTTTAACATATTTGTGAGAACAATGTCACATATGTTTGAGGTGTAATGAAGAAAAATCTAATGACCTAATTAGTGCCATTACTGCAGAATGATGCAGCATGATTAGTTGGGCAGGAGAAGAAAATCAATTACTATTCCCATATTAGGACTTGTTATCTTCATTCTTCAGTTTGGCTTCGCTCCCAGCCTAATAAAGAGGTGCATCAGTCAGCTTTCTTCCTCTCTTTTATCTTACTGAATACTGAGTCAGTAAAAAATAAGATATACCATCTGGATAATATGATCCAGTATGACCTGGTTTGCATATTGAGGATATTACCTGGGTCAGGTAATATTTGTTGTTTAGCAACAGATCTGAGAAGAGAGATAGGAAAGGGAATGACTATCATTGCCAAGAATTCCATCCAGTTTAAAATTTGGAACTTGTTTATTTGGAATTAAAAAGTAAAACAGATGGAGTATTATGTGCCCTGCTTCTAATAGCATCTCATATTTTGGATCTCGATCTGTTTCTTGAAGGCTTTATTCTTGCCAAATCTAGTTTTTCTGGAACATCTCAAGAGTCCATAACCACCATGACATTAGTCTGTCTCAGTTAATATATGTCCCAGTCATCAGGCAGGGCACTGACCTTTTGCATTAATGCTGCTGACTGATGATTAGGTGAGCTAGAAATGAATCATTATTATGAGGGTTTAGGAGTTTTATTCTGTGGATTTTAATGTAGTAAGTCACCTGGAGTTACCATCTTTTATTTTAAGTCTGGCCACCATTTGGTATAATTAACATGCAGTTGGAGATATGTGATATAATACTATTTTGATTCACATTAATCAATATAATTAATAGGTATGATCTGTACATATTAGGAGAGGAGTTTACAGATTTACATTTCCTTAAAATAGCACTGTGTTCTACTCAGTGAAGCAATGATATTTTAAAAGATCTTTAGTAAAATGAACAACTGAAGCAAAATACACTTTCAGAGGGCTACACAGTCCTGTAATGTGTATAATCTAAAATGTGCACTATTGTGACATTAACCTAGAATTCTAAATATTGAAAAATCCCTTGTTCTATTTTAGTCTTTCATCATTATAACTGTATGTTTTAATTTGTGATATGGTTGGCTGCACACCACAAAAGTTAGATGCACTTTTCCTACAGGCCACCCATATCTATTCAGCTGTGTCCCAATCATTGTCAAGTTGCTGTCCTTGAAAGGACATGCAGCCCCAGTGTCATTAATACAAATCTTTTTATGTTTCAGAAGTATATTGATATTCATACATGAAGCTCCACTGATACCTATGGAGCTGTGACTATTATGAATGTTCATGTCACTTAAAATCTGTTTGCATCTTCCTCCTTGAAATTCGTTAGTGTCTTGTTATTATTGAATTAGAACTTCTAATATTTTTTAGATATTTTGACATAACAGCAGGGCCCTATTTTAAATTTACTTGCTAGTTTCAATTGGGTAGTTTACTGAGAAGAGAAAGCCAATTAATTTTATGTCATTTAAGTAAAATTGCATTTTTAAATTTAACTTAATATTAAT
Source organism: Azemiops feae (assembly GCA_023970755.1). NCBI lineage: Eukaryota > Metazoa > Chordata > Lepidosauria > Squamata > Viperidae > Azemiops > Azemiops feae. Next base: position 1,177,779 of record JALGBA010000376.1, read on the forward strand.
TAATATTAAGCATTCAATGGTGAGCTAGCTCTGCCCAGTTTTTGGAATAAGATTGAAGCTGACCACAATAAAAAGGAAAAAGTGGCTCTTTTCTGAATAAAGATTAAGGAATAAAATTTAACAGAATATATTTGCATTTGTAGATAACCTTATACCAGGGGTAGGCAACCTTGGCTCTTTTATGACTCGTGGACTTCAACTCCCAGAATTCCTGAGCCAGCCATGCTGGCTCAGGAATTCTGGGAGTTGAAATCCACGAGTCATAAAAGAACCAAGGTTGCCTACCCCTGCCTTATACAATTGTATAATAGTTACCAAATATGAGATCTAGTGTGTATTCAAGTGATCTGATAATGTCCCTTTGATCAGTAGCCACATTGTGGGTATCTTCTCCAAAGAGCAGTGGTGGGATTCAGCCAGTTTGCACCAGTTCGACAGAACCGGTAGCTAATATTTTGTTGCCCAGGCCCAGAACAGACTTCTAGAAGCGGCATCCACACAGAGAACCGGTTGTTCACATATTTGAATCCCACCACTGCCAAAGAGCAATATTTCTCATAATTTGGTGTCAGATACTTTAAATGGAAACTGAACTCAGAAGCTTTTGCATGCAAAACAAATGTTTTATCCATTAAGCTATGACCAGTTAAAATCCATTCAGTCAACAGAGGAATGATAGTAGAGAAGAAATAGATGCCCCTATTTCAGTAGACTTAAATAGTCCTTAGCAAATCATTTCCAAAACTGAATATATTCAGAGAAAATCTTTTTTAAGATTATTACTCTTGCACATAAGCATAAAATGGTATATTGTTTGGATAATATACCAATTCAAACAAAAGTAAAACTTAGTTCTATATAATGGCCATCTGCCGGCATTTGTATATTTATGAAGCACTTACAAAAATTGGAGACTGCAACATCATAATAGCATGGATATCCACAGGGAAGATAAGAGATACAGAAAATGATATTTTTGTGATCCATGCAAATGCCACAACTTACATATAGCTACATTGCATTGAATTATATATGTATCCCTGTGTTTTTCTTGACACAGTTATTTATTCTTCTTCATATATTCAATATGTGTTTGCTATGTTTTACTGTAAACCCTCATGTATGTAGTAAGTAGCACAAATAGCATTATATGTTCTAATTAATTAATTAGCCATTCATAATGCATACTGAAAACACATTTTCCTGTTGGATAGTTGTTATACAGTGGAATCACTTAAATAACCTATCACATTTTAAATTACATTTTATATATAAAACATGAATATGTAATTACATTTTCTCACTATTTCTTTAATCAGCATTTGATTTGTTTGAACTCTAGAATCCTACTAGAAACAGGTCCCTGTTATCAAGCAAGCTTCTTTTACATTTTTATTTCACAAGTTGACAAAAAAATTTTTTTAGGACTAGGCACAATGTGCTCTCATAGCCATTTCTCTGCAGCCAATATGCCAACATTCCCATGCTCAATGTGCATGCCCGTATGTCTCCAGGAAAATCAAAACAATCCAATATGTCCTCCTGTAATTTCTACAAGGATCTTTGAAAAAAACAGTATTTTGCAATAAACGTCCATGTATTATTTTATAGATAGATAACCTTTATTGTCATTTTTATATTGTGGGCACAATGGCACACATAAAAAATGAAATTTAGTTGCCTGCTCTCAAAGTGAAACATATGCATGACACACACCTAAAACATACTATGTACAACATATATAGAGACCCACATCCCTACATATACATAGCAAATAAATATTAAATACTGTCCATCTTGAATATATAACGCAAGGAGGAAGTTTGAGAGTTCGCAAGGTTAATGCTGTATGGAATGAAACTATGGCTGAATCTGGATATTCTGCTACGGATACCACGAAGCCTCCTCCCAGAAGGTAACAAGGAAAACAGGTCGTGAAGAGGATGGGTAGTGTCCCAGATAATCTTACGGACCCTGCTCAAGCAACGCTTCTGTGCTATGTCCTGGATGGTAGGGAGGGAACTGCCAATGATCTTTTCAGCCATTCTCACCACTCTCTGCACCGCCTTCCTGTCTGAAGTAGTGATGCCTCCAAACCAGACTGTGATGCTGTATGACAGGATGCTCTCGATTGTCCCCCTGTAGAAAGTGGTCAGGACAGGGGAAGGAAGATGTGCTTTTCTCATGCGGCGCAGAAAATGCAGGCGCATGCATTTTCCTTTCCCTATTTTCCTTTCTCTCCTTCTCTAATATAACTCTAAATTATGATTATAATCAAAAACTAAGGAGGTATAAATTAAGAATAATCAATTATGCTCAAAGTATTCCAGGCAAAACTTTATAACTTTGGTGTATTTCATCATCACATTTTTAATTATCTAAATGTTTTAATATATTCATACTTCACTATACTGTCATACAGCCATATAGTTTCAAGTTATTTAATCATTTCTTGCAATTTTCACTGCCTTACATATTTAAATATGGTTTGGTTCTCCTGCTTATACCTGTTGTTTTTATTTTTCCTGTCTTTTCTTCTCAGCTACCTTTAACCCATTCACTTTTCTTCCCTATAATAGTGTTACTGAACTGTGCTCAGATTTAGCCGTTGGCTATAATAAAGAATTTTATTTCATTTACTAATGGATCAATACAATCAACTGATTGTATCATAGCTATCATAGCACAAAAATAAATTACATAGACATATGTACTAATTCTTGCTTTGCAAATAGTTTTTCTTTATTCCAAGAATAAGTATCCTAAGTTTCACAAAGCTATTCTATTTTTAATGCCACCAGTGTGAAATTTTAAGCAAATATTTAATCTCTGTACAGATTGTCAGTGGTCTATGTAGTTCTATGCATATTTTCTGAAGGTTTTTTTTTTTTTATCTTAAAATTAGTACCAAACTCCAGGTTTTAAGGTAATACAAAATACACCTTAACTTTTAAAAAGTCACTGACAAAATTATTAGAATGTATCAACATTTAAATGCAGTACTGCAATAGATAACATAATATCATGTTGTTCCCCTAAAATATTTCAGAAATGAGCCAGCAGTACCTATGGCGATTCGGTAGGCATGTTCTATATAACTCTTGAATAAGCCACAAATGTGAATGGCAGCACAAATGGGTTAAATGCATTTTGTAGTACTACAATATTTCAGTATAACTGTTGAAACAGTGTGGTATCCTTAAAATATTCTGTGTAATAAATGGTTGTCAGGTGCATATATTGTTATAACTGGATTTTAGAAATAAAAATTGTGAGACACACTGTTTGATATAACTGGAGACCCAGGACACATCTGGGGAAAAAATATTAAAAACAGTAACAAAACCAATAACTTTTGGATTAAGTTTACTGAATTATTTAAACAAAAAAATAAAAATAGAAAAGGAATTTTGCTTCAGATGTTCTGAATAATTTTTAAAAAAATTTAAAAGGGAAAATCTGGCAGTATACTATTGATTTCTAATGTCCTAATTTATAAATAATACAAAAATCTAATTTTACTTTTTTTCTATTCTTCCCATCTACAAAAATTAACTGTAACTTCTTAATATAAAAATGGTTGATTATGTTTATGAATATCAAAACATACGCACATAACTATAATAACCAAATCCCTTTACCAGAGGTTTGTCAGCTGGCTCCTACATACTAACACTGACTTTTGCAGTTACAGTTTAAAGCATTCTAGAATTGTAATGAATTATTATGTGAGATCTTTCATACTCGCACAAGCATATAACAAATACATTAATTGCTCACATGGGATCTGCTTTGTCTAATGGGCTAAAATGCATATCAACAAATATGAATTGATGCTGTCTGGATTGTGCATGAAAGTGAGAACCCATATAGGTTGCTAATAATTGCATTTTACACTCCAGTGAATGATGATAATAAAGAAATCAGACATGAGTTTTCTGGAAAAAAACAGAACATTCTGAATAATGTGACTGGGGAGGAGGACACATGATATTAGGTGACATGAATGGATGGCTAGAATTAAAATAAGCAAGCACAGAACAAGTGACTGAAAAATTTGGAGACCAAGTAATGAATTATAATTGTGACTAGCTCGCATTTTCTTAGAAAAAAGTTCTGTTTATTTCAAATATGCAGTTTAAGCATTAATCTATTTATACATAAACAAGGCAAAGGAATGAATACACCTTTCAAATTATGTTGCTGCTGTTATTGCTGAAAATGAATCACTGTACCAACAAAGTGAATAGAAAGTGGACATAAGGAACCAGTTTGTGGACACTTCTATAATAGGGAAATTATATTACAGAGTGCCACAGACGTGTGTACAGTTATGAAAAAAAATTGTATAGTAAATGATGACATTATCCGCATAAAAGGATGATTTATCTGTATAAAAGGATGATTCTTGTAAAAACAATGATGATAGTGGAAAATGTACATAGGGAGAAAAAGTGGCAGAAAAATAAGTAACAAAGGGTTAAAACTGAAATAAATAGAGAAAATATAGACTGGTTTTGATGGAAATGAAATATTATTCTGGGAGTGCAAAAAAGTATAAAATAAAGATATTAGTAGAGAGAATGTAATTAAGAATAAATTGTTAAATGATTACGAATTAAATGAGGAATGCTGGAATGAGTATTATAGAGATCTGCATGTAAATGATAAACGGAGATGGAGATAAAAATGAATGCTATTTAAGTTAATGTGCAAGGAAAAAAATTATGAAAAAATAAGTCAACATTTTGTGAGAAGGTTAAAAAAAATGCCTGAGTTCTAGTGAGATTGTGTAATTGGAGACATGTTAAAATATAGATGTCATGTGTTAATACAATGGTTATGTATGAAGACTTTTTTCTATGCCTGAGGATTGGAAAAATGGTGCTATTAGTTTCCTACTTAAAAGGAGTGAATGAAAAACTACCAGAAAATAATTTGTTAAGTGTAACTGGGAAGCTGTTTAGTAGAATTCTGTGAGAATGAACACAATTGCGCAATGTAATTTTATGCCAGACAGGTGTGCATATGAAATTTTTATACTTGAACAAATCACTGCAAAATGTATGAATGTGAGAAAGAAATATTACTGTTATGTTTTCATTTATAGTAAAAATATGATAATGAAAAGAAGCTTTGATTATGGAAATAATTTATTCACATTTTGCACAAATGTGAAACTGACCACTGTTTGCTAACTGCAGTAAGAGTTGTATATAAGGGAAGTAAAGAGAATAAATGATACCACTCTAATGGCAGAAAGTGAAGAGGAACTAAAGAGCCTCTTGATGCGGGTAAAGAAGGAGAGTGCAAAAGTTGGCTTGAAACTGAACATTAAGAAAACCAAGATCATGGCATCCGGCCCTCTCAATTCCTGGCAAATAGATGGGGAAGAAATGGAGGTAGTGACAGATTTTATCTTCCTGGGCTCCAAGATCACCACAGATGGGGATTGCAGCCAAGAAATTAAAAGAGGCTTGCTCCTGGAGAGGAAAGCTATGGCAAATTTAGACAGCATACTAAAAAGCAGAGACATCACCCTGCCAACAAAAGTACGTATAGTCAAGGCCATGGTTTTCCCAATTGCAATGTATGGCTGTGAAAGTTGGACCATAAGAAAGGCTGAGCGCAAAAGAATTGAGGCCTTTGAACTATGGTGCTGGAGAAGACTCCTGCGAGTCCCTTGGACTGCAAGGCGATCAAACTGGTCAATCCTACGGGAGATCAACCCTGACTGCTCTTTAGAAGGCCAGATCCTGAAGTTGAAACTCAAGTACTTTGGCCACCTAATGAGAAGGAATGACTCACTGGAGAAGAGCCTAATGCTGGGAAAGATTGAGGGCAATAGAAGAAGGGGACAACAGAGAATGAGGTGGCTGGATGGAGTCACTGAAGCAGTAGGCGTGAGCTTAAATGGACTCCAGAAGATGGTAGAGGACAGGAAGGCCTGGAGGAACGTTGTCCATGGGGTCGCAATGGGTCGGACACGACTTCGCAACTAACAACAACAAAAGAGAATAAATAGAATACTTACAGAAAGGTTCGTCATTGAACAGGGAGTAAGTCAAGTTTGTATGATGTCTGCTTAATTGTTTAATGCTTGTGTTAATATTGGAGATGTAATGGCTAGAGATGTGAATGTTGACCTACTTTTGCATACAGGTAATGCAAACTCAAATGATTTGTAATTAGTGTTGCCTTGCTTTTAAGAAGCATTGAAAATACATCTGTTAAAGACCAATGTAGTTATGTTTCTCATAGAAATAGATGTGAACAATTTCAAATTACATATACTGTAAATAGCAAATTGGATAGAGACTCTTTGAAATAAGTGGTCCCTCAGGTAACTGGTTCCAATTCATACAGGGATTTAAACCAGCACCTTGAATTGTACCCGGAAGCATACTGGTAACCAATGCAGCTCACCTGGTAATGGTGTTACATGTGCCATATAGCTGGCACCATTTACTACTGTCACAGCTGCATTCTACACTAGTTGAAGTTTCTGAATGCTTTTAGGAGCAGCCCCATGTAGAGCATGTTGCATTCGTCTAAATAAAAAATTACAAAGACATGAGTCACTATGAGCAGAACAGGGCAGGGCTTCCAGTCCAGGACAGGACACAAGTATTGCAACACCCAAAGGTATGCAAAGGTATGCCACCTGCTCTTCAAGATTATGCACCAGGTCTGTGCACTCCCATCCAGAATGAAAAATGGAATAACCTTGTCTCTGGAGAGTCCAAATACCTACAGCTACAAGGGCTGAGTAAGAGCCTATTTCAACCCATCCAATCCCCAACATGTCCATATGTATACATATGTTTGTGTGTGTCCATGTTTGTTTGTGTATAATATGCATGTGTGTGTATATATGTGCATGTGGGTGCATATATTTGTCTTTGTGTGTTTCAAAATTACGTATATATTCTCTGTATTTTTTTATTGTTTCTATTGAGGCTCTTTTTAAAAATATTCATGTTCTCAGTTTAAAATTTTAGGACGAAGGCAAGTTGCTTTTTAAAAAATTCTGGCTAGTCTGTAAATATATAAACTGAAATAAACATGCTTATAGGATTTATATATTTTATGAAGTGGACTGAATTGATTTACGACATGGACAATCCCAGTGACAAGGTTTCTTATCATAAAGAGTTACAATTCAGTGGGAAAATACATATTCCTCCTACAAAGAAAAATTATTGTCCAGTAGTTCCAAGAAATGTTACTTTAAAAAACAATTTGAAACCATATAAACTTTGGCTATTTGATTTATTTAGTTGATTTGCACCCTGCCTTTCTACTCAAAAGAATACTCCAAGTGTTTTCCCAGCGTTTGCATCATTTTATCTTAGAATCAAGAATGTTATTGACAGGGAGAAGCATCATAACAGCATGGTCAACATTTCTTGGTAAAATCAAGCACAACGTGTGTAGATATGTACACATATCATGACTAATATACAAATCTAATTTTGCTTTTTACAAACTTTCATTTTTAAGCTTCCAGCTTCCCCAGTAAGAATCTAATACTGTTCCACATTCATTAAAAAAATACTTCTCAATCTGAAAAAAGGGAATTTCATTAAAAAGCAAGATCTGAAGAACAATTACCTCTCTAAAATCAGGAAACAATATATTTTTCTCAGATATCTGTCAAAGGCATTTTATTAAATTAGAAAGCTCAAAGCATAGTTATTAGCTTGAAATTATCCTGGAGAGGTAATGGTAGTAGAGATGGCATAGTAAGGAGCCTCCAATGTGAAGCAGGTCCTTCTGTTATGCAAAGCGTGTCTGATTTGCATAGAAAAGCTTCAATGTGCAGTCTTGTCTTTTCAGGAAATGCTAAGAAATATCTGAAACCCTAGAGAGCCACTGTCAAGTCAAGTAACATTGAATCGCATGCACTAACAATCTGTTGGAAGATAGTTTTTCATATTCTTATGTCATATTTCCAGTGTTGCTTGTCTAATAGAGTTTTTTCTTGGCACATATTAATGGATAAAGCATAGATCGCTTGGACTCTGTTGAGCTTCAGGATTTAGTGACCATGGTCTAAACAACAGATTTCCTGCCATTTTTCTGGCAACGCATAGCAGACCACCTTGCTTCTGAAGATGCCAAACACAGTTGCCAACAAAATGTCAGGAAATCTGCTGTCTAAACTATGGTCACTAAACCCTGAAGCTTAACACTGTCCAAGATATACCAGCTGTGAAAACCCGTGCCAGTATATCATAGATTTTTGCAACTCCGAAAGCAAAAAATACCAAAAAGAAAAAACCTTCTTCACTTTTAGTAAGATATAGGCATAAAAGACAGAACGTATTTGTCTTGTTATGCCGACTACAATTCCAATGAAATTGAAAGGATTTAAACTTTAGACTGCTTCTAAAGTGTATTAATTGTTGCTTATTAACATGTATAGATTATTTTTAATTTAAGATGTCTTGGGCCGTACTTTGTGTCAAATGTGTGCATTACTAAGATACTAATAAAGCACTTACAAATGACATTGCCATGAAGATAGGACATTCATATCATGTTACTCCACAAAATAAGGAACTTTTACATGTTGACTTCCAAATCTACCAAGAAATGAGGGACGTCATACTTTCATTTGTGAAATCTCATCAAAGCTGAACTTTTTTCAGATCATAGAAAATGGTCTTCTGGAAGTTCATTTTTTCATTTGCACAACTTCCCAATTTTAAATCCTTGCTTACTGTATATAATATTCACCCCTCCCTAGGCTCTAGGGGAAAACATAACTATGATTTACTGAAAAACTAAGAGGAAAGATTCATTCTAAAAAGGCTAGCATTCTATACACAATAATACATTCATATTTTGCCAGGAGTTTTGGCCACGGTGTGGATAAATGGATGGGGAGACTGTATTTTAAATCTATAGTACTAACGGAACAAAGTTTTAAGTGGAATGCACTTTGTTAAAATTGTCAGATAAGAGGCTCAAGATTGCCAGAAAGCTGCTGCTATAATGGATTACATTTAGTTGATGAAATGTACTAAATGTAAAAGATTTCCAGGATACAAATTCAAGACATAAAATATGTGCTTCACTTTTAGGTTATAACAATTTTTTGCCAACAATTGTCAAAAATAAAATAGCCTTTAGGAAAATTGCATGAAAATCCAAAAATCTTCTTCAAATCCCAGTGTTCGTATTTAGTAAAATTAGTAATAAAGATCTTTTTCTAAACATAGTACCACAGGAATACGCTGTTAATTAAAAACAAAAACAATAAAAAATGAAAACCTCAGCAGAATTAACAGAAATACATTCTTCAAATCGGAACAAGACAAAATATATTTGAGGGGTGGGGTGGGGTGGGGGGAATCATTCATCATGCAGTTAATTATACTTGATACTTCCATGACCAGCATCTACTGATTTTGAAAAAAAACAACTTTGCTCCAGTGCATGGGGTTTTTTTTCAATCAAATTACCCCTGAAGTATTATTATTCAAATGAAAGATACTTCTTTCCATTCTTAAGACATATTCACAGTAGAAAACCCAGTTTCAGTGTCTAAAGATCCATTGAAGAATCATAACAGCCTGGTTTAATTTCTATTTAAATTCTGTTAATAAGCAGATTTATGAAGCAATAGTGGAAAGGGGATAGATAAGAACTTAAATAAAATGCCCTTGATGATCACGTTTCACCAATCGTCTTCTGATATAACTGTAAAAATGCCATTAAGAACAGAAAGATAGAATACTAAATTAGAGAACAAAACTCTTGAATCCCATCCAGAAAAATCTGTTTCATGAATAATTCTATTGAATTGTTCATATATAAGTACAAGAAACTAAACTAAGTTTCACACAAAAGAGAGCTACATTAACATTCATAAGACTTGGGTAATACTTCTTTCATCTGGCACCATTGAGGGAAGGGATGCTTCAGACACAGCAGGATCTCCAACTAAGATAGCTTGCAATCTTCTCTGTAATTCTTGCCATCATCTGAACAACAATGTTGGTACTTTATGTATCTAGCAGTTAACCAACATTTACAAAAAGCTGTTTGCCGTTCAGATATTCTTTATTTTACTTGTAACTTTACATCGCTTATTAAGATTCTACATCATGCTTTCTGAAAAATAGTATCTTTTTTTATTGGTTAAAGTTACTACTTGTTGAGCTGGGATAACTTTTCTTGGAGAGGTGAATTTCATTTCTTGCCATGCAGTTGAAGAAGCTGCTGCAGATAAATTAATATTTGTTTATACTTTTATCACTGTCCACTTTTTGTAATTGGAATTTGAATAGTAGATGCAAGGAAGGCTAAGCAAATCTTCTGCTATTACAATTTTCATGGTTCCTTGGACAGAGAAGAAAGACTGGTAGCTCGCAAGCATATTTTATTCTGAAAAATGAGCTTTATTCTTTTTTATAGCCAAACAGAATCCATGCAGAGACTTAGACAAAAAAAAAAAGTTTGAGAGAGCTTCTTAAAGCTACTTTTCTTTTGTGAAAAGTGTGGGCATAATAGGAGATAATGCAGACAACACAGATTGTTCTCCTGGTCTTTCCATGTTTTCACAATCAACTTCCTCTTCATTTCAGGGCTGAAATCTCTGGCTTGGCAAGCTTCCTTTGATCCCACATTAACCAGGCAATGTCCTCTACAGCAGCATATCTTTCAGCATCTGAAAACAGGTGCTTTCTAGCATTTATATCTTTCTGCCTTGAGTTGAATCATTTGCCTTCACTTTAAAAAAAAATCCATGACCTTAGCACAAACTTAACCACTGTCCTTCAGACAGACCCTCAAACCTGTGATAGAGTCTGGAGTGAGGAGTAGCATTTTTGCTTAACATTTACTTCTAAATCACTGCTATGGACTAACAAATTTCAACCCATTTTACAATGATATATTAATGCTAATTTATTTAGCAGAATTCACAGGTTCACCAACAGCTTAACTCAAGTATTTATAATAGATTAAGGCTCTGATCCTGCTCTTTGACCAATAGCAAGTTTTAATATTGAATTTTAAGTATGCTTCAAAAGATACATCTTTCAACAGAAATGAACACTGTGGTTCACCTGTTTTTCAATGGGTAATTTTTCTTCCTTTCAATTTGGATCCATTTTTAAAAAACATCTGGCATTATTTATTTTTCAAGAGTAGAAAAAAGACAGATGTAATTTAGGAAAGTTATTGGCAAGGAGCAAATGTTAATCAGGAGATTAGTATTTCACACTGGAATTTTTACTGAAATCTTGTGTAGATACTTATCAAACAGTAGGGGTCTGAGTGTGCCTAAACATTCAATGACATGAAGATTACATCTAAATCACAAACTGCCTCAGTTACTGAAAATATCAACTTAGGTACAGATAACTGCTGCATATGTAGTATAGTTAAAAGAAGAATTGAGTTTTTTTCTAAAATCCTTCTTCTTTTCCTTCCCATGAAGAATTCCCATGTAATTTTTTACTTTATTTATGGTGTATTAAGTACTCAGGTACTTAGATCAGAAGAAACAAACATGCCTAAAATGTAAAGCAGAGTGTTGTAATCTCTTTCTACAACATGGGGTGGGAAAAAGCAAAGGGAAAACAAAGTAAGCAATCAAAAATAGTCCACAGAATATTCAAAGAAGGAACATCTTCAAACAAGTGACATCAAAGATATTTCAAGAAATGTATGTGTCAAAGATATAAATGCCTGGTGCATGATAACAAGCTAATTGGGATGAATCATAGGTCAAGTGTGGTGCAGAATAAATAAAAGTGATACAAGCAGCTAAAATGTTGCCTAATTTGGGTGTGCATCATGTTGGATCTGATATGCATATGGGAAGAAGCTCAGGGAAATGAAAATTTATCAGAACTTTGAGCTAAAGTAAGAAAACAAGGTAATGTTTGTCTATCTAACTGTCTGTCTGTCTTTCTGTCTGTCTTTATCTCTGTCTCTATCATCTATTTACCTATCATGTTGGCTGCCCATCTCTCTGCAAGGTGATCCTAATAATAAGTAAGAGACCAGAACAACATGCCTATACAGAACATACTGTTTGCAATCATTCCATGGTTTCATAAGCTGAATCACTACAAAAGGAATTGACTACCAGTCCAGAAAAAGCAACCGTTTTCCTAAAAAACTGCTAGCTTGATTAAACCTCAAGAATTCCAACTTTAAAATAGCTAAGTTTTCCCAGTTTTCACAAATGCTACATCAGGCAGCCAAAATATGAGGTTGCATTTTATTTACCCACCCAAAATCTGAATGAATGAAGATTTTACTAATATGATTTCCAACTACTATTTCATTCATTATTCTGTAATCTGATTTTAATCTTACATAAGTAGAAGGAAGAGGAGTTTATTTGGTTCTAATTTTAATGTGAATTTATTTATACAGTAGCTTCCTTCTAAGTTATATGTAAGCAAGTTTGATTGCATGCAAATCAAATCTAATGCCCATTCTTTTCGCCCAGACACAACATGGCATTGGAATATTTTTTTGAGATCTTCATTGCTGCCCTAAAGAAGGCTGGTTTGTTGAAAGCCAGTCCTGAAAGGCAAAAGCTATGTACCATTAATATCCCAAAGGTGCTTTTTCAAGAGGCAACTGGATTTTCTTGTTTTTCTTTGTAGACGTTTCACTTCTCATCCAAGAAGCTTCTTCAGCTCTGACTGGATGGTGGGGAATGGAAGGATTTATATTCCTTGCAAACAGCTGGTCATTTGCATTCTTTCAGAGAATCATTGAGGGCACTTGGAGGGTTATTTATGTCCTCAGAGTCACCTGAGTAGTGGAAATGGGTGTGGAGCCTTTTTGGAACTGCTGAAAGGACTGTGTTGTAGACTGGAGATAGATGATATCGTATCCCTACCACTCTTTTGAGAGAGTAGTGAAGAAAAAACAACTGCTACAAGACAGCACTTTAGGTGGCAGAACTAACCTCAGCCCAAACCACATATGTGCCATGCTGGTCCTCTACCTGACCACTACCTATTTTAAATACAATGAAGGTTTCTACAGACAAAAACACGGCTGAACCATGGATTCATTTGTATTCCCTATTGTGGCCAATCTCTACATGAAAGAGGTAGAAACCAAAGCCCTAAACTCCTTCACAGGAATTCCTCCCACTCACTGGTATAAGTATGTGGATAATACTTGAATCAAGATCAAAACACAGGAATTGGAAGCATTCACCAAACTCTGTGGACAGATACATCAAATTCACAAGGGAAAATGTTAAGGAAAGTAGTCTAGCCTTCCTGGACTGTACACATTAAGGAAGACAGAAGCCATGTTGAGCAGATGAACCCATTGCTCAGCAGTATTTTTTTCTGTAGAAACCTTCATTGTATTTAAAATAGGTAATGGTCAGGCAGGGTTGCAGCATTGCACGTATGTGGTCTGGGCTGAGTTTGGTTCTGTCACCTTAGGTGCTGTCTTGTAGCAGTTGTTTCTTCACTACCATGACAGCTTGTCCACCCCAAGGATAGAAGACCCAGATACAAAGTAAGCAATGTGGTATATGCAGTACAGTGCAGTGAGACATGTGCAGATCTGTACATTGGGGAAACAAAACAACCACTTCATAACCACATGGCACAACATAGAAGAACAAACCCATCAGGACAAGATTCAGCAGTCCATCTGCATTTAAAAGACAAAGGCTACTTTTTTGAAGACAACAAAGTCCACATTTTGGATAGAGAGGACCGCTGGTTTGGAAAAGGGCCCAAAGTGGCCATCTATGGCAAAATTGAACAGTCCTCTCTCAACAGAGGGGGAGGGATACAACATCATCTATCTCCTGTCTACAACACAGTCCTTTCAAAAAGGTTCCACACCAATTTGCACTACTCAGGTGACCCTGAGGACACAGATAAACCTCAACAATTCTCTAAAAGAATGCAAATGAAATAGAATAGAAATTTGCAAGGAATAGAAATTTTTCCATTCCCTACCATCAGTCAGAGCTGAAGAAGCTTTTTGGATGAGAAGCAAAACAAAAAAGTTCAGTTGCCTCTTGAAAAAGCACCTTCGGGACAACCATGATCTGGATGACTAGAGTCTCCATAGACATATGTACCATTAAGTTATTATCTATTTTAAGACTGGTACTATATACCTTTTGTCATTAATATGGCCTTCTTTATATTTAAGCCTAGGCTCATATTTCATTTTGCTTGTTGACTTTCATTACAAGAGTTTGCAGATCATTTGCGTTTTCAGCTATCAGACTTGGCTTGGTTAGCTTTTTTTTATTCTGTTTTTCCTTAATCTGGAATTTACACATGAGCAGTTTGTGATCTACTTTTCTTTTCGGATGATATATAGTCAACTATTTGATCTCTGAGTGTTCCATCTAGTGATGTCCATGAGCATTGTTTTGGTTGTTTGAAAAATATCTTAGAAATTAATAAATAGTTTGATTGGAAGGAACTGAAAAGTTTTTCTCTTGTTTCACTTTTGTTTCTAGTCTAGGCTATCGAGACCAACTACATTTTTCTCATTATTTCCAACTTTTCATTCAAATCTCCAACCCCAAGCAGAACAGCTAGCCTGGATCTTCTGTCAATTTTGAATTGAATTTGGCCATAAAACCCATCAACCTCTCCTTCTGCATCAGTGATTGGAACATAAACGTGGATAATTATCACATTATATGATTGCCTGTGAAGTCTTACTGATATTATTTAATTATTGATTCCACTGCACTAAAATACTGTTTTTTGCTATATCCTACATATGCAAGCAGTGCAGTTCCTTGTGTGTGTGTGTGTCTCTGTGTGTGTGCTTCCTGAGTGCAATCTTCTTACTGAAAATGCCTAATTCCAGTCCATCTGAATTTTATGATGTTAATATACAGATAAGTCATTTTATGTTTCAATGTGTTGAGGTTTCTCATGCTCATGCTTTTTATGTTCCATGTTCTTACTGCAGTTCTGTATTTACAGCTTTGGGTATTCTTTTACTGCACAGCAATATCAGAAGTTAGCCATCACTACATTTCTAATCTAGACACATCAAAAACACCATTAGAACTCTGAAAGATCCTCAGCAATTACTCAATACAGGTAGTCATCAGCTTATTAACACAATTGAGCTATTGCTAATCATGTCAGTTGTTCAGTGAATTTTGCCCTATTTTATAACCTTTCTTGCCACAGTTGTTAAGTGAATCACTGAAGCTAACATGGTTGTTAAGTGAAACCTATTGTCTTTGCTTGTTAAAAGGTGGTAAAAGGTGATCACATGACCCCAGGACACCACAACCATCCTAAATACATGCCAGTAGCCAAACATCTGAATTTTGATCATGTGACCACAAGGATGCTGCAACAGTCATAAGAGGAAAAACAGTTACCTTTTTTTAGTGCTGTTGTAATTTTGAATGGTCACTAAATGAATGGTTGTAAGTCAAGGACTACATGTAACGTGTTGAATGCCATCTGACCTGAAAGATCCATTTCCCAACACTAACTTATAGTATTGGCTTTCTTGGTAAAATACAGAGTAAGTTTTCCATCTCCTTTTCCCACACAGCATAAAATAATTCTATAGTTTCAACATAGTCATTAAATTGATTCTCCACCTCCAGCATCTTTTTATTTTACTGCTGACTGCTGTAGCTGGGCAGCTGGGATGATTTTTCCACATTTGGTGATCCTTCGTGCATATGTACCTCCTACTCTTTGGTCATCCCTCCTAAGAATCTGCATCACCACAGTGGGGCAGCATACGGGGACGTTTTGAGGAGGAGGGCACTGATATTACTAGCAAAGTTAAAGCAGAGTTATAGACTTGTTCTAAATAAATTTGGAACAACAGTGTTATTTACTACTTTTGAAGAATGTGTACATATCTAAGAAGCTCATTGTGCAGGATTAATTTATTTATGCGTCAGAAGATTTATCTTTATAATCCAGTGTGTACTTTCTCCACTGGAAGATTCCCTTAAATAAGGATCATTGTGTGATGACCTATTTTTGTATGCATGCAGTTATTTTTCATAATGCAAGACTGAATTCAAATTCATAAGAAGCTTTTTTAAAATAAGATTAGCAACATGCTTTGGGAGTGATAGCCTAATGACAGCTCTGCTTCTCTCTCTCTCTCTCTCTCTCTCTCTCTCTCTCTCTCTCTCTCTCTCTCTCTCTCTCTCTCCACCTTCACCCATTTTGCTGAATATCTCTAACTTTCTATTGTATGATGCATAGACATCCTTTCCTTCAGATTTGCAAGATACTAATATTAAGCTATATAAACATAAATGGAATGTTCCACTAAAATATTATTCAAATTAAACAAATATCTCTTTTTTCTTAATTTGAAAATTAGAAAATGATGAGAAAATACATATAAAATCTGCAAGGTGACAGAAATCTCATATATGAGGAAAAGCTTGAAGGCTACACAACTCTGACAAAATCAAAGTGGTTATTTCACTGCAAACCTCTACAACAAGGTTGCCTAGTACTATGTTAACCTATCATTTAAAAAAAATTGATTATGACAGAAACATACAGTTCATAAAGTTCTGTAAACTGGGACAATAAAATATACAGCAATCTGAACCTCAGGACCTCCATCTCATGATACAGTCCTCTTGAAAACTTGCTACAAATTTTTTAACTTTTAACATTAAAACATAGGTAGCTTCTGCCTGTATGCAAATAATTACACTGTATTTAAGTGAAATAACATCCCATTTTGCACTAACCTGCTCATTCTGATCCTGGTACATTAAATTCAAATCATATCTTTGGCCTGAAAATTATAAAATTTGGTTTCAGATATGATTATTACAGAGGGAGTCAGAATGTAAACCATTGTTGAATGAAAAATCTTCATCAGGGTCCAGTCCAAGCTGGGAATAAACAAAATGAAGACTGCTTTAGAAAGAAGTTGTAGTTTATTGAAGAATAGAACCACAAGACATGAGACTATAGAGCAGCTGGCCACATGTTGCTGGTAGTGGTGGGTTTTTATACCTTCTTGGGCTTTTGAGGTTGTTTCCTGTTCCTGTGGCATGAACTTTGACCTGAGGTTCAGTGTTGCCTTTCTGGTATTCTGATGATGGTGGGTTAATCCTATTATGTCCCAAAGGTCATATTCTGCTTCTCTGGGGCTGTGGCTGCTTGCTTACTTCCTATGTTGGATTTCTTGAGTGAGGGGTTGTTGATTCTAGGGATCTTTGTCTTTCTAATCCCATCAGCTGAAAGCTTCCTGGCTCCAATCTTTCTGAAAGGATTATCACATCTGCTTTTCTACAGACCTGGTTTCTGCTTCGGGCAGAGAGACTTGGGAGTGGTGGTTTCTGCCTAAGATTTTCCATTATTCCTTTGATGAAATATAATATTCTGTCTTTTTAATATTCCCCAAAATATTTCTTTCTCGGGGGGGGAGTGACTTCCCACACCATGATGACTTAAAACTAATATTTGAACCTTATAACCTTCCATTCTGACTTTATTTTGTGTACATTCTGATTAATATTTGTTCTGCTCTGCTTAAAATCTGCCATTAGGATGGAAAAAGGCAGGTTTTCTATCCTGAAATAATAGAAAAGCAAAGGGATCAGATACTACAACTGTTTATTTTTATCAGAGCCATTCCAAAACCATATGTTGATTACCTGTTTAGGTGTGTGGTAAGGGGATATTAGCAATAGGCATCATGTAACTATGAGCAATACAAATATAATTTGGGTTTCATATTAATATTCACCTGCATAACCTCTCTTGTCATTCTTAAAGGCTACATTCCCCTTCCTCTAACTGCGTGTGTTCACAATAAATCTTTCAGTAGATTAAAATTAGGCACAGCTTCAGCATTTCATTACTTTTGACATTTTGTGTAACTCGGAAGTTCCATGGATATGACATCCCTATTTTCTACACCTAGGGTTTATTTTTCTTATCAGGAAATGCACTGAGGCCGAAAACTGAACACAAAAAATTCAAACTCTGCTTTGTGAAATGAAAGTCCTTTTCAAATTATTTGACTCCAAGACACAATATATGTTACAACTGAATTTTGCTAAATATTATTGATACATCTCTGCTACAAATCAGGTCAGCATATTCTAAAGTATTTGCAATAATTTTTAAAGCAAGGGCTTGACTCAGAAATCAAATCCCATCCCTCTCTCTCTCCTGGAAGAAGACAATGGCATGCCACTTCCATATTGCCAATAAAAAAAGAGGAAAGAAACTTTATCTTTTTATATTCTACACACAAGGAAGTTGAACAATTATGTCTCATGTCTATGTTGTCATTTTGTACAACTCTTTATGTATAGAGCTTGACACAGCATAGCAGAAAACTTCCTCCGTTTATGAATTAACTTCATGTGATCAAGGATTATCTATCTTGCAGGGACTCTTGATGAATAAAGGAAGTACTAGGTTGCTCACAGATATATATTTACTGTCAAGAGAAACAAATGCTATGATCGAAAGGGAAGAGATAAAGTACCCATTCCTTCCTGCATGATATAGCTGACATGTTTCACAATGCTTGGAAAACATTTAGTTCAGAAGCGCACAATTTGAGGCTCAAGATCTCAGATGTAAATGTTAATCTACATGAAATCAAATTTAGTTTTGATCCAGGTCAGATGGATTACTTTTTGAAATGTGGTCCTTGCTGCTCAAAGAAAATGTGTGATTTATTCAAAGAAAGTTGTACTCCCCTTGGTTTGGATAATATGGACCATCATGATAGCAGCATATGTCTTATATCTCATTTGATACTGTGGAATTAATGAGTATTCTATTCCAGAAATAAAAAATACATATTCAAAGTTATTATCTGCTTGATAAAATGTATGACAAAGTCATTATAGAAGGTTTTAAAAGAAAATGTTTCTTTACATGAAATACATGAAAAAAATAGCTGGTGCCTACATGTCTACAAGTAGGATATAATGCAGGGAAATTATTTCTCTTCCCCAAATTAATTAAATGCACTTTAATAAAGAGCAACCATCAAAGTTGTATATGCCTGGATACTACCAAAATATTTTACCATGATTAATTCCACCTAGAAGCAAAGCAGAATATAAACATAATAAAGAATTAAAAGTTGGCTAACAATTTGTTATTGTTGGAAATATTAGAATCATTCCACATCAGTAGCAATCTGGAAACAGTTTAGAGAAATTATAAAACAGAATAATACAGGATAGATATTGGAAGTAATCATTAGCTGGGAAAGACCTATATAAAAATAAAATTCCTTCCTTCCTTCCTTCCTTCCTTCCTTCCTTCCTTCCTTCCTTCCTTCCTTCCTTCCTTCCTTCCTTCCTTCCTTCCTTCCTTCCTTCCTTCCTTGAAGGGATTATTATCATTAGACACTGGGATGTATGTGAGGGTAGTACTTGCATTACAATGTCACTTCACATAGCACATGTCTTTGTATCACTGTAGTTTGCTGCATTGGCCAACACCTCAAACTGATTTGATAGCACATTATCAGCAAGAGCAAAAATTCTGGCACAAGTACTATATAACATATTCATAATAAAGCATCCTAGTCAGAAACCAGTCTGTTGCATTCTGCATACTTCTGGACCAGTCCCAAGAAAATTCTGTATGAAGATTTTACAGTGACACAGTCCTGAAATTACCAATGTATGATTCATCATGGACAAACTATAGGTCACTATAGAAGAAACTACCCATTTCACCTAACAAATTATTCCTGTGAATATTTGATTAGGAAAAGACTTATTGTACTCTAGGAGTATTTGGTGTACACCTTGGATATCCCTGTGAAATAGATTTTGTCATTATGGTAATTCATTTTTAAAACATTTTTAAAAATGTTTCTGCTTTTTCTTTGTATCTGTGTAGCTGTAAAGTATGGGTATAATTAAAATGATGGTCTTAACAAGATTTTTTTTCAAATGCTTTAACCTGCAAATTATTTTAATTTGGGGAAAGTGATTGGCATGTTTACATACTTTTCTGATAAATTAACACAAGGACATGGCCAGCTGCTGAAAAGCCAATCATTTCCTCATTCCTATAAATGAGTTGTTTTTCATTTAATTCTCATCTCTGGTCAACTGTTTATCTCTGCTCCTGGACCTTATTTAGATACAGAAAATAAATCTAACAATACTTCAAGAGTGAAGACAGAATGAATTAGACATCACAGTAGAACAAATTTTGTTTATATCAACAAATGATAGACAAGTTTCTTTAAACACAGAAAGGGAATTTATATTGCTGTTTGCAAAGATTCATGGTTTCACTCTCTTCAGTATAACTATCACTGCTTTACTCCTGGTGAAGATATTTTTATTCTTGTAAATCTACAATTTATTTTGGTTTTAAAGACAGTGAGACAGTGGGATCATGGGATCTCTAGGGAAAACACTACAGATAAAGAAATGCTTGAGGGGTTTCTCAGTGCTCTATGAGGTTGGTTGTTTTCTTGCAGATGTTTCATTATCCAAACTATGTAATATCATCAGGGCAGTTAGGGGGTTCCTTTCAATTTATATTCTGGTGACTTGCCCTGTCAGTATTGGTGGGAGTGAAATTGCTGGTTCTTTGGTTGGGCTGTCTATTGTTAGCTTGTTTGACAGTTCCTGTATTGTTTACTTATTGATTGTTGATCTGATGTTAATCTTGGTATTAATCTCTATTCATCTGGATGTTGATTGCTGGTGGGTGTTATGGTCTTCTCCCTTTTTGGTTTTGTTGAATGATAGGTAGATATTGTTTATATCTATGTGCCTATTGATAACTGATTTGTCAGCATGACAGGTTTCCAGGAATTCTCTATAGTATTTTTGGACTTGGCTTGATCTTGGATTGTCACAGGTTTCTAGTTGAAACTGTTTAGTGTGTACAGTACATGTGTTGTGAAATTAAAGAGTTTTCATCATGTTTTCTGACTGGTGGTATTCATGCATGCCTGTTTGTTCTATGTAGCAGTTGTTACAGTCCTTACACTGCATGTTGTAGATGATTCTTATTTTTTCTTCTGGAGCTGCTGATTCTTTTGGTTTACTTAGGATGTTTTGGAGGGCTTTAGTTGGTTTGTGTGCTAAACTGATGCCATGAGGTTGTAATAGTCTGTTGGATGGTTTCTGAGATGTATGGCAGTGGTACTCTTTTTACAGCTTGTGTTGGTTGTGCTATATTGGGTTGAGTGGTCAGGGACTTTTTGATGAAGTTGCATGGCTATCCATTTTATTGGAAGATGTTGTATAGAAGATCTGTTTCCCTTTTCTGATATTCAGGATTGCTCTAGTGTGTTTCTGCTCATGTCTTACACAGCTTCTCTTATGGGAGATTGGGTTATTACTTTAGTAGAGGAGCACTTAGGTGGTGTGGATGGATTTTCAGTAAACTTGTGTTTCTAGTTTGACATTGCAGTCTCTGCTGATAAGGGTATCCAGGAAGAGTAGTGTTTTGTTGTTTACTTCTTCCCTTGTGAATTTGATTCCTTTGATGATATTGTTGATGGTTTCGTGTGTGTTCTCTAGTTTATCTTTTTTATTATGGTAAAAGCAGAGCTTTTTTTGTCATAGAACACCCAGAACGGAGTTCCGGCACCTTTTTTGGATGGAACCTTGTAGGGTAGGCAAGGCGGGTTGTATGACATATGTGAGTTCTGGCACCTTTTTTTTTTTTTTTTTACAAAAAAAGCACTGGGTAAAAGTGTCATCTACATACCTGATCTACACTTTGGGTTGCATGCAGGGGAGTACTATCAATTCCAGGCATTGCATTGCAATCTCTGATATGAACAAACAAACAAAACCAGAATAAGATAATGATAAACCAATTCCATACTGTTGCCAATAAAAGTACATGTACAAATCAATTATATTGATGTAATTAGTTTATAGATGGGTGCCTGAATTACAGTGGCTCAATTATTACATTGTTATAATTGAATTGTTAGCAGCCTTTACATAACATTAAGAAGACATTGAGGTGGGGTGGTGGTAGAATGGGGCAGAAGGGGTTAAAAAAAGACAAAACATAATATTTTGAATATTTTAAAAAAGTATAGATTCTGGTTGGGTGAGTACTAAATAGAATTCTGTACAAGGGATTATTGTATACCAGCAGTAGTCCAATTTCTTTCTCATAGCAACCATTAATATTTTAACAAGTCTAAGTCTCTGTTCATTGTATCTTTAGCTCAATGGAAATGGCAAGATGGCTATATAACTCCTTTGTCTCCCATTCCTTTCATTTGGCGGGGCTATTGGGCTTGATTATATATTGTCCAAAATGTTAGCTAGGAATGATAAAAAATAGTGTAAATCAGACTCTGACTTTTTCAAATGGAATTTGGTAACTATAATACTGTGGTTGTCTAAATGCCTCTTTTTACCTCCATCTCCTCTCACTCAAGATCATCCAGTGGTTTCATTTTGCTTGCTCCTTTTTATTTCTGTGCTTTCTTCATGCTAATGCCATGTACAAGTCATCATACATGACATAAACCATCCAAAATCACAATAAATAAGGTGATCTTTCTGTCTACAGAACATCAGAGTGATCAGTTTTCCATTGATAAGAACTCTTGCTGTATCCTGCATTTTAGTTCCTGGGGTTCAACTGTCTTAGCACTGTGCTCACCAGTCTTTTAAAGGAAAAGGAGTCTTGACAGCTTCACAGGGGCCTCTTTGAAGCAGCTACTCAGATTTTGTCGCCCACTGCCAAAAACGATTTCACTAACCTGCTGATTCCAATTTAAAACTCAGCTGGGCTGTTTTGACTCTTTCCAGATCTTTGCAGCTATTCCTCTGTGTACTATAACCAGGGCAAAGAAAGCTGGGGGGAAATTGACAAGAGTTCTGTATGCATTTTCCTTTTTTCTTCCTCTTCTTTCTCTTCAGCGAACTTGGATATACTAGCTTGTTGTTTAGCATCCTTTGTGTGTTCCTTTTACAAATGATTACCTTGTGGAGGGATTGGAGCACTCCCAATTGCTTTTCATTTGCTATTATGTGGGATGCACCAGGATCACCTCACCTTCCTCCAGGCAACCATCAGTATCCAATTCATAATGTATTTTTATAGGCGTGTTATATAGAAGGCTCCTCACTCTCTCTTCTGCTTCAAATACCATAGCTATATATAGTTTTGGTTACAGCTATCAGGAAAGTGTCTAATATCGCATAGCCACCATGCTTTACCATGACAGCTAGCCATAGACTTTTAAGTGTGATAGGAGAAAAGTGTCTTTGAAGCTACTGCTTCATAAATCTTCTATAGTTGATTTATAGAAGATCAGACAAAGGCACACAGTATACTCTGGAAGCATGGATGATACCTAACAGTTTAATTTATTTCCATTTTGTGAGGGATCTATATAGGTTATGATTGGATGACTGAATAACATTTTTACAGTCTTCTGTTGGTCTTCACTGTAAGAACACTGGTTGGTTTCGCTTTCTGAATTTCAATGTCTTCAGTGGTGAAGATACATAGCCATTTTTAAACGGTTTGCAAGTATTCAGGGGTTGAAGCATTGCCATATGAAATTTTTCATTGAGACTGAATTAAAATTCAGACTTAAATGGGTTAGACTCTGCAATATAATGCAGGTTTCAAATTATAACTTGTACTGCTGGATGGAAGAAAAATAACTGATTGCTAGTTGTTATTCTGATCTCATTCTCCAGCATAGACAAAAGTAGACAGAAAAGATCTCTCATTTCAATCAACTTGCTCCAGCATATTTCCTCCAAAATAGACTAAGACAAAGAAAGAATATGGAAAGAGGATAATAGTTTTTTTTTACTACGAACAAAGTGACAGGTAAGTAACAAACTTTCCTATATTTCTAATCCTAGGCTTTACCCTATCTTGGTAATATATTTCAACAATGTTTTCAGCTTGCAGGCAAAATAACATTTCAATGACCCATAAAACACAAACTCAGGAAACAGAAGCATGCATGGTTTCCAATAAGAAAGAAAGAAAATGGTACCATCTGTTTCCTACCCGTCACACCAGAGTCTGTACCTGCAGCTGCTCTCTCTTTTCAGTTAGTTCAGATTTCATAGCATGAACATGACTTGTAAAACACCATGTGTCCCACTACACAGGTATAAAGGAACCTGAGAAAGAAGCTAGCTAGCAGGCACGTTGCAATTTAAACAATCCCACTAAGATAGAGCTAGTAACATTTTGGTAGACCACCTCCCCCTCCAAAGAATCCTAAATTGTGTGTCTAAAGGAGAAAGGCCTTTAGCATGAAGCAAAACAACATCTTGTAGATAAAGAAAAGGTGGTTTTCTTTTCTTGTTAAGTAGAAGGCGTCTATCTAGGTTTACTGAGAGAACTAAAACATCCTTTCAAAAGTCATGGCATGGTGACTGAAAAGCAAAGTCACATAATTTGGAAAAATTAAAACATATTAAAAATAAGAATAACAACCCCAAACTGGGTAAAAATATTGCAAATGGGTTGTTGGCTTATTGATTATTTTCAGAGAAATTAAATCATACTGATCTGATAAAAATAGCAATCCAAAAAGAGAATCTCTTGGAATGGAGTTAGGACGTGACTCTTAGGATCCTTACAGAGGCTACAGTGTAGCAAAAGAGCTGTCAAAATAAATTAAACAAATAAATAAACAAACAAATATCACTAGCTTCATGTCTGTAGGGACATAGTCTTCAACTCAGTTTTATAAACTGTGGGAAGAGAATTGAAGCATATTAAAGTTAGTGCATTTTGAATTTGGAGTGATTATCTGATGTAAATATGTTTGAAAAAGGGAGTTGAATGTATAAAAAAACATTATTGAGTAAGCAGACTTGTCCTGTCTTAATACATTAATAAATGTACTGAGTGCGTATTCATAATCCATCACTAAGAATAGTTGAGATTCAAGTTTGAGTTTTTGTAAAATTTTCCTGGCCCGATACTGATTCATAACTCAATATCCAAAGAACTGTGGAGAAATTCAATAACTTCACCCAGAAGGCTCTGATACAAGTCCATGTATCCATTTTAACTTTAACCAGCCCTGCTGCCCTCCTTGATGCTATATGTGGTTTGCAAAGGGTTACTTGCAACACAGACCTTAGAAATTTAGATTCAAACTTTCAAAAGGAGTAAAGGAAGTGTAGGGTCCTATATGACTACCATACATATTGCCCATAAGCCTTCACTGAATATAGGTTTTGGAATGTATTGTGTTTCTCTGATAAAATGAAAGGATAATATTATGGCCACAGGTTTTTGAGCATTTTGCATAACATAATTTTCCTTATCATTTTACAGAACTATTTTGGTTTCAGTTAGCATGAAGTGTTTTCCAAGGAGTATGTCTACGATAGCTACATAGCCTTTAAAAATATGTCCACATTTCTATGATATGTCGATGACATAAATAGGATGTTTAGTAAAGATATAGGAAATAAATCTTTTTCCCCATGATCTAAAATTCTCTCCTTTCTTTTTTTCTTTTTTCCAGACAGTTCCCAGTGTTCTGCCTTTCCACATTTAATCTTTGGAAAGCCTTTCTATATTCAGTGTTTTTCCACTTAAAATGCAGATAAATGTTTTTTATTGACTGGAATGGATAGCAAGGTCATTGCATCAGACTGAAGAAGGAGGAGGAAATTGGGTTTCCTCTCTTTCAATCAGGACTCTTAACTTTAGCCTCTTTCCTTCAGTAAGGGTTTAGGAAACACTGTATATGGAATATGTATTTTAAATTGCATGGTAATTATCTGCTAATACCTTCTTTGGATGTTTTCAATCACTGCTCATTGCAATTCTCACTGTTGTAAGATTTTCTCTGTTAATATTCAAATGAGGTGAAGATAGTTTCTCCCTGTCTCTTTCCCTCCCTCCCTATCTGTCTATCTGTCCTGCCATCCATTCAGTATCAACTCTTAGTGACCACATAGCTACATTTCTTCCATGACAATCTGTCCCTAACCTGTTTTACAGGAGTTCCAATTGTGCACCAATCACCACTTTAACAGTCCATTCACTTTGCTGTTGGTCACCTTCTTCCTCATTTTCCTTCCACCCTAGACACTTTTCTAGAGTATTACATAAAGTCTTTACATAATGTGTCTGAAGTAGGATGCCATGAACCTAGTCATTCATTTCTCTTCTCTTCTCTAGATTGATTAGTTTGATGATCCATTTGTTTGTTTTCTTGACTGGCCATGGTATACTCAGAGGTCTTCTCCAACACCAAAATTCAAAACCATTAAGACTCTTTATATATTTTTTCTTTAAAGTCCAAGTTTCATTTCCATAGAGTGTCACAGGGAATTCTATGAATTCCTCTATTCTGACCTTTCATCACAGCATCTGAATATCATTTGCCTCAAGAAGTTGTGAGTGCTGCAACACTGGAAGTTTTTAAGAAGAGATTGGACAGCCAGGGTTTCCTGCCTGAGCAGGGGGTTGGACTAGAAGACCTCCAAGGTCCCTTCCAACTCTTTTATTCTGTTATTCTATTATTTTATCACTTCATCACTACTTTACCAAGTGCTATTCTGAAACATATTTCTTTTCTATAGATGGTTGATCCTGAAAGGCAGAATATTTTGGTAGAATATTACCAATTCTAAGGCTGGTTGTTCTACCTGTTGTGGAACAAGTAGATAGAAGTTTTTATATTTAATTTTAGTCCCATTTGAATACTCCTTGACTTTTATTACTAGACTTTTCAGATCCTTTGTATTTGCATTTTCAGCTATTAGAGAAGTATAATCAGCATAGTGCAGATTTTTGGTGTTTCTTTTCTAGTTTTAAAATCATGCTCATTTTCTTCCATTACAGTTTCCCTTAATATAAATTCAGCATGTAGGTTGAAAAAATAAGGGGTGGACATATAGCTTTGTGTCATTCATTTTCCAACCTGGAGACAAACAGTTTCTCCATGTTCAATCTGCACTGTGGCTTTCTGACCTGTACATAAGTTTCTCATGAGATAATGAGCTGTTCTGGAAGCTCCATTTTTCTAAACACATTTCACAGTCTGACATGATTGACATGTTCAAAAGCCTTTCAATAATCAATGAAGCACATAGTGACTTATTTGGAGTATTCTTTGCTTTTCCAGCGTACATCAGAAAATAATTCCTTTTTGTATATGCCATTATTCTATAACAAGGCACTACAACTTACATTTGAGATGTACAAAAAGCTATTTCATATCTATCTTTAATGCATGTATCCTTGCTAGCACACAATATAGAATATGTACTACCTTTTTTAGGGTATTCAATTAATTTCTAAAGAAAATCAAGAGTGAATTCATCTAGGGCTATGGTAAATACCTCCGTTGCAGAGCACTGATGTAACATATCTCTCTCTCACAGTAGTTCTTGAAAATGCAGATCAGTTTTGTGCAAGTTTATTAAGATTAACTTAATTAACTTTATTGAAGTTATCAAATGAGAAAATAAGACTTTCTTCTTAAAGAAATGAATTGGATGGGGATCATAGTTGAGTGATAGAGTAACCATGAAATACTAAGAATTACTTTCTGCTAGAACATGAAATTATCTTTTTTATTCTCACTCTTTTATTCTAAAATTTGGGGATTCTGACTCACAACACATTTTCTTTTTCTACCCCTGGTGGCATTTTGATATAGTCTAGTCCTGAAAGGGGGGGGGGGGGACAGCAAAGATTTTTGTGCAAGTTCTCATTTAGTTTTATGAAAGGGAATTAGTTTTGAAAATGGCTTTGCATTGGAGCATAGTGTAGTTAGTTAGTTAGTTAGTTAGTTAGTTAGTTAGTTAGTTAGTTAGTTAGTTAGTTAGTTAGTTAGTTAGTTAGTTAGTTAGTTAGTTAGTTAGATAGTTAGATAGTTAGATAGTTAGATAGTTAGATAGTTATCAGATGGCTACATGTTGTGTGCATCCTATATTTCATTGTCCAACCTTCTTTCTATTTCTCTTCAATGTTTCTTACTTCCCACATTTCAGTTATGCCCAAAATTTTCAGTTATGCTGCTTAAAATATTGTTAAAGAATTTTTCCTTGCCTTGGAATTTTTTAGAGAAATTGACCTTCCAATTTGCCTACCCATAAACTTGGTGGATAATTTAAGAAGGTCAGTTGTATCCAGTTTGACTATAAACACTGTGCTGTTGAACCACCCACATAGAAAACAGAATGGCCAGGCATGGATGGATGAAACTGAATTAAGTCATCTGTCTTTCACAGTATCTTACAAATACAGTCTCCTGGTATAGAGAAGCTGGCATGTCAAGTGGATTAGTACATGCAGAACAAAATGTCATGACTTTGTGGAGAAGAATTTTTCCTTGGAAGAAAAACTAACTATCTCCTGCTGAGAATTAACTTCAGCCTATCTATATTTAATCAGCTAGGCTAGAAGAATAAACTCATGGGCTAAATTTCTAATTGTAAGGAGAATATCACTGTTAGTGGTTTAAGGAAAAAGAAAGCAATATCTGTGTTAGATAGATTACATGCAGGAATATATATTCTTCTAACTACACCCACAACCCTTCAGAAAGAAAGGCAAAAACTGCTTCCATCTGGCAGGATCTTCATCAATCTGTTTTAAACTTGGTTTTATAATTATCCCTAAACAGATTTCACAAATTTGGTATATTTTTAATTCCAGGTCGCCTTAAATAGAAACGAGATATGAGAGACATGGGCACCACCTAGTGTATAGCATTTAGACAAATGAAATGAGAGTACTTTCTTAAATCAACTGAGCATCTTAAAATGTTTATAAACAGTATTTGCTTATTTTTCAGTATCATTAAGGAAAGAGATACAAATAAGAATCACATTTTCACATCACATATTCTAAGAAGGACATGAACAACCTAAGGTCTGAGAATGTGATGGATTGCCTTTCTTGTTCAAAACAGTTTGGACATTAATATCTATAGTAAGGGTCCTACAGTAAGACCCATGGTGGTGCAGTGGATAAAATGCAGTACTGCAGTCTAGTTCTGCTGACTGCCTGCTGCCAGCAGTTTGGCAGTTTGATTCTCACCAGCTCAAGGTTGACTCAGCCTTCCATCCTTCCGAGGTCGGTAAAATGAGTATTGTTGGCGCAATATGCTGACTCTGTAAATCACTTAGTGAGGGCTGTAAAGCACTGTGAAGTGATATATAAGTCTAACTGCTATTGCTATTTTGCAGATGCTTCTACTTTTGGAGTCTTATTTATGACATTCATGATAGGTCTTCTAGAAAAATAGTGAAGACACACCTACTTACTCAGACATTTAAATGTTAAGAATGCTTGCATGTGTTTTTTTATCTTGTATTTCTATGCTTTCATATTTTTGTGCTTTGATATTTTCATTGTTAACCTTATACATGTGAATAGAAAAGTAATATTTAATTAAAGTTGGGAAATATTAAATTAATTGATTGATTATGTGCCATCAAGTCGTTTTCCACATCTAGGGACCACATAGATAGTTAGAAACATCAGAAGCTGAACTGAATTTGTCTCAGATGCATATTTACTGTAACACAGGAATGTCAAACTGCCAGCCCGCGGGCCGGATGCGTCACTCCAAAACCGCGCCTACCCCATTGCCGGCAATGGGGAAAAGTCGCAATACGTCGCACGACGTCATGTGACGTTGCAAGTTTGACATACCTGCTCTAACACAATAGTTACACATATATAAAATTTCAAGTACACATGTGCATATTCAGGACATAATCCAGCCAAAATTAAACACTTTTTATTCCCATGTATTTCAGGGAAAATATATGATGAAGTATATATCTATTTAAATAGAACTTTAAAATGCTTGTTTGTGTTTAAATCTTGCCGGTAGACCTTCTGAATCTTTTTTTAAGAGATGAAGTACAAAGTTTTATTCAGGCAAAGGTTTAAAAAGCAGCAATTTAGAAGCATGTTAAAAGCAGAGCTGCAAGATCTGGGCTACAGATGTAAGAGATAACAAAGAACACTTTCTTCCAGATTTTTCCTGGTAGACTTCAATACAAGCTAAACTATATTGTTCAATAAGTGAAATTCTTATGGGCATCAAAAATAATATTTTATTCAGGTGAGAACCAAGAATGTTGTTTTATATCAAGAAAGATGGTTCATACTTGCATACTAAGCTCATTCAAGGTATCCAAAATTTAGGATTCTATAAATTTGATACTGCTTGGAAGTACAGTCCTAAAATTTCAATCCTGGTATGAAAGTAACTAGATGAAATTCTGAATGGCTGTATAAGTGTCTATTTGGTTACAACTTTGTCAAGGTTCCCAAAACACCATAACATCCCATTGTATTGGGATGACAACTTCCCAAATACTTAGCATGATCCTTCTAGATTAGACCTTTAGCAGTTGTAATCACAATTTATCTGGAAGGCACCAGTTTGGACACAATTGAACATAGGTGGACTTTCATGTAAACACTTTAAAGAAACAGGACAAATTATTTTCTCAAAGGTGGCTAACCTTTTTTTATTTAAAATAATGAATTCTCCTTAGAATATGTACTCAAGTGCTATAGGTGAAAAGACTATTTAAGTCATTTAAATAGACAATTATACCCCTTTTTAAAACAAAAATACAGAATATAATCTATTAATTATTGAACTATAAGCCAATCTACCCATTACTTCTTGTAGTAATGCAGGGCTGAGGATGGGAAATTTGGGAAATTGTAGCCCAGTACCACGTACCAAGCCATAAGTTTCCTGTCTTTAAAAGCTAACTATATATTTTATAATCGTTTGCAAAATATTTGTGACTCTCCTTTCTTCTCTCTTAAATAGTGTCTCAGCAATAAAAGATATGACCAAATTCCTGCGAAATAATGAAATGAAGAGACATAAGAATCTCAATATATTGCTGAATGTCTCTGTTGCACCAATGTTCCATTGGTGAAAGAATATATCCAGAATCCGACAGGCAGCTTATTAGCTGACCAAGAAGACATAAAAAATATGAATAAAAAAATTAGATGACTTAGAGAACAACTCGGTTTCCATTGTATAAGAGAACTGTCCTACTTCCATGGTTTTGTGCTACCAGTTCTGTTTCTTTAACATTTTTATTTATATCACATGTTGGGTGTTAAATATTGAATTGCAATATATCAAAGGAAAAACTTTTAAAAATGAATAATGGAAAGAAACTCATTGAACTAAGTATTAAGGCCATTCAATCAATCTCTTGTTCATTGAGGAATCCAAATTAAAACATTTCCAGCATTAGGCTCCAGGTTAGAAAATGGCAGACAATGAGTTCTAGTCTCACCTTAGCCCTGAAAGTCAGTTGGGTAACCTTGGACCAATCACTCTCTCGGCCCAACTCACCTCACTGGGTTGCTGTTGTGGAGAAAATAGGAGGAGGAAGATGTGTTGGATATGTTCTTTAAAAGTAATAAAGGTGGGAAATAAATAAATAGATAGATAGATAGACAGACAGACAGACAGACAGACAGACAGACAGACAGACAGACAGACAGACAGACAGACAGACAGACAGACAGACAGACAGACAGACAGACAGACAGACAGACAGACAGACAGACAGATAGATAGATAGATAGATAGATAGATAGATAGATAGATAGATAGATAGATAAATAAATAAATAAATGCATATACACATATTTTGCTTAAATAGATCCAGCAAAGGAAGAACATCAGCATTCTGAATAATTGCTTCCACTAACAAGTTGCTCTTGTCCTCAATTATTGACCAGAAGCTGCCTTCTTGTACCATAAGATGGTTCTTCAGTGTCCTCCACTATGCAACAAGGAAAAATGGTGCTTCTGAGTGACATTTTCTTCAGACACTTGAAGAATCCTTTCATATCTCCCCACTGTATCCTCTTCTCAAGGTTAAGCATACACAAGTTTGCATTTAAGCTTGATCCAAGTTTCAAAGTCTCTGCCAGTTGCCAGTTAAAATGACCCCCTTGTTTCTGTCCCAGCTGTTATTTGTCCTTGTACTGTGAGTAGGTCACAAGTCTAGTTAAAAAAGAAACCATACTATATGAACCTGATTATACTATATCTAGTCCCTTCTTTATTGTGCGATTAGTATGTATGCCATTATTTATTTCTTTGGTAATATATATATCCAACCTTTCTGATTTACCAAACACTTCACATAACTAACATTGTTTTAAAAAAACTAAAACATAGGAATTAATGCCTAGATAATTGCTAAAATCACAGTAGAAAGCTTGGCAAAAGAGAGAAATGTTTAAAGGCTTGCAATACACTGTGACAGAGGAATATCAAACACAATTCCCAAAGGATTTTGTTCCATAACCTGGGAGCATTACTGGAAAAGACCTTTTTCTATGTACCAGAAGCATAGTCCTCTGATAATGGGACCATCTTTAGAAGAGTCTTCTATATATTTTAACAATAGACAGGTAGATAATGGAAGAAAGTCCTTTAGTAATCAGGCAGTAAGCGCTTACAGATGTAAGGATCATAACCAAGATTTTATACTGTGTCCAGTAAGCAACAAGCAATCACTCCTGATTTTTATGTATAAGCTTTGAATGATTTTGATATGTTTGTTGTGATTGAGCCATCCCATTTCTTGATCTTGAAGAGTTGTTTCTACCAGCTTTAAATTCTTGTTTCATCTTCTGCAGATTTTTGTTATCTTTAGAAGTTGTCTGTATAAACTAACAACTGTATATTCTAATACATTTCAATTGTTTTGTGTGGTTTTGTTTAGTCTATTCAGTATATTCTGCAGAATTTCTGGTTGAATATTCATGTTCCATTTTCCCTGTTTTGCATCATTTATTTAGTGTCTTCTGACATTTTACTAGATTTATTTTCTCAGTACGACTGATTTCATTGGCTTTCAAATATACAACAGGTGAATTTCAATTATACCACAGGTAGCTTCAGATACGTTCTCCTTGTTCTATTTGTTGTTGTTGAGTTAAAAGACAAAACTCAAAATGAGTCAAAAGACAAAACTCAAAAAAATCCAACCCCCCCCCCAAAAAAAACAAAAAAAGAACACAAAACATTTCAGACATTTAAAAACTGCATTAAAAAAACCCCAACACATATACAGGTAGTCTTCGACTTACAACCATAATTGAGCCCAAAATTTATGTTGCTAAGTGAGACATTTGTTAAGTGAGTTTTGCCCCATTTTATGACCTTTCTTGCCATAGTTGTTAAGTGAATCACTTCAGTTGTTCAGTTAGTAACATGGCTGTTAAGTGAATCTGGCTTTCCCAATGATTTTGCTTGTTGGAATGCCACAAAAGTGGATCACAGGAGTCCGGGAGACTGCAACGGTCATAAATATGAACCAGTTGCCAAGCACCTGAATTTTGATCACGTGACCATGGGGATACTGCAATAGTCATAAGTGTGAAAAATGGTCGTAAGTCACTTTTTCAGTGCCTTTGTAACTTCAAATGGTCACTAATTAAACTGTTGTAAGTCGAGAACTACTTATACACACGTTATCCCCCCAATTCAATACTGATTAATACATTACAACATTAATTCTCACCCCTTGTGAAACAGCTCCCCCATTTTTTAAATTAGTAAATCTATTTGCAAATTATTGACCTGTCTCTATATACTATATTAATACAGTAGATAGTAATTACCAGGAAAAAGGTAATAATTAAAAAAAACATTAAAGTTTCAAAACTCTCAATTAACAAACTGCTATTGTAAACCACTCATAGAAAATTTACCACAGCATTGATCTATCCCAAATCATCCCAAAAATTAAAAGTAATTTGTCCTGGATCAAATATCCACCTTTGTTTCTTTCACTTATCAATTGTTGTCTAATTAAGTGTAATAAATTTAGTCTCCACAGTGAATCTCTCTTCCCAACAAAGTCCAAATAGAAGTGGTTTCTAGTTATGTGTAATATAATCTCCCTCAGTCTTTGTAGGAAAAAAGAATTTGTCACTTCCCTGTTCAGTCAGGCTCCTAGTATTATGAGGAAATGCAGATTTAAACTTCAAAGAGATGGGTGGGATCAACTCAGTTAGTTCTCTGACTGCAAGAATATCTCTATGGTTCAAATAAAAGTCCTTTTGTGTAACTAATTTGTCCAAAACTAAATGTCTCTGCATATTCTCCATAAGCATTATCATATCATCAAACCTTTTAATAAAACTTTCAGCTAAAAGCTGCATGTTGTCTGTCATCTGATCCATTATTGCTCTGTGTAACTTGATCAGGGAACCAAAAACACTGAAGCAGAAGAAAAAACATTTTCTGGATATTTCAATCCAAAATTAAGAGAAAAATTCAAAAGAAATAAACTCCAAATATTCTGCAAATTCAAAAAGTACTGAAATCCTGTGGTGAGAGCCAATATTAATATAAATCAAATGAAAGCACTTCACATCTGTTTCCTCATCCATTCAAATCATCCAGTAGCGGTCAAATAAGCTACAGCTCTTCTTTAAAAAAATAAAATGAGGATACAACAATTTATAGTTTAAACTATATAGTGCTAGCTTTAGATCTGTCATTTCACTGGAGAATATAAGCATTAAAAAAAGAATAGCCTAGTAACTCAATACAGAGAAATGATGTGCCTTTCTATTTGACTTTTTTTTTTTTTGGTCCATTACGTACATGAGGTAATCATGAGTTCATTCAATCCAGGCTTACATTAACTTACAGACCCAATGGCCATGACAATGCTCTCACAATAAATTTTAGCAATAGGGTCAGTTAATGAAACTTAAATATAGCAGCAAAACGCATATATAAAAGAGATTACGTTGATGGGTTCTACTGAAGAATTACCCTATTCTTCTGTCTAGAGTTTGCAGTTCCACAGCTCTGTGTCCTGGTTCTGGTGACATTCACGTCTCATTGAGCTGAAGACAGCACTTGAGAAGTAAATTCCCACCACTAATCACTGGGCTGTATTAACAAGGAAGCAGTGAGGCATCTGTTAATACTGTATCAGCAGAGGACTGGCTTCTTTAACTGTTTTCTTTGCTAGTCTTTGCCTTTCAGGCCTCCTGTTTCAATGTCAATTTGCTGATACTGCTATCATTCCCAATGAAGGCATAGTATTTTTACAAGATCAGGCTTGTTGTATATAATAAAATTGCTCTTTTAGACCTTCCCACCATATCATCAGCAAAATTAAACCCAAAGCTGATAGCTTTCAGTTAATGTGTTAAGAAGTACTTTTCCCCCTCTCTTTCTGAAGGAAACATTCAGATTTTGACTAGTTATACAGCAAGTAAATTGGATCAGACATGTTCATGAAAATATAGTAGCAAAGTTGTCCAACTCTAGAATGAATACCCAAATGCAAGAAAACAGAAAAGAGAAACAGATTCCACCTAGCTTTATGATGTCTCAGTTGGTGTACTATATATGGTTATGTGAATAACCCTTTAAAATAAATATTTAGGTGCTGATTCAGGATATTCAGTACTACTCACAAAATAAAGGAAGAAAGTAGCTGCATTCCTGCAAGATGACAAACTAAGCAGCATAATAGCCATGCAAGTTTTCCAATACCACCTTGTTGTTGTGTTTCAGTTGTGCTTGAGCAGTAAGGCTAAATGAGCTGTCTTTTGAATCAGCCTACCAATGAAAGAACTTCATTAAATGGCAAACCTTTCAAGACAAAAATAAGTCTTCTTTCATTTTCTATGCATTCCATGCAACAAAGCTAGAAACAAGAAAGACGTGATGATGATTATGTTAACCAGGTCAGCATAACAAACAATGGAAGAGATCAGAAGCCCTTTCCACTTCTAAAGTATGTGGAAATATTTAGGATAGACTTGGAGAGACTTGTTCCATGTAAAGAAGATTTTGGCTGCACCATTCAAGGTATAGTGTCAAGATCGCAGAAATGATAGAACTGCTGCATGTTACACTGGTTAGATCATATGTGGAACACAGTGTCCAGGTCAAGTCACTACAGTGCAAAACAAATTCTAAGGAACTTGTGAGAAAGTAAGAATAAGTGACAAAGAGGGTAAAAGATTTAAGAGTTAAATCTTATGAAGAAAAGTTAAAGAAATTTGGTATGTTTAGCCTATTGAAGAAAATTCCGAAAGGATACATGATAACAGTCTTACAACACATGAAGTGATGTCACAGGGCAGAAGATGTCAATTATTCTCCATTGTATCTTAAGTAAGAAAGAAGACATGAATGGCAGCTTAAAAGGGGGAGATCCAAACTTGAAATAAGAAGGTATTTCTTGACTATGGGAGCTCTTAAGCAATGGAACAACCTGCCTTATTGTGGATGTTCCATTATTGTAGATTTTCAAGAAAAGATCAGACAGCCATGACAATTCCTGCACTGAGCAGAGAGTTGGGTTAGATCACCTGCAATGTTCTTCCAACCCCATGATTCTATGATAATTTTTTTCTCTTGATAATTAAAAGGAGTTGCACTGCCTTTGTGGAAGGGACTAGTGATCAAGACTCCCTTGTTACTTGGTGACAATTTGGACAAATTCATGTAGTTTGTCTTGGCAAAAATGAGGAAATTATTTACTATTACTTTTTTCCAGTAGTATTTTTTTTTCTCACTTCCACCCTTGAGATTTCTAGATTATCTACTATCTAACAAACAGCCAGGTGTAACTTTGCTTAGTTTTGAAATTCAGCCTCGTGGGTGAAGTGTGATCTCCTGCTGTATATACTGTAAGCATTGTGAAATATTGTAGATAATAAGGAAGAAATCAGTACAGGTATACTACAGTGGCCAATATCCCTCACATTTGGTGTTCTGGATCAAGTTCTGGTTCCATAAAGATTCTTCAACACATGCATTTCATGATGATTCGTTATCCCCTTAAGACATTAAAAACAGACTCCTAGATTTATAGCTTCACTTTATCTTAAAGAACTTCCTATAATTTCCCTAATAGATCAGGATTATATAATTTCCAGAACATAACTGCAAGCATCAGACTGGCCAAACTGATCTAGTGCTTTGGAAAAGAATGCAGGTAAAATGAATCAATGTCACAGTGCATACAGCTACAAATCACACTTTGGTATAATTTGTCCATCATTCAAATGAAGAAAAATGACAATAAAAATATATATTAGCATCTGGGTTTTGATTTGCTTTCTTCTTTTCTTTAGCCCTTTAACTTGCACTGAACTTTTTCTAGACCATCTTGTTTTATACAAATAATGCTATCAATTATTTTAAACAGTTATTACAATTGCAATTAGAATTATGACAAATACTGCAATTTTCTATGTAATGGGTTGTCTGTCTTTTGATATTAATACTAGTTTCTAAGTTCCAAAAGTGAGGTTTTATATTAAAACACAATAAAAATAAAATTTTACCCAATAGGGACACATTGTTTCCTACTTAGTAGGAAATAATATTATATAAACAGTGGACGGTCTAATTTACTGTTATGAAGTTAGCTGCTTACTGTCTAGTACTATCAATATCATACTGGCTAAAGAACATATAGTATATATATCCATTAAAAAGTTCTAATGTTTATCATAAGATATAAAACTTATGCTTTCAGAGGTTTTGTAATTTTTTTTTAAAAAAAGTATGTACTTCAAGTAAGACAGTTGAAAGCATACAAAACACTTGACATGCTGCTGCAAGAGAATTAACTTTACACAATAGCTACAAAAGTAATGGTAGAATTCAAAAATTATATTTTAAAAAACTTTAAAATAATAAGTCATTATTGTTAAATAATGCCACTCAAGAACATGTCATCCAGTGAAAGCAGCTATTAAAACCTCATAAGTCACTTGAAAGAGTTTTAGAGAGGGAAATTGATGTTAGCATTTTCTGAATAGTCTTTCTGCCCTAGAAATTCATTCTGTTAATATTCTTTCTGTTGGCCCCAGGGTTTGGGATAACACATCTGAGCTAAAACACATCATGTCTGATTTTATTAGCATGAAATATAGTCTCCCCTTAGTTCTTTTTTGTTTCACCATACCTTTTGTCCAAGCAATAAGACATGCTTTGTACAAGATTATATTTTGAAAGAAAGTATCCTGTTTGGCATTTGACTACCTGCCAAACTGATCTCATGTCTGCCAAGTGGCCAGGAAAATTCTAAAATGCTAATGCTCAGCGCTTAAATACTGAGAAAAACATGCAGAGAATGGTACCAGACTGCAACAGAATAACATGGCCATACAGGATATAATTGTGCTCTTTAATAACACCAAAAATGCTGGAATGTAACTATTTCAACTTGCATTATAATGAATGCATTTGCTTGACAGTATTCTAGGTATAACAAGATTGTCATAATAAATATTCAAATCATGTATTTACTTTCCTGAACAACTGTGAAGGAGGCTTCAGCTCTGTGCTAGAATACCTGCTTTGAATTAATAAGTTACGAGGATAATGCCGAATTATAATTCTGTTTATAGATGTGGAGAAAAGGCTGTACAACAGGACTCTTCTCTTTTAGTAATTTTAGGCTACACAGTCTGCCTTTAAATAAGATTGCTTCTTATATCTTTCTAGTGTACCATTAGTGCTAAATGTTCTGCTTTTGAAAGAAAAAAAATAGCATAAATTGGTTGTGTCAGTGTTTCAGAGATAGAGTCCACCAATTCACCAATATAGCTAATATTTTGATGACCAGTAACTTGCATGACCAGTGTATATCAGGAATAGTGATATATTGTACTGTTTAATATGGAGTAGACTTAAGATTTATTACACATAAACAGAACTGAAATATTACTGGACAAAATAAATATAAAATAAATGGAAAATCCAGGGAAATGCTTGTGGAAGAGCTTTGGCATCTCACAGGGCAACAATAAAAGGCTTCTTCATTGAACTCAGCCTTGCTTGATTGGCATGGTCTTTCTAATTTCTGCTGTGTTTCTATATCCGGTTATTCTATGGACTGGCTTTGGAAGTGTATTATTCTAAATTTCTTTGTGCTCCATTCCTGGCTTCTCTTTGATCTTGACCTTTGCCATATAGGTCCTTGATTTGATAGTGATGAATGGCCCCTCCCTCATGGTTGAGGCTATTGCCTCCAAGAAAAGAATGCACACATAGTGTGTATAGTAGTAACAATATCACAAGTAAAAGCAGCAATGGTGATGTTTGGAAGATACGATTGACAGCAGAATAAGCACTATCTTTATCTCCAAGTTATTAGGTTCCAGTTTTTCAATAAATGTAATGTATCCATTGTTTATTTTTTAAAAATAAAAATTCTAAACTGGCTATCATTAAAACAAAGTTAAAATTGTAAAAGATGAAAAGCATGAAATAAGAGTGAATCAATAAAGCAAATATTAAAGCCAGCATTGAACAACAAAGAAGGTCTGAAGAAAGAGATGCATCTTCAAGAACTATTGAAAACAGCAGAGAAATATTTCATAGATATCTGACGGAAGAGCGTTAAGGAACAGAGACCATACAGAAAAAGTTGGCTCTGGATGATCCTCACAGAAAAATTTATAGCAACACCATGCAAGCTTTTTATCTGTAGTTAGAACAGAAGAATAGAATAATAACTTTATTGTCACTTTGAATGTACACTAATCGGCATACATTAAAAAAAGCAGCAACAGTACATCTGATCGGCAGGCAGGTATAAACTCTTAATAAACCCTGTGATGTAACAATTCCATGGAAGCAGAGATGGTCTTTCAGATAACCTGGTCTTAAACTCTTCAAGGCTTGATATGATAATTAAAAAAAAACATTCTAGTTCTATACTAATTCATGCTTCTTCATCAGCATTTGATTGCTTATTTTTACTTGTACTTCAAGCTATTTGTGTCATATGAAATCACAAGAATACATGTTATTAGAAGTATTTAACTGTGAAATTTTGAAAGTAAAAATTGATCAGTCCTATTTTGTTGTGATTTACCATAATCGTGTAGAAGTTAGCCATTGTAAAGTAAGTATTGTATGTGCTTTTACTGGTGTAATTGAATACAATTGTCATTCCTGACAACCTGAACATTCTATTTTAATTTAAAGATATCTGAAGTTTCTCGTATATCAAGCTTTTTTTAATAGCCTATGAAAAACTTGAATGGGGACATGCACTTGCTAGAGCTAATTTGCTCCAAGGATGGTTCATTATCTCTTCCCAAGTGGTCTGGTGTCAGATAAGGCCAGACCAGGAAACAGATTGCACAAGAAATAATAAAACTCTACTTTATTGATGTAGGCTACAGTAATAAAACCTTGAAAGCATGACAGCATTTTCTCTGCCTGTCTCTTCTTATATCAAATATAGAAAAGGTGGAGCTAATTTAAATTTCTTTCTAATATTCTCTTCTTTTCCATCTTTAGATCATTTTTGCCAACTGTTGCACTCCTTTTTCAAGGTCATCACTATGATTCTCTGCATTGAGATAGCTACAAATGGAAGTGGCATCTATGTTGCTGCACATAGGTCCCTAACTTTTAAAGGTCAGTAGGCATTTTACATTTTGAAAACATATCATAGGTACACTGACAGAATGGCTTCCATGGAGATTCAGATAATCATAAGTAATTCCTTAGAAGACTAATAAAGTTGTTCATAACCAATCCCTTTAGCTCTTCAAAATTCCTCATTTCAGCTTCATCTATGTTTTTTTTCTCTTCTGGGCACACTTACAGATAATTATCCCATCTTTTATTTATTTTTTTGTAATATATTTTATTGATTTTTTTAAACATAAATCACTTAATAATTGGTGAACAGTGTGTTGTCTGGGTTTACATTTGTAAAACAATCACTAACAATTGATTTCTATAATCCATAATCCACATAATGGTTTTAGTTGATTTCCTCTTTTCCCCAAAATATCCTCTTTTGTAAACATTGAGTTAATACAATTCTTATTGTTTTGATAGATAACAAATATATAATTTTTTCACAATATTCCTAAAAATAATAATCACATCAATATATTTTTTTTCTATCCAATCATTCTGGTTGTCTTATCATAGATCCTGTTACAGTCCTTATTTAAATTTGTTTCTCCCACAAAATTCTAAGTATTCTTACTGGTTAATATTTTCTCAAAAATTAATTACATTTAAAAATTTAAATCTGTTTTTTCCATATGAACCATCTCAGCACTTTTACATTTCTTAAGGAATAGATAAAACAGTGAAAAAAAAGAAAGGAGAGCAAAAGTAAAGAAACATAAAAAATAACATACTACTTAAAATATATATCCCTCCTAACCTAATATATATTTGTTTCCAAGATTTCTTATTCTTTTTGACATAATTAAAATATGTTTAATCTTTAAATATTCCATTTAATACATCTAGTCATCTAGTCCTTTAACTCTTATTCAAAACATTTTTATCCATTATAATTTTCTTAAATTCAATCACATTTAAATATCTAAAACATTTCCTTTATCTAAGCCATTTCAACTTTTTTTAATTACTCATATCAAGAAATAAAATAAAGGGGAAAAAAGCATACTATATTATTTAGGGGATTCATCCCTCTTAGAATGACATATGTATTCGAAATCCTTTCTATTTCTTTAACCATATTCAAACAAATGTTTCTTTTTTAAGTATTCTCTCTGGTAGGTCCCATCATCTATTTTCTTGATTTCCACTTTGGTCTTATTCCTTTGCCCAGTATCTTTCTTAATCAATGTATTTTGCTGAGTCGAAAGGTTTTTCCATATGTTCGTAAGTGTTACTGTAGACATAAAAAGTAAATCAGATGAATTGTCTTTGTACGGGGCTTCTGCCTTTCCATGTTTGTTGAAAATCTTTTTCTTTTTCTTTCTCTCCGCTTCTCTTATCATTTCCTTTCTCTCCGATGTTCCTGACATCTCTACAGTCCATTTTATCCAATCTGTTTTTTTATCCTCAGATTTATTTTGTAGTCTTACGGGATAAGTGGTTTTTTCCAATTCTTGTGAATTTTTTTCCACTAGGATTAAATCATGTTTCCTTGTTTTCTTAAGTTCCATCTTTAAGTCTCTATTCTCAAATCCATTTATCTATTTTAACTGCTCCTTCTCTGTTGTTGTTTTCTGGGAATTTTTTTGTTGT
This sequence comes from Azemiops feae, assembly GCA_023970755.1. Lineage (NCBI taxonomy): Eukaryota > Metazoa > Chordata > Lepidosauria > Squamata > Viperidae > Azemiops > Azemiops feae. Next base: position 1,219,767 of record JALGBA010000376.1, read on the forward strand.
AAAGTTAACTTGGAAGTAGATTGATTTATATTTTCAAAGTTAGTTTGGAATTCTTTATGGTTTAAAGTCATTGTTGTTTGAATTAGTTGCAGTATACTATATATCTCCTCCTATGAAGTATTTATGTTTTCTTGATATGTTCTTTCTACATGTCTCTGATCCATGATGGCCAAGAATTTGAGTTTTTCTCTTTTTTTCTTTTCTCTGCAAATAGCTTTAGAGTCCCGATTAAATAGATATTTGTAATTCAAATAGTTCAAAAAAGATTTTTTTTCCTGAAATTTATACTTCTCTCTTTGTCTACAGCCCAGATTATTGTCTTTTTTATCACAGCTGTTCTTTGTTGTTAAAGCTTTGAAGGTCACAAACACAGATTAGCTTTTCCCAGGTTTTGACAAGTCTTATATTAAAGTCATAGCTATCATAGTCTTCATCCACCACTAGGTGTCAGCATCTATTTGTTTTTCAATTTCCAAAATGAACAATTATCTTTAAAATGAGAGTCTTAACCATTCAACAATTTTAGATTTATCCAGATTTAAGTTTTAAATTTCAGGTTTTATATTTATTTCATTTCCACATATTTTGAACCTCCATGAAAAGATTAATTCACCACTTCCATTAGTATAAGGGTGTGGCGGAAATCCCCCTCCTTCCCTTTTGGAGGTATTTTGCTTCTTGGGGATCTTTTCTAGGAAATTAAATATAGAATAGAAAAGAGAAGATCAAATTCCTCACCTAGTTTCAAGCACGCTGTTCACAGTTGTGCTGGTTAGTATTTTTGGACTTCGGTTGCAAGTAGTTTGGGCTGGTCGATGAAGTACGGCCAGCCTTTCTTCTGCTGGGTTAAAAGGCTTTCCCCAAGTCAAACGGAATGACTGCCATCATTCCAGAATCGCTGGGACACCCTTCTTTCTTCGCCGCCTCTATGGGGCGACTTAGACCCATTTAGGGTCAAAATTAGCCGCGGGGGTGCGGAGAATCCACAAGCCCGCAACCGGACACTACCGCGCAAAACCAGAAGTCTCTTAATTATCCCATCTTTTAAAAGAGCAGTAGATCAAAACTTTGAACTACTATCCCATAAGCATACAAAATGTAGCTAGTAACCCGTCTGTTTGTCTGTTTGCTTGTTTGTGCCCTAGAGTCAATTTTAACTCCTGGTTACTGCCTGGACAAGTCCTTACAATTTTCTTGGCAAGATTTCAGAAGTAGTTTGCCATTGCCTATTTCCTTGGTATGAGAAAGAGTGACTGGCCCAAGGTCACCTAACTGGCTTTGTGTCTCAGGGATTAGAATTTATGTTCTTGTTTTGTAGCCTGCTGCCTTAAATATTACATCAAACTCTAAATTCTAACACTACAACAAACTATGTGTTACTCATCTATATAACTTATTTGGATTGAAGAGAAGATGTGAGTTAAGGTGACATTTAGACCTAGAAACTTAATGAGTGACTAGTGTACAATTGTGTTCTATCTAACCCAGCCAGGTGCAAAAATCTGCTAAAGTTCTTTCCTCAACTTAAAGACCGCATTTGATACAACCCCAACTAAAAGATTCTGAAGTAAAGTACCTGTGACCTCAAATGATCATTTTTGCTCCAATTGAGCATGCTAGTTCACAAGAATAGTTGAACACAATTAAAAGAAGATATTTATGGAATGATATTTATGGTACCTTCACCAACACTATTCCCATCAAACAGAGAAACATTCTTGCTTTCCTATTATTCAGTCTTTATTTTAGTTGCATAGGTTTTACTAGTAATTAGCTCCATGCACCAGCATTAGCACATAGACCCACCTTATTCCATTATATTTTGATGCTGCTCTTACCTTGTCTCAGGTAAGTCTCCTGAGGAACTTCAACTACTAACCTTTAGGCTTCATTACATCCATCTAATATTCCTACCTCTCCTTTTAGATTCTTTTTAGACTTCTGCTTTTATATACACTTTTTTTTACATTTTGTAGTTTTTTAAAAAATATATTATTTTAGACTCTGATGTATTTTTATGCTTTTAATTTACTGCACACCACCTTTTTCTGATGGTCTATGACCATAATAAGGATTTGTCCTGACCCAATTTGATTTGAGGTCTCAGGCACTAAATAGTTTCTATCAACAAGAAAAAAACGATGCTAAATGACGTATGCTAAAATGAAACTGGTCATTTTTATAAAAAGATGCACTAACTGCCAACATAAATGGCAAATTAACAGCATTCAAACAGAGAAAATTAAGTGCTTTAGATATTTAGCTGTCACCTTTCACTTATTCTCCGTATGAAATCAACAAATCTGCTAAGTTTTATCATGTGCACAAAGGGTGTCAAATGAGATAATTAGATATGTAAGATTTAAAGATAACACTTTTTTTCCCTTTTGGCAGTTACACTATTTAGAACTAAAGTAATTCCAATTCTACTATATGGTATAGAATTCTTCTCTTATAAAATACAAGCCTTTAGAAACATTGTATCTAAATGTTCCTCAATTTACCCCCAAAATCCCACTGATACTTAAATTAAGATATCCTAATTAGGATATTCTTTCTAGCTGTCCACCTAAGAATATGCCACTGAAGATACTGGCTGGAAGTAAACTACATTAAACTAAAGTTATTGTCCCCACTTGTTCTTACAGTTAAATTTAATTGCTTGTGGAAAAAAGGCATAGCCAAGATGATGGTACAATCCAATTTGCACAATTATAGGTTTAGAGAACATTATTTCTGAGACCACATAATGTATCTTGGATCTCAGTTTACAGAAAGACAAGGCTAAAATTACAAAGTATGTCTCAGGGAAATTTTATCACATCCTCTTTACTATCCTTTTTTTTAAAAAAAAAATCTTTTCAAATAGAAAGGTATTTAGATTAGCCAGATTTATTACTTAGTCCTTAAACCTTGGAGGAACAGCTCAAAAAAATTCTTATCAAAAGCTCCCATCCTGTTGCCTAGCCCACTATTTCAGCACTATCAACCTATACAGTTTACAACTACAGGCTAGATTAAATCCAGGACTGTACTATAGTGGATATTCCCACAGAAATATCTATGAAACCTGGTAGGTGATAATTGCCCTGCAATTGCAATTAATGTCAGAAGTCAGTGGATTTAAACTTGCACAATATGAATAAGCTATCATGATTTGAGGGAATAACATGATAATTTTCCACCGTTAGTTATTGCCTTGTTGCTTATTATTATTTTATTTTTTATGTTTGAACATATAAAGGCATTTTATTCAATTTCATGTTTTAAGTTTATTCTACTTCTTTGGTAAACTTTTTTTTAATAACAATGGATATTCTAAATTAATTAATTAACAGACAAGCAGATGTCAACTTACCAAAAATCTACATAGCACAGAAGATGTTTTACAAGCAACTGAGAAATAATTACGTGATACCTGCTACTTGAAGGACAAAAGATGAAAATGTTTTTTATGGTTCTCTGTGCATCTTAATTGTAAAAGCTATAACAAACCCACAAGTTGTTATTAAAAGTGGCTTTGTGCTGAAAACATTTTCTGGGATAGTATCCAATGTTTGATTTCCATGGTTTCAATTAATCCATTAGAATTTGTGAATTACTATTGAAAATAAAAAACTGGATTGTAGCTATCCATTATTTTTATGTGAGATTATATTGGATTCATTATACAATCGCAATACTTTCTTGTAAATACGATGCTACTATATTTGGGTGCTTGATTGTCTGCTTGCTTTACAACATGATAACTTCTCTTATTAGACTGAAATAATTCTGGGAATGAGCAAGTGACAACACCTAACTGACTTTGCTTGAGCTCAGAACTTCGCAAGGTCAGTCTATGTTAATGCTAGGGTAGAATTCCTGTAGGGAATCCCAGAGCTATGGGCTACACTGGAATGGCAAAAAGCATTTGGAATGATCACAAGCCACTGCCAAGAAAATGACATGGAATTTTTTTTGCCAAGAAAAGAGCAATTATCATCTACTGTATTTATGCAGTCACCAATAGTTAAGCAAGGGCAACTTACAGTTAAGGAAATAAACTTATGAAATTCTAATGGGACCTGGTAGGCCCCAAGGGAAATATGTCTGGGCCGATTTCTATTCATAATTGTCATATGCCAATCTAGCTGTAGCTCATTTGTGAAGAAAATATGGGCTAAATACTTTATAGCTTGTTGTTATAATCATGGCTGAAACAGTTTTTCATCTTGAAGTTTAAGAGGCCTTACATACATTTTTTGGTCATGTGTATCCCATTTCAACTGTTTGACATACTCTTTTTTTCTAGTTCTTTTCTTCTTCTTCAACGTGAGCCTATAAATATGAAAGTTGATTTTCTTCCACTATAGCATCATTTAACTGGTCCCATTTTCCCTTCTTTTTTTTTAGGCAGTTTACAGAATATACGAGGACAAATCGGAAATAAACTTCCATTTGGTTATCAATGACAGACATTTGCAGATACAGAACTTTTATTATACACATTAGAAAACTACATTACATTACTTTTTGACATAATCGCCATTCAAATTGAGGCATTTGTCATAACGTGTTACAAGGTTTGAAATTCTTTAGTAGTAGAGGCTCGGCACCAAATCTGGGCTATGGAGGGATGATCAAAAACATCCCAATGGAACTGCTTCAAAAGTTCTTGGGTGCATCTAGCAGTGTGCAGGCAAACATTATCATAAACCAACGCCACATTGGAAGTCAGTATGCCCCGATGCTTGTTATGGGTGGCTCGTCTGAGTTTTCGTAACGTTTCACAGTAGACTTCTGAACTGATGGTCGAACCACGCTCCATGAACTTCGCTAGCAATACTCCCTTGGCATCTTCACATTTGGCGGAATTTTCTATGGCAGGGTTCATTTTCAGTTGATCTAGCACAGGGCTTTTCAACCAGTGGTACGGGTTGAATTGGCACCTGGCAGGTGGTACGCGACCATCCTAGAAAAGTGGTAGCGGGGGAGGGGAATGAGCTGAACTGGTGGCAGCACCACACAAGCCTGAGCGAGAGATGGCTGGAGCTGCAGGGCTGTCAGAGCTCAGTGGAAGCGCCAGGATCAGTGCCGCTTTCCAGCTGATCAGCGCTTCGGGGCTGTCAGGCTCAGTGGAAGCGCCAGGATCAGTGCCAGGCTCCAGCTGGAGCTCGGCGCTGATCCTGGTGCTTCTGCTGAGCCCAGAAGAAGCACCAATCAGCTGGAAAGTAGCACTGATCCTGGCACTTCTGCTGAGCCCAGAAGAAGCGCCGATCAGCTGGAATGTTGCAGCATCTCCAGGGTCTTGTGATTTACATTCAGATGCTTGGCAACTGATTCATATTTATGATGGTCACAGTGTCCCAGGGTCATGTGAAGTGACCAAAACCTTCTGCAACCACCCAGCAGACGGGGGGAATAAAAACCAAACACCACCCACCCCACCCCTGCTGCCAATCCTCAACAGAAATGCTCACAACAATGAAAACCTCGGACAGGAGGAAGAGTGCCGCCGGGCGGGCAGGCAGGTGTCTTGCTCGGCTGTGGCTTGGGGGGCACTTTTTTCAGTGCCATTGTAACTTTGAACAGTCACTAAGCGAACTATTGTAAGTCGAAGACTACTTGTACTTTATCACTTTTTTCTTTTTCCTTTTTTTTGGTCATCAAGTTTTTGACACCTTGCTAGGCGACTGGTGGTACTCGGATATTGCCATATCCTAAAAGTGGTACAATGGGTGAAAAGGTTGAAAAGCCCTGATCTAGCGGATGAGTCAACTGCAACACAACTTTCTCCTTCCACTCCTCACTGCCTACTGAACTACTGCGCATAAAATACAAGGAACATGAAAAATATTTGACTATCTCACTGAAAACTCTTCTCCACATAGAAACCAAGAAATCGTTATTAAAAAAAATATTGTCACATAAAAAATATTTAAGGAAAAGGAGGAGAATGAATTTCAGTATTAATTTATATGGTTCCAGAAAGTAATAGTGGAAGACACTTTGAAATAAGATTAAATTAATTGAAAGAAATAAACTTATTTCTGCCATTTCCAGAAGGTTCAAGGATGAGTAATATCTCAGTATAGTTTTCACACTGTGTCTTGTTCTATTTTTGAATGTCCATCAGTTTTATCTTTTGGCATTTCTTTTCATGTTTTGTGGGGGGAAGTGTATAGAATAAATTGCAATACATACAACAGAACTCTCACCTTCACATTACCTTCTAGTATTTTGTTTCATCATGAACTCAAAGCTACGTATAGCTTCAGGGATGCAGATAGCTTTATGATGCCAGTCACAACTAAACTTCAGAAGATTGTCCAAGCAACACATTTATCTTCTATAGCTAAGATTGTTTAGCCAATTCATATAAAAATATACATAAGTTTGAAAGTCTTCACTAATAAAGCTCCCTCAGTGACTAAAACTGTGCATTATAAAGCCTCTGTGATATCTATCTAGGTTCTGGATTAGATAGAATACATAGGAGGTAGAAGGACATGTATCTTTAGAGGGTGCATGAAAGTGAAAATAAAATGAGAACTGAAATGAAATGAAACCGAAATGGAGCAGACTAGTATACTTTCAATTCAATTTCAATTTCAACGCCTGGAAAAACCTAAAAACCCAAAGGAAGTACTGTAAGTATTTGGCATACTTGATTTTTGTTGTTTTTCTCATGTGGCTTTGGACCAGTACCAACAGAGATGTCAGCAACTTGGTTTTCAACCAAAATATAATTCCAACTTGGAATGCTTTGTTTTCAAAACTCCATGAAGGAAGTCATATATCAGATGGAAATATTGTAGCAGTGTTGATTAAGTCTAGGCACATGATTGCGCCAACCTAAAACATCATCATAATCATCATCATCCTAACTTTTTTCCTGCAAGTGCAGCATTTGCTTTTCAGGATTTGCGCCATGTTGTGTGATCAAATGCAGCATCTGTGTCCAACTGGGTATTTTTTATGTTCACATTTATTATATCTTGTCTTCTTTGCTTCCGCCTTCCATGCAGGTGCTTGCCATCTATATTAAAGTGAAAGATGATGTAGACAATGGTGTGGGAGAATGTGCCAACCTAAAACAAATGACTAAAGCTATGACTAGCCAAAGCATTTTGTCTGACACAAACATATTTGCATTCATACTGTATGTTAAAAAATGTTGCAAAGACCACTAACTTCTTTAGTTAATTTGCTGTGAATTATCGTGTTCACTTTTATGGATTTTAAGCAGAAAACCCATAAAGGTAAAAACTATTTAAGACAGTAATCTCTCTGGGGTCCAAAACAAGACAAAGAAATTTATATGATAAATTTTTGAGGGATTTTATAAGTAGAAAAAAAACCCAACCCATTAGTATAAACTATGCAGAAAGCACTTGTTGTTAGTCAAGGACAACTTATCAGTAGCAAGTATGTCTTTTATTCTCAATTGTCCGGCTAATCACTAATACAAACGTATTACTGAGGTCTTAGTATTCCAATTCTGTGATTAAGCAATAAAAGCTACAAATGACTGTTTAAATACATTTAAACTTCTAGTCTTTTGGAAATAAAATAACACTGCAACATATCCTTATGTATCCTTTTGTGCCAGCTATGAGGTTGGCACAGTATTGCACAGGTTGAACTACTTTCTCCAAGGCCAGTATCAATCAGTGATAATAGGGAAAGAGAGGTCCAGCCCACTGCCATTTCTTTGTGAGTTGTCACAGGGCTCAATACTTGTTCCTTTTTAACGTCTACATGAAACTACTGGGTGAGATCATCTGACACTATGGGATGAGATATCATCAGTATGCTGATGAAACACAGCTTCTCCATCCCTGGTGATCCAAGCAATGCTGTGGACACCCTTTCTCAATGCCTGGAGGCTGTGGGGATCTGGATGGGGTACAACAGGCTTCAGCTGAGCCCAGGCAAGATGGAGAGGCTGTGGTTATAAGGGATCTGAGGATCCAGTTGTTTATCATCATTAACTCAGGATGGGGTTGCACTATTCCAGACAGATCTGGTTCACTTGGGGGTCCTACATGACTCACAAATCCTGATCATAAATGATTCATAAATCCTGTTATGGCTAGGAGGGCCTTTGTGTAACTCATAATTTTTGTGCAAAAAATTCATCGATTCTATTTTAATCTTGAATGTCAGATAGAAGATCATTTGAGTATTTTATTTCTTTTGCTGTCAGGCACTACCATCAATTCTAAGAAAAAGATATTCATTTCCAAATCTCTATAGGTTTGGAAATTTTCATATAAATCAAGAGATGTTTAGAATATTGCTGGAGGAAGACAAGGGATGAATCCAACTAATCACAAGTTAGAGTTGCTGTTAAAGCCTACCTCATTGTGGTAAGAGCAACAAAACATCAATATTTCCCCACCTTTATTGCATCTACAAAGTGCTGTATGGTGATCCTATTTAGGGTTATCTGATATCTATTAGGTAAAGGGGACTCTGAGGTTCATTTTCAGAGTATGCTGAGGAATTGAGATAAGATGGATAATTTGGATCCTTTTTGAGTTGGCTACCAAGCAAGGTGCAGTTCCATTGGAGAATGATCTTATCCAGTTATCTGAGAACAGTTAAACTGAAGAAAATGGATAGAGTCCTGAGGACCGTAAGCATAGCCACTGTGTGATTTAGATTTATGCCATTCCAGAGGTGACATGTGATGGTCCTAGCTATGGGTAATTCATCCTTGAGAGAGGGCATGTTCCTGTTATCATTTAAAGAGGTGCTAGTATGTCCCCTTCACAAGAATTAGACCCTACCATGCTGGGATAATCTTCATCCAGTCTCCCACCTCCCCTTTTTCAAGAAGGTGGTTGAGAAAGTGGTTATGCTGCTGCTGACACAGATTATCTAGACCAAGGGTGTCAAACTGCCGGCCTGCGGGCTGGATGCGTCATGCGTAAGCCGCACCCACCCCATTGCCAGCAATGGCAAAACAGTGCCGATACATCGCGCGACATCACGTGATGTTGCGAGTTTGACATGTCTGATCTAGACCCTTGTAGGAGAAGAGCAAGTGAGCTGGAAGTCATCAGTTTGAAGTCATTGCTTTGCCACAAAAGATCTGAGTCTAGCCCTCCAAGAATTTCATTGATCCTTACCTAGCACCAATTTAGCTTTGACTGTAAGTTGACTACATTCTTTTATTACAGGTAGCAATAATAAACTCTTCTGTGCTTTGAACCCAATGAATGCTTGGAGTTATTTGCATCTGACAATCCCTTCCAGTCAGATTTCAGGTCAGATTGAACTGAAATGTCATTGGTCACACTTTTAGATTATCTGGCAGGAGTAGAATGGGAGTAGTACATCTATCCTGGATCTTCTTGACCTCTTGGTGGCTTTTTATACCACTGACTATGATATATTTTTGGGTCAGCTTTGGGCGCTGTGGGTGGGATCACAATTTTATGCTGATTCATCTCCTTTCTCTAGGACTGATCCCAATTGGCACTGGGGTATGAGATCCAGTTCTTGGCCACTGCTTTGTGGGATGCCTCAGGGTATGGTGTTCTCTCTGCTCCTTTTTAACATCTACATGAAAGTTCTGGGTAAGATCATCCATCACCACAGGATGAAGTAACATCAATATACTGATGATACCCAGGTTTATATCTCTGTTTTGGGTGAAGTAAATAATGCTGTGGATGCCCTTTCACACTGCCTGTTGACTGTGGGGGCCATGATGGGAACAACAGGTTTCAACTAAACCACGATAAGATGGAGTGGTTGTGGATGGGAGCTTACCATCTTTGCTTCTGGGAGAGTTGCACTGCCCCAGATGAACACAAGTTCTTCTTGACTCATGACTTCTGCTCAAGAAGCATGTGGCAGTCATGGCTAGGAGGACTTTGCTCAACTTTGTATTGTATATCACAACCACCCATAAAAATATGAACTGGGTTGATTTTCATTTGATATCATTGCTGAGTTAATCATCATTTTTCTCAGAAAGCTCTGGGATAAATTTAAATTCCTATCTTTTCTGAATTTAGGGCAAAAGCAAACAACCTCTGGCTCCAAAGCTAAATAAATATGTCAGATAAGCATATAGAGCCATTAATGAATGAACCTTCTTCCTCCCATGAATGTTCTTCTATGAGAGAACACGATACATATTTTATTAAAGCTACCATATTTGTACAACAATATTCTAAAAATTATTAAATTGCAAATTAAATTAAATTAAATTAAATAGCAAATAGCTGGAGGGTTCTTGTATTGCTTTCCTTTCTTCTAGTGCTTTGCTGAATCTCCAAAAAATATCCTTAACTATCCTATGCTCATATAATGGCTTCCAAGAGTTCATAGGACTGTAGCCTAATTTAGAATTATGAACACTTTCTCTTTCACAAATTGGCACTAACTTTGATAGTTGCTGACTCCAATACTACAATTGCTCTCTTTCTTCAGGGGCTCCAGGAGGGGGAAAAAAGCCTATTTAACATAGTGACATAGACAAAGTGGTCTTAATATGCATAATTCTTATTTGTGGAAATAATATAAAAAAGTGATATAAAGATGCATAACTTAAGATAGTGATTTCTACAGTTGAAGTCCACACATCTATGCTTACTGAGGTTGAGAAATGCTGATTTAAGACACATAAAACCATTAAAAGAGGATAATTTCAAACTGGACTATAACTGGAAAAATATTAATATTTAAGGGTTGCAATATTATATTAATTTATTAGGAGTAAATTGTATTTTGTAAAAATCAGTGAGACGTATTACTGAGAATGGAAATAACAGTATTGCACTGCTAATCTTATTGGAGTTCCTAACTATGCTGCCAGTTCCTAATCTTTTTCTTTTACGTGGAACTTTTCATTGCTGTCAAAGTTGTGTAGCATTTTTTGCAACACAGTGCTCATGGATGCCATTATGCATGTAATACTTCATATTCTAGATGGTATTTATGGAATTCTAAAAATAAATATATATGTTTTATATTGGTCATTTAAAATAATATATGTTTATCTTGTCACCTGCACCATGGACAATTTATGGTATTCTCAAGGACCACTTGTGGTTGACAGACCATAGGATGAAATAAATCGACTCGTGTATGTTTTTTATTCCCCTTTCTAGATAGCTTGTCGGAATTATTTCCTTCATTTAAGGTGACTTCTAAATATTACAGAAGGAACAAACCCACCAGATATGATGTGATGTGGTGATGATGATGATGGTGGTGGTGGTGGTGGTGGTGGTGTGTGTGTGTGTATGTGTATGGATGTGTGCATGTGTGTGTGCAATAAAAAAGCTTGTCAAGCTAAATAGAAATTAAACATCTTTCTTTTCTATTTTTTTTCAATGATTTGATCTAAATTGAAATCCTGAGAGATCTGAGGGAAAATTTCACTCGGGGAACCCATATGGCTTTTGATTTCCTTATGCCCTCAATGGACTGCTCTCCTCAACAACATCACCTCCAAAATTAGATGGAAACACTAAAACACAAAAATGGTGGCTGCTGGTACTGCTAATACCTCCTCCACTGCCTAATTATTATTATTATTATTTTTGTGACATCATCATGTTGCATCCAGGCCCTTATGAGTGACATATAACAGCAACTTCAGGTGCAAATAAATAAATATATTCTGTACCTGACTTAAAGAATGCTATTTCATTTAATTTGTCAGTTCTTAAGTTTCAAAAATATCCTTGGAATATTTGATCCAGTTTAGGATTTTGTACGTATGACATTGGTTATTATTGGCATTAACTATAGAAGAGTCTGTTAAGACTTTCCTCTACATACACTTTAGTGAATTTCCTTTCAAATTCCTTTCAAAAGAAATTCACTTAGCATTTCAAAGTCTTAATTTTCTAGAATGTACAGAAGTTGTTTTCAATTGTCCATTGTTGAAAGCTATGTCATCTTTTCCATTTAAACCATTGTGAAACTCAGTACTATTCACATATTCTCAATTCAGACTTTGCAGGTATTTTTATTGGAACTAAGATAAGAGTATTACAGCTTTTTACCTTATATAGATTGGAGGATTTAAAAGTAGGAAATAAGTGCACAGTATGTTTATTTCAAATACACACTTTCTTTTGCATTATGTTTTTTTTTTTGCTAATATAAAGGAATATTGAATGAATGTGTTTGAAGCACCAGGATTGTTGCTTTACCTTTTCCAACTAAGAATGTTATTTTATTTGCAGTAAATTATGTATTGTATTTGTACATCCAGAATTTGATGTTGGACTTTTAAGCTTGAAGGAATTGAAACACACACACACACACACACACACACACACACACACAAACAAACAAACAAAGAAAGACATATCTCCTGACTTAAGCAAAGGTAGGAATGCCAGTCCCATGATTCTGATCCTTAGGAATTTCACACTCAATTCTAAGACTAACATGTCTGTAGTTTCTCCAGGTGATTATAGCTGCCTTCTTACATAATGTCACAAACAGATTATATTTTATATGCATTTGTTCATGAATTAAAAGTAATGATTAGAAGGTAGATTACAGATACGATTGTATTGCATGGTCAGGTCACTACTGACCAAGTGGTACTGTCCAGCTACATGTAATTTGCTCAGAGAATATGCAATACCATTGGGTATCATTATACCTGGTTCAGCATGTAAATTAAATATGCTCTGAAATGCAAAGTTAATTATATTTTTTGAATACAGTGCAGTCAAATCAAACCACCATAGAAAATGGTTTTACAACTTAAAAATGGAAAATTGTATTCTTCATAAGTGCAAACAGTTACCCTTTTCTATCCTTCCAAGCTTCCATTTGAATTTCATCTTGGGTAATTAATTCCATAACTATTTCTAACTTATACTATAAGAATTAATACAACTACATCAAATTCCTTTTCCAGGTGCCATTTTAATAAATGGAGCTTTGGGCTAATTATAAAAAAACATTTTATGAAGGAAGGAAGAAAGGAAGGAATTTCGTTTTGTGCATACACACACACACGCACATACACAAAAAAATCTCTTTTTCTTCTTTTTGTCTTATAATGTCAGTGTGTGTGGGGGCACATGCATTATGTATGTTTCTATCTTTTCTTCCATGTAGGGCAAAATAACACAGCTGTAGTAGAAATTGCAAAACCCAATGATCGTTTATTCTGTCTCATAATTTCTGAGAGTTTCTTATAAAATTGGTTATAATATTCACCTTGCCATGATCTTCCTGCATCTGACTCTTATTGCCTTGCCTTTAATAACATGCAGGGGGGGAAAACCTGTTTCCTTTTTTGTACTAAGACAGTCATGAGTATTTATTTTACTTCAATGTAATGTTTCCATTTTATGGTTAGATAAGCCACTTCATAATTTCTAGTCCATTTATGATATTTAAGGGTATCTTAACAAATTATATAATAATGTTTTTCAAATTTGATGAAAGTGCATGAGTAAAAATTATGTAAAAAATCCACATGCCTGTTTAGTTATGCTACATATCTCTGTGAGTGATTAAAACTTTTAAGCCTACTATCCATGTTTCCTGTAAACGGTTAATCTGGGACCAGAGTCTTCCTGAAGAAAAATCTTTTTCTATAGCATTAATGTTGCACAATCATTTGCTAAGAATGAGAGTATATGATAAGAATGAGAGTATATATGCAAATATATTAATATTATTTGCATGGTATATAAATGCAAAATCTATTTTAGTCATACTTTCCTTCTGTACTTTCATTTCTCCACTATTGTAAGGAGTGTCATTCTCATTGAATCCAAATGATTCACTTGAAATGATAAAAATGATCAATTCAATTTGACTGAACAGACTGAAAAGTTAATATATAGTTGTTAAACCATTTCAATGCCATCCTTGTATTGCTGATCCATTATTAATGATTAGTTTATTTATAAAGACTGTATGTAGCCTTTTATATATTTTAACATGTATCTCCTACCACTGCTTTTCAAAGATTTCAGCCATTAACAACATTATTCTGTTTAGCTTCTGTTTTTATAAGGTTTGGATCAGAGAAATTATAGAGTATATTCTACCCCCAGCAGGCCATTGTGTTATCCCTTCTGTTGATTAATCGTAATCTCTGTTGATTAATCAGCTGTTGGTCAGGTTTTATTGATTGTTAATCTTTATTAATTATATAATTCTAGGTGTTGTGGTGAGATGGACGCAGGAAGGCAAGGCTCTGCCTTCCGTGCCCGATTTCACCCTGCTGGGGCCCCTGAAAAGGGTCTAAAGTCACCCCGAAGAGGCAATGAAGAAGGAAGGGTGCCTTGTTGATCATGGAGGTCTCTCCATTTGATCCAAGGAAAGCCCTCTAAACTGGCAGGGGAAAGACTGGCCACACCTCTGTGACCGGCCATTAGCTGCTGACAAACGAAGAACAAAAGCTTTAACTAGCACATCGTAAACAGCATGTTTGGACTAGGTGAAATTATTGATCCTTTCTTTACTATTTTACAACTGAATTTCCTGGGAAAGGCTCCCAAGAAGCCTAAAACTTCCGGATATAAATGGAAGCGGCATTTTAAATTTATGGGGGACAGAAATACATAATACTGAAGTGAAAGTGACACAAAACTACAGCTTTGATAAATTTGAGAACTGAGATAATTGTTAAGATTTTCTCTTTGAAAAAAAACCAGGCTAAATATAAGAAATCAATCCTTTGTTTTAAGAGTGGAAAATGGTCTTTGAATGACATCTAGTGGTGGATTTGTGCATAGCACTATAATTTGCTTTGCTTGGTGATTCCTACTCTGGGAGAACAGCTGGCAATAAAGGAAAATATTGTGGCATACCTATCATTCTGACCTTCTTGGATTATAAATACCTACTGAGCTTGGACTTTTACTTTCAAGAGCTAGTGGGAGAGAAAGAAAAAATTGACCTTGGACTATGCCTGGCTGGGAAAGACTTTTGAGCTGTTTTCAGAGAGGTCGAACATTTTGAACACTTTGAACATTGTGGATTACAACCTTGCCTGATTGACAATTTTTGGGATACTTGAGACAAGGGATTAGTATAAAATATTGCTTTCAGAACTGAATCTATACTTTGGAATCTATTGGATTATAAAAGATACATATAAAGTCCAGAAAACTAATCTCCAGGAATAATGCCTCAAGAAAAAACAAACACCCTTCAGAAAGAAATATATTCTATGCTACAAATAATTCACCAAACAATTGTTGAATGCAAAGAAGATATAAAAAGAAATCATAATGAGACTAAAAACAATTTAGACAATATAAACGAGCAAATCTCCAAATTAAATCTATAACTAGAAAGCTCCCAGATAACGACCACAAAGTATGAACAAACAATCCAGGAATCAGAAGACGAAATAGAGGAAATGGATTTAGAGATGGAACAAATAAAAGAACTGCAAGACTTAGCTATAACAACAAAAATGCAAAAAACATTTTACCCCTGCAAAATATATCTGATGGCAAGGAAAAAGATGTTAAAAAAGGGAATATAGAGCTGTTAAGGGAAATGTCACAACTTGGGAGACAGGAAATGGAGGGAGAAAGGAACTGGGAGTTGTTTAAGGAATATAAATGGGCAGAATTCCCCCCCCCCCAAATACCTTACCTAAATTGTCTTCCTCATGCCAAGAAATTGTTACAAAAATAGAAAGAAAACCCCTGGGTGATCTAATCGCCCTGGCTTGGAAAGCGACTTGGCAAAGAAAGAAAGAAAGAAAGAAAGAGTCAGATTTAAAAAACAGAAGATTTAACCTTTTAGAGGGGGCATTATACGTTTAAATACTTCTTTGAATAAGATTAAAAGAACGAAAGACTTTTAGATATAATTAGACTTTTATAATGAAAGGTAGGATTTAGAATTAAGATAACATTTTTTTTCTTTTTTTGATATGGGAAATATGAAGATAAGAGGAGGATTGATTTGAATAAAATTTTCAGTTATATAAATGTTTAATATTGAGGAAATCATAACTGATAAAGATATTTCAAATACTGATGGGAAATCAAACTTTAACAAGAGTACGAAAAACAGGATATTGATTAATGAATTAACATTATTGATTTATGAATTGATATTATTATTTGTATGATATTAGTAAAATATGATGAAGATGCTTATATCTAATTTTGTATACATTAACAGTACCAAAAATTGTAATGGTGTAATGAAGGGAAAATGGAAAAAATATGGAGAAGAAAGGAGGATCAGGGAAAAAATACTAGATTGTGTAGTATTGAACAGATTTATATTGAAAAAGTTAATGTTAAATATTTGAACCCAGACAACATGTTGTTTACTAAGCACTAAAGACTGTAATTCTTAAAAATTAATAAAACTTTAATGAAAAAATATATATAATTCTAGGTGTAATTTCTAATATTATATCTGCCTCAGGCTAATTCTGTCATTCAGTTTCTGGAAATTGAATTTGCTCTTTGTTATTCAAGATCTTTTCCAATAAAAGATAATAAGACTATGACAATATAATATGGGGCCAGTTTTTAGGACTATATGCTTGTAAACATTTAATTTTCAAATATGTATTGTGGAAACAGTGGGTTTTTCAGAACCCTGTCAAGAATTAATTAAATCAGCTTTAATATTTACTAATCCAATGTTACCTACTGAGATGTGTATACTTAGTGTGTATTGTCTTAATTTTTACAGGAGAAAAATAGAAATCATTTTTTAAGACGGCTTATTGAGTTCAGGTGCAGTAGCATAGTGAGAATATTCAGAGAATCATTTTCATGCTAAAAGGGTAAGCATTATGGGCCAACAGAATACTCTACAATACTGAGCAGAATATTTCACAAACTGAAGTCATGCCTCAACAGGTTTGGAGTTCTGTCTCCAAACAGAACTCCAAACTCCAAAATAGTTGACCAGCAAAAATATACATGCAGGTAAAAAAGAACATTAAAAATGAAAAATCATGCTGAATCAGGCCAACGCCTATTCAGTTCAGCATCAGCCATCAAAGCCATTGAAGAACTTGATTGAGAATTACAATATAGATATATTTTCAAGTCAAATGGAAAGAGTTGCAAAAATTTAACTTTTTCATCACAGAAAACTTGTAAATATTAGAGTCCATTTCATCTAGGTATATTAAAAATATGGATTTTTAAATATAGCTTAAAATCTACATTTTAATATTTATATGTAGTAGCTGGCTGAGAAACCGTACTCAACGAGTAGTCCTCAATGGCACTACATCCACATGGAGAGAAGTAAGCAGTGAGGTACCACAAGGTTCCATCTTAGGCCCAGTACTCTTCAACATCTTCATAAATGACTTAGATGAGAGAATTGAAGGGAACTCATCAAATTTGCAAATGACACCAAACTGTCAGGAGTAGCCAACACCTCAGAAGATAAACTCAGGATCTAAAAGGATCTTGACAAACTTGAACAATGGGCCCTATCCAACAAAATGAGTTTCAGTGTGGAGAAAAGCAAAGTCTTACACTTAGGCAGGAAAAACCAAAGGAACAAATACAGATTGGGCGAGACCTGTCTTAAAAACAGTAACTGTGAAAGGGACCTTGGAGTCCTAGTGGACGATCACTTAACCATGAGCCAGCAATGTGCAGCAGCAACCAAAAAAGCTAATACAATCCTGGGTTGTATAAACAGAGGCATAGAATCAAGATCACGTGAAGTATTAGTACCGCCTTATAAAGCCCTAGTAAGACCAAACCTGGAATACTGCAGCCAATTTTGGTCACCATATAAAAAAAAAAGATGTTGAGAGTTTGAAAAAAATTCAGAGAAGAACAACTAAGATGATCAAAGGCCTAGAGACCAAAACATATGAAGAACGGCTGCGGAACTTGGGTTTGGCTAGTCTAAAGAAAAGAAGAAAGAGGGAAGAGATGATAGCAGTATTCCAGTATCTGAGGGGCTGCCACAAGGAAGAGGGGGTCAGGTTGTTCACAAGAGCACCAGAGGAAAGGACAAGAAACAATTGTTGGAAACTGATCAAAGAGAGAAGCAACCTGGAATTAAGGAGAAACTTCCTGACAGTGAGGACAATTAACCAGTGGAACAGCTTACCCCCAGAAATCGTGGGCGCTCCATCACTGGAAATTTTCAAGAAGAGACTCGACAATCACCTGTCTGAGATGGTATAGGTTCTCCTGCTTGAGCAGGGAGCTGGATTAGAAGACCTCCAAGGTCCCTTCCAGCTCTATTCGATTCGATTCGATTCGATTCTATTCTATTCTATTCTATTCTATTCCATTCTATTCTATTCTATTCTATTCTATTCTATTCTGTTCTGTTCTGTTCTGTTCTAAACCTTAATTAGGAAAATATATCATTAGCTCATATACAGTATATAGTGAAAATGAAAAAGCACAAAAATTTGCAAATTTGAGAAAGTTGTGAAGGAAAACAATATGAATATTAGGTGAAGATATATAGACCATTATTCAGTTACTTTACATTGGTGGTGAGATCTGCTTCTCCTAGTGGTGCCACAGGATACTGCCCGCCCACCAGGATGTTCTGAGCTGAACATAGACAAGATCTAGGTGACAAGGCAATTGGTCAGTTTTTTGTCGAAACCAATGATCTGCACTCATATACATCAAGATGTAGACATGACCCAAATGCTAAGTTTCATTGTGCAAGATGGCATTCGTTGATGCTAGGAAGATGATGACTCAGTTGTTTTACATTATTACATACACTTTTGCATCCATTGATGTTTATTGTACCTTAATTGTTTAATTCTTATTTAATAACTACTGATGATATATTGTGAACTACTGAGACTCAGATATTAGCAGAAGATAAATGTAATAAGTACATTAAAAACTATAGATAATACTGGTTAATGTAAATATAAATATGTATTCTTTATAGATAGTACTTTATCTTTCAATTGATTTTTTTGTAATAAAATTAAATAAGTCTGTATTTGAAATGTATGTATTATATAGGCTGACAATCAAATTGGCTTTGTTACTTGTAAAGAAAAGTAATGAGACAGAAAACAAGAAAGAGAGAGAGAGAACAAAATTATCAATATTTTCAATTTTATTAGGATTGATTTCTTTAGGCTTATTGTGCTCTTTCCTCTGTGCCACACAGGACTTTTTCTTCTCTTTAATGCAAATTTTCTTCACCACCCAACATCAAATTGAGTCAATGACAGTCATTTATTGTGCTTTCTAGAGTGTGTTCACTATAGTGGGAGAAATTTCTGAAGGCACAGTTACACTAAATATATTTGATATTTTCACAGTTGGCTTCATCTACACTGAAAGATATTCACTGGGTAAAAAGCATTCAAAAATCCACCAACCATTAGTATTACACAGCTATTTTGGGCAAAAGATCTATATTCTAAACAATGTAGGGAACTTAAGGTCCTAATTACATTTTTTTAATCAAACTCTAATCCCAAAAATTTAATTCTTAGCTCATGCAGCTTTCAGAACTCTGTGGAGTACTAATCTATAAATACACAGTAGTTGGAATTGTCCATTGTATGGTTTCAGAACAAATATATCAAAATTAGTGGTATGTTTTTCATGTAGGAAGCTTCAGTTACTATCTTTGACATCTTTATTTTTAAAATATTCTATGAAAAGACCTATCTTAGAAGAACTCTAAGAGAAGCTATCCACCAAAATAGAACACTGTGAACTGGAATAGCATAACCTGCTAATTGAATATGGACCATACCCTTAAAAATGGCTTTATATTGGGTTACAATAATAATAATAATAATTGTTTATTTTGCGGTCACAGACCAAAATACAAGTGCAACAAAAGAAAACACAGAAAAATATCACAAACAATTAAACACCAGAAGCCTTGGCTAAGGAGGAATTACAACGTTCTCCTCTGGTAGTTACAGCTCTTAAAAGAAATTTAGAAACCTGAGAAGTAATATAGGAGGAGCCATCCCCTAGACAATATAAAACCGGATTACTAACATTAGAACCAGAGGGATCAATTCCAAGGAGAGAGAATAGTTTAATTCTGGCTGTGTTATACATAGGGCAGTATGATAAGACATGCTCCACAGTTTCAACTTCGGCCCTATCACAGGGGCATAGTCGCTCACTAAACAGGAGCCTCTTAAATCGCCCATCGAGTAGTGCTGAGGGCAAGACATTGAAACGAGCCAGGGAAAAAACTCTTCTATACTTGGGGATGGTTAGAGTATAGAAATATGAAGCCATCCTCAATCCGTAATTATTAGAATGGCTAAAGATCAGAGGGGAGCAGGTTTTGTTGGCTCTGGCTCTTAAATATTGTAAATCTATGTCCACAAGCCGTTGGACTACCCTAAACTGGGCGTCCTTGAGACCATAATCTCCCAGAGCATCCCCCGTAAAACCTAGCAAGTGGAGTTTCTTCGTTAGTTCCCTCTCCCAACGAGAGGTATGAGAGTCAGCAAACACCAGGGAGAGGTAGCTACCAGGGACTGCCGAAAAGAGCACCCGAAACCACCATTTGAAGGTGTTAATCCACGCCATGCATTCGACTGAACGAATGCCCAGTTCCAGGTAGATCGAGGCAAATCCAACACAGGGAGGAAGACCCAGAAGTTTCCTAAAAAAACCAGCCTGGGTTCTTTCAATACAATCTTTGAAGCCTCGTACCCATATGGGAATTCCATAAAGAGTTTGGGCCAGGGTTTTGGCTTTATATATACGCAGAGCAGAAGGAATAAACTGGCCTCCTTGGGTAAAAAAGAATCTTATAATCTGCTGATGGCTACAGGAGGCCGAATTCAGCACCTGGGTTCGATGTTTAGTCCAAGCACCAGTATTCTGAAATTGAATACCTAAATACTTGAAATGGAGAACCTGCCTAACAACATTACCATTGATGGCCCAGTTGTATGATTTCCGGGCTCTGGAGAACACCAATACTTTGGATTTGTTATAATTAATAGACAAATGGTTCTCAGCACAGTAGGACCCAAATGCAGAAAGTAATCTTTTTAGACCAAGCCTTGATTGTGAAAGAAGAACCGCATCATCAGCATAAAGAAGAAGCGGAATCTTCGTATTTAACAACTTTGGGGCATGGGACTCAATGCGTTCAATGTAAAGGGCCAGGTCGGATAAGAATAAATTAAACAGAAGAGGGGCCAGGACACAACCCTGCCTAACTCCACTCTCAATCGGGATAGGATTTGAAAGTTCTCCCTGCAAGCCGCACCTGACCTGGCTAGAGGTCTGATTATACAAAGATCTGATTAGGAACAAAAGACGTCTGTCAATAGAACTTTTATACAATTTTGACCACAACAGTTCCCTAGGGACTGAATCAAACGCTGCCTTTAAATCAATAAAAGCAGTAAAAAGTTTACCACCTGGTGTAATAGCATATTTGTCAACCAGGTGTGCTAGAACAAAACAGTGGTCCAATGTGGCACAGCCCGCTTTAAACCCAATCTGCTCTGCACCAATGATGTTAGACTCCTCGACCCAAATGAGGAGTCTACGTTGAAGATATTTAGCATACAATTTTCCAATGATGGAAAGCAGGCTTATAGGGCGATAATCGGCAGGGTTGTTCCTGTTTCCTCGTTTAAAAACTGGAATAATAATTGCTAGGCTCCAAGAAATAGGAATCCTACCGGAGGAATTAATATGGGTGAAAAGTGTTGCCAGAAGAGGAATCCACCACTCGGGATTAGATTTTAGCAAAATGGGGGGTATAGCATCGGGGCCAGGGGCTTTGGCTGACTTAAGTTCTGAGATAAGCTCAGCAATTTCAGCATGAGTCAAAGGTTGCCATATAGGAATTGCAAGAGGCAGTTGTGATCCAAGCTTGGATGAAATTGTTGAAGCCTGAAAAATTGACAAAAAATGGTTTTCCCAATCTCTGTTAGAAATGCAGCAGAGAGGGAGTTCTTGGTAACCAGGGAGAGAACTGGCAACAATTTGCCAGAATAGTCGGGTATTCTTTTGCTGGACAGAGAAGAGAAGTAAATCCCACTTCTCTCTCTCTTTAGCCCTCTTTTTCTTAATGATTAGCCCTTTATACTCCCACTTCAGGCGGTAATAGTCCTCAGGTGGGCGTTTGTCCCCTCGGTTACGGTAAAGCAAGTAAGCCCGGTTAATCTGGTTCCTAAGCGTCAGACATTCTTTATCAAACCAGGGATTGCTTCTTATGTGATATGGACCCTTTGGCCTACAATCTGCTCCTAGCTCCCTTTGAACGCTATTAATTAGTGATTCAAAGGCCAAGATTGTCTCTGAGCCACTACTTGTTAGAACCTGATTGTAAAGGCTGAGACATTCCGGAGATAATAAAAAGGAGTGGAACTTTTTTTCGGTATTAGAAGACCATTTGATCCTCTTTATATAGAAGGCCGCATAGGGATCCAATATCTGGGGGCCTTTAGATAAATGTATATTTGAGGAAAGCCCAATAATTGTAACCAGGGGGTAATGATCACTCTCCGTACGGCAGTCCACATAGAAAACATGGACTGCCTTTCTTAGTAACTGAGAAACCAGCACAAAATCAATAGTGCTACTCCCACGTGAGGAACTAAAAGTAAACTCACCAACTAGATCGCCTTGGGTACTCCCGTTAAGGATTATCTTGTCATGTTGGGATGCTAAAAGTGCTAACTGAATACCAGCAAAATTTGTTAGTTCATCCTTAGAATGTCTAGCTGAAATCTGATGACCTATTGCCTGAAGGATTTCTTGGGAGTAAAGTGCCTCAATCGATGGAGGAACATGTACTCCCAGTCGGGCATTAAAATCGCCCCCTATAAAGGTGTATAGCCCTGGAAATTTAGTTTCAATACAAGTAATATAGTTCTCCAGTTCATCCCATTGAGCCTTAATGTCGGCTTGCCTCACCATCGGAGGAAGGTAGACGTTAAACACTAGCAATTTGCTGCATCCTCTCTTAATTAGGAGCGCCATGGCTAAAGAGCCACAGGGGGACAGCTCCACTGTCTCCACCTTTAAGGAGGTAGAGACCAAACAAGCCAAGCCACCCTTGGGCCTTCCCTTCGCCGATTGTTTGATGGCGGCCAGGGAAATGGCCGTAAACCCTGTAAGGGATATCTTATCACATGCCCAAGTCTCCTGAAGCAGAACCACGTCAAATGCCTGAATATAGTTGGTAAATTCTATAGTACCACACCTTCTCCCCCAACCTGCTATGTTCCATGAAAGACATTTAAGAGTACAGAGGGGGGAAGCCAAGTTTGATAGTCATTCTGTACAATTAATTTTTTCAAGGGAGCCCTTCTGGTCCAAAAAGATACACCCGTTATTAGAAGACAGTGTCACCCTCATGGGAGATAAAGGCAGAGAAGGGGGGAAGGGCGGCGAACCTTGTTCATGGGGCTGTAGAACTCTAAACGCACTCCAGTTCGTACTTGTAGCCTTAGCATTAGCTAGCAAGCATTCAGTGGCATCAGCAGACGGGGTCTGAGGGAGCCCAAGATCTTCATATTGACGAGTAAGATGTCCTGGAAAAAGGGCCAGGGGAACTTCTGCTGATGAATCGGTATGGGCTCCCTGAAATCCAGGAAAATCCTTATCAGGTAGTGAGAGACTCCAAAGCTTGGCTTTAACTGCAACCAGACGCTTAATAATTTGAGCCCTTTCTGAATGTGGGAGCGCACGAAAGGAGTCGAAGAGCTGTATCTCCTCCTGGTTCCAGAGATTATCTTGAGATAAGTCAGTCACATGAATAGATGGAATCCCAGAGTCACTGGCCTGGGGCTTATTCACTAAGAGGCCTTGAATACCCTGGGCTAATGTCGCTTCCTTTGAGGCCATTTCTTCCCGGCTGATTAAGTCAAGGCAAGGTTCCTGATGAGATGTTACTCGCTGAGGGGGGTTGGTTTGATTGACAGTAGGAGGATCAGTCAAAACCCCATCAGAGAGGGCGCCATCAGGAGATTTTACAAGCATAGATGTATATTTAATAGATGGACTAACATCAGAGATGACATTCAGGGTTGGCACATTAACATGTGCTACTGAAGATCTTTTAGGGGCAGTAAGTCTCCTAACACTAGCAGGTGGTCGATTACTTAAAAGAGGCTTAGTCGACATATCTTTGAAGACTCTTCTTGGCAAAATGCCGAAAGACCTTAGTAGAGATCTTCTCCTGAGGAATAGTTTGGGGGTGTTAGAATTGTCGAAAGTAAGTAACACTCGAGTGCAGTATATAGAGGAGGATAAAGATTCAACCTCCTTCAAATCATCAGCTTCCAACCCCAATAGCTGTAGTATATGACCCCTTGCCAGCCGTATTGAGCCCCAGCGCGGCAAGTAGCCATTAATAGGATTGATATTTAGGGCCACCTGTTTTGGCTGTAAAACCAGGTGACTGTTTACATCTAGGGAAATAGAGTTCAAACTATTGGTAGGGTTATGTTGAGCAGATCTTTTGCTGAGGCTTGACAAGGGAGGCCCTGCTACCACATCGGAATGCCGAGCGGCTGGCCCAACACTACCACTGGCAACCCAAGAAACTAAATAATTTAGGGTACTTATTATTTTGTCAAGCTGGAGCTGTATGCTCGCTGTTGTATCCGCAACCAGGAAACATTGCTGAGCCAAAAGTTCAGTAAGGGTGGGCTCATTTAAGGATCGATTGGGAACCGTAGCTTTAGGGGAGCCTTTGTTCTCAACTCGAGGGGCAACATCCTCAACCACCAAAGGATCGCCGTGACCAGCAGCAGCCAGAAAGAAAGAAGCTGGAGTTTCCAAACAAGGAGGCCGAGCCAAAACAAAGTCTTCCATCTTGGATTGCTTCAGAGAAGGTTGAGGAACCAGGTCAGTAAGGGATCTTATAATGTTTTAACTGTAATAAGCATTATTTTAGTATCTGTTTTATCAATGCAGCTTCATGTCTCCTTCATTAAAAATCCATTTCCAATTGCAGGAGAAGGGGTTGACAGTGATGCCAAAATAAAGTTACCATACTACAGAAAAGCCTACTTTATTTGTTGTCATTTTTAGAGTACTAGACTGTCTATAACTATCAAAGAACAAAGAACCTTTACCCAACAAGGACCCAGAAAAGAGTTAATGGTTTATATACAGTTTCAGTTCCTCTTGCTAAATCCTCTGGGTGGTACATTAGCCACAGCTGCTTGTTTTCTTACAGTAAAGTAGACATTTTCCTCTGAAAAATATTCTTCACAAAAGAATTATCTAGCGTACATGCAGAGAATATGTTGTCTGCCATTACTATATAGAACTCTCTAGAGCTTAATGATCAGCGACTACTTAAATCTGAAGCAGAAAAAAATGCTTCAGAGGACACATTTATTCCTATAGTTTTTCTGAGCTCAGGCAGTAGTCCCAGAGCTCCATGGAAGATAAGGAACCGTGAAGTAATGAGAAACAACAAATTCCTGTACCCTCTCATCACTTTTTAAAGAATTTTTCAGAAAAAAAAGGTAGTTGTGAGTGAGTTATGGGTAAATTGACCAATCTGAATGCATCCTGGCATATCCGAGCATGCATTTTAGAAAAGAATTGGACAAACTGGTACATCACCAAAAAGGTATAATCAAGACATTAAGGGGCTGGAAGGGAAAGCACTATGCCAAACAGTCTGATATTTTTAACATTTAGGAAACAATATGGAATATTCTGAAGTATCTAAAGAGCTGTCACAGGGCAGAATTGTTCAGAGCTGTCCCAAGGCAGAGTTGTTCCAGAAGACAGGTTTTGGCAGGAGAATTTCCTAATACTAACAGCTATTCATCAATGAAGCAGACTGCCTTAGAAGGTGGTAAACTTTGGAAGTATATAAATAGAACCTGGATAGCTGTATATCAGGATGATGTAATTCTGAATTCCTATATTAAGCAGGGGATTGAGTCCAGTTCAATTTATGATGGATTTATTTTGCTCTTCTTCTCTTCTTATGCTGCAATTCCTTGGCAGTAGAGCAGATTTGACCCAGAGGTGAAAAGTAATGGCAGCAACTACAGTTATATAAAAGAAATTGAGCTGAAGGAGTATTTCTGAAATGTTTTTTTCCAGTAATTGTTCCTTTCACTCAAAACAATGGATTTTGTGCAGGATTAATAATTTAAAAACTCATTGAAACTTGAGTCCTGTAGAGTCTTTCTACCTTGGTACTGAATTGTTATGGCAGAGGACATTAAATGTATAGGTAGTAATCATATTATCAAATTTAATTTATGTTCTGTCCCTGACCTCTTCTTCTGGCCTTGTCATGAGGAACAGCTATCTGGCGTATTCATGGGTGATATGAAGCCCTTTCCTTGTCCACCCCCTAGTTTGATTTTTAGGTGTGCATCTCACCCCAAAACTAGGGGTTATATTTGGGTAGGGCTTATATTAGACCCACCCCCAAAAATCAAGCTAGTGCTTATTATCGGGTAGGTCTTACTTTTGGGGAAACACGGTAACATCTTTTCGGACTAACAAAAGCAGATGCCTTTCAATAAAATTTGCTAATCAGAAAAAGTGCTACCATCCTTTCTCTGAAGTCTCCCTCATTCATTCTTTATAGATAAACCCCAAAAATATTTTTTTCCTTGATTTGGAAATTATACTTGTATTCAGGTATTCTAAAATTACATTTGAATTCAAAGTAATTCAAACATATTAGTACCTAGTGATCAAATTACATCTATTTAAACCCAATGATTTCATAAAACCGGAAAGTGGAAAAATATGAAGGAAGGGATTCAAAATATTCACTCAGATGCTTTGCGAATTTTAAAATTATTATACTTAAAAAAACACTTCTTCACACTTTATTTTATTCAGATGATGGAATGGAAATGAAATAGAAAGCTCTTAGCAGCAAATGTGTTACTGTTATTAATGGTGTATAAATATTTCATTTATTGACTCAATTTGTATATCTGAATCAAACTGATTTTCAGCATTAGATCAAATCAGCCACCTTTATTGGCATTTTATGAATAGTCAAAGCCATTTTGTTCTGAACTGAATAGGCAACCAAATTGAACTATTTCTACTTGATAATTTAGGAATCCAGAGTAAATCAGTATGCAGTTTTGAACCAAATCAGTGATTCAAATGGAATACAATTAACATTCTATAATCAATTATAAAACTGATCATTTGCATAAGATCAGACCTGATTCATCCTGGGTTAATTATTATTTCTACACCTCTTAGAATTCAGAACCTTACATGAAAACATATATAGGTAGTGCTTGCTTAACAAATGCCCTGTTTAGCCACTTGTTCCAAATCTGGTTGTTAAGTGAAAACTGCTTGTATTTGGTTTGTCACATTTGCATCTTTATATATTTATTGTCTATGTTATGGCAATGAATACAATATATGTGTGTACATTTGCATATACACTCTGTGTGTATGTGTGTGTGTAGTGTGTTTGTGTGTGTGTGAGAGAGAGAGAGAGAGACAGACAGACAGACAGACAGACAGACAGACAGACAGACAGACAGACAGACAGACAGACAGAGACAGAGAGAGATTTCCCTAACAATGAACTTTAAAGCATTAATTTCAAGTTAAAAGACTTGGAATATTTCTTCGTAAAACATGGGACTTTATTTTGCAGAAAACAAAGTGAGAGGGGAAAGCAGGGGACAATAAGGACAGTAAAATGTCTACTCTGTCATTGATTTTCATCTAATTCTCTGTTTGATGGCTGGTTGAAGGTGGCAGATGTTGTATAAGACAGGGATCCCCAACCCCCGGTCTGTGGACCAGTACTGGGCTGCAGCATGCCAGCAACCGGGCTGCACAAACAAGCAAAGCCCCATCCGCAAGATACAGGCAGCACACAAAACCACGCCCCCTCCAGTCCGTGGAAAAACCCTCTCTTCAAAGAACCGGTCCCTGGTGCCCCAAGGGTTGGGGACCTCTGGTATAAGACTTTATCTTGGAGATTGACAAGGTGCCTATAAGTACAGAAGTATTGTGCCTAACAGACTTGTTTTATGATTCAATGGCAAGAACAATGATATACATCCCAATTTCTCTCTGTCTCACAAACCTGAGAGTGATTTTGCTTGCTTATTATTGGAATTTAATTTGGATTAGAAAATCCTGCAAGGTACAGTCCCTGTTTATCTTGTCACTTTAATGTCTTAAATGATTTTGAGGAATATAATATTTTGATACTACCTGAATATATTCTGACAACTGTTGGTGAAAAGAATGTTAATAAGCTATTACCCATGTATGAATGTCCTCATTGGGTGAAAACGGACAAGGATGAATTTTCAAATTCTTCTTCATTTAGAATGTCTCATTTGCAAATAAGTTGAAGCTATAGTTTTGAAAGAGAAATCCCCTTGAATTATTCTTGTCAGAAAGGAATGGCCGAATGTTTCATGACATCCTTTAAAATTAGGTAGTACTTCTATAAAGCACACTTTTTTAATTTAAATTGCATTGCTTTCACCAGATCATTCTATAACACTGTTCTTAAATAAGGCAGATTCCCCACATGGCCAGTTCTGATAAGTCACACTCCACATGTTTTTGCAGACATGTTTTTGCAGACATTCATACATTTACTGTGAATACCAAGAAGAAAGTAGATTGCAAATACAGCTTTACATGTTTTGTATCCATGCAGAATTTTTCTGCATCTTTTCTTCTGCAAATATTTATACTCATACTATAAGAAACTGTACAATACATTCATCTGATACTTATTGAAAGTGCCACATGATGAAAATTAAGGATAAATACTTAATCTGAATCTTCTTGTTCTTCCTATTCTGTGTCTATACTACTGACCAGTGAGAAGTCCTGATAATTATTTTCCCAACATTCCCAACATTTTCTATATTTTCTTATTTTTGTTCCAATTCTTTTCCATAATTCCCTATATATAATTGTAGACAATGGTACAAATGAGTGGAAGCAAGTCCTAGAGGTGTTGGACTTTTTTTAATGGAAGAACACTGAAGTTACATATTTGCAAATAAATTCAAGGATACCTTTAGTAAATGGACCAAGGTTAAGGACACGTACATATCAAATTTACAGAGAGATCTATTGCTGTACGTGTCAAAATATTCTGTTAAACTGTTCCCGATAGCATCAAATGACTATAACGTAAACGAAGCAAGGATTCTTGACTGAGAAAATGTGATGTCTGCTTGTCACATTAATCCAATTATTTTCACTTTCTGATGTAAATATCCAAAGTAGTAGCAAGATTTGAGGGTTTGGTTTTTAATATTCCATTCACTGAAAAAAATGTTATTGACACAAAAAAGACAATGAAAAAGACTGGCAAGCAGTGAAACTATTTCTGCAGTGAAACTATTTCTTCAGTGAATTAGAAAACATGGGGACAGGCAAATATAATAATAATAATAATAATAATAATAATAATAATAATAATAATAATAATAATAATAATAATAATAATAATAATAATAATAAAGTTGGAAGGGACCTTGGAGGTCATCTAGTCCAACCCCCTGCTCAGGCAGGAAACCGTATACCATTTCAGACAAATGGCTGTCCAGTCTCTTCTTAAAAACTTCCAGTGTTGGAGCATTCACCGCTTCTGGAGACAGGTTGTTCCACTGGTTAATTGTTCTAACTGTCAGGAAGTTTCTCCTTAGTTCTAGGTTGCTTCTCTCCTTGATTAGTTTCCATCCGTTGCTTCTTGTCCTGCCTTCAGGCGCCTTGGAAAATAGCTTCACTCCCTCTTCTTTGTGGCAGCCCCTGAGATATTGGAACACTGCTATCATGTCCCCCCCTCGTCCTTCTCTCTTAAACTAGACATACCCAATTCCAGCAGCCGTTCCTTATATACTTTAGCCTCCAGTCCCTTAATCATCTTTGTTGCTCTTCTCTGTACTCTTTCTAGAGTCCTCAATGTCTTTTTTACATCGTGGTGACCAAAACTGGATGCAGTATTCCAAGTGTGGCCTTACCAAGGCATTGTAAAGTGGTATTAATACTTCACGTGATCTTGATTCTATCCCTCTGTTAATGCAGCCTAGCACTGTGTTGCCTTTTTGGCAGCTGCAGCACACTGCTGGCTCATATTTAAGTGATTGTCCACTAGGACTCCGAGGTCCCTCTCACAGTTACTACTATTGAGCAAGGTACCCCCTATACTATACCTGTACATTTGGTTTTTCTTGTCTAAATGTAGAACCTTACTTTTTTCACCATTGAATTTCATTTTGTTAGATAGTGCCCAGTGTTCAAGTCTGTCCAGATCCTCCTGTATCTTAAGCCTGTCTTCTGGAGTGTTGGCTATTCCTGCCAGCTTGGTGTCGTCTGCAAATTTAATGATTTCCCCATCTATCCCCTCGTCCAAATCATTCAAACATTCTTGGTTTCTAATTTCTAGTTTTCAGTTCTACTCACTGTATTTCTATATCAGTGTTTTTCTACAAAAGATCATGTCAGAAAATGCAGATGTAAAATTCTGTATACATTACTATAGCTTGTACTATGCACACATTAACTATCAGATGCAGTTATCTGTGCCGCCCAAAATATAGTTTTGTTTTTAATTTCTTTATTCTACATATACTGTATTCAATTTTCTTTTATTTATGTAGTTTTCTGCATACTGTTTGAATAGTAAGCTGCATCAAAAAGTTCACACTGATGTGGATTTTGGCATATTATTGCACTGATATGCTTCATTTTTCCCCCATAATGCCTAGAAAACTCAAATTAAAAAAAAACAAAGACCCATAGTTTTACATGTACTCTTACATGTATTTTTTATTTATATTACCAAATTAGGGCTAAGGTGGGAAATGCCTTGTTTTAATATATTTTTCTTCCCATTATACCACATCTTGTAGTCTTTGTATGAATACAACTTTCTGAAAATTATGGTAATTTTTAAATAGCTTTTCCTGTTTACATAGTGGTTTTCTGAACTGTTCTAGGATAGAAGTGCTGAGCAAATTGGATTTAATTCTTTGGTGCCATGCTTGCTGTGGTCTATTTTGATGAAATCACAATATTTGGAGCTTAAAAATTAAAATAATAAAAAACTGTTGGATTTTTTTGATATCACTAATAACACATTATTATTTTTAGTACTAAATAAGATAATGAAAACATTGACAGTGAAGAATATGTTTGGTGATATTGTTTGATACTGTGTTTCAAGAACTATACAAAATTTATACTCTGAATAGAACAGACAGTAGATCCTTGAAAAGAGCCAGTTTGGTGTAGTGGTTAAGGCATCAGGCTAGAAACTGATTTAGGAACAAAGCCTGCTGGGTCTTGGGTCAGTCCCTTTCTTTTAGCCCTAGAAGTAGGCAGCAGCAAACTACTTCCAAAAAGCTTTGCCAAGAAAACTGCACAGACTTATGCAGACAGTTGCCAGGAATCAACACAAGCCTACAGACACATACACACACACAAAAGCCTTGAAAAGTGTTTGAGTAAGCTGTGAGGTAGAAGAAAAGGCCAATTATCTTTTTTCTTACTTCAACTACATACAAACACACACACACACACTCACACACACACAAACACACACAAAAATACACAGGTACTTTGCTTGAGCAACAGGGCAAAATGGTTAAAAGCTGCAAAATAAATGTTTATATTTTTCAGGGTGTTTCTAATGGAATTGTGATAGGACCAATTGGGATAAGGATTATATGGTTCTTTCTGCATCAAGTATGACTGGAAAAGTACTACCGTGTTTCCCTGAAAATAAGACCTATCCAGAAATAAGCCCTAGCTTGATTTTTACATTTGTACCTAATATAAGCCCTACCCCCAAAATAAGCCCTAGTTAAGACCCCACCCATTCCGTCCCACCATCTGGTTGCACAAGGTGGGCCAAGGCATACGTGTAAAAATCAAGCTAGGGCAGGGGTGGGGTGGTGGAGCAGCCCCACGCATCCCACACCTGCTTATCTCAGGACTGCTGCAGCCAGGCCTCCCATGCCACAACACATGCCTCACCTCGTGGCAGCTGCACCAACAGCCCCATCCAGCAGGAGCCCATGTGGCTGCCGCAGACCCACTTCTTCTGTGGCTGCTTGCAACCGCTCACACGTGTCACCCCTGGCCTCTGTTTCCCTGGCAGAGGCCTTCAGGAAAGGCCTCTGCAGCCCAAAACAGAGCTCCAGGTTGATGTGGGTGTTGCCCCCGGCCTCTGTTTCACCAGCATAGGCCTTCAGGAAAGCCCTCTGCAGTCCAGAATGGAGCTCTGGGTTGTTGTGCACATCGCCCCCTGGCCTCTGTTTCACCGGCAGAGGCCTTTTCCCGAAAGCTTCTGCCCGCGAAACAGAGGCCGGGAGGCAACACGCATGTCAACCCATAGCTCCATTCTGGGCTGCAGAGGCTTCCTGAAGGCCTCTGCTGGTGAAACGGAGGCCAGGGGAGATGCACGCAAGTGGCTATAGAAGAAGTAGGCCAGCGATGGCCACGCGGGCTCCTGCTGGATGGGGCTGTTGGTGCTGCTGCCGTGAGGCAAGACAGAGGGGAAAAAAGGTCATCCCCTGAAAATAAGACCTAATGCCTCTTTTGGAAGCAAAAAGAAAGAAAAAGGACCAGGTCTTATTTTCAAGGAAACACGATACGATGTAACCTGCTTTTGTGTAAGGGCATATATGTAAAATTATGTTATTGATAGTCATATCACAAAGTTTACTTAAGGATGATCAGGTGTTTTTTTACATATAGCATACAGTTTTTTATATACTGTACAGAATACCAATTACGATTTATTTTATGGATATTCAATTAAAGCTTAGATTGCTTTACAGGTTTCTCCTATGCTTTTTAAAAAAGAAATAAAAATAACAGTTATTAAGAGTTTGACCTTCCACTGATTTCTTCAGCTGAGATTAAAATATTTAAACTTCAAATAGGTCATAGATCATAGCATTTATCTAAAGCAAAGAACTGAGAATTAGATAAGACAATGATGTATGTGTCTATGTGCATTTGTGTGTGTGTGTGTGTGTGTGTGAGTGATTTACATCTAAAGCATAAAAATGAATGTATGAATTAAACCTACACAGAAACACAGACACACAGACTTACACACACACACACACACACACACACAGACATTTGGAAAAAAGGGATATTTATGTTTGCCTTTGTGATGCAGTTTTCCATTTCCAGATGATGAAGTCAAAAGTGTGAAAGGCTTCAATTTACTTCAAACTACCCAAAGTAGATATTCCATCTCCCTTTTATTTCTATTTATTTGCACTCCTTTTCTGATAATGGTGTCATGATTACATTTCATGCATTCAGAGCAATGGCTCAGTTAAGTGCAGATTAAGTAAAGAGGAGAATCAAATAAAGATCCACCAGTATAATCTCATGACATGAAGACACTCAGTTATGTAGTACATCAGTGACAATTCCTCCGTATATGCATAGTTAGTAGTAATACTGGCAGAATGTCCTAATTTTTTTATACATATGTATTACAGAGCTTTGATTAAAAAAAAGAGTTAAACTGATATTAAATTACAGTTTAACTGTAAAACAAAATTACTATTTTATAATTTTGTAATTCTAATGAGGCTACATAAATTGAATGACTACATTGATAAATTAATTAGTGTGGTCAAGCCTCTATCTGCCATATTTGAGAAAGCTTAGAGCAGAGGTGTCAAACTGCCGGCCCACGGGCCAGATGCATCATAGCAAAACCACACCCACCCCATTGCTGGCAATGGCAAAAAAGTCATGATATGTTGCGACACGTCACATGACGTTGCGAGTTTGATACCCCTGGCCTAGAGAATGAATGAAATATCAGATTACTAGAAAAGCAGATTAAATGGGGGGGGGGGGAATGAGAATACAGAACATTATAAATCAGTTAGTTTGACATCAATTCCTCATAGAATTCTAGAGAATATCATAAATATATGTTATCTAACAGCTTCAAAAATTATTACCAGGTTGAATAAAATTATTTCTCTTCTTCTTTGTAAAACCAACAAATTGCAACAATCAATACATTTAATATTTACAATGAAGCTGACATTTCAAGATAACATGAAGAAAAAATGTAATTTGCATACTGCTGAGCACTTTGTGAGAGTTTAATTGATAGAATTGGTGGAAATAAGAAGTCAAGGCAGTGATGAGGAAACAAGTGGATTTGGTCTGCCAAAGACATAAAAATTCTCAGTCATGTTAAATGCTAACTGAAGGAATATTAATTCTGGTGGTGAAAACAGATAGAAAGACATGAATTTCAAGAATACATTTACAGGTTGTCATTAAAAACATTATTTTCACTGTAAAATAAAACTTAGATATTAACTTTCCAGGTGAATGACTTTTATTTCCATTGCTTGTTCCTAAAATCTATGCAAGAACTGTCTTTTAATGAAATCTTAGTAAATTAATGGTTTGAGGGCATATTAAGCTATTCAGTGCTACATTAAAAAACATCACAAGCTGCATTATATTATGTAGAAAATATGATCCCCATATGACCTTTCTTACCTGGCTGAAAGAAGATACTATAAACCAAAAGTTATATGTCAACGTTATTCATTAATTTATACTTATATTGTATTAATATGCTCATTATTTTATTTTTAATATTTTCAATTAGATGCATACTGAATGTTTTTAATTTTTGTTTTTTCACATCTTGTAAAACACTAAGAGTCATTTTATTACAGTGGGATATAAATGTAATAAAACCATAATAAGCAACACTTGAATATCTGGATTTGACATTTTTTCATAAAAAATTGTAGCAGTTGTTGTCTCACTTTAGTATTTATTTGCTATGCAGTTTTCTCAAATTCTGGAAGATCCTGAATTTGTCTGCCATCATTGCAATCTGTCATGTTAAATGAATAGAAGCTATGCAGTCTTTCTTGTTTCATAACAGCCTAAATTTCTTCTCCTATTAGGGCATTTGGATGAGGATTAGAATGATTAATCATGATTGCAACAACCATGAAGACAGGCTGTTCTACAGAAGCAGGTGATGGTTCGTATTTAAAATCCTGGAAAAGCTTGATTAGCTTGCATAAGAAAGAAAATCTACTTTTGATTCCTGTAAGAAAGTATTTCATCAGTTTTCTGTGCCATTCAAGTGCTTAGATTAGTAGATTTATTTTATCCAATTAGTTTTTGAAACAATGACCCATCAGTAAAAATTAAATACATGCGCACCAGTTGGAAACTAAGATCCTTAAAGAGTGAGTCTGAGTTATTCCATATACAAAATGTTTTCTCCAATTGATTTAGACACTTATTGTAAATTTGATTTAAACTTATTTTGTTTTTTTATCATTGGATGTTTGGAAATATATTATTGGATGTTTGGAAATATAATTTGTTACAATAACAAACAAAAAGGCTAGGGCCATATATACTAAATTAAGCTAAAATAAATTGAGTAATTTGAGTTCAACATGCTCTAGGAAATCCAGTCATTGTATGAATATAATATTTATATTTTTATGTATAACCTATTCTTCTCTCATGAAATCAAGATAATATTTTTCCACTTTTATCCCCAACTATCCTATGGATTCTATAGTGTAATATTAAATCTGAACCTCCTTGGTTCAATCCATCTGAACTGTTTCTAAAGTTCTTCAATAAAAGTACACATGGAGCTACTCTATATATCACAGAACAATGGCCCCTTGGAATTTTAAAAAAAAATCCAAGTATAAAATTAACGTCTTGTATAGTAAAGCATGCTATGCTGTTAAAGATCTTTTACACTCAAATAGTTGTGTCTTTTGATTGTTTCTTCCTTGTAGATGATTGGAAGGTGACTCCTATATATTTAAAGTCCTTGGCATGTTTAGTTGCAAAAGTTGTTTATCTTCCAATTAAGATTACAATTAATGTGCCTATTCATAAACACAACTACTTGGCATAATTGATTCCAATTTTCTTGGCTTCAATATACTGCTAGTCTTTGCAAGCTCTGCCTTAGATCAAGCTGAATCAAAAACAGAGCAACTGCACCATCAGAATACTGATACATCTAGGAATGCCAGAGTACCATTGGCCTCTTCCTCCGCTGTAAATTGGATATCTGGGTAGACTGAGTTTAGTTCTTTCATGAACCTGGCACTATCTTGTTGTTTAATGATGGTAAATGTGTCATCGACATACCTGGCCCAAAATTTGGGTCGGTAGTCAGACATCACTTTAGATTCCAGTTGTTGCAGGACCGCCTCTGCAATGATTCCGGAAATAGGAGATCCCATTGGCGTGCCCTTTACCTGTTCATATATTGTACCCTGGAATGTAAAGTGTGTTTTAAAGCACAGGTCCATTAATTGGATGACATTTTCTGTATTAAGTAAACTGTGGTGTCATAGTTCCTCCTGTCATAGTCAGTTCTTTATCACCGAAATAGCCAGGTCTTATGGAATGGAGGTAAAAAGTGATGTTACATCAAACAACATCATAATTTTGTCATCCTCCACCCTTAGCGGTTTTAATCTTTGTAGGAACTTTGTAGGAACCTTTCCAGCTTGGTGGACTAGTGGGAAGGGAGAGGGGATTGTTCCGTGTGAGTGGCAGGCATGCGCGTGAGTGCACACAACTCCATTTGTGCAAGCAGCGGGTGTACGCACTTGCCACTTGCACAAATTGAGCTTTGCATGCAAGCATGAGCACCCGCCACTTGCACAAGTGGAGATGCACACGTGGGCACACACACTCACCCGCCACTTGCCCAGCCTGGTTTTCTGCTATAGATACAAAATCCATGTTCAAAAACATTAATTAAAACATAATAATTACAATAATTTTTAATACAAAAAGAAGCTCACTTAAAAACCTTTTTTGCTTGTTTGGTTTTTCTAGATCTAGAGAATAACACTAGCTATATAGCAATAGCAATAGCACTTAGACTTATATACCACTTCATAGTACTTTACAACACTTCTAAGCAGTTTACAGAGTCAGCATATTGCACCCAACAATCTGGGTCCTCATTTTACTGACCTGGGAAGGATGGAAGACTGAGTCAACCTTGAGCTTGTCAAAATCAAACTGCTGGCAGTCAGCAGAATTAGCCTGCAATACTGCATTCTAACCACTGCACTACCATAGCTCTTGATTGAATAATATAGTGGCCAAGGGACCTCTAGATATATGAAGAGAAAAGATTTAATAAAGTATGCAAGCTGTCATACATTATCCTTAATATTTACATGCTATCAAAATTATGCCTATATCGACCAATGCAGATGAGTGCCAGACAGAGAAAGATAAATGTCAGATGTTCAGGTTGACCTTAGAAAAGGCAAAGAAACATGCAGGTTATTGCTAATAAATGAAGAAAAGATAGAATGCTAAAAAGAAGCCAATATACGCTTCATTTATCATAGAAACCCCTTTGATTGTGTTAATTATATCAAGCTGTGGAATGGGAAAATGGCAATCCAAGAACATCTCATTGTTTTTATGAGCTATCTGTAGACAGGAGAGGAAGGCACCATTCAAATGGAATATGGTGAAACAGACTGTCTTCGTATCAGCAAAAGAATGAGAGCAAGCTGTAAATTCACTACCTATTTATTAATCTATATGCTGAATATATATTCAGGAAAACTGTATTGGATGAAAGTAAATAAGATAAGATCAAGCTTTAAATCTGAAGGCATTAAAATCAATAATGTGAACTATCGTGATGACATCTGGTAGCTGAAAATGTGAATGAACTGGAAGCACTAATAAAGAAAGTCAAGGATCACCAAAAATGGGTTTATTATGTAATATAAAGAAGACTAAGAGCATCTGGACAGCATCTGCCAATGGTGTTGTTAAACATTTAAACAAACCTGATAGCATATAATCAACCACCAAGCAACCACCCCATGGAAACTTAAAAAATATCCATCACTTGAGCAACCAACTGTGGAAATATATTCAGTACATACAAGAAGTATTCAGATTAAAAAGCATTTCCTTACTGAGGTAAAAATCCAAAAGCACACAGTATATTCTGCTCTTCTTTACAGCTGAAAAGAACTCATACAAACTTTTAGATTCTGAGACAGCTGTTGAGTTTAATAAGTAAGTAACTTCGAAAGTAATTATGCAAAGAATGTGCAGACAGATTTCAAGGACTTGGGAAACTGAAAATTGATGACAAAGTGAAGACAGCCACAAAGATGAATATAAATGCATTGGCAAAGTATAACACAGACGGGCATTTGTAGCTCCCAGCTAATTTTGACTAAAAATCTCTCCACAAGAGATCATTTCTTATCTTTGATAATAATTGTTTTTCCCCTAAAAGCTGATCCTGAGGAATAACAATAAAGAGAAAAAAGAAAGAATGGGGTGTCTGGAAAGAAGCAAAACAGAAAAATAGTAGGATTTAAGCAGAGTTTGGACTACTCTACACTACCTTCTGATTACACTTCCCAGAAACCCATAGGTTTCTTGAATTCCTACTGGCAAGCTAGAGCTGATGGGGAGGGGTAATTATATTGTTGTGCTAAAACCCTGCTTAAATCCTATTCAGCACTTCCTAATAAATTATTCTTTATGATGTCATCCAGAGGAAGGAAGGAAGGAAGGAAGGAAGGAAGGAAGGAAGGAAGGAAGGAAGGAAGGAAGGAAGGAAGGAAGGAAGGAAGGAAGGAAGGAAGGAAGGAAGGAAGGAGCACAGTCTGAGGTTCTACAATTGCAAGTTTACATATAGCTTCTTCAGATATTATCATCAAATTGTAAAATGTTGTGTGAAAAATTGGGGAAATACAAAATATATGCAATAGCCATAGCAATTATACTACATTAAATTATAATTAAACCATAGCACTTTTTATTGTTATCCTCATCATGCCTATTTCTTTATTTGCCCTGCAGCCAAGTTCGTTTGAAAGTTTACATCATCCTCCCCAGCTGACTTAAAGAAATACCTGCCACTTTGCTGCGGGAAGGGAGAACAAAGAGAGTAGCAGACCAAGAGGAAAACTGCACCCCTCTCCCCAAACTGGCATGTCCATCAAGGGTCCTTCTCTTGCTGGCACCCTCCCTCCCCTTCAACCAGGTCTAGCTTGCCAGCAAGAATCCAAGCAACCTATGGGTTTCTGGGAAGTGCAGTCAGAATGTAGTGCAGATATGCTGAAGCAGCCACAACTTTCCCAAATTTTAATCCCACTGAAGTCAAGGTCTCAGCATTCTATGAGTTAACTTACTTGAGTTGGTTCAATAATTGTTTCCCTATACTTTTCAATAAAAGTTTACAAACTTATAGATGCAAAAGTTAATACTGTAGAGATTTAGAAATTTAAGCATAGAGTAGAAGGAGATGCTAGAAAGTAAATTTTAAATTCTAAATGTTTGCCCTTTATCCCTTCTCCAACTCCTTAAAAATAGCCTGAAATGCCACTTTTATTGGCACTTTGGCATTTCAGGTACATTTCAAGTAGGGAAAGGAACATTGGTCTTCTGCTACCATGTCCACTGGGGGGAAAAAACAGTACTGTCAACTTTTTAGATTTTGATGCCAATATTCAATGCTTTGATGTTACCGTACGGAACAGGCTAAATGTGGATCATGAGTGGTAGGTTTTCTAAATCTGATCTTGGGAAATGATATTCAACAGCTCAAACTGAAAATTGGCAGTAAAGATTCATAAATAGAAGATTAAATTTCATGTCTTCATATATCACAAATAATTTCAGGTTATTCTGAAAAAGAAACTATGAATGATGCAATTCTGTAAAAAGTTATCATGATTTTGTAGAATGGAAGATGTAAACAGCTGTAATGAATTGTACAAGAAACTTTAAACAGGTTTCTAGAAACAACACACAGACCAAAATGTGCTGTGCCAATAGTAACTGCAGTATAAGGGATCAAAAACTGGATTTCTCTGGTATGTTAAGAGCTAAGAAAATATACCACTTGCCTATGGAACAAGGGTAAGCCTTGCTTCTTTTTCCTGTTGGTTATAAAAAAAGATTAAAACAAAACACTTGCTTACAGTTGCTACTGGCATACAAAATTCTTCTTCCATTTAGATTCCTCCATAAATTTTTTAATATTCAAAATTTATTAAACATAATTACACCACAAAACCTAGTCACAAAATGTTAACAAGTCTCTCTCCCTCTCCCTCTCCCCCTCCCTCTCCCTCCCTCCCTCTCTCTCTCTCTCTCTCTCTCTCTCTCTCTCTCTCTCTCTCTCTCTCTCTCTCTCTGTGTGTGTGTGTGTGTATTAGAGCCCTCAATAGCTAAAGTCTTGGATAGTTCCTGTGGACTTACTAGATTAATTTATATGTACAGCTAAAATGAGTTATGCTAAAGTTGATTCACGCCCAACCTATTCATATTACAGTGTAAAATGTATGTATTTGTTTTTAATTCATAAAGTAAATAATTGCCATTTTCAAAGGGTATAGCACCTAGACTTTACTTATGCTGAAATTATAAGGAATGGTCAAAAAGCTGCTGCTGGAAATATCTATCTAACTTTTTTGCTCTACCATATAAAAGTGTGTGAAACTTACTGTTCAAAATGATCCTATTATTTCTAACCTTTCTAGACTATTCATAAAGCAACTGTATGTGATAGCTCAATTTTGTTACTTATCTTGCGCTATTTCTCATCACTGATTACCGAATAAGATGGTAAAATGGCTTAAAGCACAATGATAATCTAGTTAAAATTCTAGAAAAGCTAGGCATTCATTCACACCTTCTTTATACAAAACTACCTGATCAGTAACAAGGGAGATTTTTACACATGGTAGATTCATATGCTCCTATGTAAACACATCAGTCATATTCATGGGCTAATCACATAGATTGTTCTAATTTTATTGGCATCTATCCTGGAAATATGAGCATATATTCACAAATCCCATTCAACTGTTTGGTTAATAGGTTATTCCAGTGTGATTGTTATTAAAAGGGACTAATATATGCATAAGTAATCAAAAGCATCCCTTGTTTTTGTATTACATGTAGACTTTAATGACTCTAATTGAGACTGGCAACTCTGTCAGTAAGCAAAGCAGTTGCTAGATGGGAAATGCCTGACTGGAAAGAGACAAGACTACTCAGTTTCACACTTCAACTTTTGTTTGCGTCCTAACTACTTTCTTACTCTTTGGAATGCTGGAGTGCCTGATTACTGTTTTGGACACATTGAAAGTAATGTAATCATGTAACAGTCCAGGTCTGTGAGCCACGGGAGTATTATGCAAACAGCTTATAGTACTCTGTTGAAATGTCTTTCTCTCCAATCTCTCTTTTTTGTGAGAGGGTGGGGAGAAAGAAAGCAAGTTTTTTCTGGAGGCAATCTCTCCTTTGCCTGACTTTTTCCTGTTGCTGGCATAGCCATATTGATCTTGATGTGTAGAACAGCTTGCTCTCTTGAAATCTTTTCCTCTCCAATCTCTCTACTCTGTGAGGGGGTGGGAGGGGATGAGGGGAAGAGTCAGTAGAGGACTGTAAATGGGCCATAAAGTTATTTTTTTCAACACCATCATAACTTCCAGAACTTGCTTTCTTGGATAGGATTTGTAATGACAATTGACCTTTATTAGATGAACACAGTTGACTGAAATTCAGTAAAACATATCCAAGCCAATATGGCTGCCAATAAAATCCAATATTAAAAGAAGTCTTCATGCTAATCTGAAATATTGGTATTAGAATTAACCTGACACCTTATTTTGGTAGAATAGCACTGTAACAGTGATACACTCATATTCCTTGCATGTAATAAAATATTACATTGATTTATTTTCAACTGTATTAGTCTGGACACTGGTAAAACTAATTTGACATAGAAAAGTTGATGAAGAAATGTCATCAAAATAGCTGTCCATTATTATTCTTGGAATTTTGATGGAATCATGACAGCAACTTGCCTAATAAACCTCATGAATATTCATTCAAATTATTTATACTGTTTAGGTGACATCCAGATGACTGTTTTTGTCTATATACTTCTGTTTCATCAAAAGTACATAGTAGATGGCAACGTCAAACATTGGCTGATTTTGAGACAATAGTTACCTATTTCTTTTTGTACTTTTAATTATTATTAATAATATGGAATCAAACCTACTAGAAACATGAAAAAAATCTTGACTAGGTCCCCACATATTTCATACTCTTCCTGAAAGAAGCTCCTATTCTGTAGATACCTTCCCTCTACAAAGGGATTGGTGGAATTATCCATATCATTTTTCATTTCTTGCAGAAATTACACAAAATTAAAATATCTGGGGAGAAATTAGTCAGCTTTATTATTCAGCTCTCATTTTAATAAAGTTTCTGAATGAATGCTTGCATTAGTTTAGTTATAATTCGATAGTGCTATAATATTGTCTGTTGTGGAATGAGTTAAATCATTAGGTCAGAGGATCCCACAATTTGTTGGTCACAGGAACCCTACTAGTTCCCAAAAGGGGAGCCACAGTGAACTCACTAACAGTTTGATTTATTAAATAGTAAAATACCCTATGGCATCCCCTGGATTACCATAGAGTACAGTTGGAACTGTGGCATTAAGCTAAGGCTATATAGCATGGTGTAAATGTCCTGCCCATCTAAAATAAAATTTCATCCAACTTTTACGTGCATCATTTTTCTAATAGAGATTTTATTTTATTTTATTTTATTTAAAATGTTTTATTGATTTTTAAGAATTACAATCTTTAGTGCTTAGTAAACAACATGTTATCTCAGTTCACATATTTAACATTAATTTCTTCAATATAAATCTGTTCAGTACTGCACAATCCAGTATTTTTTCCCTGATCCGCCTTTCTTCCTCATATTTTTTCCATTTCCCCCTCATTACACAGTTACAATTTTTGTTACTATTGGTGTATACAAAGTTAGATATAAACATCTTCATCATATTTTACTAATGCCATACAAATAACAATAATATAAATTCAAAAATCAATATCCTGTTTTTCGTGCTCTTGTTAGGATTTGATTTCCCATCAATATTTGAAATATCTTTGTCAGTTATGATTTTCTCAATATTAATTACATTTATATAGCTAAAAGTTTTATTCATACCAATCCTCCTCTTATTTTCATATTTCCCATATCAAAAAGAAAGAAAGAAAAAATGCTATTTTAATTCTAAAATATCTTTCATTATAAAAATCTAATTGTATTTAAGGGTCAACCGTTCTTTTATTCAAATAATATTTAAACATATAATGCCCCCTCTAAAAGGTCAAATCTTCTGTTTTTTAAATCTAATCTTTTGCAGACATAAGGGGTAAAGGGTCTTTTGCATTTTCATTGTTCTGGCTACATCTTGCAGTATTTTGTTTGTATACGGTCGTTTATATTTCCCTTCTTTTATCTCTTCTGTCTCTAAATCCATTTCCTCTGCCTCGTCTTCTAGTTTCTGGTTTGTTTGTTCATACTTTGTAGTCATTGCCTGGGAGCTTTCTAGTTGTACATTTAATTTGGAGATTTGCTCATTTATATTATCTAAATTGTTTTTAGTCTCATTATGGTTTCTTTTTATGTCTTCTTTGTATGCAACAATTGTTTGGTGAATTGGTTGTAGCATAGAGTATATTTCATTCTGAAAGGTGTTTGTTTTTTCTTGAGGCATCATTCCTGGAGATCTTCTAATATCACCAGTCTCAGTAAAAGTAGATCAAAGTTTTATCTAGTTTTCTGGTCTTTATGTGTAGCCTTTAT
This sequence comes from Azemiops feae, assembly GCA_023970755.1. Lineage (NCBI taxonomy): Eukaryota > Metazoa > Chordata > Lepidosauria > Squamata > Viperidae > Azemiops > Azemiops feae. The sequence goes on from JALGBA010000376.1 coordinate 1,263,365, forward strand.
AATCCAATAGGTTCCAAAGTATAGGTCCCATCCTGAAAGCAATATTTTATAGTGATCCTTTGTCTCAAGTATCCCAAAAATTGTCAGTCAGGCAAGGTTTTAATCCACAATGTTCAAAAGGTTCAAAATGTTCAACCTCCCTGAAAACAGCTCAAAAGTCTGCCCCAGCCAGGCATAGTCCAAAGTTAAATTTTCCTTCTCTCCCACTAGCTCTTGAGATTAAAAGTCCAAACTCAGTAGGTGTTTATAGTCCAAGAAGGTCAGGGTGATAAGTATGCCAAAATATTTTCCTTTATTGCCAGCTGTTCTCTCAGGAAGCAAGTTATAGTGCTGTACACAAATCCTTCACCACTAGATGTCATTCAAAGTTCATTTTCCATTCTTAAGACAAAGGATTCATTTCTTTTATTTCACCTCAATTTTTTTTCCAAAGAGAAAATCTTAACAATTATCTCAGTTCTAAAATTTATCAAAACTGTAGCTTTATGTTACTTCCACTTCAATATTGTATTTTTCTGTCCCCATAAAATTAAAATGCTGCTTCCATTCACATTTGGAGTTTTTTAGCTTCTTGGGAGCCTTTCCCAGGAAATTCGGTTGTAAAATAGTAAAGAAAGGATCAGTATTCTCACCCAGTTCCAAACATGCTGTTTATGATGTGCTAATTGGTGCTTTATATAGCTTTCTTGTCAACATTACCTTGCTGCTCACTGATGGAAGCCATGTTGCCTGCTTCTTCAAACCACAAACAAACCACAACAAACCACAACTCAACTCCTCTGGCTCTGGGTCAAACTCTCACTGAGTTTCTCCTCTGTCTGGGCCCATAACCTGTTAAAGCATACACAGTCTTATTGCGCTGAGATAACCCAGGAGTAAATACAGTTATCAGATGTCCTCCGCTGTCAGTGTGCAAGGAATTCAAGACGCAGGAACAAGGTGACCAAACAAGGCTTTAATCCATGTGAAATAAAGTCAGCGCTGGGAGTGAACTGCTCCCAGCGCTTTACATAGCTTTGCCACACCCCCGGCCCCACCCCCAGCTGCAAGCCAGCATCCACCCTTGGAGTAGATAAGGCATAGTCCGGCCTCTGGCCTCCCTCCTTCCGCTCTCCATGCTGACGCCCCCAAGCTGCACCGGCCTTCCGCGTTCCAGGTGGCTTCTCCGGGCACTGCTATGAGCCAGCCCTAGCGCTGCTCCCATGCTGCGTCCCGCCAACAGGGAAGCCCGTCTGCTGCCGCTGCTGATGACCCAACCCGGGCAGGCATGATGGGCTGCTCTGCTCCATTCCGGATGTCCTCCCGCAACACGGTAAACCGCCGCACTGGCTGTGCACGTCGGGGTCCGGCTGCGGGTCCAGCTGCAGGTCTGGCTGCGGCGTCAGGTGGCTGGCAACGTTCGGCATCTGGCTGAGCGTCCTGGCATCTGTGTGCCGGTCCCACTGTGGCACTGGGCGTCTTGCAGCTGGCTGCGGCATCCGGGTGGCATGCCACTCAGTGCTCCCCCCCTCTCAAACATGTCAAGCCCACGGGGCTTGACAGGCGGCTCCCTCTGCCAGGGCTCCACCTGGAAGGGAAGGAAGAGCAGATGAATGTACGTCTGCCCTGGTGGACGGTTCGGACAGCCCACCATCCGCCTTCCCAGGGTGATGTCAGTAGAATGACCGCACCAGTCGCGGTATGAGCACGTCCTCCCCCTCACCCACAAAGCCTCCGAGAGGGGGTACCCCTTCCACCTTACTAAATACTGTAGCCGCCCACGGCGGGTCCGGGAATCCAGGATCTCCTGGATTTCAAACTGGTCCCCAGATACAGGACCAGGCGGCTTCCCCACGGACCCCTGTGGGGAACTTCCTGATGGTTTTAACAAGCTACAGTGAAACACTGGATGTATCTTCCCCAGTAATTGGGGTAGCCGCAGTCGTACGGTTACTGGGTTGATGACATGAACCACCTGAAAGGGCCCTAGGTACTTGGGGCCCAGCTTCTTGCAGGGCACTCCCAGGCACAAGTACTTGGTCGACAGGTACACCCAGTCAATGACCCAGAAAGGCTTGTGGGTCCCCCTCTTCCTGTCGGCCTGTGCCTTTGTGTCTGCTTCTGCCTTCACTAGGGCATCCTTTACTGTTCCCCATAACCCCTCTACACGTGTGATCCATCCCTGGGCTGAGCAGGACACGGGGAGCCTCTGGGGGCACTCGGGGATAGGGACGAAGTCCACCCCATGCACCACCTGAAAAGGAGCGAACCCAGTGCTCCTGTGCACCACATTGTTATAGGCCACCTCAGCAAATGGCAACCGATCGACCCAGTCCGTTTGCTGATAGGAGACATAGCTGCGTAGGTAGCACTCCACCATGGCGTTCGCACGTTCAGCTGCTCCGTTGGTGCTGGGATGGTATGCTGAGCTGAGGCCCTGGGGTGACCCGATTTGTCGGAGGAATTCACGCCAGAACCAGGCCGTGAACTGAACCCCCCGGTCCGAGATGATTCGTCTGGGCACCCTGTGAAGACGATATATGTGCTCGATGAACAGTCGAACCAACCACCTGGCAGACGGTAGCCCTTTACATGGGACGAAGTGGGCCTGCTTGGAGAAGAGGTCAACAACCATCCAAATGACGGTGTGGCCCCGGCTCTCCGGCAACTCAACTACAAAGTCCATGGTGATGTCTTCCCACAGCCAGGTCAGGTCCGCCACTTTTTGCAGCAACCCCAAAGGCTTCCCCATGCGGGGTTTCATGGTGGCACAGACGTGGCGGCCCCTGACGTAGGTTTCGACGTCCGCCTTCATCTGGGGCCACCAGAATTGCCGCCTCACCAGGTGCAGGGTTTTCAGGAATCTGAAATGCCCCGCCTGTTTTGTGTCATGGCATCGTTGGAGTACAGCCTGTCTCAGGACCCCTGGAATGTACACCTTGTCACCCTTCCAGGCCAGCCAGTCCCGCTTTGTCAAGAGGCCCAGATAGTCCCGTAGCCACGGATCACCTTGCACTGCTGTTTGTAACTCCTGGAGCAGATCGCCTGCCATGGCACGGGGAACCACCCGGGCTGCGGCCTGTTGGTAGGGAGGCATAATCGCTTGTACCACTGCCTCCTGCTTGCTGTTGTACTGGGGCAGGCATGACAAAGCATCAGCCAAGAAGTTCTTCCCCCCTGGCACATACTTCAAGGTAAAATGGAAGCGGCGGAAATCCTGCACCCACCGGACGTGTTTTGGTGACAGATGCCATGGTGTTTGCAGGACCTCAAGATTCTTGTGGTCCGTCCACACCTCAAATTGCTCCTTCGCCCCCTCTAACAGATGTCGCCATGCCAAGAGCGCCCACCGCATCGCGAATGCCTCCTTCTCCCATATAGCCCATGCCTGCTCGGTTGCCGTGAGCTTACGGGACGTGTAGGCACAGGGTTGTAGCGTTCCCTGGCTGTTCTTTTGGAGCAACACAGCCCCCACTGCCACATCACTGGCATCCGCCTGCACCACGAATGGGACCTCCGGGTTTGGGTGGAGTAACACCGGCTCCCTTGCGAACAAGACTTTCAAGTCCTTGAACGCCTTTTGGCAGGGCATGGTCCACTCCAGCGGTAGCCCGGGGCATGGCTTGGATGCCATATGACGCGTGCGCAGCAGGTCCATCAGGGGTAAGGCCACCGCGGCAAATGAGGGGATAAATTGCCGATAAAAATTAGCGAATCCCAGAAAGCTCTGCAATTGATGATGGGTCCGAGGCACCTGCCACTCCAGCACCGCTTTCACCTTGTTGGGGTCCATCTCTATCCCGGCCCCCGATATCCTGTAGCCCAAGTAATCCAGACAGGTCTGGTGGAACTCGCACTTGGAGAGCTTCACAAACAGGTGGGCGTTTAGCAGTTTTTTCAACACCTGCCGCACCAAGTGAACGTGTTCCTCCAGGGTGGTGGTATAAATCAGGATATTGTCCAGGTATACCAAAACCCCGTGGTACAGGTGTTCATGCAACACCTCATTGATCAGTTGCATGAATACCATGGGGGCCCCCTGCAGACCAAACAGCATGACTCGGAATTGAAAGCTACCGAGCAGGCAGTTGAAGGCCGTCTTCCATTCATCCCCCTGCTTGATGCGGACCCTATAGTAAGCCTCCCGCAGGTCCAGTTTTGTGAACACCCACCCCTTGGCCAGATGGGCCAGGAGGTTCTTCATCAGGGGGAGGGGGTACATGTGCTCTATGCAAACAACGTTGATCCCCTGGAAGTCCACGCAGAGGCGGAGCGAGCCATCTTTCTTTTCTTTGAACAGAACTGGTGCAGCTATCCGTGAACGGGGTGGTTGAATGAAACCCCGAGCCAGGTTCTGGTCTATATAGTGATGCAGCTCCTCCATCTCCTTGGGCGTCATCGCGTACATTCGGGTTTGGGGAGTTTAGCACCCAGGACGATGTCGATAGCACAGTCGGTCAAACAGTGAGGAGGCAGGGTGTCGCACTCCCTCTCGCTGAACACCTCAGCGAGGTCAGCATACATGGCTGGGAAGGGGCCCTCTTCCCCGGCACCCTTCTGTTCTGCCCTACCTGCCCTACACTCCGGCCCCTGCTCCCCTGGGTCCTGACTAGGCAGCCAGGGACCAACCCCAAGGCGTAACTTCCGGTACCCCACTTCCCACCATATGGTGGGACCTCATTTATCCAATCATGCCAGGCCCAGAATCACAGCCTCAGTCATGGATTGCACTACTATAAACCAGAGGACCTCCCAATGTGTCCCCATCTCCAGCCTGACGGGCTCTGTTATGTGGGTGGCCGGTGCCCCTCCCAGGAGAGAGCCATCCACCTGCTCAAACCGTACGGGTAAGCCATTCGCCATACCCTGATGCCAACCTCAGCCACCACATCTTTACTTATTAGACAACGGGTACAACCGGAGTCTATGAGGGCTCGGTACTCCCTCTGTTGCCCTGTCTGAGGGCTGGTGAGAGTGATGGGTAGGACGAAAGGACTGATTGGTTCGGTTACCATGGATCCTCGGCTACGTCGTCCTCATTGTCATCGGCTGCCGGGTGGTACCTTGCGACCGCCAATGCCTCCTCCTCCTCCACTGGATACGACCATCTGGAAACAACCCCGTCCGGCTGCTGCGCTGCTCTTGATTTCTCCAGGGTCTTCCTTGGGTAGACAACAGCTTTTCCGGGAGTCGAGGCAGGAGGCCATGGACTGGGAGCCGGACATTCTGCTGCCCGATGTCCTGGTTGGTTGCACTGGAAGCAACGGAATGGCATCCTGGCTGTGGGGCCAGACGAGCCCGGGACTGCCACCTGGACCCTCCGTCCCCATCCTCCCTCCTGTGGCCTCTCTGGTGCCTTCTGTCATGCGGCCGGCTCCTCCCCTCTTTTCCAGAACTCCAGAAGCCCAGTGTCCAAATCCACTGCCACCCGGAACCATTCCTGGAGATGGTTGGGGACACCCCGGACTATACAGACCTGGCGCAACTCCCGGTCCAGACCTGCCTGGAAATGATGGACTAGGAGGCATTCTGGCCAGGAGCGCAGGCGACCAGCCACCCGCCGGAAGTCCCGAACATACTCCATTGTGGGTCGACCTCGTTGCTGCAGTGCCAGTACCTCAGCCTCAGCCTGCTGGGTTCGGGAGACGTCGTCAAACTGAGACCGCAGTGCATCCAGGAACAGGCCAGCATACGCCAGATCCCTGGTGTGGTCACTGTAGAGGTCAGCCGCCCATGCTGCTGCTTCGCCCTGTAGCTTTGCCATAACCGCCGTCACCATCGCCCACTGGGATGGGTAGAGGCAGGTGTACCAGTCCAGGTGGCTGATGACATGGCTCAGGAACATTGCAAGGCAGTCTGGGTCTCCATCGAATGTCACAGGTATAGGTGGTGAACCCCACCCCATCCCCGGACCCCACGGTCCCACAGGTTGGCCCGTTCCCTGTGCTTCATCAGAGGACTGGGGCAACCCCAGGTCGTCAAAACCCCACCCCTGCGGGACATGCCCCTGCCCAGTGGATGCTGCCCACGAGTCAGTTGCTGTCTCACTTGCCCACACAGAGCATTATTGTGCCTGCGGTGCGCTCGGGCCGGGGGCCCCTGCCATAGGGGTGCCTAGCCGAGGGGTCACTCTGAACTGTGGACTGGCCCCCACGCCACGTCCCGCCAACAGGGAAGCCTGTCCGCTGCCGCTGCTGATGACCCAACCCGGCCAGGCATGACGGGCCGCTCCGCTCCATTCCAGACATCCTCCCACAACACGGTAAGCTGCCGCACCAGCTGCGCACATCGGGGTCCGGCTGCAGGTCCAGCTGTGGGTCTGGCTGTGGCGTCAGGTGGCTGGCGACATTCGGCATCCGGCCAAGTGTCCCGGTGTCTGTATGCTGGTCACACCGTGGTGCTGGGCGTCTTGCGGCTGGCTGTGGCGTCCGAGCGGCGTGCCGCTCGGTGCTCCCCCCTCCCAAACATGTCGAGCCCACAGGGCTTGACAACAGTAAACAGTGGTTTGTATTAAATGGTGGTTTATCATACACTATCTACAAATATACACTAGGAACAAGATACATACACATGGTAATACAGCAAACTCAACACACAGCAATTACAGCAGGAAACGGATGAGAGAGAACACAACAGCAAATGCCTTCCCTTTTATACGCAGGCTCTTAAAGGGATACAGACACCTGCTGAATTATTCCTATTATTGCATGATCCACCTTATGTTACATTACATCATTACATAAGCTGTTTAGCCTTTAAATCATTATCCTGACATGTTATAACTATATTCCTGCTGTAAATAGAGGATAACGTGCAAGGCCCTAATTGCTTTTTTCACTTTCATGATTATCCAGTCATGTATTCACTGATCCTGTTTAAATTCAGCATCATTGCAATATTTGCAGTTCCTTTAGTACTTTATTTCTTTCATTTCTTTTTGCATTATATTTTGAGTAGTAAGCAAACTTGGGCTTTGTGTTTCGCTTCTATTTATTTATTTGTTTGTTTAAATGAGTGTCTTTTAAGTGACTCTGTGGATCATACATCATAGAACATAAAAGCAAATTAAAAACACTTTAAACAATAAAAAGTAAATATATATGTTACCAAGTAGAACTGTTGCCATGGATGTTAGCTCAGTCAAGAAATAAGGCCTTTAACACAGTCAGGGCCCAAGTCCTGCAGATGGGTTGAGCAATCCTGTGAGGTGATTGGGCTGAGAGAGAGTAACTGGCCCAAAGTCATCCCACTGATTTTCATGGCTAAGGTGGCACTTGAACTCATGGTTGCTTGCTTTCTAGCCTGATGACTTAACCACTAAACCAAATTGATTCTCTAATATAGACTGTTTTGAATTGGAAATCAAGGTAAGTTGACAAGTAAATATCATGTAAATACATCAACTGTCATACCAAATCTTTAAATTAGTACTTGCTGCTAATAACTCTTATTTTTTTTAGCAACATACAAGAAATATGACAAGTTCTGTCTCTATGTCCATTTTCTGTTTTCCACACTATTCATCTTGTTCCTGAACTTTCCATAATTTCTAATGGGGGGGGATACATCACCTGGCAAGATATATATGGAACTAATATTATTAAGCTGAATGTGGCCTGGGGATCTATCAAGGGGTTTGTCATTGAAATGTCACTCATAAAAATACTAATATATTTCAGTACTAATATATATTGCATACTTTTTTCTACATCAAATGGAAAGATGCTTAAGTTTATATTTCATTAAAAAAAGCCATTGCCTGCTGATAAAAGTGGACTGATAAAATAAAGGTTGAACTGTTATAGCTATAGTATCTGTATTCTGAACAAGAGCTGTAATAAATGCTGTTACTCTCTAGCTTAATGCTTAAATAATTAGTTATGGATCAGTTGGCATTATGGGTTTTGGATCAGAAATCAGATATTTCAAGTGTAACATCAGGAACTTGAGTATACATAATCTGTTCCAATATTTTATTTAAGACCATTCATGACTACAAAACTAACTGACACACAAAAATGTAATTTTTAAATGATGTACTTTCTTGATATTTTGGGGGGGTCTAAATAGTGACTACTAAAATATTTTGTAATACATCGAATGAAAAAGTGTGGGACAATTCATAAATCCATATGACATTACTGTGTATTCAAATTTTCCATATCTAGAGTCAAAAAAAGTTAAATATTCATTAGAACGCAGTATTCCAGGCTAACACTGCCCACTGCCAGGAGTTCGATTCTGACCGGTTCAAGGTTGACTCAGCCTTTCATCCTTCTGAAGTCAGCAAAATGAAGATCCAGATTGTTGAGGGCAATATGCTGACATTTGTAAACTGCTTAGAGAGTACTATAAAGCATTGTGAAGCTGTGTATAAGTCTAAATGCTATTGCTATTGCTATTATACTTCTCAGATTTTAAATACCTCTGAAATCTAGTTTAATTAAATATGCACTTTTGGAAGACGCTACAAATATCAAATCAGAAGCAATAGGGATCCCTAATGGTTACGGAGTTAATAACTTGGCAATTTCAGTGGGTCTCAAAGAAAAAAAATATATATATATAAAAAAATAAACATGTAGATGCAGGTGGAGATGAAGGGCACAAAGTTTGATCCTTCAGATTGTCATCCAGAAACTTTTTTTAAAAAGATCAACTGTTTAGTAAGCTTAGAATATTCCTACTTAAATAGAATCAGAGTTCTAAGCTTCAAGTTGTCACAAACCCAATAAGAAACTAAAGTTGCCACTAGCAAGATGGGTGGCATATGTTTAATAAATTAATTAATAAAGTGTCCTCTTCCTCCTTCCAAAAGTATTAACACAATCTGTTACTTTTCTGACAAGAAAGGAAATTCATGAGTAGTGCAGAAGAGAAAAAAAGTAAAAGAATTATATGTCTGCAAATGATACTGTTGAAACTTTTCTGATGAAGAATAAGTTTTACCAGGATCCAAGTGAAAATATGGATTAGTCTGTACCAAATACTATGGGTAAGTGCAAGAAAGCTATCATATAACATGGCAAGTATTCTGTATAATCATTTATTTGCAGGACCCAATCTAGGTCAGTCACCAGGACCAGAGGGTTTGTCTTCCAAGCTTTCGGACTTGTGCTGGAGCCCATCCTCAGGGAAATTCTCTCTCCCAGAGTGGGTGCTTTGGGCTATTCTGTCTGTGGTATTTATATGGTGCCTGTTGTGCATTTTTTTAGATATAGTTGGGGTGTTGGAAAGGACATTGGAGGTTTTCTAGTCCAACCCTCTGCTCAGGCAAGAGACTTTATGCCATTCTGGACAAATAGATTGATACATTAACTCCAGCCCCAGGGGCAAAGCCAGGTTTTAATATCTTGCTGGAATCCTGGAAGAGAGGATATTGTCCTTATTTCTGAGGAAATTCTGTTTCAGAGGTTGGGGGCCATGAGAGGCAGGGCATGCTTTCTTGGTCCTCTGAGACAATGTTTAAGATTGAAGACCAAGAACATTCTCACTTTACTAGAATGCACTGGGCAGCAGAAATAGTTGGAGACGAGTGCTTGCTTAGATATCCAGTCTTTTGTCATACAGATCTTTATATGTAATAACCAGCACCTTGAATTAAACTCAAAAGCTGACTGGCAATTTGGTGACTCTATATTAGTGGTGACACAAGGTCATACCAGAAGGTGCCCATTATTGCTTATACAGCTACATATTGATCCAGCTGGAACTTTGGAGTGTTCTTCAAGGGAATTCTCATATAGAGAATTTTGCAATTATCCAGTTGTGAAATGATCAGGGCAAGTGTCTAAGGGCCTCAGGAGATATTATTTGAAGCCTCATTCAAATACATGGGTAAAAGCTCTTAAACTTTCTCAAAATAAATATAAACTGACCTCAAGTAAGTGACTATCTAGTTTCTGGGACTTGCTATAGTATCTGATTGACCAAGTAGGATTTTTGAGACAACCAGATGAGATGCTTTTATGATTATTCTTATGTTCTCTGCCTTTCTTTGGATTGAATCCTGCTATATTGTTTTGCTCGTCACATTCATTTTCTAAAATCCCATTTTAAACATTTTCTTTATTGAAAGTTGAAATTACGGAAGCCTGACATTTACTCTGAGGTGAAAGTCTTTCCAAACTGTACTGGTCTCAGTTATGATGTTTAATATTTGTCCAAATCACTTCAATTTCCTCATGGAAAAACCAGTGCAGTTGCAATCAGCTCAGCTCATATTCAGCAGACAATCTATGACATCTGTCATCCATCAATTTCTTGAGTCTGCAAACTCATATCTTAAATATCTTAAATCACTGCAGAATCTCAAGATTGTTTATGTTTCATTAAATATATAAAATAAAAAATATGTCAATGTAATTAGTAAAGTAACTTGAAAATAATTTAAATTTAAAAGTGTATAACAGACTTTCAAAATGGGTTGTAAATTCTGTAAATACAATCTTAACACATTGGGAGAGCATCAGATTGGGGAAGTCTGCATAAATAGGATTAATCAAATATATACTAACTCATATTTCAGTCAAAGTGATCGAAGCTACAGCAAAGTTTCTTGGGTGAATATTAAAATATTCCCAACATAGTGCAAATAAACAGATTTGTAAACATTTATTTAATGCTCTGCTGGAACATGGAAAAACTTATGGAATTGTAGTAGCCATCAACCATGTTAACCTTAGAGTCATTCAGAGAATAAGAATTCAAAAATCAGTTTACTCTTTCTGGGCAAAATAATAACTCAGTGATTGCCACTTAATGATGCATTTTTTCATACTCTTGACTAGTATATAAAATGTAATGCTGATAGGTTTTTTATAGGTAGATGAGAGATAGTATGAAAACATTTTATTTTATTTTCAGATAGTACTGTATACAGAGATATTCAGACTATAAGGGCAGAAAATTAATAGCACAGTATTCAGCACTAGCCCTTAGGTTCTTATATAATACCTTATAAGAAAACCTATTTGATGGGCCAGATCTGTGAAGGTTTAATCTAATTTCAGATGAAACCAGGATGAATAAGCCTATTCATTATTACCTCTGTCCTGTGGGATTCTTGCCTAGCTTTAAAACTACTAGAAGAACTTGATAGTAGTAGGAGGAGTAATTCTAAGATAAGAATGGGAATTTCTGTAAATTTCAGTTTCTCTTGAAATCTGATTTTGTGAATTAGTCAATTTAATTTTAAAAAATCCATTTTCCCTACTCTGAAATCTTTTTAAATGTTCATACTAAATGGTGTAAGATTTTTTGTGAAAATTTCTCCAAAGATATATAACTTGTTAGGAATTCTTCCATATGTGTAACACATTTCATACATATAATTTATGTAAATCTGTAGTTTTGTGCAGACCTCTGCACAAAAAAAGACAAACTATATTACAAACCTTAACTGACAGTCAGTGTGGTTGTCCTGTCCCACATGTACACACATGTACACACATGTCCTGTCCCACATGTACACACTGTCTACACATGTACACACACAAAAGAAGTTTAACATGTTTATTCCATACTGCTAGCCCTTTTGTCATTCCCGAGGTCCCGACTGCAAGTGCACTTCCTCAGGAATCTGTTCACAGCAAAGTCAATGGAGTCCAAGCCCAACAAAGTCAATAACTAGTCCAAGATGCGAGAGAATCAGCATGATGTCAATGATATCACAGCATGATCAATACAGATCCGTAAGTCCAAGGCATGGATTCAAAGGAGTCAAGGCACAAGGAAGTCTATAGGTCAAGGAACTCCAAAGCACATATGAATGTCTAATTATTAATAGTTGTCTCCCAAAACCTTCAGGCTCCAAACGCCAATCCAATAGGCGCCAATCAGTGCACCTCATTAGGAGGGGGTGAGGCTGCCTCATTGCGAGTAGCCTTGCTGACCTCGTTTGCACCTTCTTCCACTCAGTTATTTATGACCTAGGATCTGATGGGAGCAGCAATTTGTCTTGTTCACCAAAGATCAGCTGTAACTGGGTCTCTTCTCCAGCCTACACAGCCAGCAATTCATCCAGTTGCTCATTCGCGGATTCCTCTGATGTTCCTGGCTCCACCTCTTCCCAACCATCCACTGTGCACTCAATCAATAACCTCAAGAAACTCACTGTATCCCATTTTCATCCATCAGCAGTTGCATACTAATAATACAATGTTATCATATCAAGTTGCTGTGAGAGGAATTGAAATATTATGAGATGCACATTGATCCTATGTTCACTGTTCTCATATGCCAAATTATTTATTTAGTGCACATGATTTTATGCTTCTTCAATCTTTCTGACTCTAAGTTTATCACAAGTAAGAAGAAAATATAAAACAATATAGGAACATATAATAATCATAAAACAAAAGCAAAATCACAAGTCAAAACTGTGATAAAACAAGGAATCAACTAATTATTTAGCACTAATAATTCATAATACTAGCACATTGACTAGCACATTGACTAGCACATTGACTAGCACATTAACTGTCGACTAGCCAAAAAATCTTAGCATCCAAGGACTTTTAGGTCATTTAGATTTCTACATCCTATATATATATAATTTATACATCATATATATATATATATAATTTAGATAGATAGATAGATAGATAGATAGATAGATAGATAGATAGATAGATAGATAGATAGATAGATAGATAGATAGATAGATAGATAGATAGATAGATAGATAGATAGATAGATAGATAGATAGATAGAGATAGAGATAGAGATAGAGATAGAGATATATAGATACAGATATATAAATCACATATATCTCCTTTCCTTTCTAAAGTAATGTTTATTAATATGTAATATCCAATCAGCAGAAACATCCATTCATATAGTGGAAATATCATAAAGGACACAGCTTTATTTATATGCATGCAATTTGGTTTTCAATGGGTGTTTGTTTGTATTTGCTGAGAAATCTGATTTGGCAGAAGCTAATGTGCATACACCTCTATTTTAAATACTCCTGTAACATGTACTGGATGTTTTATGATTGGTACAGCTTGATGAAGTATATTCATATGGTAGATAATAATTCCTGAACAAGATTCTGGAGATCTTAAAGACTGCACTACGATATTTGCTCGCATCTCCAAAACCTTCACAATACCATTAGGATCAAAATCTTGCTATCTTGTTACTATGGACTGTGTTGATATATACTACAAATAAAGGAATCCATCACAAAATCATAGTGTTGGAAGGAATAATTTAGACTATCAAGGCAATTTTCTGCTCAATACAGAATGTCATATTAAAGTTTCCCAGGTAGATGGCTGTCTAGCCTTCAAGTAAGTGAGAACCCATTACCTCTCTCAATAATTGATTTTATTGTTCATTCTGGGTTATTGTATGGACATTGTTTTTAAACATTCAATCTGAATCAGTTTTTCTCTAACCTAAATCAATTATTCTCATACCTGAAAGAAAAGAGGATAAGTCTTGATTTTTTTTCTATCCGAAACCTTTGAAGTAATTCAAAAGTGCTGTCACATTCCTTCTCAGTAGTCTTCTCTCAAAGCTAAAGATTTCCAGGCCATTCAATTTCTTTTCATTTGATTTCTAGTCTCTACTATTACTATAACAATGAAGAATCTTAACAAATAACATACTTTTATGGCACCAGATTCTATTTCTTCAAGTGCAGACATTATCATCCACAGCAATGCACATATATACACATACAAACAAGCACAGATACATACATACATGCATACACACATACACACATACACAAACATGCCTAAATACATGTACATATACATATATATTCACTCACACAAATAGACTTGTTTTTAAATTAAATTAAAAATTTAATTTAAGCAATTAAATTAAAAACCAAGACTATGGCAATTGTTAGAATTGGAACATTTATTTAAATAAAGTATTCCTTTATTTAGGAATACTTAGTGAGAACAGCCATTGCCAATAAACTAGCACCTGTGACTATTTCAAGAGTTATATAAAGGATAAACAATGCATAAATATTTTCAAGAAATAATATATTGCCTCTATTTAAAGTCAAATAAATAGAATTAAGTATTATATACTGTGATTCAGTCATCTAGAGCAGGGTTTTTCAACCAGTGGTACGGGTACCACCTGTGATACATTGGCACCTGGCAGGTGGTACACGACCATCCTAGAAAAGTGATAGCGGGGGAGGGGAATGAGCTGAACCGGTGGCAGCACCGCACAAGCCTGAGCCAGAGATGGCTGGAGCTGCAGGGCTGTCAGGGCTCAGGGAAAGCACCAGGATCAGCGCCAGGCTCCAGCTGGAGCTCAGCGCTGATCCTGGCGCTTCTGCTGAGCCCAGAAGAAGAGCCGATCAGCTGGAATGTTGCAGCATCTCCAGGGTCTTGTGATTTACATTCAGATGCTTGGCAACTGATTCATATTTATGATGGCCACAGTGTCCCAGAGTCATGTGAAGTGACCAAAACCTGCTGCAACCACCCAGCAGACAGGGGGAATAAAAACCAAACACCCCCCACCCTACCCCCGCTGCCAATCCTCAACAGAAATGCTCACAACAATGAAAACCTCAGACAGGAGGAAGAGCGCCACCGGGTGGGCAGGCAGGTGTCTTGCTCAGCTGTGCCTTGGGGGGCACTTTTTTCAGTGCCATTGTAACTTTGAACAGTCACTAAGCGAACTGTTGTAAGTCGAGGACTACCTGTACTTTATCACTTTTTTCCTTTTTTTTTTTGGTCATCAAGTTTTTGACACCTTGCTAAGCGACTGGTGGTACTCGGATGTTGCCATATCCTAAAAGTGGTACAATGGGTGAAAAGGTTGAAAAGCCCTGATCTAGAGCATGGCAATGACTTATAAAAGAGCCATATCACTAACTAACGGGTATAAGAACTTTTGATACAAGCACTACAGAGATAGAGTATCCTATTAATTTAATTTTCAGAGAAAAAAGGATTCTGAGAAATGTTAAGTGGTATTACAGATTTTCCTACCCCTTGATGTAGCAATGTTGTTGAAATCTGTAGTATGACAGATTAACTACACAACAGGTTCTCAATCACTCTTAAAAAAATCTTTAGCCAGGCATCAAAACCCAGGCTTCTTGATTTGTTAAGAGTTTTTAAAAGCTGACATTCCATGATATACATATTATGTAATAGTGGATGAAAAAAAATGTGGAAAATAAAACCAACCATTTTTTGAACCATGGCAAGCACTATTGTGTAGCAGTGGGATCCTGTAGAAATATTTTTTCTCTAATAAGTAATGTATATAACTTGTATTGTCATTTGTGATAGCAATTTGGGTTGTGGTGGAGCTATTGTAAGCTATATTTCTTAGCTTAGTGAGAAAAATGCTTCCTAATCCTGCATACATTTAAAGACATTTTGCTAATTAAATCTGTTTTGATCTGAAGTTGCCATCTATCCATGCATTGGAGGAACAGGTTTCAGTTTAGTAAGCATGAGGATGTCAGTAAATTGCTTGGAAAGGATGAAGTGAACCATATAATGTATACTTTGAAAGTATGAATATTATAGTTTACAGGACATGACTTCAGTGGGACTGGAACTACCCAACTATTTCCCCAGTTAAGGAGATAGTTGCTTGCCATCAAACATGGTAAAAGAAAACCAAGAAGAGAAGAGCCTCCAACAGATAGCTTGAGATTTACACAATGATCAGAATGGAACACTCAAATACTGTAAGTGGCTTATCTTCAAATCAGGCAAAAAGAACAGGCACATTTCTTATTGCAAATATTAAAGGTGAAATAGTGCCCAAAGGAAGCACTTATTTGGGAGGCTTTCCACAGAACAATAAAATGCCTGCCTTGAAAGGATTTATAGATGAAGCATTAACACCACATTACAGTGCTGTAATCAATCTCTTATCCTTTGTCAGTAGGATTTTTTTTCCAATCTACACACACACTTAATCTTAGCCAAAAGGCCAAGAACCAAAATTTCCAATCTAAATTTTCCTTGGAAGTGTTTTGCATTCTACACCAAGAAAGATAAAAAGATAGATTCGTCACAGAGATCTTGGTCAGAGTCTGCTGGTGTTTTCATGTCTGAAAACCTAGGACATATCAGATAGTCACATTAATGTCCCATATTTCTATTGTTAAATTGTCAGAAAGATCTGCTGGAATAACCTGCCCTGATTGATGAGTCTTTTCCTTCTTCAGGAATAAGGTGATATGCAGTGCTGGTCATTAGAAGGACAAGCAAAAGAAACTGATTAGACTGATTCCCATGGTTATATTTCCCCCTCTATTGAATATCACCTGCTGGAAAAAAGAACAAACATTAATAGCTGTTCTTATCATATTTGGGGGTGGATCTTTGTCCTACTATAGTTACATTTTATAAATGAATCCCACTTTTCATTATATTTATTCATACAAAGTCTATGACTATAAACAATCTGCTCATAAGTAGTAAAGGAGGTATTCAAAACATTGAGTAAATGAGGCCATGCAGTTATCTTTCCAACATATCCTTGTATAGATAAATATAATTAAATATGGTAATTTATACATAATTCAGTAGTTTAAAAAAGCATAATTATATAAGTTAATACACACAAACATACATATACACAATTGAATAACATTGTCTTACATAATCTTATATAGAATTGTAACAGATTACTAATGATGCATTATAATTTATATTTTGCATTTTTATGCAATATTTTGCACTTATTTTTAAGCACTTCTTATAGTTTAGATCAGGGCTTTTCAACCTTTTCACAGATTGTACCACTTTTAGAACATGACAATATTTGAGTACCACCAGTGCTTAGCAAGGTGTCAAAAACTTGATGACTAAAAAAAGGGAGGGAATTTTGGGTTTTACTGATTAGATTCATTTGTTGTTATAGAAATGGCTGGTTTATAATATTATGGAAAAGTAAAAAGATGAGGTTCAATGTTAATGCTTCCTTCTACTGCAACAGAGGAAGTATGTTCTTTTTCCCTTCTCCCCCTCACTTTCCCCCCCTTTTTCCTCCCCACTGTGTCCTACTATTTGCTTTTGTATTTTTGTATTTTATTTTATAATGTAATAAAATATTACAAACTGTAGAAAAAAAGTAAAAAGTACCAGTTTTCATTTCTTCAATGGTTGTTCATCTGCTGAATCACTTTCCCTTTGCACTGACAAATGCATGACGAATTTATCCATGTTTATTAATATGCACCACTACCAGCTAGTTCAGGGGTCTTCAAACTTGGCACTTTTAAGACTTGTGGACTTCAACTCCCAGAATTCCTCAGCCCTCATGGCTGGTTGAGGAATTCTGGGAGTTTGTAGACTCCTGAGCTAGCTGGTTGGCCCTTCTTCCTCTTTCCCTTCTGAGCTGTTCCACAGTGTAGTAAGAATGCACCCTCCCAATCCCTTCCCTGTACCCTTAAAGACACAGGAATCAAGTGCAAAGGAAGAAAATAAAATAAAGAAACACAAACTCCGGGGTTTTTTTTTCTCTTTAAGCGGCCTCAGGCATGTCACATGTCATAATGTTGCAATTCTAGACTGAAAGGCTCGGCAATTGCGAAAAGCTTTAGCTTTAAATTAAGCCTCTTTACCTTCAAAGAAAACTTTCTAAAAGCCCTAGACAGACTCAATTAAAGGGGGTAAAACTAATTTCATTTGTTTAAAGTGATTGAACCTTTCCTGTTGTCTTTTTTTCCCTTCCCCCATCCAACCACGTTCTTTTATAGCCTCTCCTCTCTTCTCCCCCTTTTTCTTCAGTTTACCTCCAGCTCCGAGCTGCTTCTGGAAGCGCCAATCAGCTGGAGCCAATCAGCTGGAGCCCTGCCGGCTCCTGGGGCTTCTGCCGAGCCCAGACAGTCCTGCAGCTGCAGCTGCCTCTCCCTCAGGCTTGGCTCGCTTCGGCTCATTCCCCTCCCCTGCTACACTTGGCTAGCAGTCGCGTACCACCTGCCACGTGGCAAAGTACCACAGGTGGTATACGTACCACCGGTTGAAAAGCCCTGGTTTAGATATGTATGCATTTTTTGTGTTTTCTACATTTTGATTTTTTCCTCCGCTGTTATTATTTTAAAAGCAATAACAATTAAAAATAGTTTAACTTCATTAGCTAGCCTTAGACAAGGCTATGATTCTAATCTCATTTCATTTTTCTTTTATAAAGTGCTTCATATAATTTGTTCAGATTACTGATATGCAAAGTACATTGAGTACTTTGCAAATGAGTGTTATAAGTAAACACCAGGCATACTGTTCCACTATCAGAATAAGAAATATAGTTTTCAATGGCCTACAGAACAAATAAAATAAACGGGGAGCTATAGCCCTTGGCTTTTGTTTTCCACAATAGCAAAGTACATATGAAGAGCCTTGTAACCATATGAAGATCAAAGGTATGTCTAGATCAACATTCAGTTCTCATTGTAGTCATTATCTATAATGTTATTGTGATGTTTATTGTGAAATCCACAAGCAGCATATGAATATACAGCATTCTCTTACTGTTTTTTTTCTGCCATGACATCTCTCTCTTCCACATCCTTTCCATTTCCTCATAACCCATACTCTATTAAGCTTCTCAGCTTGACATTTCTCTCAATGCATCTCAGTTTCTTTAATGAAAAAGTTATGAAACGCAGAAACTCAAGCAATGAAATTTTCATTGTTGAACTCTTTGAAATTAGAATTAAAATTTACAAAATCTGGGGATTCTCAGTCAGCATATTTCAAATCTATGTTGCCTTGGATTATAAAACAGAAGAACATCAAGGTAATAAGTATGCTGGTGATTTTCATAATTTAGACAATAATATGTTATGCTTGGGGATTTATGAATCAGTAAAGTTTGCAATAAAAAATAGATAAGAGGTCCAAAACTAGTCTTTCTTTCTTCATGCAGTCTTTAAAAAGTTCTTGAGAATGCTGAGCAATTCAATTTCTAAGCTGAAATTAGTCATGGTTCTACCAAAACACCTCCAAATTCAGGTCTACAGTCTCAGTCTGAGTCCTTGATACTGCATCAGTGCTAAAAATACACCTTTTGTACACTTCACAGCAGAACTTTCAACAATTTCAAGATCAGTTTCAATGTGACTGATTTTACCTTACTATTATCTCTTTAGGAGCCGACTATATTTATTTCTAACTCTGTTCCAGTTTATTATACACTGAAGCAAATCTGTTTTTCCTCTTTAAATTATTGTTGTTATGCAAACCTTGTTCAATAAATGAGACATTTTTATATTGTTAAGATGTATTTCTTTGACCATTCCTGAGTAAAAGTTTCTAGAAAGATTTTTGGAGTTCTTTGCTTCCTATATGTATTAATTAGAATGTATTTTCAATCCAGCCACCATAACCACATACAAACATGAACCTTGGGGGAAAATGCTTCATTGCAAAGTATTTCACTTTACAACTCATATGAGCTTTGAAATGCAACTGGAGAATGGATGCAAGCCAAAACTTTTAGACAATTTCAGCATTTGATTCATTTGTTTTTACAATCAGTCTTTCTATATCTATCTTTCTTTCACAGGAATTTTTCTGAAATATAGATGATTATCGTAATTAGAATAACTATGATAAATATATCTGTAATAGATACATATCAGATTGCAAATAATCAGAAAAATGCACATACATAAATATATGTCTTAAAGATCTGCATGGGAAATATTGTTTGATTGTTTAATTGGGATAGGAAAATTGTTGCTTTTCATGATTTGGTAACCTGAAAAGGCATTCTGTTTGGCTGATAGAAATGATAATGGATTGGTTTTAAACTATGAAGATGATAATGCTGCCAGAATTTTCCCAACACTGAGGAAGAACTCACTTGAGCCCGGAATAAACTCTCTCACACAAACACAGATTGATCACCTGGAATTGTGACTAAAGCAGTAACCCCCAAATCAAATGAGATAACTACACCTGAACACATGATACTTCGCTATAATAGTTAATTCATCATCTGTCTTGCGACAAGCATAAACTATCCAACACTGATATTTTACAGCAACTATCAGAATCAGGAGATCCTGACCTTAATTCATGAAGTATGGAAGAGAACCAGGTTAATATTCAATAAAGTAAAAAGTAAAAATTTGGTATCCAAATACCAAAAAAGCTGGAATGCTCAAGAATTTTGTTAACTGATTGAATCCAGGGGATAGTGTTGTCACATTGTTACTGGCTTGACACATCTGACTTTACTTGAGAGGGGGGTATAAGGAATAATGTGAGCAAATATGTCCTGTAAATAGTTTATGTTTTATTTTCCAGGAATTACTAAGAAAGAAAGAAAAGGTATATTACAATGTGTTGAGTAGCTCTATAAGCAATAGTAACAGATCTAAATGGATAGACCCAGGAATTGAAAGAGAATATTGAATTGTTTAACAGAAGTTGGTTAGCTTCTAAACTGAGCAAGTAATGATCTAAGATGAATGTACAGAGAGGCAAATATAATCTACCTGCTAAATAATTTCTGAGAACTTCAGTTTAATGAAACACACTGCACCACAGTGATTCTTTAAGCAGGGGTGTCAAACTGCCGGCCCGTGGGCTGGTCGCATCATGCGGAGGCCACACCTATCCCACTCCAGCAATGCGAAAAAAAGTCATGATACGTCATGACACGTCACGTGACGCGGCAAGCTTGACACCCATGCTTTAAAGTGTTGAGTTGGATTTGTCAAATAAAAGCCATTGAAGAGAGTGTAACATGTATTCAAAGTAATCTCACATATTTGAAAGACAGAGATGATAGCCTATCATTTTCTTCCTGGAATACATGACACCAAGGGAATTATTTTTAGTCTTAAGAAGAGAGCAGGGACATGATGGCACTTTTGAGGTACCAGAGAGAATGCTACACAGGTTACAAAGACATTCTATCTATTATCCCTATAGGCCTGAAATGGAGTAATGGGTTTAGGTTAAAGGAAGGCAAATCTGGTTAGTTTCCTAGCAATATGAGCTGTTTATCAATGAAATCAATTGCTCAGAGAAGCAGAATCTTTTTTTACTGGATGTGTTTGAGCAGAGGCTGAACAGCCATCTGTTGTAGACACTTTAATTTGGATTTCTGTACAAAGCAATGCACTGAAATCAATAACTTAAATAGTCCTTTCTGTTATATCATTCTGCAAAGTAGGCAACCACCTTACTATCCTTGCAAAATTATTTTTTTTTTTCTTCTCAGCTCAGTAACAGTTGAATGCACATTCAAGCTAATCTATCCCTTTTAAATTCTGGCTTAGAGAAATACTTCTATATTAGGCAATTAATCAACAGCCCAATTGTTAATGGGACAACATTTAAGATGAAGGTTACCATTAACAGAGTCTTATTAAAGCTTCAAAGTTATCAAGGGAGTACATTAGAGCAATCTAAGTTGAGGCAAGAAAAGCAGAAACAGTATTATGATTACTTTCTTTAGAAGTAGGAGATAATATTCATGTAAGCTGAAGTAGACTGTAGAAACCGGTTGAAAGAATAAAAAATAAATGCCAAGATTTTATTCAGTACAGACTAATGATGAGGTAGTATATGGAAGAAATTGGAGGGAAAATAAAAAAAAAGTAAATTGACAATTATCTTGTTGGATAAGATGTTAATCTCAAAAATAACTATAACACAGAACATTGCAGTACAGTTGAAAAATGAATGAACCAAAGTGGTAAGGGTTTGCCATGAGGAACAAAGATTAGTTTAGCTTAGGTGCTAAAAGTCTTGGTTGTGCGTGTCATTAACTGGGAGTCAGAAGCAGAGAATAAAGATTCTGGGATGCTAAGAAAACAATAGGAAAATGTAAGTAAATGGATCACAGAAAGTTAATGTTTTTTTCTAGGCTGTTTGGAGCCTGTAACGAAATCAGGCTTAAAGGATCTTTATAATGGAAGGAAGGTTACCTCAAGGAGTAGAGAAGAAAGACAGGAAAGAAAAGATATAAAAAGAACTATGTATCTGTGGGTGCAAGCTACCTTCCTTCCTTAATATTAACAGTGTGGGGGTGGGTAGGAGTAGAGAAGCAGTAGTAATCTTGGAAGCAAGGGGCAGAAAAAGAAATAATTTTTTTAAGGAGGAGAAAGAAAGTTTAATCACAAACAGGAGACATATTAAAGGGAGAAAACACTAGACTTTTCTCCTAACACATTATGCCCTGCTGGCATGACTATCTGCATTTACAAAAAGATCCATTGTCTGACTTGCATATAAATTGTTCTTATAACTAGGTGCCTGTATAGTATTGTCTGTCTTACTGTATGGCTATTGGTTCTGAATACATATGTTATAGCAAGACCTTGATTTGAGATTATACTATCCCATGGAATCATTTAAATTCCCCTTTCTTCATAGATCCAATAAGAAATATATAAGCCTTTAGTTATGAACAGACAAAAAGAGATTTGTTGTACTATTTGCATTCATAACCCAGCAGCCTACCTCAGAGCAAGACAGATAGAAGAAAATGTAGCTAATGATTACAGTACTGTTTACAGAAGTATAGTTACTTGTATTTAAGAAAATATGGGTCAAGATTTGGATAATGATAAAAAAGAATGTGTAGGAGTAACACTATTTTTAATGATACATGCAGAATTGAAAAAGAAAATGAACATTTATGAATTTGTTGAATTATTTATCTATAAGATATGCTTGAGCATAAATAAATAGTGACTCGAACCAACAAAATATTTGGGTTACATTTTGCTTGTGATTTGAACCCTATGTTTGTTTGGTATGCTGTCAGCTGCCACCTTATGCTTGTTTGGGTTTCAGTGCTTTGCGGTAACAAACTGCAATGAACTGCGGGGAGGGGGGATGAAGGGGACAAACAAAAGTAAGTGCTGTATCTCCTTGAGATGCTGCCTCAAGGTCATCCAGCTAAAAGAAGGAGGCGGTATGTTCTTCAACATCCTTTCATTTGTCTTTTGACTGGATTTTCACACCTTTCTGACTCCTTGTTTTTAAAACGATTGCTATTTCCAGCAAGTATAGGGATAGAGAGAAGCTGGAAACTAGTACAAAAAAATATGAATGGGTAAAGATGTGGTCTCCTTCATAGATTACTGCCTTGTCATGGTGAAGGGGCTTGCGTAACTCAATGAAGCTATGAGCTATGCCGTGCAGGGCCACCAAAGACGGACAGGTCATAGCAGAGAGTTCTGACAAAATGTGATCCACTGGAGAAGGAAATGGCAACCCACTCCAGTATCTTTGCCATGAAAACCCCATGGACAGTACCAAAAGGCAAAAAGATATGACGCTGGAAGATGAGCCCCTCAGGTCAGAAGATGTCCAATATGCTACTAGGGAAGATCAGAGGGCTAGTACTAGTAGCGCCAGAAAGAGTGAAGCGACTGGGCCAAAGCCGAAAGGATGCTCAGCTGTGGATGCATCTGGTGGTAAAAGGAAAGTCAGATGCTGTAAAGATCTTTTCTCCATAGGAACCTGGAATGTAAGATCCATGAATCAAGCCAAACTGGACGTGGTCAAACAAGAGATGACAAGAATCCCTCAGAAGAAATGGAGTAGCCTTCATAATCAATAAAAGAGTAGGAAACGCAATACTGGGATACAATCCCCAAAATGACAGAATGATCTCAGTGCGAATCCAAGGCAAACCATTCAATATCACAGTAGTCCAAGTCTATGCCCCAACCACTGGTGCTGAAGAGGATGAAATTGACCGGTTCTATGAAGCCCTACAGCACCTAATAGAATCAACACCAAAAAATGATGTCCTTATCATCATGGGGGATTGGAATGCTAAAGTAGGAAGCCAAAAGATAAACGGAATAACAGGCAAGTTTGGCCTTGGAGTACAAAATGAAGCAGGGCACAGACTGATAGAATTTTGTCAAGAGAATATGATGGTCATAGCAAACACTCTTTTCCAACAGCCCAAGAGACGGCTCTACACATGGACATCACCAGACGGTCAACACAGAAATCAGATTGACTATGTGCTCTGCAGCCAAAGATAGGGAAAAACACTAGGCCACTCAGGTATGAATTAAATCATATCCCTGATGAATATACAGTAGAGGTGACAAATAGATTTAAGGAATTAGATCTGATAGACAGAGTGCCTGAAGAACTATGGACGGAGGTTCGCAACATTGTACAAGAGGTAGCAACTAAAACCATCCCAAAGAAAAAGAAATGCAAGAAAGAAAAATGGCTTTCTGAGGAAGCTTTGCAAATAGCTGAGGAAAGAAGGGAAGCAAAAGGCAAGGGAGATAGAGAAAGATACAACCAATTGAACGCAGAATTCCAGAGAATAGCTAGAAGAGATAAGAATGCCCTCTTAAATGAACAGTGCAAAGAAATAGAAGAAAACAATAGAATAGGGAGAACCAAAGATCTCTTCAAGAAAATTGGAGATATGAAGGGAACGTTTCATGCAAAGATGGGCATGATAAAGGACCAAAATGGCAGGGACCTAACAGAGGCAGAAGAGATTAAGAAGAGATGGCAAAATTACACAGAAGAACTATACAAGAACGAGCTTAGTGTCCCTGATAACCACGATGGGTGGTCACTGACCTCGAGCCAGACATCCTAGAATGTGAAGTGAAATGGGCCTTAGGAAAGCTGAGCAACAACAAAGCTAGTGGAGGTGACAGTATTCCAGCTGAGCTATTCAAAATCTTAAAAGACGATGCAGTAAAAGTGCTACACTCAATTTGCCAGCAAATTTGGAAAACTCAACAGTGGCCACAGGATTGGAAAAGGTCAGTTTACATTCCAATTCCAAAGAAAGGCAACGCCAAAGAATGTTCAAACTATTGCACCATTGCACTCATTTCACATGCAAGTAAAGTTATGCTTAAAATCCTACAAGCTATACTCCAGTGGTATGTGGATCAAGAACTTCCAGAAGTACAGGCAGGATTTCGAAGAGGCAGAGGAACTAGAGATCAAATTGCCAACATACGCTGGATCATGGAGAAAGTTAGGGAGTTCCAGAAAAACATCTACTTCTGCTTCATTGACTATGCTAAAGCCTTTGATTGTGTGGATCACAACAAATTGTGGCAAGTTCTTAAAGAGATGGAAGTACCAGACCATCTTATTTGTCTCTTGAGAAACCTATATGCGGGTCAAGAAGCAACAGTGAGAACTGGACATGGAACCACTCCTTGGTTCAAAATTGGGCAAGGAGTCCGGCAAGGCTGTATTCTGTCGCCCTGCCTATTTAACTTATATGCAGAGCACATCATGAGAAAGGCAGGGCTAGATGAATCAAAAGTTGGAATTAAGATTGCTGGGAGAAATATCAACAACCTAAGATATACAGATGATACCACTCTAACGGCAGAAAGTGAAGAGGAACTAAAGAGCCTCTTGATGCGGGTGAAGAAGGAGAGTGCAAAAGTTGGATTGAAACTCAACATTAAGAAAACCAAGATCATGGCATCCAGCCCTCTCAATTCCTGGCAAATAGATCAGGAAGAAATGGAGGTAGTGACAGATTTTATCTTCCTGTCCAAGATCACCACAGATGGGGACTGCAGCCAAGAAATTAAAAGACGCTTGCTTCTGGGGAGGAAAGCTATGGCAAATCTAGACAGCATACTAAAAAGCAGAGACATCACCCTGCCAACAAAAGTACGTATAGTCAAGGCCATGGTTTTCCCAGTTGCAATGTATGGCTGTGAAAGTTGGACCATCAGAAAAGCTGAGCGCAAAAGAATTGAGGCCTTTGAACTATGGTGCTGGAGAAGACTCCTGCGAGTCCCCTGGACTGCAAGGTGATCAAACCGGTCAGTCCTAGAGGAGATCAACCCTGACTGCTCTTTAGAAGGCCAGATCCTGAAGTTGAAACTCAAGTACTTTGGCCACCTAATGAGAAGGAAGGACTCACTGGAGAAGAGCCTAATGCTGGGAAAGATTGAGGGCAATAGAAGAAGGGGACAACAGAGAATGAGGTGGCTGGATGGAGTCACTGAAGCAGTAGGCGTGAGCTTAAATGGACTCCAGAAGATAGTAGAGGACAGGAAGGCCTGGAGGAACGTTGTCCATGGGGTCGCGATGGGTCGGACACAACTTCACAACTAACAACAACAACAAAGATGTGATGATTTGGGGTTGACATGAGCTTCTGTTATAGTTTTCTGTTTTCTGTTTTTATTGTTGTTTTGTAAGCCACCCAGAATTATGGTATAAGATTTTTGGCTATTCTAATTGTTTTAATTGTTGATTGGGAGCTGTCAGAGTTCTGTATAAGATGGGGGGGGCTACATAAATGTTTTAAACAGGAGGGAGGGAAGGAAAGAAGGAAATCACACATCACAATAACACCAAACAAATAAACCAGGAACACAAAACAAATGCAAAGCAATTTTCATCATGTATCTGAATCAGACCACTGAATCTTAGTCTTAGAACTAAGACTTAGAACTGTTTCCATTTACTGCTGTATGTACTGTACTGTCAGGAAATTTTTAGTTTTATTCCTAAATCATGTCCATGTTTAATCCATGTCCATATCCATCAATGTGCATATTCTGTGATGGGACAGATACATAATTCTTTATAATATATCTCACAGACTAGTGCCATTTTTAAAATTAGTTTTAAATTGATGCTTTTGTCCCTTCAGAATTAGTTATGTCTCTGATACCTTACACTTGTTTGTTTGTGTGGTGAAGTGGTGATGGTGTTTATCAAGTTATAGAAATTTCCCCAGGAGAATAACAATCTGATATTTATCAAGATTATATGATTGTTACATAATCCATTGTCCTTTTTGTTCTGTTTCAAAAGTAAAAGTATATTGAAATTGTCCTTATTTGGATATTTTTTAATATGAAATAATCCTAATCTTCTCATTCTAAATTGTCCATCAACAGTTTTTCTAACATTCCTCTGACACTTAAAAATGACATTGTTCCTCGGGTGCTACAAATACATTAAAAACATTAAAGAAATACTGAATTTTGAAGAACTCCTGAAATTTATTAATCATTAAAAAATACTTCAGGATTCATTCTCTCTCCATTTCCCCTCACCCCAAAAATATTATGCATCTGCCCTGGACCTTTCTTTTTTTAGGCAAGGATCTGAGCAATTAAGAAACAGAAGTACCACCATCTATATACTACTAAAACTCTCATTGATCCTTATCTGGGGAAAGCAGTGCATCATAGGGCAACAATTTTTGAACCAAGGCACCTCAAATGGGCTAAAATGTATCCAAAGTCCAGGACTCATTAATTCTGAGGGGAATTAAATTTGAGGAAGTTGTGGCTGTTTCAGTGCTTCTGGCTGCTGCTGCATCAGTGGATCTTCATTTTCAACATTCAGTGAGAGTTTCCCAGTCAGTCTCACACTCTCTCACTCCCATTTCCATCCAGCAGCAGCTATTTGAGAAGGGAAGGGAAGGGAAGGGAAGGGAAGGGAAGATTAGCCTCGCCAGGTTCTCACAAGGAAATTCAATGGGGAAGCTGGCAGGAAGTCAAAAGTTGCTCCTGTTTCCACTGCTTTCTTGCCCACCCTTAGTTTCTCTGTTTAGGTAAGAAAATATCTCTGAAACCAATCAAAGCAGGCGTTGTTTGGTATATGTTTTAAAATGATTTTTTTTTAGAGAAATGTGTAAATGTAGAGTAAGTTCATTTTAAAATGAGTATATATTTAAATGTGTATTTATGTATAGTTATGTTCTTTGAATTGAATATCAGCACAAAAGTATGCTGCTACAATAGGATCACCTTCAAGAAACAGAGTGACATGTTTTCTTTTTTGACATAACTGAGATATGGACAGGGAATTTGAAATGTTCGTTGCATTCTCACTTTAAGAGCTTCCATTGAACATATAGGCTGGCTTCCAGATGGCTAACAAACACTGTCTTATGTAAAGCATACAATAACATCAAATTTGGATCCTAAAGTTCTACAGCAATCTTTCTCCATATGTTACCATCCATATGCATCACACTGCATAACTTCTCATACAACTTGGACACATCTGGGGGGAGGGGAATTCAAGTTGAAAAAAAGTTTTATATACAAACCTATACACATTTAACAATAGCAAAATGTTATATTTCAACAAGCATGTTTAGGGTAAGTCTGCATAGAGAATGGAAAAATAAGTAAAAAAAAATGGGAATATATACAGAAAAATGAATGAAAAATACATTAAAGAACCAAGGTAGCATGGGAAAGATATTATACACAGGAGAGCAAGGCAAGTTAAGCAAAGAACAATTTTTTTCAAGGGATGAACTATATAACTAGCAAAGAATTGGAAAGGGAAAAGGACAATGGAGGTGCGTCAGTCTTTAAATGCTATAATTTTGCAGGAAAATTAACTCAGCCAGGATGGATATGGCATTTTGAGTAAGGCTACAGTACATCCCATCAGAACATCTAAACAAGCATGAACAATTCTGAATAAATCTCCGCATGCTGAACACTAGAGAATACACAGATGATGTCCTCTGGTTAGCTTGCCGAAATTAATTTGAGAAAAACAAATGTGACATTTTAGAAACAAAAAATATTAGACGTCATACTGGAAAAGTTTGGCTACAAAGGTTGCAGGATTGTTCTGTTCTGCACATGCATGCACACGCATATTTTTGGAAAGAGGTACTTTTTAAAACAATATAGAAAGATGCAGAGAGATACTAAAAATATAATTATTCACCTACTATTGATAACTCAGAAATTTTCAAAATTGTTAACATACCTCTTTTTAGCAAACCTGAAATGTCCCAGGACATCTTAAATGAGTGAAAATTGTTCAAGAACGTATTAGCATCACCATACTGGTTGTATTCATTTCTATTAGCTATGTCATGAAAACTCAAAATTCTCTGCCACGTTATAATATTTTGGACTGCAGTATAACAAGCTGAGTGCTATTTCCTGCAGACGTTGTTCCTTTCTCAAAAGTTAAATGAGTTTCTTTGCATGTACGGAGACCACTTGAAAGATGAAGCATTGAGCTTGTTATGTGTTGAAGCTGAAAACAATATTCCTGACTCCAGAATTTCCAACCATTTCTGTCTACACTAGAAACAAGGTCATATTTTTTGTTATTAAACACTTATTAAAATTCTCACCATGTTAAACTCATATTAAAAATTAATATTTTACATGTAGGGCAAAATTAAATTGAGATATTTGTCCCAAAAGCATTGATTTTTAGTATACAAAATCTGAATTTATATCTGTGTCTGTTTGGTCATATCCATAGGACTGGATTAAAGTTGCCACCACTTTTGTTTTAAGGTAGGATTTTCTAGTAGGCATATGCAATGTGCATCTGGTGGAGTAGAAGGGGACTTTTGGCCACACCTAGTTTTCACACTAGACAGAATCTTGCCAAATTAAAGCTATAACTTTTTAATCTACCAGATTTATCTTGAGATATTCTAGGGAGTGGATACCTGAACCTCTTTCCCTCTTTTCTATCCAGCTCAAGACTAGAATCTCTCAGGATAAATCTGGTAAGTTAAAAAGTTATTGCTTTAGTTTGGCAAGATTCTGTCTAGTAGGTATAAGCATATAAAGGTTTGGACTCAAGTGGATTTTGAGATCTCTCATCTCTGGCCCAACCCTTGTGGCCTTAGACCCAGGCACAATATCAAGGCTTCATGGCCTTATGAAAGGCCAACAGATTCAGAGTCATGACGATTATCTGAAGGTAGGATATTCCAGAGGGCAGGGGCTATGGGAGAGAGGACACATCTCCTGTTTCCTGCCAGCCAGCATTCTTGGCTGATGAGATGCCAAGGCAGCATGCCCAGCCTGCTTCACCTCATTGAACATGTAGAAACAATTAGGGAGAAGACAGTCCCTTTGGTAACTTGACCCAAGGTCATGAAGGGCTTTAAAGGTGGCTATCAGCATCTTGAATTGCACCTGGAAACAGGCTGACAATATTTTTGCAAACATTCTTCAGTACTGTCTGAGAATTTTCTTTAGGAATAATAGTTATTTATTTAAGTGATTTTTTAAAATTTATTTTCCTTGGCCAAGTTGATGTAGCAGGGCAAGTAGCTGGAATGTGAATGCAAAGCACATTTCTCTGTCCTTGTTAGTGAGTATCTGTGGACATTTGAGATACAAAAGAAGAAGAACATTTTGCTGGCCATGATAAGCACTTGTAAATTTCTGATCAACCTGATTGAAAACCACTAATTGAAATCAGCAGATGAGAAGATCTTGGAAAAAAGTACCTTTTGTCCACAGTGCCATGTAATGAAGTAAGTTTACATCATCAAAAATGTATTAAACCAACATTTGGGGATTGATCAACATCTCGAATGTGAATCAGTCTTTTTCTTTAGAAAAAAGCAGAGATTTGAGAGAGGGATTAAATGAAAGTTTAATCATATGAAAGATCAGATTTCTTGCAATCTGTTTTCCATGGTAAATAAAGCATTTGAAAGAAAATGGAATAAATTCTATTTTACAGCATTTTTTTCAATCCATTGTCCTTTCTTTAAAAGACAGGTTTGGTATTCTCTCTTTTTTTTTTACCTAGTCTAATCCACCCCCTCATAGTTACAAGAATGATGGAGTGACATCGGTAAACAAAGGGGTTTAATCTGAAGTTGTACTGAGTGGGTGATCCTTCATCAAATCTTTTTCAGCTGTTACTATGATCTTGGGATTCTTCACATAAAGCAGATTAACTTCCTCTTCTCTTGCAGATGACAAAGATTGCTGGCTAAGAGTAACAGAAGCAAGTCAATGGGCACTTTGCTGCAACAAGAAATCTTTTGCCCCAGGCCATATATTTGAAAGTTCAAGGGATAAAAGCTAAAGTTGTTTACTTGCTCAGATTGGATTTTTTTGTTATTAAAGCAATAAATAAAATTAAAGCAATAAGGTAATAATGTATTAATAAAACATATTCCCCAAGCTGTGTCTTGAGCTGTGAAATAGGATTTCATCTATTTGCTTGATTTTTATTTATTTTTTCTTTTGCTTGGGGTGTGTTTGGGGGGAAGAGATAGCTGAAATTTTAGAAACTGTTGGTATTTTCACTGATTAAAACCTAATTTATGCATTTGGGGGCAGGGTTCCTTGTGCTTTTTCATTGGTGAATTTCCTGCCAAAATCTAAATATGGTAATTTTTTTCTTTTTTCTTTTATAAATAGTAATAATATAGCAATAGCAAAGTACAGTTGCCAAGTTTAATATTGTAATAGCAATGCAAATGAAACATATGGTTTCATATATAGCAGAAATAAAAAGAGAAAAATGTTTGGAAATTTATTGCTCAAGGAATTGCTCTAGAATGTTTGAAAGTCCTCCACCTTGTCCCTCAATTGCAAATCATTAATTCCAAACATTGACAAAGGACACATGTCAGCAATCTACTGTGGATTTATTCTCCCAATATTGTATCATAATTGTTTTGGAAAAATCCCAAGTTTGAAATATTTATAATTCTTGGTGTCTTGATTGATATTAATACTGGGGATGTAGCCAAGAAAAGCATTCACATCTTTGACAAGTGATATTTGCTCTGCATAAATGGAACATGATTACCCCAACGTATACCACAAGATGGTTCAATCCAAACTCATTTCCCAAGTGATTAGAAAATTTAATTATCATTTATTTAATAAGAAATATATCCCATGGCAAAATATCAAACTTATCAGAGATAGGTTATACAATATTAGGAATTCACTTTGCCTTTCACATGGAAGCAATTATTTAAACAGATAGAATCCCCAGTGTCGTAATATTGCTAAATGCAGTGGTAATATTTACTGCAAATAATTAATGTGATGCTGCATATGATGAAATGGAATGCAGTCTATAAAAATTATGCTGTAATAAATTCATTTTAGAAAACAAGTGCCATACCAGATGATTAGAGGGAGAAAGGCATAATAAAAAAGATATTGGAATCTATGTAGGAATATTATAGAACAATTCATGCAGAAATTGATTTGGGAGAACCTTGATGACAACAGAGTGATTACCAGAACTGAACATGAATCTGCTAAGAACAAATTTTAACAAACTAACTTTAGTTAATTGTTTTCCATTACATAACTGCATCAAAAGATAGCGGAAATAGATGGTTTCAATTAGAAAGCTAACTAAGTCTGGACCATATGGTGTATCTATTAGGAGGATCTATAGTTGCCTTAAAATATGTACCCAAAGAGTGCTCATCAATTTGTTTTACCATTGTGGTCCATTATATAACTAGCTTAGGAATTAAGAACTGTGTTAGAGCAAATAGCATTTTAAGGGTTGAAAGCTGTCTCCTTAAGAGATGGCCTTCTGGGTAATGTAGTTTATGTTACCTGGTTATATCTGTGTTCTAACTGGTCAATGGGAGGGACTTCTGCCCTTTATTAGCGGATTTCCTGGCTACATGCCAAGGCTGTAAAAGTTCTTTGTCTAAGTTCAACCAGAGCAGCATGTAAGCTTCATGAAAATGGAGGAAAATTATTCTTTTACCTGCGCAAATGGACAGAGTATGAAACATGTGACAGATGTATCTACAATAACTGTGAGTTAATGCTTAGAATTCCTGATCAATAAATATTCTGCATATTACCATTCCATGGAGTTATTCTATCTGGATTATGGCCAGAGCAACCGCCATAACCATAGAGAGGAAAATTTAATGAAATGCCATGGGCTCAATGCTGGAACTGATAATCTTCACATATACATACCCATCATGCTAATCGATATCAGGGTGAATAATTATGCAAAGCACAGAATAGTAAACTTTTTCATCACCCATTCACTGTCCCTTTGTTACCAAATTGATCCTCAATCTTTTTCTCTATCTCACCAAAATAACTCAATGTATTTCTTTATACTACAGGTAGTCCTTGATTTATGACAATTTGTTCTAATTGTGGCTAAATTACAACAGTGCTGAAAAAGTGGACTTATGACCTATGACCAAAGTTAGAGCTATTGCAGTGCCCCTGCAGTCACATGATCAAAATTCAGGTGCTTGGCAGTTCACTTATGCTTACAACTGCAACTCCTCCTGCTAGCTCCCCCACTATTTATGCTCTCTTGGCTGCCTTATACCTGCCTTGCTGGGCAGGCAGCATCCCTAAAACCACATGGTTCTGGGCCTGCTTGCCACATCCCAAAAAGCCTCACCTGCCCCAGCAAGCCCCAGATTTGTTGGCTCTCCAGCTGACCTTTCTCCTGCTACAACTGAAGCAGAAACACCTGGCTCCCTTTGCTATCTTCCTTTTCAGATTCAGCTTCTCCAGCTAATGTGGCTTCCTGAGGCTTTCATAAAGGTGTGCTTTCACAGCTTTCTTCGGAAAGCTGTTATGTCTTTTTGAAGGTATTCCAAAGACAGTGTAGCTTTATACAGACATCATAGCTTTTAAAAAATCTCAGGGAACCATGAGTAGAACACTAGCCAGAGAAATATTATCGGCCTATTCATCCAAACAATATTTCCAAAATTCACTTTCTTGTTTCACTCAAAAAGTCTAGAAGAGGCTTCCAGTCAGCAGTAAATGTAGATATTGTCCTTTTTTTTTTTAATCAAAGGAATCAGTTTGGCCATCTAAGCAAGTTCTATCATTTTTACCAACCATTCTTCATTGTGCATACCACCAAAACTTTCCATTTTTGTGCATATAATAATCTCTCTGCAATTGACATGTATAAAAACAAAGTTCTGGGACTTTTTCCAACTATCAGTCCCAAAAGAAAAGTCTCTATTTTCAATTGTATATTAATCTTTAAAATCCTCTGAATTAGTGTATCTATTTGAATCCAAAATTTTCTGAATTTTTATAACTCCACTAAACATAAAATGTCCCTTCTTGTTCACTTTTTCAACATAAATTTGAGGTAGCTTTATACATTCTAGACAATTTCTTTGGTAACATATACCAACAAGACATTTTATAAAAACTATCCTTAAGATTATAAAATAATATAAATTTTGATTCTCTCTCATTACATATTTTTCCATAGATGTTGGAGGTGTGTACTAACCTTCATTTCAATAAATACAAAAATGTCCATGTGAAATATATGAAATGAAAGAAAGTTGTTGATTCAGATGCTAAGAGTTAATTCTTTGATAACCAGTTTAATAACAAAGGATGCATATATTACAAATGGTACTGAAGTATTTGTCAAAACAACATTTAAATGCATTAATTAAGAAACAGAAAAATTATATTTTACCCATCAGGTTAGTAAGAGTTTAGGTCTCCATCATCTGTGGGAATTCTACAGGTGTTAAATTAGCCGTAAAAAAGCTTCTCCTTTATTCCTAGAATGGTGTAGAAGCATATAGAGAATTACAATAGCAACATATTGAGAATTAGAGTTTAAGGGGAAAGTTAATTAAAAAAATGAATGTAAGAACCACAGTCTTCAGACAAAAGACATTTCCCTGGTTCAGTCTAAGCTCTCCAATGTATGCGTAATTTCATACAAATCAGAATTTAGCTTGCTGTGCTTTGATTCTTTAATACAAGAGATTTTCTTCAACCATTGCAGTATACAAAACTGTTTTAGGTGTTGCAAATTATATCAGCCTTAAAATACAAATGCATTTAGGACATTTGCTTGCATGTAAGTTAACACCTGTGCAGACTTTCCTTCTGCAAATATCTGCTTGGACTTCCTCTAAAACATGGTATGTCACAAACGTTGGATAGATATGCACTGTCCTGACAAAACTGAACAAGCCTGTTCAGTTTTGTCATAGCAAAGAGCCTGTTCTTTGCTTGAGACATATGAGATTGTTCTTTGCTTGAGAGATATGAACAAGGCTTCAGTAATAGCCCACCCTCTTGGAACACTTACCACCTGGAAGTATGAATGGTCCCTACCCTTTAGGCATTATATGAACTAACCAAAGCATTGCTGGGTGTTCTTGAGTGAAGAATGAATTATAACATACTAAGGATTGTAAATATTTAAATATTCATAGATTACTATTTTTGAAGAATATTATATAAAGAGAAAGAAAAAAATATAAACGTATATCATTCTAACAAAATTAATGGAGAAATTAAGTATGGTTGGGAAAAAACAACTGCTTAGGTAGATCATCTTGAGAAACACCTATGCAGCTTGAGAAAACAGACTCATTTGATCTACCTCCAAGTACATTAGGACCTTTGTTCTAATGTGAAAATATTTAACATTAACACACTCCTCTGTAATTGTCTTGTTAATGTATTTAAATGTTTATGTGTGCATTACTTTCCTACTTAATTATATATTTCAATATATAATAAAATTATTTCCACTTTATGTAAAAATGATATTAATAACTTTTCATTCAAAATAATCCAGAGATCTATAGGTATTAGATGGGTTTCTTTGGATGAAAATGGTTAAAATATTTTGCCAACAGATTTTTAAACATCTGGAACAGCTTCAAAATATGTTTTTGTCTGAATGATGTTTCAGTGCCTAATTTCTGCTCCTGATTCATTCTTATTTCATTTTTAAAATGCAGTCCAATACTAACACATATTGCAGAGTTTTATAGCAAAGAATACAGCTAAAATATATATAGTAAAATACAACTGGATACAAGACAAAGTACATTAAATTTGGACATAATACTCCATATGGTTGCCATTGGGCAGCCAGACAATATGTTGGCTGACAATATGGCTAGTTATAAAAGGATCATTTGGACAAATTAATGGAAAATAAAGCTATCAGCAGCTGCTATTCATAATTATATACTAATGCTATGCAGTAATCCTGATTCAAATAAAGAAAATGTGATATGTACATGGATGCACAAACGTGATACTATCAGCACATTCTCAAATGTGTTTTCCTCCTGGGATTGTGCAGGAGCTGACAGATACAGTGTGTGCACCCACACATCTCCCAAATAATCTTTTACACTTTTAATCTAGTTTGCTGCTCAGCCTAATTATATATTAACTCAACTATATCTCTGAATAATAATTGCTGTGGAACACTACTAATTTAAAAAGAAGCCAAGCAGTAAGATATGAGATCATTGCCATTTATCTATAATGACTATTTCAGGGAGATTATATTCTGTCATTCATACTATGCCAGTGTAAAAAAAAACCACACACACAGCTAAGCTGGTTCTGATTCTGTGTCATAACTAATGAATAACTTCTGTATTCTAACCCTACCCTGAGGTTCAATTTCTGTGTGAATTCATCAGGCACAATGAATTCACTGGTACTATATTGGAGCAACTGAGCTAAATTGACTTAACTATGTTTGCTTGAATAAAATAAGCAAAGCAGCTGATATATTTTTATTTTATTTTATTAATCATGTAAAGCAGGGGTGTCAAACTGCCGGCCCGCGGGCCGGACACATCAACTGGAAGCCGCGCCCACCCCATTGCCAGCAATGGCAAAACCGTCCCGATATGTTGCGCGACGTCACGTGGCGTCGTGAGTTTGACTTGTCTGATTTAAAGTCTTCCATGGAACATCTGGTTGTTCTAATAAAGGAGAAGAAGAAGGACCAAGATAAAGAAACATTTAGCTATCTAGTAACATCAGGATTTTTGTAGACCTGATATAGCCTCCCTAACAAATATTGTATTCTATAATACTCTAGATTTAAAGATAGATATACTTATTCCTCTCTCTTAATTAAAATTATTTTTCTATAAAATTAGATCCTTTTCTTATAAAACTAATATATCTGCATATATAGTTATCTCCAAAACACAAAAATCACTCTGACATTGATATAGGCAACTGTGCACAAACAAAAATTTTCTCTACTAGAAGAATGAAGAGGTGGAAGAGAGATATGTTAAGTTGAAAGAGTACTTGTAATGGAAAAAGAAGGAAATAAAGGGTACTAAAGGGAGATAAGGGGAAGAAAGAGAGAGAAGTCTAATTTAGACATTTAAATTAACTCTTGTAAGTCCAGCCTAGGAAAGCTAATCAGAAAAGTCATCTGGCTAATCACAATAAGGTCCAGTGCCATTTGAATCTTCCATCAATGTCTTTTTATCAACAACATCTTCTCATAAAGGATTCTTGTGTAGAATCCCTCATCTTTCTACATGGCAATGTTTTAAATATGAAGAATTTCCGCCCCAAATATTTAGCAATCTGTAAATTTTTGAATAATTTTCTTTAACAATTTCTAATCTCATCCAGGAATTGGGGTTTGTGTCCAAATAAGGTTGTGGACACTTGCAATTGGAAGTGTCCATGTCAATGAAACTATCTTTTAGTGTCAACCTCTATTTTTTTTTTTTTGCTGCAAAGGCAGTAATAAAGGGAAGAGTTATATCACTTCAATGATGGTTGATTGACCCTATAATTCAGAAGTAAGGAAAAATCCATAAATCTTTTCTTGAACTAATACTTCTGTTTACCAACCCACCTTCATATTTTTTCATTTCCTCTGTCTTAAAGCCAGGCATGCAATATGCTTGAGGTAATCTGTACTTGCACAACTGGTTTATAAATCCAGTATAATAATGTCCAAGGTCAGCCCAAGACATGTTGTAACCTAAAGCAAAGGACTTTATTCACTTATTAAAATCAAGTATAGTAAATTATTTTGACACTGTGAGGGTGCAAGCTATCTAAAAAATGTCCAGCACTTGTGCAGCTATTGTCCTGCCTCTTTAAGCCCTCTCTCCAGCCAGCACAGCAAGGAGGTCTATGAAAGATATGCTAATAATAATAATAATAATAATAATAATAATAATAATAATAATAATAATAATAATAATAATAATAATAATAATAATAATAATAATAATAACAACAACAACAACAACAACAACAACAACAACAACAACAACAATAATAATAAAGTTGGAAGGGACCTTGGAGGTCATCTAGTCCAACTGCCTGCTCAGGCAGGAAACCCTATACCATTTCAGACAAATGGCTGTCCAGTCTCTTCTTAAAAACTTCCAGTGTTGGAGCATTCACTGCTTCTGGAGGCAGGTTATTCCACTGGTTAATTGTTCTAACTATCAGGAAGTTTCTACTTAGTTCTAGGTTGCTTCTCTCCTTGATTAGTTTCCATCCGTTGCTTCTTGTCCTGCCTTCAGGTGCTTTGGAAAATAGCTTGACTCCCTCCTCTGTGTGGCAGACCCTGAGATATTGGAACACTGCTATCATGTCCCCCCTCGTCCTTCTCTTCATTAAACTAGACATCCCCAATTCCAGCAGCCGTTCCTTATATGCTTTAGCCTCCAGTCCTGTATCTTAAGCCTGTCTTCTGGAGTGTTGGCTATTCCTGCCAGCTTGGTGTCATCTGCAAATTTGATGAGTTCCCCATCTATCCCCTCGTTCAAATCGTTGATGAAGATGTTGAAGAGCACTGGGCCCAGAACAGAGCCCTGGGGCACCTCACTACACACTTCCCTCCATGTAGATGCAGTTCCATTGAGGACCACACACACATGCTGTGTGTGAATTGCCAAGGGATGTGTGTTATTGTCTTGGCTTTCTTGAGTTTTGGAGCCCACTGCCTTGGGTATACTTAAAATAACCTGTGACAGATGTATGAAGCAAACATTCTGTTTGCTTCTTTGTCAAGGCAGTAAAATGCAAAAGTAGTAAATTATAAAAATAAGATCGTTTCATTTTCCAGGGATCCAAGGCTTGTCCTTAGCTATAGACATGAACTATAAGTCCATATTCCTCCTCTTCCCCAGTTTTTTTTCCTTCTCCTCTCTGCAAACCCCACTCACTTCCAGCACTGTGTTTGTGTAATGAAACATCTTAATTTGCGTAATGAAACATCTCCAAGAAAACAACCAAGCTCAGGGAGCTCCAAAGAACCTCTCATTTCAACCCCAAGCTACAAATATTCTCCTTTATAATAATTCCTTGTGTAATTTGCAATACACTCTCAGATTTACATATTATGTCAGTCTGACTGTATATGTACCTAAAGCTCCTGGTCATCCACAGAAAATTTGCCTAGCAATTTTAATTCAGGAAACTTTTCTGTTAGTTTTGGACAACTCCCAAACAATTTGACATTTTCTTCTGAATCCAAGTAAGGTTCTACATTTAAGGTTCTACATTTAGGCAAGAAAAACCAAATGTACAGGTATAGTATAGGGGGTACCTTGCTCAATAGCAGTAACTGTGAGAGGGACCTCGGAGTCCTAGTGGACAATCACTTAAATATGAGCCAGCAGTGTGCTGCAGCTGCCAAAAAGGCCAACACAGTGCTAGGCTGCATTAACAGAGGGATAGAATCAAGATCACGTGAAGTATTAATACCACTTTACAATGCCTTGGTAAGGCCACACTTGGAATACTGCATCCAGTTTTGGTCACCACGATGTAAAAAAGACGTTGAGACTCTAGAAAGAGTACAGAGAAGAGCAACAAAGATGATTAGGGGACTGGAGGCTAAAGCATATAAGGAACGGCTGCTGGAATTGGGTATGTCTAGTTTTATGAAGAGAAGGACGAGGGGGGACATGATAGCAGTGTTCCAATATCTCAGGGTCTGCCACAAAGAAGAGGGAGTCAAGCTAGTCTTCAAAGCACTGGAAGGCAGGACAAGAAGCAACAGATGGAAACTAATCAAGGAGAGAAGCAACCTAGAACTAAGTAGAAACTTCCTGACAGTTAGAACAATTAACCAGTGGAACAACCTGCCTCCAGAAGCGGTGAATGCTCCAACACTGGAAGTTTTTAAGAAGAGACTGGACAGCCATTTGTCTGAAATGGTATAGGGTTTCCTGCCTGAGCAGGAGGTTGGACTAGATGACTAGATGACCGTGGGATCTGGCAGGGTGAGAGCTGTCAACCATAAACACAAAGCTTTCGCTGTGTCCCTGCACAACAGATACAATGCCCTTGCTGACCATAATAGGGACATTAAGGAGACAGGTAAAGGTATTTGTGATGATAACTCAAATAAGCAGGGGATTGTGATCCGAGATGAAGAACTTGTTTTTGACAGAGAGAAGTGTGAATCAGGTATTACACATCAGTCATGCAAGAACAGAAAGGCATCCAAAAAGAGAAGCCACCTTCTGGTAGGTGATTCAATTATAAGGGATGTAAATTTAGGTAAGGACACAGTGGTTTCAAAAGAGGTCAGGTGTCTTCCAGGTGCTACTGCCAGTAGGGACAAGAAGCATATTTCTAATCTAAAATAATCAAGAATGCCAGCAAGGACTTTGATGTGGAAGCTATTGTATATCTTGGCACTAATGATCTGTCCCAAAAAGATGTACTCTCTGTGCAGAACGATTTCCAGAGCTTGGGGCAGGAACTTAGCAGAATAAGTTGTAGGCTTACTTTTTCAGAAGTTTTACCAGTATATAAGGAGCAAAATGGAAAAGGCCAGCATATAGCAGAATTCAATATGTGGCTAAAGGAGTGGTGTAAAGGGGAAGGCTTTGGATATATTAGTCACGATGTCTGTAGCTGGTCCAATGAAAAAATGTACAAAAGAGATGGTTTGCATCCATCAAAGAAAGGGACTCTGTTACTCAGCTATAAATTCACAGAGTTTCTGGAGGAATATTTAAACTAAACAGCGGGGACAGTGAGTTAATTGATACAGAACATCCCTGTCCCCAGCAATCTAAAAATTATAGGGCTAACAGTGTATGTAACATAGATGTGTGTGTGGACAAGAATATCAACCTTGCTGTCAAGCAAAATCAAGCTTCTAACAGCGAGTGCCACACAAAGTGCACTAACCAAATAGGTGGTAAGACAACAGGGGAACTCAGGCACCACACAGGTTACGTAGAAAGTAAACACAGGATCAGTCATAAAGGACTCAAATGTCTATACACCAACACACAGAGTATGAACAGCAAACAGGGTGAACTAGAAATTCAGGTTAATGAGGGCAGATATGATATTGTTGCCATTACGGAAACATGGTGGGATGAAACCCACAAATGGAACACACAGCTAGAGGGATTTAAATTATTTAAAAGAAACAGACCAAATAAAAGAGGAGGAGGAGTTGCTCTATATGTAAGAAATAACTACATCTCTACAGAACTAGAGCACAACAATGATGAAAACTGTCTTGAATGCATTTGGGTCAATATAAAAGGGGGGGGAAATAACATTGCCATAGGTGTATACTACAGGCCACCCAACCAAACAGAGGAAATAGATGAACTTTTTGCTAGTCAGCTAACTAAGGTATGTAGGAAGCACATCACAATAGTAATGGGGCTTTAACTACCCTGAACAACTGGGGGAGACAAACTCGCACCAAGTGGAAGATCAAAACAGATTCCTGCAATACCTAGCAGACAACTTGTCTCAAAAAAGTAGAGAAGGGACACTAGGGGATTAGCCCATTTTGGATCTAATTCTCACTAACAGAGGATGAAATGATAAGAATGTGTTGAAGCACCAGAACTTGGAGGAAGTGATCATGCAATATTGGAAATTCAACAGTATGGAAGCACAGCAATAGACACAGTCAAACTAGAGTCTGGACGTTAAGAGAGTAATTTCACTAAACTACAGAGAGGCTTGGAAGGATCCAGGATGAGAATCCTCAAGGGAAAAACAACTCCAGAAGCTTGGGAAATTTGAAAAGTGAGATAATAAAAGACCAGTCTAGCCACAATACCAACAAGAGGAAAAATAACATCTCTCAAAAGGAAACCAGCATGGCTGCATAAAGAACTACTCTGTAAATTGGAAAGATAAAAAGGACAAGTATAGAAAGTGGAAAGAGGGGCACATAACCTAAGTCAGAATATCAGCAAATAGCCCGAGCCTGCAAAAGATGAAGTGAGGAAGCTAAGGCTCAAAATGCAAACTAAGGCTTCGCGAACCAAAGTCAAAAATAACAAAAAAAGCTTCTTTCAACATGTAAAAAACAAGAAAAAAGTGAAGGAAATTATTGGTCCATTAGTGGGTGAAAGTGGCAAGAAGGTGACAAGCAACAGGGAGAAAGCAGAACTATTTAACTCATTTTTTGCATCTGTCTTTACACAAAGGGAAAAAACAGACCAACCTACCAAAAATAGTGCCATAAAAAACAGAATAGAAGCGCAAGTTAAGATAGGCAAGAAAACGGTAAGTGAGCACCTGTCCAGCCTAGACGTGTTCAAATCACCAGGACCAGATGGATTACACCCCAGGGTTCTCAAGGAACTGGCAGATGTGATCTCAGAACCATTGAACTATATTTTTCAAAGATCCTGGAGCACTGGGGAACTACCGGAGGACTGGAAAAGAGCTGATGTAGTTCCCATCTTCAAAAAAGGAAAACAAAAGGACCCAGGAAACTACAGACCTAACAGCCTGACCTCAATACCCGGGAAGATTCTGGAAAAGATAATCAAACAATGAATCAGCGAACATCTAGAGGCAAACAAAATCATTACTAAAAGCCAACATGGGTTTGTCAAAAACAGATCATGCCAGACAAATCTTATTGCATTTTTTGACCAAATGACAAAATTAGTGGATCAGAAGAATGCTGTAGATATAATTTACTTGGACTTCAGTAAGGCATTTGATAAAGTAGATCACAACCTACTACTTGATAAGATAGAAAAATGTGGGTTAGACAGCATCACCACCAGATGGATCCGTAGCTGGCTGACCAGCCATACTCAGCATGTGGTCCTCAATGGAACCGCATCTACATGGAGGGAAGTGTGTAGTGGGGTGCCCCAGGGCTCTGTTCTGGGCCCAGTGCTCTTCAACATCTTCATCAACGATTTGGACAAGGGGATAGATGGGGAACTCATCAAATTTGCAGATGACACCAAGCTGGCAGGAATAGCCAACCCTCCAGAAGATAGGCTTAAGATACAGGAGGATTTGGACAGACTTGAACACTGGGCGCTATCCAACAAAATGAAATTCAATGGTGAAAAAAGTAAGGTTCTACATTTAGGCAAGAAAAACCAAATGTACAGGTATAGTATAGGGTGTACCTTGCTCAATTGCAGTAACTGTGAGAGGGACCTTGGAGTCCTAGTGGACAATCACTTAAATATGAGCCAGCAGTGTGCTGCAGCTGCCAAAAAGGCCAACACAGTGCTAGGCTGCATTAACAGAGGGATAGAATCAAGATCACATGAAGTATTAATACCACTTTACAATGCCTTGGTAAGGCCACACTTGGAATACTGCATCCAGTTTTGGTCACCACGATGTAAAAAAGACGTTGAGACTCTGGAAAGAGTACAGAGAAGAGCAACAAAGATGATTAGGGGACTGGAGGCTAAAGCATATGAGGAATGGTTGCTGGAATTGGGTATGTCTAGTTTAATGAAGAGAAGGACGAGGTGGGACATGATAGCAGTGTTCCAATATCTCAGGGGCTGCCACAAAGAAGAGGGAGTGAAGCTGTTTTCCAAGGCGCCTGAAGGCAGGACAAGAAGCAACGGATGGAAATTAATCAAGGAGAGAAGCAACCTAGAACTAAGGAGAAACTTCCTGACAGTTAGAACAATTAACCAGTGTAACAACTTGCCTCCAGAAGCGGTGAATGCTCCAACACTGGAAGTTTTTAAGAAGAGACTGGACAACCATTTATCTGAAATGGTAAAAGTGCAGTGACATGTTTCTTAGTTTGAATTGATTTTAATAGGTCCCAAGGTAGAATTCATTTTTAAATGATTTAGAGTTCTTCCCTAACAATACTTTTTCTGAAAAAAATAATCCTAAACCCAGGAGCTATGAAGGAGATGATTTGTTTTGAAGGATTCACATATTTAGTAGGCATTCTCTGTTCTTCCAGATCTGTCTTAAGTTACAGAATTTATATGTGTTGATTAAACTTGTTTGAATCTTGAATTCTTATCAAATACTATGAGCTGCGTTAATAATTTAGAAATACAAGTTCTCCACCCCCATTCCAGAAATGCTGTGCACTTCTATTGAGAAATGACCATGGATATCATTTTTCACTTAGATAAGAATGGGTTATCCTTGCATACAGGATTTTGTATAGCACTCTTTATTTTTAATTTGAGTCTTAGATACATCAACTGCATTTTAATTTGATGATAAACTGTGATTTATCATGACACGAATTAACCACTGAGAACCTCAGGCTTATACATTCTTGTCTCAGTTTTACCTCTGGCACAGCTCCCAATTTGCACAAGGCAAACTTCGGCAGTGACTTTGAATCAGTACATTTAATTTAGTCTCTTACTTTGTGATCCTGGATTTTAGTTTTCTGCTGAGTAATGCAGAACATTTATCTGGTAGTGCAGAAATGTGTTTCTAATTGCTTATAGAGTTGTAATAAGGGACTAATACAGCTATTAATCACTAATCTAAGTGAGCTATACTTTTTTTTACATAGACATTCATACTGGAGTGCATTTATTTATTTATTAGATTTATACTCTGCCTTTTAATTAATTTTACCATGAGGGTAGTTTTCAAAAATAAAAGAATGTAAATTGTAGCTCAATCAACAATATAACAAAAATATAGATCAGGCAAACTTCATAATGAAGTAGAATGTACAGTTAAACATTAGGCAGAGGGTAATGTGCTTTTATGAAGCTTCAAAATCCCAGCGGAGTGCAAAGTAAGTTCATTTTTCCAGGGAAAACACAACCAGGGAGCTAGAAAAGCAAAGTCCTCCAACAATGAGGATAACTTCAGATGATCAGAGATGCTGATCTGAATAACCTGTCACATAGAATATCTTTAAAAATATTTTCATCTCAGTAATTATTGGTCATAATTTTAAGTCAACATTAATTTGGACAATCATTCCAAATTATATATAGATATAAGGCTGGGAGAGGCATTGGACAATTAAGACACTCATTATAATGGTGGAAATAGTTTATGCCTTATCCATATTAATTTACATGGATGAACACATTCCTCAGTCAGAGAAAGGTAACTTCTTTGCTCCTCCACACACTCTTTTAGGTGTTGATAGGTGCCTGGTCCAAAAATCCTGTGTCCAAGAATGGTGTCAACATCCAGCTCGAGAATCCAGATAAACTCCAGGTTCA
This sequence comes from Azemiops feae, assembly GCA_023970755.1. Taxonomy (NCBI): domain Eukaryota; kingdom Metazoa; phylum Chordata; class Lepidosauria; order Squamata; family Viperidae; genus Azemiops; species Azemiops feae. The sequence continues at coordinate 1,308,254 of JALGBA010000376.1, forward strand.
TTCTGCTTCTGAAAATCTCACTGTTTATTGAATACACACATGGTAATGTCTTAGCAAAACTAACTCTGAGGTTCCAACAACAAATCATAGACTTAAACAATAATTTTCCCAGCCAAACCCCCAACATCTTAGGTAGTTCATATAAACAAGTTCACTTTGTTATGGAAACCATCTGCTTCAAATCCACACCTGTTGTGGTGTCCTTAAAAAGGTTTCAGGCTCTCACAGTGTTCAGCAGAATCATACAAGTTTCACCATCTAACCCACTCGAAAGTAACATCTCCTCTCCTTATTCTAAAGGCAAGTTGAAATGGAGAGACACGTATAGGTAGCTGCCAAAGTTTCATCCTTGACAAATGGATTATTCATTTATAGTAGGTCTCAAACCAGACTCCTTTTCTTGTTTTAAATATCAATATGTGGAACATGGAACCCCAGGATTTCTGTTTTTTTCCTTAAAGACCCCATTGAGGCAGAAATATATACCTTTCCCAAATATTCAAAACAGAATAAGCAAACCTACCCATTCACCCAAACAAACTAAGCCAATTTACTGTTTTTACAAAAATAATCCTCTTTGGCCTAAGCCACAATTACCAGTGCTCACCCTGAATGTTAGATTATCTTGCAGAAGAAGCAGATTTCCTGAAGGGCAAAGATAATGTAATCTCTGATCAGCAAGGAAACCAACAGAAAAATTGCCATAATTGATAACTCAGCAATATGAGTAATGGAAACAAATGTGTGCTAACCAGCTAACTAACTATTGGGATTGGGAAAGTGACAAAACAACTTTCTGTAATTCATTTAGGGACAAATGGTACTTCAAAGGATAGTTGCAACAATATTTCTATGGGCTTTCACAAAAATTCAAGATATTGAGGTTTAGTTGTGACGTATGAGTGTTATGCCTTCAACAAGAATTGTTAATTACCATGTGCCACGTGAT